>JAECXS010000149.1:1244213-2488426 GCA_018153105.1 Drosophila rufa | reverse complement strand
GTGGCGTTGGATTCATTATGCGATCGCGCGGGGGGTGAGCAGGGATCATGTGCTCGGCCCAAGCAGCAGCAGTAGCGATAGCAGAAGCGGTAGCTGGAGCGGGAGAGGGTAAAATTTCATAAACGCTGACAACTTGAAATGCTAATTATTGTCAAATTAATTTAGTCAGCTGTCAGCTTAAAGATTTTTCAAAATAAAATCGAGAAAAAATGAGCGACAAACGCAGCGCGGATCAGTCGGAAAGTAGGAATTAATGAATGCCGCATGTGGGCACGGGCATTCAATTCACTTGACAGCAATGACAGACACCTTTTGCTTGGCTTTATGCTAATTTGCCAGGCCAACAGCTGCCGCAGCGCAGCGCAGGCACGTAGATACGAATTCTTCTAAATGGGGGAATAAAATATCGAAATTATTGTTCTTGATGAACAACAAAGATTTGTGGTGAAATAATCGGCTGTGAGTGTGAACGTGGACGTTGAGAGAACACTAAATTTAAATTCCGTGAAGCCTTCAGCTCATGATCCAGATAGCGGTGCTAAAGTCTATTCAGATAATCATTTTTTATACTCAACGAGATGACACATCGGAATAGAGAAGCGGAATCTGTTTTAAGCATTTATCTGAAGAATTTGTAGGCAATGTTTAATCATATTTTAACTAGAGTAATTAGAGTAAAACTAAACGTCACATAAAATTAAGATAAACAAGTCATTTTGAAAGAATGCCAAAGGTAAATAATTGTTTTTGCGGCTATGACAGTGAGCCATTGAATACCCTCGCAGCTGTTTATTATTTATTTACGCATACGTATTTATATATTTTTGGAACGCCATATACGGAGTGTGCTTTTGGTGCGGGAGGAAGAACAGCCCGTCCTAAAGTAACGCCCACGTTGACGCATTCCATCACATCGCTGGACAGAGGCTGGCAGGTGACAGGCGCACGTTGCGCATGATTGATAAACACGTTGTCCAAATCGTGGATCGAGGATGCCGGGAGAGCGACGTCGATGGCGAGAATTGAAAAGATAAACAACATTAAGCTAAGACAGCTGCGCTAATCTAAGAGCAACCTTGAGAGGCCTCATCTTCGAGTTGTAGCATATATGTATGTACATCGCATTTTATTCGGATTTATCGTGTGTTTTTCGCCGCTGCCAGATGAGTGATGAGGGGGATAATGGAATATGCCAATTGGCGTTGACATCAATAGCGAGAAAACACTACAACTCAGCAGCTAGAGGGAAGTGGGAGAGCTGTAAAGAGCAATGGCTTCGTGTGTTTTGTCTAACTCAGTGGCAATTCATTTGGCTAAAAGTCATTGGGTTAATTGCCGCGCGTATACGCAATAACAAATGGTTTACTGCTAATTAGTTTATTGAACTTATGAGTATACCATAGCCACTCATACTCCCTGGATAAGTCAAATCATTCATTAATATATATTCATTACATTCATTTACCATCCATAAGTAAAAGGGAAGGCTATAAAACTGGTCAATTGGTGCCCGATATTTTCAAAATTTTAGTCTTAGTAGGCTTGGTAAATGTACCGATTTCCTTTTGTTTCCTAATTTGACTCACCAACCTGGTCAGCAGCGCATAAAGAGCAACTAAATAAATCCGACCCACCAAGAGATAGTCGAAATATTCGCCATGTAAATAGGAAACAACAACCAGGTAATTTGCACGGTAACACCAAAAAACAACCAAGATAAGTAAGCAAAAAATTGTGCTGGAAAAAAGCGAGGAATGCGGCGACGAAAAACAAATGTTTGCATACCCCGCTCTGTAAACTGGAAACAATACGAAAAAAAGCCAACGGCTGTAGAAACTGCAGCGGCGAAGCTATATCAACTGCCAGCTGACAACTAAATAGACACGTAATGTTGACAATAGTCTGACATGAAATCTAACAGAGAAACAAGACACGACCCCAGCCAAGTTTTCCAAAAGTCGCCAAAGCCAAAGCCAACGCCGAGGCCCGCACCCCCCGCCAGGGAGCAAGGCTTCAAATGAAAGAAAGAGTGACACATGAAAATGGCATTAATGTGTCACTCAAAGTGCACACAGCCACTGCTCCAACTGCCACGGCAGCACTACGGCAACTGTGACAATTGCAATGATATGGCTGACAGTTGGAGACTCATGCAACGTCTGAAATTGCAACATTGTCTAACGCCAAGTGCACTTCAACTGCTGCGCTTCGGTGTGTGTGTGTCAAATTAAGTGGCAACTCTATGCCAGGCATTGCCACATGCCATGCAGTCGAGTGCCAGCCAGGGATGGCCTCGTCGGATCTCGGTTTTATTTGCCTTGTGCTATGTGCTACTTGCTATTTTGCTATTTGTTTGCATCTCCTGCGTCCTCTTGCCTCTCGCCTCTCGCCTGTCGCCCGGCCGAGTTTGACAGTCAAATGACGCTGTCAGTTGTCAATATGACAAGTGCCAGTTAATGTGACAGCGTTTTGTGTTTCTCCTATTGCCGTGTCGGCTGAAAATAAACCAACAGACATATTGAATTGCATTTGCGGTCGGCCGGCCTGGCCAAGAAGGAGGGTATATAGTTTGTACATATGTTCGATTATATTAAACCCTAATTTATTTTACTTAAAGCTTCAGTAAAAGGCCCGTTTAACTGACACATTTGCATTCATGAATATTAGGTATTCAGCGCCTAGAAATAGGCAATAATTTGTGAAAATTATCGATTTGGCGATTACCCAATTCCAAAATCACTTTTTATTTTTACAATTTCATTATAAAATAAAGTTATAAAACACATTACTGCTATAATTAACATATGTAATATATAACAGTGGATCCTTCGAGCCGGATATATTTATATATCTTTCGTATTTCTAACAGGCAAATTTCAGATGGAAAATAAGTGAAATTATTCTTACTGCATTTATAAAATAAGAATGTAACTTCCCCACGCTTTTATACTCTAGCATGGTACTATAATTCTGAGAATTCCGTAATAATAACGAATTTTAAAATATCAGCGAATCTGTATTATCTATTAGCTATAGTAACTTTACAACCTACATTTTCAACTTGTGCCCACATCTGTCCTTCCCTTAAATGATTCATCATTTAATTCAACTTGGGCTTAAAGCTCTTTATATTTTTATGGCCATTTATGCAAATTTTTCTCATGTATTAATTTTGGTTCTCGTTCTTGCCCAAGGAAGCCAAATTTATTATCACCCCAACGAAAAAAAGTATATAAGTAAGCGTATACAAAAAGGTGTTAACAGGCGAAATGATATAATGTACATGCATAATATGTATAACGACTGAGGACCCACTCCCAGTGTCAGAGGCTTGTGCATGTGATGTACGAGAGAAAGGGAGCGAAAGAAAATATGAAAGGAAGGAAAATACAAAGTCTGCATAAAGTTTTATACCATTTTTATCGCTTATTTTATAATTCCCAGCAAAACTGCAAGGGCGTCTTAAAAACTGAGTCAGACGCTGGGTTGGGTTGGCTGTAAGGTTGTGTGGAGAATGGGTCTTGGTTCGGGGGAAAGGTCTGCTAAAGACGTTGCCGTTGGCTTATGCAAAGCGTCGTCGACGATGGCGGCGGCACACAATTTCCGCTTTTTATGCTTATCCTGTAATTCATATTTATAGCAGCTATTTCTGTATCGTAATGTGCGCGAGTGAAGGAAAGGGGATGAAATTTCCTGAGCCGCAGAATCTTTGAAAATTGCATTTCACAAAATATTGCCACAAATATGAGAAAAAAGGAGATGCGAGATAGGTCTTCAAATACATTTAGGATAAACTTTTACTGCTGTAAGCTGACAAATAAATCAAATATCTTCAAAAGCTCACAAGTAAACACATTATGGCTACTTCGCTTTAATTTCCCCTAAAAAACAGCACTCAGAATACCCGATTGAAGTGCCATCCGTCATACTCTTTTTCTTCTCATTTTCAATCAAATTTGAAATTCCCAAATAAGAAACAAAGAGAAAAACAGCGCTTTTTAAGAAACAATAGGCGAGAGCAAACAATTGATCATGACGGGTTCCCTACCTCCTCAAATCGAAGTCAGCCTCAAGTTCGATTCGAATTGTTAAAAAAAAAAACTTATAAGTTTCAACATTTTGTTTGTCATATTAACATAAAGTATGATTTTTCAAGGGCCCTTCAAGTGCGTGTCCGATGAGCTACACTTCGTCGTTCGACACCCAAAAAGTTTCGCGTGCCGCATTTGTTTGTTTATAATTTACATTACTTTTATTTACTTTTGTGTGTCAGAGATTTTATTATTGTTTCAAGTCTACGTGTGTTTATGGGTAAAGTATATCGGAATGTCATATTTTTCAAATTTTTGTCTATAGGATGAACAACTAAGATTAATTGATTTTAACGCTGTGGAAAATGCTTTTTTTGTTACAAATAGAGTGACTAATAAAAGGCAATGTTGTGTTTTAAACTATCATCGCAGTATTGTATCACGCTCTGTAACCAACTTCAGAAAGCTTTAGCACACAAATTAGCATTCAAAATACATATTTAAAGCCGATAATAAAATTAAATCAAATCATGACAGCTGAGTGTGTTTAGTTTCAAGTGTCTAATTGAATTATACGCATTTAACAAGCAGCTGTGACTTGATTGTGCAAAAGCCATAACTAACTGCATTTTAGTTGGGGTTTTATTTTCAACTTGTTCAACGTTCAGCGTTCAGCCAGGGCTACTGTTGTCGTAGTCACCCGTTTTTATTGTTGTGCTCGGTTACTGTTTGTTTACCTTGTTAGTGTTGATGTTTTGTATATACATTTTTCACAAGGTGTAACATTTTAATTATCACATTATTCATAATCTATACATATTACGTTTTTGTTCCCCTTGCGTTTTCCATTCCACTTGTATGTGCTAATTAAGTGCTAATAATACGTATTTTCAGAGGTATATATTTTAAAATTTTAGCGTGTTCATAAAAAAATATTTAAGGCATCATTACAAACAGTTTTCACAGCTTAAGTTACTATGCCGCAAGGAGGGTAATTTCCCCCCACGTGGCCTCAATTATTATATGAACATAGTCGCAGCTCAGAGAAAGAGCAATAATTCTACTTTGCCTCACTCAAGCCAATTGACGTTTTCATATAAATAAAATATATCGGCACTTTATGGAGCTATTGTCCAATCGTAAATTAAACAAGTCCCATATGGCTCATTTTATCTAGGTTCTTCTTGGGGATGGGGAAATATTTATAAACTAAATCACAAACAAAACACAGAATGTGCGACACAAATATGCGTAATACCGAAAATCAATACGGAAACTTTATCAACATGATAATAAATTATGACAAATTGTGCTAAAATCGAGACGAAATGTGGTAAGGGGCCTCCGCCCCTCTGTTTGCGCCAATAATTAATAACGTGTTGATGCGGAGTGGGCGATTTAAGGGGAGCGGTGCTCACAGCTCGGGTATATCCCCACACAAATTCAATCAAATAATTTGGGGTGTGCTTAGCTCGGTGACCAATGCTATACACTTTCATTTCGATGTCTGGTATTTTTGTAATTTATTTTTTTCTTTAGATACTGAACACGTACTCCATTAATTTTCTAGCTCGGTGCCCTACTACATATATGCTATACAACAACATACATGCTATACAACTTCCTTTCATTTCTGATATTTTTGTTATTGTTTTATTTAAATACTGAACAAATATTCTATTAATTTTCTATCATCTTAAATGTCCTAACTTGTGTATCAAAACTTGGCATAACAGATTTTAGTTCATTACCCTTCAACGTATTTTATAATTATAATAATCTTAGTCTTAGTATAATACTCAAAAGATTTTAAAAGATTTTATTGAATGATCTCCTCGCATTTCCTAAATTGGCATTGAGTACATTATAAATAAGTATAAAATACAACATATATTAATTGTTTGTATTTAATGACTTATATTTTAATTAGTAACTTTCTGGCTTTGCATTTTTGTGATAAAAATAACAGGAAATTTTCAAACCACTAATTACACCCTCTAGTGCAAAATATACCTTCAATGCGTCCTGGGCTGAGTATCCCAGTCGAAAGTAAATGCACTTCTCTCATGTCCGAACACACTGGATCTCTGATTATAGGGCATCCAAAGTACTCTTAAGTACCGATAAGAATTTCTGCCATTTTTACAATAGTATCATAATAATTTATGGCGGCCCATTGAGTGTTATAAAAGCTTCAATATTTTGTAGTTTATGACTTGCGCCAGTTGGGCATAAGCGTAATTACGCTCGCATACATATATACATACATGCAGAGTGTACGTCATTATTTCCTCTGCGCCTGTGTCTGTGCCCTCGTACGTGTGTAGTTGTGCGATGAGTTATGGACGCTCAACTCAGTTTCGGGTTTTTCCTTTCCGCTTCCTCCTTCTTCGCTCCGCTGGGCTGCTCCTCTGTGTGCGCCATAATTTATGGCATGCGGCGAAATGGATTTTATTGCAAAAACCGTGTTTCGTGTTTATGGCACAAACTGTGAGTGGGCAATATTCATTTCATTTATATACACTTATAACTACGACGGTCTCCCTTTGTACTACTCAATCGGTAATTTTCACTTTTAGAGCTCTAAATGCTGATATATACGATCGTTTTTATGGGCTTACTACTTATACACAGAAAGGTTGAGAGTGCTTTATGCCAATAATGCGAAGCCTTCAATTCAATAAGCTTAAAATTATAAATTAAAAAATGTACAAAGTATCGCATAAAGTGGAGTCGTATAAATACTCAATCGATAGTTTTGTCTATTGTCACTATCAATAGTACTATTGAACTTCTTCTTAATTTAACAAAATATAATGCAAGCTCTTGTTTTTTACTTAGCGATTTTTTTTAAAGCCCCAAAAAAAAAAAAATTGTCGATAATATCGATAAGCAATTCTAAGACTCTTTTCTTAGGTAATTATAACCTATATTTTATATTTTATATTGTATAATATATCTGTACAGTTTTTTTTATTGGATTTGAATTTTTAGACTTTTCAGTTCTCGATAATATTATAGTAAAAATATAAATATTTTTCATTGATTTTTTACTTTCCTTATTTTCAATTATTTATACCCCTTTTTGGTATAAATTATATGTCTGATTTCTTTAGTGTTTAGTATTAGCCGGGAGTACTTAACCCTGCTTCAAATGGTTTTAGTACTCGTTTATTGCGTATCACAAATTGCTAATAATTTCATTAGTCTAATTGCTCATTTATAAATGTCCATAAAACCCGATGAATGCTGATTAAATAATATGAGCATTAGTTCGGGCTATAAATAAACAAAACGTGCATGGATGGATTACATTCTTGGTCAAACGTTTATCAAAAAGTTGAGGTCATAAAGCTATGTGTCAATTCTGAGGATTGAGGATTAGATAAAATAAAGCAGACTGTGCAGTGTCGATTCTACATAAATATAGAAGTCCTTAAAATATATTTTTCTGATTCATATTTCAATTGAAATTATGTCATTATTCCTTCCATTAGTGCCCTCGGGCCAGATAAGCAGCAAGTCCCAAAGGTAATATAAGATGTTTTGCAACACCCAATTGGCCTTTTATACGGCCTTATGTGTACATATGTATGTATACATACACAAATAAATGTATTTGCTATATCTTCCAGCTCTTATTTTGTTTTTTCAAAGATTTTAAGGGCCGTCTTATTCCTTTTATTTTGTTGTGGGACTGTAAATATTTGCTACTAAAGCCTGTTATGTGTGCCGCGTTGGAAGGATGTGGTTACTGGGCTGCACGAGTACTTTAAGATCGAGCCAGTTTGTTGGGAAAGATTAAGATCTGGGCCAGCAAAGAAGTGTTTGCCGAACAAAGTAAAGTTAAGCCGAAGACAATAAGGGCAAGATCTTATCGGCGATGCAAAACGCACGATGACAAACGCTTCGCACGCAAGCCTAGCAAAGGCAAAAATGTTCAATGACATTGGCATCGAAAGCGATAGTGTAGCGATTAATACTTTAATTTCTCCAGCTCTAGTCCTGGTAAAATGTTGTCCAATCGGGGCTCCCAGTTAGGCGTTGTGAATGAATGTTAAATAAGTATATCAGGTAACTTGTCTTATAGGTAACGTCTACACTTGTCAATTATAATAGACAAATAATTATTTGAGATCGAAACATATATAAATAAAGATATGAATATAATAACCACGTACCAAAGTTAACACAAGTTAATAATTAATATATAAATTAATAATTTTATAAAAATAATAGTCTGTAATATATACTGGATATATTCGATCCGGATATTGTATTAAGGCATATTGTACCTTGTCTGTTTATCATCCAACTCATCCCCGATTTTTCCTTCTCGTTTCTTCCCGCAGCTGGACAACAAAAGCAGTCCGTTGGCGCTCTTGGCACAAACATGCAGCGCCATCGGAGCGGACACCACGAACCCCAAGCTGCTGGCGGCGAATATCGAGAAGTCCACAAAGCAGCTGCAGCACCAGCCAAAGGCCTCCGGCTTTGGCCTCGGCCAGATTGGGGGATCGGCGGATGGGGGAGCACGCGATAAATCCTCGCCGGTTAGCAGTCACTCATCCAGCGTCAGCACCGGCTCCGTGGAGCAGCAGCAGCAGCTGCCTCCCGCCCACAGCAGCAAGCCGACCCCGAGCACCTTTAAGCCCTACGAGCCCAACAACAACATCACCACAGCTGCCGCAACCGACTGTGGCGCCACAAATCTCACCAGTAGTGGCCAGCGGGTGAAGACACCGAAGTCGACTTCAAACGGCGGCCAGCGCTGCGACTCGAACCAAAGTGCCAGCTCCCAGCGAGAATCGCCCACGGCAGCCGGATCCCTGAGACGCACTCCTACCTCCGGGATGGGTGGAGGTGCCGCCCAGCTTAATGGCAGCCCCGGTCTACCACCCGCGGCCTCGACGCCGGGACGCAGCAGCTCCAAGGAATCGGCAACCATGCACAGTCCCAGCGCAGCAGCAGCAGCTGCAGCGGCGGCAGCCAGCTCAAGTCGCCTACAGGAAGCAGCGATGGCCGCCGCCAAGGAGGCCAACTACGTGAAGGCTCTGCACGCGGCCAGCCAGCAAGGATCCGCATCGGCGGCAGCAGCAGCTGCATCCTATTATCCGGCAGGTGAGCGCTTCACATCCGCGAATCTCCCAAATAGCTGCCAACAGCTTTTCTGGAAGCATATACTAGAAGCACAAATTTTAAGCAAGAAGCTTAGGAGAGCAAAAAAGAAAACAGATGGATTCTATTTTAAGCTTAGCACGGGAAAAACAAATTTAACTGATGGAATACAGGAATAATTTACATTGCAGAGTCTTTAAGTCCTTATTTTCGGAAAAGAAAATATAACTTTGTAAAGGAGCTTCAGTCAAGTGTGCTCTACTTTGGAATACCCAGTACCAAGACTCTTCGAAACGATTACACCCTTCGACCTAATAAAGATGGGAATGCTGTCACCAAATTTGATAGCTCTAACTTTTATAGTCTCTGAGATTTGTTATTTTATACGGAAAGGCGGACGGGCAGACGTACAGACAGACATAAACATGGTTTTGTCACAGTCCAGAAAGCTCCGAACTTAACAAGAGGGGATAGTTTTGTCTATTTATTTATCTCAATGTTATATTCCCTTTTTTCCAGGTTACGGCAGCCCCTATTCCATGGACCTAATGGCCGCCAGCTCACTGATGTCGCCCCACCACGCCATGTTCAAGGCGTCAGCCATGAATCCATATCTGAACTACGCCCGGATGAAGGGTCTGGCGGATCCGTCAATGATGGCGGCCACCCCGAACGTGTGCCGCGACCCCTACTGCACCGGATGTCCAGCGAGTCCGCACTACATCAACAAGGCGGCAGGGCAGCCCTGTCCGGCGGGATGTCCGCAATGCGAGGTGTCCAGCGGAGGTGGCGGCGGCGGCAAGTCAAATTCCCAGGGCGGCTCCGGCTCGTCCAGCGCGGCGGCAGCGGCGGCGGCAGCTGCCTCATCCTACCACGCCCAGCTGGCTGCCCTGGCGGCCGCCTCCCAGATGCCGTACGTGTGCTCGTGGATCGGTAGCGACGCCGCCTACTGTGGCAAGCGGTTCGGCACCTCCGACGACCTGTTCCAGCACCTACGCACGCACACGGCCTCCGTACCGGATGCCGTGCTGAGTGCGGCGGCCGCCGGCGGCATTCCGCCCAACCATCCGCTGTTCCAGCGTACCTACCCTACCCCGCCGCTGAGTCCCCTGTCGGCGGCCCGCTACCATCCGTACGGGAAGCCGTCGATGCTGCCGCCCTCGCTGGCGCCGCCGGGGATGCAGGGGATGTCGGGACTGCCCCCTCATCCGGCGCTGGCCCAGTACTTTGCACCGTACTCGTTATATGGGCCCCGGATGGGGTCGTCGCATCCGTAGTAGGACAACGAGGTGGGCTCCGGATCCGGATCCGAGTCCGGCCAGCCGAGGAGATCGGCTTTCAGTCAAACCCATCAAGCCCCTTTCTCTTGAGTCGTCGTATTGGTGCGCGGTTTTGGTGTATATGACCATAGAGTAGGGAGCCACTAGAGGCGCCGTCCACCTCTGATCCAAAGAGCATGGGTAGGGAGAGAAAGATCTAGAGATCGAGAGATTTCAAATACCCCTGAGGATGGATGGTGTCCTTGGTTGCTTGTTACTGTATGATGTGACTCACTCGTGAAACGAAAAGCTAGTGATCTAATGTACTGTAGTTACATACAAATGTGTTTACAATTAAGCTTAAGGAGTCTAGCGTCTAGCTATTAATATCTGAGATCGAAGGATATAGTGCAGCACCTTCATATCGATCGTTCGTTTCGTGGTTGCTACTAAATGCATATGGTAATTTTAATATTATTTATTATATTCAAGTGAAACGATTGCAGAATTAACGAAATGAAAAGATTGTCCAAAAACTTAAAGTTGTAAAATTCTTGTAAAATATATGAGTAACAGCTTATATTTAAATCTATATATACTATACATAAATGTGTAATTATGAACAATATTTTAATGTTCAATTAAGTCACTACAAAGAAATCAATAAATCAAAGAAAATTAAATACCAAATCAGTGTTTCTTGTCTACTTCCATGGGAGACATTTTGTTCTATCGATTTTTTATGTTTTCTATTTTCCAGGCTTACTATTGTGTCTGAGAGAAGGCAATATACTGAATATGATACTTTACTCTCGATTCAGAGCTCTGATTTTTGAAAATGTTTATTTAGAGATTAAACCAAAGAACTTCTTGCTTCAGGACTTAATAAATAAATTATTTTGTCCTTTTCCTTGACTCGTTAAACCATTTTCAGCAAAATTGTCGCAAACAGATGCCTACAACTTTAAGTCATAGCCAAGGGCAAGCTAAAACCAACCAAAAACATAAAATATATGTATACGTATCCATTGGCTCACAAATCATAACATTTCGGTTACGTTTGCCGCTAAATTATACCGGGCGGGCTACTGGAACGGCTACTACACTCACACGCGGACACGGAATGGCAGTAAATCAAATTTTATATTTCCCCAAAAAGAAGTTGTTCGAGGAGGTGGAACAGTTGACTGGCAATAGTTCCTCCGTTCGCTGCTCGCTGCTCACTGCTCACTGCCCACATATGGCGTCGATAAATTAAAATTTTCGTTTTTGCCATAGATGGCAGCCAAATGGGCAGCGGGCAGCGGGGGGCGGAGAGAGTTATGCCCTTGCATTTTGACAGCTAGCCGCCCCACCTGACAATTTATTGTATTATTCGGGAAGGAGGACTGTGGGGGAGGGAGCACCCTCTGACCTGACCAGGACTACGGTTCAGACTCCGGTCACCGTCTCTGCACCGTCCCCGAACGGGAGTCATAAAAAATATGGCATAAACCCAACGCCAGACCGCCCGCCCACGCACACACATATTGGCGTTGGCATCAATAATTCTTTCATAAATGTCCATTTCGCCACATATAGCCGAGAATCGTTCTGGGCAAGCGGGCCGAGGAGATTGGAGTTTGGGCATGGGTACGGGCACGGGCATGGGGCTTATATATAAGTGATGTTCACGTTCAGTGCTTTTGACAAGCCGAGGATGAAGATCTCGGCGGCCCCCTTTCCCTTGGCAATACCTTTGCCATTTTTGTTTTATTTCTTCTTCTTTTTTTCATACCACATCGCAGGTGAAAGCCACCGCCATCGCGTTGGCCATTATAGTTCCCTCTATCCGCGACCATTTATCATTGGAGGCAGCCAACCCGGCCACCCCAACCCATTCGGCCAGGCTGGACTTGTCACCCACGCTCGAAAAGAAAGAAAATAAAAGGAAATATGGCGGGTGGGTGGATGAAATTTATTGGTTGGGGATTTCGTGAAAATATTTCTTCTACCGTTTGCAAATTTATTTTTCCTGCAAAATAATGGAGATGAAAAATCGCCAAAAGATACAAAAATATTACCACGCGAGGCAACAATAAAACCATAATAACCGAAAACGAAGAGCAGCCCGAATAAAATATGACTTTTGGGTAGGTAGTTCGGGGTCAGCATGTAAATTGTTAAGGTAGCCAATTGTCAAAGAAAGCCTTGCGTAAGATGTACCCATTGAATAGCTACCTCCCGAAGCGAGTGCACACTGTACTCGGGTACTCGGGTACTGGGGCTGTGTGATCCTACTTAGTCACTGCCACCATCTTGGCGGCCATTAAAACAGCCGACTGGTCGTACCCCGCTCGTGATAAGTGTTGACTGTGTGTTTAAAATGCAGACATGCAGATACTATGCGAAAGCAGGTAAAATCGTAATTCACTGAAATTTACGATTGCAGCAGCAACAGGCAGCAAGGCAAATAAAAGAAAGAACTGGAAAATGCTAAACACTCCAGCGGATGAAGATATAAACGAATTCGGAATACAGTTTAATTTCAAAAAGATCTGGGGCCATTCTATATACTTAATTTGTTAATTGACTTGTCAAGATAAAATAAACAAAATGAAAGCTAGAGTCGAGAGTGTCCGACTGTGAGATGCCCAGTACCAAACACATTGTGGGTGAAATTATTAAAATTCAATGCTAAATTTTTAAAAAATGTTTGCAAATAAACACAAATGTTGCTAGGAACATGTTGAGCTACAAATACGGTGCTGCAAACACAAACGTATATGTTGCAGGAGCTTATTGCACTCAGAAACTCAATTGTTTAGTCTCTAACAAGGAGGAGTAGTGCAGATTGCCAACAGCCCCGATAGAGTATAAACAAAAGACACCCAAACCCAGAGTGCAGGCCACAACAATAATTTTCAAAACCAAATGACAGCCGACAAAACCATATATCATTGTGCATGGAGGCAACGCCACCGTCTTGTCTGACTTTGCCACCCACGAGCTGAACTTTTGTCACTTCAGAGGCGTCGCTGGCTGTCTTAACCGATGTCTGTCCTCACCCCTCCACCGCAATCCGGCTTGAAAATTGTAATTTCTTCAAAAAAGGAGCGGAAAAAATCGCAGGAGTTTAAATAATTGCCTATGCAAGTGCTGCTCGAAATTGTCGCATGTGTTGACGCATTGCAAGCAAATTGAGCGCACTAAACGTGTGCATTTTTCCTTTTCGGCGGCGGGGACCTCACAGGGAACCATCAGTCTGATGACATTTCCATAATTAGTCGAGCGTGGCCCTGCTCGTCTGGTTTTGGACGGGTCCGTCCTCATGGTGCTTCATGTCTGGTCGCTTGGCTTGATTTGATCCGATGCCTGGAGTGCGCTGCACTTTGGAATTGACTGCGTTCTGGGCTGGAACTTTAAGCAGTTGGATGTGATACGATGCAATACACTGCCGACGAAGGCCTTTCATATTTATTTATTATGCACACAATTTTGCAGACATCGCTGTGCATGCCACTGTCAACGCGGCCTCCTTTAGCCGTTTCAGCTCCCCCGTGCGAATTGACGCCACATTTATGGTGTTGAAATATTAATGCGGAGAGTTGGTCATGTCATTTTGATTTATGAGTCCCTGGAACACTCTCCTATAAACACATATATTCTCATATTCGTGCAGGGGCAGATACGTTTCTTGAAGTTTGAGTTATAAATTGCGAGCATTGAGCTGTTGAAAGAACGAGTCGTTGTGCTTCAAAGGGGAAGAAAAAGGGAACAAAGTGACAGACCACCGAGTGACACTTAGGGTGAAAATCTTAATGGAAATCTATGAACAAATGCATAAGGAACTGGCTAGTTTTCTGATATCTAGTTTTAGGCTTTTCCAAGTTCACATTGTATTAGGGAAAATTAATTGAGGTAAGGCAGAATTAAATATTGTAGGTTCTGTGGCATTTACGTAATTTAGTAATAACTACATTGCCTTTGTAATGTGTTTCAAAACCATAGTGATTTGTATATGTCCCGATTGGTAATCTAATTTGTTAAGCATAAACAGTAAGAGAAGCACCGTCAACCATACAAGCCAAGTTACGCCAATCGAATCGATGTTGGCCAAGTTGATGCCTGACAACCGCTAAGAGAGAAAGAACAAGGCGAAAACAGCTAACCGTTCTCGACGGCATGCAGACTTCGCCGACCAGGAGCTCAAATGCAGATACTACCGAAACGGCAACAGCTACTTGTTTGCTGAGCTGCAGGAGACGGAGATCCCAGTGTCGAGGTCGCAAAGCCAACGGCAAATGCATTTTATCTTTTTTCCTCAGACATCTTTGCTCCGGGACCAAGTCGAAAATGCGTGGACATTAAATATGCATGAGACAGAACATTACATATCAATAAATTTAGCAAGCAGTTTGTATGCAATGCGTGGAAATGCATTTATCGATAATGTGGATAATAATGATGCCCTCTTCGAAGGTGTTGAAGTTGCGGCTTGCCGGGCACGATGCTCACGCCACATCTGCCATTTGGACTTCGACTGGGACTTGGGGACCGCCGCGAAACTGATTCATTTGACTTGCCATCCAGGAGCCCCAGCACGCCAAAAAAAACCTTGTTGAATTAATACAAATAATTTCGGAACTTAGTAATATAAATATTTTATGCGATTATTCTTTAGTAGTATTGTTTAGTATGCCTATGACAATGTCTCCGATACTTTAAAACAAATTTCTGAACTACTAATCCTTTAAAATTAAAAAAAAAAAACTTGTTAAAGTGCAGTTGTTAAGGTCGAGATGATGTGTCTCTCCAATTTAAAATATATTATTTTCACTAATGCTAATATACCGAGGACCTTTACTTTTTCCATAAAGATTTTTTTGGGCGGCATGCATTTTTCATGAAGAATTCAATAAAATTTATTTATAAGTAATCTTAGCTAGGTAAAAGGTGTCGTTCACCTAGTATAGATTTCTTATAATTAATTATATCCCACATTTAATGGCTTTTATATGTTTCAATCTTTTTTACATTTCTTGACACATTACTAGACAAAATGGAGGTCTGGTGTTGGTCACCAACTGGCAGTTCATTGTGGTGGTCAAAAATATCGGACATTCAGAATTTGAGGACAATGCTACATTGTTCAATCTGGTACGAAATTTTCACAGAACATATCTTTGTGACAGGACCATGACACGACTTCGTGACCTCTTAATGTCTACACAAATTCACTGCGATGCTGCTACAAATTTAAAATAATTTAGGAAATATTCTTCAAAAGGTTCTGTATTGTATTCCCTATATATTATTTTTACAACTGTACGAATAGAGCGTCTACTTGAAGTTATTTCACTTTTTAGGTACTAAACATAGTATGTTATGATAACTCTTTATGTAAATGAGGAAATGGATACACTAAACAATAACATTGTTGGAAGGTTATTTGTACAAAGAAGAAATAAATCGAATACTGTGACTTATTGCGTTGAGGCAATTTAAAATCCAGTTGACTTAATGCTAAGGCATCACAAGTCACTGTGTCTATATGGGGCATGAAAAGCCGAGCCCAACTATTAACGGTTAGAGACTAGGTCAGAACAAGCCCCAGGCCATTATCGATCTATAAATTCAACGCTGTTATTAATGTTTTTAACTGTAATTATTGATAAATAGATACGATAGATACTTGGTCGCAGTCGTTAACTATCATATGTCATCCACACAGAACACTCGCAGATATATGGATGCAAATACGTGCCTATATGAGACACGTTATGGGACAGACTCTCAACCTTTTAATAATGTGTCGCCACATATTCGTATGTAGATAATTTCCTCACTGTCCAAACCGATACTCGGCGGCGGCTGCTGCTCTGGGCTATAAATTATGGGCCACGGCTGCCTGACTGCTGCTGATTTTTATCAACGTCATCAGCTTAATTGCCTCACTGTGCGAAGTGGCCTGTTACGAGCCGAGTTCACTTGACTTGGTCGTGTTGCATTTGCAAATTTATCTTTAAAAGACACACACGTTAGTGATTGAGCGAACAGAGAGTGGCTGAGGGCGAGAGGTGAGCAGTACCTGCAATTATTAATGAATTATGGCTGTCAGTAATTATTTGTTATAAATTTGCATAGAAATTGCAATTTGTGCACTTCACTCCTCGTTCCCGATCCGTTCGGGCACCGATTCACAATTCTCTCGCCCAGGCAATGCCGGCATTATTAATGACAATGTAAGCCCATGATAAATATCGTTGACACAGTCGTTTTAAGCCGTATACTTATGCACTTGTTTATATGGCCTCACATCGCATCTAACTAAGTTGAATGTTAATTCGCCTATTCCGTCCCGTGTGCCAGTAATAAGTGTCGCGGCAATGGCTCAGGATTGGTTACTTCAAAAATTGCTGTCAATCGGTTGGTTAGAAAAATCGTTAGAAACTTGTTTTATAAAGGGCAACTATCATTAAACTACTTAAGCAGAAATATATATACTTTTAAAAAACTCTATTCATGGCCATGTTTGGCAACATCGATCCCATCAATGCTTCCCCAAACTTTATTATATCCTAGATCATTATTATAATTCTAGATCAGCATCAACAGTCGAGTCGATTTAGCTATGTCCGTTTGTCCGTCTGTCCGTATTAGTCAACAGATCTCAGATACAATGCGGGCTAGAATCACGAAATTTTGTGAAATTTGTACTAAAAGTCCGCTGCACGCAAATCAAGTTTGTTTTAAAATTAAAAAATTAAAATTGAATTATAAACGAATACATTTGTGTGAACTTTCTTTAAAAATTTGAGTGAAATCAGATGATAAACATGAGACAATAAAGAAACAATAAAGTTTCTGAGGGTGCTTCTTCTTCTTCTGTGTTGGAAGCACCAATGCGTGTTGCTCAACATATTCCTAGCAACATTTGTTTTTTTGGGTGTCGGTCACACTCGACTGTAGCTTTCCTATTTTTTTTTTTTTAATCTTGATAATTATATGGTATATGTGGTATATGGTGTCTTTTCATTTGTAAATCAGCAACTTACAGGAAATATCCCTTAAGAAACAGAGATTTGTTTAATTGTTAATTAAAATTTAAAAAAATTAAAAGTTACTTTCACTCCTTAAAATGAAACTAAAACCATTGAAAACAAAACACTGCCTTAAAGCTGTAGTGGCCAAAGCAAAGTATTTAAATATGTGTATGTACATTCATTTCAGGTAAATGAGCACATGCGTTTGGAAATTACGCTTTTAATTAGGGTAATCATGAACAAAAATCTGTGTGCAACTAATGTGAGTAACAATTTACATTAAACGTGGACAATTTGTAAACAATTTGTTGTGGTTGTGCTTGGCTTGCAGCTCGGGGCTATAATCGCTTCCTAAATTAAACATTTAATTATTTTCAATGCTTGCTTCGGATTTTTGTTGCAATAGACCTTTATTCTGAGCAAGCGATTTCCCTAGGGGCAACTACATGACTTGTTAGAACCATTTTCATAATTGAAATTTTGTTTAATGGAGCCCGATAAATACATTTGATTAGCATTCTCGTTCACTCAAAACAATAACAACCGAGGAGTTAAACTAATTGGTGAACTTTTTTCTCCAAATGCCTGTCAGTGTATTACTTTTTAAAATGCTTGGCTTCTGGTAGTGAAACTAAGAAATCATTTGTTTGTTAAATATAAATTCTCTGTAATAAAAAACGATTTATTAAAAATGTTGTTTTAAATTTATTAATCATATTTCCTACTATAATAATGTTTCTGAGAATAAATAATACATTAATTTTCCTAGAAAGTTTTATTAAAAATAACACTTGGGAAATGCATGCTTTTCATTGGGAAATACATTTTGTATAATTATTGCTGAGTTTAAAAATAGTTTAAAACTGCGGAAACCAATAAGTAAATGTATTAAATAGCAAAAAAAAATGTATGTATATATTTAGAAAAAGCGAAGAAATAAGTGTGAATTATCAATTAATATAAGAATTATAATAAAAATTCGAATTAACAATTAATATAAGAATTATAATTAAAATGCCATATAGGCTTTAAAGAAACTACAAATTATTACTATCAGTTAATTATTACTAACTAGTTTTTTAAAACTTTTTTTAATTTAATTAAGACAATAACCTTTAAGTCAATTTTTAAACCATTCTAAAAAAAAGTTTGTTTTAATTATATTATTTCTAATACTTTGAAAATCCCAGTTTTATTTTTTAAGTTTTAATCAACTTTCTAGATTTCTGGCATTTTTGTTTTGTTTAGTGTTTGTACTTCAGCATAATTTTAATGCATTTGGCAAAGTAAAATTAAACTTGTAATTTTGGCAACTGACAGCGGCCAAGATGTTGTGGCTCACACACACGAAGCCACATTCATCTCTTGACCATTTAGCCCTGGGTTGGCTAATCGTCTGAAGTAATTCCACAACAAAAACCCAACTCAACATGCATAATTTGCGTAACAAATGATAACTCGAAGAAATCTGAAGCCATGCATAAATTTCCCAAGCTCACAAGTGCCACAGACTGCAACTGGAACTGCACACACAAGACAGGTAGACATCAAGCAGACAGACTCCCTCCTGTCCCGACCAAGACAGAGGATTGTGAGGCGGAGCTGCCTTTGATTTATTGCAGAAAGCGGGCCGAAGGTGCAGGAGCAGCCTTTCCTGGCAGGCAACTCATCAGCAGCTGCAGTCGGCTTCGTCCCTGCCTCATAATTTATAAACAAATGCGAATGGGCCAAGTTGGGTGAGAGTTGGGCTGGGGAGAAGCGAAAGCGGACCGGGTCGCTAGGGAATAACATTCGTCCAGCTGTGGTCGTCGGGCCATGGACGGAGCTAAGAGAGTCCTGGTTACAAATGTACGCCGTTATGCCCTCGATGGCAGCCTGCCTGAATTGATGTGATCATAACGTGTATTATGATGCCATATATATTTCCATGTTTTCCTTATTCGACTGACAAAGCTGGAATTGGGAAAGTCAAGGCATAAACTTCAGCATATCCTGCAAATTGCATGAAGCCCATAATATTCAGGTACAAAATATTATTAAAACAGTTTATAGAATCAGTATTGGAAACTTTAATGTTGTTTAATGTTGAACATAATTTTTGAAATCATTAAAGGTGTAAACGCTTTTATTTCTTTAATGGAAATTGTCCAAATTAATGTTGGTCTCCAGCAGTTCTAGTAATAATTTTGAGAAGTAATCACGCGTTTTAAAGCCTGCACCAGAAATGTACATAAATTCCAACAGAACATTTGCAAGCTTTCGTCGCAACATTTGCATTTATTCAGTCTGCATATTGTAAATACTTAATGAATATATCTGCATATACAGAATTGTGCTTACTAATATACGATTTTTTTTAAACAGTTTTATGCGGGGCTTCAAAGGGCGATTCCGACAATTTTCAGTTCATCCACAAGTCAAGCGTCAATTATTCAGATAGAATTGCTAAAATGTATAGACTGTTGTGACGTTGTGAAGCACTCGCCAATTTAATTACACTTTCATCAAATGCACTCACACATCTGGTGAAAGCAAAAAATGTTTTCGAATTCAGACAGGCAATTGAGTTTTTGTGTCGTTTCGGGGCGCCTTTGCTGTGAGATTTCTGTGGGATGCGGCCATGTTAGGGTACACATTTAAATATGAATAATTTAATCTGAATTACTCAAGAGCACTTGGACTTCCGCTTTCAGCATTCAAACATAAAAATCTTTAATATACAAAAATAATATATATTTTATTCGTAAAATTATAAATAAAAACAATAATGAAAAAACATAAATAAATAGGGGGTTTAAATTACTTTAAACAAGAAAGGAAGCTAAAATCGCCAAGCCGAAGTTTATATACGCATGCAGATAATAATAACAATAAAATTAAAGAATTATATATTTAGTTTTGATCCAATATCTCTAAAAACATCGAAAATCTGATAATTTGAGCCCATTGTTCCGAATATGGCTTGGAGATGGTTCCTTCACTGCATTGTAAACTTGAGTCTAAAATTTAAATACGCTGCAAGGGCATAAAATATCTAAAACTACAAAAGGAGTTATCTGAATTTTGTGCTTTGATTTCAAAACTCAGTGACTTCTTTTTTTTTTCTGTGAATATAGTCCACAAAAGTATTAATACCGTCGTAAGATATAGAAATATAAAGAAAGTGCAACAGGTAAGCGCAGAATATCGTATATCTCAGATTGCTTAAAAATATAATTTTTCACAGCTGGTATTATTTCAGTAAAAGTAATCTTGAAACAGAGTTTCGATTTCTCTTATTCATATTTATTGAAAGCAAAAGGTCACAACACACTCGGAACGACTTTTTTGCTTACGCAAACTGAAGCTTTGGCTGAATTGTGTACTGTACTGAAACGTGATTCAATAAGTACCGCTCATTAAGTCCATTTATCAATTCAGTTAAGGGTATGTTAAGCCCACCACTTACCAATAATAATTATCTCTATAAGCCTAATGACTAATAACCATATTCGAGCAAGTCGAAAACAGAATTCAACGCCCCAAAGCACAAACAATTTCCGACAAGTAAAACGCTGTCTTACTTATATCAGCCGCTGTAGGCGTAGGTCGGGCATTACCATACCTATCTACATAATAATTTAGTGTAATTTCAGGAGGTCTTTAGCAATTGATCTGATGCAGAGATCTTGTTAAAGAGTATGAACTCTCTCCTTGGCGAACAAGGCGTCGTTCCCTGTCGGCTGGTCACAAAACAAACAATAAAATTAAATAATTACAAGTCGTGAGTGAATTTCACGCGAAACCAAATGCTGATGCACACACTCTGATAGTGCACAAAAAGCTGCAGAGTACCAAACCCACACAAGCGACTCGCTGGCCGAATATTCGAAAAATGCCTCTTGACCAATGGACAAAAACAGCAAAAAGCCCGTTTTATTTCGATGACAATGTCCCAAAATAAGTGCCAACAACTGAGCCAAATTCAAGAGCTGGCAGTCTGAAGAGGAGGCCGCCGAATCGATACGCAGACAAAATCAAGCCATGCACGAGTGCGGGCATTCGACAGCAGACGATGCCACCTTTGGGCCCAGTCCGGCATATAAGGCGAGTATCCCACTAAATTCCAGGAACATGTTTAAGCGATGTCGAGCATTCGGGAAAAAGAGTAATGTACGCTGGCATCCCAACCATTGGGGACGATCTTCTTGGCATAAAATCACTGCTGCTTCCCAAATCGGTTACTCGTGGTCGAGATGATTTGATAAGTAGTCAATCTGCTGAAACGCGGGGATCCTCAAATATTCAGATGGAATACTAGTTAATATCAACAATCTACAAATAAAGGGCTTGAATTTAAGATAGTTGCTGGGCTTTGTAAAATTTGATGCACAGTGATGGGGAAAAACCGTCCTCAACGTTCTCTGTATTGGTATTTTACTTCTCAAACACAGGTCAAGAACAAAAATACCTGAAACGAAAAAAAGAATTCTCATATTGAAAACGGTTTTTTGAGAAGAAGTCTTCCTGTTTTCAAGAACAAATTGTTCTGGAAAATAAAAATGTTCCTAAATATAAGGTTACATGAACTATTTTTGAGCTTTAATTAATTAATTTTGAGATTTAATTTCACATAGTTTCTTTAACTTAGTATGATCATTTAATATGTAAAGATAAATTGTTTTCATAGACATACTTCTTAGTAAGTATTACTTACACATTTCTGATACACAGTTGGTCGACGCGGACTGGAACCCGGAAACTCAGCACTCCAGTCCAGCACTCTACCAAAAGCTCCACTCAGACAAACCAGAGAATGCCGACGACAATTTGAATACAGACTACAAGTCAAGTGGCAGTGGTCAAATCTAAAAATTACTTTCCACAGTGCCAAGAGAGCCGAGCTCAAACTTATTCTCGAATTTTAAATCGCTTTTCCTCGATAAAACAAAATCGAGAACAATTTCAAAGGTGCGAACCTTTACTAAAAAATTTGTATTTTAGGCAAAACTGCTTGAATCTAAATTGAAATTAATTTTTTTCATTTTCTTCTAAGACCATTGATTCTGATATTAAAATTCGTTCTCTTTCTTTCTAAGACCATTGAATAGAGATAGCGATTCGTATATTGGCTGAAGTTTTTTTAAGACCCCATTTCTTCGTCCAATTTGTTTAGTTATTAACTAATTATTTTGTATTTCCTTAAAAGAAAATTTATATTAGTAGAACGACGCCATATAATTTCACGATACAAAGAAGGAACTTAATATATGAAGTGACACAAAAACTATATGCAAAGTGGGTATGTAATTAAGCTTAAGTACATGAATGCGTCGCTGGTGCGTGCGAATTGAAGTCCCCGAGCAAAAACCCACTGGAGCCCTAGAACGCACCCACTTTTCATGGGTATCTGCTGGGCCAGCTATAAAAGGACGCTCCGCTTGGCTGGCGTTGCTTAGTCGAATTCCTAGCGTCCTGTTCCGTGGACAATGGCCGAGATGAGGGAGGACGAGGACCAGAAGACGGGAATTAGCATTCTGCCCGGCCCAGAACTCCTGACACTGCCAGGCTTCGATACACGAGCGAGCATCGCCTCCGCAGCCCTGAGTGATGTGCCCAGTGACGTGATCATCAAGTCGCGGATCCGATATGGAAGTACTCTGTCCGCGTGCAAGGGCCTACTTTTGGAGTACTCCAAGAGCACAACCATTCACGGCATTCGCTACATTTTCGAGGTCCACAGGCCCATCTACGAAAAGTGCGTTCCTTGGATGGGCTAACCTCAAGGTCCCTTGTAACACCTCTGTCAACTTTCAGACTGTATTGGCTGTTCTTCACTTGCATTTCCGTCTACTTCGCCGTATCCCTCATCTGGGACACCTACCTCAAGTGGCAGGAGTCTCCGGTCATCCTGGGCTTCGACGAGACTCTGGTTCCAGTGCATAAAATTCCATTTCCCACGATTACCATCTGCCCGGAAATAAAAATGGAAAGGAATGTTTTCGACTACACAAATGTGTCGCGTCTGCTTTGGGAGGAGTACAAGCAAAATGGCACTGTCGGCGACTTGGATGACGAAGAGTTGAGCATTTTCTAATTATATTATAATCCTATCTATTTTTTAGTGTCAGCATCCCATTTTATTTATTTTACCTTCTTAAATCCTCCTGTTTGGGTGTATTTAATTAATTATTACATTTATTTAATCAGTACAATCTGAATTAATTTAACAATAACCTCTAATTGCACAGATTGGCCCGCATGGCAGCCGCCATGCACATCTGTGACCCGGAGGTGGTGCAGCGGTTCACTCCTTTGCTGTCGCAATTGCATCCGCCTTATGTGGACATAACCCAGACCCTGATCGACTTGAGCATATCGAAGAACGAGACGGGACCGTTCTGCAAATGGAACGGTAGGTTCTACTTCTGCGACAAGATATTTGACTTCGTGGCGACCGATGAGGGAATCTGCTATCAGTTCAACGGCCTTCGACCCAAGGACATTTACCGCGACGAGAACTTCATCAGCTACGTTGACCCGGATGTAGTGAACTTCAACAACTACTTCGATGTGGATCTGCCGCCCTGGAACAACATAACTGGCAACTGGTCACTGGACACCGGCTTCGTGAAGCAGGGCCAAAACGCGTATCCCCAGAGAACGGTGTTCTCATCGGTGAAGAATGGGTTCTTCGCCTTTCTGCAGGGTCTGCAGCACAACTTTGACTACGACTGCCGCAGTTTCAAGCAGGGCTATAAGGTATATGTTATATATAAATGGGAGCTTTGGAACTGGGTGCGGCTAATGTGTACTTTGACAGGTCTTTCTCAACTCCCCGGAGAGTGTGCCGCTCACCTCGGGCAATTACATCCTCGTACCCCACGGCGATGAGGTCCTCGTCAGTGTACTGCCAGCTTATGTCGTGTCCACCGACAATTTACACGAAATTACCCCCGAGAAGTGAGTGGCGAGGTGTTCATGAAAATGTCCATTTCCAATCCAAATATTTCTCTTCAGGCGCCAGTGTCTCTTCGACGATGAGCGATCGCTGCGCTTCTTCAAGTCTTATTCGCAGAGCAATTGCCAAACGGAATGCCTGGCGAACTTTACGGTTTCCAAATGCGGCTGTGCCAAGTTCTGGATGCCAAGTAAGTGGCCATTGTCCTTGTTTTTTTTAATTAGAACCAAAATAGGTTTATGCCCGGCTTAATTTCTGCTTTTAATATACAGTTAGTCACAAAAGTATTCGTTGCAAAGAGGGTTAAGAGAAAAATGCCAATTTTAAATAAGCAACCGTTTTAAAATGTTAAAAAATGGTTTGGGTTTCCAAAGATACATATTTGGTGAAGTATATTGCGAAAAAAACCAAACAGAAATCGCTTTTCATGAAAAGTTAAGGACAAAAATATAAAACTAAACCGTTTTGTATGCTCACAAAAGTATTCGTTGCACATACAAATTTTATATTTTTTCGGGTTGGGCACTTTTTATACCCGGTACCCATAGTGTACAAGGGTATTATAAGTTAGTGCCAACCGAGAATGTATGTAACAGGCAGAAGGAGAAATCTCCGACCCTATAAAGTATATATATTTTTGATCAGCGTCACCAGACGAGTCGATTTAGCCATGTCCGTCTGTCCGTCTGTGTGTCCGTGTGAAACAACAGATCTCAGAGACTGTAAAAGCTAGAGTTACCAATTTTGGTGACAACATTGGAATTTGTTGCACGCAGATCAAGTTTGTTTTAAAATTTGGCCACGCCCACTTCCGCCCCTGAAAATCATAAAAACGTTATATTAGCTATATGCGTGATTTTCGGCTTAAAGTTAATAGATACAATAAATTAATAAAATAGAGATGGACGTTTCCTGAAAACTTCAATAAAACCGGATGATAAACATGGGAGATATTAGCAATAAGGTTTGAATTTTAACACTCCGCCCTAAGGCACTGCTGTTGCAAGCTGTAGCCGACAGGTGGCGCATTCGAGCCTTGGCCGTGCGATATAATGGCGCCAATGTATGTATGTACAATGTATGTATGTACAATTTTAATTTGCCTTTTAGTGTGAAGCGCAAACGTTTAGGTACCGGGCATCTCACAGTCGAGCACAGTCGACTGTAGCTTTCTTACTTGTTTTTTGTTGCAATTTGGGTTGTTTTTTTATTTTAAAGACTGAATTCGGGGAAAAACGCAATCTTTTGGCGTTATTCTTGGTGTAAATCCCTAACCAAATGCCAAAGAGTCAAAATTTAAACGTTTCGCAAAAGATAATTAATTACCACCTACACAATAAGGTTCGATCGATTGAATATATTTGTGGGATGTTCGATAGAAGTCCTTCGAACATAAGGAGTGTAATTTCTCGACTGAAATCCAGAAATTTCCTGGAAAATCGACCCCGTTCTGGCCGTCCGAAATCATTGCTTGGCAGAGAACAGAGGAAAATCCTTAAAGAAAACAGGGAAATCCCACACTTATCGGCTCCAAAAATTAATACCGCCATATCCACATCCCTAGGTACTAACTTATCCACCAAATCCGCCCGAAGAGTGCCTAAAAGCCATGATTTGCATTGGAGATGGCTAGAAAGAAACCCTTGCTCACATTCATCAATATATCAAAGCGGCTTTATTTTGCTTAAACCTATTTAGACCGGAATTTTGAGTACTGGGAACAATTAATATTTAGTGATGAAAGCAAATTTAATATATTCGGATCTGATGGGGAAGGAATAGTATGGAAAAAACCCGGAAAAAACTTAAAAAGCCGCGTTGATATATTGATGCATGAGAGCAAGGGTTTCTTTCTAGCAATCTCCCATTGGCATTTTTCTCTTAACCCTCTTTGCAACGAATACTTTTGTGACTAACTGTATTATATTTACCCACATTTTTCATTTTTTCTTAAGAACCTGTGGGTACACCCGTCTGTGGACTGAACGACATCACCTGCTACACAGCTGCCCAGGACGAACTCTATGCTTTGCTTCAAAATCAAACAATGGCAAAGAGCATCGATGACAATGTCGATATCACGTGCAACTGCATGCCGGCCTGTACATCGCTCGAGTACAATTTTGAGATATCGAGAGCCAAATACGATGTTGCCAAAACGATTCGAGCCTTCCGCGAGGAATATGAACACACAGAGTAAGTATCAAGGGTAAATGATATAAAGTAGTATATCTTCTATTAGGAGTTTTATTCCAGAATAATCTGGCTATAATTATAATACCCTCTGCAAAGTTATAAAAGCCAAGATCTTAATAAACGAGAAAGAAAGCTAACTTCGGTAAACCGATGTTGGTATACCTTTGCAATTGGATCATTGAAAATCGAATCATTTTAGTAATGTTGAAAAAATATCAAATTTTGTAAATTTTGTAAATTTTACATTTTACTTGTCGAATTTTACATTTTCATATAAATCGACCGATGGCTTCTATGGCAGCTATATGATATAGTGGTCCGATCTTAATGAAATTAAAACCGTAATTCTAGAAGCATAAAAAACTGTTATATCTCAAAATTTATAGAAATACGTTGAAAAACAGAGAAGATAAAATTTTGTTTACATTAATTTCGCCATCATTCCTATGGCAGCTATAGGATATAGTAGTCCGAATTTGGTCGTTCCGACATATATACTGCGTGATAAAGAAATAAGACAGACAGACGGACATGGCTAGATCGACTCGGCTGGTGATGCTGATCAAGAATATATATACTTTATGGGGTCGGAGATGCCTCCTTCACTGCGTTGCAAATACCATGGCAAAATTATAATACCCTCTGCAAGGGTATAAAAAGCTAGCCAGGAACTTAAGCCCAAAAGCAGAAAATAGAAAACCAAAATCTTGGGACTCCCCGTGTGAGCAATTAAAAATACAAGAATGAACAGTAGGACCAACTATATTAGAATATAAAGATGATTTTATTGCACATGATTTTTTTGTGCTGGCTCCAGGCTCTTAAAAAATTTTTCAAAATCAAAAAAGGGAGATCGCTTGAGAGCCATTCGCTTTCTTGAACGCATACAGCGACAGTTGTATGCACTTTCTTGATCTGTGATCTCTTACAAAGAAGAGCATTCTTTTTTTAGATTTTCACGCCAGCAGAAAAATAGCGGCATGTTGCAAATCCAATGTATGGCCGTTTAGCATCTTAGTAATTATATTGGTTTTTGGTATAACCGATCGCTTTCACACAAATGGTATTATTAAAATAAGATCTAGTGGTCTAATTTAAAACAAGTAAGAAAGCTACAGTCGAGAGTGCTCGACTGTGAGATACCCGGTACCTAAACGTTTGTGCTTTACACTAAAAGGCATTTTTAAAATTGTGCATACGTTATCACACTCTACTTCGATACTTCTTAAAATAAATCGCCTCTCGAATTAGCTCCCAAACAAATTTAATGTCATACTTAAATATGAGTGATACATTTTATAAGGACGCCAAAAAATGAATTATTTTATTTTTGGTCATTTTTTGCTCTATTCTTTTGTCATTTCTTCTGCAGTTGGCACCATTATATCGCGCGGCCAAGGCTCGAATGCGGCAGCTGTCGGCTACAGCTTGCAACAGCAAAAGCAGTGCCTTAGGGGAATGTGTTAAAATTCTAACCTTATTGCTAATATATCGCATGTTTTTCATCCGATTTTACTGAAATTTTCAGAAACGTTCAGAACGTTAAATAACGGTAATTTATTTTATTTATTAACTTTAACCCGAAAATAACGAGTATAGCTTATTTTACGTTTTTTATGATTTTTGAGGGCGTAAGTGGGCGTGGACAAATTTTAAAACAAACTTGATCTGCGTGCAACAGATTCCAATGTTGTCACCAAATTTGCTAACTCTAGCTCTTATAGTCTCTGAGATCTGTTGTTTCACACGGACGGACAGACGGACATGGCTAAATCGACTCGGCTGGTGATGCTGATCAAGAATATATATACTTAATGGGGTCGGAGATGCCACCTTCTGCCTGTTACATACATTCTTGGTTGGCAGTAACTCATAATACCCTTGTACCCTATTGGTACCGGGTATAAACATGGTTTTAAAAATAAATAAAAACACATTGATTTAATTTAATCTTGATTTTTGGATGTATTTTTCTTTGAAACTGTTGGTTAGATACACTACCTGAATTCATTTAACTTAACTGATAAATAAAACTGATAAACCTTGTATTTTCCCAGTGCCATTGGATCACGGCTCTCCGTTTACTTCAAGGAGCATCAATTTACGGCCATCAAACGCACGATTCTATTCGGAGTGTCCACCTTGATTTCCAATTGCGGCGGCATTTGCGGCTTGTTTATGGGCATCTCGTGTCTCAGCTTCCTGGAGCTGCTTTATTTCTTCTGCATGCGGATCTGTGGCAGTTGCCGCGACCGTCGCAAGCACAAAGTACAACAGGTGTGCCCCGATGAACAGGAGATCTCGGAGGATAAGTCAAAGTAATCAGCGATCTGCAATATTCCATAAAAGACGGATCCAAGTAAATGCGTACTTTTCAAATAAATTGATTGCCTTTAACCCCCATGTTGTTTTCCTTTTACTTGGTCTTTATTAGTAGCTAGTTAAGTAATCTTTTCACACTCTTAATGGCAAATACCGCGACTCGGTAAATTAGTAAGGTCAAAGAACAGTTACTGGTATAAAGAGCTCACTTCCAGCTACAAGACATGTGACACAAGCCACTTTAATTAATTACAAGTTCGAAGCAAGCGTTTAAATGCAATTAATTTGCTCTAATCAAGTGATTAGCACACTTGGACTAATTAAAAAGCTGATCCGACAGCGCAAATATACAAAATACATTTTCTTTCTATTAATTCAAGTTCCGCCGGTGTTATATTTTATTTGTGGCCATATTTCATATACTCACGCACAAAAGACTATATGTAGAGACCAAAATAAAAATATATTTAAATTTAATCTGTTCGCACCAAATGTCAGATCTAATGGCTTTTGTCACTGGCAACAAATCATAAAAGAATATTAAAAAATTCAACACTTTCAGCATTATTAATAAGGCACGACAATACAAAATATGTTCGCCCATTCGCTTTGATCTTATCGTTAGGTCGTGTGGCTGTCAGAAAAAATGAAGGTGATACGATAGAGATTTATCGCAGAAAAATATTTCCAGTTCAAAAAAGTCACTAAAG
Source organism: Drosophila rufa (assembly GCA_018153105.1). Lineage (NCBI taxonomy): Eukaryota > Metazoa > Arthropoda > Insecta > Diptera > Drosophilidae > Drosophila > Drosophila rufa. The sequence goes on along the minus strand of JAECXS010000149.1, from coordinate 2,458,825 downwards.
AATCTGCATTAACCATATGGGTTAAGTCTATAAATTCAAACGTTTTCTTCACAATTTGTTTTCATTTAAAAAAATATTTAAGTTTCGTTTTCTTGTATTTTATGATCATTGTAAAAAATTCCATATAATAATAATTTTTAAATAATATCCCTGGGTGTGCGGTTGACAAATTGGTGGCGCAGCTGTTTGTGTTTCAAATAAGCAGATGGATTTTAGTTAATGACCCCCAAACCAATTCGCTTAAGTTGTTTATGGCTAACGAAAATAAATTTCGAAATAAAAATATCTGTACACAGCTTAAATATAAATCATTGGCATTAAAAATTCAGTTTTGGATAAATCAAATTCTGGTTAAGTAAAACATGTATGTGCTCTATTATTGAATAATAATTCATCTTATTTATAATGAACACTGTAAGTACAATCAAAAGCAGTAACATTTGTATATAAAATGTTTTAAAAGGGAATTTTAATGGTTTTTTAACACGACAAATGAATTTGAATGAATAAATCAAGTACGATAAACACATAGTGTTTCACCGAGTTAGTTGTTAGCAAACAGATCTCTAAAATCCCGTAAAATAAAAATTCGTATACCCTAGGGAACAATAACACACAATACATTCATAGAGCTCATAAATAAATCGCACAAACTACACCCCACTCGAAACCTAGCAAAATGAATGTGAAACGAAAAATACAAATTAGAAAAACAAATAAATAAAAATCTTAAGCTATGCAAGCCATCCAGCCAGCCTGCCAGCCAGCTAGCCAGCCAAGTCGAAGGCATTTTAAAAAGTATTTTCAAATTAATTTTTATTAGCAGGCGGCTAATAAACAAAAATAAAAACAACTCAAGCGCGCCATCGCCCCCGAAATCCTCCTGCCTTAAGAGCAAATATAAATCTACCAGAGAGAGCAGGGATACAAATATTTTTATTAGCATGTCGCGACATATTTCAAGGCACATGCTTAAAATAATGCAAGCCCGTCGTCAGTGTTTTACAATTTCATTTGGAAAATTTGTATTTCTCGCCTTCTCACACTTTGTGTGTCTTTCAATTTAATTTATTAATCGTGCGTGTTCATCCGCACTACATTTGTGGGCGGGTAATGGCCACGGCAACGTCTTGGCTCATTTCAGATCTGTCGTCTAAAAATACGAAATGGTTTAGAAATTAATTTTCCTTTTTTTCGTGGATTACTTAATGAACAGAGGTGAATAAGCATTTAGATCGTGATTCATAATACAGGGGAATGTCATGTTTAGACTATTCTATGAATTTTTGCAAGAGATAATTGGCTTTGAGAGGGTTTGTTTAAGAAAAAATATAAATAAGCGGTTTTCGCGATTTTGCATTTTACTTCTAAATACTAAAATAATTCACTTCAAAATTAAATTTATAATTTTAATCGTCAAAAATAAAACAGGATTATGAAAACTTAAAAATATTCCAACATGCTTTTGCCATATTCATTACATAAATATAATTTCGCAAATTAACAGAATCAGGTTTTTTATGAATGCAATCAGATACAAACCAAATCAACTGCCAATAAAAAAGAAGGAGATAAAATAACATAAAATTATTAAACAATTTTCATTAATCGATTACGATATACACAAAACCCACGACCAACGGCAATTAACAATACAAATAAAAACACATAATTAATTGTGACACAATTTTATATGGCATTGCCTGTTGACAGATTTATGTTAATTTGCAAATATTATTTGTACCTTGGTAATTATTTTATTTTATTTAACCAATGCTTCCTACACGCACCATATATTTACATATGTTTGAGTATTGCTTTTTGTAATGTTCAGGTTACATCACATTAATCGATAGTAGTTTTAATCCCCAGTAGTTAATGGTAAAATAAAATAAAAGTTGTCAGAATCTAACAAACTCTTAGTTATTTCTATTTTAAAAATATCTTAGAATAAACAACTCATTGTTTTCAATTAATCAATTCCTAACAAAACAAATTTAAAATAATATAAACTGCACATTTTAATAATATAATGCGCATTATTTTACACAGGCAACCATTAATATATGTCAAACTTGTGCATAAATCTGTTTGACAGCTTAACGCTGCCGTTGAGACGAGTGAAGCTGGGAGAGCGGTTAATAATGATCAATTTTGAAGCTTTTTATATAATTTAAATAATACTTGCAGTCCTAAATGTAGGATACATAATGGTATATATTCACTTTCAATAAATATTAAAATTGTATTTTGAATTTATAGGCAAAAAAGTTCAGATATTATTTTTAAAAATTCTAATATAAAAAATTGGAAATTCATTTTTAATATTTCCAATAATAGATGAACGTAAAAATGAAGTTTATTGTGTTTACTCTAAAGAAGGTATAATTAATTTGACCATTTTTATTTAATCGTTAGCCAACTTTGCAATGTCTCACAGTGGGGTATTGGGACCCCAAAAGTGGCGATCAAATCAGGTGGGCATATTTTGGAAGGAGACTTTTTTTTCTGTTAGATATGATAAAAATAGGTAAAAAGAAATTTTTGTTTTTTAATTCTTTTTTTTTTATTTTTTATTAAAATTAATTTTTCAAAATTTGTTTTAGTCAGATTTTTTTTTGTTTTTAAGAATTTTATAACCAAATTTTTGCATAAGAAGTTTCAAAATATTCTAGATTTAAAGGAAATTTTTTTATCAGAATCGGACTACTATATCTTATAGCTGCCATATAAAAAATAGTTTAATTTATTTAATTTTTTCCTAAAAATACCAAGTTTAAAGAAAAAAAAATATTATTAACTCTGTATTATTATTGGCTTAATAATCTTACAAAATTGTATTGACATTGAACAACTAATTTTTATAAAAACTAAAAAAATGTTAAGAAAAAAAAAACTGTTATTTAATTGGTATTTTTAGTCAAACCGATAAATTAAAAAAAAAAATGTTATTTTTATATAACATGTTATTTATTTATTGAATCTCGGTTTTTTGGAAATCTTTGTTTTCTCGCTATGAGTCGCTATTTGTTGAAGAAGTCTCATGGGCGCGGTTAAATGCAGAATTTTATGTACAAGTATAAACAAAATAATATAAATAAATGTATCAAACGCAAAAATCGTTTTTTGAATTAATCGCCACTTTTCGGGTCCAATACCCCACTGTGTGTCTGTGCAAAGTAACCGTCTGTCATTCATACCCTCGACTGTCTCGGCACTCGAGACTGTCTGTCAATTGCTGCGATTGATTGATTTATGCATCCATTTTAACTAGTTTTAAAGATTTTTTTTGTTGAGCACTCCACAGATAACGTACAAGTGTAAATATCCACATCAAAATATGTAAAGAAATAATTTATAAGCGAAAGAAGGACAGGGGTAAGTAGGGGTTGTGCTCTTACTAAATAAATCAAGATCTTAAATATCGTTAAACATTAGCAAGAATCACGGCTTAAAGAAATTCTCTCTCCTCTCTCCTCTCACTTCAAGGATGACTTAATTGGGCAAAATTATGCCGCTTCTCAGAACTTCTATAATTTTTACTGTTTGCGGCTGTATTGTCTTGCTCTGCATGAGCTCTCTTGATGGTATTTAGTAATTCATAATGTATTTACAATTTTTTGCTTTATTTTTACAATATCAATTCCTCAGCAAAGGAAAAATGTATCCTTTACTGAGGCAATTGAAAAGGGCTCAAATACTTTATTTTAATGCATGTCAAACAGACCATACTCAAATTATCTGTACTTATTTTTGCTAGTGCAATACAAAAAGTATTTGAAATTTATAGCGCAAATCTCGAAAATTATTCGGCTTTGGCTTCGGGCTTAGCACTTAATCATAATCAACTGTCGCGAGACTTCCAAGCCTACCTGGTAGGCATACCTGGCCCCATTGCTGCCCGCGCCTCTAACAGTTTCTGCCGCAGCGGCGACGGCCCAGCTAGCTGTGCGACTCTGTTGGACTCCCGTGAGCCGAAAAGATGAAAACAAAACATACAAAAAAAAACACAAAAAATAAAGACAAAATTCAGAAATGAAGAACTGCGCACATAAATCAAAAACGTTGACGCTATGATTATGGCAGCATTGCGAGCGATAGGTTTTTAGAGGCCGCTGAGGGAACAGCCGCAGTCGCAGCCCAGAAAGAAAATCGTGCGCAGAGGTGTTACAGCTCTGACAGTTATTCTATAAATTATGACAACTGACAGCTACTTTATAAGCCACAACTCTTGCATTTGTGCATAAATAACCGTTGACACATGGCTACAACTGACATGGCCTCGGCGAACGGGAACAACAACAAGAACAAATGTCGGCCAACTAATTAATTTGACCGTATTAAAAATGTATGCAAAGCAATTAGCTTAAATATGGCGATTGTCAGCAAAAGATAATTTCCGGACCCAACCATCAGGCGAGGTAATTCTCGAGCAATCGTTGACGAAAATAAATTAATTGGCCGGAGGAACATGTAAAGTTTAAAATGTTGTCAGTTATCTTATCGGAAGCATCGATATAATTAGCATAAAGTCAATTAGAGGTGGCTTACGTTTAAAGTAGAAGTGCTCTTGTGGCTAGCAAATAAGCTTACATCGATAAGTGGCCAATTCAGGTTAAGTGATAGTTCATTTGAATAAAGTAAGAATAAAATTAATTCTAAGGGATATTCGAGCGATTAAATACAATTAGATGTCAAAACATCTAATGTGTTGTAAAACTAAAGAGGAGCAAGAACTGCTCTGGGGACATTAGTTCAATTAGTAGACGCAGTTATTTCTGTGCACTTCAATAATATTCTGTATTTAATAAGTAATTGTACAAAGGTTTAAGACATATATAATGTTCGCGACTAGCATGCGACTGTACTCAGTTAACTCAAAAATATGACTCTTTTCTCTTCTTCGGCGACAGCAGAGCGTGCATCTGGGAAAGCGGTTGCTGTGTAGCTTTAAATTCGCCGTGCACAGCTGATCTCTTCCGCACAGGCGACGAATCCGTACATAATGCTTTAATTCCTTACCATACAAGTATAAACTTAGAAAAACTGAGAACTATTTTTTCGAGATCATCTCATCTAACTTTATCAAGAAGAAAATTGTTCTCGATTTTGTTGAAGTCGAAAAGAAGTTACTCCCAGTTTTGAGCTTTTAGATGAGGACCTGAGACCTCCGCTTTCTTAGTATTCTGGAAAGTTATTTTTAGATTCGGCCACTGCCACACGTCTTATAGCCTCTTTAAAGAGCCTCCTAAAATAGAATAAACTTTTTTGCTGCTGCGACTGTTCACACAGAGCCTAATTTGCTCTTTTTTAATGAGTACACCCAAAAAAAAAACAAGAGTTTAACCTTTCTACGCGTTGTCTTAAAAGTATACTCAAGCAGTATAACGAGTTTAGTATAGATTTTATACTTCAAAATATCAAATGTATACTCCAAAGTTTAGTTATACTTTCAATTGTGTATTTTTGAGTATTACTTTTATACGAACCCACATCGAAAATTCGATAACATATCACGTTAGCTGGAATTTAGTGCTTTTCTGTTTGTCGCGTTAGTGATTATTATGAAATATTGGTGCAGATGAGTATAAAATTTATACTTTCGTAGTATCAAATTAATAAGCATCTTATTAAGAGATTTTTCATACTCAATAGTATACAATTCATGTAACAATCGTATAGGTTCTATGATGATTTTTTTTTGGGTGTAGACATTTAACTATATAAAATGTTGTAAAATGTACGTACAGCATGTCTTATATATCCAATCTTAAAACAATTTTTAAAATACTTTTATAATTTTTGGAATACAGTGAACCACAATGTTATACGGCAATGTTACCTATTTTACTGTTGTGGAGTGGACACTGTATATTGCAGTCGTCTGTTATTTAAAATAAATGACAAGAGCGCCAACAATAAAAATCACCTAATTATGTCAAAAATACTGAATACAACTAAGTATATTTCAGTATTAAGTAGTTGATGCAACCTTTTCTAGTACACATGTACTTCTTACGGAAGCTGCGATTTTCGGGAGTTGATGCAGATGCTATTCAAATTCTGTGTTAAAACACTATTACAGTATGTATTCGAGCTTTCGTCGGCCCCCTTTGATTTACCTGAGAGGAGCGTTAATTAGGGGCTGGACTAAAAATCGGCGGTCTCGAATTTAAGTCCAAGTCGTATAAATTGTATTCTAGAAATGTGATGAATATGCTTAAGGGGAGAACCCTGTAAACGATCAAAATTTCGGTATTTTTCGTTTTTCCAACGGATATATTCAAGACACCATCGTGGCACTGTTGATATATTTATAGGTGGTATCGAAGATGTTACACTTATTTATTTTATGAGAACATTTTACAAAATAGCTAACTAATGGAGCTTGTGTCACAGAGTCTCGATATTTGAGTTTCCCTGTTATGAACACGATAGGGCTCGTTATTCGTGTCGGAAATCAAAAAAACAAGATGATCAGCAAGAGATAAATATTCCCATTTATTTTAAGTCTATTTTCTATTTGAACCTTAAAAACTAAAATTAAATAAATACAAAAAAATTTAATTCAGTTCTAAAAAAAATTACTAAATTTGGTTTTTTTAATGTTACAGAGCAATGTAAAAAATATCTTTTTGATTGTGCACAACCTACAATAAAAGAACAGGTATTTAAAAAGAACAGGTTCATTCAGATAGCTTTAAAACGTAGAGACTAGTTTAAAGAGAGACAGACAGACAAAACCTTAGAATTAAGTAAATTTGTATCACTGTGGACGGCAGTCCACGTAGTGACGATGAGCACCGAGACTGTGGTGCGCAAGGATAGTCTCCTATATACAGCCGTAGAATTGAAAATCTTCTACCATAGTTCGATCAGAAACATTTATATCTTGACCGAAAGGTATTGTTAACCTCTTTGAAACTGCATACTAAGATTTTTCAAAAACGGATTAGTTCAGGAAAAATGGGAGTGAAAGTGCGAAATTGATAAATTTGAATATTGAAGCTGTTGGGCCGGTGGAGAAAAAATCAACAAATTTGTAATGTTATTGTGATCTAGCTTCAAATACGCGTCGTATGTCACCTCAATCATCTCGATCCGATACTCCGTGCAAAAAATATTCAATAAACAAGATTTTAACGGCCTTTTCGAAATGAGAACGTTTGTCCTGTTGTTTGTCTGTCTGTCTGTGTTTCGATTTGTTGTTCTACCACTTTTTAGTTTTCCCATAACCCATAATAATAGCTTTGCCTTGACATAATTTACCTAAATATTATATTTTTGTTTTTATTTTTTAAATTTTTTTTAATGTTTTTTAAAAATGGCTCTAACGATTTTGATAGTCACTCAAGGCCATATAGCCCTTAAGATTGCTCAACTTTTGGTATAAGTATAACACATATTTATCTGGGAAAATTCGTTTTCTCGAGATATTACTCACTAAAATTAGTAGCAAAGATTCCAATACCTAACCTTTTACATGCAGTATACATAGATTTATGTAAGAAATCATGTAGAGTCATATAGGGACGTGCACAATGCAATAATATTTAAAACCATCAAAGGAATCTTAAAAAAATTTAAATAAAAAAAAACTTATTTTTTTTTTTAATCTAATTTTTGCGTCTTCCGCTACTTTGGCGGGAAAGGTATTTTGATATGATAATTACTTTGCCTTGACAAAATTTATCTAAATATTATAATTAAGAATTTAGAATTGAAATTAATTTTTTTTAGGATTAAAATTTTTTTTTTAAATGTCTTTTCCTATTTTTATAGTCACTTCAGGTCGTACAGATATTTTGAGGTACAACACATGTTTCCGAAAATTGACTTTCTCATCAAAATTAGTAGCAATTATCCCATATAGCGAACTTCTTGTATGGATTTTTTTGATAATTTTTCCCATTTGAGTTTTAAACAAAAACTTATAACAACAATGGGAGACCTATGTATGTACATACATATGTCATTTTAAAAACTTCTGATATCAAATAAAACACCTCTTAACGAGGTAAGATTAAAGTGACGATGGCACCTTCAATTTCAAAAGTTTCTGATATCAAATTGTGTGACGATTAATAGTAACGTTAACAAAAATAAATTATAATTAATTCAATTCAATAATTACAATTCAATTCAATAAAATCCCGCAACGAATCTAACAAATTCTGATCAATAAAGTTCAAGCCACAAAAAGTAAAGCAAACACAAAGATATGTAATTAACATATCAATAAACTAAAGAGGTGACAATCTATTATGTGGAAATACAAAGCAAATTAAGTATAAAAAGCTTTATTTGCCATAGCCTCATATGCTTGACATCACAAATCGAAGAAAACCTCTGCTGAAAGATAAATTATATCATAAAATCTTTTGAACTTCCTTATTCATTTGCATAGCAGTGTCAAATGTATAGTCGGCGCTTCTGTTGTCTTATTTGATTGAATCTGTAGCAATAAGGTATAGACTTAATAGGGAATTTACCTAAGCGGCATGGCGGTCTCAAAATCCACGCTTATTCTTGAAGGGTAAATTTCATTCAAAATATCTATAAAATACAATTGTTATGTTTTGTTATACGCTGACACATCGTGAGTTACGTCGTCACTTTGCATTAAGCGAATAATAATCATAAATTATTGTGGGACTGGGTTATTAGTATTTTAAATAATCTTAACGCGATGACACTTTGTTATTTTGTTTTATTTTAAAGTTTATTGATATTAATTTAATTTATTGTTTGGATTAAAATATATGGTTTTACAGTTATCGTCGGTTTTGGTTTTGTTTCTGAGAGCGTCATTTTCCCAGCACGTCTTATTCGTCGTCGTTGGGAAATCGTAATCCCTCCTGGTCTCTCTTGGCCGGCTTGCCACGTCGTCCGATCAGCTGGGATGGCTAGTCCTTATCCGTTGCCAGACTATTCCCACATCATTAAACAAAAACGAACCTATATAGCAATAAGAACAATACATTTGTGATCATTTTCGATGGATATTAATGAATTCTGACAGCTCGAACTTCGATATTAACGTTGATACTGTACAGAAAAAAATACCCCACAAATTGATTGTTAAAAATTTTGTATTGAGAAAGACTGTTGCGTAAGCCCTTATAAATTATTTATAACGTTTAATATTAATACATTTCAATTTGTCCGAAAACAACTTAGACAAAAATGCCGCCGCCACGTTTCATTTAGTCATCAATTGTCAGCAAAACACTGAAACTAAACGAAAATATAAGATAAATATATGTGGAAAATGTTAATCCGTACAATTTCACATACACATATTTTTGTGGATCTTACGATGCGTGCGATTTCTGTTGACATTAAATATTGTGTTAATTTAATATTCAAATTTTGTTCAATGAAATGACAAAAGCGTGAAAAGACCTGCCAGCAAATTTATAAATATTAGGCTGTCTTTATGATACTCTTTCAAACAAAGCAGCTTTATCTTTTTGAAAATGTGCATTCATGTTTTTGATGAATTAACTTAATGTCATAGGTGCCTTCAACAACAATAATGAATATATATGACCAAATAATATGAAGTATAATAAAAAATATCCCGCTATTACAACTTTGTTTTAAACTATAGCTACCATTATATAAATAAAAAACAATACATATTTTTTTTTTTTCACAAAATACACAAGCTACTATTAAACGGTTAAGTACCTCGACTATAAAATACCTGGTACTCAACAGTACCGAAATATGATTTATATTACTTTATTTTGTCTTTTTTTGCACATCTAAATGGCTCTTGGATTAGGAAATCTACCCTTACCTTTATACCTTACCTTTATAAGAAAACTCATCGACCATTTTTGGACTGAGGGTAGGAAATAACCAAAAATGAATAGATGGCCAAAATCATTAAAATACTATATTTTAGGACCGTAATAAAAACGTATAATAAACTTCATTAGTCGACTATGATGCATAAAACTAATTTAAAATGCAAATATAACGAGAAAGAAAGCTAACTTCGGAAAACCGAAGTTGGTATACCCTTGCAGTCTGCATTGGATCATTGAAAATCAAACCATTTTGGTAATGTTGAAAAAATATCGAATTTTGTAAATTTTACATTTTCATATAAATCGACCGATCGCTTCTATGGCAGTTATATGATACATCTTAAAAAAATTAAAACCGTAATTATAGAACCATTTAACTAACCAATTTATAGAAATACGTTTAAAAACAGAGAAATTAAAAAAAAATTTACATTAATTTCGCCATCATTCCTATGGCAGCTATAGGATATAGTAGTCCGATTTCGGCCGTTCCGACATATATACTGCGCAAAAAAGAAATAAGACTATGCTGAAAATTTCAGCTCGATAGCTCAAAAACTATGAGACTAGTTCGCGTAGAAACCGACAGACGGACAGACAGACGTACATGGCTAGATCGACTCGGCTGGTGATGCTGATCAAGAATATATATACTTTATGGGGTCGGAGATGCCTGCTTCACTGCGTTGCAAATATCATGGCAATATTATAATGCCCTCTGCAAGGGTATAAAAATGAGGATTTAATTAATAGCGACACACCCATTTTGTTTCTGGTTTGTAACTTCCAGTGTCTGCCTTCTCTAAACTTGTAATAACTTTATAACCAACTTCTCATCGTAGTCTTCCGCCCAAATAGTAACTCTGTGCAATTAATTTCTTACAAAAGACACTTCATAAGTGGGACTGGGAAAAGACTCCCGGGAAGCGCTATAAGCGAATGTCATGCAAATTGATATGGAAAAAAAACTAATCGCCATTGCGAACACGGCCAGAGGCGTTTTAGACCAATGATTAAAAAGGCCAACACGCACGGCACAAACTAGATCCGACCGGGACTGCGATTCCGACCTAGCTCCTATCTCTGTATCAATGTCCCGCCCGTCCCACTTGGCCAGCTCTCAGACAACTGTCATCCCTCCGAGCTAACGAATGTTGCGAATTGAAAATCGTTGACAACGTTGTGCCGTTGCCATGGCACTGTCATGGCCAAGACCGTTTTATTAACATTTTCAAAGTAACAAGAGCGGGCAAAACGGACTGATATGCAGATGACAAAGGCTGTCCCCCTAATTGGACTGTGGGCAAAGTAATAATCAAGTTGAATGATATTCCATTGTTCAATTTTGAGAATGCCTCGGATTAGTTTGGTCTAATTAGGTGTTCTTTTGTATTGGATATTTGAAGATGATCTGCACATATGTTACAGTTCTACATAAAAATTAAATAACTTAATTATAATTAATTATAAGTATGCCCTAAGAGAGTTATAAAAATAGTTTAGTCAATAAACTGGATTTATTTAAATATAATTACACTACTTTAGGTGTCTCACAGATTTTATTGCATATCCCCCTTATATTTTAAAATACTTTTTATTTGTCACAAAATGTGTTCCGACTAAAAAATGTTTCAACTCTCTCACTGATTGTCATTTCCACATTTTCCATTCTGTCTCATATTTCGCGTGGCGTTCAATTCAATCGATGGATGAGGTGCGCCGCAGCTTGTCCAGAGCCATCAGCAACCTTGCGGGACCCTGGCTCCATATGTGGTGTTGGTGGCTTGGGTGTTTTGCACCTTATTTCCTGCACTCTTCGGGGGGACCAGGCCTGGCTGTGCCAACTTGATGCCTCCTCGTCTGTGGGCTCAGCTTACCCGCACACCCAAGCCGCTTTTCTACTTTTCTACCCTGGGCTCTTGGCTCATATTGTTGGTTTGTAACGTTTTTATGATGCCTGGCGGCATGTTAAAATTGAAAAACGCATTTGCGTGATAAATTGCAATATTTAACACACACATACTCGCACAGGAGGCAGCTGTAGCATGTGGTGTCCAGTTGTAATTGCAACAACTGCTGCCCAGGTCTCAGGCGGTGACTCCAGTTGGGGATCTGTGCTGGTGCATGGCGGATAGCTGTTGGGGGATTGGGGATCGGGATCGGGCCGGGGCATCGGGCATGAGTTATGGCAACCCGTCATTCTGTAGCTCGTTGTTGAATGTGGCGAAATACGAGCGTATAATGCAAACGCCATTGCATGGGCACACACACAACACACTCAACACACTCAGCACACACACCACACGCGTTCGAAGGAAAGCAGTTAACATGTTTCTCCTTCGGCTTTTTCTTGTTTAAAGCCGCCACCAGGCTGCCGGCCCGGCCAGCCCGACTGCCTGCCTGACGATATGAGTTACATGCCGTGCTTAATGGCATAATTTAAAGCTGCAAATTTTGTCATAAATTTTAAAATTGATTACCACGAAAAGGCAGTTTGGTAGTTTCCATGTTGCAGTTACTCCGGCCGTTGTTTTTGCTCGTTAGTCGAGCATTGCATGCCGCCTGATGGCTACATTGGCGGCGGCCAGTGTTAAATTTGTGTTAGCCGCTCTCAAGTGTTGGTAAATAAAAATTGCACACGTCTCGTTTTTTCACCTTTTTTTTTTTTTTTTTTTTTGTTTCCAGAGCTAATCACTTACCATAATACAGGAGGAGAGTCACTTAGGGAAGTGGGGGTCCCACTGGAAGTTGAAAGCGGCTGCATACAAAAGTATTCATGAAACAACTCTATAAGGTCAGGCCAACACATGATATTAAATTTACAAGCTAGGTTTTTTTTTTCTGAAAGTAGCTTAAATATCTTTAGGAAAGTCCGATAATTTTGAATGTAAGATCTTAGGGGATTTATAAACACTTCAAAATTTATATCATTTGTTTTATTTTAATTCATAATTGAAAACCAAAGAGTAGAGAACAAAATTACTTATAAATAAAAACTAAAATTAATAAGCATATTTGTATTAGAAACATAACTTAACTTTATGGCGTCGGGAAATGTAAAGTAACCGACTAATTTTTATAAATATTTAATTTCTTAGTATGGGCAAGCAAACAGTAATTACATAACTTAATGGTTACCCTCATCTGCGATTGCGCTTTTGTTTTCTGGCACAAATTGAAAACAAGTACTAAAATGGAGGTATTAAAACAGGGCGAAAGAGTTGAGTATACGGTGCGACCAGTCGATTATACTACATGCTATAGGCGGTACATCTTGTGAGTGATATAAATGGCTTCATAAAATTTTGTAACCGTAATTTAAGGAGAGGAACGGAGTGGTTCGCTGGAAGAGCGAGCCCGATGAGGAGAGTAAATTGTTTTATCAGTGGATTAAAATGAACATGCCCCACACCCGTTTCCGTGAATACCCAATAATCAGGAAAGCGCTCGCAAGAAGACAATGTTGGGGGAAAAAAGAGCCTGCCGGCAGCAAAGTGTGGGCCATTAAGCGATACATTGTAATTAAGGGGAACCAGCCGCGTCGACTACCAGCAGCTGCCAACGGAAATTGTAGATAAGATTGTAAGACAGCGACTAAGTATAAGTGTGCACCGTATGCGAACATAACATGATAACATCATCAATAGCTATACGCACCGCCTATGCAATTATTTAAATTATATGCACGGCAACATTGCTGTTCGTTTAAAATGAAATTAGTGTTATGTAGTTTTCTCTCCCCGGTTACACCTTAAAGTCTATAATCAGTCTTCTGGATGCAGCCAACCAAGCAGCCCGTTCGTCTTCATCATTTGTTATGTCTCTCCTCCATTCGGGCCAACACCATCGCCTGCCATCGCTTTGGCTCGGCGGCTCCGCTAATCATTTTTTGAAATGGCTGCTAATAACAGATTTCGATGCATGCGGTTTGTCCCACTCGTTTGGGGCATCCATCCATCCATCCATCCATCTGCCACGTTATTGGCTGGAAGATAAGATTTTTATGATTTTCCCTTTTCGCTGCCAGTTATAGCCATAATTGATTGGCTGCCCTGCAACGAAACTTCAGGCGACCACGTCGATGTGCTTGGTGTGAGACTGAATAAATGGGACATAATCATGAAGAAATGTGTTTTCAGTAATGAAAATTAAATGAATAATTAAAAAACAAAAATGGCAATAAAAAACCTGTAGGCTTTAAATCACCCGAAAGTATGCTACAAAATGTTACACACTAAAAAATATATTTTCAACGTAAGAAGCTCAAATATTAATTAAATTTTGGAAAACTCATTAGTTGATTTTAAGTCCACAGCGATTTCTGTGGCACCCATGATCCAAATGTATTCAAAGTCTTCCCGTTTTTTTTTTAATACTTTTAAACTTTCCCGAAAAACCTGTAGCCCAGGTGATCGTAGCATATATAATCAACCGTAATCATAAACCCAAACTACTATGCACATAATCACTTTGTACCGACGAGACCCCAACTATGGTCAACCTACGTTCCATCATTAAGTCGAACAGACAATTTGTCAAGTGAAACAAGAAAATTTGCATAAAAACTAAGAAACAACTAACATTAGACACACCAAAAAATTTGCATGTCTGACCGAGTGAAGTTGGCCAACGATTTAACTAAAGCAACAACCAACAAGCTACCAGCAACAAAAACCAATCTTCCGCAGGCAAACTGGCCACTGGTTTTACAGTCACGGACGTATTAATATAAAGCCAGCCGATGTTTATACGAGGTGTGTTCAAAAGGTATCGCAAATTTTGCGTTTTTTCAAAAATTATTTATTTATTCATGAATATCTATTTTGTCCCCTTCACAGTTGGACCAACGTTTTTTCCAATCATCAAAGCACTTCAAAAAATCATTTTTTTGATCTTGTTCAGCTCCTCCTTCGACGCCGTCTTTATCTCGTCAAGCGTAGCGTAACGTCGTCCTTTCATGGGCCTCTTCAGTTTAGGGAACAAGAAAAAGTCACAGGGGGCCAGATCTGGGGAATACGATGGCTGCGGCATCATTAGTGTGTTGTTTTTGGCCAAGAAGTCGCGCACAAGAAACGATGTGTAAGCAGGGGCGTTATCGTGGTGCAAAAGTCAATTTTTGTTCTTCAACAAATCCGGACGTTTCTGGCGGAGTGCTTCGCGCAAATTGCGCATTACTTGCAGGTAATATTCCTTATTGACCGTTCTACCCTGTGGCAAGAACTTATGATGCACCACGCCCCTGCAATCGAAGAAAACTGTCAGCAAAACTTTCACATTCGACCGAACTTGGCGTGCTTTTTTCGGTCTTGGTTCGTGCGGCAGCTTCCATTGAGATGATTGAGCCACGTCATAACCATAAACCAGGGGTCGTCAGCGTCCTATACACTGTGCATAGGACAAAATTTCAGGCAGCACTGTCGACACATATACGTTGTAAGCGCTTCTTGTTTGTTCGGGATTCTGATAGGCTGACGTAGCAGCCTTGGGTGCCACTACAGCAGAGAAGCTACCGAGTAGCCTATACACAATTGCTCGACTCTCGCAGCAGCAGAGAAACAAATCGTTCGGGTCTGTTAGTATCATTCGGGTCTGTTAGTATAATTGGGTCTGTTAGCTTCGCACACATATTCACTAAAAAACTGTGTATGTCTGGGTGCCGACCCCTGCCATAAACCCACGATTCGTCACCAGTTATGACCCTCTGGAGCAAATTTGGGTCGTCGCGGACAGAGTCCAACATCTCATTAGCAATGTTCATGCGATGCTGGTTTTGGTCGCAATTGAGCAATTTTTGTACGAATTTCGCGGCGACCCGTCTCATGCCCAAATCATTGATAAAAATCGAATGGCACGAGCCAATCGATATGTTTAGGTCCTCAGCAACTTCTGTAGCGGTGATTCGACGATTGGCCAATACCATTTTCTCCACTTCATTAGTTTTTTCGTCTGTTATTGAAGTGCTCGGGCGTCCGGCATGCTCTGCGTCGTTCATGTCTTTTCGGCCTTCTGAGAACATTTTGTAGCTTTTCCGTATGCCACAGTTAAAATTCGGAATGCATCCGCGCACTTAATTTCGTTTTTCACACAAAATTTGATACAGGTTTTTTAATCAATTTTTTTGAATACGTAAAATTCGAAGACGATCCAAAACACGTGCAAGCAAAGCAGCTGTCAACAATTAAGTGAACATTCAAAATGGCCGAGCTTGTCGGCATAAGTGAGAGACATGAGTACCAACATAACGCCACAAAAAAATCGAAGTTCGAATATACGTAGCCCGCAAAAATTCAAAATTCGCGATACCTTTTGAAAACACCTCGTATATCTTTAAAGTTATAAACAGAGTATTAATCAACTTATTTTACCGGATCATTACATATTTAAAAATTTGATAGTTAAAAAAATGTGCTGAATAAATGTTTAAAATAACACACAAAATATCATTAAAAAAATAGAGATGTTTAGCCCTGATCTAACTTCTTACATACATCTAAAATCAATTTGAAAAGTGTCAGTTCGATAGCTTTTAAACTTTTACTACTTTGAATATTCAAAGGAATAACATGGTGATCACATGAATAGCAACATTTAGTTGTGCCTTAGGGTGAACTGTGTGAGCAGCTCTGCTCTACAGGCATAGTTAATTTGGTTTGATATTAGTCCTAGGGTATTTTCAAGTGACAAGCTGCAGTAGTATTCTCTTGGCCATTAGTGTGGCTATAAATGCTGGTAACAGAGAAGCAACAGACCAAGCGCAATTACCAAAAGCGCGCCACAGAGCCAGATCTCAAAGAAGATCGGCAAAAGAGCCAAGCAAGTTTCTGGCGTTGTTTTTGCTGCGGCTGTGGCTAAACAACATGTGCGTTTGTGTCCGCAACGATTAAGTAAAAACAATTTACACGCCTGCCTGCCAGAAAGCAAGGCGACGGCGGAGAAAAGGTAGGAACGTGAAAATAACCTATAGAGATGGGAAGCAGTAATGGGTGCCTGTAAAGGATGAATAAAAAGTTAAGAATAAATGTATAAGCTTCAGAAGAAAACATTAATACACGTAATAAGAAAAATATTCGGATTTCAATGAGTTTAAAAAGTCGTTATTTCTTGAAAACAACGAAGATGTAAGGTATACGGAGGTGCATCAGAAATATATGAAATATATAAAAATATTGAAGTATTGAATGTAACATTTTGTAGCGTTATTCATCATTAGCACAGCCGGAAAAAAAACTCTTCACATGAAGAAAATAGCTCGCTGTAGCATAACTTTGACCTTTTAATTTAAGGGATTTAAAACCCCCAGTGATAGCACCCCTGATAGTTGTGCAATCCGATGGAAAATATATTTAATAACGTCGTCAAGTCGTTTAATTCTTTACTGTCAATTTTTATCAACCACCTCACCTAGGATTACTAAACAGAAATGTATAAATATATTTATATTCATTATAGGGTTGGAAATGTGTAATTTAATTATTGAAGATTATATAAATTACATATACTTGAAACTAATAGTAAAAGTGCCAACGATGCAATATTTGATTAATATTTTTGCTTAAGAAATGAAGAAGTTCGTGCTTATCAAGTGTCATATCTAACCCGGATCAGTCCTCGGCTTTAAGTCACGGCGTTAATATGCGTCGCAATGGCTTAGCTGGTTAGCCACGTTACGAGGCTTCACCTTGTCGCTGCCGCCGCTATTGCTGCTGCTGTAGCAGTTGCCTTTATGTTGGTGCTTCCTTTTTGGCATCGCCAACATGTCAATTATATCGTATCAAATTAATAATTGTACACGTCGCGTTGCGGCGCATCGGCCGTCTTCGCCCCATTCACCCAAATGAAGTTGGCTTTAAAGGAGCTTTGGCTGGAGTCCGCACTGTGAGCTGGGTGCTGGACGGGAGCCTGCCTCTTTGGTTGCCCGGGTGCCACTAATCGTGGCAGACAAGCATGCCGCACTGTCGGCAAATGCAATATATTTAAAGTTGCCTGTCAATTTCGGAGGCTGTTAGGCGCTGCTAGCATGTCATGTTTACTGAGTATGTGATATCAAATTAAACCTGTACAGAGCTACGGTTAACTGAATTTCTATATTAGTTTTGAACCATTACTGTAATACGAAAGTATGTGTTATACCGAATAAAACAGATATTAAAACCCAACGAATTTAAAGCTGATTCTGTTGTTTTAATGCCCATCAATTTTATCAAACTCTTCTTTGATTAAAAACCATAATTAAAAGATAAATGCAAACCAAAAACCTAATAACAAATTTAACAATTTAGCTCTAATCATTAATTGTAAGTTAGAAAGGTTATACGAGGTGTGTTAAAAAATTATCGCGAATTTTGTGTTTTTTCAAAAATTATTTATTTATTCGTGAATATCTATTTTGTCTCCTTCAAAGTAATCCCCATGAGATATACACTTGTGCCAACGGCTTTTCCAATCTTCGAAGCACTTCAAAAAATCATTTTTTTTATATTGTTCAGCTCCTTTGACGCCGTCTTTATCTCGTCAAGCGTAGCGTAACGTCGTCCTTTCATGGGCCTCTTCAGTTTAGGGAACAAGAAAAAGTCACAGGGGGCCAGATCTGGGGAATACGGTGGCTGCGACATCATCATCAAAAAGTCGCGCACAAGCAACGATGTGTGAGCAGGGGCATTATCGTCGCCCAAAAGCCAACTTTTGCTCTTCCACAAATCCGGGCGTTTCTGGCGGATTGCTTCGCGCAAATTATGCATAACTTGAAGGTAATATTCCTTATTGACCGTTCTACCCTGGGGCAAGAACTCATGATGCAAAAAATCGAAATTCGAATATACAGCTATTGCCAACTAATTAGAAAGATGACTATGGTGGTGGTCTTTGTATCGATAAGCCAAAAAACAGAGTTAGTAGGCCAGTATTATGCCTAATATATTCTACTACTATGACTCATGTGAGTCACCGTATGGTGTATTTTTTGCTGAGATCACCCAAAAACGTTCAAAAAACTATTTATTTTATTGGATCGAGCTGGTTAATTATAAATTCGTCTATATATATTCGATTTTTGTATTTAGTAACTTAGCAGCCGACAAATAATATTGCGACCTTATATAATGGTTTTATACCCTAATTTTATGTTATGGATTCGTCCAGTTCTCCCTTCGATCGAGTCCCAAACCCTACAGGATTGAATTTTATAAATACATTTGAGTATTTCAAAGCCGAATTATAATAAATTTGTATTTTAATATGAACAGAAAATTTTTTAGAATTAATTTTCAACGTTGGTTTTCTTGCACAAGGTGGGAGAGTCAATGATAATTTTCTTTGCTTAATTATAGTTTTCATTAAAATACATAATCACTGTGGACGGCAGTCCACGTAGTGACGATGAGCACCGAGACTGTGGTGCGCAAGGAGACTACTATATACAGCCGTAGAATTGAAAATCTGCTACGATAGTCCGATCAGAACCATTTATATCTTGATCGAAAGGTATTGTAAACCTCTTTGAAACTGCATACTAAGATTTTTCAAAAACGGATTAGCTTAGGAGAAATGGGAGTGAAAGTGCGAAATTCAAAATTTTGAAAATTGGAGCAATAGCTCCAGTGGAGCAAAAATCCCAAAAATTTTAATGTTGTTGTAATCTAGGTTTAAATACGCGTCGAATGACACCTCGATCATCCTGATCCGATACTCCGTTCAAAAGATATTCAATAAACAAGATTTTAAAGGCCTTTTCGAAATGAAAACGTTTGTCCTGTTGTTTGTCTGTGTGTCTGTCGATTTTTTTGTTTTAGAGTCGTGGAACCACTTTTATTTTAATTAACTGCTCGAGCTGAACATTTTTTGTTCTACGACTTTTTGGGTTTCCCGCTAGTTTGGCGGGAAAACAGCTAAAAAAGCCAGATTTCCCGCGCCCATAACTTCTAAACGACTAAAGCTACAGAATCGTGCTTTATGTCGTTTGAAAGGTATTTTGAAATGATAATAGCTTTGCCTTGACATAATTTATCTAAATATAACATTTAAGAATTTCTAATAATTTTTTTTTTTTTTTTTTTTTAAGTTTTTATAAAAAAGCTCTAACGATTTTGATAGTCACTCAAGGCCATACAGCCCTTGAAATTGCTCTACTTTTGGTATATAACACATATCTAGGAAAATTCGCTTTCTCGAGATATTACTCATTAAAATTAGTAGCAAAGATCCCATATACCTAACCTTTTACATGCACTATACATACATTTATGTAAAAACTCATGTAGAGTCATATAGAGACGTGCACAATGCAATAAAATGTAAAGCGATCAAAGAAAATTTAATATAATTTAAATTTAAGAAAAATCGTTAAATTTTGTTTTTTTTAAGTTAATCTAATTTTAGCTTTTTCCACTACTTTGGCGGGAAAAAAGGAAATTTCTCGCCCCCATAACTTCTGAACGACTAAAGTTACAGAAACGTGCTATATGTCATTGGAAAAGTATTTTGATATGATAATTACTTTGCCCTGACAAAATTTTTCTAAATATTATAATTAAAAATTTAGAATTAAAATAATTTTTCTTTTTAAGATTAAACATTTTTTTTTTTAATGGCTTTTACGATTTTTATAGTCACTTCAGGCCGTATAGACCTTGAGATATTTCGGGGTATAACACATATCTCCGAAAATTCGCTTTCTCATCCAAATTAGTAGCAATGATTCCATATATGTTAGCTAACTTCGTATATGCATTTTTTTTGTTAATTTTTCCCATTTGAGTTTCAAACAAAACCTTTTTAAATTTTTCAGTTAAGTGCCGATTTTGAAACTAATTAAAAACTTTTTAAATATTTTTGTTTAAATAACTATTAATCGTCACAAAATTTGGTATCAGAAATTTTTTGAGTTGAATGTGCCATCGTCACTTTAATCTCACCTCGTTAAGAGGTGTTTTTATTTGATATTAATACAATTTGGTTAGGTCTTAGGCATAAAAATATGTAATTTGAGCATTTTATACCTTTTAATAGAATTCATATGTATCAAGCATTTTTGACTTACTCCTATCAATTTTTGGTAATTATCTTGCAACAAAATTTGGATAATAATAAAAATTTGCGATATTTTTTGAATACACCTCGTAGTTCTAAAGTATTAAAAAACGCGAAAAATACTCAGAGATAAACTAAAGAAAAGTCTAAGCATCACGTGATCTAATTTGTTGTCATAATGGGAGCTACTAAACAATTAAGTTTCTGTGTCTACTGAGCTCCTGCAACATTTATGCAACATCCGTGTTGCTCAACATGTTCCTAGTAACGTTTGAATTATTTTTGGGTGTTGCTCAACGTGTTTCTGGCTACAATTGTCTTCATTTGTCAACAATTTTCATAAACTTCAGCATAATTAAACAAAGTGACATAGCCATGTCAATGTGCCCTTTAATTTCACCCACAATGCTTATTAGCCAGGTATCTTGCAGTCGGTCACACTCGACTATAGCTTTCCTACTTATGTATTTTATTATTAAAAAACCAGTTTTAATTTATATTATTTAATACTATCAAAGTTTGCAGCTTAATTGGATGTAATTTCAGGACTTTTAGAACGGGAAGCAATGGCTAAATGAAGGGTCAGGATCTTGTTCGGGAATAAAATGACATTAGGACTAAGTAGGAGGTAATTTATTAGTGAAAATCATACATGTGTGTATGTAAGTATATAGACATGAGCTTGATAGCATTAAAGTCATTTTTGTTTATTTCTTAAATTTAAGTTAAAGTAAAGTAATGTCAGTAATCGACTATTTTAACCATATTATTGAGTTGCGCCAGACAAGGCAGCAGCAAAAAACTGGTTTAGGCATTTCGCAGCGCGGATTTCTTTCAGATGCCTGAAAGCTAAATAAAAACGAAGAAAAATCAAAGCCGAAACGGTAATTATCTTTTGACAGCACTTAAGTTGAATTTGGCAATGACAGTCGAAGCTAAAGATCGGGCCAACGGGACGATAAAAGCGGGGCTTTAGCCCACATGACAGCTGAGGTTAAAACCTGACCGATTAAATTGACAGTTTGTCAGGCCAGTATTTTGTTTTTCACGCTGTCTTAAAAAGCGTGTCCGGTCTGGTCTGACTCGGATAAGGAGCCGAAGAAATAGTTATATTAGGAACAGACATATAATTATATTTTCAAGAAACTTTAAAAATGTATCCCTGAAAAACCGTACAATAAAAACAAGTAGGAAAGCTACAGTCGAGCGTAATCGACTGTGAGATACCCGGTACCGAAAGCATTGTGCGTAAAATTAAGTTGAATTTGGCAATGACAGTCGAAGCTAAAGATCGGGCCAACGGGACGATAAAAGCGGGGCTTTAGCCCACATGACAGCTGAGGTTAAAACCTGACCGATTAAATTGACAGTTTGTCAGGCCAGTATTTTGTTTTTCACGCTGTCTTAAAAAGCGTGTCCTGTCTGGTCTGACTCGGACAAGGAGCCGAAGAAATAGTTATATTAGGAACAGACATATAATTATAATTTCAAGAAACTTTAAAAATGTATCCCTGAAAAACCTTACAATAAAAACAAGTAGGAAAGCTACAGTCGAGCGTAATCGACTGTGAGATACCCGGTACCGAAAGCATTGTGCGTAAAATTAAATAGCACATGGAAATGAAAAAAAAATATATGTATATATATTTACAAATAAAGACAAATGCTGCTAGAAACATGTTAAGCAACACCGAAAAAGGACAAATGTTGCTAAAGCATAGAAGAAAAAGCAGATAACTTCCATGTTTATTACCCGATTTTATTCAAATTTGAAGAATACGTCTGCACAAATCAATTTATTAATTTTATCTATTAACCTTAACTCGAAAATAACGAGTTTAGCTTATTGAACGTTTTTTATGATTTTTGAGAGCGGAAGAGGGTGAGGCCAAATTCACATAAATTCTATAAAAAAATTGCAGGAGTTAACTAGTGCAAAAGCACACTTCAAAGCGCCATAACTTTTGAACTAAGTTGAGTTGGGAAGTGGCCAAGGTCGTAAACTATTCTTAAAAGTAAAACAAATTTTTAAAAAGACCAAAATAAAATACAGGTTTAAAAAAAATCAAGGGTCGTGTAACAACTAAACATTTATGAAATTTTGAATATTTATTGATTTAGATATCGTAAAAAGTTAATAAATATCTTTAGAAAAAGTTCAAATTCGGGTGGCTTGTATACTTATACTTATACTTATAAATATGAACTAATTAAATGTTTAATAAAACGTTGTTAAATTCTTTAAAAGGCTCGATTTTATTATACAATGAAACATAAGTTTATATGAAGTTCAGCCCTAAATAAGGTATTATATTTTTAGATATTCAAAGTTTGCTTTACATGGTTCTTAATATCATTCATAAAATTTCCTGCAGTTTCTTTTAAAGTGGGAATATTAAAGGTTAAGAAAATATACAGGTGTTAATAGATATCAAAGTTCATTATTCCATTTCACATTTTGTAAATATTACAGTAAATTAAAAAAGTTATAGAATGAACAATAATAGAATTGAATAGAAAAATCAATACCCCCAAAAAATATCATATTTGCCTCCAAACATAATACTGACTGATAAGCGCAAATAATATTTTCTATCCGATTTATGCCTCGCTGGTAGCCAGCACAGACTTAAAGTAATCGCTATCAAGTTTCTTGATGTCCTTCGTAAACTGCGTGACCAGCTGGGTCAAGTCCTCCACGTTGATATCCGTATTATTGCCCGCTGTCGATAACTGTTCAATAGCCACTTGGATCTTCTCTAGGAGAGCCTTGTCCTCCTTTTTCTGCTTGTCCACATGTTCGTCTTCAAACTCGTTGTACACCTCCTGGGCGTTTTGGACCACGTGGTCAGGAAAGCTGGCTAATCGGGCCACCTGGATGCCAAAGCTCTTTTCCATGACCCCTGGTCGCACTTGATAGAGCAGAGTAAAGTTATCTGAATCCGCTACTGCGGCCATATGGCAGTTTTTAACCGTGGGCAGAGACTCTGCCAGCTTGGTAATCTCATGGAAATGAGTGGCGAACAAAGTGAAGCACTTGGTCTCCTTGGCCAAATGCTCGGCTATGGACCAGGCAATGCCACATCCCTCATAAGTGGAAGTGCCGCGGCCCAGTTCATCAATAATTACCAAAGATTTTTCTGTGGCAGTCTGAAAAAAAAAGCAAGCAAGAATAAATTCCAATATCTACTGTTTGAGTATATACAAATTATAAATAAAAGTAATGTGAAGTTATTTCGCCTTATACCAATGCGGTACAAAAAAATTAGCACTATGATACACATTTTTCATTATTGAATGTTTTCTTAAAAAGTATTAGTTTTTTAAACTTGTTTGAGGCTTTTTTATAAACGTTACGTAATAATATCGCGAAAACCAGCGCATTCGTTGTCATTTAGAAATATTTTCAGCTAGAATAAATTAAGGGAGATCTAACAGCAACAGATTTGCCCTTTTAGCGGATGATCAACCGGAAATGGGTCAAGAGACCCAAAAGAAATCAAAGCCCCCACCAATCTACATACGGGAGAAAAGCTCGAACGCCCTGGTCAACAAAATTGTTGCGCTGGTCGGTGTCGGAAATTTTCATGTTTTTCCGCTTACTAAAGGGAATATTCACGAAACCAAAGTTCAAACGAAATCTGAAGAACACTTCCGAGCTGTGTCCAAATACCTGGACGAATCAAAAAAAAAAAATTACACGTACCAATTAAAAAGCTGGAGCCAGACAGCAGAGCCTTGAAGAAAAATGAAGTGCACCCCATTTACAACCTGCAATTCCTATTGCATTGCAATGCACAAACTGCCAGGAGTATGGACACACCAGGACATACTGCACACTTCTATCAGTCTGTGTAGTTTGCGGAGACTTCCAAAATTCCGCAAACTGCCCTGCTAACAAGGAAGACCCCCACAAGAAGAAATGTGGGAACTGCGGAGGAAACCAAACCGCAAACTATAGGGGCTGTGTGGTCTACAAGGAGTTGAAGGGTCGCATGCAAGTGACAGCAACGCGCCATCAGAATACACACACACGTGTACACTAGCTCACAAACGACGTCGGAAGTATTTTTTGCCAAGACCGCAAGATCCTCATTTGGTCCGCTGAATATCCAGAAGGGCTTCTAACAGGTATAAAAAACCCCCTCCAGTCTAATCTAGAAAACGTGTAGAAAGCCCCAGGACAGCCACAAAGCACAATGGAAGCTTTGATGTTTACCATGCAACAAAGTCTGACAGAATTAATGACCTTCATGAAAACGACCATGCAAACACTTGTTCAAAACCAGAACATGGTGATACAGCTGCTTGTAGCTCAGCAGTCCAAATAACTGATGTCTAGTCTACAAATAATCATGTGGAACGCCAATGGCGTTTAACGGCATAAACTTGAAAAAACACAGTTTCTGAATTAAAATCATATCGACGCTTGGAGATACGCACCTCAGAAGCAAATACAACTCCAAATAAGAGGTTACGCCTTCTACCGCACAGATCATCCAGATGGTAAAGCCCAAGGCGGAACCGGCGTCCTAGTCAGAGAACGCATAAAGCACCACTTTTACCAATAGTATTCAACTAATTACTTGCAGGCTACTTCTATTAAAGTGCAGTCAGGTAACGGCAACCTTTCCATAGCCGCTGTCTACTGCCCGCCTCGCTTTACAATCTCGGAAGGACAATTCATGGATTTTTACAACTCACTTGGAGATCGCTTCATAGCTGCAGGAAACTATAATGTCAAGCATACTCACTGGAGATCGCGTCTCGTGACTCCCAAAGGAAGGCAATTATATATAATTATAATCATAAACTTGAGCAACAAATTGGACTATGTTTCCCCTGTTAGCCCCACATATTGGCCAGCAGACCCCAGAAAGATGCCAGACTTAATAGACTTTGCGGTGACAAAAAATATTTCACGCAACATTATATGTGCTAAAGGGCTTTCGGATCTTTCATCAGACCATTTGCCAGTACTAATAACTCTTCTTCAAAGCCCAGAAACTGCAGATCAAGCCCAAAGACAGCTTGTCCTGGAAAAGAGGCGTCTGCGACGTGCTTGGCAAGCCAACAGATCGCCATCTTCAAAACAACGGTTTAAGCAAATCACTCGCTTCCTAAGCCGAGCTCTGAAACAAGACGCTGAAAGGGCACAACTACGGTACATCGAAAAACTTTCGCCAACCGGTACAAAGCATCCTTGGTGGAGGGTCACCCAAATCTAAGCTCTCCAATCGAAACAGTCACCCCGATAAGAAACTCATCAGGTTGCTGGGCCCGCAGCGACGAAGATAGAGCCGAAACATTCGCTTCACATCTCCGAAGCGACTTCCAGCCCAACCAGGCCACTAGTCCTTTTGTCCTACCACAAACCGAAACAAATACTATGTCTTTGCCAACATTGTTTCAGCCGAAAGATAAAATCTTCAATTGGATTATATGCCTCGGCTACTACCCAAGGAAATGGAAAAGATCTATCATCATAATGATACCGAAACGCGGAAAAGACCACACAATCCCGTCATCCTACAGACCAATAAGTTTATTATCGTGTCTCTCCAAACTGTTCGAGAAATGTCTTCTAACACACATAATACCATACCTGGAAGCACACAATGTTATCCCGGCTCATCAATTTGGCTTCCGTCGAAACCATGGCACAATCGAAAAAGTCAACCGAATATCATCAGAGATACGCACAGCCTTCGAGCATCGGGAATACTCCAGTGCAGTATTTCTGGATGTATCTCAAGCTTTCGATCGAGTC
Organism: Drosophila rufa; assembly: GCA_018153105.1. Taxonomy (NCBI): domain Eukaryota; kingdom Metazoa; phylum Arthropoda; class Insecta; order Diptera; family Drosophilidae; genus Drosophila; species Drosophila rufa. The sequence goes on along the minus strand of JAECXS010000149.1, from coordinate 2,432,212 downwards.
TGGTTAAATGGCCTCATGCATAAAATCAAAACACACTTGCCTACATACACTCATAAGCTACTTAGTCGTATCTTTACAACAGAGTCTTCGCACTAAGGTGCAACGGAACAACATCTGACGAGTACACTATCGAAGCCGGAGTTCCACAAGGCAGCGCACTTGGGCCTACCCTGTTCGTCCTTTATACAGCGGACATACCTACGAACGAGCGGCTAACAACATCCACGTTCGCTGACGACACTGCGATCCTAAGTCGCTCGAAGTGCTAAACCCGAGCAACAACCCAACTAGCAAGTCACCTCATGGTAGTTGAGAAGTGGCTATCTGACTGGCGTATTAAAATAAACGAACAAAAATGTAAACACATAGCTTTTACTCTCAACAGGCAAACATGCTCCCCAGTATCCCTGAATAGTACGCAGATTCCCCAATTCAACGAAGTAACGTTTCTCGGTGTCCACCTCGACAGACGACTAACCTGGCAAAGACACATCGAATGCAAGAAACTACATTTAAAACTAAAAGCCAACAGCCTCCACTGGATTTTAAACGCCCGATCGCCACTGCGTCTGGACTACAAGGTCCTGCTCTACAACTATCTAAAGCATATCTGGACATATGGCTCCCAGCTGTGGGGAAGCGCGAGCAGCAGCAACATAGACATCATACAGCGCGCGCAATCAAAAATCCTGAGAACTATTACTGGGGCACCATGGTATATTCGTAACCAAAACATCCATAGGGGTCTCGGCATTCTTGCAGTAAAAGATGAAATAGATAAGAAAAAGACGACCTACAATAAAAAACTTACTGTGCACCCTAATCATCTGGCAAGGGGCTTGACTCGGGTTTCCAGCAGAACTCGCCTACAACGAAACGACCTTCCAACCCAGCAATAATTGTCAAGGCCATACAACTCTGTGCCAGTCATATGACTAGCTTATTAATATAAGATTTGACACACTTATTGTTAGTCTCGAAAAGGAGAAGATTCAATAAATAACAGCAAAGTATTAAAACAAAAAAAATGAATGAAGAATATTGAGCATTTTAGGCGACAACAAAAATAGCACTGATCCTAGAAAACTAAAAACAAAACAAAAAAAAATCGTAGAAAGCTCAAAGTTTGTCTATTATTGTATTAATTGATAATTTTTTTAAAATTCTTTTGTTATAATTATTGTAAAACCTTTGGCAGCACTTATAGCCGCACAGAGTCTCCGCATTGAATCCGCCAAAGTTTGGCACCTTTCCCTTGGAATACTGTTCTATGATTCATTGACGATAGGCCAAAGCTCCTTATTATTTGAGATTCCATTGAAAACATACTACTTGACATCAGAAAAAAGATTTTCTATCAGGCTTAAGTCTGGGGACTCAGCAGGCCAATCCATTGAATGGAGGGTTCTGCCTTTAAGCCACTTTTTAGGTTTTTTGTTGATATGTTTTGGGTCACTATTCTGTTGGAAGACTAATAATTTGATTTCCCGTTGTAAAAGTTCGCAGTATACGTGGTGATCCGGTATACCTCTTATCCAATTTATTGGACCAACTCCGTAATAGGGGACTAAAAAATGTTGCTTCATTTTTCTGCCAGCTAATTCAAACTGGATTCCCATTGACACATGCTTAGCACTCAAAAGTGGTCCTTTTCTCGGTCTAAGGACACTAAATTTATTATTTTTTAAGCTATTCCTAACAATTTTAATCGATGTCAATATGTTCAGTGCCTTTTTTGATCAGTAGCCGACCTAATCGGGGCCTTCCTGGTTTCACGAACCGATAGGTTTTACCAAAAAAATCGACAAAACAACATTTCTACCGCGTGTTTTTCGTCTGGGAACATACATAAATCCAATATTAATTATATTATTTTAGAAACCAACAATTTTCCTCACCTAAGGTGAGAACCACAGTTGTTGCCTTCCTTAATAAGCTTTTGAATGGTATTTATTTTCTAGTAACTGCCATAATTCCCACGACCCATTACAAACCATTTTTGCGATCTGTCTTATAGAATCTAAGTTAATGCTATGTTTTCTATTGCAATCCCAATCCAAAACAAGTAAGAAAGCTACAGTCGACTGTGCTCGACTGTGAGATACCCGGTACCTAAGCGTTTGCGCTTCACACTAAAGGGCAATTGAAAATTGTACATACATTATAATAGTCTACTTCGATACTTCTAAAAATAAATCGCATCTCGAATTAGCTCCCGACCTAAACAATTTAATGTCATACTTAAATATGAATGATACATTTTATAGGAACACATAAAAACCCGTTCGATCGGCGTCAAAAAATGAATTATGTTATTTTTGTCATTTCTTGCTATATTCTTTTGTCATTTCTTCTGCAGTTGGCGCCATTATATCGCACGGCCAAGGCTCGAATGCGCCACCTGTCGGCTACAGCTTGCAACAGCAGTGCCTTAGGGCGGTGTGTTAAAATTCTAACCTTATTGCTAATATCTCCCATGTTTATCATCCGATTTTACTGATATTTTCAGGAAACGTCCATTTTATTTTATTTATTTATTGTATCTATTAACTTTAACCCGAAAATAACGAGTATAGCTTAATAACGTTTTTTTATGAGGGCGCAAGTGGGCGTGGCCAAATTTTAAAACAAACTTGATCTGCGTGCAACAGATTCCAATGTTGTCACCAAATTTGGTAACTCTACCTCTTATAGTCTCTGAGATCTGTTGTTTCACACGGACGGACAGACGGACAGACGGACATGGCTAAATCGACTCGGCTGGTGATGCTGATCAAGAATATATATACTTTATGGGGTCGGAGATGCCCCCTTCTGCCTGTTACATACATTCTCGGTTGGCACTAGCCCATAATACCCTTGTACCCTATGGGTACCGGGTATAATTAACATTTTTAATGCATTATAGAATTTCATATAAAGCAAAGCATTTTTTTTTTTTTTTTTTTTGACGACCCTATTAAAAAAGAAAAACTAATTAGGCGGTAAAATGTAAATTCATACAATAAACAATGGAAAATATAATGGTTCCTTTTTACCCGACCTCACTGTATGGTCTTACCCATTCATTTAATTTTCTTATATAGTTTGTTCAGATATTGAATAATAATAATACTGAAACTTCGTTAAGCAACAAACTAAGAAAAGCTCAGAAAAGCCAATCGCACTTCCCGCACTTACCCTAATTATCCCAGATGTTTCAATCATCTCGACCATGAACGTGCTGAGGCCCTTGATAATGTTATCGCTGGCTCCTACTCGTCCGAGAATGGAGTCCACCATGCTGATGGAGGCCAGACTGCAGGGCACAAAAGCGCCGACGTGGGCCATTAGCACAGCAGTGCCCACCGACCGAATGTAAGTGCTCTTGCCACCCATGTTTGGGCCCGTTATGATGAACATGTTGCACTTGTCTGAGGCAGAATAAAGATATGATGTTATGTTGCTAGGGTTGATTTGAAAGTTATCCGCCTGTTTAGTCTTACCCTTTTTAAAGTCTACGCTGTTGGCTATGAAGCTGACGTGCTCCTGCAGCTCTAGGCATGGATGACGCACATCCTGAAGGACCAATTCACCCGCACCCTCATCTAACATTTTGGGTCGCACATAGGGAGTGGGAGCACTGCGTGCGGCGATGGCAAAGCTGACCAAACAGTCGAGCTGGGCCAGCTCATTGTTAAGCGAGGTGAGTGGAGCCGCATATCCAACGGCCACCTTAATGATCTCCTCGACGATAGACAGCTGCTGTTCCTCGTACCGACTGCGACAGCTGGCAAACTCCTCGGCATAGCCCTCCAGTTTATCGGAGGTGAAGCGCACTCCACCCTTGATGACATCCACAATGCGATAGTTCTTGTTTTTGCGCAGCACGGAATCATCCTTCAAGGTGATACGGAAATGGTGGCCCAGCTTGGCCACGTTTTCTAGCTTCACCTGCTGCTTACCATCCAGATCCAGCTCCTCACTGCACTTTGTCTTCAGGCGCTCCATTCTGGTGTACAGCTCCGTCATCGTCTGCTGCAGCTCCATCAGTCGATTGTCAAATGAAGCCTTCACCAGGTACTCGCCCCTCTCGATGGCCTCAAAATCGACCACCTGTTCAACCATCTGCTTGAGTCCATTAAGATCCTCCAGGAAGCTCTTAAACGGGCCACATATCATACTCTCTATGGTGAAATTTTCCAGATCGAGCAAGAGTTTCAGGATCTTTGGGGTTCGCAAAATAACCTGGTAGATGCGGAACAAATCCTGAAGGGTCGCCTTGCGCCTCATCAGCTTCTTGGTCAGCATCAAAATATCCGGGATGCGCTTCAGATAGTCCAGGCTGAGCGTCTCCAGCGTAGCCGGTGACTCAAGCAGACACTCGACAATATTGTGGCGATCGTTCAGGATCTCGCGGTTGCGAAGCGGCTGCTTCACCCATTGGCCCATCAAGCGGTGACCCTGGGGCGTGCGACAGTGGTCGAGTACGCCCAGAATGCTCTGCCAGCGATATGAGGGCATGGACGGATGTGTTCCCGCCTTGGGCATAATGTTCAGCGCAGCCACGGCAGCGGAGTCCAAGTGAACAAATCTGGAATGGAATAGGATCCTTAAAAAAACGAAATATTATGGACCTGAAATTACCACACTCACCGATTGAGATCGAGCTTTTTGATCTCGTAGTGTCCCAGGTTTCCAGCATCGTTGACCAAATCAAGGTACTTAATGGCCGCTTTCAGGGCGTCCGAGGCCAACTGCAACTGAAGTTCCTTCAGCCCTGTGGCGTCCTCCTGCTGACCATTGCCGAAGCGCAAAAGGCGGTTCAAGTCCTGCAACAGATCGTTGCCGCTGCTTTTCTTGGGCACCGTGATCATGACGCCACTTCGCTCCAACAGGGTCTTCACAGCGGCATATTCACCCTCCAAGCTGGGCAACAGACATTCCTTTGGTCCCAGCAGCACCACAGTGGCCTCTAGCTCCGTGAAAAAGTCATCGTCCAGGAACTCGAGCAGCTGGAACTTGCAATCGTTCTGCTCCACACTGGCCACGCCCACCCTCCGCTGGGCACCGCCCTCCAGCTTGACGAGCAGCGAAATGATGCTGTTGCCCACCAAGACCTCCTTGTTGGAGAACAATATGTCCTCAAACTGCAGCAGGTTGCCGGGAGAGCCGCGATACTCCAGCTCCCAGTCGGTCGACCTTTTCACGTAGACCTCGACGCGCAGATTTCGAACCAGGAGCAGCTCCCGCACAGCCACCTCGAAGTTGCCCTTCGATACTGACACAAACTGGAGCGTTTCCTTCTTATCTTCCGGCAGCAGGACGCCAATAAAGGCTGTCGATTTATACACAATCTTTGCCACCAGCTCGCAGTCATCGCTGCCATGAACCGAGTAGCAGTCCGAGTGGTCGAAGAATCGCACTGTGGTGCTCGGTTTCTGCAAGGGTACCGGGCGCCAATGAAATGCAGTTGAGCCAGATATTTACTTCTACTTATTACTTACCTCGCCAAGCCTCGCATGGAACTTGATGAAATTGCGACGCGCATTTGTATCTACGCAAAATACATTACTTCGCGTTTTATTTATAATAATATTATACAATAATTAACTCACCCATATTGAGCCTCGGCTCCTGCCGGCTGTCAGTTGCTTTGGCCTGCATGGTTAATGGTTTTACGATTTATTTTTATAAAAATCACACAATTTGGCGCCTGTTTTTGCTACGAATTCAGTGTTACTGTTATTCAAGCTCGGCAAATTACCATTCTACTCGAAAATATACTATAAATACTAAATTGTCAATGCACTTCCGTTAAGCCTAGTACTCAGACAGAAAAACTGTTCGCAACCCGAAAAAGATTTAATATTTTTCAAGTGTGACCGCTTCTAAAAACGCACTTTGGCATTTTTGGGAGGTAAATGGTGCGGTCATACCAATCTTAAATCAGCTGTTTTATATTTACAATTATTTATTTTATATTTGAAAGACAATTCGCATAGACTTGTAGTTTCGTTTTGGAATAGCTTATTTGCGCACAATGACCACCAACGCCGTCGCCCAGATTCTCTCGACCATGCACAACCGCCTCTTTTTCTCCCTATTACTTGTCCAACATTCTTTCCTGGATCGACGACCAGGACAAGGGCTACTCTACCGGCTGCTGCTGGTGATTCTGTTCTTACCAAGTGGAATTAACTACCATCTGGGTGGTGGCGGTGGTTGCCGCAGCTACTCCTGCTGCCACCAAATTGTTTGACTGGTGAAATGATTCAAAGTTACTTCGTTCTTGATGGATGCGAGACTCTGAGATCCTTGCTGGCATACATTTGGTTAGAGTTGGTACTCCTCCTGCGCCCGGTTCTGTCCATTGCTGTACATGTTCTTTTCCAGCTTGGCAATGAAGGATATGTCCACCCAGATACTGCTCTCAGCAGCTGCGGCCTCTGAATGTCCTTCTCGAGTTTGGCAATGAAGGATTTGTCCAGCCAGACACTGCTCTAAGCAGCAGCGGGCGGTGACCGTCGCCTCTGACGCCTTCATCTCAGAAATCGAACGTGACATCTCATAGTGCTCATCAAAGTCATAACCAAATATCGAGGGACCTATTTCCTTCCAGGCCTTTATTTATGCAAATGTTTAATATTGCCCAAATCCCTTATCATTGAATTGGCCTCTACCAATTTAATTATTATAACTTTATCTGCTCTTCTAAACGCCTGGACTGGGCTTTTGAAAACATTATTGTGTTTGGCGGGATCTATATTTTTGAATTGTGTGAAGAAACAGTAAGAGAGAGTGAGATGCCAACAGTTGAGAACAGGTCGTTTTATTAAATTTTTTATTCTCCCCCTCCCCCCGTTCTGGAAATACCGAAAGTCTCCCTTCGCGCCACCTGGTATTTTTCTGGTATGTTTCTGGTATTTCGTTCGTTCGTCTGCGTACCGGCCTTTAAAACAGCGCTGCCGAACACCGTTTCCCGACTATTCACCTCTCGCTCTCTCTCACTGCTTAGAAACGCTGTTCGCGTGTCTGAGTACTAGGCTTTAAAGCCTAGCGCTAAACCCTTAGCTAGCTAAAGCCTTAATACGCAGACAGTAAAACAGTTCGCAACCCGAAAAAGATTTAAGGTACGTACTCACCAGCGCTAAACCCTTAGCTAGCTAAAAGGGTTTCATATTTCTAGTGTGACCGGTTTTATGGTGTTCACCTAAAAGACATACGAAACGGCCAAACGGCCATACTGTCAGCTGTGTTTGTTTTCAATTCAAATTAAACACGGCCAAACGAACAAATAACTTAAATTATGCTTCAGGTCCAACTGCGGAGTGTTGACCCGAAGGCATCTTTGTGTGTCTGGTCTCTTCCGTCTGCTGCTTCAGCTCCTTGTCCAGTTGGCCGGTAGTGGGTATCTCTGCATTGTAGTCGTAGAACACCTGCGAAGTGTCACCCTGCCCATTGTCATCGTTGGGCACATCCGCGTCCACGACGACTGCTTCCACGAAATTGGTGCTTCTTCTCATTCAGCAACTCTTTTTTTCGACTTTTTATACCCTTGCAGAGGGTATTATAATTTTGACCAGATGTTTGCAACGCAGTGAAGGAGGCATCTCCGACCCCAAAAAGTATATATATTCTTGATCAGCATCACCAGTCGAGTCGATCTAGCCATGTCCGTCTGTCTGTCCGTCTGTCTGTCCGTCTGTCCGTCTGTCGGTTTCTACGCGACCTAGTCTCTCAGTTTTTGAGCTATCGGGCTGAAATTTCCAGCATAGTCTTATTTCTTTAGCACGCAGTATATATGTCGGAATGACCGAAATCGGACTACTATATCCTATAGCTGCCATAGGAATGATGGCGAAATTAATGTAAAAAAAAATTTAACTTCTCTGTTTTTCAACGTATTTCTATAAATTTTCAGACATAACAGTTTTTTATGGTTCTAGAATTACGGTTTTAATTTCATTAAGATCGGACCACTATATCATATAGCTGCCATAGAAGCGATCGGTCAATTTATATGAAAATGTAAAATTCTACATGTAAAATGTAAAATTTACAAAATTCTATATTTTTTCAACATTACTAAAATGGTTCGATTTTCAATGATCCAATTGCAGACTGCAAGGGTATACCAACTTCGGTTTACCGAAGTTAGCTTTCTTTCTCGTTTTTTTTTTGCATTTATTTATAGCTTGGGTAGCATTGTTGCCATTTTAGCTTATTTCAAGCTAGATTTAGCATATTTTAAAATGAAATAGCTTGAAAAATACTTGAAATGCATATAGCTTAAAATCTGGCTTATTTCAAATTTCATTTAGCTAATTTCGGCTTAAAAAATTATTTCGTTGTTGGAACATTTCGAATATGAAAATATTGATGAAATCGTATCCCAATTAGGAAAAATCACCTAATTAATTGGGAAAAAAAGGAACAGACTATAGAGTTTTGGTCAGAAGTTTTGATGTACAAGGATGCTGGCCAAAACAAAGCTTTCGAGCAACTGGCGTTATTTGCTTTGCATATACTTTCACTGCCATGGTAGAATGCTGCGGTTGAGAGGGTATTCAGCCAAATGAACATCGTAAAAACAAAGTTGCGCAACAAAATGTGTTTAAAAAGCTTGAACGCAATATTAAGAATAAGGTTTGTTTTTGAAATTTTAAATTATTTAAAATATACTAAGTATTTTCTTTTTAATGTTATAGATATGGACTGCGAGTTCATGGCAAATGTTGCCATGACTACCAACTTCCAACGAAATACCTCGCTTTAGTTCAATCATCCGCCAAATAAATATATGGAATCTAATGATGAAGTTGATGAAATTATTTCTTTACTATAATAGTTATATAAATATCATATCAATATCGTATCAATAAAAGTAAAAAAATCAACTATTTTAATGTTTTCCATGGTTAGCTTATTTTTAGCCTTTTTTTTTAATTTGTAGCTTATTCTAGCTTATTTTTTTCTTCAATCTAGCTTATTTTATCTCTCAAAATCTGGCAGCATTGTTGGGTAGTTGTGAATATGCCCCAAAAAGAAAATACTTTAGAAGATACAGCCTTTTTTGTGAAGCGAGGTCTTCGTCAAAATGAGCTATTTTTTACTTTACTTCAAACTTTAAACGCGTTTATCTCGAAACCACGTTTTTCGAACTGGCGGCCATGATATCTCCAGTTCAACTGAACCGATTTTCATGAAACAAAGTGGAATCGACGCAGAATTGTCACCATTCTCGTTTGAATTAAGACCATAATTAAAAAAAAAAAAAAAAAAAAAAAAAAAAAAATTTTACACTAAACTGCAAAAAAAAGTCCAACATTGAATTTTTTTTTGAATGGCCGCCATTTTGTCAAAAAAAATCACAAAATTATGGTCGAGGTTCAGACCAAAATTACATCTATACTGATTATAACCCCGTTTTTTTCATTTCCGACGCTCCGGAGACCCGGAATCGTGGCCGCCATGACGACACCTTTTTTTTCCACCATCAACTTTGAACAGCCCTCGTATCGAGGCAAAAAAAAATTTTTTATTTACTTTGAAACTTTTGTAAAACAATAAATAAAAAAAGGGGTCTTCTCATTCAAAACCCGTTTTTTGGACCCTTTTTAAAAAAATTCTTATTTGAAAACGCAAAGAGTTTTTTTATTTTTTTATTTATTGTTTTACAAAAGTTTCAAAGTAAATAAAAAATTTTTGAAATCTTTGCGTTTTCAAATAAGAATTTTTTAAAAAGGGTCCAAAAACGGGTTTTGAATGAGAAGACCCCCTTAAGTAGCCGCGCCATGATCTCTATCCATGAGTTCTCCACGGAACCCGTGCTTATGCGTATCTAAGGTGGCGGCTGCTTGCTCAGTCGTACCGGGCCATTTCCATTCCCGAGGACGGGCAGCTCTCATTCTCCTTCTTGTATTCCTCGTATGCTCTGGAGCAGCAGCATTTTGAGTTGGCATCAACTAAGAAGAGGATCCCAGTAGGTGACCACTGGTCATGGACGAGCAGGGAATGGAGATAGCTTGTACATAATTTTTAAAATTCTGATTTAATATTGCTCCAGCAGTGGCAGTAGCAGCAGCTGCAGGGCCAGGAGCAGCTCGTCCTCGTCAGCGGCATCGGGAGCTGGCCCCGCGGCTTTGGAAATCATAATTTAAGCAATTTGTTCGTTCGATTTGCTTATTGCCCTGTGAAATCACATATTTTAAGACTTCATTTTGTTACATTTTTTTTATGCTCAAGATTGCAAATAATTGGATCTTCTTTAATTGTATTGTAAATAAATTAATTTTTCCCCGCTGGAAAGTCCCGCCATAGGGTTTTGTTTCCAATTGCCTGTCTCAATTTCGCAAAGGTCGCGGGGAATTATTAGATATTTCCTTCCTCTCGCGCCACCCTTGCGAAGACTGAGCCGATTTAAAATATCTAGCGCGATGTTCATTCTAGTATATTCTAGTATTTCTCTTAGCTTATCTGCGTACCGACCTTGCTAAGAGGGGCCGAAAAAGTGTATTTGTCTCTCGCTCGCACTCATTTGGTTGCTAAATATTAGCGCTGAGTACGTAGCTTAAACACTTTAAAAATTAAATACATTTGTATATATGCAAAATCAAGAACATGTTTAACATAACTAACGCAGTATTATATACTATTTTTAAATATCCTGCGCAGGAAATATAATTAATAGAAAACTAAATTTTTTGTACCACATTTTATTAATAGAGTTCATGCAAAAAATACTGGCTATTTAAACATAATACGTTGTGCACCTAAAAAGTTATCAGTCTAATATTGCAATTGTGCTCGCAGGGCAGTCGTGTCCAGTCCAGTCACAGCGCCTTTTCCGCATTGTACGCATTCGATTTGTCCGCCTTCTCCTCACCCGTCTTCTTGAGCTGCACAATATCCCAGACACCGCCCGCTCCACTGGTCTTGGAGCACAAATCCAGACTGACAAGGGCACCCACTGCCGGAGCCGCCGCCCTGAGACAGGTGCCCTTGGCCATGTTGTAGATGGGACTGTTGGAGTTGCGGGTGTGCCTCCATTGCTGATCCCCGAGCATCTCGTGGCACTTGTTGACCGTTACTTGGGCATCGCCCGAGGCCTCCAGGCAGAGCAGCTTGTCCAGCACGATCTCAGCCTTCTCCGTCTCGTACCACAATTGGTTGGGGGTCTTCCGACAGGGCTGGAGCTGCAGGGAGCTGCCCTTCTTCCAGAAACCCTTCACCTTCGGTGCCACCACGGCGGCGCAGAGTTCCGTCTCAGCTAGGCGCATTTGGTACGAGTCGACGTAGTTGCGCTTGCGCGAGTGCCATGGCTGGAAGACGGGCGCTGGCGCTGACTTCTTCGCCGAGCCCTCGCCCGGCACATGCAGCTCTGGGTAGACGTTCTTCAAGTACCAGGCGAAATCCCGGCATTGCAGCCTCTCACGCAGCTTTAGCCGGTCGCTAATGTCCCCGTAATCAAAGTCCTTGGGCACCTTCTCGTGCTTGATGTAGTACTCCTTGTACTGATCCATCCAGACGTGCGACAGGCGCAGCGAGTTCTTCAGCATGGTGTTGGCTCCGTCGGGCGAGGTGTACGGGCGGCGTTTCCGGAATATGTGACCCACGCGGGAGCATGGAACGATCTTAATGGCGCCGCCACACTGCCAGGCCCTGAAGGAGATCTCGATGTTCTCGCCACCCCAGATGTCCATCGCCATGTCATACTCGCCGAGGTCCTGGAAGTATTTCCTGTTCACCGCAAACAGTCCGCCGGCCATGGTGGGCGAGCGAAAGGGACCGCGAAAGTCCTCCGGCACCTTTAGGGTGCCCTCCGGCAGGTTCTCCCACCGGAAGTGCAGGCCCCAGTTGAACCCTCCCCGGACCAGGGGACTGGGCGTGTACTCAAAGGTGTCCGCATTGATCAGGTCTATGACTGGAACGGCCAGCGTGGCATTCTCCGCCTTGATGAGGCGCAGTAGCGGCTCCAGCCACTGCTGGTTCACCTCGATGTGAGAATCCAGGAAAACGAGGACATCGCCGACGGCCTCGCGAGCTCCGATTACCCGCGAGCGTATGAGTCCCTCGCGCTGCTCGTTCTTGATATATCGCAGGTTGTCGTACTTCAAGCGGGCACGTAGATCTCCATGCAAATGGAACTCCAACTCTGGAAGATCGCTGTGATCATCCACCAGGATGATCTCCCTCAGCAGGTAGCTGGGCGTGCGCTCAAGAACCGTCTTAATAGACCGCATCAGGGTCATTTTGTGCTCGTTGTAAAAACACATGACCACCGAGGCCTGCGGCAGTTGCTCCGTCTCCGAAGTTTCATCACGATGACACACCTTGTGGCGGGTGTCGGGTATCTCCCGAAAGAGCCCAATGTTATTTGACACCAGGGCGTTGAAGGCGTGGTGCTTGTAGCCAATGTCCCTGATATACTTGTCCTGCTTGTTGCGCACCACTCCCAGTAGCTCCAGTTGCTCGCCCAAGGAGTTGGCCGCCGAGGAGTTCTTGGTGTCGACTGGAGCGCATCTGGTAGTGACCCTGGCCTGGTAGCTCAGCTCCACCCGTGGCGTTGCGTTCCGATCGATCTGCCAGCCCGCCGAGTGGATGGAGCTGCCCAGACTGTGCGAGTAGAAGAGCAGCGCCAGCAGCCAGACGACAGCCACCAGCAGCGTACCCAGGCCGCAGGACTTGCACAGGAGGCGCTTGATTTGCATCATAGGTCCGAGATTCGCTTACGTTGCCCCTTTCGCTCGCTATTTCGTCACTTTCATGATGAGCGAATAAATTAATTTCAATTTGCATACCATGCAGTGCCGCTGACTTGGCTATTTTCGGGCCAGGTCTGGCTATTTTGCATGACCAAGAACTGGAAGCCACTTTATTTGGCAGGAGTCTGTTATTTTCCCGATTTCATAAAAATAATTTGCTATTTTGTAGCTCTTTTAAATCATTTAATGCTCTACCAATTTGTTTATAAGTTTGCAAATGTATTAAATTATTTCGGTTACTTTCGGGAATTCCCACCAAAGTGCCTCTTTTTCTATCATGGTCAAATGCCATTTAAGAAAGAGCCAGGTAAACTTGGTTCCAATCTATATGAGCACCTTAAGTTCTATTCTGGATATGGGAAATGGAAAAACAATTCAAAAACGAGAATTTCAGATACGCATTGCATCAGACTTACAAATTCTCCTTCGGTTGTGACGTTCCAAATTAGTAGTTTCGACAGATTTATACCATTGAAGAGTTAAAATTTATTGCTCTTAAAAAGTATAAATATTTTGTTTAAATATTTTATATTTAGAAATTTAGCTAATTTGGTATATTTTTATTGGCGCTTTTATTATGTGTGTGAACAACACTGATACCAGGGCCATTCGCAAGGCAGCGCGGACACAGCTGAATCGCAGTTTGGCACGGATGGTGCTGTTAGGCGCAATCTTAATGTAAACGAAAAATAGTGAGAAAGGTGGCAACGATGGTTCATGGGAGTTTATGAGCGTTTCTTTTTATTAGTTTCTAGAAATTGGAAATATTTTACAGAAAAAAAAATCCAATCCAAGAATTTTTTCGAGCATCATATAACATTTTTACAACGCTTCGAAAATGCGGTTATAGAATAGAAAGGGCATTAAGGGGAAGCTAGTACACCAAAACTGCAATCTGCATGCAATCTGACCCATCGTTCCATCGATATGATTTGTTTTATATCAAAATTAAGCCATAATTCTGAAATAGAAAAAAAAACCATCTCACTGTAGCTGCAACTATTTTTAAGAACAATTAGTTATCGTTTTGATTTAATTTTCAGATCGTATCTATGGTACGTGTAGCCGAATAATATAGTCGACCGATCCTGCCTGTTCCCATTCTTATACCAGAAAACTATTAGGCAAGTTTCATTCTGAAAGCTTGAAATATATTTACTTATAGGATCTGAAATTATAATAAGATTATTATTAAATCTGATATTGTATGGAATTCAATTTAGAATTTTTGTTTCCGTACCTTTAATTTGAATTACTTAGGATAATTATGCTTAGATATGAAACATTTTGTTACCGTCCAAGCTGAAGTAAAAAACGTTCATCTATTGGTAGGGGCTTTATAAATACCTTTTTTTATTTATTTCCTATTGCATTATGCCTTTAATACATCGTTTATATTCATATAACATTGATCGATTTCTCTTCATCCTGCACGCGTCTACAACAAATACTCAACAAAAAGTGATTCGTAAAAGGAGAGACAAATATTCATTTATATATAAGTACATATATATTTATACGTATACATATATATATACAGAGATATAACAACAGAATAAGTGATCTGTCGAATGTTTAGTTTAGGTCAAGTGAGTGGGGCGAATAGAGCGATAAACTTTTCGAAATTTCATAGTCAAAACTTTGGTTGTTCCTCTAACGATGCGTAGAAAATATTCGCGATAACCAACAAACGTGTTCAATTTTCTAATAATTATGCTTACTCGATAATAGAAATGTTAAACGTGAAAGTGGCTTTGTGTTTTTCTTATTATCGGGGAGGGCTTTTATATTTTGGTTTTTGTTTCTTCTGTTGCTCGCTCACACACTTTTATGCTTAATCAAATCATTCAACTACATACATTGGTTTTTGCTTTTGGGCTCCGGTAAATTACGAGTCGGCTAAAAATAAAAATAGATTTCTATATCTAGGGTTGTGTGTAAAGATAAGATCCATTTAGCACGAGCACTGGTCCTTGACGCCCGTAGCCTCGCTGCTCAGCGAAGTTCGCGATGGTTGCGAAGGTCTGTGTTGCACCCCGGACTCTGAGGCATTCAGATCGAGTCGTCCCTCCTGGATATTCTGATAGATCTTTCGTGCCGTCTCGAGAAATGCCTCCTCCACGTTCTGGCCACTGTTTCGGAAACATTTTGATTTAAAAATATATTTTAAAATATGTTAGATCTAAAATTAAAATACTTTCATAGCGTATTATAATTTTAGATCATTGTTAAGGTCGTAAAGAAAAGTTATGCTTTACATTATTGTATGCATATGTAGAAATTTTAATAAATTCGAATCCTAAATTAAAAAATATTCTTTACTCACGTCATTGCACTCGCTTCGAGAAACATGAGACCGTTCTCATCGGCAAACTCCTTGGCCTCCTCGTAGGTAACCTCGCGAGTGCTCTCCAAATCGGACTTGTTGCCAATGAGAAAGATCACAGTGCTGGGGTTGGTGAGATTGCGCGTGTCGGTGAGCCAGCTGCTCAGGTGATTGTACGTCGAGCTGGAATGGTTAACAAGAGTTCCATTTTCAAGTCCCAGTTTCAAGGGATATGCAGTTTACAATAGCTCACCGCCTAGTGATGTCATAGACCATCAGGGCACCGGCGGCTCCTCTGTAATAAGAGCGTGTGACGGCCCGGAATCTCTCCTGGCCCGCTGTGTCCCAGATCTGAAGCTTGATCTTCTTGTCGTCCACTTCGATGATGCGTGTGCCAAACTCCACGCCGATCGTGTGCGGGCAGTTTGCCATGACTTTTGAAAATAAATTAAAATACTTTAAATCCTTCCAAAGGAGATGACATACTCACATTTCTTTTCGGTGAACTGGTGCAGCAGGCAGGACTTTCCCACGCCCATATCACCAATGATGATGTATTTGAAGATGTAGTTGTAGTTGTAAGGCGCTGCAGTCATGTTGGGACCTTTAAGAACAGACGAAACCCATAATTACTTGGATGTCATTTCCAGAATTCCCTCAATAATGCCCACATTTTTCTATGAGATAGTCGATGCGTTCGTGGAGCTTGTTCACCACACTTCGCACTTTGCTCATCTTGGCTCTTGGTTCTTGGCTCAGGGCATTCACGGGTACGAACTCCGACCCAAGCAAGTGTTTTCCTATCACTAAGTGTATCAGGTGCGCATTTGAATGTCCACCCACACGGTGCTCGGTGCTCTTATCAACAAACTGTGGCGCTGCATTAATTTGTTCTGCGATGGCTACACAACATTTTGTTCCCCTTTTTTCAGTTGCCCCCGATATTTCTTTTTTAAGGCATGCTTGTATTTGCACAGCCGACCGGGTTTGTTTATTTTCTCACTCACCAAAAAGAGCCAACTTAAGTTTCAAAAGTGGCGTGTAAAAACCCTCCATACCACTTGATTTCGAGTCTTTCAGAGTGTCAGTATCGACTTGATGCCATCGATATATTGGGCCGCATTCGAGGAGAGCTCAAGTGAACACTCCAATAAAGTCAAAACGGATTTTTCCAAGGTCGCCTCGTAATTGTGGGAACCAAGTAATTCACGGCGAATGGCTTCTCAGAGATTGCATTTACATAAACTCATTCGTGGAACCATGATTGTTGTTAAATATATATAAATTCAGAGTGCGGTGCATAAGCAATTATCGTTCAACAAAAACTACAAATAACACTGGTCGACAAAAATCTAAATGTTTGCTAGCCGGCGACAAATTTAACCCAAAATAATTTAATTTTGAAAGGGTTTACCTATACATTGCAAATCTTCAACTCAAAGTTTCCATCACGTACCAATTTTGAGAAAATCGCGGTCAAAGTATCACTTTTCCAGACTTAATACACACACACCATGTCATGGTTCTGTTAGTGTTGTACTTTGTCTTCAAAACAAAATCAAGTTTTTCTAGTTCCTAAGTAATATTTATTAACCAAAAACACCTCTTAACGAGGTAAGGCAAAAGTGACGAACGCACATTCCACTCACAAAATTTCTGATATCAAATTTGTAACGACTAATAGTTATTAAAAATATAAAATATAATAAATTATTTACCTAGTTTTAAAATCAAACAAAAACACCTTTTAACGAGGTGAGATATATAAACTTTAAAAGTTTCTGATATCAAATTTTGTGACGATTAATAGTAACGTTAACAAAAAACAAGAAAGAAAGCTAACTTTGGTGTACCGAAGTTTGTATACCCTTGCAGTCTGCAATTGGATCATTG
Source organism: Drosophila rufa (assembly GCA_018153105.1). Taxonomy (NCBI): domain Eukaryota; kingdom Metazoa; phylum Arthropoda; class Insecta; order Diptera; family Drosophilidae; genus Drosophila; species Drosophila rufa. The sequence goes on along the minus strand of JAECXS010000149.1, from coordinate 2,415,247 downwards.
AAAATCGATTCATTTTAGTAATGTTTTAAAAATATTTAATCTTGAAAACTTATTATTATTATTTTTTTTTTTTTTTTTTTTTTTTTTGATAATTTGATAGGTGATATTGAGAGAGAGAGAAATATCCTGTAAAAGGGGCAATGTCGTATCTTGAATAGTTTTTGAATGGCAGCGTTCTAAAGAGCGACCGCTCGCATGGGGGGATACGGTATAAGGAAACTTTAAACATGTTTTTCTCGAAACGACGTTTTGCTAAATTGCTGGCATCATAATTCAACGACAAATTGACCGATTTTTAATGGGGGTTCCCAAATATATTTTCCATACAATGACCTACGATCTTTTTGATTAGATGAAATGAAAACTGTCAATGGCATTTAAAGCAAAAACCAAATTTTTCCCAAAAAACAAACTTTTCAAAGCTCTGCTAATTTGTCAATTTTCGATATTTTTCAAATATTGTAGGTCATTGTACAGGACAAATTATCTACTTTAGGAACCTTTTTGATTTGCTTCGATTCCGCTACTGGTTCAGCCGGAATTGTGCCAGCAGTTGGGGTTATTATATAATACCGTTATTTTTCTATTTTAAAATATAGCTATTATGTACAAAAAAATTTAAAACATTCTATGAAGTACTTTATTTTTAAATAATTTCTGAAAATTGCCTATTTTTCATGTGTATACTAAAATGCATCTATTTCAATATGTATATCTTCGCACTTTTACTCCAATTTCGCCTGAGCAAATCCGTTTTAAAATCTTGGTATACAGTTTTTAAGAGCTATATAATACCATTCGATCAAGATATAAAAAAGCTAATAAAATACTTACAGTTGCGGTCAAAATAATAGTAGTGCTGGTCTAGTGAAAAGTTTTTCGGCTGTATCTTCCCAATGGGTTGACGAATCCAATTCATTTCTTCATATTAGTAATTACCAATATCTGCTCTTCCAGTATATGAAGTGATGTCGTCTTATCACATCTCTTTCTATTTTATTTTGCATTATTTCCCAATTTAGCACGTTTTTGGCGCAGTCAAAATAATAGTAGTGTCAGATAAATTTTTTTTTATGATTAAATTTACTAAACTTTTCTTAAGATTTTTGGTCTTAAACATTACTTTAGGATGTTATCAAACAGTTTTTAGCATTTCTATATCCTTCGTTTATATTTGGTCCTGGCAATATGGAATGTGGAAAAAAATTGCTGCCAAGAGGCAAAATCTGATTAAAAAGTTTATATCTGAAAGAAAAACCTACTTCAAAGGGTATATATTATTGTATGCTCATCTAAAATGATCACATATGCGATATGTTCAAAAAATCGAGTGGCCGACCAAGGATATTGACAAAAAGTCAGGGGATCGCCAAGTGAGGCAGGGGATGCATAAGACACTCATGTCTGCTGCAGCCTAAAAAAAAATTTTAATCTATGCATATCTGGAAACAATAAGAAGCAACCTTAGAGAGAATGTCCTCATGACAAAAAGTTCCAAAAAAGGGCCTTATCTAACAATAAAGTATCTTGTCAAACGCTTAACGTTTGCCTCAGAATATCTAAGCTGGCCCTCGAAAAAATTTAGGAACATTTTTTTGCCGGAAAAGCCCAACTTAGGTATTTTTACGGCCGTGGGTCTCGAAAGTATTGAAAACGACCACAATTAAAACACTTTTTCCTAAAAATACTTGCAAAACCGTTAGGTACGGGTTTTTCGTCAGTTATGATTTAGGCGAGCCTTGCGTACCATGTAGGTAGGCCAGTGTATTGGCTCAGAACTATAATGGATCGACATTTATATGTCAAATTCTGAGTCGGCGTGATGCTACTATATATTTCAAAGGATATGCCACTTGTTTGGATGTTTTAAAAGGGCAACGATCCAGCAAATACGAGTAAATTGTACATAGAGTGGCTTGCAGCTAACCAGGTAAACGTCTTAAAATGGCCCGCACAGTCACCCAAACTCAATCCGATTGAGATTTTTGGTGTGACATTCAGAAATAAGTCCTAAAAATACTACCATACAAAATTTTTTATCATTTGCAAGTTGTGGAACTATTTTTTCTATGAAAATATGCCAAATCTCAGTTGATTCCAGGGAAAATCGCTGAGGAGTCCTTATTGTCTATAAAGGATATTTAACTAATACTCAAAAAAATTCTTATCCATGGATCTATAATAATCAATCAATCAGGTATTCCTAAATAATTTTTTTAGGATGTGGTAATTTTTCAAAAGTTTCACTACTATTATTTAGACCGACTCAATTTTCGTCAAATTCAACATTTATATTTTTCCTTAATAATTCTTTTGAGTAATTTCAAGTTGTTATGTGTTATTAACATCTACTATTAGTTAAGCTTTAATGAAAATTAAAATAATTTTTTTAAAGAGCTTACAAAGTTATTTTTTTGTGGATTTTATATAGCCTTACTGGACACTACTATTATTTTGACCGCAGCTGTACATACATACATACATACATATATACCATAGGGCTAGTACATATGAACATATGTGATTAGCGTCACCATCCAAACCGATTAAGCCGTCTTTCCGTCTGTGTAAAACAACAGATTTCAGGGATATTCCAAATTTGGAGACGAAATTCCTATCTGTTACACGCAGATTAAGTTTGCTTCAACATTTGGACACGTCCACTATCGCCCCCGGAAATCATTAAAGAAAGGCTCCAAATATTTGAGTGATATCTAATAGTACACATTACAGTTCTTATATCTCCATCCCGCTCGCACTCGGACTCGCCGCAGCAGTTAGTCGAGTCTCGAATTTCAAACAGAGGCGCTCCGAAATGAAAATGTTGTATATATTTTTTCAACTTATACGTTGTTTTTACGACTTTTTTTAATCGATTGAAGTAATTGTTTTGAAGTTTTAAGAATTTGTTTTATAGCTTAATGCACATATGTAGCTTTGGGTATCGGGTATCTCAGTCGAGCACATTCAACTTTAACTTTTTTACTTGTTTTTGTTTTTAATTTCTACATTATCTCTAGAACTCCTATTTTAAACCAATTGATTATGACCCTTGGGAAGATGCAGGCTTAGGACCATTTCGGTGTATCTGAAAAACGTGTTTGCCTTTTAATGTAATGCACAAAGCTTTGAGTGCCGGGTATATCAAAGACGAGCTCCCGCGACTACAATGTAGCTCATTTCCTGCTAGTTTGTACCAAGTTGTTAAATCGAATAAATCCCACACCTGTATTTATTTAAATGGCACCAAAATAAAAATTTCTGATTTACTTACGGGGGTTCTCCAAATAAATATTTAATTTCTTCAAATCTATCCAAATTTTAAATGGTATCCATAAATAGTTATCAACCGCAGTAAAGGGCGAGTTGAAATTTTGTCCGACCAAATGTTTCTTCTTTAATATTTGACCTAATTATCTTTGTGGCCTACTATTTAAATAGATCTGATATCCTTAGCAATTTCTGTAGCACTCCTGTATTATATTATTATGTTGCACTTTATCCGGTAAGTAGAAATATTCAACACTATTTAACATGAATTGACTGTCTTTCTTAACCCTTAAATCGCACCAATAGCTAATGTTGCTGTTATAGGTCGTCAAACTGCCAGGTAGTTATCACCTTTAAGTATCTAGACTTCCCGGCACCCCACTGGCAATTAAGATCGCCGGAGGTCTCGGTCTCGACTCTTATCAGTCAAGCGGGGCCAAAGGCCCCTCATCAGTGCAGCAATCACTGGAGGCAGAATGTGTACATACATATGTACATACATACAACCATACATACATAAAATTATTTGCAAATTGCGCTGAATGGAGTGGAGGAAGTGTATTCCTCGCGTTATAATAACAAAGACGCACCCCAGACGAAAAATTATTTAAGGGGAGTAAACAACAACAATGGAGTGGCGCAGCAAACAACAAAAACAACTGGAGCAACATCAGCATTGAGGGAGAATGAGAGAGAGTATGTACACTTTCAACGCAGGGGAAAGTTTGTGAGGGGCTGCAGAGTGCCGCCCTAACAGATAGGTCTTCCAATTCGTATAATTTAATCATAAGCGCAGCGCCTTTAATTGGCTTAGACGCAGCAGCGAATGGCGAATATTACTCACCGTTTTAGTTCACCTCAGGGAGCGGAGCGGAAGGAATGGAATGTAGGGCTGTTACGAAGAGCGGGGGTGTGTGTTGGCTGCCTTTTGCTTTGTGTGTGTGATTATTGTTGTTTGACGACGGGCGGAACGGGCCTGCGAAAAGCTTCAACTCTGGATAGCAGCAGCTCTATCCTGGGCACTCACACGACCTGGCGTTGCGGGAAGGACATCAGCGAGAAAGTATTATTGCAATTATTTGTAATTGGCAATTACAATTCGGTGTAAACCACTAGACACTTTTTTCCTGCTTTTGCGTTCTGTTGTTTTGCTTTGACAATTACGGTCACACTTAGATTTTGCAATTGGTATTATGAGCTTTGGTATTTTTGTGTACTCACTGTTTTATGTGACCGATAGTCCGCAAACATATAGTGCTGCCCGAATTTATGGAAACAATAGTAGCTAGATTTTAAAAACCCAAAACGCTTAAATTGGCAAAAAATGTGAAAATCGAAAAATATTCCCAAAGTTAAAATGATTTCTAAAAATATAGCTTTAAATATTCCCGACGATGTTTTGGGACTCCAACTTATTATTTATTTAGTTTATACCCTTGCAGAGGGTATTATAATTTTGCCATGATATTTGCAACGCAGTGAAGGAGGCATCTTCGACCCCATAAGATATATATATTCTTCACCAGCCGAGTCGATCTAGCCATGCCCGTTTGTCTGTCTGTCGGCTTCTACGCGAACTTGTCTCTCAGTTTTTGAGAGATTTCATATGTATGGAATGGAGCGAAATTAATATTATAAAAAAAAAACAAGAAAGGAAGCTAACTTTGGTAAGCCGAAGTTTGTATACCCTTGCAGTCTGCAATTGGATCATTGAAAATCGATACATTTTGGTAAAATAGAAAAAATATCCAAGTATTTACATTTTTATAACATTTACCTACACATTTCACATTTTCGTATAAATCAACCGATCGCTTCTATGGCAGCTATATGATATAGTTGTCCGATCTTAATGAAATTAAAACCGTAATTTTAAAACTGTAAAAAAAAACTTGTTGAAAAACAGAGAAGTTATCATTTTTTTCCATTCATTTTCATATCATTGCTATGACAGCTATAAGATATAGCCGTCCGATTTGCAGGAAATTTAAAATGAATAGGTATAATATAAATAAAGGATCATATATTTAATTTATCTTCAAAAATAGCAAAAATATAACATTTTGGCTCTATCGTTCCTATGGCAGCTAGAAGATATAGTGGCCCGATTCCGGTGTTTCCGACATATGTACTAGCTGCAATAGAAATAAGACTATCTGCAAAGTTTTATTCAGATAGCTCAAAAACTGAGACACTTTATTCGAGATCCATATCTTTCTCTTTTTTCTTCTTAAACAATTCAAAATTAAACTTAAACAGTAGTAGGTATTCAGAGAAAACATCGAAAATAGATGTTTAGAAACTTCGATGTTTCCAATTTTGGGAAAACATCGATGTATCAATACATCGCCGATGTTTTTTCCAGCTCTAATAGGAATGATGGCGTTGCAAATATCATGGCAAAATTATAATACCCTCTGCAAGGGTATACAAAAATGTTAACTAATTTTAACGTATTTCTATAAATTTCGAGATATAGTGGTTTTATACGGTTCTAGAATTACGGTTTACATTTCATTAAGATCAGACAACTATATCATATAGCTGCCATAGAAGCGATCGGTCGATTTATATGAAAATGTAAAATTCTACATCTAATATGTAAAATGTGTAGGTAAATGTTATTTACATTTACATTTACATTTATTTTATTTTGGTACGTGATTTTTGCTGCTTAAATCTAATCTAAATCTACTGTTTATATACAATTTGTATTTAGAGGTGAATGTGTGTTATGTACAGATGTGTTAGTTTGTGTGTTTAGGGGCAGCAGCCCTAAGATAGTTTAGTTAGGGGAGGGTTATGTTGACTGGTTATTGGAGGGTGCGGGACGGCAGTTGCCCGAATGTTGTTCGTTTTAATCTTCTTCTTGTTGTTGATTTGGTAGCTCTCCTTGCAAGGCGGTTGGGGTGAGCTTTAAGGCGGGTTTTGTGGGCCCTTGCCAGCCGATTTATTGTGTCACCGACCATTTCAATTTCAAGATCCTTGTGTATATCTGTGTTTCTGATGTACCATTCAGCTTGAGAGATGTGTCTCAGGAACTTAGCCTGGAAAGCTCTGACCTTGTTGAGATGTGTTTTGGCCGCCACTCCATAAAAGGCCAGCCCATAGTGCCAAATTGGCGCCAGTATAGCAGTGTAGATCTTTTTCTTATTTACCAGGCTGAGCTTCGATTTCGCTTTGGTTAGCCAGTGGAGTCTGCGAGCAGCTGCCTCTAGTTTTGAGCGCGTTTTCTTCAAGTGGGACGCAAACGTGAGCCTCCTGTCAAAAGTGACCCCCAAATAGGTATGCTCCCTAAACTGAGGGATCAACTGGCCATGCAGAAATACACCAGGCGAGGAGTCTTTTCTGTTAGCGAAGGTGACTATAGCACATTTTTCGGGATTGATCGAGATGTTCCACCTGCATGCCCAGTTCTCGTACCTTTTCAGCAGCAACTGCAGATCATCGGTGGCCTCATAGATGCAGCTAGACCTGGCCAGAACTGCAGTGTCATCTGCATAGGTAGCTATACATATTTCACTCTGCGCATGACCAGCTTCAAGGGGGGCATCATGAGCAAAGAGGTTGTACAGAATTGGGCCTAGAACACTCCCCTGAGGCACGCCTGCTGCAATAGGTCTGGCTGAGGAGGAGATCCCGTCCTGGACTACCCGAAAGGATCTTTCTCGGAGGAAGCTGGCAATTATCTCCAATAGTTGCGGGTGAAGGATCCTTTTAAGTTTATATAGCAGTCCAGGGTGCCACACTCGATCAAATGCCTGTTGGATGTCTAAGAACGCTGCAACTGTGTACTCTTTCAGCTGGAGGCCATCCAGGATGAATTTACCGACTCTATGCAACTGTTCGGGGGTGCCATGACTCTGTCGGAAGCCAAATTGATGGTCCGGCAACGCCTTCTTCACCTCCAGAGAAGAGAGCATGCGTGAAAGAACACATCTCTCAAGCACTTTTCCAAAAGCAGGCAGCAAGCTAATTGGGCGGAAGCTCTCGGCCATGTGTACCGGTTTACCACTTTTGTGAATCATCACAACATTTGCTTGCTTCCAGATCCTCGGGAAGTGTCCCAGCCTCATAGCAGCGTTCATGAGGAGGATCAGGAAGAGCAGGGCGCGGTCTGGGAGGAGCTTGACTAACCGATTTGTGATTCCATCCGGACCTGGAGACTTGCGTGCTTTTAAGCCTTTGATTACTGCTTTAGTCTCAGTAATTGTGATAGGGGCGAGCGGCAGTGACATCTGGTGAGGTACATCATTACCAGAGAGAACTTTTGCAACCCTATTCGCAGACGACGTTTTGAAGGGGGTGAAACGCTCCTCAAGGCTTTCAGCAAAAGTCTCGACCCTGTCCTGCGTGGATCTGGCCCAGGTGCCGTCGTTCTTTTTGATTGGGAACTTTGGAGCTGTTTGCCGCTTGTACCTCCTTGTGAGGTTCCACAGAGCATAGTTGGTGTCTGAATTTGGGGTAGCTTCCGACAGTTCCCTATCAAGAGTGTCTTGGCGGTGACGATTTAACAGATTACGAACCCCATTTCCCAGTCTTTTGTGGATTCTGTTTATCGTGGGGTCTTGGGTCCTTGCAAACTCTTTCCTGAGTCGATGTTTCAGCTGGATCAACGCAAGGATCTCACCTGGGATCGGAGCATGAGTGTGGCGCTGATTTTGCCGAGGTCGTCTTGAGTGACTCTGGGCATAGTCAGCGGCTTCCTTAATTTTACTCTCAAGAAGTTGAGCTGCGTCGTCCAAGTCCTCCGAAGAGTTGATCTCCATCTGGAGATGAAGAGATCTTTCAAGAACACTTTTGAAAATGGTAATATTTGTTCCAAACGGCAACAGTAATCTCCTTTCTGGAGTAGGGCTTCCAGGGAGACGCAGGTCAATCAGAAGCGGAAGGTGGTCAGAGCTTAGATCAAAGGTCTCCTGTATTGAGAGTCTTGCGTCATGAATGCCTTTGTAGATCGCAAAATCCAGGCAAGAGGGCATTCCACCATTGCACGGGAAGCAGGTGGGACTTCCTGTGGCAAGGATTTGAGCGTTGGCCTCCTCTATAGCTTCCAGAAGCGCAGCTCCCCTACTGCAGCCTCTGGGACTACCCCAGGCTCTGTGTTTAGCATTGAAGTCACCACCCATGATGAAGCGCTCCCCACAATTTTGTAGAAGAGCCTCAAAATTCTGTGTTGACCAGGCAGGGCGTGGAGGGAGGTAAGCTGCAGAGAAATTGATTTCTCCTTGTTGGGTGCTGAGAGAGATGATTGCTACCTGTACTACACCAATCGTGATTGGGCGGTGGTGGTAATGGGTGTGTCCTTCCTTCACTAGGATTGCGGCCCCTCCTCTGGCCACATTTCCTGGGAAGTCTGCTCGGTAAATGCTGTATCCTGGAATTCTGCAGTATATTCCAGGGCGCAGGTGGGTTTCGGACAGCAACATAATGTCGATAGAGTGTTGTTGCAAGAAAACCAGAAGTTCCTCCCGGTTGGCAAGGACGCTTCTGGCATTCCATATTCCTATCTTTAACGAGTGCATCATGATCTATGGGAGGGTTTTGAACGAGCGATGTGATCCCTCTGTATGTCCTTCACAATAGTAGCGAGCGTGACCATAGTGGTAGCCAGCTCATCCACAGTTTTTTTGAGATCAGTAAGCATTTTAACAATCTTGGTAATATCCCAAGGATCCTCTGCAGCGTCTGCACTCTGTAGATGAACTGGTCGTTGCTTTGGTCCTCTTCGCGAGTCTTGGATCAAGGGAAAGTCCAGTTCCAGGTTTTGAATTGCTGCGAATGACTTTTGGCTGCTTTCAATATGACGTCGTCCCCCACTCAGCTCCCAGTCTGGTCGGAGGGAATCAGCGTAGGATACTCCTTTACGAAGATATGCTGAAGGGACTGCTGTAGCAAACTTCTTTTGACTTTGCCTACCTTCTCCAAGGGTTGGGATTTTAGGAGCTATTTTCTTTAACTTTGCGGCAAATACGGGGCACTTCCTGTCGTATGCCGCGTGATTATCTCCGCAGTTCGCACAGCAAAGGTCCGCCAGTGTCTTGGCTGTGCATGAATCTGAACCTGTCCAGTGGTTCTCTCCACAACGACCGCAGGAAGGTTGCTTTAGACAGTAGTTTTTAGTATGATCAAATTCGAAGCACCTAAAGCATTGACGCAGCCGGTTCCCATCATGCTTCTTCTCTACCGAAACGCGTTGTCTGCCTAGCTTGGTGATCTCCAGAGCATCCTTGTTGTTAGGTGCCTGTTTAAGGTTCACAAACCAGATATTTTGCTTCCTAATTGGAACTTCCTGCGAGTCATCATTGGGTTTCCTGGAACCCCGTACAGGAGGGTTGTACAGATTTACAACAGTGTGCCCCAGTTTTGCAAGTTCTGCATGGATTTGAGTTTGGGTTGTGGAGGAGGCCAAGTTTCGTATGACAATCCTGAAGCTTCTGTCTTCTTTGAGGCAAAAATGTGTATAAGCGATGTTGTGCTCACTAAGAAGTCTTGTAATTGCACGGTGGTTGTCTGAGTCGCTGGCATATATTCGCAAGTCTCCTGAGATCGCTGTGCGAAATTCGAAGCCTTCTGATGGGATTTTCGTCAAGAGCGTTGCCTCCATTGCAGCAACATTGTTCACATTAGGAACCGTTATTGGTCTGGGTCTTTGTATTGGCTTAGCAGGAGCAATCTGGTCATTAGAGCCATCTACTTCAACGGGGTCTATATTGTTCCCCTCGCAGTCCATATCGTCCTCGTTTGGGTCGTGGGCCAGAGAGGCAAATCTGTTGGACCCAGATTCATTTGCCTTACCCTTCTTTTGGGTGGTTTCCGCATACACTGCACGTCGTTTGACCGTCGACCTTGACTTTTCTGGAACCGTTTGCCAGCTCAACTGGGGGTTTTGAAATGGTCCCCCAGGAGCGGCTCCTTTCCATTGGGGTAAGGCAATTTCGTGAACATCAGCGACAGCCTGAGCCGCTAGTTCCGCAGGCAGCGTTTTGGCGTGCGTGGCTCCCTTTTTTGGTTGCTGGGTCCGAACTGCACCCTTTATGGTGACCGATTTTTCAGAGATCCCCTGAGACGATTGGACAGAAACTTTATTCGTGCCTAGGGTTGTCTTCTTTGGCGGTTTCCAGGATTCTAGAGTCCTTGGGCCTTGCGGGGCTGCTGGCTCTGTATTTACAATGGCAGATGAGGTAACTCCAATTCTAGGTGTAGTTCTTGTCAGGCCAAATATTGGGGACGAGGTTGTCGTTGTTATCGTCGTGGTCGTGCTAGTGGCTGGTGCATAACCAAATTGTTGGGCTACAGCTAAGGCATTTTGGTTATGCTTGAGTGCCGCAAAGTCACCAAGTATCTCGGACAGTGAGGGGTCAGCGACACCTTCAGGTGAGGAAGGAGGCGAGTTCATGTCCAAGTCGTCTGAGCAGCTTCCATTCGACATACGGTGATTGCTTGCAGCAAAGAAGGCGGTTTCCTGCGAAGAACACTTCCCGTATTCCCAACAGGTCCACACTAATCGTTGCTGGTAGAGGAAAAGGCAGTTGCGTGGATCGCTGGCAGAGGAAAAGGCGGTTTCCTGCAAGAAATACTTGGCGTATTCCCAGCAGGACCACACAAATCCCTTTCGTTACTTGCTTTATCGTTTCTTGCTTTTTGATGTTTGAAAAAAAAAAAATTTTCCAGGAAAATTTCTAGGTTTTTTTTTTTTTTTTTTTTCAAGAGCTCAAAATACACACGTCCGATCTGTATGACAGCTAAGTCATAATAATTTACTTACTTCGATATTTTTCAATAAGGGTATACAAACTTCGGAGCACCGAAGTTAGATTCTTTCTCGTTTTTTTTCGAATAAGCAAATAAATTTACAGAGTTCACTTAGTATCATATCTCATCCCTCTCCTTATGAATTTTCAAAAGTTCAAAAGGTTTTAAAGAAGTTTTTATTATCGAATAAATTACTTAACGAGAAAGAAAGCTAACTTCGGTAAACCGAAGTTGGTATACCCTTGGAGTCTGCAATTCGATCATTGAAAATCGAACCATTTTAATAATGTTGAAAAAATATCGAATTTTGTAAATTTTACATTGACCGATCGCTTCTATGGCAGCTATATGATATAGTGGTCCGATCTTAATGAAATTAAAACCGTAATTCTATAACCATAAAAAACTGCTATATCTTAAAATTTATAGAAATACGTTGAAAAACAGAGAAGTTAAAATTTTTTTACATTAATTTCGCCATCATTCCTATGGCAGCTATAGGACATAGTAGTCCGATTTCGGTCGTTCCGACATATATACTGCGTGCTAAAGAAATAAGACTATGCTAATGGCTAGATCGACTCGGCTGCTGATGCTGATCAAGAATATATATACTTTATGGGGTCGGAGATGCCTCCTTCACTGCGTTGCAAACATCTGGTTAAAATTATAATACCCTCTATAAGGGTATAATAATTGTTCAAAAAGTCCTGGTTGTTAAGTAATTTATTCGATAATAAAAATTTCTTTAAAACCTTTTGAACTTTTGAAAATTCATAAGGAGAGGGATGAGATATGATACTAAGTGAACACTGTAAATTTATTTGCTTATTCGAAAAAAAACGAGAAAGAAATCTAACTTCGGTGCTCCGAAGTTTGTATACCCTTACAGTCTGCAATTGGATTATTGAAAATCGATCCATTTTGATCAAATTGAAAAATATCGAAGTAAGTAAATTTGTATAACATTTACCTACACATTTTACATATTAGATGTAGAATTTTACATTTTCATATAAATCGACCGATCGCTTCTATGGCAGCTATATGATATAGTTGTCTGATCTTAATTAAATGTAAACCGTAATTCTAGAACCGTATAAAACCACTATATCTCGACGTATATACTTAAACACTGCTAAAAAAACTAAAAACAAATTTCGTTCCCGATACCAGCGATGTATTTTCAATAGTTCATGAGTTCACTTTCAGCTATGCCTTTTCCATCATTTTGGGTGACTTTTTGTTCACAAAAAGCATGTAGTAGAGGGCAAAAGAAAAAAAAATGGCCTGCACGGGGTTCAAACCCATCTCCCGGTCGAGGGCGGAGTTCGCTTTTGTATCGAGAAATTTTGAGAAAAACTGAGAACCTCCTACCGATCTTAAGAAATCTTCTGTACTTCTAGTGGCCCGCTCAAAAATTCCCTCCTAACCGTACATTTAAAAAAAAATTATTTTCAACCATTTGAGCAATGCGAGCTATACTAAAAAATAGCGTTACACATTTATGTATATAGATGGTAAACCAATTATAATTATGGTCAGGTATAGCCACTAAATGGCTAAAGTGACAGCACTGTAAGCAATCGGCTGTGTATTAAGTCAGCTGTTCGCTCGAGTAATTTTGAAGAAACAGCTGTTATACAGTGTGACAGTACTTTTCATCCTAGGCGCACGTGCGCGGTTTCATTTTTGTTTATGCTGTAGTATTTATCATATTGCGGCCAACATGTTTGTTAACGAAGTCAACGATGTGAAGATATACAACCTGAGCGCCGGCAAATCGGTGCCAGATGTGAGTAACAGCCGGCAGAGTCCCCCTGTAAAGCCCCCAATCACAAATTCTTTTTCCCACAGTGGCTCACCGACCGACGCAAGCGGTCCCAGTTGAAGAAGAAGGTGGACTCGCGACGCCAGATCGAGCTCATTCAGGACTTTGACATGCCCGGCGTGTGCACTAGCATCCGCATGAGCCCCGACCACCAGTACATCCTGGCCACGGGCACTTACAAGCCGCGCGTCAAGTGCTTCGAGGTGTCCAACCTGTCCATCAAGTTTGAGCGCTGCTTTGACTCTGAGGTGACCACGTTTGAGGTGATCAGCGATGACTACAGCAAGATGGTCTTCCTGCAGTGCGATCGCTATGTTGAGATACACGCCGCCCACGGGCGCCACTACAGACTTAGGATACCGCGCTTCGGACGTGACATGAAGTACCACAAGCCCAGCTGCGACATGTTCATCGTGGGAGTGGGCAGGGTACGGCAGTAAAACTGTTTTATTTAGGTCCAGTACTATGCAATTCAAACTGCACTTTCAGGACATTTACCGGCTTAATTTGGAGAGGGGACAGTTCCTGCAGCCGTTCGAAACGGCCGCCAGCTGTCTGAACGCCTGTGAAGTGAATCCAGAGCATCATCTCTTGCTGGCCGGCACCAAGGAGGGCACTGTGGAAGCATGGGATTCGCGATCCAAGCAACGCTGCTCCACGCTTGACGTGGCCATGAAGCTGCCGGGCGTCAAGGAGTTTCCCTCTGTCACAGCTCTTAAATTCCGCAATGGCTTGCACTTGGGTGTGGGTACAGCTTCAGGTCATGTGCTGATTTACGATATCCGTGCCAAACAGCCGCTGCTGGTGAAAAATCATCTGAATCGACTGCCCATAAAGCGGTTGGCCTTCAATCCATCCCAGAATGCCGTTTACAGCCTGGATGAGGCCACTTTGAAGCTGTGGGACGAGCAGACGGGCAAGCAGATTGCCTACGTTGAGTCCACAACGTCTTTTAACGATTTTTGCACCATCCCCGACACGGGCATGTTTTTCCTGGCCCAGGAGGACGTGAAGATGCTGACGTACTACGTGCCGGCCATGGGCCCAGCTCCGCGATGGTGCTCCTTCCTCGATAACCTCACCGAGGAGATCGAGTCGGAGGTGGTGGAGAATGTCTACGATGACTACCAGTTTGTCACGGCTAAAGAGCTGGCAGAACTGGGAATGGAGCATCTCGTTGGCACCAATCTGCTCAAGGGCTACATGCATGGGTGAGTCTAAGTAGGAGCCTCCAGTTTGAGTTGATTGATTTGTAATTTATCCTTTATTCCCTATCACTTGCCAGCTACTTTATGGACGCTCGCTTGTACAACAAAGCCAAGGCCGTGGTGGAACCCTTCGCCTTTGATCGCTTCCGCAAGGACAAGATCCGACAGGAGATCGAGAGTGAGCGCAAGTCGCGCCTGCAAATTGAGTCCAAGCTGCCTAAGGTTAACAAGGAATTGGCCCTCAAAATTATGGACGAACAAGCCAATCCCTCCAACAGTGCCAAACAACGCAATGTTCCCAATCTATTGGAGGACACGCGCTTCAAGGCCATGTTCGAGAACGCCGACTTTGCTGTTCACAAAGACGCTGAGGAGTATCGACTCCTGGCTCCAGTTCTAAATCGTCTCGATAAGTCCAAGGCCAAGGAACTGAAAAAGCGTGTGGAGGTAGCGCGCGTGGCCGAGCTGCACGCCGACGAGGCCCAGCAGAGAGAGGAAAGCGACAACGATGAGGATCTATTTGGTTTCAAGAAGAGCGATGGCGAGAATGACGACGAAAGTGGCGATGAAGCCTCCTCAGACGATGACGACCGCAAGGAGTACGTCAAGGAAATGAAGCAGGCCTACAAGCAGGTGAAGAGAAGTCGCGACGAAGAGGATGATGAGGACCTAGAGGAGCCACATGAAGAAAATCATAGTGGTGGAACAAGTCCTCTTGCCAATGGACACAGCATAGCCCCTCCAAACCAAACAAATGGCACGATCAACCGCTTCACCATGACTGCCCTGGACAAGCATCATGGCGGCAGTGCGATGCAGCAGCGCATCAAGCAGGCTAGTCTTCAGGATCGCGTACGCGTGATGTCTCAGCTGGAGGGACAGGTGACCAATGTGGGACGGTCACTGGGCAATCGCCAAATGACGTTCGAGGTGAACAAGCAGAAGAAGTCACAGTTTCATGCAAAGAAACGCGAGGCAGAGCTGAAAAAGCATCGGGAAGAGCGAAGGAGCATTGTCAGACCCATTAAGTCGCTCAGGCTGAAGAAGGTTAACTTTAAGTAGGGTCCACAAATATTGCAAAACTTTTTTGTACATAAAAACATTAATGTTAAATTAATATTTAATCAGTCGTCGTATTTGGATTAAGGGTTTCGGAAAAGGTATCGTTGTATTCGTTCCTGTGTAGCAGCTGTATCTATAAGCCCTCATTGCACTAGCTCACTCTGTTGAGGATGTAAAGTCCGAGTTGAAACCGCTTTCTCCATCATCGCTAAACTCTAGTTCGTCATCTTCGTCCGGGATTGAATGCAAGTCTTCGTCAGCGTTGTCAACATCTCCTGCTGAATGTTGATTGGAATGAAATGAACATTTATGCTCACTTGCTGAATAACTTACCATCCCCTGTTGGGGCCTTCGTGTCGGGAAGATGCTCCACCAAGTAGAGGAGAGCTTCAGTAACCGGACCAGTCACCGGCTTGGGCATATCTTTAAAATGCAAACGAAAAAATTGCTCCGAATTAATCAGCTCTAGAGCCTTCTCGGGCTCTCCTGTCTGAGTGCAGGCCAACAAGGCTGACTGCTCTGCTCCCATTTTCTCAAATTAATTCCACTTGTCAAACCCAAAATGTTATTTGACATAATAGCAAGATTCAAGTTTCGGAGATAGGAAAAGGAAGGTTCACTATACGTCGAAATTATTTTATTTATGATATAATGGATTTGGGTATACTGAGCTAGTGCAAAAGCATTAATGAGATATAAAAGCGTTCCGAATATACAAAGTTATAAATCTTGGAAAATGTAGAGCCATAACAAGGACATATTAATTATTACCCTAATTAAGGAGAAAATCCACATCTGTCATTATAGAGATTTGTATTTCCGATATTGGGAAGGGATTTATTACCAAAAAAATATCCTCATTATAACAGCTAAGAGAGCGAAGAAATGTCCTTCAGCCAAAGTTCTTTTGTACTCGAATTTTAAAATCATAAGGCTTGCTATACAGGGGTGAATTGATGAATTAATTACAAATATTAGGTTAGGGCAACCTTTTAATTGTATGCTTTGAATCTCACATAAATAGCTGTGTTCAAATCTCACATTTCTGTGTCAGAAATCAAATCTCACAGCGATTTTGGTGTCGTCAATACAATGTAAGCAACCTTTTAATCCTAACTAATTAGTTGTAATTAATTAATACTAATTTATTTTTGAGTCTAAAAAGTTTCCGGGTGAGGTCCTGCCTCATAGAGCTTTGTTATACAAATGTACATACCTGCTCCTCATCATTAACGCTGCTCCCAAGTTACCTTCAGTTATGATCATCAAGGCTGGCAACCCCCGTAGGAGCAGTCGCGCTGTCGGTATAAAAGCCTCCTCTCTACTTTCGACAAACTGCGCTACACCCTGAAGAGAGTAACGCGCCATATTTAGTTTTTAGTTGGGCTTTGGGCTTGGGCATGGCACTCTGAGCAGCATCACAGAGCCACTGAGTTCGTTCTGGATGGCATTCACCGGAAAGAAACAGTACGTGGAGTATGTGGAGCTCCATATCTTTGGTAGGTGATGTTATAAACCTACAGTCCGCCACCTTCCCAAAAAAGCTGTCCACGGACCCTTACGTGCTGGCAAGAAGACTTGCAGAACGCAGAACACGACAGAGCCCGAGAGAGGTTGGACTCGGAAGGATTCGGATACAGCCCGGTGATTTACCCCACAGAATCATCTAGCACTACCTACTGAACGGACTGTTGACTTCGAACTAACCTTCGACTAACTGCAATGTTGTAAGATGTGGAAAACACCTATTCCACATCTTACAACATTGCAGTGCATGTATAGTATTCCATAGTATAAACCCAGTATATGTAAAAGTACATATGTCTTCAGCATTTAAAAGCCGTTAATCCCTACCCGAATGCATTCGGTTAAGTGAAGATCCAACAAGAATGAGCTAAGGCAGAAACTTAGAGAATACTTTTAATGTAATTAGCTATTTAAAGAAATACTATTGGCGAATAAAAAAATAAATAAACACTTCAATCCTGGGAACCAAATCAAAACCAATGTTTTTGTAATTTTACTAGCCTTCTCTCTTCACTCTAGCACTTCTGATCAAGTTTTACGGATAGGGTATTACTTTCTACCAACATATTGCATTTCAGTTCAATGGATATAATGCAGTAGACTTCATATACCTAGCTGCATATGTATGTTTAAAACTAATACTTAAATAGTAGAGATAATTTTTTTTTTTTTTTTTTTTTTTGATTTATTACTGTATTAATTTACACAGTGTATATTGTATACTATATATAGTAACTTTTACAATAGTGTAGGCAGGTGTTCAATGGATTTTAACATATTTTGTAGTAGTAGAAAAGTGTTATGGGTTACGAATTTGTGGAGTGTTTTAGGTCATGTGGAGGTTTTTTTTTTAAAGTTCTGTGTGGTAGAAGTAGAGATCAGTAAACAAGCGCAGTTGGTCTTAAGCCCGTGTTGTCTGTAACCCAATTCTACCATTGGATAGAGCTCAATTTTATTAGCAAATTATAATTTCCAAGTTTCTCCATTAAGTAAATACCAATGCTAATTGACTTGCCATTTTATTACTAATTCGAATTAAACACTTAGTCACTGTTCTACAAAACCCCTCTTTATAAGATTTATTTTGTAAGCTGAGCTTTTACAGCTTTGCAGTTGGCCAACTCGCTGGGCTCGCAGCTAAAGCTCCGGATTCCAGCGATCTTTTTCTCTTCTTCTCAATAAGTTTACTTTGCAAAGCTATATTTTTACTCTAGATCCACGACTGGTATAAATAGGAAGCTGTGGCAGAATTTTCAGCTCATTTTAAGTTTTCCCTTTGTGCAGTTTGTGCCTGTTTTTGAGTAGTAGGTAAACCTTAAGATAATACATATATTAAAATATGTTGGTCTTTACAATAGATACATATTATCGAGCATTATCAAAGCGGTTATTACAGTTTGACGTTAAAATATATTTACCGGATAAGAAAATATTGGCTGTCTTTTAAAGTTTTTGTTTTGTCTAAAACCTCGCTAACAAAAATTTCCATACATTAATTATATTGTTGAATCTAAAATCTAAAGATAGACAATAAGTTATAAACTATTAACTATTATTTAAAGTCCTACATGACATGGACAAAATATTTATCAATAGAATGGGTACTTCAAGCGCCAGCAACTCGTACTCATTGACTGTATAATAACTATATTTTCCAATCCATTACAAAAGCAGGCTAATTGAGGCCTAGAGTTCGGCTCGGCGCAATGACATACCCAGAAAAACACAAAGAGATTTAAAAACTATCGAAATTATATCTAAAGAGTCTGCCAACCGGTTGTACAAAGGCCCATAAATACACAGATAAAAGAAATAAACAAAATAAATTATGAAGCGCGACTTGGCGCAGACACCCAGCATGCCAAACGCCTGAACTTTAGCATATTGCAAGACAGAGCGCGGCTTGTCTTGAGACTTGGACAAGGTCTCACTTTACGCCGAATGCGACACAACTGGAGGAGGTTGATGATCAATTCGATCGGTACTCCCCCATCCCCAACCCAAACCTTGAACCTGAAGTGCGTTTGAGGAAGTACTTAGTCCTCTTAATGGTGCAGGTTTGATTTTAATTGTCACACGCACCATAGCATTCGATCATAATCGAATGGGTAATGACGGTATATAAAAAAAAACTTTATAATAAACTCACTCTTCTAGGAAAGTAAACTAAAAACTCGTTTGTGCTTCATGCGGTTTTCGTTCATGACCAAAAACCAGTTTGATAATTTTGGAAAAAATTGGATTTAATCAATATGCAACTTGGCCATTTTATAATCTTATTTTAAAAAATGTAATTTTATTTCGGAGAACAGAAGATTTATTGGCAAAGCGTGATTGAAATGTTAACTTAATTCACATTAAATTAAGCATTTTAAATGATTTGTACTACATCCTTGGGGGTTTGGAGTTGCTGGCCTTGAAGTTAAAAATTAAGGCCTAATCTGAATTTCTTTTGAAACACAAACAGAAACTAGCCTACAATATATGTACTGATATGTACGCGACAGATAAAAATCAAAATTGATGTATGTATAATTAAGTTGGCGTTGACAAACTGCATAATTTTAAAAATGTAACTACCTACGTATACGTGAATTAGTCAAGAAAAAAAACTTTAACAAAGTCGAGCTAGTCAAGGCCGGCGAGTTCGTCTCACTTCAGTGCAAATGCTAATTAATTAATTTATGGAAAACTAGTAACAGCAATTAAAACATGCAAACTTAAAAAACACAAAACTTAGAGGAAAAATGTTCAAGAAATAGCATGCCGTAATTTCAATAACATTGTCGTGTTTATAAATTGTGATTACAAATTCACTTTAATTTCTAGTTTTTAAAGAAAAACAAATCTTAAACCATATAAAGAATTATACATAAGTAAGAAGGGCGAATAAACAGAACAAGATTTTAAGGAATTGTAACCGAATTTACTTGAAGAAGTCATTTTTGAATGCTGTCTTGATCTATTTTTTATCTATTGAAGTAGGTAATTAAATAGGCTAGTTAATATTGATTAACTAATAATAATGTAGATTCAAGAAATTAATAGTTTACTTACATATGTAAACGAATGTTTGGCTAGTGGGAATGTTTGGATAGTGGGAATGTTTGGATAGTGGGAATGGAGAAATATTTCTAAAGTGGACTTTTTGTCAGCACGATTTTAATACCGAGCGATTGCTTTATCTTTCAGCTACCATGTTCCGCCTTCTGTTGATTCCCCTTTGCTTGGCAGTCAGTGTTTACGCTTACTCCGAAGGCGCTCCCAAGGGCGCCTGCCCGGACCTGACGCCCCAGCACGGCGCCAAGCTGCAGGGGTCCAAGCCCCCATACAGCTTGTCAGGATCGCCTCACGTGCGCTCGGGCGAGAAACTGAGGTTGACTTTGGGCGGTGATGAATTCAAAGGATTCATGATTCAAGCGCGCGACGGACAGAACCGTCCCGTTGGCCAGTTCCAGGTAGTGGATAACGCCCACTCGCAGACCCTGGACTGCAAAAGCAAGGACGACACCCTTACCCACCGAAAGATTGCCTCTCCCTTGAATGAGGTAGCCTTCGAGTGGATCGCGCCAGCAGGTTACAAGGGTAACGTCAAGTTCATGGCCACCGTGGTCCAGTCTAGCTTCGTTTACTGGGTGGGTCGCGTCACCAAGGACATCGATGTCGAGGGCTAATTCTTCCGCAGTGCTTGTGATAAAAACACGGAAGTTTTCCGCTAATGTTCCTATTAAAATTGGAGCAAAGTATTTTTTGATAATAAATTTAACCGAGACCTACTTTGGAGAGATAATGCACTGATTTATTTTATTTTGGGCCATTCATTTTCGGTGGACTTGTAGGGGGTAACGTATGTATTTAATTATTTTTAATCGAAATTAAATAAACAACTGGGAAAGCTACAGTCTGGTGTGACCGACTGTGTTTTCAACCAAAGCATTGTGGTTGAAATTAAATAGCAAATGCACATGGAATAAAGAAAATGTTGACAAATGAAGAAAAATGTAGCTTGGAACCAGAGAACGGCTTCAGGTGATTGCAAAAAAATCATACACGATCAACTCAAGAATAATCAAGCCATTCCACTCAACCGATCAAACCGATCAAACTCACATGTGAGTCTCTTTTTAAAAAATCAAATCAGATCACTCACTTCTTTGGCTCGCTGAGTTTAATCATGTTCTTTTTCAAACCGATCACTTTGAGCGAACGTTCATTCCACTCAAACATGATTGTGTTGATGAAGAGTAAAACTCAAAGGGGCAAGAATCAATGCTCATGAATTTGTTCACTTGCGAGAGAGAGAGAGAGAGAGAGCGCTGCCGCTGCACTGCTCTGGTCGGTAAAGAAGGAAGAATACGAAACAGAAAGCACAAAACAGAAAGCACAATGCCAAATAAGGAACACATCTATTTTTAAATCTAAAAAATCCTAATATTGTAAGTAAAAACAAAAAACAAAACTTCTTTGATAGGAAAAACATGCATACATACTTATTAGTGCAATCCACACACGCACAAGCCGAAAACGAAACGCACCAAACTCGACCAACTCGACCACAAGAATAATGAAGACGAAGTGAATTTTACTCGGCGCTTTGTTTCGGCGAATGATCCGAAATGAACAAAACAGATCGGATCAAAAACTGAGCCGAACGAGAGTGATGCATTCATCGGCATGAGTTGAATTTCACTCAGCGCTTCGTTTCGGCGAATGAGCGGAACTGAACAAAATAGTTCGGATCCGAAGACTGAGCCGAACAAGAATGATGCGTTCGTAAGCATGAGTTGATTTTTACTCAGAACTTTTATTTTGTTCAGTGATTGGAATTGAGTAAGAACTTTTGGGTATGAGTAAATCAAGAAAAAAGTGAATATTGCAGTTCTCTGCTTGGAACGTGTTGAAGTTGAAGGTCTTTTTGATTTTTCCTGGGTGAAACTGTTTTTTTATGTTAAGTAGAAAAGGATGTAATATTATTATTTATTACCTTTAAGCTAATGCAAACCAATATAAAACTTGCCACTTCTTTATTCATTATACATAAAGAACAATTTTAGATATATTTTAAAACCTTTATTGTCTGGAAAGTTGTTCATTTTCCTTACAGCAGTTGTAGTTCCAGGAAACAAGGACATTTCCTGCCCCTCATATGCAAATGATGGGATGTCAGCCCACTCAAGTTCATTCACCCAAATCATAATAATCGATTCGCCGGGTCGCGGAATGTAAACAAATGAGGAGAGAGAGAAAGAATGAGAATAAGAAAAATAAGCCTTGGCAATAAAGGTAAGAGTCGAAGGTGAAAAGGCAATCAATGTCGTCGTCCTAGAACTCACACATTTTCTTCCCCGTTTTTTCTTGTTATTTTTTTTTTACTACTACTTCCACTTCGTCCTCGCTGATTGCGGGTAATAGAGCATTCAACTCGGTCCCAAATCAGAATCAGGACGAGAGCAACAGGTGTTCCAGTTGCCCCGTTTACAAAGGACGAGCGCAAAAATTATTACATTAGCCGGGGATTTCCCCCTTGCGACAACA
The DNA here is from genome assembly GCA_018153105.1 of Drosophila rufa. Lineage (NCBI taxonomy): Eukaryota > Metazoa > Arthropoda > Insecta > Diptera > Drosophilidae > Drosophila > Drosophila rufa. Next base: position 2,393,059 of record JAECXS010000149.1, on the reverse strand, counting down.
TCCGCCTTATTTTCGCCCCTTTACCTCGGCTTGTAAGGTAGTAAAAATTATGTGTAAAATGTCCTTGAAACCCTTTTTTATCTTTTGTTGTCTGTCTTTACATTGCTCCACATTGTTGTTCTCTCATTCGCAACAAAGACAAATGTTGCCAAGAACATGTTAAGCAACATGCACTGGCACTCTCAACATCTCTCTCTCTCTCTCTCTCTCAGGAAGAAGAAGAAGCATACACAAATGTTGCCAAGAACATGTTAAGCAACATGCACTGGCACTCTCAACATCTCTCTCTCTCTCTCAGGAAGAAGAAGAAGCATACACAAATGTTGCCAAGAACATGTTAAGCAACATGCACTGGCACTCTCAACATCTCTCTCTCTCTCTCTCTCAGGAAGAAGAAGAAGCATACACAAATGTTGCCAAGAACATGTTAAGCAACATGCACTGGCACTCTCAACATCTCTCTCTCTCTCTCTCTCTCAGGAAGAAGAAGAAGCATACACAAATGTTGCCAAGAACATGTTAAGCAACATGCACTGGCACTCTCAACATCTCTCTCTCTCTCTCTCTCTCAGGAAGAAGAAGAAGCATACACAAATGTTGCCAAGAACATGTTAAGCAACATGCACTGGCACTCTCAACATCTCTCTCTCTCTCTCTCTCAGGAAGAAGAAGAAGCATACACAAATGTTGCCAAGAACATGTTAAGCAACATGCACTGGCACTCTCAACATTTCTCTCTCTCTCTCTCTCTCAGGAAGAAGAAGAAGCATACACAAATGTTGCCAAGAACATGTTAAGCAACATGCACTGGCACTCTTAACATCTCTCTCTCTCTCTCTCTCTCTCTCAGGAAGAAGAAGAAGCATGCACAAATGTTGCCAAGAACATGTTAAGCAACATGCACTGGCACTCTCAACATCTCTCTCTCTCTCTCTCCAGGAAGAAGAAGAAGCATACACAAATGTTGCCAAGAACATGTTAAGCAACATGCACTGGCACTCTCAACATCTCTCTCTCTCTCTCTCTCTGGCACTCTCAACATCTCTCTCTCTCTCTCTCTCTCAGGAAGAAGAAGAAGCATACACACAAATAGCTAAATAAAAAGCTAAAAATAGCTAAAAACTGTTTAGCTATTTTTCAGCTTTTTTATAGCCATTTTGTCCATGTTTTCCAGCTATTTTTGGCGCGTTTATGGCTAGAAAAAAGCTAAAATTGGCTAAAAACTGTTTAGCTATTTTTCAGTTTTTTTATAGCCATTTTTATGGCTAGAAAAAAGCTAAAAATAAAGCTAAAACCAGCTGATTGTCAAGTGCAACAAGTTGGCAGCGCCATCACAACGCCGGTCCAATTGTAAAATTGTTTTATAAGAAATAATAAATTTATGTTTTAACCGTTTGAAATGCTGCGAAGTCTCGTACGCAACTTGGAGACGGCCTTCCAGCTAAATAGACCGTTGAATGTAAACCCAGGGTCGCGAGTCTGTATCAGACGCACGCTCTTCTCCCAGCCCGAAAGCCATGCCGTTCCAAGGAAACCTCTGGTTACAGCCGCTGCTGCGACGACGCCCGGTGGCAGCGAGACGGACAACGAGTATGTTCCGTATCGACCGGAGCGTGAGACGGGCACCAAGGCCAGCGTCCTCATTGAAGCGCTGCGGGATCGCTTCCGCTTCTCGGACGCGGAGCTGGAACGGATCATGACCGACGATGTGGTGTATCGCAACTACCGTACCCGCTCGCTGGCCTCGACACTGGACACGCTGCAGACTGAAGGGGTTAGCAGACGGAGCATCGTTGAATACCCCTGGATGCTGGGCCAGGACAGCAGTGAGTCTTCTTGTTATACATTTTTAGCCTATAAACTAATGCTTCTGCAGAACGTCTGGAACTGAAGTTGCAGCTGATCAAGTCAATGGACATTACGGATATCAACACCTTTGTGCCCTTCCTACGTCTCACTGTGCCACGCCTCCGAAAGCTGGTTAGCGCCCTCAACTCGGAGAGGAGCGCGATGCCTCAGAAGAACCGCGTCTACTACATCAGCGAGAAGCTGGAGGTCAGCCCCGATCTCGTTACCAAATACCTCTCGAAGCGACTGTTTATCCTGGAGATGCCCTTCGAGATGTTCGAGAAGAACCTGCAGCACATGATCACCTACAATGTGTCTCCGATTAACATCCTCAAAGACCTCTGGGCCTTTCGCTACACTCCAAAGGCTGTCCAGCTTCGATTGGAGCGCGCAAAGCGGGCCAAGAAAGACAAGATTATGCCGTGGATGGTGCGCTGCCCCGAGCCCATACTACAGCGTTCGCTGAAGCTATCCCTGGACGAGCTGCAGGTGCTGGGAAAGTTCTCCTCGGTGGTGGAGTATGTGGCGCATCGTTTGGGCTTTTCTGTAAGCGAGGCTAAAGCGATTATGGACAAACATCCGCAGGTGCACACCGTGCGGGTGACGAAGGTGAGTGTTTGCCGGTTTACCTTTGTTTTTTAAAGAGGATTCCGAATGCTTACCCTTCCATTGTGTGTCCCTAGATCAAGGAGGTCATCGACTATCTACTTGATGAGGCGAAGTTTACAAGATTCGAGGTTGCCCAAGTGCCTCGTATTCTATGTCATAGTCTGAAAACCACCAAATGTCGAATAGAGGAGCTGAAGTCCCACGGTTGTCGACCGTCCTCCCTTATCATCGTCTGTCGCAGCAAAAGGGAGTATGATAAGTTTTTGCAGCATTGGGTGAGCCAGGCCAGAGACCCCGCGATTGTTTCTGGCCCTTGAGATACCTTATCTAAAAATGTTGTTATATTTTAGAAGTTGTATTAAATAAAATGAACACTTAAAAGTATAATTAAACATTTCATGTAATGCGTGATAAATCAATGCTCATCCATTCAGTTTCTACACGATCTTAATCGTTGGGTGAAGGCCATGGAGATGAGGAAGTTATACAATTTGAACGACTAGAGGCCCCTCGAGAAATGCCGAAGTCAAGAAAGCCATTTCTAGGCTCACCTGGTATAAACACACAATCATTTACCAATACGGAGTTTATCCCTGGTTCTTTATCACAGTTAACAATTTTGAACGTCAGACCTCGGATTTTACAAATTTGCATATTTTGTATCAGATTCATACTAGAACTTGTTTAGATTTTAACGTTCAGTCAACAACTGACATTAAGCCAGAGCATTGAAACTTAATTTAGAAATCACAGCATCGAGCAAGATTAGTATCAGAAACAAAGTGTTGCTTAACAAATTTTTGGATTAAATATTGGGGTATCCCCCCATGGTGAGAGAGCAACGGCTCAAGCCGTTGAAACGATTGTCAACCCTAGCCCAATCTTTTATAGCCCTATTCCACTGCTACATTCTCGAGAATGGTCCATTCTTTTACACGGGGTCCTTCATAAGGGAGAATGGTCCATCCAAAATGGACGGTTCATCCATTCACCATTCACCCCAAAGATATCTATACATACTAAAAGAAAATACCGAAAAATATAAAATCAAATCAAATTTCTTATTGTTTTTGAAATTATAAATATTTTTGGCATTAATATAAAAATAAAATAAGAATGAAAACTAGCACCAACGCAGCATTTTTGTGGTCGCCACTGTATAATGCGATGCACCTTGATTTGTGGAATGCAAATATTTCTGCTTCGCGGTCGGGGCAGAAAAATATCAAATTTTTCTTGATATGCAAGGTTTCAAAGCGCCAAGCTTGGATATTAATAAGTCCTTGAATGGGTGGGATAACTTTGATGAGGACACGGTGTCGACATCGTCCAACCATCGCAAAAGAAAGCCTGAAATGACCGCATTCGGCCGCGCTATGATGGACGCCGTCCCAGTTCAAATGTAAACAAAGCCGAATCAGCTGTTCATCCCATTCACATGTCACCGAAGAATGTAGATGTTGCAATGGAATCACCTACATACATATGTTGCAGTGGAATTGTTGCATTGCAAAAATGACAAAGCGACATAAAACCGCCGAAAGTCTGGTTTTTTAAATTATTATTTTTTGGACACTTTGGTCGCATTTATTACAGAAAGACCTGCTTACACACATTGAAATACATTTTTAAGACATAAATAATTAATTTATATAGATATAATTGATTTAAATATTTTACTTAGCTAACATTTAAATCGAATTGTGCTCCGTTTCGAATACCATTGCGTAGTTGTACTTCAACAGAGAAATAGCTGTTTGATTTGCGACTGTCTTTAAAGCCAGAGAAGACTCGGAGAAAGTAAACATAAAGCTATTAAACATAATACTCATCTTCAACACCCAACACTCGCACCTCTTCTCCAATAAGCTCGAATACTCGTTTAACCGCGACATACGATACTGACACTTAACTAAAAGCTTAAAACATCTTTGTGCAGGCTTAAAAATATCTTTGGTTGTATGTATAGCACACAATGAATAGACTTTGGATTAGATTGATTGTACTTTCGACTTAGTCGCGCTGGGAGCGCCGTCGCTCCAACGCCACCTGCATCGACCAGATACTCAATGGTCGCATATAGCCAATGGAGCGATAGCGCTTCTCGCCGTACAGGGCCTCCGGGGTCTCGTAGTTCATGCCGATGCGCTGGGAAATGGTCTTGTACATGCCACCGGCAGTCTGAAAGGCCTCCTCGAACATGCCCTCCTGGATCATGGTGGCTGCCAGGGCATAGACTACACCTGGCCACACCTCCTCGGCCTGTATGTTGCTGCTGTCCACGTGGCCAGCCTTGGTGGGCTCAGCGGAGTTGGCTATGAATCCATTGGCCGCTCCGATATTGCCATCGTGAAATCCCATAACATTGTTGTCGTAGATCTTCTTGAGAGCCGTGCGCACATTCTCCTTCGGGTAGATTTCGTAGTCGAAGCCACAGGACTTCAAGTACCAGTGGCCGCACAACTGGTCGGCCATAATGGTGTCCCGATGGCCGTGCGACAGATCGAAGCGATAGTAGCTGCCATTCCAGAGCTTCTCATCCATCGATCGCTTGCCCTTCTCGAGAATAGCCTGGTACCGGAGGCAATCGTTCGGCTGATCCAGAATGGTGGCCATGGCCGACATGGCCTGCAGAGCGGCTAGCCAGAGACCCGAGCAGTATGCACTGGGTCCGTCCATCACCCACGAATCGTAGGTCTGGTCCGGCATCTTGGTGTTCTCTATCAGACCGTCGTTGTCCTTGTCGAACTCAATAGTTCGCTCCATGATGGCCTTGCAGGGTCCGTACATTGCCTTCAAGTAGCCCATGGCGTCCATAAGGTAGACCTTGCCATTGGTTTCGTTGATGTACATGGATGCAGACTTGCGGTTTTCTAAAAAGAACCGCAAGAAGATGGTTTAAAACGTAACATTTACTTACGTCTCTACTTACGCTGCTTCTCATCCGCCGAATTCTTGCGCTTGTTGTCCTGGCCGTACATCTCGTACAGGCTCTCCTTGTCTATAAACTCGATGGAGCTGAACTTGCTGGCATTATCCGCCTGGGCCTGGGCCAGTTCATTGAGGACATAGTAGTCCCGGTAGACTTGTAAGACAAACTTCGTGTTGAGATCCTTCCAATCGTTCACATCGTGAATGTTGTAGCAGTTGATAAGGGTGAAGGGCTCTGCGATACAAAAAGTACTGTAAGGCTAGTAATACTTGGCAGACTGCGTATGTAAGACTCTCACCCTCATCGGGATCGCCCAGATCGTGGGGGACACAGTTCTTGACCTTTCGCGGCATCACTTTGCCGTCGTACAGCATCTTCCGGGTGTCGCTCAATTCCGCGGCAATGGCATCCTTGAAGTCGTACTGCAAGCTGACCTGCAAGTTGGGCCAGAGATGGGCCAGGGCTGGCGAAGCATAAAAGTGGACATCGTAGGTGTTGTACATTCGGTACTCATGTCCCTCGAGATACCCAAATCGGCCATAGGCCAGCCGGGGATCATCGTAAGCCAACTCCTTGCCCAGCGAGGAGTCGCACTTCAGCCATATGGTGCCGCCATCCGAGATAAAGTACAATTGATTGAAAATGGCGCACTTGTACCAGTCAGGAAGGGTTCTAGGATTAGATACATCGATTATATTTGCTCTAAGAGATTTAGAAAGAAATTTAAGTTCAAACGCACTCATCATTGAGAATCGGTCGCTGCCATGCTTCTATTAGTCGCTCCCAGCTTGCATAGTTCTTGAGGGCGTACTCGCAGATCTTGGGACCAGACTCGCCGCTATCGTCAAAGTATTTGGTGTAGTAGCGGGTGTGGGTTTGCATCTTTCTGGGAAACTGAATCTTCGGCATGTCCCAGGCCAGCACAAACTCCAACTCATGCGATGCCTTTGGTTTTAAGGCCACATGAGAGCAGACAGCCACACCAATATCTTTGGCTGGAATATGGGAAAAGAACCATAGTTTAGACTTTAGAAACAACATTTGAAAATCCTGAAGAAAAAACTTTTAACATTTCTGTGATATTTTGTGTTTTATAGTTATATTCCGGATTTATTCCCGCACAGGATTTAAAATCTTACTTACTCTTTAGGGCCTCCGTGGTGGGTTGCTCGTTGAGCTGTCCGTGCTCCTTGAGCTGGGCCCACAGCTGCTCTCCATTACCGGCTGGATCAAACTGGGGACAGCGCGTGATGCTGATTTCGGGGAGGACGCGGCAAGCCAGGTTATAGCTGCAGGGCATGTCGGCGATTTTTTGCCTGATGGAGACACCTTTGGCGTTGCCCTCGCTGATTAGTTGAGACTCGGCTCCGCCCTCGGCATCCTGTTTCTTGTTTCCTGTTCCGTTCTTAAAGGTAAACGTGATGGACACCTTCCGTTCCTGGTCACCCACGTTCTCCACGCTCCAGACAAAGACAGCGCAGGGTAAGCTGGACTCCCGATACTCGTGCGGAATGACAGGCGACACCTGTCGGCAGGTTAAGCGCACCCCATAGTGGGAGAGATCGTACTCGGTCCAGGAGCGCGGATAGAGTCCCGTGTAGCTGCAACGGGCGTCCTCGATGTTGGAGTGCCAGGCATTCAGCGGCTGCTTGGTGCGGCTGCTGCAATTGGGCAGTTGACATTTAGTTTTCTCACCATCGGATCCGTCCGGATCGCTGCCTCCGTTGCTGCTGCTGCCCCTGGCCCTGGTGCTGGATGGGTGTGGTGTGTGATTGCAGGTGTGGCAAAGCAAGAAAGCAAAACCAAATTGAAACCAAAGTGCAAGCCCCAGAAAGGCCATACCAAACGATCGTCGTTGCGGTACATGACCCGAAATAACCCCGAATCGGGATCGGTATCGGTGGTTCGTATGTAAACATATCCAAGTGGTCATTTTTGTCGGTGTTTTGTCGATAAGAGTTGTTTAATAATTTGATTGATGTGTGCATCAAGAATAAGAGAAAAATATTTGATGTTGAGAAATATGATCTGCTTTAATTCGAGTTTCTTAGTGCACTGGAATCGCCTCTGTTTTCGAAGGTTTTCGGATTGTTAGTTTTTAAAGTGTGCTAGCATAGGATGTTCAAATTGCATAGCGTGAAGAGGTACGGATATTTACAAGTGGTTAGTGGTTGTGTTACAGGTAGAAAATGATACATCATTGGTATTTACCAATACGGGACTTGTTCAGAGGTACAGAAGGAATGCGTGTCAAAGGCCTTTAGAAAGTATTTACAAACATATTTTGGAACGGTACAGGTACAACAATGAAAGCTTAAAGCTGATGGCGTATAAACAGAGAAATGTATTTTTCTAAAAAAAAGCTCTTGAGTTAATAAGTTGGTAATGAAACATTTTATTGAAGAGTCAGCGAACCTAAAGTTATTACTTAAGATTTATAAGGGATATCTGTGTTATGTGTGCTCACTCACAATTCCCAACCTAACAAGTCCCAAAGTGCAAGTATGCAAGTATGACATAAGCTAAAATGAACCGAGAGTTAAATGGCCCGAATAATTTAAGTTGGGACTTCGATGATCTATATGGCGAATAGTTCTAGGATGTAGGGTTATATAGAAAAATAAAAATAAAGCTGACTCACAATAAAGCGAATGGGTGAGGTGGCGAAATAAACTAAAAATTTAATTCAAAAGCATGCAAACAACACAAGTCAATCTTTGTTTTAATGAGAGATAGGAGACTGAAGGAAAGAGATTTAGAAAGGCTCACCTGCACTTGGAGAGCAGACTCTGAAAGATGGTGCATCCCTTCTGGTCCTTAATGGTCACAATGAACTGATTGGCCTGAACTATATTGTACTCGTAAATGCCAGGTCGCATCTGGAAGCGACAGAACTCGCCGGCATAGCCCCGGCCAATAGTTCCACCACCAATGCCCCCAATGGGAACTCCGTAAATCTGCTTGCCATTCTCCATGTAGTAGTAGTCCATGTACACCCGGCGACCTTCACGCGACACTTTCCAGTAGTAGGCTGCATATCTGTCGCAATAGAGAGAAAGAGCCAGAGCAAGGGAATGAAAAATCTGATTTTAGTGGCTAATGTTTTCCCCAATCCCCGTTTCCATTTCCTTTCCCACTTCCCTCTCATCCAATTGCCTCCCCCTTGGCCTGAGCCCGATGATGTCATGTCGAGCACCCCCAGTTTTCAGCTCGGGGCTTGACTTTTGCACGCACAAAACACTTTGTGGGGCTGTAGCTGCTTAGTGACTCGTATTCCCTCTACCGGGGTCATGATGGGCCCTCTTTGAAGGTCAGCGTGTGTCTCAGTTGCCAAAGTCAAGTGCACAACAGCAATGTTCAAGAAGGGGATGGGAGCAAACGTTGCTATATATACGGAAGAGCTTTTAAAGACATTTGTAGACTGCACAAAACTAGACATAAACTGTGTTAAAATATATATCAATCTCAAGATGCTGACGATATCGGAAAGTCTTCATATCTAGCCTACCGCACTATTTTCATAGTAACACGTATGGCTAGCTAAGATCGTCAAATGATCCTACTCAAGAATTTATACGTTATCAGCACAATTACATTTCAATCTTGTTAAGGCATATTCGCCATCAAAAAAGTTTATTCTAAGCGACTTAGGCTGGATTGCCTTTAAAGACTTTGATTAAATTGAAAAAGTACTGAATTGGTTGGTTGACTTATTGTACATCTCAGCTTTATATACTTCGGAACAACTTGCAATTTTGTGAATTCCAACACAATTGCCACACAGAAAAGAAGAGTCATAGCTATTTGTAAAATACCCGGTACCGAAAGCATTGTGGATAAAATTAAAAAGCCCATGAACATGGACATGATACAATTATAATTATATCATGAACATGGAAAAAAGAAAATGTTGACAAATGTTGCTAGGAACACAGAAGAAGAAGAAACATATACACAAACTTTATTGTTTGATAACTTCCATGTTTCTTATTCGATTTTACTCAAATTTTCAGAAAACGTCCGCGAATGCCTACTAATTCATTTTATCTATTAACTTTAATCCAAAAATAACGAGTATTGCCTATTTAACGTTTTTTAATTATTTTTGAGGGCGGAGGAGGGCGTGGCCAATATTTTAAAACCAACTTTATCTGCGTGCGACGGATTAGAATGATGTCCCTAAATTTTGTGGCTCTAGCTCTTATAATCTCTGAGATCTGGTGACTCATACGGACGGACGGACAGATGGTCAGACGGATATCAAGAATATATCAAGAATATATATACTTTATGGGGAGGAGATGCCTCCTTGGTTTGCACGAAGTTATAATACCCTTGTACCCCAAGGGTACCGGCTATAAAAATGTAGCTTTTTCCCATATCTGGCCACTTTGTTCTATTTCTAACTCACACAAAGGTAATTCTAACTTGTCAATGTATTGCCTGGGCATTACTGCTTTAAGTTCATAAAGATAAAACAGTTCAACGTTTTGGTTGATTAGTAGAAGCAATATATAAATTCAGCAAATGACTTCTTCTATAACACAACAGGTAATTACATCTTTTATTTTTTTGGCTACATATTGATATTGATTCAAGTTAACTAAATGTATTTATTGTCTGACACTCATTTTGAAACCGAAGTTGTCTTTTGTCTTTTTTCACAGAAGAAATACTTCTATAATGCAGCTGTCTTTCAGAGGCTTGCCCAATCTAATCAAGACATTGAACTCAAACAAAGAGGTCTACGAACATGGACTGATTTTGAAGTCAAATGCATTAGTCCCTAGTCAAAAGTTAGCATCTTTACCAAAAAACGCCATAAATTTACTGGCTTCCAATTAGAGGCTTAAATATACCAAACATCTCTGAATTTGAACAGATAATTTAAACGATACAAAAAGGTATAAGAAGGTACACAAAACGGTTCGCGCCGATTAAAGCGGAGGGGTCTTCTCGGCATCCCCGGCGCCTGTGATGTCGCTGCTCGATCGTATCTGTAGCTTTAGGGTCACCTCAGTAAAAAGGGATGACTGGAGCTCATCGTCACACAAGGCGGAGGAGAGCAGCTGGGCCACGAACTCGGCGCGTTGCTCCAGGAAAGTAACTTGCTCGTCGGGTGGATGCAGCTGACTGGACTGCAAAAAGCGGTGGCACAGAAAGCGTTCGCGCTCCTCATTCAGTTGCATGGCCTCCGTGGACGGCTTGTCATCTACAGAGCGAATCGGGCTCTCGGCAGAGATCTGGTTCAGGCTGAGCATCTCACTGTCCTCCATCCGCTGGTCACTGAAGTTTACAGTGCGAACGGCCAAAGTCCGGGAATTGACGGCGGGTGCCAGCATTTGCAGGTTTACTCCACCACCAGTAATTCCTTGGACGTTTGGCATCCTAGTGGTTCTCTGTCGTGGCTCTCGCGGTCGCAAGTGCTGGGCTATATAAATACTATTGGGCAAATTCGAGGACTGATTCAAGTGTGAAATTGGGCCAAAAACATTCACGCTGCGCCCGTTGTCCGTAGTGGCACCTGAGGGGTCTGGACCTGGGGGCTGCAGCCAGGGCACAGTTCTCTGCCTGGAGCGGTTAGTTCGGCTGGCGGCGTGGTTCTGTTCATGCGGAATTGACAGGCTGCCGCCGTAGAAGCGCATCACTTCAGTCATCGTGGGATGTGGAATGAGCGGTGGGCCCGCTGTGGATGGTGATGGCTGCGTGGAGGAAGTAACGACCTGTTGGGCAGCCGCACGCAGAGTAGTTGGCGCATCCAGCCCGGCCACCACGAAATTCAAACGTGAGTGTCCCGACTCTGTAATAATATAGCGCGGTGCCATCACCTCCTGGCGACGGTTGGATGTCTCGGAGCCAAGCGAACTGGAGTTGTTGCTACTGATGCTGATGGCGGGCGGAATGGTGGGATTCGCTCCTGGTGCTTGGGGCGGCACAGGTGGCCTTATAAAAGGACTACTGGGCAGCCTCCCTCTTGCGACGGCTCCACCCGCTCGTCTCAGGCGGTGGGCCCGCTCTCTGGCCACCTCACCAGCCCTGATCACCTGAGTACCCACCGACTGCCCGGCTCGAAGGTAACTGCCGTCTGGATTCAGCTGTTCCAAGTAGAGATCGAGAGAGCCCACCGTGCGGCGCATCTGCTCGTTGCGCGAGACGGCCGCCGCCGAAATGGAGGCCAGCTGCTCGTCCTCCAGGAAGAGGCGGGCCGCCTGCTGCTGTTCAAAGAGCGTGATCATTGTGGACACTAACAGCGGACTGGCATTCGGATGCTGGGCCGATACGTGCTCCAGAAAGGTGGACTCGTTGAACCCCCACTGCTTGCAATACGGACAGCGGTAGCTCTGCGGCGGATCGCTGTTCATGTACTCTCCGCCAAAGAACAGCTCCACGTCCGTCGACGTGTACACGCACTTTACCGGATGGTCGAAGAGATGATCGGCGGTGGTGAAATCGATGTCGTAGCACTCCGCACAGATGGCCAAGTCGCGGCAACTCAGGCAACGGTAGCACCTGCCTGTGAACTCCACCTTTCCGCATCCACTGCAGACGACGCCCTCGTGGCGGTTCATTATTCTTCAGCCGAGTCTGTGTGGACAGAATTGGCGCTTAGCGTGCAATCTGGTTGATTATCTTCAAGTCAACAAAAGCACACAACGATATTTCAAAGAATATATCAACTAAAACTGAGAATGGATTTGAAACTCCTCAGAGCCAGGTTCGCTCGACTGATTTCTAGAAGCTGACTTGATGGCGGATAAGGTAAGGCGGATAGGTAAGGCATATCTGCCAATTCGAATGAAAAACCATTTATTTTCTTCGACCCTATTTGAGAGTATTTTGGTTTTGGTTTTATTTAGTTGCTTTTGGGATAAGAACCGCGCCTATGAAATTCAATAACCAAACCTGCACATCGTCGAATAAAATGTAACTCTGTTATTATACCCGGTACCCAAGGGTACAAGGGTATTATAAGTTAGTGCCAACCGAGAATGTATGTAACAGGCAGTAGGAGAAATCTCCGACCCTTAAAGTACTTTTATTCTTGATCAGCGTCACCAGCCAAGTCGATTTAGCCATTTCCGTATGTCCGTCCGTCTGTCCGTGGGAAACAATAGATCTCAGAGACTATAATAGCTAGAGTTACCAGATCAAGTATGTTTTAAAATTTGGCCACGCCCACATCCGCCCTCAAAAATCATAAAAAACATAAAATTAAATTAAATTTAATAGATACAATAAACGAATAGAATTGAGCGGGCGTTTTTTTTAAATTTCAGTAAAATCGGATGATAAACATGGGAGATATTAGCAAAAAGGTTCGAATTTTAGCACCCCCCTAAGGCACTGCTGTTGCAAGCTGTAGCCGACAGGTGGCGCATTCGAGCCTTGGCCGCGCGATATAATGGAGCTAACTGCAGAAGAAATGACAAAAGAATAGAGCAAATGACAAGAAAAAAAACATACTTCATTTTTTGACGCCAATCGAGCGGGTTTTTATGCGTCCTTATAAAACGTATCATTCATATTTAAGTATGACATTTAATTGTTTAGGTCGGGAGCTAATTCGAGAGGCGATTTATTTTAAGAAGTATCGAAGTAGAGTATGATAATCTATGTGCAATTTTAAATTGCCTTTTAGTGTAAACCACAAACGTTTAGGCACCGGGTATCTCACAGTCGAGCACAGTCGACGTTAGCTTGCTTACTTGTTTTTTAACATACTTCCACCTACTATGAAATGAGGCCATTTTGAAGGGTTCTAGCTGATTCGAGGTCATAATGGGCTTAGTTTCTCATAGACAAATCAACACCCGATTATATGCCAAGATCAAACAGAGATTTTTTTGTGTAGAAGCGTTGTGTAGACGCGTTTTGGTCGATCACCATCTCGACACTCATAGTGCCTATTCCCAAGTCCAAAACATACATAGTGCATAAGTATAAATTCTTTGTTTCTAGACTCAAGATGTTAAAACACCGATTTTAATTTGGTCAAAATAGGATGACTAAATCATTAGAGCAATCAAAAAATGTATATGATAATCTAAGAATAAAGGCAAATCTTCTGTGTTTTTATACACCACCAAATATGTTATTTTCCATTTAAAAGAAATATAACGACTTATAATTGGATCTTCTTCAAATCAGTTTCATCTTGTTTCATAATAAATGATTTTCTTTTACCGATAAAAAATAAACTGGACACTATTAATTGTGAATTACTTTATATGTATATTACAGACTACATGAAAGAAACCTGTCCTAACCTAACTATAACATATTCTGTCTTAGCCGTCCCTTAATTATTATTCCCAAAAGCAATTGCTCAAACTTTTATGTTCCCCACCAATTGTAAAATTGTTAGAAAAGTTTGCCCGGGTCAGTTGTGTCAAGTGAAGGTGCTGAAACAAGGATAGGACGGAGCCATAATTTATTTGTGGGAAGCTACCGTTTATATATACATATATACATATGTATGTCAGGTCAGATGTTTGTATGCGGTAGGGTGAAATTTTGCTGAATTAAACTTTATTTAAGAACTTTGATAAATACATTTTTTACTTACTTTTTCTGAGCCTTTAATCAAAGCCTGTTAAACCTCAAAATAAATCAATTGAAGGAGTCATATCTACTTTTATATTTTTTCCCAAGAAATCTTTATACAAAAAACTTCATTGAAACTGTCTAAATATAAAATTCCCTGTGTATTGCACATCCAATTTTAAGTCACGTATTGTCAACAGACCGAAAAAAAAACTAACTGAAAATGTCGCTGTCAAATCAAAAGAAAACAAAGCACGAATAAAGAGCCATAGAGGGAGAAGGTACTTTCCCTGGAGGGAATTCATTTTTATAACGGCATATACAAGATTCCCATCTTTCCAGTTGCAGTTTGTACATAAAAACCAATAACGAAAAGTGCTCAGCCTGGATGGGCATACACATGTGTGTTATTATTTGATAGCCCGATGAGAGAGAACGAAGAGAGAACATGAAAATTGCTATTCCCAGATTTATTTTCAAATGCAGTGAAAACTGACGATTTACTGCGTATGATTTAGGGATGTGTGTCGGTTCGTCTAAGACGGACTTGGGAGTGTGTACATTGCACACGTCAGCTTGGGAGCTTGCCAAAAAGTTTGATGTTTGACAGACAGACTGGCTGGCTGGTGGGTCCTGAGAAGGAGCTGGGTCGTTGTGTATTATATATATTTGGTGGCTAGCGCCAGTCTCTCCATTTGGCGCACACAACTCGACTTGGGGTTAAGATGCTGTTGTCTTGGACTCCAATTGTGTGAAAATGGCTGGCAATAAGCAAAGGAAATAGCAGGAACTGTGTCGTCCATTGAACTCGAGCAGTAAAGTTACAGTGGAGCCAAGAAGCATCGCTGATTAATGTTCGTGAAAGGAGTTCCATAATTTTAGCTAAAAGACTTAAGTATTGGAGAACATGTTATAAATTAAATTAAAACGAGAAAGAAAGCTTACTTCGGTAAACCGAAGTTGGTATACCCTTGCAGTCTGCAATTGGATCATTGAAAATCGAACCATTTTAGTAATGTTGAAAAATTATCGAATTTTTTACATTTTACATTTTACATGTAGAATTTTACATTTTCATATAAATCAACCGATCGCTTCTATGGCAGCTATATGATATAGTGGTCCGATCTTAATGAAATTAAAACCGTAATTCAAGAAGCATTAAAATCTGCTATATCTCAAAATTTATAAAAATACGTTAAAAAACCGAGAAGTTAAAATTTTTTTTACATTAATTTCGCCATCATTCCTATGGCAGCTATAGGATATAGTAATCCGATTTCGGTCTTTCCGACATATATACTGCGTGCTAAAGAAATAAGAGTATGCTGAAAATTTCAGCCCGATAGCTCAAAAACTGAGAGACTAGTTCGCGTAGAAACCGACAGACGGACAGACAGACAGACGGACAGACGGACAGACAGACGGACAGACAGACGGACATGGCTAGATCGACTCGGCTGGTGATGCTGATCAGGAATATATATACTTTATGGGGTCGGAGATGCCTCCTTCACTGCGTTGCAAACATCTGGTCAAAATTATAATACCCTCTGCAAGGGTATAATGAGTGAAATTTACTATAATTTAGCCCCATATACCCTTTTATCTACTCTGCGACCAGGGTAAAAGCACTTTGATAAGTGGATCGGGACGCATGTTATTGGCTTATCAGGCATACATACATAACATATAAGAGGCTTTGCCTATTCTGAAAAATCAACCTTGACGAGACGCTTCTAATCGGGCTTGGATTGCGTATATGTATATAATACAACGTTTAAAGCTATAAGTAAATAAATAATAGTTTGCAAACAGTTCCAAATTGTGAAGGCAGCAATAAATCTTGCCATAGGTAGTTTTGAAAATAGTTTTGGCTCTTTTTGTCGGTCAGTTCCTACGGCATAGCGCGGAGATATGACGCCAACGTCTGCGCGGAGATATGTCGCTATGCCGTTGGAACTGACCGACAAAAAGAGCCAAAACTATTTTCAAAACTGACCTATGGCAAGATTTATTGCTGCGCGGAAATATGTCGTTTAAGAACGTCATATGTCCGCGCGGAGATATGACGCTAAGCTCCGCGCGGAGATATAACGTTTTGGAAACGACATATCTCCGCTAAATTCTAGGCGGACATATGTCGTTTCCAAATATGACGCAAAACTCCGCGCGGAAATATGTCGTTTTGGAAACGACGTATCTCCGCGCGGATTTTTGCGTCATATCTCCGCGAAAAAAATGTATGGACGGAGATATGTCGCGCGGACTTATGTCGTTACCCCGTTCCTACCACTTAATGACCGATTGCTCGGCTGTCCCATATAGCTATATGTCCGAAAAAAAAAAAAACTTGTAAAAGCAAATAGGTCCAGCAGGTCTAATTTTGCTGAGTCGAAAACCACTTAACAGGGAGTATCGGGTACCAGGTATTTTTAGATTTCACATTTACGCTCAAAAAAACATTAGCAGGGTCTTTGGCTGCTTAAATCATGCCATGAAAATGAACCTATAGTTAGCCTAACCTTATCATGAGCACGATGACTTTACATTTATTATGCTGTGATAAGGCGATAATATCAGTTTTGGTTTATTCCTATGGTCGGTAGTAACAGCTAAAATACTTTACGACTTTTTATGCTAGGTAGCCTTCTTATCTCCCTGAGGGGTGAATATAAATATTGTGCAACGTCACAAAAATTAAAAAAGGCTTATAGATAAGAAAAAAGTGAGTATATAGTAATGATTCACGACCTATAATCACTCTCGAATGCGGTTGGCATGCCAACATACTACAGCTATGGGTTTTTAAATTGAAGCGAGTTTCCCTACAATCAAACTAACTTAGATAATACTATAGTTTTTACTCATATTTTTTCTTTAAATGGACTAAAAAAAGGTTTAATAGTGTTCAATACATTAATATTTGGACTGATAAGAGAGGGGTTCTTTATATACTTTTTTTATTGTAATATCTATTGTCAATATCAGAAGCGTGGGACAATTTCGAAGGTACACGTCACAGAAATTCCTATCTTTCTTAGTCATCGTTTGGACATGTTTAAGTCCTTTAGATTATTGATATTGGGCTTTAAAAAGCTAAATAAATAGTCGTATATTTTGTGAAATTAGAGCAATGACGGAAAACCTAATGGGCCACAAGTTCATAGCGCTTTTTATCAGTTGTAATATGGGTCGATTGTTAGGTCAGTTAATGCTTTGATTCTATGCGAAACAAGCGGGTACAGCTCAAAGCCAGTCAAAGCAATAGCAGTAATTATGAAAAGGGAGCTAAAAAATGAGTTGATGTACATATGTACGTGTGCTTGTGAGTTTTTTTCTTTGGGAGCTCCGAAAATGTGGCCAGGACACGCAATCCGGACGCCCAACACGGCGCCACTGCGGGCAGACATCAGTGGAGTTGGACTATAAATGGAGGAGGGCTATGAGCTACCGACAAGAACAGAAACATTGTGGCGCCGAGCTGTGCGGGATAATTTTTTTGTTTAGAAACACAAAAAAAAAGCTACAGCTATAGGTTTGGATATGCCGGACTTTGGCTTGGTCTTTAAAAACGGTTTGAAGTGTAAATTAGCAATTTTATGCCGTACATACAAATAAGTCTAAAAAAATATTATTTAATGCCTTTATTAAACTTAGCATTAAATATATTTTATCTTTTATAAGGGCCTTGTTAAGAGATAAATGAAATAAAATTCTCGATACTATATTTCTCTTAATTATATATTAATTACTACAAGAACGTCTCCTTTTCATTCCCCTCTTAGGATAATCCATGGCGTGCAAGTGGCCTCTGAGCCATTGCTGCTGTCCTTTTTAATGTCATTTAGCTGGCAACGGAGACCACAAAAGAATTCAATTTATGAGTTGGGCCTACCTACTCGTGTGTGTATTGGCCAGGACCTGTCGCTATATTTGGCACGCACGAGAGATATACAACAAATAGGTAGAGACACAGGCTCGATGTCATTCCTGTTGGGGTATTATTAAACCCAGTTATCGATTTCGCATTATTGTGCCTTGATTAATTATGTATAAAGTGCCCATACCCCAGCATCAGTCTCAGTTAAAAATACGTTTAAAGGGATGTGTGTTTTTATAATTATAAATACTTATATGCAATGTCCAGCCTAACTTGTAGCTATGTATGTATGTTAGATATTACCATCGGCCCACTATATCTTATAGCTGCCATAGGAATAATCGGAAAATTAATGGAAAAAAAATTAGAACTTCCCTGTTTTTCAACGTAATTTTATAAATTTCGTGATACGTGTATAGCTGTTTTTACGGGTTAAATTGCATTAAGATCGGACAACTATATCATAGAGTTGCCATAACATTTACAAACTTTGATATTTTTTTAAGTTTACCAAAATAGATAGATTTTCAATTATTCAATTGCAGGCTGCAAGGGCATGCAAACTTCGGCGTACCGAAGTTAGCTTTATTTCTTGTTTAAATTTAAAACAGGCAACCAAAAGCTCACTAATTAAACTTCGTTAATTTCTGCAGTAGAATTAACTTTGTTCCTGTCGTGCTAGTCTTGGAGACCCCTTTACTATTTTATTTTTTCGGAAGTTGCACTGCAATTGGATAGCGAAGTTGGAATTCGGATTCGGTCTGTTCATGTACACTTGTATATCCCACCTGCACACAAGCGGCACCATGGGCAGCGTTTGCTTCAAGGAAGCCCTCACGTTCTGTATCCTCCGCTCCGGCCACACATGATCGAACTTTAGCTTGAGACCGTAGCGCGGCACCGCTTTCACCTCATTGGGTTCCTCCAGCTGGAGCTTCATCTTCTCCTCGAACACGGCACTGGCGGACTCGGCGATTCCCAACGCGCCACCCGCACTTCCGTTGGCAATGGCCTTCGGTTCGGCTGCTGCTGGCTCTACCATGTCGATTCTTTGGTTTCGCTGATCGCGTGTTTGGTTAGGGACTATTACTAACTTCGTGATTGCTTAATTCATAATCTGATTTTGTTCAGAAAGCACACCGACGCGTGTCCCGGACCCAACGAAAACAAAAAAAAACTGCTGCCGATGTCGGCAGCAGTGTTGCCTTGAGCTGAGCGTCCAAATAAGCTAGATTCTGAGAAAAAGCTAGCTAAAATAAGCTTAAAGCTAAGCAAAGTAAATTAAATACTGTATTTGGTAATTTTTTTATAATCATTAAATATTTGTATGCCAAGTTGCACAAGTGGGAAATTAGGTAACATTTATATGAGAAATCAAAATTACAGACATTTACGCAATTGAATATTTTTGAAAACGTAAACAATTTCTTGTTAATTTTAAATATCAAATGAAAGATATCGGCGATAACACCCCGCACGATCAGTCGATTGAGTCGATTTTACTGGTCGCCGAATATTCAAGATGAGCGAAAGTTCAAAAAGAACAAGCCCCTTTATATATGTATATAAGCCGTGAAATCATTTAACCTTATTAAATATTCTGTTGAAGTCACGAAAGCATTAATTGCCAAAATATACCATATAAACTTTTAAATAAGCTATATTTCAGTCTATAAGCTATTCGCTAATTTTATAAGGTTTTCCATTTTCAAATACGCAAGATCTAGCCTGAAATAAGCTAAAATGGCAGCACTGGTCGACTGGGGAGGCAACACGGATGCGTGGGAGAGCAAAAATGTTAAGTTTAACATACAATTCAAGCGCAAGGCGCAATTGTTGAATTGCACATGTTTGATAATTTATTTTTAAATGAATTTTAACAAATATTCTGGATATGAAAAAAACATACAAATACTCCCCCCAAGGTCGATTCGATTGTCTAAATAGGACACCTGCATTCAAAAATTTGGCGGCGCTTGGGCAAAGTTCGGGTTAACAGAGGCAAACTTTGGATTAACATGTAAATGGGGTCGATGGGCGAAAAATAACGCTGTTAAGAACAACAGGCTGCTAAAAGGAGAGGATTCCAGAGAGGAGCGTGTACCGCTTCAGTGTGACTGGTAGCAGTGTTGCCATTTTAGCTTCTTTCAGGATAGTTCTAGCATATTTGAAAATGAAAAAGCTTATAAAATTTGCATATAGCTAATAGCCTGAAATACAGCTTATTTAAAAGCTCATATAGCTTATTTTAGCCAAAAATGCATTCGTAACTTTAACAAAATATTTTATACTGATTGTATGCTTCGCGGCATTAATATACGCACCAGAAATACAGAAGTGCTTTTATTTTGCATATTCGTAAAAGGATTGAATAAGCTCTAATTGATTTTAATTATATAACATCTGCTGTATCATTTCAGACTACCCGATAATTTTCTGACTTTAAAGAACAGTTGACATTTTCTCAGTTATAAAATATGTTGCCAACAAAAAAAAAAACAAAAATACGAATTAATAACCAACATAATTTAAATAAATAATATTAACAACCTAAGATTGGTTTTGTTTTGAAGTAGCTTGTTTTTCAGCATTTGATTTTTATTTTCAGCGTATTTGAGCTATTTTTTGCGCGAAATCTAGCTTATTCTGTCGCTCAGCCCCTGGCAGCACTGACCTGTAGAGCTGCAAAAACATCAATGTTAAGAAATCGATTCATCGATATTTATTTTTAGTATCGATTAGTGGCTTTTTCTCTCCACGCCAGTTGGTTACGCCCCGTTTCCACTACAGTTGCTTTTACCAATTCCGCTTTTTGGCCAAAAAGTGACTTTTTCCCTGTGTATAAGGTATAGGAATCTAGTGGTGACAAAAATGAGAAAAACTCGCTTTTTCGTGGTTTTGTTCGATAGTATCGATTATTTCAGCATATTTTTGCCTATCGATGTGTGATTTTGCTAACTACCATCACTATCCAGCTGTTTTTTTGAACAAATGAAATTGATAGCCCGCTTACGGAAAAAATATGGACTTTCTTTGTTAAACTAATTAGCATTTAATATGTACACATTCCGTTTAGCGATCTGTTGAATGAACTGGCTTATACACTTCAGGACGATCATAGCTGGCATCTACTCTGTAGATGCTGCTTGGCAGCCACCGCCTCTTCCTACGTTACGAGCGTCAGTGCGTTGACGCTCGTCCTTGTCTCTTCCTAGACGCCCCCTTTCTCTCCAACTTCTTGTAAGACTCTACTTGGGCTTGACAATAGCCTTCTTCAGCTTGAAAGCGGACAGCTTCAGATATCCAAGCCCTGTGGACAGAAGGCGACCGTGCGCAGGGATCCTCTCAATTCTCCCAATATGCCTCATCGTCATGTTCTAACGAAACCGGCGGCGGAGCCTGCACAGGAGCCGGGTAGGTGGCGGGTACTCGAAGTTTCCCTTCTCCGCCGGGGGCAGCACCTCTAGAGATGGAGAAACATCGATGTTTGCAAACATTTTCGATGTTTAAATAAAAACATCGATGGAAAAAAACATCGAAATTTTTCGATGTTTTGAAGAAAACAAAAAAAAAAAAAATCCTTAAAAAAATTGAATTTTTTTTTCCTACTTTAGTGATGTGAGTAAAACATCGATGTTTTGTGAGGAAACATCGATGTTCCCAAACATTTCAAAAACATCGATGCATCGATGTTTTCATCGATGTTTCTCCACCTCTCAGCACCTCCTCCACTTACTCTTCCTTGGGCAGAGCAAGGTGATGTGAGTCCGTGGTCATAAGAGACTTACATAAGAAGAGTCAACCCTTCTCGTCTGCTTCCGAGTTGGTAGAATCCGCTTCTCCAGGTTAAAAGATTCCAGTGGGCTGCAGTGGTCCCTAAAAGTCTTAGGGCTCCTGTCAAGCGGCTGGCTGGCGGAACCACTTGAAATCTTTATTGTTACTTAGCCGCAAAAAGAAAATAAAGTCTAGTTCTTTCATTTTTAATATTAGTTAACATTGTTTTGAATTTAGAATTAAATTTAATTTTCCGCCAAATTAAAACCAAAACAAACGAGAAAGAAAGCTAACTTCGGTAAACCGAAGTTGGTATACCCTTGCAGTCTGCAATTGGAACATTAAAAATCGAACCATTTTAGTAATGTTGAAAAAATATCGAATTTTGTAAATTTTACATTTTACATGTAGAATTTCACATTTTCATATAAATCGACCGATCGCTTCTATGGCAGCTATATGATATAGTTGTCCGATCTTAAAAAAATGAAAACCCTAATTCTAGAACCATACAAAAACTGCTATATCCCAAAATTTATAGAAATACGTTTAAAAACAGAGAAGTTAAAATTTTCTTTACATTAATTTCGTCATCATTCCTATGGCAGCTTTAGGATATAGTAGTCCGATTTCGTCCGTTCCGACATATATATTGCGTGCTAAAGAAATAAGACTATGCTGAAAATTTCAGCTCGATAGCTCAATAACTGAGAGACTAGTTCGCGTAGAAAACGACAGAGGGACAGACAGACGGACATGGCTAGATCGACTCGGCTGGTGATGCTGATCAAGAATATATATACTTTATGGGGTCGGAGATGCCGCCTTCACTGCGTTGCAAATATCATGGCAAAATTATAATACTCTCTGCAAGGGTATAAAAACGGCTCTTTCCCTTTAAGAGGGTGATAAAAAGCACTTTTCCCTAGAAGAAACACCTTTTCTGCTTTTCGTAATTCTCGTGCGATAGTTGGAAAAAGCAACGTAGTGGAAAACCACCCTTAAACTTTCCTGCTAGAAAAAGCTCGTTCCAGCCAAAATGCTGTCAGCGCTGATTCTTAAGTCCTCCTGTGCTGCATACCAAACTGTCCATGAGTAAAAGCGAGATCGCCGATCGCTTGATTCGTTGCACTATAGGCTGAATGACTACTTTTTGTGGCCAAAATTAAAAACTTCAAAGCAAAACGAAATATTTGGGTTCGGTTTTTTGTTTTGGGTTTTTAATAAGCTCAGGAACATATATCTTGAGAAAAAAGGAGTGGCGCTGCCTTTTTTAATTAAGTTTTTTTTTTCAGTGTAAATATATATATATTTTTTTAAAGTAGTATTTGTAAGTAATGTAATATGTAAAAATGGGCATTGTCCTAATCCGTCGTTAAAGAATGCAATTTCTTTAAAATTTTTGTCGTCTCTGTGTTTTATAAGTAAAATATATCGGTTTTTTTGCTATATTAGGTTGCATCTAAAAAGTTAAATTTTAGAGAAAGTGCGCAGAAGTGCACTTTAAGATTACATTCGTTTGAACAAGAATTAAATTACCTACAACACAGTATAAATATTAAGGTGAAACTCGCATTATTTCTCTGATTAAACATGAGTTTTTAAAATTAATTAATACAGCAAAAAGGGCTGTTCAAAACACTCAATTACAGGGATAATCAGAAGCAATCCAACAGTTAACAAGTGGGAAAGCTACAGTCGAGTGTGACCGACTGTGAGATACCCCGTACCCAAAGCATTGTGGGTTAAATTAAATTAGACATGAACATGGAAAAAAGAAAATGTTGAGAAATGAAGACAAAAGTTGCTAGAAACATGTTGAGCAACACCCAAAAAAGACAAATGTTGCTAGGGACATGTTGCGCAACACGCACTGGCACTCTCTCTCAAAAGCTATGTGCTCAGACACCCGGAAGAAAGGTGACTATTGACAGACAAACAACAGGACAAACGTTCTCATTTCGGAAAGGCCGTTAAAATCTTGTTTATTGAATATCTTTTGAACGGAGTATCGGATCAGGATGATCGAAGTGTCATTCGACGCGTATTTAAAGCTAGATCACAACAACATTAAAAATTTGTTGACTTTTGCTCCACCGGCCCCAACAGCTCCAATATTCCAAATTTCAAATTTCGCACTTTCACTCCCATTTCTCCTGAACTAATCCGTTTTTGAAAAATCTATGTATACAACTTCAAAGAGGTTAACAATACCTTTCGATCAAGATATAAATGGTTCCGATCGGACTATCGTAGCAGATTTTCAATTCTACGGCTGTATATAGTAGTCTCCTTGCGCACCACAGTCTCGGTGCTCATCGTCACTACGTAGACTGCCGTCCACAGTGATTCCCTAGCCATTTAATAAATAAATAAATAAAAATATATTGTTCATTTCTCAAATGCTCAGTGTGACCAGACCACCTGTCGCCTTGCCAGTCGTAGGTATCAATCGATAGCAGCTCCTATCGAATTCGGGCGCAAGTTTCAAAGTTGTAATATTAAAATAATTACAAAAATGTAAAGAAATATCGCTTATTGTATGTCCTTAGACACATACATCCTAAGTAAATTTCTGATATTATCCTTTATAGTTATATGTACATATGTATATTTTGTCATATCGCTGATAACGCTTAACATTACCATGTTAAAATCAAAACCGAAGGGGTAGTTTTTAAACCGTTAATAAGTCAATTTATATTTATTTGCGCTAATCGAATGATTGAAGGTACTTAGGGCAGACACATTTCTTACGGCTCTTGGGCTTGGGCTTGCTTGGTGTGGTAGGCATCTCTGGTGGTTCAACCACAATCTCAGTGGGGTGGACCTTCTCGTTGCACTTGGACACCATGAACTCGAAGAAGTCGATATTTCGGACGTGGGAGTAGAATTGATCCTTGAATTGGAAGTAATTTGGGTACACCTTGTGCTTTAGCATGGCCATGTAGAGGCTGAGGCGCTGTTGCTCCATAAACAGGCGTCGACGGTGTTCCGCATGATGGTTCTTCCAGCTGCGCTTGCTGATCTCCTGTTGTACTAGCAGGCGCAGGCGAGGGTGCAGATGGAACAGGACCGCCCTATAGGAAATTACAAAGCTAATGTGGAAAACGTGTTCTACTTGGTTCGGATATACAACCCACTTGTTAAAGCGATAGCGCTGCTTCTTGAATTTTATCGTATCGAACTCAGAAACAAACTGGTGTAACCGGTCCGTATTGGAAAGTTGAGCTGGAATCTCCACGAAAATCCTTAAAGAAATCTTTCTTAATAAAAATACGCTTTGTCACTTCAAAACATACCTAGCATTTAGAACCATGGGGAATTCGGAATCCGGTTGCGCTTTCTTAAGGAGTGGAAAGCGCGGAAACTTGGCCAAATCCTTTTCGAACCAATCGTAGTCATTTTTCATCTGACTATTTACCGAAGACAGCTCATTCACATCGATGAAATAGTTGCCAGCACAAAAGTTATATTTTCCCAGAGGCGGAACCGATTTAAACAACTCGAAGCCTATAATAAAGCTAATGAAATTCGTGATAAATTGAAAAAGTTCCGCTACCTTTCTTTTGGCATTGCGAGTTTTGAGTTGCTACAAAGTACAGGGTGCGCCATTTGGGACAGAAGCAGTTGATGAAGGACGTGATCTCAGACACCCAATTACGGAATATGAGTGACAAGCTCTGGTCAAACTTAACTTTCAATGAAATATTATCTCTGAAATAAATTAAAATTAATTAAAAATAAGATAACCAGTGGCTTAAGTCTAAGGTCTAAGTGAATAACTTTGTATCCATCTTTAAGCTTGGTTATACTCACAGAACTTCTAGTTCACCGCACTTCGCATTCTCGTTGCATCCAGGTTTTCGAATATGAGTTTGTATGATAGCCCGATTTTCGAGTACAGTTAGCACCAAGTTGTTGCACTCGATCTCCACACCCGTGGTATCAATGGCCTCCAGGCCTGACGCCGATTGCTCCTCGCCACTGGAAGGTGACTCGACAAAGGGCTCCTCTGTTCCAGGAACGTTAGATGCTGTCTTTCGAATACGCGGTTTCGTCCACTCATCGGAATCGGCTTCAGATGATGGAACCTCTAAGCCCTGCCCAGAAAGCTGAAACTCATTTAATGCGGGATCCTTGAAAACGCGAACTTTCAGGTTGTCGCAGGTGAAGATTGTGGTCTCGATAATAAGGTCCACGTTGGTGGCATAGCTGAAGGAAAATTGGGTGCCGGCATAGACTTGGTGGTGTATAAAAATACTGTTTAGCATGTATGTGATATAGCTCATGTCATGCATTATCTCTTGCTCCTCCTCTTCCACCAAATATTCGGTAATAGAAGGCAATTTGGCCGGCGTCATTAAGCTGGAGGTTTCGGATATTAACCCAACGTTCAAGCCCCGATTCACTTCGTGGAATGGCAATCCTGTTGAAGCATTTATGTAAAGGGTTTCCGTTCCCTAAAAAGAAAATTGAATGAATATGCACATCAACAAAAATACACTATAGAAGCTCCGACTTCACATTCGGTGTCCTTCTATACTAGAAAAATAAGCTAAAACCAACCAACCCGTCTTCCGTCGATGTCAATGTTAATGTCAAAATCACCGTCTGCTCGGCGGGTGTTTCTGTGTCTCTTGTTGGCATGCGAACTGCTCGAACTGATCTCCAGATCGATTTCATCCACCTCCGTGCCAGGGTCCCAGCCGTCAATGGTACCTGAAGAGATGACAGTGCCGTCACTGTGATAGCACCGCAGCTCGCCCAGCGTCCAAATCATCTTGACGCCGTCGTCCCGCATCGAATACGCCTCGTTGGCGAAGTAGTCGTGCCACTCGGTGTTCCGTAAGGGCTTGCCGCACCAAATCTTTCCGTCGCGCTGCACGTGAACCACGCTGCCCAGGGAGGTGATCAGCTTGAGGTGACGGTAGCTCAGCTTGTACAGCGCCATAATGAAGTTGAGGAAATTCATCTCGAACTGGATGCTGGCGAACAGAGCGGCGGACTGCTTGTTCTTAATCAGACGGCTTCTCCGCGCCCCCAGAAGTGATTCCTTGGAGGCGCGACTTTGTTGGGTCTTCTTGGACGCCATACTCTGGATCGAGGGCCGGAGCACAGTGTCTGCCCCACCCGAAGCTCGGAAGGTGGAGCTCTTCCTGGCCTTATGGCACTTGGGCTTTTTCTTCGGGTCGCGGGAAATGGGCTGGTAGCTGCTGTAGGTGGACTGCGTGGAGCACGCGTTGAGAAACTCCGAGTTCAGGTCCTCCTCCTCCTCGTTGTCAGCCTCCGTAAAACTGTACAGGTGGTACACCTCGCCGTTGTAGCGCATGATCAGCACGGTGTCGCTGCTTTGATAGAAAACTATTACACAGCCGTAGGGCGTGCAAACACGCCTGCTCTCGTCCAGTTCATTCTCCTGTTGGATGATGGAAACTGGTCAATAGGTTGTCTTACGCAAGCCACTACTGGCTGCTTTCCCTACCTGGTACTGCCACAGGTGTTCCACATGTGTGTCGTGGCAGAAGGTACTCAGTCCGTTGGGAAAGTTGAGCACCGTCTTCGCACACTCGCTTTGACTGGCCATCACCCGCACACTGATGCCATTCTTGGACTCGACCCGAACACTAGCATCGGTGGCAAGGGCGCCGTCTTGGCTGGCAGCACTCCGAAAGTGCACCTCCTGGCCACCGATCTCCAGCAAGAGGCACTTGTTCATCTGACGGAAGTTCCACTTCTCTTCGTACAGAACGATCCGGCCTTCCTCGAAGAAGTACTTCGAGGTCTTGCATTTTATCGTCTGCCGGGTGTCGTCCAGATTGTAGCCCTCCAGCATGGAGTGGTCCCGACCCAGTCCCACGTACAAGTGCGATGCCTTTGGCTCCCCGACATGTTCCTTTGTTGTGTCACCAGAGGCCCTCATAAGGCGCATCTCGGAGATAATCGATTTGGCGGAGGGGCGCTTAATTTTGGTGGTTGACGGACCCTCGTTAATTACGGAGGTTTTTCGGCTAAGGGATCGGCTATCATCCTGTTCCCTCTGCTTGTCCTTCTTCTTGGCCAGCTGGCCCTTGATCGATCGGGGTCGGACGAAGACCTTGGGATCTATGGGAATGCGATCGTGGTCCTCACTGCACACGACCATAATGGGATCGCCCACATTGTTGAGGGTATTCAAGCTATGGGTGTCAAGGGACATTTGGCTTTCGTTCATCTCGTTGAACTTTTGCGGGGTGACCAGGTCGTTGAGGAACTGCTCCATTTCGTAGAGTGTGAAGTCCCGGAAGCAGAGACGCGTTGGAATCACTGTCTGCTTCTCGTGCTCGAAGACCTCGTTTAGGGCCCTCCGGAAGGTGTACAGCTGGATATTGGGACGCATTTCCTCCACGCTGAAGTCATCGTAGTCGTTCACCAGCTGGATGATCCGCTGCATAACCGAGTCATCCGTGAGGTACAGCTGGGCAAACTTTGGCAGGCATATGGGCTCTAGTTCACCGTTGTATGGCTGAACGGTCAGTGAGTGCTTGATGTAGCCCGAGGTGAAGTAGCGCCGCAGCAGGTTGTACTCCAGACAGCTGCAGTAGATGTTCTGCATCAGGGACTGGTCCATGTAGGAGAGCAGACTGGCCAGCAGACTGTTGGCCTGCTCCACAAATATGCGTTCGTTCTTGGCCTGCTCGACGAATATGCGTTCGTTCTTGGCCAGTTTGACCAGGCTCTTGAAGGCGTGTGCATACACCTTCACCTTGTCCAGCACCCGGGTTTGGACCGCTGGCGTTGGGTTGGCCAGCAGCAGCACCTCCGTCTCGGTCATCAGCTCCCGCGGGTTGCCGAACGTGGTCATGAGAGACTCCATGTACAGGTAGATGGTTCCGTCATCCGCCCGGGCAGATGGCATCTGACACTTAAGATAGTGCCCCTGGATGCTCAGCGACTCAACCATGTGGAAGGTCTCCTGCATAGAAAGTAGGGGGTCCATCTTCACGTTGGTCTCCTTGTAGGGCTCCACGTAATACATGCGATACCATTCCCGAAGAGTCTCCACGTCGTACATGTACCAGCTCAGTTGGTCGAAGACGTCATCCGTAAACCTGGAGGCCATGCAGGCGGACATCTGTGGCAGCTGTTGTTGGAAGATGCCCACCGGCTTCACGGCCGTCCGCTTGCGCAGCGAGTGGATGTCCCTCTGGATGTCCGCCAGCGTCTCCTGAAGCTTCAGCACGCGGCGGGGACGCGGCACCAGAACGTCGTAGGCGCTCTCCTCGGGCAGGAAGTGGACGATCGCCCGCAACGGCTGCTCGTAGGCCAGTAGCATCTTGTAGAACTCGTTGTCCATGCTCCCCACGATCAGGATCAAGATCTTCGTGAACATCGGATTGTCTCTGATGTACTAGGGCAGGATAGTTAATTAGTTAGTTATCCGATTATAGATCGACACAGTCGGATGTACTACTACTTTAACTACTTTAATATTATGTACTTTAGGCTGCTAGTGAAAATTGAGATAACCGTATTTTCACCGTCAAGAATTGTCAGTGAAATGCAATTATTTCACAAAGATAATAGGGACCGATATAGCAGATATACCAGCTAATAACTCCAACCGCCATCCATAAACGACATAAACGAATATTTAAACAAACATTTCAATACTTTCTTAACAAATAATCAACGTAACAATTTCCTAAAAACATACAATCATACACTGATCTCACGGCTGGATGAAAGGAAGATCCTTCGTCTGAGATTGAGACACACAAGCCCGACACATTTCCACTACATTATCAAAAATCCCCCACCCTAATATCCTTTATGTTGTGCTCAAGAAATTACCCTTTCCCACCTTCTTTCATCATGTCCTATCATAATGCAAACCAACTGCCCCAATCTCCCAATCTCCGCAATATCACACCCAACACCAGACAATATAAATTCTATCTTAAAACTACTTAAGCATCTTATTTATTTATTATATGTTGTAGGCAAAAGTTTTAAACTTAGTCTACAGGAGGATTCCGAAAAAAATTTACCTCAAGGACAAAAGTTAACCTGACTTTGAAAAATCGACCTCTAAAAAAACAATTTTAAACTAAACTTGATTTCGGTGCAACCTCTAGGAATATTCTGCACATTCGGACAGAAGGTGTGTTATAGTATCCAGATACAATATTCTTCGTTGGCTCTTATGTGTAAGTGGGCCCCTAAAACTTAAGCATTTTTACCATTAACAAATAAAATAAATTCAACCATTATTCAAAGAAATACATTGTCGAAGCACTTTTTCAATTATGGTTCCCTTAGTTTTGGTTGGTTAGTTATTTTCATAAGTATCATTTCTATCACATTTTAAAGATAAGGTAAAATTGCTGATTATGATCAGGAATATATATGTATGTGTAAATACTTGAAACTTACATTAGGAGTCGAAGAACCGAATACTTCGAATAGCTCACCTCTCGCTTGGACGCTGGCACACCCTTGCCAACTTTGTGGTGCTCCTTGGCCGTGATTGACATGCAGTGGATCTTAGCCAAGCGCACCTTGTCACTGGTTCCCTTGCCAGTTTTGGGCTTTGCCGTTATCGAGCCCCGAGTAGACTCTGCGACGCCCTTCTTCTTGGCCGTTGCTGAGAGGTTCTTCAGCTGAGCTGGAATATTCCTTTGCCAGTAGTTGTGCAGATCGAAGTTCGCCTCCGCCTCAATGCTCCTGGATATCTTCTCATACTCCCCGACACAGTCGCGAATGCACGTCAGGGCAACGCTCAGCTGATCAACGGGTGGCAAGTTCACCGATCCTGGCCAGAAGTTATGAGTAAAACTTGCGATAAATCTCTGAGGGGCTTACCCTGCTTCCTGGACAATATCTCGTTCTGCAAGGTTGCTTCAGCGACTTCCTTGTCCAAGTCGATTACGAATACAGCCCGACGAGTGCCGCTGATCACGCGCTTCATGAACTCATCGCGCACAGCCCTCAGTCCATTGTCATAGAAGTTGACACAGTAAATGTAGTGGCTTATTTCCGACGAGACTGTAGATCTGCGGGTTCGTCGGCTGCTTCGAAAGGACTTTAGCACACTCATTGTGTGCGGGGGTTATAAAATATGTAGTAACGGTTGTATATAGAATATTGAATGAAATGATTTAAGTCGGTGAAACAAAACTCCAAGTAAATGCTTTTAAATGATAGATTTATGTTAGAGAAATAATAGAAGAACCCCCAATACACCTAGTGGTACTTCCTCGACGGACAAAACTCAACACAATTTTTACTTATTTCAGTCTCATTGTTGTTTTCCAATTTGCTTCCGTGGAGCGATGGGTAGTGGGCTGGACTCTGAAAGTGATGGTCCCAAATTCGAGTCCCATTCGTAATAATTGTGTTTAGAAATGTTGTAAGAGTTTTTAATAGAATTTGTGTATATAAATATGTCCAATTAACTTTAACGTATTAACTTTCAGAGTTTATGTCAACAAAAATAAAATAAATGTAAATGTTTGTAATTGTAAAATAAAAGAGCTGAGCTAGTAGAGATTTTCAGTTAAATTAGAAGCGATTCGTACATAAATTAGGTACAGTTTAAGGCATAAAAGCTCTCAAAAAATAATATAAAATCACATCCAATTGATAACTTTTGCTCTAAATATATATTCTCAAATTTAGTTAAAATCGGCTCGCTCCCAACACGTGCGATATACGATAATAAAATACAAATACAGTAATCGCGACTGTGAGATACCTTGTACCAAAAAATTGTCCCCTTCTTTCACGCTTTTTGTTCTTCTAGTCTGACATAAGTTCGAATAGTTTCTGTAAAAATGAAACACTATTTTGGAGCTACAGCTACAGAAGTTTGCAACGCAGTGAAGGAAACATCTCCGAGCATAAAGTGTATATATTATTATATAAGTCGGAAAATGTGAAATCGGACCTCAATAGGAACGATCGGGACAAGTTAGTCGATTTTTGTTGGGTTTAAAAATATGGGATTGAAACTTAATATATGTTCTTTTATTTTACTAAATCAATAAATTATAAATTTCTTTAATGTATCTGCAAGGGCATGTAAGTTTCGGCTTGCCGAAGTTAGCTTTTTTTTTGTTTGTATATCATATTTTACTTAATGGTGAATTACCTATACGACATATAAGCAGCACAATATGAAGTAACGCCAAGAGGTATGATAAAAATTAAAACAACTATGATTATTAAAAAAAAATTATAATTCAAAGTTTAAATAAAAGCTTTTTATTCAATAAGATGGGAATACTAAAAATAAGTGTTATGGTAACTATACACTAAATGGCCGATTCTATGTACAAATGAAAATAATGCAAGTTACTTAAATAAATTTGGAAGCGTAATGTACAAACGGGAGATTCGTTGAACACAAATGTGTGTATAAGCTGTAATGCCATAAAATACAAACTTAAAGCCTCTTTTAAAATATAAAATAAATAAAGGACAAAATGAAATCTACACAAGCTAGCAAATAAATTAAGAATCAAATTGTAAACTTCGAAATGCAGTCACTGGCAATGCAATTAAAAAATAAGCAAACTTAATCCTAGAGTAACCTAGCTTATATGGCAGTGAAAGGCTAAAAATAACTGGCTTTAAACTCGTTATTGATCACAATACATTTGGAAAAGTTTTGGTGTGGCGTCAACAGGAACCGTAAGAACCCCAGAATGCATTCCGCCCATCGGACAGCGGGCTTCAGCTTTCATCGCTGGACACGAGGCACTCGCTCAGCAGCACGTTTCTCAGGTCGTCCATGTCGATCCAGTCGCGTCTCTCGTTCCGAATGGACACGTGCCGGATGCAGCCCTTAAAATTCTCCCGAGCCATCAGTGACCCACTGGGAGCAATTTCTGCAAGCAGAGATGGTAAGTTAAAACATAGGACTAAATTTCACAATTTTTTACCTGGCAGCCCGCCTATGTAGAGAGGAGAGCGCGTTTGCACCTTCCCGGCACTTCGCTGGTTTCCTACACCAATCACGGCTGGCAATTGGTCAATGCGAAGGACAATCTGCTCGCCGTCGTATAGGGCCGAAATATTGTGCCATTTGTTGTCACAGAGAGCGTACTTCGTGGGCAGTGCGGACTCCACACGCATAGGTACTCCATCCCCAAGATCGCAGGAGAATATTATCTATAACGTATGTATGTATGTAAAATTAATATTTTTAGGTTAAAAGTAATTAAATTAATTTATATTACACATATTATGTATCTTTTATACTAAATGTAAAGTGAACGAATTTTAGAAGGCTGGCATACATAGCTGTGTTACCCACTGCT
Source organism: Drosophila rufa (assembly GCA_018153105.1). Lineage (NCBI taxonomy): Eukaryota > Metazoa > Arthropoda > Insecta > Diptera > Drosophilidae > Drosophila > Drosophila rufa. Next base: position 2,360,166 of record JAECXS010000149.1, on the reverse strand, counting down.
AACTATACTATTGAAACTATACTATTGTTATATAAATTCTATACTCTTGAGTATTACAAATTTCTTAATAAGATGCTTATAAACGTATAAAACGTATAAAAACAAGTAAAAAAGCTACAGTCGAGCGTGAACGCTTGTCAGATACCCGGTACCCAAAGCTTTGTGGGTGAAATTAAATAGCAAATGGACATGGAAAAAAAGAAAATGTTTACAAATTTGGACAAATGTTGCTAGAAAAATGTTGAGCAACACCCAACAAAGACAAATGTTGCTAGGAACATGTTAGGTAACACGCACGGGCACTCTCAACACCTCTCTCTGGCAAGAAGAAGAAGCATACACAAAAACAAAAACAGATTCCAATGTTGTGACTAAATTTTGTAGCTCTAGCTCTTATAGTCTCTGAGATCTGCTATTTCACACGAACGGACTAGATCGACTAGGCTGGTGATCAGCGTCACCAAGAATATATATACTTCTGCCTGTTACATACATTCTCGGTTGGCACTAACTTATAATACCCTTTTACCCTATGGGTACCGGGTATAACTATACTATTACATTTGATATTATGAAGTATTAAATATATACTAAACTCGTTATACTGCTAGAGTATATTTTTAAACAACGCATATAAAGGTAAAACTCTTTTTTTTTCTAATTAAGCTCCTCCTTTATATTCCTCATAACAATATATGAATGAATGAAACTCCCATATGAAAACTGATACCAAGCGCTTCGTTCTGCTTTAAAAAAATAACGCCAAAGTTTTAAAAATGAATTAAGCGCTTACATTGCCATTGTGCAGCTCCAGAGATAGACCAGGATAACCCTTGGGCTCTGAGACACTCAGCAGGATTCCCGATAGTTCCGAAGTCCGGAATTCCGTTTCTAGATCCAGGTATTTTCCGACATTAAAGTTCTTTTCTAAAAAGTCAAAGAAATAATCACAGGGCTCGGAAATAATATACTCCCTCAAACTCACTGTAAATGGCGTAGGCATCGCCGGGGAAGTAGCTGCCCCTCTCCACAGTGGGGAAGCATTGCCCCACGTTGGAGTGCTTGCCGGGGCGGGCGAGGTCCTGGGTGCTGTTGTTAATGCTGACTCGACGGAGGCAGCCCTTGAACGGCTCCAGGCGGACATAGAGCTCCGAGGAGACCTTGACCGGTGCCTGGGGCAGTCCGCCGACCAGGAGCAGCTGCGAGGCGCCAATCTTCTTGGGCAGCTTCATTTGGGCCGAGGTCTTTTGGTCTGTGCGTCCGATCTCCACCGACATGGTTACCTTGCGGTCCTGGCAACCGACCGTCACGCGGTGCCACTCGCCGTCGTTCAACTTGGCCGTCAGCTGGAGCTCCTCGCGCCGCCGCCCGCGCACAACCAGGACCAACTGCCCGTCCTTGAGGATGAGCGCTACGTAGTGCTTGGGCTTCTCCTTGCTGCCCGGGGACAGGAAGAGCATGCCGTTCGGATAGAAGGAGCGGAAGTCGAAGCTCAGGTGGAAGTTGCGCTGCCAGAAGTGGCGCTCCGGCAACTTCAGCTGGGAGTAGCTATAGATGTCGTCGCCAAACTTGAAGGCGTTCGGCTCGTAGGAGTAGCTGCCGATCTGGAAGAGAGCAACGTGATTAGACCGGGTCTAACGCTACGCGTATTGGAACTCAACTCACCACGACGACTTTGTGTTAGTTTCTGAGATTTTTGCGTAGCATCTCCGCCGAGTGAGCGAACTCACTCAGCGAGTGTGAGTTAAAAAATAAAAACTTAGCCATGATTTCTGTTCGATTTTTGTTATAAAAATGTTTTATTAAATAAAATGTGGTAACAATTAAATGTCCACGTTGCAGTAAGCAAATGTTAATTGTATAATACAGTAATGAAAGCAAAAACGTACACAAAGCGTTGATGAGTGATTTGTGTGACTTGAATATGGTGAATCTTACGAACTATTAGCAAACATGTCGTATGAAATATATACATAATAGCGTATTTCTTATGAACTATGAATAGACGCTCCCAGAAGCTTAAAACGATCGATTACCGGGCTTAGGAGTAAGCCAGCCTGCCTACAAGAGCAGGTGCAGAGGCCTTCGATTCTCCTCTCTGACCATGCTCTTGTGGGCGCTTTCATGAAGCCTTTAATGCTAGAACTGAGGTTATATCTTTGATGATGGTTGTGTTGTTATATTATTCCACATGAAGACCACAAGGAGTAGGTTGTTTGGTTAGATTTTGTTTTTGTTTTAGGCGAAATTAGTATACAAATGAGCTTTCGTGAAGCGCAGCGCTTGAAGCTTTTAGCGTAGCCGCTTTTGACATAATTGCTTAGCAACTAAAATCCTATAAGAACAAAGAGAAATGTTTGAGTTTAACATAGTTAGGCAGCCACATATCTACATGCACCGTTCCCCTCTTTAACCCCATCCAAACCAAGCCGGAAAAGAAAAAGGCCTAAGCGACTTACCCGCTTGCAGCCCTCGGGTGAGGCTGTGAAACTCTTTCCAATCATCGGCTCCGTCTTCAGCAGGACATCGTAGAGTCCCCCTTTGAGGCTTCCCATCAAGGGACCATTCCGGCCAATCTGAACGTTGGCGAAGGTCAGAGCGTCGTTGAAGTTCACGGTCCGGTTGTTGAACACCACATCGCGGATGGCTCCTTCCAGGTTCACGAAGGTGGGTGCCAACGGAGTGTAGCTCTCGTGAGGCGGTGCTCCTCCTATGTAGAGACCGCCCGTGTCCCGGGGCAGACTGACCACTGTCGGATTGCCGGTCAGGGTACGCACCTCCTGCAGCTCATCGTCCACCATTAGCTCGAGCTTGCGGCCCGTCTTGATCAGATTGATGACGTGCAGCTCGCCATCGTTCAGTTGGCTGAAGTTGGAAGACATCTTGACGAAGCTGCGGCCGGAGTTGACCCACACATGCAGTTGGCCGTCCACCAGGCTCATGGAGTAGTTTCCCTTGATGTCCTTGGCATCGTAGTCGGCCAAGACCTCCGGCGGATAGGCGGCCAGGAGCAGCAGGCAGTCCGGCTGCAGGGTGCGGAACACCAGACCAGTGTTTGAGCGTTTCCGAAGCGACTGCGATGGCAGCTCCAAGTAACCGTTGCCCGAGAATCCAGCCCTGAAGAAGAATAACCTGTTAGCGAATATTTTTTTAACGAAAGTCACCGGCTACTCACTTGGTTATCATGTCCTTACAGGAGGGCTCTACGCCGTAATAACTGGAACTCTCCAGGGGATCGTAGGTCTCCCCATTCACCTGGACATCCTTCATGCAGCCCAGGAATGGATTGTCTGCTCCGGGAGCTTTCGTAGTGCCCGAAGTGAAACCTATGAAATTTGTATTTCAACGATAATTAGTAAACAAATCTTTAGACTCTAATTCCTTTAATAAAGTTCGGGTAATTAAGTTCTCTTTAGCTTTTAACTCTTGAACGAAGGCAAAAGGACCTCAGTCATACCTGGTGGAACACCGCCCAGGTAGTAAACCGCCTTGGACAGATCTGGTAGCATGTGAATGTTTACTGGCAGCGTGGGAGCTCCTGAAATGGCACGATCGTTGTTCACACGGAGCATTCCGTTTTCCGTGCTTCGCTTGGCAGAGAACTCTCGTGCTGCTTCTATTTTGATCCACTGACCCACGTTGTACTTCTTGGTGGTGTTAATCTCCAGCTTGGACTCGTCGCCGTAGTCGATGCGGAACATGATCCGACCGCGGCTCAAAGTTACCGACACCGAGCGGTTCTGTCAGCAAAAAGAGTCATCATTTTAGGTTGACTGTTGAATCCGCCCTACTTACGTTCTTGTCATCAACCGCCAGGAACAGCAAGGCGTTCTCGTCCAGCGTTCGGAAGGTCATCTGCACGGAGAAGAGGTTCTTGCGGGTTGGCCTGGGGCGGGTCTTCATTAGCTGGGCGTATCCCAGGCCGTTGAAATGGCGGGCCGTGGATGCCGCCGATGATTCCCTGGCCCCAATCATGGCTCCGCCGCAGCTCCCCTCACTCGTTACAAAGTTCCACAGTCCCAGGGGCTTGTTGTCCACCTCCACCTGATGCACGACGACATTGAGTCCCGGCGTGAACTGCAGGTCCTTTGAGGCGAAGCCACCCAATGAAATGCGATCGTGGCGGGACTGATAGAAGCGCGTGTGCTCTGTGTCCGTGGAACCAGTGATGGTCACCGGGACGGTGGGAGTCAGCTCGCCGTAGTTGTTCATCCGACGCACCATCAGGCTGCCCAGGTTGAGCGTTCGATTGGCCTCCACATGGAACCAGGCATCGTCGTACTTGGGGTCCCGTGTCTGAACCACCATGGGATGCGTGACCGTGGCTGTAGTGCCTCCGAGGTTCCATACCAGGCGTACCCGACGCTTGTGCAGCTCCAGCGTGATGTGGCGTCCCTCGCTTCCCTCCACATGGATCAGCGGAGAGCTCTCGAGATGATTGGCCAGGGCAAAGCTGAGGCGGAGGTTGTTCGAGGTGCTTAACCCATAAGAGGCGGGCAGATACGAGCGACTGCATTTCGGGCCCAGGGACTCCAAGGAGACATCAATCTGCAAGAAAGTGTGGAATGAGTATTGGGAAAGAAAAAAGTTAATTAAAAGATTGATAGATTGGGTTGTAATCAACAGAATGTATGGTGCTTTAGAGGTTTTACTTGTTCAAATGCGAACTAACTAACTATAGGTCTTACTTCATAGTTAAAACAAAGGCATTAGAATATAAAGACAAGTAACGCCATACGGATTTATTGCACACTATTTTTTTGTGCTGACTCTAGAGCTGGGTCAAGGCTCTCTTAAAATTTTGTTTAAAAGCCAGAAAGAGAGAGAGACAGCCGACAACTGCATATGTGCACACGTATTCTCAAGCGTTCTACCCTGCAGAGAATTAAAAAAAATTACCCGTTGCCACTTGACCTTAAATTACTCAAAATCCTGACATGCTGATCCATTTTGAATAACAGATTTAGACTAATGTCTAAAAATCCGTTTTAATGCAAAGAAGTAGTAGTGAGTAGTATACGATTGCGTTTGTCAAAGTTAGCAAAATCTCCTCATAGGAAAAAGTCCCATCAACATTTTTTTTCATCGGACTGTTATTAACTTCATTTTTGAAAAGAGAAAATTAGAGAGGGAGAGAGTCGGTTTTGACACGATTGTCGAATGAGCGCGCCGGTTCTCTCGAAGTAGAAGTCGGCACGTTGCTGAGAAAGGCCTATTGAGGACAAATGATACTGCACACATACGCTTGATCGGTGTATATTCACAACATAGATGCCGTTCTACTTTAAATTTGTGCAAGCGGAGCTTCTATATTGCAAATTAAATATATGGCCTTTCGGCATCTTAGTAATTATGTTAGGCTTTGGTTAAAACCATGTCTTTCAATTAAGATAATCCCCTTCTTGAAATGTTAGGAACTCACCGCTTCGGCCGCGTGCCTGGCATTAGCAATCTGATCTCTGAGCTGCTGCAACTGCTGAGCCATGCTGTTGTTCCAGGCCTCGAACACCTGCTGCTCCTGGGCGGCCTGGCGTTCGAGGTAGCTCAGCGAGACGTTGGCCAGCCGCAGATTGGTCTTGGTCAACGAGATGTTCTCCTGGGCCATGCCCAACTTTATTTCCCAGTCCGGCTCCAGGGTGGAAAAGGACTTGCGCATGTTCTGGATAGACTCCTCCATCTCCTTGGCTAGTCGGAGCTCTGCTCGCATCTGCTCCCCGGTTCTCTCGGCCAGTTCGAGGCTCGCCTTGGTCTGCCGGCGGGCCGAGCTCTCGGAGAGGCCCTGCAGCTGGCTGGAGATGTTGTTCGTGCGCAGGCCGCAGTCAAAGATGGTGGCCTTGATGCCCTCGACCTGCTGCTCCTGCCGGTGGAGCTTCTCCTTTAGTATGTTGGACTTGTGCATCTGCTTGAGGGCTTCCTGCTGCAGTTGTCTTGACCTGTGCAACGAGTGCTTGGCTCGATCGATCATGGAGCTGCCGTCGCTGGGGTAGAGTGTTCTTTGGGCCTCGTACACTCGCTCCTTGGCCAGGACCGAGGCCAGTCGCGCATCGTTGATGGCCTTAGTTATGTTGCTGTGCGCCGAGCTGGCCAGCATCGCAATGCGGGCTCCGTTCCTGGTCGGCTGAAACTGGCGGGCGTACTCGTTGGATCGCTCCAGGAGATGGCTGGCGTGCTTCTCAGCCTTGGGCAGCCAGTGCTTGCGTACCTCCCTTTGCTGCTCGGCCTTGACGCCCAAGGTGGTGTTCAGCAGCACCCGCGATCCGTCCAAGTGGTTGAGCTGCCCGTTAAGCTGTATCTGCCGCTGGAGTGTTTGCCTCACCAGGCCCTCGCCCCGCTCCAGGTAGCCCGGATCGGTGTGCTCCGAGATGAGCTGGTTGAGGTCGTTCAGCTCCTGGTAGGATTCGCCCACGTGACCACTCAGGTTGTGTACGTGCTCCAGGACGTCCTCCGCGTCGCTATCCACCTCCACGATGCGATCCACGTGCAGTCTCATGTCTACTACGCGATGATTGGTCTGGTTAAGATCGCGCCACAGCATCTCCAGGCGGCCACTCTCGTCGAAGGCGGCATCCGAGGCATTGCCCATGGCGTAGTAGTGGCGCCAGGCGCAGTCGTTGGTGCTGCGGATTCCCTGGACCAGCTGGTCGTGCTCCTGAACAGCCTGCAGGTAGAACCGGGCCTGCTTCAGGGCCGTGGGCAGACTCAGGTGCTGGGCACTTTTCCCATAGCTCTGCAGGTCGGAGAGGGTCTGACGGACCTCTGCCCGGACCAATCCGGCCTGCTGTCGCTGAACCAGGGCATCCTCCCGCATCGTTTTGAGGGCAAACTCGCGCTTCCCAATAGTGCTCACTGACTTGCGCGACTGGAACTTCAGGTTTTCGGCATGGGCATCGAGCTTAGAGATGCCGGCAGAGTCATAGTCCCGGAGCAGTCGCCTGGTCTGGCTGTAGTCCTGCTGTCTCTCGTTCCACTCATCGTACGCCTTCTCGTACTCGGACAGCTTGCGGTACGGCGCAGGGATCCCGGTCAGGTCCATATTGTGCATTCCGCGACGCAGCTTGTGGCCCACAAGTTCCACATAATCCAGGAGTAGAAGAGTGCAGTTGTCGCAGACTGAAAATAAATATTAAATGCAAACAAAGTTAGAGGAATTATTACATTAATTGATTTATAAAGTATCATATTGGGAGCCCTTTGACCTGGTGGGACCATCTACTTACCCCTGCAACCGTTATCCACCAGATGGTGACGTTCCGCCTGGCACTTGTCGCACTTAAGCCCAGTGACACCTTCGCGGCAGTAGCACCTACCGGTCTCCGGGTCGCAGCCCTCGGCTCGGATGCCATCTGGATTGCAGTTGCACGGCTGGCAGCTGCTGTTGGGATACCGTGTCGGATCGCCAAAGTATCCCGGATGACAGCGCTCACACAACCGGCCGATGTAGCCTGGCTTGCAGACGCAGCTCACTTCGCCGTCCCAGACATTGCAGCCGCGGGCAAAGTTTCGGTTGGTCTCCGGACAGGGACAGGCCTGGCAGCCGTGCTGGGAGTTGGGATCGCCGTAGAAGCCATCTGCACACTGCTGGCAATGATCACCACCGCTGTTGCCCCGACAGTTCTATGGGAGATGATTAAGAGGGGCTTTAAAACCTGAGAAGTTTCCTGGCCAAGCCAAGGGATTGTCTTACCAAGCATACTCCCGTCTCCTTGTCACAATCACTGCTGCGGCCGTTGCAATGGCAGGGCGCTGCTCTTCCTATCAAGTCCTCAATGAACACACTCTCTACGACGGTGGTGTTGCGCCACCGGTAGAAGGATCGTCCTGGGTCCTGACACGACAGCCCATCAAAGCGCTTGGGACACTTGCAGCGCTCAACGCCCTTGGCTATGAGATTGGTGGATCCTTGGATGTAGATTGCCGCATCCATGTGGACGTTTTGGAGGCTGTAAGAGAGAAGACGCCTATGAGAGTCGCCCGGCGCAATATATTTAAAAAATTAAACCCTGCCTTACTACTACCATTAGTACTGGATATGTATATTGGCCTTTCCTGAGCTACCTTACTAATATGTTCGTGTGTAGACAACTTACTTGACTGATCCTATGGTAAAAATACAACAAACTGTCGATTATCCTATTGTAAACGAACGCCGAACGACAGAGTAAATAAATAAAAGAGCTCAGAATGTACACAGTTTCATACACATTTAAACGATTCGTACTAATATTTAATACAAAGTTAAGTTAAGTGAAAAATTCTTTAATCTCCCTAATTAATTATTTTAGCTCTCAAATTATGTACTCAATTTGAGTACATCTATCTAACATGGGCACCCACGTATTTCTTTTCATGGGTACTCATATGAACACCTAACTATATACTCGGATGTAACTACCCTTTTCTTTGTGCCCGAATCACTAGTTCATAAGGCGGACATTGCATATAAAAATGGAAGTGAACAAATGCATTGCTTAGGGTTATTAAAGTAAGTAGTGGTGGTTCCCTTGTAGGTAGTGATTCGACCACCTACGAGCTAGTGCGCAGTAGGGTCCTAATTTCTTGTATAGACATTGCCTTTTAGTCTTGCTGGTTATTTTAGAGGTAAGACCAATACTTACACAACTTCCTGGAAATCGGCAAAGGCAAATGCCCTTATGAAGACGTGACGAATATTCTGGAGGGCTGCCATCAGGGTGGCCCGGTCTACGGCCTGGTTGGTGTGGTGGTACTTCCAGTAGGATTCGTGGAGCGGCACTCGATGGGTCACGTTCAGGGAGTACTCGAACTCCTCGTACTCGTAGAAGTCGAGCAACAGCTTGGAGTGGGCGTGCACCTGCACCAGCGGATACTGGCTCAAGACCTTGCGCTCCAACGGCTTGTGGGCCCCCGCCGTGATCAGGGTGAAGTAGAGGAAGCCGCCATAGCTGCTGGTGCGATCTCCGTAGAACTGAGGGGGCAGTTGGAAGTACAGCGGGTGGTAGAAGGGCCCGTAGGCACCGATCGATACGTTGCCCGTGGACTTGGGTACCAGGCTCAGATCGTTCATGCGCTGGATCTCCGCGTCCTCGCGATGAAAGCTGCTTCCCGCCATCTGCACCACCACAATGTACTCGTAGTCCGCCCCGGGTACATTCTGGGGCCTTATCTGCTGAACGCTGAGGTTCCGCGACTCCGACGTGCGGATGTGGCCCCAGGAGAGGTCACTCTGCTCACACTCGCCGGAACGGCCGAAGCAGTAGCAGCGGGTGCAGCCCTCGGGATTGAGGGCCGAGAGCCCGAAAGTGCTCTGCATGCAGGTGTCGCACTTGAGCCCCACGACCAGGGACTTGCACGGACACTGGCCATTGGAGTCGCAGGCGATTAGGCCGTCCGTCCGTGTGAAGGAGCCCTCCGCATCGCAGGCACAGCGACGGCACTCCGGATATCCGAAGTATCCGACGGCGCAGGCGTCGCATGTCCTGCCCGAGTAGCCCTCCCGGCACTGGCACTGACCATCGCCCGCCGCGCACTGCTGTCCAATGGAGCCGATATGGTCGCAGTCGCACTCCCTGCACCCGAGGCGGGCCTGCCAGCCCCAGGTGCCGGGCACACACTGGCCGCAGCCCAGTCCCCGCGTGAACTTCGGGCAGATGCAGCGTCCATTGTGCGGGTCGCACACCTGACCCTCCGCCGAGCAGGCCGAGCAGCGCTGGCAGCCCTCCGTGCTGAAGCCGAAGAAGCCCTCGGTGCACTCGTTGCAGTGCTGGCCGCCGACTCCGATCTTGCAGTCGCACTGGCCCGTCCACGGGTTGCACTCGTGTCCCCGGGACCCGTGGGGATCGCATCGGCAGTCCCGGCAGCCGGCGCCCTCGGTGAGGTTCCAGTGGCCCGACCGGCACTTGTCACACCTTCTTCCGGTGACGTTGGCCAAGCAGGAGCACTGCCCCGTGCGCTTGTCGCAGTCCGATGACAGGGAGCCGATGGGACTGCAGTGGCATTCTGGAAGAGTAAATTGTATATTTTATAATTTAATATTTAATCATTTTAATTCAAGCGCTGCAAGCTAATATATGTTTAATTTCCACTAATCAACAATCTAATCAATGAATCAAAGTCGAGGCTAAGCTGGCCTGATTGAAACAATTAATCCCTTTCTGTGCGCTTTCCCCTTCTTGGGTTACTGGGCCACGAGTACGTCATTGTCAGTGGCAGCCAACTAACTGCGCCCAAGCAGCCACCAACTGCTGCACACAGAGCCACCAGACCCACTAGCCGGCCAGGCAGCCATCCGCTTCCTCATCCCGCCAGTGGCTGGGTCTGGGTTTGGGTTTGTGGGTTGCGCGTAGGCAGCGCCTCCGAGTCCGCCCACATTTGCATTGGGTTTCCTATTCGGGCGACGAGCGACAAATGCGACGACGGCCCAAACGGACGATGGACGCGAAAAAAGCTGTGGGAGACGACGACGACGACGTCGTTGGAACAAGCCAGACAAGTCTGCCTGGCGTACGAGTATGTGGACGGGGAAGGGGGCTCATACGAAAATAAATTCATTCATAAATCCGGTAAAACCAACGCAAAAACACTTTTCAAATTGATTGCACGATCTATAAAAAAAATAACAGAAAAATGGCCAAAAAGTGCATGCAAAATGTAAAAGAGAGTTGGCACACTTCTAGTAGTAACGGAGTTTGATTGCTCTACAAATATTGAGCAGTCCAGATTGTTTGGTCTAAATAAAGTCGATAAGTATTGATCTTGATTTTCAAAATCAATTAGGGCCTTTTTCTAGCAAAATTTCGCTGTCAGATAAAGTTCCGGCTAAGAAAATTCGGATTTCTATCCTCTAAATGTGAGAGCTAACTATGACAGGGACCCAGACTCCTTGTCAAATCTTTTCCGACTTCGCAAAAGAACAGCTGATATCCGATAGCCAAGTGAAGAAGAAGGAGATATTTACAGCAGTTTTGAGTGGTTCCGATAACCAAAGCAACAGTGTGTTGGGCGCCTTACAGCACAATTCGGTGCGTTACAGCAATAGTCGATAGTTAATAGCATAGATTTTCTTTCATGTTCAGATACATATTAGGAGGGCAGAAAACCGATTTGCCTAACGATAAGTTTATTTGGAGTATCAATCACTTTGGCAGTGATGGAAGTTAACAAGTATTGTCTGATCTGGCATTTCTTATTTTTGATCAATTATTCCGCAGAATATTCTGAAGCACAAATGATTGCTGTCTCAGCGAATATGCCTTCGGATAAATGCAGGGTATTCCCAATGGATGTACGAAAATATGAACAGTTTAGCACGCGACACGATTGTATAAGATAGGTCATAGTAGCCTAGCTCCAACGCTGTTTTCGCCGTCTTGAGGAAGTGTGGAGCGGGAGGCGGAGAAGGAAGCAGTGCCTCAAGGCACTTGGCATATGACTGGGACTTGAGGACTGGCTATAGTGCAGCTGTCAAGTACTTGCCAGCGTTGGGGATTTGCATTTTCATGAATGAAAAGAGTGGCGGAGAAAGGCCTGCGACTCCTTCAGATGAGGCCACCAATGCAGAGTTCAATCAACTGACGCCATTCAGATGTTTCGCCTCGACAAATGATGTCATTAAGGCCCCAATGGGAATCACGAATGTTTACCCCTTTGTGATTTTGTTTGAAATTGCGTTTGTCATGCCATAGTTTGAGAGTCACTTGCGCGCCCACTGAAGATTTATTGCGTGGGTCCTGAGTCTTTTCCCATTCGGTTGTTAGTCTCCCAGACTGTTGGCTTTATTGACAATTTTGTTTTCTTTGACTTTTTATTATAGATCACGTCTTTTTTGTTTTCCCCTCAGTCGTGCTTGTATCTTGCCTTTCTGGCTGCTGATCGCCAGACTGGTCCCTGCGGTCAGATATCTCGTGTGTGGGCCGCCTTGAGGGTACTTCCGTTCGCCTAACGGTTTTCGGTTAAAATATGCGTAAAATTTGAAGGTTCCACTTTGCATTTGTTTGTAGTTGGCCATTCCTTGAGGCCGATGGATCATAGGCCTGGAAACGAGACTAGGGATGGGGGATCGAGATGAGATCTTAGTTATTATTTAGACATGAACAACCATTAGCCTTGAAGCCTGTCTTTCTCGCCGCACAACTTGGCGTACACACAATGTGTTCACCACTGCCCAGTACGACTGGAAACTCAAACTCACAAATCAAATGCCATGCCATGCAATAAATTAACAATAAAATACTAATAATTCTAAAAGTACCAGCGGATTGACAGTTTAATTGCAAAGAACCTTTTTTTTGCTAAAATAAAGGACCGAATCGATTGCTGAAAAACGCAAGAACTCAAAGCTCACTTGTTGAGCTTCAATGTGGAGCATGTGTTTTGTGGCCAACATAACTTTTGCTACTCTTGACACAGCAGAATATTGATTAAATGATTTATGGACTCGCTCACTGGGTGCTTGGACAACGTTGCGTATGCACAATACGTGCTAGTTTTGATTAGTAACAAGAAAAAGGAATTATATAGTCGAGCTCTCGACTATGAGATACTTATCCTCAACTCATTAAGTACATCTAAATACTTGATAATGTCTTAAATGTGATGAATATCTAAGGTAATTGTCTTCTTAAGAATTATTTATTTTCTTAGCTAAGAAAAGTAGGTTCTTTGCTTCCCTTTGTCCAATTTTAATGGTCAATACCTCATTTTGTTGGAAATTTCATTGGTAATAAAATCAAAACTAAAAAGTTAATCGACATTTTTGTTTTTTATTTTAAACTTTAAAAATGTAACACAACCTCTAATTTTATACAAATGGTAGAACTTTAAGTTTGCTTTTATTCACCTAAGCAATTATTACTGCCTAATTTAACCAAAAACGACCACATCCATTAAAAACAAAGCCTAATGGTTGAGTTTCGAACCTTAAATCAAGATTACAAAAAAAAAGATTCGGGTGCAAAGCTGTAACATTTGACCTTCTTTACATTTTTATACCCGGTACCCATAGGGTACAAGGGTATTATGGGTTAGTGCCAACCGAGAATGTATGTAACAGGCTTGTATTCTTGATCGGCATCACCAGCCGAGTCGATTTAGCCATGTCCGTCTGTCCGTCCGTGTGAAACAACAGATCTCAGAGACTATAAGAGGTAGAGTTACCAAATTTGGTGACAACATTGGAATCTGTTGCACGCAGATCAAGTTTGTTTTAAAAATTGGTCACGCCCACTTCCGCCCTCAAAAATCATAAAAATGTTAAATAAGCTATACTCGTTATTTTCGGGTTAAAGTTATAAGATACAATAAATTAATAAAATAAAATGGACGTTTCCTGAGAATTTCAGTAAAATCGGATGATGAACATGGGAGATATTAGCAATAAGGTTAAAATTTTAACACACCGCCCTAAGGGACTTCTGTTACAAGCTGTAGCCGACAGCTGGCGCATTCGAGCTTTGGCCGCGGGATATAATGGCGCCAACTGCAGAAGAAATGACAATGGAATAGAGCAAAAAAAAGACAAAAAATAACATCATTAATTTTTTGACGCCGATCAATTTTAAATTGCCTTTTAGTGTGAAGCGCAAACGTTTATGTACCGGGTATCTCACAGTCGAGCACAGTCGACTGTAGCTTTCTTACTTGTTTTTTTTGCCATATTTCTTCCGACCAATCCAATTGTTTAAAATTTTCAGAAAACATAGTCAAATGAGTCACCAACAAAATAAGACTAAGATCTTCAGCATCCATTATATAGAGCTCAAGATACAGACCGTTAAAGTAAGAAATCGAAAATGGTGTTACAGTTTGGCTCCTCAGTATGTACACTGAGGAGCAAAACTGTAACACCATTTTCGATGTACATCTAAAAATGTATCTTTACCATAATGATAAATATACTACTACACTTGGTAGAATTAACTGCACGAACGGGTGAATAATTATTAGAAATTGTTTTTATTGCAACAAAGATAATCTATCAATAAAAATTTAAACTAAAATATCAAGTATCCCAAAAAAAAGAAGCGAATTCCAATGTTCGTATCTCTTACTCGATAGCATTTCGATATTTCCACGGGTAATAAAGCGGCAATTAAGCGTCTGTAGGTAACTGCGATAAAAATCTTGTGGCAACACGCTGGCTGACTGACTGCATACATGAATAAATGAGCAAATGAATGAGAGCATGAGCTGCCTTTGCTTGAGTGATTGACTCTCTGACCAAGCGACTTGCCAACTATTTATATATATACACGTAATTACATTTGAAATGTCCAAAACAGAGATCGCATAACAGTTATGAGATAAATAAAAATTGGACCCAAAACAAAAATGACTGCGACGATAGAAAAATTATGCATACCTTATTTTTGGAAGAACTTTGCAGAAACAGAATAAATTATTATATGCAACTTTTATTTTATTAATCTTTTTTAAGAGTTAATTTTGATTTTTAATAAAATAGCTCAAAATAATTCTTATTTTTTAATTTTTATATAAAAGTTGAATCATAACTGTTATGTGTAATTTTTATTTTGAAAAATCGAAAATAACTGATATACTTTTTTTTTTTTTTTAATTCTTACATAATACACATAAATTACATAAATGCATATCACATACAAAGATACATTAAACGATAGGTATTGAGACGTAGATTGAAGATACCTTTCGATCCTTCAAATATACCGAGCCGTTCAAAAGTTATAGAAATTCAATTTTTATTTTCAATTTTTAAAATAAAAATTGATAAATAACAGTTATTTTCGATTTTTCAAAATAAAAATTACAAATAACAGTTATGATTTAACTTTTATATAAAAATTTAAAAATAAGAATTATGTTGAACTTTTTTATTAAAAGTCAAAAATACCAGTTAATTTGCATTTTTTTTTTTTTTAATCGAAAATAACTCTTATGTTTTTTATATTTTTTTATATTTTTATTTTAAAAATTATAACTGTTACGATCCCTGGTCCAAAATGAGGGGCACAAATGTAGTTAGCTGGCTTTTTGTGGCTCCCATTGCCTTGTTAGCCGCCCACGGCTGGACCACATTTAAACCGCTCGGGGGAGCGAAGAGAGAGTAATGAACGGGGGCAATGGGAGGAGGACCACCCGGCTGAAGTCAGCCAGCGCTGCAGCGCTCGAATTTTCGCCGTTTTCCCCATTTTTCTGCCTTAGTTAATTAACCCGTTTGAATAAATTTCGGGCCGGGCCACCAGCGGAAGGCAGAGCAACGGAGTCTTAGTTGTGCTCCGCGACCGGCTGTCGGGACATTATTTATGCTTTCTTTGATCGAACTCGGCCCGGCACGTCATAATAGTCGCAGCGCACTCCCAGCCGGTGCCACTGCTTCCTCCTCAAGATGCTCACCTCAATTGTTTTCGTGCGCGTTGTAAATTGATCGAATAATAAGTTGGCCAGGAAATAGTGTTTGACTCCTCAATGGCCACGTTCTGGACCCACTGGCCCCACTAGACCCACAGCCTGCTCGGCGGTGGCGGGGAGTATTTGAGAAAATAATAGAAAAATTAATTATAGCATTTTGTTTTCTTTAATAAACAGTTGCCAGTGTCTGCCTGTTGGTGTTTGGATCAACGGCGCCCGATAAGTGGCGGCGTCTATTAAAGTGGCCACATTAAGCTCGGTCTCGTATGCAATTTATAAATTTCTGAGCCGTGTCGGCCGAGCCGGCTTTATTGCGAATTGAGTTGGTTTGATGGAGAAAACGTGTTGGAGATTATTGGGACGGCATTGTGATTAGTATCAGAGATGTGGAATACAATATAATTCAACGGAAGTTGATAGGAGATCCTCAGCATTAATAGTTGATTGACCGTAGAATAATCTGTCTGTAAGAAATGTATTATCCCGGAAAATGTCAAAGAAAAGACTAGACTAACATTTTTACTTATATAGTTTTTGTACTAGTCGTTTTTTGTCGTTTTTATATCTGTAAAACACCAACTAATTTCCATCCCAAAGAGAACATTTATTTGTGAAAAATATTTTGGAGACTGAAATTGTTGGAATAACGAAATTTATTTAAAATGTTTCTTAACACTTCCAGGAAGAGAGGTGCCGCACATGACTATCAAATTTTTGATCAATCAGGGTATAAGTTCGTCGGGGTGAAGGTTCTATAATAAAAAGTTTAAAGGTGAAAAAAAAAAAGATAATAATAATACAAAATCGATCAAAGTGCAGGATACTTTAGCAAAAAAACGTATTACATAAATCGATGGAATGAATTTCCCTTGAATTTCCAAATACAAACCAAGTAATTTTCGTACCACACTCCGGATAGCATTTTATCGTTTCACATCTAAACGGTCGCGGAAGCAATATAAACAGGTCATAAACATTTTCTGAGATTGCCGACAAAATGAGCAATAAAACGAGAAAGAAAGCTAACTTCGGTAAACCGAAGTAGGTATAACCTTGCATTCTGCAATTGGATCATTGAAAATCGAACCATTTTAGTAATATTGAAAAAAATCGAATTTTGTAAATTTTACATTTAACATGTAGAATTTTACATTTTCATATAAATCGACCGATCGCTTCTATGGCAGCTATATGATATAGTTGTCCGTATTAGTTGTAGAATTTAAACTTTTGTATACCCTTGCAGAGGGTATTATAATTTTGACCACATGTTTGCAACGCAGTGAAGGAGGCATCTCCGACCCCATAAAGTATATATGTATATTCTCGATCAGCATCACCAGCCGAGTCGATCTAGCCATGTCCGTCTGTCTGTCTGTCTGTCTGTCCGTCTGTCCGTCTGTCGGTTTCTAGGCGAACTAGTCTCTCAGTTTTTGAGCTATCGGGCTGAAATTTTCAGCATGGTCTTATTTCTTTAGCACGGAGTATATATGTCGGAACGACCGAAATCGGATTACTATATCCTATAGCTGCCATAGGAATGATGGCGAAATTATTGAAGTTGCAACTTTATTGCCCAGAACCAGGTGTTCAGCAGTCAGGTGAACCGGCAAACATGGCTCAATCACATTTGTTAATTATTCTGATCAAGAATATATATGCTTAACGGAGCCAAATTTGTTTCATAAAAACTCATCAAAACTTATGCTTAAACTTAATCATTTAAACGCACAAAATTATCACAAAATTGAAAGTGGAGCTTTTTATACTCCACCTTTGATTGCTTTGCCTAATCATTTGTCGATACATAAATAAAAAGTAAGAATTAATATTGTCGCTAATATTTTAGGCTATAAAATATGCACCTATTAGGTAAACTCTCAGTCAGCGCAAGGAAATGCCGCCAACGCTTATTTCAAACAAAAATACACGGCACAAATTGGTGTTTCCAATGGGGTGCGCCTGAAATTTGGCACAGAGATCGGTTTTCTGGCTATGCGAATGTGACATTTGCAAAATGTTTTTCATATTTTTCATATTTATGCTGCCGCTGCACTGCCCGCTCAAGACCAGCACGGCAATCTACTTCGTCTGGGTCTTGTAATTTATGTTTCCTGCATTCGCGAAAATGTTTTCTTTTTTCGGTTCGTAATTTACAAATTTTTCGGGGCACTGCTCATTAGTCAATGACACGCTGAAAATGGCAAGAGATACTTTTGGCACATTTAAATGCAAATTAATGGGCTATTCACTTGCGGTAACTCCAATCCATCATGCTGCGAATAGTTTGACAAGCATTGGCAAAGGTCACAGCGTCTCCGGCTGACTGCCACCTCTATATTTGTGTGTGAATTTCGCAATCTCCAATATGAACGGGCGGAGATCTGCATGTGTGTAATACCAAAGTTTATGGCACGGAAAATTGGTCCCGCATAAGCAAATTTGCATTTGAGGATTAAATATGTGTATAAACTTCGCGGCTCCGCCTGCCACCTGTCTTGAAAAGTCCCAACACAGCTGGTGTTGGTGTCTGAATATGGAAAATATCCGTTGGCATGTTCGATAGTCTATACCATTTTAGATTACCGTCGAATACGAGGCTGCATACGTGCACGGATTAAGCAATAACGATGAATCAATAAGAAAAACGATTAACTATAGTTATATCTATGAAAATGACTTCCAGGTTTCCAGGATCGTATTTTTAAGGAAGTGATTCGACTGGTTGAATCTGTCTAACAATTTTTACAGTCTGCCGCAACAGCCTCTCACGTATTTAGCCGAACTATCTCACATGCTATAAAACCGTCAAATTGAATTTTATTTCAATTAACACAACTATTGCTTTCCCCTGGTCTAACCAATAAGAAAACCCGATAAACTCAATGAATGTTGCACGCTATCTGTCCCGATTGGCCGGCAGCATTTTCAATTTGGCCAACTGAAAAACAATTCTCACCAACACTGCTAAAGGAGACCTAGGATTTGCCACAGATATTCGACGGCCGTGGCTTTTAAAATTACAAGTACATGCAGCTTATTAAGATACGGCTTACTTATAATGATCCAGCAGTGAGGGTGGCTCGAACGGGATCTAAAAGTTAATTAAAAATTAATTAAAAACAGTGTAATTATTATACAACTGCTATTAGGCAAAAACATTATAGTAGCGGCACACAGATTTTGAAGGGCGGAAACGCTTTGATAAAGTTAATCAATTTAAGAGATTAATGGAAATTATTTAATTTTTAAAGCAAATCAGAAAGAACTTCATAATAATAAAAAACCATATTTTATATATTCTTATTTTTATATTTTGTTTATTAAAACAAGGAAAAGGAGAGTCAGCTTCCTCGTAATTTATCAGCCAATAAGGGAATTTATTATATTATATATTTAAAAGAAAGATGCCTGTCGCAGCTGAGATTTTTATCACCAGTCTTGATGTCAAAGTTCACACCTAACTCTAGCATCATACTAATGGTAACCACTTGTGGAGCAAGGCTGGATAAG
Source organism: Drosophila rufa (assembly GCA_018153105.1). NCBI lineage: Eukaryota > Metazoa > Arthropoda > Insecta > Diptera > Drosophilidae > Drosophila > Drosophila rufa. The sequence continues at coordinate 2,341,290 of JAECXS010000149.1, read as the reverse complement.
TGAAGACAAAGCTGGCAATCTTCCAAAACAATAGTATATTCAAGCCTCCTCAGACTCTTTGACCAATATTTAATTTTAAATGATTTTTGCCAATATTTAATTCCTTTGCTAGGGTATTCGATCGTTTTGTTCAAGTAGATTTCGTATCGCTTGGATTGCTGTTCATATTTTGACATCATATGTCATGTAACAGTAACTGGCCTCAGTTTATTACCGGTTTTGGTGTTGTGTTGGTGTTGAAGTGGATGCTGTTTTGCCGGCCCATGGAAACCGAGATCGGCGCATTACCGCCGCCCATGGGACACTCCTACCTACTCCCATGCTGGCCGACACACAGGTAACTCCGCGTGTCTTGTGTGCGGCAGTCGCCCCAGACAGCCGGGCAACCCAGAGCCGGGTATCGGATCCGGAGATTCGGAGACCTCGGGACGTGAACACACCCATTGGCAAGAGCTGGCCAAGAGTTGCGACGGGCGGGAACGGAGGAAATTCGGGGCAGGAGCAGTCAAGCGATCTCGACCAAGTGACAGGAAATGCAATTTGAGTACGCTAAACTTTTGACTGCGTTTAGCTTTTGATAGGCGAAAGTACACAAGTCTATTCGGGCATAGTACACACATGACTTTCAGGTCTCTTTTCTGAATTTATTTTGTGGGTGTTGCCGCCTCGGTGGGTGTACTCGCAGTGAAATATCTTTGATTTTAATTGGAATTGCTTAATTAAGTGCGCGAATTTGTTTCATGCCATTAGGAGCGGTGAACTTTGTGGCACACAGATGGGTGGTTGAGTTCAGACTTTGATGGTTGGGGGAAATATCTGAAAGGAATTAGGCCGAAAGTTAAGACTTGAGTAGTAATTTTTTCTTAGTTGATTAAAATTTTTGCGAAATTGGACTTCGGTTTGAGAATTACTTGATTTATAGTTTAAACTTTTTTTCAACGCTGTCTTAATTTTTTTACTGTTCTGAAAAAAAAAAAAATAGAATTTAAAACAAGAAGGAACAAATCCTTTCACAATTTCTTGAAAGACATTTTTATACCCGGTACCCATAGGGTACAAGGGTATTATAAGTTAGTGCCAACCGAGAATGTATGTAACAGGCAGAAGGAGAAATCTCCGACCCTATAAAGTATATATATTCTTGATCAGCGTCACCAGCTGAGTCGATTTAGCCATGTCCGTCTGTCTGTCCGTGTGAAACAACAGATCTCAGAGACTATAAGAGCTAGAGTTACCAAATTTGATGACAACATTGGAATCTGTTGCACGCAGATCAAGTTTGTTTTAAAATTTGGCCACGCCCACTTGAGCCTCCAAAAATCATAAAAATGTTAAATAAGCATACTCGTTATTTTCGGGTTAAAGTTATTAGATACAATAAATTAATAAAATAAAATGGACGTTTCCTGAAAATTTCAGTAAAATCGGATAATAAACATGGGAGATATTAGCAATAAGGTTAGAATTTTAACACACCGCCCTAAGGACCTGCTGTTGCAAGCTATAGCCAACAGGTGGCGCATTCGAGCCTTGGCCGTGCGATATAATGGCGCCAGCTGCAGAAGAAATGACAAAAGAATATAGCAAGAAATGACAAAAAATAACATAATTAATTTTTGACGCCGATCGAGCGGGTTTTTATGTTTTCCTATAAAATGTTTAATTCATATTTAAGTATGACATTAAATTGTTAAGGTCGGGAGCTAAATCGAGAGGAGATTTATTTTAAGAAGTATCGAAGTAGACTATTATAATGTATGTACAATTTTAAATTGCCTTTTAGTGTGAAGCGCAAACGTTTAGGTACCGGGTATCTCACAGTCGAGCACAGTCGACTGTAGCTTTCTTACTTGTTATTAACAACAGGAAAGGAAAGGAAACTTCGGCAAGCCGAAGTTTGTATACCCTTATCATGAAAAATATATCCATTTCGGTAAAATACAAAAAATAACGAAGTTATGTCAATTTTCATTACATTTACTCTAATATTTTACATTTATATTTTTACATTTACGTATAATTTTACCGATATCTTTTATGACAGCTATATGAAAAGTTGTCTGGTCCTAATGAAATTAAAACCGTAATTCTAAAATCAAAAAATAACTTTATCTTTAAATTTATAAATAAATTTTGGAAAACCGCAAAGTTAACTTTTCTTTAAAATTTCCGATTGTTCCTAAGACATCTTTATAATATTGACTTCCGATCTAGGCTGTTCCGACTTATAAACTAATGGAAATAGAACGACGACTATCTGCAAATGTTCATTTAGATAGCTTTAAAACTGAGAGACTAGTTCGCATATAATCGGACAGACGGACTGACGGATTGACGGGCATGGCTAGATCTACTCGCAGATAATGCTTACCAAGAATATATATACTTTATAATATCAGAAATGACTCATTAATAGCGTTGCAAGCTTCTGACTAAAATTATAAAAAGATACCTCAAAATAGCTATTGTGCCCAAATGACTTGCTCCGCAGATATGAGAAATGTATGTTGAAAAATTTATTGTTAGCATTAAATTTTAGTAAATGTAATTCACAATTTAAGAGGCAAGATTTTTATTCCAAGCAATTTTTCGTTTTACTCTTCTCTTCTAAAGCAGAGGTACTCAAACGGTGCCATTAAGGCCTCGTAGGCGACCTGAATGGTTGGGGGGCTCTCGGGGCAGTGTGCGAGCAAATCTGCTCTAAGGGCTTACTTTTCCCCAAAACTCATCAAGACACCCTTTGCTGAACTGAGCTGGGGAAATTGTCGGCTCGTACCTTCCCTCTCAAGAGATCCACCATCTCAACTCTACCCGCACTCCTCACGCGCCGCTCACCGAAGTCAAGCACATGTTACGTGCCAACTTCTTGCCTACTTCAGCTGGAGAAAAAGTTGCCGTATCATTTAAACTGCCGCTTCGTTGTATACGCATCGGCACAAACAACAACAGAGGCGCAGACAGCGGTACGGGCAACGAAATCATTTGAAGTGCATAGATCAAAGTGACCGAGGCGCCAGGGCACAGTGTTGGTTTTCCGGATTTCTCTGCGCTCTGGTGGGATTTCCTTCTGCCTTCCAACCTGGCACACGTTGTGGGGGACTGGTTTTCAAATCAAAATTGCCAAATACATGCTGAAAACGTGACTTTAGGCTGGAGTCAGAGAATAATCCTAAGACTATTGAGCTTGAAAACTACATAAAAACATTTGTAGCAGAGGTGCACCATTTTACCCAATCCCTTGAAGAAAGGTTAACAAGTGAAGTTCCTGTAGGTAATTTCTCTTTGTTTACCTCGATTTCCGTTCGAGAGACCACTAAAGAAAATGTCATATTTCCGGCCATGCAATTTGTCATCGCTTAGGACTGGAAATGCATTAATTGCATTTGATTTTATGTTCCTATTTCTAATCTAAAATGTATTTAACTATAAAACTGAAGGCTGTCAAACGTAAATTTTTTGCATACTTATTTTTGTATTTTTCGCTGTCGCAACAAACTGAGCAACACCTTTATAAACATTTTTGCAAAAGATATTTATGAGAGTTTTGGCGGGGGCCAAATTAATGCTTCATTGAAGCAACGAAAAAATAATTTTTCTGCATTTTCGATCAAAGCCTTTTTTCGATTTACCTCTTACCCTCGCCATAACTTGCTTGGAATTATGGAATTAATGTTGTCTTATATTGTGCTTAAGCCATTGGACTCCACTTTTTTATTTTATGTGGATTTATTGAGGCCTAAAAACTTCCCTTTTGTAAATAAATGTTATAATTAGCATAGAAATCAAAGCTCGGAATATAGGAAAGCAATCGGAATAATTTACAATAATTTATTTCCCAACGAGTTCCAGTACCACACACAAAGGAAAAGCCCTTGCCCAATTGAACTTTAATCCGAAATTTCAACAATTTACTGCCGTGGGGGCCTTACAGTTTGGGAGCCACTACGGCTTAATGTCAGACTTGAAATGCGTCTGAGCCGAAAAGATTGACACTTGCATTTGTCATTCGGCTCGTTTGTTTGTTTGTTGTTAAGGTTAGTTTGTCCGTCCATTTGCCTCGCTAATAACAAGTTTTGTTACAGTATTTCTCCGGAAAGCTAGTCCAACGTTTCCCTCACTCCCTCCCCTCGCTAGGCTTTGCATTTTCCTGTTTTTGTTTATTTTTTGTTTTTTAGCTCTTTCTGTGATTTTGGGTTTTATGCGCAATTAGCGAGCGCATTGTTTGTTTGTTTTGTGTGGCACGTTTCATTGTAATTAAAAAATCGCCGTTTGGCCCCCAATATCTAGAGTTGGCCAGTTCCACGGTCTACTGCCAAAAAAACCGCCACGTTCGAGTGTGTTAGGTAAATGTTGCGGTTCCAAGTCAGTCTTACTATTTTCATCTGGGTTTCTGTTTTCTACGAGATACTCGCAGATTTCAACGGTATGGAGAACCAGGTAAAGGTAGGCAATAATGATATGGTTTTTTTTTTTTTTAATTCGAAAAGGGGAAATTTTTCAAATTAAGTTGTTCATTTACTCTTTATTTTTACTCCTTTGTCAAAAAGGGATATTATTTTTTTATTTTTTTAATTTAAGGTAAGTTAATACTTATATATGTATGCATATACTCTGAGCTTTACTATAGCCTAGCAAATACGCTCAAAGCTAAGCGATAAAGTCCGGATAGTATAAGACTAATAATACTATAAGTACAAGACAGATAGTTGACAGTCATAAATTTGCTCTGAGGGATCTGAGGGTCTGAAAATGCCAATAATTCCTGCTTCGAATTACTTTCATTTCAGCTTTTGTTTGTTGTTTACTTATAGCCTTAATGCTGAGAGTAAGACTTGGTAAATGTGCAAAAAATAACTTAAGTAACCAGAAAATGTAAACAGTTTTAGGGATTAGGAACTGTTTAAACTAATTTATTTGCTAGGATGATAAGAAATAAGTAGGAAAGCTATTGCCGAGTGTGATCGACTGTGAAATACCCGGTACCCAAAGCTTTGTGGGTGAAACTGCAATTCCCATTAACCTGGCTTCACTATGTCTAATTATGCAAAGCTTAAATTTAACAGGGCGTAAGGCAAAAGAAAATGTTGACAAATTAAGACAAATATTAATAGGAACATGTTAAGCAATCTTAAGAGAAGGCAACTTTTTCTAAGAACATGCTGAGCATCACAAATGTAGACGTTGCAGAGGATCAGCATACACAGAAACTTTATTGCTTAGTAACTGTAATTGGAAAGGGATACATTCATTTATCTTAAGAATATTAGATGAGATCCTATTGATCTCGTAGAGGGGATAATATTATACAGAGGTTCTACAGACCGCAACTGTTTGATATCCTCGACTATGCCACACAATGCCGGCTTCTTGCTGGCTAGGGCCGATGTTTGGGGCCTGGGTCCAGGAATCTGGGAAGCCGGGACTCGCCGAATTGCTAATGGAACGGCACCGATACGGTAAGGTAGAGTGGCTACAGTTTTGCAAGCTACTTTTCTACCCCAGCTCAAAGTTTTTATGCATTTTAAAGTGTGTGTATTTTGATTTATTTGCAAATTCGTTGAGTGATTCGATTACATAAGCCACATAAAAAATAAAAACTGGGAAGAGAAAATCAATAAATAACGGCAGTCGCCAAAAAATGGATGCTGTCTGGCCTATTTGATGTTTCTCAATTGATTTTTCTTCTTGGTTTTATTTTGGTTACTGCATTTGGAAAACACATTTTTTTAACGAGTTTTCAGTAAGGAGTTTGTGCTTGTCACCTGATTGAAGTCACGAACTTGCCTAATACCAATTTAAACAAGCGCAGTATATACAAATATTTGTAGGCATGTAAAATATTGACATTTTGTGATGATAAGAAAAATATTTGACAAGGCGCTGATTGTATTTTCTCATTGTGATTTGAGTAAGAGTGGATTAGAAAAGAATACAAAATAATTCAGTACTAATCGGTGCTATCGGTGAATGTAAAGTCGACCACTTGAACTCAGATTCGGGATTACATATTGAGCAATTTTATATAAATCGAATTGAAGATGGTATACTTTTAGCCAATATTACTTTTTCATTTTAGCTTCTATGTTTGAAAATAAAGAAATAATGTGATTATCCTGTAGACTATAGACGCAAATAAAGAAATATGCATCAATTAAAAAATTCCCTTGGCTCTAAAAAATAAACTTGTATCCTCTCTGACACCTTTCGAATGGAGCGGCTCGCCGAAATCGAAGTCAATTGCTTTGACCAATTAGGCAAGCTTTCTACGCGTACCGCCGCCGGGGATAATTACTGCACTTCGACGTGGACATGGTGATGAAGGCGCCAGTCGCGCTGGCGCTCGTGGCTTCCATTGAACCACATTAACTACCATAAGCCGATGTGAATGCTGCTTTTATTGGCGTAATTAACACCTTTTGCTGGCGACAATTAACCGCTATTGGGGGTTGCTTACCGCGGTGCCTGCTTCGCGGCGTCGTCGAGGATCGCAGGGGTATGAAGTGCTGCTGCTGCGTGTATATGGCTCCCGCTCTTGATCCCGTTCCGGCGAGCAGGCCCGGCGGGCAGGGCGGTATGGGCCCTAGGTTGCTGTATACCAGGACGTTGCGGCCCGGCTGGATGAGGAGGTGTTGCTGCTGCTGCTGGGTGAGGTTGCCCAGCAATGTCCGATGCTGCTGCTGTTGCTGCTGCTGCTGCTGCTGGTGGTGATAGTAGGCAGGCACAACGGCAAAGCCGGGCTGCTGGTGCTGCTGCGGGCGTGGGGTCACAGCCACGACATGCACCTGCTGCTGCTGCTGGCTGATATGCACCCCGGCAACATGTTGCTGCTGCTGCTGCTGTTGCTGGAAGCTCGAGTGCAGGCGCGTGTGAGAAACTAATGGCTGCTGGGGCATCTTTGGTATCAGTGCGGCTGCCGTGGCAGAAACGGTGGCCACCGTGGTGGTGCGCGTGGCGAGGGTCGCGTTGCGTCGATAGGGATGCAGGCGCAGCCTGCGCCTCCTGCCCGCGGTGGAGTTCCAGCTTGGCTGAGCAGGGAATTTGCGGCGCAGTTTTTGCCGCACTGGCGTGATGGTGGTTGCTGCTGTCGCCGATGCGAAGGTAACTGCTCCCGATCCAGCTCCCGCTCCCGAGGCAGTGGCACTTGCCGTGGCGGTTTGGATGATTTCATTGAATATTCTGCTTATATTGATATTTACACTGCTATTTACACTGGTTCGGTGATGTTGCTGCAGCATGTAGCCCGCGGGCGAGGCTTGTTGCAGCTGCAGCTGCGTCGCTCGCGATATGCAGACTAGATAGACGCATAGTTGGAGCCACCTTGTGGCCGGCAGGAGTTTTTTCAGTTTTCGCGGCTGTGCTGGCGCCTCTGTCATCTTGACAGTTCGTTTGTCAGGCTCTGACATTTTCCGCTGTTCTTGTCGGGCGATATAACTAGTATTTGATCATTTTAAATGGGTTTGTTCACATTTGATTGCAGTCATTCGCAGCAGAGCTTTAGAAAAATAGTGCATTCATATAGAGTGGGAGAGTCCCTTGCTGTGACCCTTCTGAATGTTGCAATATTTTCGGAACTTCCTTGTAGTTGGCCTGAGCTAATCATCAACAATGGTTGGTAAAAATGTTTATTCGATAGGAAAACACATTCGACAGTTTGTAAATAAACAAACAATACTTTACAGTTCCAGTTCATACACAGATGTGTGTTGATGTGGGGTCTGCAAGCTAATTAGTAGAGACAAACAAAAATAGCGGGAACTTTTAACAAACAAGTTACAATATGTAGAGCTCTGGCTTGTTTATTTGGCTCCAAAACTCGAGGGAATGTCGATCAGAAATTGAATAAACAGCGCGGAAATTCTCAGCCCAAGCCCAGTGGGAGTTTCCTGCCGAAATGGGTCACGCAGTACCGATGCAAATTATTAGATAAATAGGATAAACAAAAATATAGCTGAGAAAACGTCATAAATTTGTTTGGTAAATCCCATAAAGTTGGGCCTGAAAACTTCATTATAAAAGGGATCCGCCAAGAGAGCTGTGTGGGGCTCTTGAGGGTACTGAAGCATCCGCTAGACAGTATAAATATTTTCCAGGAAGCCCAGCTGCAAACAAATTCGCATTCCCCATGAACCAAACATACACACACTCAGATATAAAACTACAAACGAAACGAGCTACTCAAGAACCCGCGGAGGGAGCAAAGTAAAGGAAACCAATTCGAAATCGTGATGTAATACATTTTCAAAGCGAAATTTAAAATAGTTAAGCTGCGAACAACAAAATGCCGGGATATGTCCGTCTATAAAAAGCCAATTCCGAGTGCCGACTGCTGACCGGCAATGACGCAAACTGAAATCCACTGATGAATAGCGGATCGTAAATAATCAAATATCGACTGACAAATAGCGAAACGGACAGTCCTGAGCCTCCCAAGCTCACCTGGTACACATACCCACAAGTGGAAAATTAGTTGAAAAAGCTACCACTTTACAACAAAAAAAGTGAACAAGTTTTTGTTTTCCTTTGAAATTTGGCGGCTTTCGGTTATTTGATCTTTTTTACTTCTCTTCTTAACAAACCCCCCTGAAAAAAAAGAAACATTTTTTCATAATTTTTGTTTTCTTTGGGCATCTTCCGCTTTTTGAGGTTTCTTAGTCATTGTCAGAGTCTGGGCTTTTTATTTGTCTTTCGGTTTTGCCTGACTCTTCACTTTTTGAGAAGCCTCTTGGCTACCTAATTTAAATTTCTCACATTACAATTAAATTTAAAGAAAACTTGTTGGGGCATACGCAGCTCGCTCGACAGATTTGACTTTTGGACCGCCTTGCGAGGGGAGCCATTTACCTTTCGGTATAAACGTGAGTGCCATGGCATTCCACATCTGACAGTTTAGTGCCAAATTAATGTAAAATTTTTCAAAAATGTCAGAGCTCAGTGCGTGTATAATTATTTCTCAAATTGGAGCTAATTGAATGTGACGGGAGTGCCACGACCAGTTTTCGAGTGGTAGAGAGCGACTGGCGTGACATGGTTTGGTCCTTACCCTCGATGAAGTGAAGGGATTGATATATGGAAATACAAAAATCAGATAGATTGTTGAGGCATAGAAAGGAACCACAAGGCATCATCTTCCAAGAGATCAGAGCTGCTCACGCAGTGCCCCAGTGCTTCCGAGCCACGAGAACGAAGCTAGCCGAAAATGATTCTTTAAAATCGAATGGCTCGGTTCCTCGGGGGCAGTGTGGATGCTTACGCTTATCTTTCTAAATACAAAGTGTTATAGAATGATTGATTACTAAAGATATTTCAGATCTCAAGTCAAATACTATCTAAGATATCTTCAAAGATTCATTCGTTCTAAAATACTATTAGGAATAATTATCGCTATTAATGCCCTTGCGCGATCTAGTGATAGATCAGGGAACTCGGGCCAATTGATCACAGAACTCGATTATCAATTCAACAATACTTCTTCGTATTTTCCCTGACCCCATTTTCGATCTATGGAAACCTTTCTCCAAGCCTCCCGCTGAGAGCAGATGCATACACATGTCCTACATCATCTCTCTAATCTCACTAATCTAAACAGAGAAAGAGAACGAAACGGCCTCCAATATATGGAGCTCATCAACAACGAACCAAACTAGTTGAGAGCTTCCTCCTTCTGGTAGAGTTAAATGGATAAAAAAAATAAATATTTTCATAAGGTGAATTTATGATGGAACCCGAACTAAATGTGTTTGCTGATCTGGTAGTCCGCGGGGCTCCATATCAAGTCATTAACACATTTTCCAATTTACGGAGTGAAAAACGAAATCGTGTCTCGGCAAACAATTCAATTGCAATTATGCAATAAAGATTGGAAACCGAAGACGAAGACCAAAGGAAACGAAGCCATTTCCCCATGCGAATCCAGTTGGGGAACGATCAAACGGGTCAGCAGGGGGTTGCTCCAGGGGCTGAGCACTGGGGGATAGTCAAATACTTTATGGAGCTCTCCGGCTCTGCAATGGAGCCGAATGATGAAGGCGTTAAATGATGAGTTTCCCGGTGGAATGGCCCGTTTTGCGAGCTTGTGGCGTGAATTGTGAACACTCGGACATGTGCGAAGTGTTGAACAGTTTTGTTAAGTGGGTTACATTTAATGAAGATGTGTGTTTTTAGATGCAAGCAGCGAACGGCAAAGTTGCAGGCAGGTGAAAAATCTCGGCTCTACAAAAAGCTAACATGCAAAAGGCTTTCCTAACGCAAACAAATAATAAATAATAATAATAAGTTGCGGCCGAATGATTTCAGTAACTTTCATGGAGTTCAACAAGTTTTCAGTTTTTGTAATCAGTTTGTTCCTTTTAAATGAGCATTTTGACGAAAACAATTCCGCATCACTAAATATGCTGAATTTGTTCCGTCAAAATGCTCATTTAAAAGATTAACAGGAAGGCTTAGAAATATGAAAATAAACGGTTACTTTACAAGGCTTGTCCTTCATTTAAAATAAACCATTCGCAGTATAGAAAATATATAAACACAATTAAATATTGAGCGCTCTTAAGTATTGACCTCTCTAAAGTAGCTAATTAAGTGCAAAACAGGAGCAAATGTGTCAATTCCCATTATAAAATATATCCAAACAACCAAACTGGTTGAAATTCGATATGCGACCCTGACTCCTTTTTTCTTAACTCTTGAAAATCAATCATGCGTTAAGACGAGCCGTCGGCTAATTACGTAGAATTGTCTCTGCTAATTAGAACAAATACGACGGAGCAGAGCGACACTTTCGAGTCGCTCATTGTCAAGACAAATGGCGAAAAATACGGAATATGCACGATACCAACAATGTGGCAGTGCAATCAAGTGGGCAAAACGGGTTTCCGACCCTCGTTACACTAAATTTCGGGCTTAGTCTGAGAAAAATGGCAACACAGTTGGCCAGGGGACAAAGCCCAGTAGCCACGCATGCATCGAGAAGAGGAAAAACGTAAGATGGAAAATGGAAATAATGAACCAACATAAGAAATGACTTAATCGCTGGCGGCTTGTTAACCCCGGCTTAAGGCCCGACTTGCACGGGGTCCAATGCCAGACGGGGCTTTAAGTAGCTGCGCAAATAGAGATTTACTGCAATTTACTCGAAGGCCTCAACCCATGACTGCTAGTTAATAATTTCCGAGGCCCCCGAATCGCGAATCGTTTGCAGATTGTACGTCCGCCTGGGATCGGAGAGGAGAGGAGGAGGCTGAGGGGGGCAGTGGAAGACCACCGTCAGCGCCTTTGAGGAATTGCATAATTATAGCACTTCCCTTGGATGGCCATCCAATGACTGCTTTATCCACATTCCTGGTGGCCCGTCCCGGGGTTCACTATAATTTGTTTAATATTCTTTTTCCCCTAACATTGAGGAAACATTGTGTGTTCGTTTGTCTCTACTAAGGAAGGTCTTTTGAAAAATTAACCAAAATAATGAGGAGTTCACTAAGCTCAAAACCATTTTATCACATAGTTCAATGAGCATCCTAAAGAATAAACTGATTTGTGGCAGTAAACTTCCCATGCATAGATTACCCTTTATTGGACGAGCAGACATATTTCCCCAGCATCTTTTTGCAATTTTCTACCCCAGGGCAGCGTTTTAGAGTCCCCTAGTCTAGACTGAAGAGAAGGCAATATTTGTACATTGTAAAAGCATGATACTGATCTTGATGGTTAAGATCGCACACAGCATGCTCGGAGTGGTGGCTCTGGTGGAAAGCTAGCTTGCAGAATGGCTGAGTTCGTCTGGCCGAGAGTTCAAGCCAGTTGCATTGTTTAACTTTGACTTTGACTCGTGTCAACTGGGTCTCCTTCGATGGGAATCAGTGATCGTGGCTGCCGCCTCCGAGGGCACTGTCGAGTGATCAATAGTGTGTGTCTTGGCCATGGGAAAAGGGCCGCGGCTGCCAGGAGTTAGAGCGTGGAAAGTGGCACTCGTTATGCATATGAATCGATTGCACTTGCTCCGAATAACCGACCAGCAGATGCCGACTTTAAAACTGCTTTCTGCCGGGCCGCTCTTGAGTAAACAATCGAAACTGAAATCGAAATGTGCAAAGTGCACTGTTTTCAGTCGGTCAGAAGATGATCGCGGGAATGACATAAACAATGTGGGCCTCAAATGACCTGACTGTTCGGCAATTGAGATTTATGGACCTGGCTTGGATTTTATGGGAGGTCCTGCATTGATCATTCAAGTGCGATATGGTCGTGGAATCCAAAGCGATCACTTGAGAAGAAATCGCGATCGGGCAGCTGTGAGTCTGTCTCTTTATCTGAAGAGAAGGTATTATGGTTTTAATTTGTGATCTCCTTCCATGTTTACCCATACTCTTATCCCTGCCAGCGAAGTCACTGGTTTCTTTTCCCCAATCGAGGGGATTGTATATGCAAACCCAAATGATCATCACCCGCCTCATAATCACCTTTCCGATCGTTCCCCTCGCATAAATCAAATTATAGGGTACTCCAGCGTCGAGCTCCCGCAGGCAGTCCTTTATGTTCAATGCCAATTTAAGCATTTTCGTTGGCGGTCTCTCTCTCTGGCTGTGCCTGATCTTTGATCTACAATTTGAAACGCCGAAGCGCAGTTTTGCAGGGCAGCCGTTAGATCGAACGCGATGCTATCTTTTATTTAGGGAGTTGGAACTTGTTTTTGCCTCGACCGAACCGAAGAGCTGCTAGGAAGACAATGGGTAGGCGCCGCTTTCAAGTTCAATGACGACGAATGCGACGTCGATCCTCCAGATCGATCGAGGAGCGGGTCTAATTGGGTCAGCTGGTCCCGGTCCCGGTCCCGGTCCTCGGGTTCTGAGCCGATTAATTGGATTACCGCCTTTTGATTATGGCTCCAACTCTGGGCAACACGCGCCCAGCTTTTGGGGCTGAGACATCGCGATCGATCGTACATTTTTGTACAACTGGGCGTGAGTTTTGCAATAGAGATAGACCCATTTGAAGGCAACATCGGCGGAGGGCCAGCCTTTGTTTGCGCATTCCAAACTTATCACAAAGCAAACCAATGGGGGAAAACTCATCTCGGGAGACACCAGCGTCTTGTAAGTGTTATCTACTCGCACTGCTTGGGCAAACAGGGTTTCTAAGACAAAAGGCCACTACTGTCGACACTTTCGGGGAACGAGGAATGGAAAGTGGAGAGTGAAAAGAAAGGGGGCCAAGCCGAGTGGCCCCAGGTTGCAGCTCTATTAGCATTCCCAGAACCAGAAACCAGAGAGTCCATGCTGCTCATCCATTAATCTGATCGCTGCTCCCAGCACTGCAGCCCATTAATCATCATGATGTCCCAGTCCAATCATCACTTGCGGCCGGGCTACCACTAAATATGTGGACCTCTGGGGCTTCCGCTAATGAGTTATGGGCCTTGTGGCTTTGCGTAATCATTTCGGCTATTAGCGGTCCACTCACTGATTTGTACTTTTAATTAAGCGGCTTTTATTGCCATCTGGCGGAGGTGTCTCCTTAGGCCGCCACTCATCAGGCCAGCTGCTGGTAATTACATATGTAAATCCACATGCGCTGAGGCGTCTAATATAACGAGGTGAAGCCTTGGGCAATATCAGATCTCAAAATCAAGCCCAAATCTTCAGACACGCTCCAGAAATAAAGCATTGCTCAAAAGGGCCCTTAGTAAGAAAATCTTTTTCATTTCAGTCCAGAGAGGGGAACTGTTATATTTACTAAGTAACGAGGTTTTATCACAATTTTTTCAATTCTTTAAAAACTTTAGTTTTTTTTATCCAGAAAATATTGCAACACTGGGAAAGATCCAAGACTTAAACTTGTTGGTTTCACTTTTATCCACCTTGTTCACATTTTATTAATTTTGAATGTTGATTGAGTAAATATTTGTATTATCAAACAGTGGGCGAGTCCCGATCGAAAGATATCGCGCCGCGATGAGCGATAATCAAATCAATTTTCTTTCGTTGCATTGCAAATTTTCCTTATCATCCTTGGGAAATCGACGACGCTCTCGCGCTGCTCAAATCAACATAATTGGCCCCGACAAAAGGCGAAATAAGAGGCGAGGAGCCGACGGAACGAACTCGGATGGGGTGGGGCACGGCACCGACCGCTGCCCCAAGTTGCAAGTGAGGTGAAGCGCCAGTCACGTCGCGATCGCGGCGCGTGCGTCGCAAATCAAGTGCAAAAATAGATCAATCAAGCAATCAATCCGTCCAATCGCTCTCGGCCAACTCCCTGGCATTCGAACCGGCCGAGCAACCGTGAGCCCGGCTTCCACCGGTGGAAATCAATCGAAATTCACCCAAATCAATGTCTACACATTACTGCTGAATCGAATTTTCCTCTTTTTGTCATTTCCCCAGAAGTGCACAGAAAACACAAAATACAAAGAAAAATCTCTTTCTTTGGCTTATTTCTGCACTCGGCCTGGCCCGTTTCCCACACCAACACACGCGTTATTCGATCGCGGCTCCGCTCGTTTTCCATGAATCCAACCGCGCGCGTCGTCTCATTGCAACCAACTGACTTGACTTTCTTGGGGATCGGTTGGCGTTGGAGCCCCAAAGCTGGCGCTTCGAACATGTTGCGCGCGGTTGGGAGACGGCGCACAGTGGCAGGTAGTGGCGGAAAATGGCTTTTATTCAGTGTATAGGCCAGATTCTGTGTGGCAGCGAAAAAACAAGGCAAATTAAGAGAACTCAACACCAATAACAAGCCAAGAATTTTAATTTACACGTAAGACACGTTGTTCGCAATTTAGCAGTATTACGAGTTTAGTATAGATGTAATACTTAATAATATCAAAAGTTTACTTAGTATATTATACTCTATAGTGTGTATTTTCTAGTATTATGTATGTACGAAAAAGCATTCCAAATTCATTAACATATCGCGTTAACTGGAATAGTATTAGTAATTAGTAATTAGTCATATTTCTCAAGTCTTGATGTAGATTAGTAATATTTTTATACTTTTGTAGTGTTAATTTAATAAGCATCTTATTAAAAATGGTATACTCAAAAGAGTTTTTTTTGCGTAGTGCAGGGTTAAACTACTCGCTTAAAAACCTTTTATAAATCATGACTCAATAAGATTACTTATACAAAATGTATACTAAATAAAATAGACAACAATTTGTCCTTGTAAGTTTTCCACTGTACAGTGATGTGGTTTAGCAACATGTGTTGCATGCAACATACATATGTTGACTTAATGGAAGGATGGCATTGATTTTGTCAGACTTTTAATATTAAAACTAACATCAAGTAATGGCGAAAAATGTTAAGCTACGGCTTAAATAAGATATTCCTAAATTATGCAAGCTTGCCTTTTTAACGTTTTTTAATATCTTAGGAGTAGGATTTTCTATTTTGGCTATGTTTTATTTCTCAAAAGTGTATGGAAGTACAATAAATTTAAAGGCTACATTATTTTTATTTTACATTCCTATTATGTAATTAAACTCTTTATAATATTGTTATACATTTCTATTTAAACCTAATATGTATAAGATTTTATTCATAACTTCTCCATTAAAAAGTTACACCTACGAAATTCGACTGCGTCCAACTAAATTCTTAAAAGATGCTTTTCCTGCTGCTGCGTGATGCAATGGAGAAAAGTAAAAAAAAAATCCGAAGCCGGGACTGAAGAACATCAACGCGAAACCGACACAAGGAAAACATCTAGCAATTTTTCCATAATCAGCCAGTGAGCTACAAATAGCTCTTGGCTTGGGTTGTCTGCATATGGGCACCGCACCTTGCTACCAGCAGCGGCTGAGATACTCCGGCAATCCGCACCAGACATGGCCAGACTGGCGGGCAGCGAGATCTTGCCTACGACTGGGCCTTTTACACTTGGTCGAAAGAAACATTCCATGTCACAAACGCAGTTATTTATGCGCTTCAGACCGGACAGCACGGACAGACATTACTGACTGCCGGCAGTTTTCCTGACATTGTCACATGAACATGTCGCGTTAACCTTTCGTTTGTGGCCAAAGCCAGAGCCAGATCCTGTAGTGGCGACTGAAGAGCCGCGAGATACATTTTTTTACCTAGAAGTAGGCTACAGATCATAAAAGCTTTAGGCCAAGTTTTTTTTTCAGCTCAAAAGCAGACAACATTTTTGGCAACTTTTAAGCCGAGCTTTTAGTGCATGTGCATAAAATTCGTGAGCTGCATTTTTTTGTGGTATTTGCCTGAACAGATTTTAGGGAAAATATAACAGATAGCTCATAGCGGCGCCAGGGAAGATCTGGAAAGCTCTTGTTCCAATTAGGAAATTTTTCGCTGCTGCTAAGCCTGAACCTAGGTCGCTCCACCTATTTCCGTGCTAAACTCTTTTCAAATCGAGATCCGGTGGAGTGCACAAGTATTGGAGTTGCTTCTCGCAGACCAAATCTTAAATGAGAGTTAAGTCCAAGCGGACAGCATACAAATTGGAGTGCGAAGAAATTTAACTTGCCGGAGCTTAAGCAAACTCAAGTGAGTAGGAAAGCTGGCAGTGTCTGTGTGAAGTGCGTAACCCTTTTTGTTGCACAGGTCACAGGAAAGTGTCTACGAAGGTTGTAAGGCGACCATCTGGCGTCGACCAGTACCCAAGTGAAAGAGGTTATACTTGGGAGACCCCTTAAATTTTCACCGGGGACAATCATCCAGCGGGTAAATATTTCGAAAAGCGTGTTTCGGTTATTGGTTGCTTACTGTGGTGAATTTAAAATCAACAGATTGACCCCAGCAAGCAGTTTTTGAGTTCCGGTCCCGAGGAGCACCCCCTAAGCGGGGCATGACGGGCTAGGAAGCCGAAGGAGGGATGAATACCTAACTCTAGTGCCGTTAAATCGGCCACCAGCACGCCTGCGCGACATTCTTAAGTGGCCGGCTATGCAGTTGCGGAAAATTTTGTTGGTGATGTTTGGCAGTGATCGGCAGTTTAAATTGTTTGACCCTGGCATGACCTCTGTGCCCTTGCTGCTTTAACCTATATTCGGTGAAGTGATCATAACTAATGGGTAGTCCCGATCAGTAGCCATAGGCAACGTCCGTCGTCCGACCGCTGTGTATGCGCGAATTTAATGCGAATTAACTGCGCGAATTAAATGTCCAATCTGAAGGATTTTTAATCTTTGGAAAAGATGTGCCCCAGTTTTGTTTTATCCAAACGGTCTTAACCTACATGGCATGGCGTAACGCTTACGTAAGCCTTCTCTGATTTTTTTTATGCAAACTTTTGCTGAAACTAGAAGCCAAAAATAATGAGAGGAACTATCTTTGAAAAATTATGAAGGAAAATTTATTGGAAAATATTTAAGTAATTTTAAAATTTAGGTTTAAGCAAAATTAATTAGTTTTCTTGCTCAAAGCGAAGAGTAGGGTATCTCTTTATTGCTTTTGTTTCTACTAACACAATGAAAGCCAGCCTACTGCTTACACTGGGCCAGGCCAAACAACCATTAATTTCCAGCACACCTTCGAGGGAGATCGATCTTTCGCCGATGGATGAGATGCGTGAGTGTTAATAAAAGAACATTATTTTTAAAAGTTTAAACAAAAGCTAAATAATAAAACATGAAAATTCTACACTATGCTAAAAGTTTACCTTGAATTAAATGTCGCTACAAATTGAATTAATGAATTACTCTAAATTGGAGATCGCAAGAAAATTAAATTAATGAACTATCTCTACTAAAATTTTAACTTTAATTATGGCAATTTATGAAGTAATGAGAAATGAAGTGAACTAATTTAGCCTTTCAAATAAATTCAACTTAGAGCAGCGTTCAAAACAAAAATTTAAATTAATTAAACAAAGAACTATGTTTAAAGATGTTATTTTTAAAATTTTTGAATACTTTAAGAGTATACATATATAGTCTAATTCTCTGTCTGCCTCTAAAAAAATGAATTTAAACGTAATGTTAGCCTTAATCAGTACATTTATATTAAATCTTAATGTCTAATGAAATCATGAATTCTTAAATCTCTGTGTTTTTACCGACTCGAATGATGACTCCACGGTCGTAAGAATCAAAAGGGATCACCAGAGCCATGCTCTTGCGGCAGGTGATCGTAGGTAGGGTGGGCAATATGCGAGCGCAACAACATCTGTGTCTCCGCAAAAAATTTTAGTTTTCTCTCTGTTCTTCTGCCTTTTCTCTAAGCTGCCGCTTTTCCTCTATCTCCTATCCTTCAGTGAATTTTGGTTATCATATCTTCCGGTTTAGTCTAGCTTTTATTTTTGTCGCAGCACGCTCAATTCTTGTCTTGTTAGTAATGATGTGTAGTCCGTGTCCGAGGTCTGGGTCAGCAAGACCACCACCCCCAAAGCCGACGAGCTAGAGCCGGAAACCTACAGCGTGCCCCAGCAGCTCAGATCCTCCCAAAGCAAACGAACTTGAACGTTACACACTACAGTTATAATTCATTATTATTAATAAGAAAAGTGGCGCTCAACGTGTGGAGCCTTAGTAAAAGAATATTTTATTAAGACTCGCGGATAAACAAATTCATTCCTGATTATTTAACTCCCTCGTGTCTAAACAATTCTTGGATAACAGTTTTGCGAGTATTGGTATTCCTAACTGGCCAGAGTTTTAACGTGTGTGGATTTATAAAAGATTCTTTTTAATAAAACTCGAGGGTAAATAAATTCTTTCTATTTCTACAATTCTATCTTTCTTTCAATTTCTTTCAAGCTTATATCAAAAATTTTTTTTTTTTGTTTTTCTGATAAGTCTTGGAAAACAGTTGAGGTTAATATCTGTATTCCCAACTGGCCAGATTTACAAGGAAGCAAAAGATTTTTTCCTTAACTTAGAAGAGATGACAAGGTGGCTAGTAAAGATGAGGAAAACAGAGGAAGCAATACAGAGCGCTCATCCTCTGTCCCAGTTTATAACACTAAGTCACTGAACTACTCTTAACTCTAAACTCAACTACACGGAAAATATAGGCATTTCTTCGGAGTCGTGCCATATCCAGAAAGAGTATAAAAAAAACTTCTTTTATTCTTTTACTTTTTCCTTGAAGTTTTAGCTTCTTTCGATCATATTCTGGAATACATGCGTAGCTGTCTCTGAACTAATCGCTGTCCGAATTCGAAATAAAGAAATAGAGCTTCCCTCTTTTGAATAGGGCTTAAATCTAATCAAAAGTTTTCACTTTCCAATCTTTAAATTTCCGAGAAAATTGATTTTTTTTAATTATGATTCTTCGAGACGTGTGACATCTAATCAAGAGTTCGGTAAACACATTTTTTGTATATATATATTATATCTTTACTTCTCTATATTTGGCTTTACTTATCGAAAAACAAAACAAAGCAACATTTTCAAAGAAATTTCGATTGCAGTTGATTGGTTAACTGTTGTCGGAACGTCAATAATTTTATTTTTTTTTGCATTCAAACCAAATTTTCGTATCTTGTGGGAATGATGGGGTTAGACCGATCTCCGGAAAGAGGAGCTGAATCAAGCCCAAAGGTCGTTTGTCCGTTATGTACAGCAGATATAAATCCTGCTGAGCTTTTTATAACCAGTTGTCAACACGAGTTTCATAAGCGATGTATAGAAGCTCATTGGAAGGATAGCGCACAATGTCCGGTGTGTAAAGTATCTAGTAGACAGGCAATTTCGAAGCCTATAGAGGTATCTGAGAGACAAACCCGAAGTGGGTCGAAAAAACGACAGCCTTTAGATACAGTTGCTCAGCAAGCATTAGATAATACAGCTTCGACCTCAGGACAAAGTGCACAAGTTAATAACAGTGGGGTTAGCAATTCAAGTGTTCTAACAGCTAATGCTATAACGTTACTGGCTATGGAGCGAAGATTACTCGCTACGCTTTCGGAAAGGATGACCGATTTGATTCAAAATTCAGTAACTGACAGCATAACCAGGGCGTTAGCAAGCACCAGTCGTGAAAGTGACAATTCTGAGAGTGAACATTCGTCGCGTCGATCGCTGGGTAATGATGATGATAGGGTCGAAACTAGGAATGGAACCGGAAGCAGTTCAAGACAAGTCCCCTTGGCACCGGGCTCTCCCGCATCCCAAAGAAGCACTACGTCCGAGTTGGTGAACCGACCAGATAAGGTCGTGCATATCCTCAATGGATGGAAGATAAAATATTCAGGAATAGGAGTATCAGTAGATAATTTTATTTATAGAGTAGATACACTAACCCGAGAGACGTTAGGTAGTAATTTCAATCTACTTTGTAAACACGCAAGCGTCCTTTTTGAAGGGAAGGCCAATGAATTTTATTGGCGTTATCATAAAGCGCACGGCGAGATTCTTTGGGACACTTTCTGTTCAGCTTTGCGTCTTCAGTTTCGCCAGAGCAGAGACGATGGCGATATCGAAGAATTAATTAGGAACACTAAACAAAAGCCAAATGAATCTTTTGATTGTTTTTATGATACAATATCTGGCCTAGTCGATCAGCTGGAGCATCCATGGACGTCAAGTAAATTAATTCGAGTTCTTAGAAACAATTTGCGTCCAGAAATTAGACATGAGATCTTGAACATTGATGTTAATACTGTTTCAGATCTAAGACAGATTTGTCGCAGGCGCGAAGCCTTCTTAGCCGATGTTAAGCGGTGCAGTGGCTACGTGCGGAGCACTCCGTTCAGACGAGAAGTGTCTGAATTTAGTCAGGAATGTGAAACTCAGGTAGAATCAGAATCCGAAAGTGAGGCTGATGTCGAAGCGTTTTCCTTATTATGTTGGAATTGTCGAAAGGAAGGGCATAGATATCAGGATTGTGTATCTGAAAGAAGAGTTTTTTGTTACGGTTGTGGAGCTGCAAATACTTACAAACCAAGCTGTAGTAAGTGTTCAAAAAACTCCAAAACCGGCATGTCGAAGTCGCAATTCAGACAGAAGACTTCGAGTGCCTTCCGGAGCCAAGCCACGATGACCGAAGAGTAGTAGATGCAGCAAATGTTACTCAACTTCCATACCCTGACGAACAACAAATACCTGCTAGTCCTTTGCTACATAGCAAAATCCCAATATTAAAGGGAATAACTATACCAGTAGACAACTATCTACATGATTTGCAAAAACATAAGTCTCGCAATTCTACTCGAATAAAATCATTCTGGCAAAATGTCAAGCAATGTAGAATTGGCATCGAGTATATAAATTCACTACCGACAGGACCAAAAGATCCTCGACCCTTTTTGCCAATTCGTGTACTAGATCGAATAGTTTACGGCCTTTTAGACTCCGGAGCGTCAATTAGTTGTGTGGGAGGTAACTTAGCTCGTGAGGTAATGACCAAAGGAGATTTCAAAGTCATCAAGAGTAGTGCTACAACAGCCGATGGTCGGTCACAGCAGATAACAGGCTTTTTCCAAGCTGAGGTGGAATACGCCGACGTAAAGAATCGGTTAAAAATTTACATAGTGCCCTCACTGAAACAGGATTTATATCTAGGGATAGATTTTTGGAGGCTGTACGATCTTCTTCCCAGAAATTTGAATATAGCTGAATTAGACTCATCGGAGACTGACTGCAAAGTCAAAGTAGATCAGCACAGACTGTCCGAGATGGATAAAGCTAAACTATCGAATGTGATTAATTGTTTTCCGTCGTTTAGCCAAGAAGGTCTTGGTAAGACCAACCTTATATCACATTCTATTGATGTAGGTATGGCTAAACCAATAAAACAACGCCATTTCCCTGTCTCACCGGCCGTTGAAAAGGCGATGTATGCCGAGATTGACAGGATGATACAACTAGGAGTGATAGAAGAGTCCGACAGCTCATGGTCATCTCCAATTGTTATGGTAACGAAACCTGGAAAGGTCAGAATTTGTTTGGATTGTCGCAAGGTGAACAGTTTCACCGAAAAGGATGCATATCCTCTTCCACAAATTAGTGGCATATTGAGTCGCTTGCCGAAGGCCGAATATATAACAAGCCTTGACCTAAAAGACGCGTACTGGCAAGTACCTTTAGAAATTTCTTCTCGCGACAAGACGGCGTTCACTGTTCCTGGTAGACCCCTCTATCAGTTTAAAGTTATGCCGTTCGGGCTTTGCAATGCCACAAGTACAATGTCTCGATTGATGGACAAAGTGGTGCCAGCTCATCTGAGAAACGAGGTTTTCATTTACCTAGATGATCTGCTGATAGTGTCTTCAAGTTTTGAGAGGCATTTAGAGGTGCTAAGAGAGGTTGCGCTACACATTAGGCGTGCAGGCTTGACTATCAATATTGGCAAAAGTCATTTCTGCATGCTGAGGGTGCGATATTTGGGCCACATAATCGGCGATGGAGGAATCCGAACCGATCCCGAAAAGGTTGCCGCAATCAGGGATTTTCCTTTGCCAAAGACTTTGCGTAATTTGCGAAGTTTTATGGGTCTGTGCGGATGGTATCGCAAGTTTGTTCCCAATTTTGCGTCTCTTGCTGCCCCTTTAACAGATCTGATGACCACGAAAAGAAGATTCAGTTTGACAAAAGCAGCTGTAGAATCTTTTGAGAAGCTAAAGCAATGTCTTAGCGAGGCTCCGGTTTTATGCAGTCCTGATTTTTCGAAGCCGTTCGCAATACATTGCGACGCGAGTAAGACCGGAGTTGGAGCTGTATTAGTCCAAGTTTCGGAAGAAGGAGATGAGCGTCCTATTGCCTTCATTTCGAAGAAATTAAATAAGGCGCAACGAAATTATACCGTCACTGAGCAAGAATGTCTCGCTGCGATCGTGGCTCTTAAAAATTTTAGAGCATATGTGGAAGGACATAGATTCAAAATCATAACCGATCATGCGTCATTAAAATGGTTGATGTCTAACCATGACCTAAATTCGCGTCTAGCTCGATGGGCTTTGGCCTTACAAAGGTATGATTTCGAGATTGAGCATCGCAAAGGTTCGCTTAACGTAGTTCCCGACTCCTTGTCTCGGGTAAACGAAGACGTGATAGCTGCGATAGACTTGCGGGATGGATTTCTCGTAGATCTAAATTCCGATCACTTTAAATCAGCGGAATATACCGAACTCGTGCAGAAAGTGAGTGCAAATCAGACGAATTTTCCGGATCTTAGGACCGATAGCGGTTACATTTATCGAAAGGCGGAGCATTTGACAGGAGAGCAAGTGCACGATGAATATGCCTGGAAGCTCTGGGTGCCGAAGGAACTGGTTCCTGAGATACTTTCTCGCGCTCACGATAGTTCGTTGTCTGCTCATGGTGGGATACACAAGACCATTGAAAGAGTTAGACGTTATTATTTCTGGCCTGGACTCGTGACAGATGTTAAGGCCTATATAAATGCTTGTGAGGTGTGCAAAACCACAAAAGCACCAAATTATGTTTTGCGACCACCCTTAGGAAAAGCACCGGAAAGTCAACGATTTTTCCAAAGACTATTTATAGATTTTCTTGGACCATACCCCAGATCCAGAAGTGGAAATATTGGGATTTTTATCGTTCTCGACCATTTTTCCAAGTATGTTTTTCTTAAACCAGTAAAGAAGATAGATGCAGGTTGCGTTATAAAATATTTGGACGGAGAGTTGTTTATGTCGTACGGCACTCCCGAAACGATAGTGTCTGACAATGGATCTCAATTCCGTTCGCACGCTTTTCAGAAATTAATGCAGCAGTACGGCATTAGGCATACGCTGACTGCTGTGCATTCGCCTCAGGCTAACGCCTCTGAGCGCGTTAACCGGTCTGTTATCTCTGCAATTAGAGCGTATTTGCGGCCTGATCAGAAAGATTGGGACGAATACCTAAATAGGATTAGTTGTGCGTTGAGATCATCCGTACATTCAAGCCTAGGAACATCTCCTTACTACATGGTTTTCGGGCAACACATGATTACTTCTGGCTCCACGTATTCTTTGTTGAGGAAGCTCAACCTATTGGATGACCGATCCCTAAAATTTGACCGTCAAGACTCGTTCGAGATAGTGCGGGAGAAAGCATGCCAACGGATGTTAACGAAGCACTCCGAAAACGAGAAGAAATACAATCTTAGGGCTAGAGTTGTTTCGTATGCAGAAGGGCAAGAAGTATTTCGTAGGAATTTTAAGCAAAGTTGTTTCCAGACAGGATACAATGCTAAATTCGGTCCTTCCTTTGTAAAAGCCAGAGTTCGCAGAAGGTTAGGAAACTCTTACTACGAGCTAGAAGATTTGCAAGGGAAACCATTGGGTACATACCATGCGAAAGATATTCGCCAATAATATGTCTTCAGTCGGCATCAGTCTATGGTATCAGTAAGATATATACCCTAGCCAGATGTTACCGGGGGGCTTTTGTAGTGGCGACTGAAGAGCCGCGAGATACATTTTTTTACCTAGAAGTAGGCTACAGATCATAAAAGCTTTAGGCCAAGTTTTTTTTTCAGCTCAAAAGCAGACAACATTTTTGGCAACTTTTAAGCCGAGCTTTTAGTGCATGTGCATAAAATTCGTGAGCTGCATTTTTTGTGGTATTTGCCTGAACAGATTTTAGGGAAAATATAACAGATAGCTCATAGCGGCGCCAGGGAAGATCTGGAAAGCTCTTGTTCCAATTAGGAAATTTTTCGCTGCTGCTAAGCCTGAACCTAGGTCGCTCCACCTATTTCCGTGCTAAACTCTTTTCAAATCGAGATCCGGTGGAGTGCACAAGTATTGGAGTTGCTTCTCGCAGACCAAATCTTAAATGAGAGTTAAGTCCAAGCGGACAGCATACAAATTTGAGTGCGAAGAAATTTAACTTGCCGGAGCTTAAGCAAACTCAAGTGAGTAGGAAAGCTGGCAGTGTCTGTGTGAAGTGCGTAACCCTTTTTGTTGCACAGGTCACAGGAAAGTGTCTACGAAGGTTGTAAGGCGACCATCTGGCGTCGACCAGTACCCAAGTGAAAGAGGTTATACTTGGGAGACCCCTTAAATTTTCACCGGGGACAATCATCCAGCGGGTAAATATTTCGAAAAGCGTGTTTCGGTTATTGGTTGCTTACTGTGGTGAATTTAAAATCAACAGATTGACCCCAGCAAGCAGTTTTTGAGTTCCGGTCCCGAGGAGCACCCCCTAAGCGGGGCATGACGGGCTAGGAAGCCGAAGGAGGGATGAATACCTAACTCTAGTGCAGTTAAATCGGCCACCAGCACGCCTGCGCGACATTCTTAAGTGGCCGGCTATGCAGTTGCGGAAAATTTTGTTGGTGATGTTTGGCAGTGATCGGCAGTTTAAATTGTTTGACCCTGGCATGACCTCTGTGCCCTTGCTGCTTTAACCTATATTCGGTGAAGTGATCATAACTAATGGGTAGTCCCGATCAGTAGCCATAGGCAACGTCCGTCGTCCGACCGCTGTGTATGCGCGAATTTAATGCGAATTAACTGCGCGAATTAAATGTCCAATCTGAAGGATTTTTAATCTTTGGAAAAGATGTGCCCCAGTTTTGTTTTATCCAAACGGTCTTAACCTACATGGCATGGCGTAACGCTTACGTAAGCCTTCTCTGATTTTTTTATGCAAACTTTTGCTGAAACTAGAAGCCAAAAATAATGAGAGGAACTATCTTTGAAAAATTATGAAGGAAAATTTATTGGAAAATATTTAAGTAATTTTAAAATTTAGGTTTAAGCAAAATTAATTAGTTTTCTTGCTCAAAGCGAAGAGTAGGGTATCTCTTTATTGCTTTTGTTTCTACTAACACGATGAAAGCCAGCCTACTGCTTACACTGGGCCAGGCCAAACAACCATTAATTTCCAGCACACCTTCGAGGGAGATCGATCTTTCGCCGATGGATGAGATGCGTGAGTGTTAATAAAAGAACATTATTTTTAAAAGTTTAAACAAAAGCTAAATAATAAAACATGAAAATTCTACACTATGCTAAAAGTTTACCTTGAATTAAATGTCGCTACAAATTGAATTAATGAATTACTCTAAATTGGAGATCGCAAGAAAATTAAATTAATGAACTATCTCTACTAAAATTTTAACTTTAATTATGGCAATTTATGAAGTAATGAGAAATGAAGTGAACTAATTTAGCCTTTCAAATAAATTCAACTTAGAGCAGCGTTCAAAACAAAAATTTAAATTAATTAAACAAAGAACTATGTTTAAAGATGTTATTTTTAAAATTTTTGAATACTTTAAGAGTATACATATATAGTCTAATTCTCTGTCTGCCTCTAAAAAAATGAATTTAAACGTAATGTTAGCCTTAATCAGTACATTTATATTAAATCTTAATGTCTAATGAAATCATGAATTCTTAAATCTCTGTGTTTTTACCGACTCGAATGATGACTCCACGGTCGTAAGAATCAAAAGGGATCACCAGAGCCATGCTCTTGCGGCAGGTGATCGTAGGTAGGGTGGGCAATATGCGAGCGCAACAACATCTGTGTCTCCGCAAAAAATTTTAGTTTTCTCTCTGTTCTTCTGCCTTTTCTCTAAGCTGCCGCTTTTCCTCTATCTCCTATCCTTCAGTGAATTTTGGTTATCATATCTTCCGGTTTAGTCTAGCTTTTATTTTTGTCGCAGCACGCTCAATTCTTGTCTTGTTAGTAATGATGTGTAGTCCGTGTCCGAGGTCTGGGTCAGCAAGACCACCACCCCCAAAGCCGACGAGCTAGAGCCGGAAACCTACAGCGTGCCCCAGCAGCTCAGATCCTCCCAAAGCAAACGAACTTGAACGTTACACACTACAATCCATTGCCAGAGCCGAAAAGAAACCACAGGGGGCCGGCCAATAGATGGTCATAAGCTTTATGCATGTGAGATCTAACACACAAAACTTATTATTCCTTTCTATGAAGCCAACTGTCAATATTTTAATTGCCGCGGCTCTGAGTAAAAAATAAAAAACAAAAACGAAGTGCAGCCAGTTTGAGTCCAACTTCGAGTCCACTGCGTGTGTCCGCATTCTGTGTGCTGAGACCAGCAGGAAAATTCATTTTTCTTTCCTTTCTTCAGTGGCCAAAGCTTCGATATTCTGCTGGCTGGTCTGCTACTTTTTCCAATAAAGCAAATCGTCTTGGAAACGTGCCAAGCATTTTAAGAGCACATCGATCGCCTAGTGGCGAGTGGACCAAAGTGGCTCACATGCGGCTCGTCTGGTTTTATAACCTTTTTGTCACCAATTAGTTAGGCTCCTCCACCTAAGTGAGCCATAAAAATGTCAAAAAAACAAAATGCCGAAGAAAATCCTAAAAACTTGCTCTAATTTATGTGCCATAATCGAACGAGTGTCGCATAATGAAAAGCCTGGAATTACCATTTAGTGATTTCTTTTCCTCTGAATTGTCGCGGACAACGCAGAAAACTTAATTAGGCACCCATGGGGAAATTACGTATGCCTGGGAGATGCTCTGGATGCATTTTTAGGGTGTGTTTCCAACTATTCTCAAGTGGGGGAGGTGCTTTGGAACCAGATCGGGGTCTGGTTTACATAGACACACGTGCCGGAGTGCAGCCGAAAATAAAGCTCTTTGTTGATCTTATCGGTATCCGACCAAAATTACAATTGAATCAATTAAATACAAGAAAGAAACCAACATGCTTTATGCGTTAAATAAACCGAGTACGAAAGCTACAGTTGCAGAAGAGTTTCTATTCAAAAATATTAATATTTTTACTGTCAATCTTTTCGAAGTTATATTTAGTGTGACAATCTACGCATGGTTAGCCATTACGTATATGAAATCGAACTGACTTGACCTCGAGTTCAGCTAAAACCCTTTATAAGAATTCCTGAAATAAAAATTCTCACCCATAGTCTGATATTTTAAAGCCATAAAGCTAACCGACCTTACAAGTTATAATATTTGCTCTCTAAATTCTTCTTCGTCAAGAGCTCTTCAGTTTCCGTATAGCTTAGCGAGAGTTTTAACGTATTTCCCTTAAAAAATGATTATTATATAAAGAAATTGCGATGAAATACATCGTTGATGGTTTTTATAAAAGCTAAAACCCAGAAAACTAGGTATAGCCTTACCTATTAAAGGCAAGAAGTGTTCGGTTCTACAATTAAAATCGCCATCATAAAAAATGTTTGAAATTATGAAAACTTGTTTACCATACTTTAGACATTTCAATAAACGTTTTAACCCACAGAAACAACAATTTTTTTCAAAATTCAACAGTGGTGTAGCCCCTTAAAAGGATATTAGACTACGGTAATTCCTGCTATGCAAAAAATAAACCAAATCCCATTCCGAGTGGAATTAAAGGTAACAACGAAATCACTTAAGAGATTTTATGCCAGAAACGTCAGGGTCAAGACTACAAAAATCTGAAAAAATTACACTTGCTCATAAGCCCCAACTGCAAGGTAACAAAGAGTAAAGGCAAAGATTTAAATCAGCCGCAGATTTGTTGCGGTAGAGGAAAAGCGGCAATGGGGAAAATGAAAAACTTGGAAAACGCTTTGGCTCGAAACAGGAAATCCTACACACAGCCTTCTTGGCTGTGCAGCAAATTATCAAAACGCCAACATCTTTTTGACAAACTGCGAACCGAACCGCAACGATCCTTCCCCCATGCGTTCCTTTCCGTCGATATGCCAAAATCCACTTGGTGGTCCCTCTCAGTTCTCAATTCTTACTGCTCGTCGGAGGAGAACGAACGCGAGTCGCGCTTAAGACAGCTTTTCTCTGATTTGCTGCGATCGCAATCGGCTATGGAGCTCGGAATACGTTCCAGTTACTCCTGCCTCTCCAGGAGAGTTTCCGAAGTCCATTACATGGCTCGTTTGGGAGATCGCTTTGACGATTGACGAGCCTTACCGTAATTTTTCATGCAATGATCTTTCTTTTATGGCGTCCCACTCGCAGTCGCCGAGTCCCCGGCTCGGTCGTCATTCAACGCATC
This sequence comes from Drosophila rufa, assembly GCA_018153105.1. Taxonomy (NCBI): domain Eukaryota; kingdom Metazoa; phylum Arthropoda; class Insecta; order Diptera; family Drosophilidae; genus Drosophila; species Drosophila rufa. The sequence continues at coordinate 2,312,437 of JAECXS010000149.1, read as the reverse complement.
ATTGACCTATTGAACCATAATGCCGCATCGCCACGGTGCACATGTGCCGCAGAAGGAACGGAGATCGCTGCAAGGTCTGCCAACCCTTTCTCCTCTCCACTCCAATCCTCTGCAGCGGCGGCTTGGAACCAGTTTCCGCGGCTACTTTTCCCGCATGAATCACTGTTTGTTGTGCCAAGTCGAAGACCGCTGCCGCGCTGCCTCGGGAAGGGAGTGGCGGAAGGTTCCTGTTCCTTGCCACAGACAGCTGCAAGTTTGGCCAGCTGAGAGCCGCCGGGTGCTGGCGAAGCATCCTCGCTTGCGATCAGTTGTGATTGATACTATTTATTGGTTGTTTTGGCTTCGGCCTGTCTAGAAAAATCCGCCAGATGAATCGGATGCTACGCATGTCTTGCGGCAGGGTTGTCAGACTTGCCAATAAAAACCTCGGATTGATAAATTGGAAAGCCAAAAGGCCTTGAATAAATGCCAATAATACAATTCATTAGAATCCAGTGAAAATTTGGTAAATAAATACTGTACAAGATTTACACCCGTAATCACCGGCTTTGAAAATAAACCTTTTAAGGAAATACTTTTGAAGTACAAGAAGTATAGAAATCACACTATAATAAACAAAATATATAAAGCCTAATGTGTTAGTACGTTAGTTATAAATTTATTCAACAATGGCGTAATATTTAACATAAAATATACTATTAAAAAAATTTTATTTTTTAATTAAATATTGTAAAGCCAGATTGTGTTTCTTTCGGAAATTTAATAATATTATGTATACATATATTGCGCTGTTCTATGATTACTCACTTTAATCCTTCAACCAGCTAGTCTTTCGTTTTCTCCAGCGTTTGAAAAGCTACGCTACTCTCGTAGTATTTCGTTTTGCTATTGCTATAGCTTCGTTTTTGACGAGAGCCGTAGCAGAGCCATAGCAGAACAACGAGACTGTATGTGCTCTGCTCTGCTAGCAGTTTTGTCGCTAGAGAAAGTGTAGCAATAGCAATAGCAGAAAATAAAGTTCTGTGCTCTGTGTAGCAGTAACGGTAGCAAGAAATTGATAGCTAGATGAGAGCAGAGCACATGCTATTTTCTCATGTGCTACGGCTCTGGCTTGTGTTTGCTTTTTTTATTTTCTGCACCTTTCTTATGCACCGTTTTTTAGTTAAGCACATCAAACGTAATGTTTCTTTAAATTAAAAACACGGTCGTTTTTTATAACTCGGAAACATGTTTTTTAATTAACGTGGTCGGAATCTATCTCCTCAGAATATTTTAAAATGTTGTTACATTTCTTTGCCGGTGTCATGCTTACGCAGTTAATCAAAACTCAAAAGTGTCAAAAATATTTTCTTGAAACTACAAAGCGACAAGTAAAAAAAACGGTGCATAAGAAAGGTGCAGAAAATAAAAAAACAAAAACACACGCTAGAGCAGTAGCACATGAAAAAATAGCTTGTGCTCTGCTCCCATCTAGCTATCAATTTTTTGCTACCGTTACTACTACACATAGCACAGAACTTTATTTTCTGCTATTGCTATTGCTACACTTTCTCTAGCGACAAAACTGCTAGCAGAGCAGAGCACATACAGTCTCGTTGTTCTGCTATGGCTCTGCTACGGCTCTCGTCAAAAAGGAAGCTATAGCAATAGCATAGCAATATTTCTATTAATCTCGCTGCTACGAAGTAGTAATTGCAAACACTGGTTTTCTCAAAAAATAATAAAGTATTTTTTGAGCACATAACCTCTGCCATATATGACTTAACAACCCTGCACCCTTTTTACATTTTTCTTAAACTATGGCTTCCCTATCCCTCCTCTTTTCTTTTCAATGACTCCTTCCATCCGATCCTTAGCAATTGATGAAAGAATTTTACCAGGGACTCTCCCGGCCACTTCTGGCTGGCTAACATTTTTCTTTTCAATTTCTAACTACGAGGTTGTTTGGAGGCAATATTATAGATTACACTCGAGCACACAGACTTCCATGTTTATCTACGAACACGTATCCCCGCGTATCCGGCGTGGAGCGTGCGAAAAAGTGGGCGTCGTCAGGTTGGCGCAATCTTTGACCTTTTGATCTCGTTTCCACAGCCAGAGTTTTTCCCTTTTTGGCCAATGTGTTTCTGGCCAGGGGCAACTTTTTGGTGGCTGCAACTGTTGCATAGTCGTTGTTGCAACTGTTGCAACTTCCTTTGCGTGTCAAGTGCAAATGCATTAAGTTTTGAAGTTGGCCGAGTGTTGGTGTTGCCTGTTGCATTTCTCTGATTTTTGTAGCTGCGTTAGCTGTCGTCTTGATTTTAATTGATTTTTACGCGGCGTGCTGAAATTGGTGGTAAAATCGTTGTCTAAGTAGCGGAGAACGTGTTTCTATGAGGCGAAAGTTTGTCTGAGCTCCTGATAGTTGGAGCATGGTCAGGAAATGGTTAGTGCCAGTTGATATTATATGTTCTATTGCAAAAATATTTTGGCATTTAAAATAGCAAATATTATATAAGTCAAATAAGAAAGCTATAATCGACTGAGCTCGACTAAGAGGTACTCTGTAACCAAAGCTGATGCGCTTCTTAGAGCCTATGACCTCAAATGGCCTTAAACGCGCATCTTCTCACCGTTCTAGCTCCGAATCTACAAGTATTACTCTTTTCTGGCAGAGAAACCTCATAGCGGCTACGACTCTGTAGAAATAATAGATCGAGAGTCTCAGAGCAATCAACTACTCCACATCCTCGAACGATTGCATTTGACTTAATGAGGCTTTTGTATCGAGGAACGTGCAAGCTCTTAGAAAAGTTAAAGTTCTTTTGGTGGGCCGGTCAAAAAATCGCTTCTTAGCGGAACAGCTATGAGCAAAAACGAGACCTTAAAGAAAATTCATATCGATAGGTATAAACAGGGTCTATACTAATGAAAACAGTTACAGATTTATGTATGTAGATATTTTATATTCATACATATATATATGTTAAAGAAATACGAAAATTCAAAATAATAAAAATATTTTTTGAATCGCCTCTCCTACTAAAAGCTTGCAATTATATTGTTTAATAACTGCCATCATAATCACCAATGATTATTAATTGCAGAAATTCTCCTTAAACTTGATTTGCGCCTAATATTGCCACAAAGTTTGTTAGCTCAATCTCTTATAGTCGGCTGATTTAACCGGACAGAAGGATAGACGAACATGGCTTGATGTACTCTAAGGTTGCCGGGCATAAAAACATTAATGCAAATGTTCCGGCAACTGAAAATGTTAAAACAAATGCCAAGTTGGACTCCTCTGTATCCATTACCATCTACTAACCATATTCAACCCAAACAGCCACGGATTTATGGCGCCTGTCAGCATTGAAATTAGCAATTTTGTTTAATTGCAATTTACTTTTATTGAGCAAACAACAATTTCCGTTGGCGATGCCAGCTCCAAACGAATTACTTGGCGATCTCTGCCGTTTGCGTTGTTAATTGCACTTGTGATTTACGTAGTCGATTGTCAACACACCCAACGAGGCGCATAAAGTCTTGGAGAGGGAAGGATCCTTCCCGCCATGGAGGAGTATCGAGGAAGGAGTACTACTTACATTGCCGGATTGATTAAACGGCCCGAATTGACTCCAGCTTGCGTGCAGCCCGCGAGATGAGACCTCTCATACTTTGAGAAAGGGTGATTGATTGAACGCGTCGGGGGAAAGTCGGGAGAAAAGAGAAAGAATCGGGCGGTGCTCTGGGCCAAACTGCAATCACTATCTAAATGTATTTGACATGTCTGGGCGATCACCGGAGAGCTGCCTCCAGGCGGACACATTAAACTAATGGCACAGCGAAACTCTTGGTAAAAAGTAACTACTTCGGTATTCTTTTTACGACATTTTAATGTGTGTGGCATGCGTTGAAAGCATTCTAATACCCATAAAATGGTAGCTGGAAACCAACCTAGTTGCGCTAGCAACTTCATGGATGAGTCAAGCTATTCCAACGACTTAACAATTTTTAATCAAAGAATAATGGAGTTCTAACGGAAACATGGAGATAGTTTTGTCTCAGTTTTTATATTCTGGTGGCCAGTCAGCCAGAGTATATACACGTTTTGTTCAGATAACTCATGGCCATGTCTCCCTGTGAGAGCATAAGGGAAGATGTTGTCACCTGCCGTGACATTAATTGCCTGCCGTGATATATTTAGGCGAAGATCTGCAAGCCTCTCTCTCTGAAAATATGACAGCCAACCACGAGATCTGTATTGTGTGTTGCTGCCACAACGTGTCCAACTGCTGGACTCCGGCCAGCCCCTCCACAGCTTCACAACAAAAAGTTTGCAACTTTATCAGGAGCACAATTTAAATGTCAGGCTGATGACGTGTCGTGTCTGTTTGTCTCCAGGAGGTTGGCGTTGTGAAGCTCTAGATTTGGGATGTAGATGTGCAGATGTTGTGGGTCTGGCCATATATTTGCTTGTACTCGTACTCGTACTCGTTGCCTAGTTACTCCGGCAGCAGCTGGCATACAAGGTCCCAGCCGCGGAACGGAAGTGCAGCAGTCTAAACAAACTCAAGTGAAGCTGCAACGCCGATAGCACGGGAAGTGCTAATCGTCCAAAGCCCGCAACACGAACCGAACGCGTCGGGATGTTAATGGACCCCGTGCCAAGTAGGCGGGGGCGGGGATATGGCTGAAGTGGATGAGTTTAATGGCGAAATGCTTCAGAATTTTGCAAAATATATTATTTATAGATGGTACAAACTACTCGCATGTTCACTTTAGAATGCTATCCCGAGAGATCGGATAATAAATAAAGAAAATTTGGCTAAATTCAAAAATAACTTTTTTGAAGAGTTACAAATAGTAAAATAACAAGTAAGAAAGCTTCAGTCGACTGTGCTCGACTGTGAGATACCCGGTACCTAAACGTTTGCGCTTCACACTAAAAGGCAATTTAAAAATGTACATACACTACATTGTACATACATACATTGGCGCCATTATATCGCACGGCCAAGGCTCGAATGCGCCACCTGTCGGCTACAGCTTGCAACAGCAGTGCCTTAGGGCGGTGTGTTAAAATTCTAACCTTATTGCTAATATCTCCCATGTTTATTATCCGATTTTACTGAAATTTTTAGGAAACGTCCATTTTATTTTATTTACTTATTGTATCTATTAACTTTAACCCAAAAATAACGAGTATAGCTTAATAACGTTTTTTATGATTTGTGAGGGCGCAAGTGGGCGTGGCCAAATTTTAAAACAAACTTGATCTGCGTGCAACAGATTCCAATGTTATCACCAAATTTGGTAACTCTAGCTCTTATAGTCTCTGAGATCTGTTGTTTCACACGGACAGACAGACGGACAGACGGACAGACGGACATGGCTGAATCGACTCGGCTGGTGACGCTGATCAAGAATATTAATACTTTATAGGGTCGGAGATTTCTCCTTCTGCCTGTTACATACATTCTCGGTTGGCACTAACTTATAATACCCTTGTACCCTATGGGTACCGGGTATAAAAATATACAAATATTTGGGCTATTAAAATGTATCCAATGCATAATAAAATTGCATTGTCCAACGACTATGGATCAGATTTAACACCTTCAAGGAAAGAGAAGAGGCTGGTGCTAGCGCTCGTTGGCCACCTCATTCAACGGTTTATGCAAAGGGCCGAAGTCTCCGGGGTAACAAGATCATTAACGTGTTACATGCCGCTGACGGTCAAAATTCAAAGCCGCCACAGTAGCCGCGAAAGCAGCATCATCAGAGGCAGAAGCAGCCACTTCGGCAACATCGCAAGCACTGGGTACGACAGGGGACTCGGAGGAGCATCTGCCGCTTCCATAAATAAAAAGGAATCTCTTGTCGTCTGCCCTGAGATTCAGTTGGCAGCAGAAATTATGACTGGAGCTCGAGGAAAACATTAGCAGCAGGTTGGGCCCGAGACTCTGGAGCAAAGTCGAAAAAGCAAGCGGATACTGTTGCGTTTTTTTTTGACTGCACAGGAAGAAATTTAACTAACCAACTAATAAGACTGTTCAAAAGGAAAATAGGAGACTGCTAGGATATGATATTAACATTATTAACAGTGATGGAGATATGGATTCCATGGAGACAACTATATCTAACAGTAACAAGGAGAATCTTAAAATTGTAAAATGCAATTGTATAAAACCTTCTAAGTAAGTTTTCTTTACTTAGAACATTTATAAACCTTATAGGAAGTTCGTGGATATAAATAAACGCCTCAAAACGAGTGATGCCCTTTAGCTAAAGACATTATAACTTCAAGATGAGATACGCCATTCGATTTTATGCACTCTCTCTTAAAATTTTGTTCAAAAGCCAGAAAGGGAGCGCTCTAATTAAGTTAGTTAATTTATGTTAGATTTAAAGATTTGGCTCTGTGTACTGTGAACTCTGCTCAAAGTTGGGGCTTCGCGGCTTTTTGTTGTCCACCGCCTCGGGAGGTTAGTCACACATGCGCGGTGATAATTCAACAGCAGCCACGGCTGAAGCAACATTAAATGGTAGCAGCAACAATGAATCTACCTCCAGCAACATGTTGCCGGTGTCTTGTTAGTTGTGCGGCAAAAATCGTGACAAAGTGCTGCCATTGTTAGGCGCAAATGAAGAAAATGCCATTGTGGAAAAATCTCGGCGAAAAACAATTGCCATGCCTTGTTGTTGTTGCAGCTGCTGCAGTTGCTGCCGTGAAAATGCTCGGCGCACGTTTTGTAATCAATCAATGTGCTGTTAGAAGCCAGAAACCAAGAGCAGGACAAAAATATTTGGCTGCCATGTTTCCAGGCAACGCCAAAGAGTTTAACGAGTTGTCATTTAGAGTGGAGAAGGTTCCTGCGGAGAAAGTAGTCTGATCCGTCAAGGAAAGTTTGCTCAAAAGTAAGGGGGAATACCTAATAACTCGCCGCAGAGGAGAGCAGACGATATGATCGTGTGGGCCTTAATGACTAGAGTCAGGGAAGAGTAGCGGAAAATTTAACTTCGACTTAAGGGGGTCACTAGATAGAGATATAACAGAGTCAATAGTGGCTAGGGGACTTACAAATTATATACTAACGAAAAAAAGGAAATCTCTATTGACACAATCTAGTTTGACTTTTAAAAATTTCAGTTGAGGGAAGCTTTACTCAGAAAGGGGTAATAATGCAGTAGAAGCAAAAGCGAATACAATCACTGAAATCGGCCATACATTTGATTTGCAATATGAACGCGATTTGTATGTTGATGACAAAAATCGCGCTCTATTCGCTTGCACAAATTTGATAGCGTAAAAATCTAAAAATAGAATGGTTTCTAAATGTTAGTACCCTGCAGTATCAGTTGTCATCAATTGGCCGTTGTCATCAATCGTGTCAAAACCGACTCCCTCGCTCTCAATTCTCTCTCGCTCAATTTCTCTCTTCAAAAATTATGTTGATGAAGCATCGATGAAATGTTGATGAAATGTTGATGATACGTTGTTGAAATGTTGATGAAATGTTAATGAAATTGTTGATGAATCATCGATTAAATGTTGATGAAAGGATGATGAATCATCTATGAATCATTGATGAATTTGTCACTGACAATGCCCATGTTAATTTTATCAACAGTTTGTATGGAATTTCATCAATTATTCATCAACAACAAAAAAGTTTTTTTGATGAATCGTTGATGAAACGTTGATGAAACGTTGATGAAACGTTGATGAAACGTTGATGAAACGTTGATGAAACGTTGATGAAACGTTGATGAAACGTTGATGAAACGTTGATGAAACGTTGATGAAACGTTGATGAAACGTTGATGACAGGTACTGCAGGGTATACACAGATCAAAGAGCGTATGTGTGCATAAAGATTTAGAATGCTAGAGAATACGTGTGCACACATGCAGTCGTCGGCTCTCGCAGAATGCCGTCTGCTGGCTCTAGACTCTAAGTTAATGTCTTCAAAAATGTATGGTTTTTAAAAAGTTTCTTTCCCTCTTTAACTATATGTAAGCCTACTAATAAAATACGTTTTCCCACACAGTCCTTGTGCATAGGTAGGGACTAAAACACAAAGAATGAATTCATTGTTGTCAGAACATTTGCATCTCTTTTTCGGTTTACGAGCAGCTAAAAGTCACACCGAATACCGAACTCCCCTGAGAGAGAATTCTATTTGGACAAGACCTGCACCTGCCACTCACTTCCTCTATTCCCGAGTGTTAACTGAGCTCTGAAATGAACTGCAGAGGAGCTCTTGGGCTTTTGAATCAGAAAATGTGGCAGCCATAAAGTATGAATAGATTGGCCGTCAAACTCAGTCCGATTTCCATGAATGGAGTGCAATTCCATTTGTGTTGATTTTACGAGAGTCGAATACTCTCCGCCAGCCTGCCTAATTTTACAGCCAACTAATTTTTATGAACCGCCGAAGCACAGACTCTGCACACTGCCCAATCCGCGGTCTCCTCGCTGTGAGTTCCCTAGTCTCAGTGACCCTAATGAACCGACATGGGACGTCGGCCACAGCGACTCTGTTTGCTTGGTGCGGCGCTTGCTCATCCGCGGGCGAAGTGGGTGCCATTCCCCCATCGGAGCCCCCTGAAACTGCACGAATATGTTAGAGTATGTCGCAATGACCAGAGACTTGAAAAGTTTATTGACTGGAAATAATTTATTAATTACTCTGTGCGCTTGACTTGGGTTTCATTCACGTCTCTGCGGATGCATACATTTTTTCGAGAATATTATTTTCTAATTAATATTTTCGTCAAAGCTCCGGAGATTACGTTTAATGGCTTTCGTTTGGGTGGCATTTTAAAACTGATTGCGGGGCTTGACTTTTGCAATCGCTTGTGGGGCTGATTAGTGGGCATAATAATTTTTGTAATCGAACCGATTGCTCACCCCAATGGCTGCCAATGATGCGAGGTGTGAGATGACAAAATGTGACAAGACAGCGATTTTGCATTTATGCATGTTGATAGTGCTCGATGGGAGGAGGTGGTTTACGTGCCAGTTTTAGAGCTTGGTAGTATTTTTTATGATGGGAAATGGTTTAGTAAGAGACCATTTAGTGTAATCAGATTACTTGAAAAAGTACTACTGATATTACAAGTTTTGAGCAGCCACTAGGTCTTTGTAGGTCTTTCAGCTGAAAGTAACCATCTTAGCTGTGGCGTTGGCCTTTCTAAGCCTTCCTCCCACGCTTGCGAACTGAAATAAAAACGTTGCATGCAGTATCCCCGAAAAATAGGACACAATTCCCGCACCAACATGTGGCTGGCTGGCTATAAATCTCAGCCTTTGTCTTGCCTAATCCCCGCGTGGAGCTGGGCTACATAGATTTGCACTCGAAAAGTTGGCGGCGCATGCGCGACGAAGAACATTTGTACGAGCAATTAAAATCACACCACGACCAAAAAGGAGAAGCAGACGACGACATGGACGCTGGCGATAGCAAAACATGGCAACCAGGCACTAGATACGGATATCGGGCAGGAGGAGGCAGGCGACAGGCCTTCGATTGGAGCGAAAGTCTGGGCCATAAATAAGAAAATCAAAATGCCAAACTTCTTGCCTCGGCGGCTTCCCGAAAAGTGTTTTCGATAATGACCCGGTTACTGTTTGAAAGTCTCTGAGGTGATTAATTTATATACGATTTAAGGGGTATTGAGTTTTGCAGAAGGCCTCCTATACTTTATAAATCCTTAATTTCGAGGGTAATAAGAAATCACCTGTCTAAGAATCTGCTACTAAATGGTAAAAAAAATACACTTCATTTGGTACCTTAAAAATTGTGTTGCATACTTTCAAACACCTTTTTAAGTGATTTTAAAAACCCTAGTGATTTCCGAGGCACCGTATATCAGGTTTTTATTTATAAAACTCTGAAAATAAGTATTTTTGATAAAAATTTAATACAATCTCATTCTGACAACATCCTTTTTTTTAAGTATTTTACAATTTGTTTAACCTTAGCGTAGTTTTTAATAACTTTTCTTTATATCTCTTTTAAAATTTCGATTCATTTACGAGTACAACACACTTTTGATACAAGGAGGGCTTGTGAAATACTTATCTGATCCTTCTGGAATATATTGGATTTTCTATCACTAAAAATAGTAGTAACTTTTAGGGTATGTGCTAGTCGAAAGACTATACTTTTTCAGAAAAATGAATACGAGCAATAAATTCCAGTATTTGTTTGTTTTGCATCGGCAATTGTAAACAAATTGTCACTTGACAATTACATTTGTGTTGGCCACATTCATTAGTGTCAATGTTTTGGCTTTGCATGCATCCGTTACCGTTACTGCGACGATTTATGCCACATTTGCTGGTGTGCTTAGAAATTATTTGAAATTTATTGCCTCCGAGGATCTTCTTGCTCCATTTCGAGTGATGCGTTGACAGGCCAACGTCCACTGAACCAGCTGGAGCCGCAAAGCGGACAGCGTATGTTGCTCCATTTTGTCCATTTATACGCTTCTTGATTACCTTGGACAGACTGTCTGTCTCCTCGTGTCTATAAAGATGCTTTGCCATGGCAATTTTTCAGCCTCGTCATTTTGCAGCTTGGTGAAAAAGATACTCCATTGCTTGCCGCAACAGTTTAGGTACAATTATTTCTTTTTGGTGGGCATAATTTCGTAATGTTTGGCCTACCTGAGAACTGTGGCCTATTAAATGGTCTGCATATGTGCGATCTTCGGTATTTATTTCCGACGACATATACATAATTCCATATAATTGGAAGAGATGAAAACACTTTAAAGAGATTTAAAACCAGGGGTGCCACAAAAATCTGTCCCCCACACAATGCAATTTGTTATTGCCACTGATGATCACATTGAATCTATTATTTCAACATATTTTTCCAGTTTTAAAATGTCTAAAATTAAAAAGAAGAACTCTAGAAACATCAATAATTATTTGATTCTTTTCTGTACTTTAAAAAACCAAATATTTGTTCTTATTTACTCGAAGCACCCCTTATGTTCTATCTACATTTATTTTTGATCATTCGCTTTTCTTATTAAAATAATTTGAATTGAGTTTTTTTTTTCAAAAATCCCTAAAATAACTTATTGGCTCTTTTTAAGGCACCGCCAATGCCACAACAAAATTAGCCCACAAGTCGTATAGCTTCATTTCGATTGGATTGTCTGTCTGAGCGAAACCACAACAAACGCAACCGCATCCACGAAATGCACTTAATTGTCAAGCTATTTAACACAAATATTTGAAATTGTTTCGCTAATCAGTTGCTGCGAGCGAACAGGGGCAAAGTCAAAGTGGAGACCAAAGTCGATACGATACGAATTTTGCTAGCCATTTTCGACTCTTTTTCGGGGTCCGCTTCAGAGTCTGCGTCCAGAGCATTCCGATGTCCATAAAAATGTCACAGCAGAGCGGAGTAAATGCACCGGCAACAACAGCCACAGCCACAGCCCCATTAAAATATGCCGATCGACTTGAATTGCCAAAGTGGCTTGGCCTGGCTTCGTTTGGCTTGGCTTTAAAACTGGACACCATCGTGGCTCCATGCAGTCTGTGCCGGAGTCTGGGACTTTGCTATGGTCCACTCAACACGAAAGTGTGTCTGGCCACTCGCCGAGGCTGCTGCAGCCGCTGGTGAGCGGCAAATGGAACTGATTACAAAATATGACCGCCGGCTAAATGTATCTCGCAGTTTGCTGCTTAATTTCTTCGATAGCTGCACAATTTAATGCGTGGGTTATAAATTTTCAGCTCAAGACCAAACGCACGTGCTTCTGTTGCGCGACACGGGGTTTCCGCCCTGTCCAATTCCCAAAAGGTACATCTTCCCCCCTAGAACATTTTTACCTACTGTATCTCCATGACATTGAAAGATAAGATAAGATAAGATAAAAAATATACAGCACTTTATTCTAGAAATAAATATTAAATTAAGCATGCAAATTTAATTTTAACGCCAGAACTACTAATTTCGCCAGCAAAAAATAAAACCTAAAGACCATAAAATCGAGGGAGTGACTACTGGCAAATGAAAAACGGCAACAGTAGCCTGAAGATACAAATAAAAGAATTGTGCAATGCTGAAGGTGCCATCCTCCCAGAGTATAAAGAGATGACAGGCCAACAATTAGAAAACATAAAGAAAAGACCACAGAGGCCCTCGAGTACAATAGTACATTTAAATAGGGAGAAAAAGAAGACATTCGAGATGTTGTGCAATCCGAGTTCTTGTTCAAGTACAACTCAATGAACAGACACTGTGCCACCTTCTCAGCCACTGCTTTTGATTTACAAAACAAGCCAAGTGGTTATCTGAGACGAGTTTTTGCCCATTGTCCATTCTGTAAATGGTGTTAAGAAAGATAGAAAAAGCAACTTCAACTTCAAGGAGATCCGGTCAACAAAAAGTATCCCATTACAATGGTGTGTAAGTAATGCATTTTGAATGATGGATGAGTTGAATTTGAAGCAGTGATGGCCTCAAGAAAAATGTTAATTTTTGTGGCCTAATGCCTGAGCACTATGTAATGATATAAGTATGCGGCAATTTATTCTTTGTGAGATTTACTATAAAGAAAATTCATGAAGATCATTCATTAGTACGTTTAGGAAATAAGTAATGATTATTAGCGGGCATTAGTCACCGGATTTCAAAGTTAATCGGATGCACATCCCACATTCCACCCAGTAGTTGGCTGATCTTTGGTTTCTAGGTAATTCCTTACTACTTAAAACAATTAATAACGCATCTCTGAATGCTTGGGACTCAAATCGATTCCTTGAAATATCATTTGATCAAACGACCCCATTTTAATTGCCAGAAGAAACAGATGCACATCCCACCCAGAACATGACTGATTTGTGCATTAAGCTCTTCGAATTGAGGCCAACTGGGAGAGCATCAGAAGCGCTTCACTTGGCAGCACAAAGTAGAACACCAATTTAATTATGTTCCTCGAGATATTGATGGACTCCGCTGCCCACCTCTGGCACTCTTCACATCTGGTTTTCATAGGTGCCCTCGATTTATCGGAGAGCAAGTTCATTTTATGAATCTCTTTGTTCTGGGACGCCCCACTATTGGGGCTGTAATCTCGGGTACTTACCCTCGCAGGCCACCGCGGATTGTTCCTCAGGCTCCGGAATCAGTTCCCAGTCGTCGTCATCTTCGTCATCGCCATCGCCATCGCTTTGGCGCAAGGCTGCCAGGTCCTCCAGTCGGTCGGCAGTTGCATTCATGCCAAAGTAGCCGTCGCGGCACTCGTGACACTTGGCCCCCATGACGCCAGGCTTGCACTGGCACTGTCCCGTTCTCGGATCGCACCTGTCCCACACTTCTGAGCCAAGCGGATCGCAGTTGCAGGCCGGGCATCGCAGCTCCACGTGGGCGAAGCCGGCGTCGCACTCGTCGCACTTCTGACCCGCGAACCTCGGCCGGCACAGGCACTGGCCGTCGGTGCTGTCGCAGAGTCCGCTCTCCGATCCCTCGGGATGGCAGAGGCAGGGCTCACAGCCCACGGCCGGGTCGCCCCAGTGGCCCATCCGGCAGCGTTCGCAGTGCCAGCCCTCGGTATTGCCTCTGCAGGTGATGCACTCGCCGGTGGTCACGTTGCAGGGCCCGCCGGCGCAGTCGCAGCGCTGGCAGCTGCTCCCCGGCTGGCGAGGATCACCAAAGTATCCGTCGTCACACACCTGGCAGTGGTCACCCGTGTAGCCCTCCGGGCATTGTGTGCAAATGTACTCGGCGTGGTCGATCAGCTCGAACTGCGGGTTCAGGTCTCGGTAGTTATAGCTCTTCAGCTGACAGCTGGGCGAGAAGTTGTTGGAGTCCTCGGACAGGGGGCAAGCGCAACGCCGGCAGTCGTGCGGGGTGCCCTGCAGCGGATTGCCATAAAAGCCCAGGCGGCAACGCTCGCATCTGAAAGATGGAAAGATTTTAGTGAGTTGCGAGTGGTGTCTGCAAGCCCGGTAGCCACAAGGTATAAAGATATTATAACTAAGTGCCAACAAAAAAAGTGTGCCACGTCTGTCCTGTTGTCCGTCTGGATGTATGACCACCCAAGATCTAGTCTCTGAGATCATTGCCACACACCCCGAAAAAAAAACAGAAAAATGTACCCAGATCATTTTATATACATTTTTCACGAGCGGACTTCTTGAAATCGAGACGAAACTCATCCCGCCCTCTTGGGAAAGTTAGTTAGTTGGAAAGTTATCTTTAGAATTGGACACTGCCACACGCCTTGTGGTATGCATTCAAGTCTTGGTCGGCCTTCTTTGATTTGCCAGAGTAGAGCGTTTGGTAGAGTGCTTGCCTGGAGTGCTGGACGTCCGCGGCTCAAGACCGAGTGAACATGCTTAATATAATTTATATAATAATTTACACGCAATTTAATTTTGCATATAATTTGCATAAATTAAATGCACTTAAATGCATTTTATGCATTTAGTCTCTGCTTTTCAACTCAAAAATAAGTTCAATTTACCGTTTATTTCAGTAAATCCTTATTTTTATCGAGAGCTATTCGTCTTTGAAATCGAGAAGACAGCTTCTTAAATAAAGGATATATATTCTTAGAAAAACCGTTCTCAAAATGAGAATTGCTTATCTCCTTCTTAGTGTACTCAAATTGTGTTCGTTGAGAACTGTTGGTTTTTCTCAGTGCAGGTGAAACATTCTTACAGGTTTCGCTCAAATTAAGTTTGTTTTGAAATCTAGTCGCTTAAAATAAATTTAAATGCTTAATAAATAGCCATATATTTCCTTCGTTTATATTTTGGCTTGTTTAAGATTTGAATTCAGATTTAAGAGACACGGAATTAAATAAATTAAATATTATATAAATTAATTTTATCATTTCTACCAGAGTGGCAAACGGTTGTTGATGTTTAAGCTAAATAATCCGTAAATTGTGTTGTTATTTGGAGATATTTGTTAAACAACATTTCTTGTAGTTTTATTGCATAACCTATTGTAGAAGTAATAAACTTATATGTTTCTTTTGTAAATTGTATAACTCAGCTCGTCGATTGGGTTGTGAATTTCTGACATCTGATTCATGGGCTGAGAATGCCTGCTTCAACTGATATTGGGCGAAGCCCAATGTATAAATGGAAGGCGGCTAGAACACTGGAAGAGCGGTTGGAATAAACCGAATAAATGAAGGATAGGTGGCAGACAGTTGGAGGGCCACTGGATGCGCTCGCATCCGAAAGATGGAATTGGTTTAACGAGTTTCGAGTGGCGTCTTCGCTAAGCGGTGCGGTGCGGTGCGTGACCTGGCTTAGTGTGGGGAGTTAGTGAGAGCGCGAACCCGGCAGTGGTGCGTGACTTGGCTGTATGGTGTATCGTAGAATGTATCGTTATTCACAGCAGATATACCGTAATTTAGGTTCCAGAGGAATCTGATGAGCTTTTGTAAAATTTAAGTTATTCTGTTGACATCCCAATTGCCTAATTAACAAGCCATAAAAGTGTGTTAAAAAAAATGGTTTGTAATTTTGACTTCATTTAATTTCGAATTTGTTTATCTTTGCAGGTTTCGTTTCACCCTGCTTACTCACCGATCTCCGAAGGTGTTGTGCATGCAGTCGCCGCAGTTGCCGCTCTGCAGATCGCAGGAGTTGGAGTGGCCGTTGCAGGGACAGGGGATGCACTTGCTCAGCAGCTGGTGGTCCGAGGTGTTTTCGTAGATGCGCTTGAACCCGAAGGCGCAGCCCTCGCAGGAGAGCCCCGTGTAGCCGGCGGGGCACAGGCACTGCTCCACCTGGCTGGAAGACTGACCGCCCAGCTCCACACCCCCGGAGTAGATTACGGCCCGCTTCAGGGAAGTGTCCCCCTGATCGGTGTGAAAGGCGGCGCGAATGAGGACGGCGTCGAGCGAGACGAGAACGGAGAGAAACTGCGACCTAGACACGGGCTCGCCGTGGTAGTCGCCGGCCTCTGTACGCCGAAGCCTGGTCTTTATGTCCTTGATAGATGGCGGCACGTGGTACCATCCGTCCTCGGTTAGAGAGACATTCAGGCTGGCCTCCAAGCCCTCAAAGGACTCATCCCCGAAGGCGATCTTAAGCCCGTTCTTGGCCCACAGTATTACGTTGGGTCCCGTGGTGGGCTTGCCCGAGGTGTCGCCCCGCAACACATACCAGGACAGCAGTAGCTGAAGCCGCGCTCCGTAGCTGGTCAGCCGGTTCCCCAGGTAGCCCACTGGAGCCTGCCAGTAGATGGCCTCGACCTCGTCCAGCTCGTTGGAGAAGATCAGGCGGTTTTGCTCGGCGTCGACGGGTACCGGGATCGGGTGCAGTCTTTGGATGTCCGTTAACTTCCAGTCGTTGAGCGTTTCAAAGGCCAATGTCTGGAGCTTGGCACTGTTGCAGGCCTGGGAGACGCCGGAGCACCAGCAGCTGGAGCAGCCCAGGGGATTGTCCTTGCTCAGATCGAAGTGCCCGGGCGCACAGTCCGAGCAGGTGCTGCCCTCCACATTGGCCTTGCACTGACAACTGTCCGAGCAGGATCCATCGGACGCAGTGGTTCCCCTGTCGTCGCACTCGCACCGTTTGCAAGTCTCCCCGTAGTAGCCCGGAGCACATTCTTCGCAGCTCCTGCCCCGGAAGCCCTCGAGGCAGAGGCAGTGCCCGCCCTCCGGCTGACAACTCCCTGTGGACCGCTTGGGGTCACAGGAGCAGGGCAGGCAGGGACTGGTGAGCGGGGCGTCCAGCTCCCGGTAGTGGCCGTTCTCGCAGAACTCGCACTCGTTGCCGGCCGTGTGATTGGAGCAGCTCTCGCAGATGCCCTTATCCAGGAAGGAGTCGTAGGAACAGCTCTCGGCGTGGCCGTTGCACTGGCAGATTTCGCACTCTCCGCCCGGTCGGTAGGGCCGGTCCTGAAAGAGCGGGCAGCACTCGTCGCACTGCCTGCCGCAGGTGTTGTGGTGGCAGACGCATTGCATCAGGGGATCCGCCGGCGACTCCTGGGTGCGATTCGCATGGCCGTGGCAGTCCAGGCGGGCACTCACCCGCAGCTGCTTCAGGGAGTAGAAGCTGCGCTTCTCCAGCGACGCGGAGTCCAACAGCCAGTCCACACTGTTGTCCAGGTTCGCTGTGGAGTGCATTCCCTGCAGGCGAATCCTCAGGAAACGAGCGGTTATGAACTCCATCAGCTCCGGACTCTGGTCGGTGGCGCCTGGTCGATTCTTCAGGAGCGACACGTGCAGCTCCCCGTTCTCCAGGGGCAGCGGCTTCGAAAACTGCGTGGAGCAAATAACCTCCGTGTCGTTCTGAAAGACGTACTTGCCGTTCTGCCCGGACATATTCCATCGCCGCCTGCAGTCCGCGTCGCTTAGGCCGAAGTACTGCCACGGCTCGAACCTAATGCCGTCCACAGACCGCTCCAGTATCCAGGACGCTGGACGGGGAGAGTTTGCCGATTTCAGCAGCACAAAGAATATTTGGTAGGTCTAGAATGGAAAAAGAAAGTAGAAAATTATAATTACTTCCAATAGGTAACTATAGTTATCTTTAGCGCAGGCATAGCTATCTGTCCGGAAAAGATAAACACCTGATCATCTTGCACCGATTTGTGCTGCAAGGCCCCATTTCCACTTCAGTTGCTTTTTCCAATTCTGCTTTTTGGCCAAAAAGTAACTTTTTCCCTGTCTATAAGGTATAGGAATCGAATGGTGACAAAAATTATAAAAAAGTTACATTTCGTGGTTTAGTTCAATATCGATGCCTACCTATGTGTTATTTTGCCCAACTACCACCATTAGCCAGCTGTTATTTTGAAAAAATGAAATTGATTGCCCGCTTACGGAAAAAATCTGGAAGCAATTCATGACTTTCTTCATGTTGTTAAACTAATTAGCATTTAATATGTACATATTTCGTTTAGCGATCTGTTGAATGAACACTTCAGGACGATCATAGCTAGCATCTACTCTGTAGATCCTGCACTGGTTACGATCGTCAGTGCGTTGGCGCTCGTCCTCGTCCAAAACAAAAACAAAAACATCGATGTTGTCAAAAAAAAAAAAAGTGCTTTAAGATAAACTAAAAATGTTTCCCTTACTTTACTGATGTGACAAAAACATCGATGTTTCCAAACATTTTAAAAACATCGATGCATCGATGTTTCCCCATTTCTAATCAAAACAGCTGTATGTCTCTTTTTCTTAATCAGTTGGATATCGGAAATCAGCTGTTATTTTGCCGAGCCGGATAAGATTTGACAGGAAGTTTAGGCTCCATAGACATATAGACAACCAAATTTTCTTGCCGAGACTTTATCTGGCCGCAGGAACAGGACGGGGTAGAAACCGGCCCTTAATGTGAAAATTGTTTACAGAACTTCATTAAAATTAAAAAAAGTTTATTATTCGGTATGTTTACTAAGTGGCAGGTACACTGATAGAAAAAATAAAATCTTCTTTTAAGATTTTATGCATTCTTTAATTAAATCTTAATATAAGACCGAAAATTCCAAAAATAAGATTTGTCTGGTTATTTTCATGAACAACATTTAAGATGTTCCCCTATCTTAAAATAAACGCTTAAAGTATACTGAAAATTCTTAAAATGGGAATTTTCAATCATTTTTTTTTTAATATCTTCACATGTATAATTCCCAACTGGTACTGGCAGCTGCTGACTATAATAGTGACTAATTTTGGGTGAAAAGTTGTCTTTACGCAAAGACAATATCGTATCATATGAAGTCCCACTGATGTGAGACACTAGCTTATGGCAAATAGGCAGATAATTTTGGTAGCAATAATAAAATCCCATTATTGCATTTGAACGCTTAAAATAATATTATTTAATTTTAATTCCAGATAAAATCATAAGTAATTCTAAAACCAATCCAGAACAGTTTTATTTAAGGAATAAAATAAATCTTAATATGCGAATGTGGGTAATGTTTTTAGATTTTTTTCGACTTGATTCAAACATTTGTCTTCTTCTTTGTAGATTTTTGTGGTATGAAATAAGAAAAACAAAATCTTGAATATAGAATGTACAAAATCTTGAACCTAGATAAATTTTCTTAGAATAAAAACAAAATGTGATTACGCTACTTTCGTGACCAAATGGTCACGATTCTATGACCAAAAATCTTAAAATCAGACCGTTTTTTTATCAGTGTACATAAGCTATAAACTAGAAATAGAAATGAAAGAAAACTTAAGTAATCCATTACATCACTGTGGACGGCAGTCCACGTAGTGACGATGAGCACCGAGACTGTGGTGCGCAAGGAGACTACTATATACAGCCGTAGAATTGAAAATCTGCTACGATAGTCCGATCAGAACCGTTTATATCTTGATCGAAAGGTATTGTAAGCCCCTTTGAATCTGCATACTAAGATTTTTCAAAACCGGATTAGTTTAGGAGAAATGGGAGTGAAAGTGCGAAATTGAAAATTTTGAAAATTGGAGCTATTGGGGCCGGTGGAGCAAAAATCCCAAACTTTTTAATGTTGTTGTAATCTAGCTTTAAATACGCGTCGAATGACACCTCGATCATCCTGATCCGATACTCCGTTCAAAAGATATTCAATAAACAAGATTTTAACGGCCTTTCCGAAATGAAAACGTTTGTCCTGTTGTTTGTCTGTGAGCCTGTCGATTTTTTTGTTTTAGAGTCCTGGAACCACTTTTATTTTAATTAACTGCTTGAGCTGAACATTTTTTGTTCTACGACTTTTTGGGTTTCCCGCTAGTTTGTCGGGAAAACAGCTAAAAAGCCAGATTTCCCGCGCCCAGAACTTCTAAACGACTAAAGCTACAGAATCGTGCTTTATGTCGTTTGAAAGGTATTTTGAAATGATAATAGCTTTGCCTTGACATAATTTATCTAATTATAATATTTAAAAATTTATAATTAAAATTAATTTTTTTTTAAGTTTTTTAAGTTTTCTTAAAATTGGCTCTAACGATTTTGATAGTCACTCAAGGCCATATAGCCCTTGAAATTGCTCAACTTTTGGTATATAACACATATCTAGGAAACTTCGCTTTCTCGAGATATTACTCATTAAAATTAGTAGCAAAGATCCCATATACCTAACCTTTTACACGCATTATACATACATTTATGTAAAAACTCATGTAGAGTCATATAGAGACGTGCACAATGCAATAAAATTTAAAACCATCGAAGGAAATTTAATATAATTAAAATTTAAAAGAAATCTTTTTATTTTTTTATTTTTTTAATTTAATGTAATTATTGCGTTTTTCACTACTTTGGCGGGAAAAAAGGAAATTTCTCGCGCCCATAACTTCTGAACGACTAAAGTTACAGAAACGTGCTATATGTCGTTGAAAAAGTATTTTGATATGATAATTACTTTGCCCTGACAAAAATTTTCTAAATATTATAATTAAGAATTTATAATTAAAATAATTTTTCTTTTTAAGATTAAATTTTTTTTTTTAAATGGCTTTTACGATTTTTGTAGTCACTTCAGGCCGTATAGACCTTGAGATATTTCGGGGTATAAAAAGTTTTTAATTAGTTTCAAAATCGGCACGCTGCCTATTTTGCCTTATTACATTTTTCAGTTAAGTGCCGAATTTGAAACTAATTGAAAACTTTTTAAATATTTTTGTTTAAATAACTATTAATCGTCACAAAATTTGGTATCAGAAATTTTTGGAGTTAAATGTGCCATCGTCACTTTAATCTCACCTCGTTAAGAGGTGTTTTTATTTGATATTACTTAAAGTTATAATGTCTACAGAACACTAATTTTTATAAACAGAAAACTCCTTAATCATCCTCAACTCTTTATTCCAAGATATTCCAATACCGAGGGTTTTTAAGTGCCTTTCCATTCCTAAGACTTTTTATTTAATCTGTCCTGTAAGCACGATTTTTCCATACACACACACCGATACCTTCACACCTCGGAACTACGGTTTTATAGCCACTGGGCCAATGAGCAATAAATTATCAACGCACCCAAATGTCAATGTTTCTGTCACCAGCTGATGTTTCTATTCAGCTATGTGCCTATATTTCTGCATCTGTGACTACCAACAAACTGCGCTCATACGACTATCTATGCTAAAGCCGCGTAGTGCTGCGAAATCTTTTAACCCAACATTGCCATTGCCGCGTCATAAATTTCCCAGACTGTCAACCAACCGCAGGCGCAGGCCGACCCTCCAAAGCTGCCGCCCAACTGTGGCTCCTTCAAAGTGGCCGGCAGCCACGGCTGTCAAAAGATATTTGGTAAAATTATTGGAGGGGGAGTGGGAGAGGGGAAAAAAGCGAAATGCCAAAAATGTCGCGTGTTCGAGACGCTGAAAATGTTGCGCCTATCGAAAATCAGCGACCAAAAACGCCTTACAAAACCCGGAGAGACCAAAATAAAAAAATCAATAAAAGGCAGGCAATTGAATTTTCCGGCGGCCGGCTTGTGTCGAAGGTGTGGCCAGGTGTATAATTGATTACGACGCACTGACTTAGGCCGGCCACACGGCGCCATGTAACCATATTATTTTTAAACTTTTCGTTTTTAGTTTTAAGCTTTTTGCCAGTCATTATAAGCCCAATCCGTTCCTGCAGCCCCCAAACGACTCTATCGAATTTCAGAGCCACTTGTTTACCCGCAACTCACTAAGTACATAGCTAATGGCATCGTCGCACACAGATTGCCCGATTTGCCCGGGCTGATAAAATGCAAATACCCAAGAAGTCAAAAGCCGGCGTCCACACTCGTTGCCGGCTGTATTTGATTACAGCTACAACGGCGTCTGTCAAGCAGATAAGATTAGGGGAATAACTAAGTGAAGGAGACCAAGCTTAAGTCTGGACAGAGCTGCTCACACATGTTCCCTAAGGCCCCGAGTCACTCCGCTTTCTTTGCACATGAAGCATAATGAAAATTATAATAATTCATTAATTTAACCGTAATTATTCGATGTTATGCCTGGTTTCAATCACCAACTTAATGGGCCTCGCTTGATAGAACTTCTGACAAGATCCAGAGGTTCTGACACTAACAAACTTACTGCATACCGACACTTCCGATTATCCGTTAAGGAGCCACTGAACTTGACACATTCGAATTGCCGAGATAAGTTATCTCTAGTGAATTATGTTGTCCCCATCAAATTTCTGTCCGAGGCCTTGATTGCAATCAGCTTTGGAGCGTCCCGGGCTGGGCTTCTGTCTGAACCGATTTCCGGATGGCCGCAGAGCGAGAACGAGTTCCAGATAAAGGAGGCGAACTATGAGAAGGCTTCGTGGCCTCCTCCCCTGTGGAGACGTGAAAATCATTGTAGATTGCAATCGAAGAGGCAGCAGATGGCCTCAAGGGTAACGCTTTGACGTTTTTATCAGTTTGGACCAATTGACGGCAACAACTGCAAACTTGTTTACAACGGAGTGTGAGGATCACTCTTTGTATAAATATTTGGTCAGCGGATCCTCGCTCTGAGGGAGTAGCTCATACTGCCCCAGCACTTAAGCCTGTTGCCAGATACTTGTCAGCTGATAAGGCCAAGTCAGAGGGAGACTCTAACCAAATTGCTAAAATATTCAGACGAGACAACTTAATTTGCCATGAGAAGCAGACCGACCAGGCGAAGGAAGTCTCGGTGATAATTTGAGTTGATAAACGAAATTGAGTAGGAGAGAGCATTGCATGTCATAAATTACACGAATTAACATTTATGGCAATCAAATATTTATCGCTCTATGAAGAAAGTCCGTCGGGCACAGCTGACAGGAAACTTCCACCGCACGAGGCCCCGAAAACTAACACGGACGCTCCGTTAATTGCCAAAAAACACACAGCGAGGAAACTCATGACATCGTAAAAGTTCAAAAATAAACCAGCGAAAAATTGAAGTAGACAGACTGAAACACCAAAAATAAAAGACAAACAAATTTAGGGCTTTGCTTTTAATTTTATTTGGGTCTGCTAGACAGCATTTTATCTGGGCATATTTTTTGGCAAATTATGCAGTTTTCTTTCTCATTTGTACCAACATAATCTTTTATTTTTCGAACGTTTCCCTATGTTGGCACGCTTTTAGATAACATGGTGAATGAACCCACATGTCAGACATGTTTCTCGTGTGTTTTTTGCACATTTTCTTACTTTTTCCTCTATCTGCCAGCCGGACTCTTCGACGTGTTGCTAGCTCACACTGAAGTAATCGAAAAGTTTTGTGTCTGCTGCAAGTTTTTATCTCTGAAAACTGCCGCATTAATGCGGCTCAAGAATGAGTAAGGTTTCGAACAACTTGTTTGAATTTACCAAAAAATTCACATGTTCCGAGCTCAAGTTCTTAGAATGCACTATGGGGAATTTGACCACTTTTTCTGACCAAAACTTATTTTCTGAAAGTCAGAAAAATAAAACAAGTTTACATCATACATCAATCTTCAGTGTTGCATAACAGAAAATGTAATAGAGGGCGCCACAACAAAGGAATCAGCTGATAAACACAGCTGTTGCATTTGCAAAGCACAGGCGTCTGCAGTATTAAATTTTGTTTCCAAAGTTTAAGTCATCAGAAGTGAAAAACTATTCAATCAAACCTGTTCCGGTTTTCTAGTTTTCACTTCCGAAAAAATCTAACGGATTTGAATTTCCCTCTGTTAACTCTCTGTTAACTTCCGAACGAAAATTCACGAAAACTTTGGGTTTGTCATTTGGCTATCCGATTCAGATTCGTCAGAACAAAAAATAATTATTTTTAAATACATTGCGATGTATTGTAATACATGTTAATTGCAAAGGATGATTGTTTTCCATTTTTTTATGTCTCAAGAACATTCAGGCCTGTTCCATTTTTCACTCGAAAGTGAATTTGATAACATTTTCGGATTTCCCTTTAACATAAACGGATTTCCCTTGTACAAAAATGTCCCTTTATACAATTTCCCTTTGGGGAACAAAATTATTCCCAAATGATTTCAGCTGGTCACTCTTTCCAAATGTGTTTGCTTTCTCCCGAGATTTGCTAAAAAGTGGCTGTTCAAAATGCTAGAGAAAAGGGTTGCCGAAGTCGAGGAAAAAGTTCCCAACGCACCACGTTTCTCAAAGTTTTAACATTAATAAACGCGGTATTTTCTACAAAATCACTTTTTTTAACTTGAATTAATAACCTTTTATTTAATGGTAAAACCATCATATAAGCGATTGTTCAAAATTAATCTCAGGAAAATGCATTTTTTTTTGGTATCTTGACAACTTTTAAACTGTCCCTCTTATTTTCGTTCGGAAACTGCAACACAGGCGGCGGATTTGTATTAATGCGGAAACGTAGAATCGAACTGATTTTGAGGTTCAATCACAAAATAATTATTCATAAATCAAGTATGTTTTCATTAGCTAAATCAATTATGCAATAATGTTCTTGAAACATCAAAGAATGAAAAAACAAGCATCCTTTGCAATTAACGTTATCGCAATGTATTTTAAAAAAATTATTTTTTGTTTTGACGAATCTGAATCCGATAGCCAAATGACAACCGAAAAGTTTTCGTTTGGAAGTTAACAGAGGAAAATTCAAATCCGTTAGGATTTTTCGGAAGTGAAAACTAGAACAGGTCTGGGAAATAATTTCCGTGTAGATTTTTCGGAAGTGAAAACTAGAAAACAGGCCTGAATATAAAATATAAAATAAATAGTTTACAAAGTTCACAGAACACTAAATATTCTGTTATCTCTGAAGACAAATATTTGTCGAAATATGACTAACCTCTAGGCTGGAAAAAAGTGTTCTCATGGTTAAAACATATATTTTTAAACAACCCTCTGGCTATATAAGAATATTTGTATTTTATGGCAGACAACATTTTTTTTCACAGAGCGCTTTGGCCATTAAAATAAAGTTCGCTTCCTGGTAAATTACATGAAAACAATTCAAGCGAAGCTTCAATCACGTTAAAGTCCCAAACAGAAAAAAAAAGGAAGAAACTAGCAGGAAACTCATGTAAATGCAGATAACTGCCGCGGCAGCGCAAGCAACTGAGGAAGCATTCTTTAAAAGGCAAATTCAGGGAAAAATGTCGAAAAAGCCAAAATCGCAGCCAAACAAATAAATAAATTGACCATTAAAATAATTGCTGTGCCTAAAATGCGTCTCGTACGTGGCTTGTTGCACGCTTTGCTTGTCGCTGCATTGGTTTCTGCCGGCCCCGAGTGGCTGTTGCTGCTGCTCTTGGTGCTGCACATGTTGCAACAACTTGTCAAACATTTGAATTACAGTTGCGAAACCAAGTGACCGGCCCCACGGTCTCTGCTCACTTTATTTGTTGGCCAAATTTGGCTAAATTTAATGAAGCAATTAAATGTCTGTATCAAAAACAAACACAAAAACAAACACTGAACATTTCAAATTGGAAATACCCGGATTTCTAAGCCTGGTCAGATGGCTGCCGCCAAACAGAAACAAACATTTTGAACGCTCTAGCTTGATTTCCAACTAAGGGATGTCTGTATCTCAAGCATATACACCAAAACACACAAAAAATATTTAAATCTAAATATAACTGTATAAATATAAAATCTGTATAAATATAATAAAAATTAAAATAAATTTTTTAGTTAAGTTTTAATACTTAAAGATTATTAGATCTTTATTATTATTATCATTAATGGGAATGCTAAAATAATTTGACAGATATTACTTTTTTTTAACTCCACTTACAGTTTGAGAGCAACTGCCTTGGATGCTCGCAGAACTCTCGCTAGACTTTCAATTAGTCACGCGCGCCCCGAAGCCATTCAAGCATAAATCTAGACATTGTTGTACGAACAGACAGACTGACAGACTGCTTACTGGCAAGCTGACAGACTGGATGGCTGACTGCCTGAATGCCTGGCTGACAAAGATACATATAGCTGGACAGACAGACAGGCCTTGGTTCTGACCGGTCCGCTAGGACTTACGGAGTCTGCGAAGAAATATTTTAAACTGTCAAATCGCTGACACACGCCTGTCGTTTCTATTTTTTTTTCTCACTGCCTGTGTAAATCACTCGATTAGTCTAATTGTTAAAATCCGCGCCTGTAAATCCCAATTTTGTCGCCCATGAACAGACGCACACACCGACGTCAATGTCAAGTTTCCGTCAGAGGTCATAAATTGTGCCATGTTTTGGTTGGGCTGGCACGAAGGGAACACATAGGGAGATCTCCCTAATGTGTTTCTAAATAGTTGTGACAAATGCTCAGAGTATTTCCAAAGCCACAATCACACTAAACACTTAATTGTCGAGATAGCTAATTAGTGAACTTGCCGAGGGGCATTACGTGTCTTAAATAAAGCAGATATAAGCTGGCTAAGCTTTGTGTGAGGAGAATTTAAAACTCTAAAGTATTTGAAATTTATTAGTTTACCATTGCAGATGGTTTCATTTTAATTGGCCAGAAACTTCAAAATGCATGTAGTATTTTCCTTATTAATATTGTATTATTTACGATATTATAACTTCTGGTCAATATTTAAAGAAAATACACATATTTACTGTTCAAAATCACAATATTTTCTTATTTGGACTGGTCGTCTGTATGGAAGCTATAATATATATTTTAAAAACTCAACATCCAAATTACAAAGAATAAATCTTAACTCAAAAAAAATTTGGCATTTCCGATTAAAAAATAAAAACAGAATGAAAAAAGCACAACGAAGTGATTTGAATACAGTTCCCGACATTCTGTAAATATTCCTCGTCACTCAAGCAAATCATCGGAATGGGAGCGCGTAAATTCTGACACATGCCTCACATTTGACTCCATATCTCAAAAATCATGGGAATCTATACATTTTGTGGTCGTTGTCTGGCCAAAAATGTAGTTCAGCTTGCGGTAATTGCACTTAAAAAATTGTTTTAAGAAAAAAAGGCCAAGCTGTTGACATATTTGTACATATCTTAAGGCAGATGCCATAAAAGGTTTGACATTTTGGCTTGGATTTCGTTTCACCAACTAGAAATAGGCACTGTCTGAGTTTATTAAGCGCTGAGGCCAATTTAAATATTTCTGTGGCTGTCGGTAGACTTCCCCTTTGTATAAGAGACGCGCAGGAATTTATTAATAAACCCGGAGAGCAACGGATGGCTGTCATAAATCTTTCATACTTTGCGGCATATGCAAAAACAATGTTTTTAATTTTAAATCACTTCCAGGCCGTGGATGTTGCTCTTTCTTGCCTGCCCCTCGTTTAATTAAGTGAACGCTCAATGACTTCGCCTTCGCCAGCGTCTGGGCCAAAGTTTGGGACGGGGAGGGAATGGTCCGATGCCGGGGCATGTGGCAGTGAAAGAATTATATGAAAACATGTAAATATCTCTCGGAAACTCGATAGCAAGCTGCACTTGATATGTCAACTTTGCGTCGGCTGATGCAAAGCAGATGATATATTTTCCCTTCAATTTCTTTTTATTTTCCAGCACATTATGGCCCATGGGGATTGGAAGCTGAGGAGCATGATCATCGCCTCCGGGCGAGCCATTGTGGGTGAGTGCACTTTGAAGTTCCAATTAACACTATCGGAGAGCGATTATCACCCAATCGAGATTTAAAGACCCATGGGAGGTGTGAAATAAAATACGGTTTTGATTCGGGGAGGTCTGTGCCATTTTAATTAAGGTAATTGTTTAAAGACGAGTTACACATTATCTGGTCTTTACTTTACGTGAGGTAAACCTCTTGTCAAATAAATACGGGCGATTCTTGCCGATTTCATAGAGGCTTATTAAATTATTTATAGCATACTTAATTAATGATATAATCTATGATTGCCATTTTGATAAAGCAGCCTCTTGGGAAAAGCAAACAACTTTATTGCTAACTGAGGTAATATTTAATAATTGTATACCGGAAATGAAAGCTAGGCAGAAGAGAAAAGGTATCGATGAAGCAGTCTGTATGTAAGCCAATACGACTTAATCAAAACTCTATCAAATCCAATTTATGTTTGGCATCTTGAGCATTAGAATTGAATAGGCATCGAACGGGTTTCAGTCCCAGTCTATCATCGTAAAGATCATATTTCAAAGTTTCATTGGGACCGTCTCCGCCCTGGGCCTAGATGGATCACGGAGCTGGCGTTAAATCGCTTGTAAATGAGTGACAGCCCAGCGGCTTAATTACAAACTGGATCACAGCCCGACTGTCACAAGAGCTTAGCCTGGGAAGGAAGTGGAATCAGCTGGGATGCCTCGACTCACCTGCTTCAGGTCCAGCGTGATGGTGACGTACTCAAACTGGCGGCCACCCTGCAGCGTCGGCGACTGCCACCAGCTCTCCTCGAGTCCGGATCCCGTCCAGATCAGCGACTGGATCGAGCGCTGCCTGGCGCGGTCGGAGGAGTGGGCGTTGCAAGTGCCGCACTGCTTGGCCCAGTTGCGGTGCGGATAGGCATCGACCAGCTTGCAGTACTCCTCGGCCCCGTTCTGGCCACAGGTCGCGTTCACCGATATCTCGGCCCGGGGAGCCACGTTGAAGAGCGGCGGATAGAGGCCCCCCGATCCACCTGGTGATCCTCCACCGGAGTACACTTCGTCCATTTTGAGCAGGCGAAGCCCTAAAAGTAGGTTAGAAAATAAATGAGCATTGATATGAAACGATTAGCTAATTCCTCGTAGATTTACATACAAATTCTGACCTGCAGCATTTTCTATCCCTCTTTTATGATATGTATGAAAACGATTACTCTCAATTACTCATTTACTTGCAATCAAAGCAGCCCAATCGGATTCTCCGTGAACCTACTCCATTATTCAGGCTCTGACAGTTTTTCCCAGGCCAATCAATTAAATTGCTCAATCCGAACAAGTCGGGAACAAGCCCTCAAGCCAGCACTGCCAATAAATCACCTAGTGAACAGCTGTTCTGGATTGCTCTGAACTTTGTGCCAGAGGACGTATTGATTGGTTGGCCGGCATTCAAAAGTATCCCATGGAACGCGCCGACAGCCAAACTGGGAAACTCTCGAGATAAACTTTATCGCTGACCAGCAGCAGCTGCAGTGCAGTTGTAGTTCGAGCCGAAGCCGAAGCTGGGGCCCAAACGTTGACCTGGTATGCCATTTGCATGTTTTGGTAGCTCCAAATTGCAAGTCCAAGCTGCTGCCGTTTGCAGTCCTTTGCGCTGCTGTTTTGCCAATTGTCAACACAAAACTTCTGCGGACAACACAAATATGTTGACGTAATTGCAGGAAAATAGCATATATGTAAGCTGTATGGAAGGATTACCGAAAAACTTTTGGCGAATGAGAAAAGTTTGTCTGGGAAACTTGAGACTTTAGCTTCAATGGGTTAAATGTGTAATGATAAAGCGATTGTTACCGCCCAAGGCTTGAAGACAATGCAGAAGTATTTGCAGATTTATTTTTTATTTATTTATTTATTATTATTGTTATTTATTACATTCTTTTTATATTTATTTGTTCTTTATTTCGCACCAAATCAAAAAATGTTCGCGGCAACGTAGTGAGTATTTTTAAATCGATTTACTTTTAATTGTATATTTTCGGCTTTTTTAAGATATTCAAATGAAACTTCATATATGCTTCTTTTATATGGATATAACACCAGTTTTTAAATTTCGTGTAAATCGGAACAATATATCTTATAGTTGTCATACACAAATGAAAATGAATCGTCATAGAGACTATTGTTACATAAATTGTATACTCTATTAAAAATTTCTTAATAAGATGCTTATAAATTTGGTACTATGAAAGTATATAAATTATATTAATTTCCACCAAGACTTGACAAAATCACTTGATTAAGTCATGACAAACAATAAAGCACTAAATTCCAGCTAAAGAGATATTATTACTATTTTCGATGTAGGTTTGTATAAAAATAATGCTCGAAAATAGACAATTGAAACTATAGCGTATAAAAACTATACTATTGAGTATGCATTTGATATTATTATGTATTAAATCTCTACTAAACTCGATACCCGGTTTAGCCAAATTAGAAGATTTTCATTTTGTATTATTAAATATTGGATTAAAACTAAATATGCGATTCTTTAATTTTATTTGTATTATACTCTGCAATTGTATATAAACTTCGACTCCGTCCGAAGTTAGCTTTCCTTACTTGTTTTTCGAATAAACTCTTCAAGCTGCAAATACATTTAAAAATAATTGCTAATATCTCTATAATATGATAAACGTTCAAATAACCTCATTCTTATAATAGTATTTTTCATATTTATAGAATTTCCATTTCCATTTGAGTAACGGTTCATAAAATATGCCACAACGTATCAAATCCAAGCTGGGCTCATATAAGGTTTCATTATGTGGCGCTTTCAATTTGTCAAAACATTTAATCAGCAAAACTTTTCTCACTTAAGCTGTCAGCGCGGAAAACGTGAATACATTCGCAGAGAGTCGATGGTACCGAGGGGTGGGATAGGGGCCTAGGAGGCCTAGACCCACTCGAACCTCCGCTCAGCCGTTGAAAAGGCCACCGCCAGCCCGCAGCCTCAGTGGCCGGGTCTCTGCTCAACACTCAGCACTCAACATTTATTTAACTTCTCTCTTTTTCTTGTTTGGGCTACCGCAAATTTGTCATTTGTCAAAACATTTAAATGCCATTTGCCGGTTTCCTCTTGTGTCGGGCGGCGATTTTGACAGCTGCCGATAAGTTTTTCTTTCACGCTTTTAACACTTTATGCTTGAACTTTGCCCAGAGCAGTGTTTCTTGTTTTTCTCTTTCACTTGCAGACATTAATTTTGATCGCCTTAAAACATTTCTTTTTGTAAGCCTAGTTTTCCTATTTGTATCTCTTTAGGGATTGCAGTCGGGTGAAAGTTATTCTCTCACAACTATGTTTAAGACTATGGACGACGGTGCGAGCGTTAAATTAATTTTAATTTATTGGCTTTAATTAAATCATAAAATTATAATTTTCAATTCATTGTTAAGTGTATTTTATCATTTAGGTAATATTTAGATTTGGAAGTTTTTAAACTTTTCTTGAGCACAGAATCAACAATGTAACCATAAAGTTTATGTTTAAACTTATTATATTATTGCCTGTTTTGTGCTTCTGTTATTAAGTCCCTTCAAAGGGGAACTCTTATTTTATGGTTTCCTTCGTGTAATGCATATTCGAATATTCCATTAATTTTAAAAGCATCAACGTCACTCCTGTCATGTTTGGCCTCAGCTCTTTCTCATTGCCGCCATTTTGGTAATTGAGCCGTTGGCCGAAAATCTGCGCAACCCAAGAGCCTACGCCGTCAAGGGTCTCCATCTCCAGAGGAACCTATTTATGGACACAATTTTGATTGCTTCCCCATCCATCCATCCATCTGTCGAGACAGCCGAGCAGGCATCGTTCCTTCGCTCTTCCCTTCGGTAGCGCGATGTTGAAATGCATAAAATTTGGTTCCGTCACCCGTCCGAGCGGAGATGCTTCGCCCCTTTTGGGCTTTCCCTTATTGAATCAAAATTCATTTTTCGGCTCCTGAAAATCATTATTTCTATACGAGCTGAACGTAATTTATTTATGCAAAAAAGGCAGGAAAAATTATTGAACTGGAGAATCACGCTCCGACAGGAAGCACTCCGATTGCTGACTAACTAGAGATTACCTTAACAGCAGCTTGTCCATTCCATCAATCCTTGCTCCGCAATCGGTTCATTCCAATTGCAGTCTTTGAAGTTGGAGCAGAACTCCAACGACTTAATAAGCAGCTGGCCATTGGAATGGAGATGGAGATGGAGGAGCAGGGGAGATGGCCCACTCCTCTGTAATTTCTACCTCTAGCTGTGTGTTTGTGTGCATAATTGGCCACAAGGCAAACAAGCAGGGCAGCGGACTTGGCCAGATAGCCAAGTTCCCGGCAACCCACCCGTCCAAAAATAGTGAAAATATTTTCATTCTTTATGCGCCACATCAATACGGATGAAATGCCGCAGATGGGCAGCTGGATTTGGTCTTCAGCGAATGGAAGCTGTTCATCCTTTCTCCAGAGTGACTTCTAATTAGTCAAAAATTATCTGCAAATTGCTGGCCAAACGAAAACTTTGGCATTGGCTTGTAAGTAATGGCTTTCGACGGCTAAATTGGAGTGCCAGTCACCGAAAAATGGGCGACATGGGATACATACAAGTATGTAGCTAATAATTGTTATTATTCAACGCAAACATTTTTAAAATAATTGTTTGTGAAATGGAATCTTTAGAATATATAGTAGTAGGATTCATATGCGGATTCAGAACCCTACCTACTCTAGTCGGTATATTAGTATTGTAGAAATATTTATTAAGAACTCTCGTATATAATGTGACTGAAGTTAAAAGTAAGTTTATGATATATCGGTAGTAAGAGTAATCGAGGATATGCGATCACTACATTGCCGAGAGGTAAGCGCGAACATTTATGATTTGGTGCGAAATAAAGAACAAATACATATAAAGAGCCTTTAGTAAGTAGTATTAAATACTAATATAAGCAAGTGGAACCTCCTCTCAACAAATGCAAACCAATTAAAACCACTCAGTGGTCAAAGTATTCGACGCTCCGAGTGGTAATTTTATCCTACCGTCCAAATGCATCTCCCACACTTTGCGCCTGTCGCTGTGAGTCATCCGAACAACACCAGCGACAGTTGAGTGAGTGGCAGCTACCAGTCTTCAATACCAAATCAAGCATTACTTGCATAACCCAGCGGAGTCATCGACCACATTGTCCCGCGGAACAGCATGAACATCATCATCGCGATCAGCGCCCAGACTGGGCATGGATAAATATTTTTGTAAGACACAACTCGAACGGAGCCCCAGACAGGGCGAGCATGGATCTGAGAACGCTGACTGGATGCCACTCGAACACGTCGGGAAAAGCCGGTAGCCACCTGGAGAAGGAGACAACGTGCTGTGGCGGACGGAGCATGTGTTCTTTCGCCAGCGCTCAGCAGCTCTTGAAGCACCCACTGACGGGCCCCACAAGAACCCAGGAGATCCATCCATCCAGCCATCCGTGGGTCCGTCCATCTACTTGGCTGCAGCGCAGCTCCAGTCTCAGCCCGGTCGGTTCCCACTGTTTCCCGGCTTTTAGCCAAAGCTGCGCTGCACCGATGCATGACCAAACGTCTTCAGTTCTGGTCAGTTTGATGCTCATGCTGTTCACTCCTTCATTTTATTTCTGTTCTCGGAAATCTGTTGACGCAACTCGCCAGTGCCAGCCCCAGCCCCGTTCCCGTCCATCTCTGTCGTCTCGCCGTCGCCTTGTTTGTTAGTTTGTTTATTTGTTAGCCGGTTTTGTTTATTTTCAATAAATATTTGACATTTGTCTATGCATTTTCCCGAACCTCCGAGGACAAGTCAAGCGTTCGGCTGCCAACACCGACCGGGTACATTAAATTTTCAAGTACCTGAAACCAGTACCGCCCCCTCCCTCAGAAGAAGCGTCTCAGGGTCCAGAACCCATCCATCCATCGTGGATCGTAAAATGCGAGTACGACTGAAATTGTCACCTGCCCCACAAGGGAAACAGTTCTTAGCCGTACTGCCATCTCCCGCAAACTAACTGCGGATGTTTGGCTGCTAAAGGAAAGAAAATTGCTTACCAGGAACTAAAGGCTTGAAGCTTTGAGTGTGAAATTCCCAATGATGTGTTGAATTTTACGCATTGGGTTTCTTAAGAGAAAATCAAGGCCTATAATTATCTAAGTAGTTGGACATTCTTTTGACAATTTGTTAGTCATTCACAAAAGATACTAAGAGCTGCCCGAAGAGCTGGTCCCCGAGAGAAGGCCAAGGCAGCATCGGAAAGCTTCGTGCGCTATCAGAGCAGCTCAGAGCCTCAGAGCATTGCGTGAGCACCTCTGTTCTGAAGACTTCATTGGGTCTTATTCTCCTGGACCCTATCTACTAAAGATAATGCAACTTGGACAGGAAAAAGACTTTAATGAAGCATATATGTAGTTATATGTATGCGCTTAAACCAGTATATAAAATATAAATCAAAGAAAGTCCAGTTTTAAGCAGTTAGCTTTGCTTCAGAATGGAAAGGTCGTCTGCAGCCAGTCATTAGGCTTTAGGTTCTTAATTAAGCGACCAAAGAGCAGGCTTCCTTTTATCTAATCGGGAATCAGAATTGGGTAAGCTACCATTAAAATCTGTTCATGTAGCGGTGCATTTAATAATTTAATAAGCACCACGGAGTCATGAAAATGTTCGGCGACTTTAAGTGGCTTCACCTTCGCTGCACTTGTGCTTCGATAATTATCACGATTTACGAGTCAAAGCTCTTATCGGGCACTTGCAATCGAAGCACGAAAGGCGCACGAAAAGGCGTCGAAATTCCCATTTGGCCATTAGCCATAAGGTATGGCCACCATTAGATGGGAAAGGGGACAAATGGCTGGCCGTGTTTGCCAATCACTCGAAATGCATTTCGGCTTCGGCTTCGAGTCAATGTTTGCCCACAGAGTGCTGTTAACCAACACTGCTCTGAATGCTGCGCATGCGCAGCTTGGGGTTTTGGGGATCTCCTTTCATATCGTACTCATTAGTTACGCCTGAGTGGGCCTGGGTGCGCTTTGTGATACTTGATATCTGCTGGGGAAACCAGCCAGAGCCCCTCGCGGAGTCGCCCACACTTAAGCTGGGGAGGTTTTCGGGACTCACTTTCAGATTTTTGTCAGCCGCCTGTTAATTTGTCATCAGCTGTCAGATTTTATTAATAACTTGGATCGCCTTTATTTTTTCTGCTGCTCATGCAGTCGGGGTGCTACGAAGCGAGAGTCGCATAATAAGTAATGTCATAATTAAATTGATAAAGTCTGAGTCATCGCATCCCAGAAAAGCCGCGTCGCCAACATGGTTGTCTGTCTAGACAGACCGAGATTATGTCTGCGGATGAGCCATATGAAAAATTAAATGCAGAAAAAGGGAAGCCA
Organism: Drosophila rufa; assembly: GCA_018153105.1. Taxonomy (NCBI): domain Eukaryota; kingdom Metazoa; phylum Arthropoda; class Insecta; order Diptera; family Drosophilidae; genus Drosophila; species Drosophila rufa. The sequence continues at coordinate 2,277,535 of JAECXS010000149.1, read as the reverse complement.
CAGGAAGTTGAAGTGTGGAGTTGTGGACTTTTTGCGACAGCCTAAAAAGGCATCCAGGAGCTATATGCATAAGTCTTAATCAAAGATGACGTCAGATTATTTCATAATCCGTGAATTTTATTTAAACAAAAATACGTTTGAATATTAATCTTTAAATAATTATTACCTAGCTGTCATTAAAGGTTTTCCACTAAAACAAGCCTAGAATATCCCTTGATTACCTCCTGCAGGCATATCAGAAACAATATTACCTTTACGGTCGTGTTTAATGTCCTGTTTTAGTTTTTATTTTTAACGAGTTAGCCGGCAGTTAACTCAGCATTAACTGGGTCGCCTGGTCATCTGCATCATCAACGGCTGTTAATACGAAATGGCAGCCATTAATGGCACACGCTGTACGCGATCGGCAATAAACAAATCATTTAGTCACCGAGAGCGGTCCCGCCCGGGCTTGTAATAAAAACATCGGCCCGCCCGACGCGAAGTTTTGGCCAAACTTCAATAAATCTCTGGCGGAGTTTAGCGGTGTCCAAACCGGGCTGCCAACCTTCCTGGCAATCAGAGTTGACTTGTAAACTATTTAATTAGCACATGGTCCGTAAGCGTGTTAGTTTTGGTTGCAAAAAGGCGCCGACCAAGCCGCTGGGAAGTCGGCCCACGATCGCGCTGCAGGCGCCGATTGAATCATTTGATGGCGCCGCCGTTTTGGCCACCGAACGAAGCTGGCCAATTGTCCCCACAACCGCCTGCCCTGCCCCTTCCGCGTCCATCAGGGGAGCTGGTTAATTGTTCATACATTGAAGAAATTGCATTAATTTTGCTTGTTTACGTCGCATGTCGCCTGACGCTGTTGACGATTCGTATCTCTCTTTTTGACTACAAATTTTTATCGCCTGGCCGCCGTCTCACTCATCTAACCAGTTTCGACTCCGTTTTTCCTCATCTGGCTGTGTGGCTGTTAGTGGCATTTGATAAGCCTTTATCCTGTCGCGTCTGCGTCACAAAAAATGTTGCTATTTGAGTGGCAATTAACGATTTTATTGAACAAGCTTTTGCGGAATTATCTCCTAAGTTGACTGCGAAAGGCTTGAGAGATTTCCCGAATTCAGCTGAGTAACTATTAAGCCAATGCGAAGTTGATTACTGAACTAACAATATTGGTTAAGCAAATTGCAAATCCAATATGGTTGCGATTTAGTGGTCGTAAAAGTAGGAAACACTCTGCAAATTTATACATGTTTATGGGACTTTAAAGCACTTGATATTTCAATCAGTGCTTTAGCATTTTTACACCCGGTACCAATAGGGTACAATCTGTTGCACGCAGATCAAGTTTGTTTTAAAATTTTGCCAAGCCCACTTCCGCCCCCGAAAATCATAAAAAACGTAATATATACTATTGTCGTGATTTCCGGCTTAAAGTAAATAGATATAATAAATAGGTAGGCATTCGCGGACGTGTTCTGAAAATTTGAGTAAAATCTGATGATAAACACGGAAGTTATTAGACAATAAAGTTTCTGTGTATGCTTCTTCTTCTTGTTGAAGCTACGTACTCAGACACGCGAAAAGTGTTCCGTAGCATTGAGTCATAACGAGAGGTCAATAGTCTCCCTCTCGCTCTATCGCACTGCTTAGGAATACTTTTCGGGTGTCTGAGCACATAGCTTTTGAGAGAAAGTGTCAGTACGTGTTGTTCAACATGTTTCTAGCAACTTCTGTCTTCATTTCTCAACATTTTCTTTTTTACATGTTAATGTGCTATTCAATTTCACCCACAATGCTTTGGGTACCGGGTATCTCACAGTCGGTCACACTCGACTGTAGCTTTCCCACTTGTTTAAAGAAATTTAAGTGACATCAGCTTAACGTTTTATTGAAATCTCTCTAAGCTAGATTTTATTCTTGTGACGCAGATTAAAATTCTACTTAAAAAAAAAAATACATAGTATTGATTGGTAGACATCCATTTTGCTTTCTTAAATTCCTCTTTACCTTAGCGAAAGCTCATAAATATTTACTTAAAGATGCTATAAAACGGCAAAGTAATTATAAAATTCCAACCAATAAAAAGCCAAAATATGAAATAATTCAGAGTGAACTCGAATAGTCATTAAAGGCATGCCAATAACTGGTTTCAGCAACAAATAGCCTTCAGATCGCTTTAATTAAGCAATTTGTCAGGTGTCGTGTCGAGGTGAGTCGGTCGCCTTCTCTGATCCCAATCCTCAGATGGCTTGAATCGGACTGGATCGGTCTCTACCGCAACTTTGCATGCGTCCTGTCAATTTCTCAATGCTCTCAGATGGCTGCGTTATTTAGAACACTAATCAATGGCAACGCCAAAATGTTTCAATTCCTGCAAGCTGTCAGAGGCTGTAAGTCAAAAGACAAGCCGCCAACGGGAGTCGACAGGCGCAAACTTGAACCCGAACCCGAACCCGAACCCAAGCCAGAACCTGATCGTCCGGGATGGATCGTGTTGGGGACGCGTGTCTGCAGACAATTTGTTTGTCATTTCATTAGTTTTTCTGTTCCCGGCTTGATTTTGGTACAAAAGCCATTTTCGAAGCATTTTCCCATTACTCAAGCGTGAGCGGCAAACGGTTTGTCGGAATTCCAAGTGGGCGTAACCGCAATTTTCAGGTGGTGTTCCCCACAGTCCTGCGGCCAACTTCCCAGATTTTCACACTCTATGCGTGACTCATGTGAGGAGGCACGTTTCGGCAGCTGTCTCTCAGCAGCCCCCCGCCGAAAACACCCATTACTTCCAGCATCTGGGCATGGACTGCTGACGGATGAGCCGCCACATTCAAAATAGATTGGCGAAAATCTGTTGCTGATTGGTAAATGGCAAGCGCTACAGACAAGTGACGCTAAAGACGCAACAAAAGATGCCCGTGCGGTCGTCTGGGAGCAGTGTTGTCAATTTGCATTATCCGGATGGATTTGTTCATTATTTGAAAAGGTTATACCGGTAAAAATATCAAGCATCCTCAGTCTGTTGATTACCTTTAAGTGAGAATGTCACAAAGACCATCTAAGCCAGCGTTCGAAACGAAGTTATTTTGATAAGTTACCCAAAATTACAATACAGTTTTTATAAATTATTTTTATCTACAACGACACAAAGAACAAAGAATCAATTGCTTTTAAACAACTTTTTGCAATCGCTAAAACAATTGGGTGGTCTTTTTAAAAATTAAATTCCATGACATTTTACTATAAAAATTATGCATCATAAACTCAGCTTTTATCAATTTAATTACTTAGAAGAAACCCCAAATGGGGGGAATATACAAGCAGTCTTTAGTCATTTCTATTCGGGGAAGGGATCAGAGCTTCTTTCAACGCCAACATAAAGCATAATTAGTTCCATGCTTGGACAGCTCCCCCGATTAGGGCTCTATAATATTTACACAACATTTTCAAGTGTTTTCGCCTCGGTTCCGTTCAGAAGAGATTCCGGCAAAAGAAAGCACGCATTTCCCTTCCAAGAAACGGAAAGCGTTTCATCTCTGCCAAAGTTCTCGGGAGTGGGACTGTGGTTTGATGTGCGGGAGGAAGTGATGACATGTGAGAACATGTTATTGATATATTGGCCACGATTTAGGGTCATTCTGTTCGACGCCTTGGCGACGATGGCACACAGGTATAACATGAAAACCGATACGGGTAAGTTTGGGGGATAACGTATATGTGTTTAGCTTATCACTTGTATCGCAAACAGATACTTTCCGTAGGGCTAAGGTGACTCTCCTGTCGCTTTTCAAAGGCATTTATCAATGAAGTTCAATGACAGTTGTCGTGCCATTCGATCAACGATCGTTTATCAGTGTCGGAAGAAGTGACAAACAGCCTGATAAAGGCTCTCGAAGGAGGTTACGAGATATCGCAGAAGGTAGGAATATAAAAGTGTAGCATTCAACCTGTTGATCAGTGGGGAATATGTGCGATGCGTTGATACTCCGATACGGTTCAGTCGGGCAAGAAGTTGATTTGACGGGTTTTTTAGGGGAATAATCAATTTCGACATCAAGGGTGTTAATGAAATGGTGCGTAAGGAAATGCATTTCGACGTTGATTAAGTTGTTTGATCTTAATTGATTTCATGCATATATATTGTTGCTTTGGTAGTCCGTTTTCGTATAGTCCATACATATATACTTAACCCTAAATCTTTTATCAAGTGAAAAACGGTATTTTAATTGAAAGAGATATTGATAAATTCGAATGGTCTTGTTAAGATTAAGATACAAATTCTAATTTTGTCAGAAAACATTCATAAACTAAATTTTTTGCTTCCAACTAAGAAGATTTTATTACATTTTGTGTTGCTAGATCTTATAGAATATAATTAAAAAATTAAAATTCTTCTATAACTATTTTGTCCCTGAATATATTAAATAAAAATAGATTATAATAATAATTATACTCTTTAAGTCTGATATTGTATTTATAATTACTTATTAAAAAATCATTCTGACGTAAAAACAAAATTTCTGAATATCTTATTTTATTCTGAGATTTACAATTCATAACTGGTGTTATATCCAAATTTACAGTTAGGATAATAATATGCGGTGTTCGTCTCAAAAAAAGTTTAATTAAAATAAATGATTTAAATTTTTAATTTTTAAAATTACCAAAAGCGAACTTTGTAAATACTTTAAAGCAAAAAAAGACTAGCAGCTCAAATGATTTCCCTTTAAGCTAAAGGACATTTGCCTTTGAAGCAAAATATATTTTTAAGACCTACGGCTATTTTTGATAAGAGGGTACACTTGATTTTTAAATGCATTTTGTTTGGAAATAATTTTTTACAAATTATTACAATTATTGAAGGTCTTGTGTTTAGAATATATGAGCCTCATTAGCCAAGTTAGCAGCTCGGTCGAAACTCAGCGACCTACTACTGTTTCCTCTACAGCTCTCTTAGGAACTGACCCACATTCTTTGGGAAACAACAAAAATCAAAAGACCAGAAACAATTTATTCGTTCGTCCATCTTCGTGTTCTTATCTCAAGTGTCTGTCTCAAGTAACGAGCTTCGAATTTCTTATAAACTCTCCGTAGAGCCCATGCCGTGGTCTAGTCCCCTGACCCATCAGCAAACAGTGGGTACAAAGGTATTTTTTATTGGCAGAAAGTGCTGGCAAGCTTAATGTCAAAATTCACAAAGTTAGTGTATTGCTTGTGTAAATCAAATCACATAAGATAGCCTTTAAAATATACCTATTACTTCGAATTTTTTTATTTAAGTGAATCGTTAGAACGGAACAAACTAGGAAGGGTGCCTCTGCTGCTTTGACGTATTTACCGCTTACGTTGCACTCGAATTCCCAAATGGGGCTAGACCAGCGAAATAGAGGATAAGTTTGACAGCATCGGACACTGATAAGGAAGAGGTGTTGGCATTCTTCTTACTCAATCCGGCTTAACCTAGATTCAGCAAGAAACTTATCCTTAATTTTTATATTTATTCCAAGTATTGTGTTTACCGTTTTTCACAATGATTACACCTTTCTCTGTGCAAAATAAATATTCCAGAGCATACAACAAAGTTTATTGGTTTTCATCCATAAAAGATTTTGTACACTATTTTAAAAAGCAAAATTTTCAACAAATATATTGCATTTATGCCAATTAGCCGAATTTGTCCCCATAGTGCAACGGGTGACTGCTCTTCAACAGCCGCTGACCCGTTATATGTTCCGGTGCCCGGCATCGTTGCCTTCAAGTTCCAGTTGTTGCTGTCTCCGGGTCATTGTTGAGGTCGCCGCCACGCAGACGGCATCAAAGTCTTATCAAAACTTCGTCTATAACATTAATTTATGGCCAAATGCTAGTCCGCGCGAGGGACGAACTGGACAGAAGGGTAGTCCACTTCAAAGTACCTTGGGAAGCAGCGAGATCTTGAGATGTTGTTCCGGAACTCTCCCGTCGGCCAGCATCAATTTCTGTAGGCAACAACAGGCTTCGGGAGAGTAATGTTCCCATTTGTGTAAACTCCGAACAGCTTTGTTTCGCCGAAGCTGGGAGGAATTTCCATAGATCATTTGTGGCGTCTGCTGGTCAGCTGAGTTCGGTGCTAAAGTTCCTTTTGTTTTGGTCCACCGAACTGTTTGTTTACAAACGCCTCCCGGTCCCTGTACACTATTTGTGTTGTTTACATGGGAAGTTTTAGGGAATCTTTGTCTGTGCGTTCCGTTTTGTGGTCTATAAATTTTTTTTAATGGTCTCCAACTTTACATTAATTCTGCTGGAGTGCCCGATTACTTCAAAAGGCTCTGGCAGAATTATTTGAAAGACATATTAAGTTTCGATATCGAATTACCCGAAGAGCATGAACAATGCTCCACGGTCCTTTGTCTGGTTTTAATGAGTTCAGCAATTGTTTTCCCAACGCCCCTCCTTCCTTTGTTTTGGCTCAGTTTTGACATGGGCTCGGTTCGGGGGGACTTCGGGGAGTTTTCCCTCAGTGTAGGCCTGTTGCATTTATTTGGTTGGCCAGCTGTCTGGTGCATCCATCATCTTGAGCATTTCCGTTACGACTGCGCAAATTATCGCCCCGGCCAGGTGTTACCAGTCGCTCTATAAAGTGAATTTAAATAAATTATCTCAACAAAGGGCAATGAGAGGAGGGCGAGAACCGAATCCAGGTGGGATTGGGAGATTTATAAGCGATAAACAGGTCTGAGTTGCAAAACTCACACGGAACACGAGGTAAATCTAGGCGCAGATCTTGATCAAAAGGCCTGGAAAATTCGGTTTTAAAATTCTTTAATCTTAGCACGTCGTAAACATGAGTTTTATCATAAATTCTATAAAATATATGTCCGTCTTAGCACCTCGTTTCGAAGAAGCATTCTCGACCAGCTCATCGGTTAGATGCATTAGTTGTACCATAAATGCTGAGTCTTAACCAAAAGGAAACGCAGCTTCTTGGTCAGCTTCTCTGAGACCACTCAAGTGCAATACTTTTGCTTTTCGGGCTGCGATCGGAGGCACTGGGAAATCAACCGTAGAGCAGAGTTCACTCAACTTTTACGAACTTCACATGTCAATAAAAAATTAAAAACAAATAAAACTCAATGACAACGGGGAACAGCCGACAGCTGAGCATTTTCCCACAAATCTAAATTTCCAGAAGCAGCAGCCGCCGAGAGCTAGAGAACTGAAGTGCGCTTTTCCTCTCTGAGCATTGTGTAATGCAGTTAACAAGAAACAAACAAAAACAAGGCAAAGCGAGGCGAAACGAAACGTTGAAGGAGAAAAATCAATGAAGAATGCGTTTCCCAAACACGTATCGATCGACAGCGAAAAGCAAACAGCGGCGGGATATGAGTTGGACATGAGTTACGACTACCAGCGCAAAGAATGTATCCACGAGATACTTAATGAGCTGATACACGTAAAGTGCGCGTGTTGTCCGAGTATCTGTGCGCTTGATTGGGAAGCGGCGAGACAAACTCAACGGAAATGCGAGCGCGGGTCAATCGATTCGTATCTTTGTATCTGGTCGTGTAGCTGTATCCGTGACCCATTTCGCATTTGGGAAACTTTCGTTTTCTCTAATCCAAATAAGCCAATCAATAAATTAATGTCAATCGTCACATCTGGACGTTGTAAATACGACTTTACTCGAAATAATCACCCATAATTTGCGCAATCAATTCGCATTTATGTTTTTAAGGCTTGGGCGTTGAAAAGTGTTTCATTGAATCTATTTACAATTGCATGATTTGGAATTGATCGCTTTACTGCCAACTTGTTGAAAAGTTACTTCGAAAATTGAGTTTTTACACCCAGTAATCATAGGGTATACGGTATACAAAGTTATTATAACTTAGTGCGATAATAGATTCGATAAAAAGTATGTCTTCTAATAAATACATTTGTGCGGACGTAATCTGAACATTTGGGTAAAGTCTGATGATAAACATGAAAGTTATAAGAATATAACGATCATCTATCTCCATCTCGCTTGTATGTTACTAGCACTCGGGCTTACCAAAAATGGTTAGTCCAGTTTTGAACCATGGTTTCTAACTGGAGCGTTCCAAAATGAAACTTTGTAAGTTTTTTTTCTATGTTAGTTTTAGAACTCTTATTTTTTAGTTCGATCGAGGTAATCGTTTCGGAAAGTCTTTGGACTGGATGTGACAGTGAAAAGTACATGCCTTTTAATTTAATACACAAACATTTAGGTACCGGGTATCTCACAGTCGAGCACACCTAGCTGCAGCAGTGTTTTAGACTTCAAATCCGCTTTCTTAATACACAATTTTGTTTCAGTAAAACTATAAATAAAGTTTCATTAGTAAATACCTTTTATTATTTCCATATATTATTAATTTTTTATATTAAAGTAGGAATTTCCAAAACTGTGTATTGTATTAATTACAGAAAGAATTATATAATACATGTTTAGGCAAAATAAGGTGCTAATAAGTATTTCTCTTATATTTTGGTTTTTCCAATTCAATTCTCACATAGTATTAACTGGTTTTTTTCTAGGCTAATCATCAGTAAATGGGACTTAATCACGCCAGAGTATTAAGAACTTTTTATCATACGACAGCTTCAAATAAAACGCATCCAAATATTTCCACACGCAACTTGGGGGGAGAACCAAATCTGTTTTGTTGCCATCCACAACTAATTTTTACGACCAAAACGTGGACATAGTAAGCCACTTAAGGTTTACATCCGTGGCAGTCTGGAAAATATTTTAATAAACCCTTTTTTTTTCTGACCATGTGTGTGGGTTCTGGTTGGTCGCCTGCCTACACCCCAGCCTCTGTTTTTCCACCTCGGAGACATATGTTCCTATTAGCGCGTGAGGCATTCCCAAAGGCGATACGCATGGCTCCATCAATTATCCTCTCCAGGGGCTCTCTACGGACGACCTGCCTAACAATCGTCCATTGTTGCCGCTGCCTAGTTACGGCATCTTTCCGCTCAGATCCGACCGCAATTATGGCGACAACCTCACCAGGCTCCGGCGCTATTGTTCCCTCTCGGATCTCAGCTCTCGGCGGTCGGGGTCATGTGTTCGGCAAACAAACGCCTCGAGTGCTCGAACCCACACATGCTCGGGGACAATCGCCAAGGGTTACGTACTTTACGGAGAAGAACATCTATCATTCGAAAACATGTGCCGCATATTGTTTCTCTATTCATCTCCGCTGGTCGATTTTCATCTTTGTGTTCGTCAAACCCAATTGCCATACCAATTGTTGAACAAAGGTAGAACTGTAATTTGTTTAACGACACGAACCAGTGGAACTGCGAAATATCAATCAATTTAATGTTAATATGAATATGCAAATGCAGAGTATTTGGGAATTTAAAACAAATGCATACCAATATCAAAGACTATATTTTATAGATCAAGGAAAAAGAAAAGGCAGTACTAGCGGTATTTCCCCGTACAACTTTTCGGGACTGAGGACATAACCTCGTAGTTGGCCGCAGCAGTCGCAGCGATTCGAACTCCTAATAGGCAAAGTTCACACAACCAAGGCATTAAGCCTTTTCCTACTAACGACAAGAAGAGCAGCGCCAGGCCAGGCCAACTGGGGACAAGCCAAAGCCAAAGACCACTGCCGCATTGCCGGACCATAACTGGACCTCTCACGTAATAACATATAGAATTACATAGAGGGTAAAATAAAGAGCAGCGCAGTAAAGAATCAGAATCTCTTCCTGCTGTCACAACTTTCACATGCAAGTTCTTTCAACTTGAGCGGCCAAATATGGCAGAAACACGACCAGCGACCAGGAATCTCAAGGCGAGCAATGCGAGCAACTTCTGGTACTGCACAATCGATCAGAGAGACCATATTTAGAGGACCCCCTCTATAGCTGTAGCCACTTACCTCCGCCTCCTCCGGATTTCTGCAATTTTCCGTTGCGACGACGCTGCGGTGACTTTTTTTTGGTGACGGACTCGGCCAGGGAACTCGTGGAGTCCACATCGGCAACGTTACTTTCAATGAGCAGGCCACTCTTGGTTTTATGACGGCGCGCCGACTGAGATGACATCTTCTTCTGCTTTTCGCTGGACAGGATGCGCGCTCCTGTCCAGGACACAATGCTTTGCTGTATCTCCGAAGAGGTGTCGTTGAGAAGGCTGAAGGAGCTGTAGTCGCGGAGTTCCTCGGCGCTGGAGAGTCCCGGCAGGCGCTTCCGCTGACGCCTGGCCTGGCAGTGAATGGCGAACAGGATGAGGGCCAGGCCCAGAGGCCACTTGATGTAGTTACTGATTTGCATACTTAATCGGATCGGACCGGCACTAGAAACGCATTTTATTCCGTTCGACTTTGAACTTGGATCTGCTTTTAATTATTTAACTTCGCTTTTTTTCCGACAATGGCACTCGCAGTGGTATTTTCATTCATAATCTTTTAATTTTTACTTGCACAGCACAGGCTGTAATTCTGTATTATTTCTTTTCTGCTCATGAACGATTTCCGCTCGATTTTTTTACACTTTTTACGCATTTGCTCTTGCGACTTTTTCACTTTATTTTGCTCTATTTTCCGCAGACTTTTCTTTTTGTTGTAACTCTTCTACTTCAGCATTTTTGCGCCATTTAATTTTATTTTTGTTTCAGACACATTTCCCACTTTCCTGCTCAGCAACTGGCAAACATTTTTCCTCGCCAGCTATTTTCGTATCCTCGACGAGAGGCGCAGAACTAAAAAAAAGAAGCCATTCGAAGAAGACTTTCGATCATTCGCGGCTGGCAAACTCGGAAATGGCTTGCTGAAACTCTCTGCATTCACTTATTTATTTGTAGCTCTAATCGCATAATTGCCGTTTTGCATTTAATGGCACATAAACTATCGCTTTCGGCTCGAAGCAGCGCTATTCGAACGCAACTATCATTCAGAATTTACACTCCACTGCACAGCACTCGCACCAGCAACCACCGCGAATTTTGCGTCCTACGCAAACGACCGTCAAACACGAACTGATCCGGCTGCTAGCCAGCTCGATCCGAGCGAACGTCGTGCGCTCGTGGGCACCTTGTGGATCGCATTCGATCGCCGCCGAGGAGGAGGAAGTTGCATTCACTGGCCTTCCTAGAAATCTAACACCTCGGGATTTTATTGATCTTGGCAGGGAATTAGTGATCGGTAAGTTGTGGGGACTGTATCAGAAAGGGAAATCGCCACACTTTTCGGGATTTAATTCCCTTGGTTTAATTGTTTAGGTTTATATTACAAATTTTGGTGAAATATTTAAAAAAAAATTGGGTTTTTTATGAAGAGACAGGGGTATATTAATCAAACATTATTATTTTTGGGTTGCTTTAGTAAATTTATAGCAAAAGGTGTACTTTTTTAGATTTTTATGTCGGCGATCTTTTTGAGTTTATAACAGTCTTTTAAGCACATTTTGAATGATTATGAATATTAGACACTTGTTCTGTTTTGGGTTTAAGGGTTATTATTTAAATTCAAACTAAAATCATTACAAGTCATAATGCATTGCCAAAGTTCATTGCCGGCTTATCACCAGATTTGTTTACATGCCGGCCCACTTACGATCCACAATGTTGATCGATTCGCACTCTTGCGCCGCCGTTTTCTCTTCGGCCCTTGGCAGGGAGCTCTCTTAAGTGCGGCGGGCAGCGAAACCTTACTTGTTGCTGGCTTCGGTGGCAAGGTGCAGGCCAATTTGTTTGGCCTTAACAGGAAACGAATGCGAGTGGCTAGCGTGTCGGGCATCAGCCACTTAAACGGGGAAATTCCCGGAGTGCTAAGGAGAGTATTAACAGTCCTGCGAGCACCTTGCACTTGAGCCGTCTTTGTTCTCTGCCCCTTGTTGTCCCTGCGAGCCTTCGTCACTTTACTGTTTACCTGCGCCATTGCGTTTTGACAGTCGAGGGTCCTGACCCGCCGTGTCCTACGCTCGTTTCTGATTATTATCCTTGCGGTGCCTTTGTGACGACGACATGGCATTTTAGCAGTCCAAGGGCCTCCCCGAGGAGTGCGGCGAATTGCGGCACTTAACGCCAGTTCGAGGGCATCAAAAAGATATCGAAAAATAAATATCGAATTCTCCGTTTTTGACTTGGAAAAAGGTTGTTCAAAAGAAACTAAGTTATGACTGTTTGCTCAGGTCTCTGTTGTAGCAGATATAATTAGTTTAGTGACCTGGCTCCGTCTACTTTACTAATTCCTGAAAGGGAAATAAAGCTTTTACCAAAGCTGCTACTTCCTCAATTTCGTAGTTACAGACGGCGAGCCGGACGAGGGTAAATCGAGGGTAATCGAATCAGGATATGCCGTAAAGGGTGGTGACCATATATTATATCTATATTTATCTGGGGCTGCTAAAAAAATTGCTAGAGTTTCATAGTCTCTTAGAAAGATGTCTAATAGTATGCTACAAAATAAACTTAATGCTTTATACCTTTTATTGCATACTTTTAGACGCCTTTTATCGTGATTTAAAACCCCTAGTGATTTTTGAGGCACCTCCTTATATAATATAATTAATTCAAGACACTCGTAAATAGAATAGATTTATAATTTTTAAAGTCTTTCAATTAATACGATATCCAAAACAGTTCCCTCATTTTTGTACCTACTACAATTTGTGGCTCGGGCGGCTGTGGCTCAAAAAGCAATGGTAGGAGCGTGAATCGGCAGTTTCAGTTTCACGAGGCCGTATAAAAGAGCTGCAATTGCCGCCCCAATCTCCGATATCGTTCCCGTTCCCGTTCCCCTGGCGTGGATGGGATTGTGCAGGAACCTCACGCCGCCCGCACACTTATGGACTCATCCAGTGTCGGTGCGCCGTTTAAATTGGTTCGTTTATGCGAACCGAACACCGAACCCGAGGCGGCACCAGAAGAAACGGACTCGAAGAAGAGATTGAACGGAAATAAAAGGGTTCCTTTGGGCTGGTTGAGTGCCCGACGTACTTGAGGATAACGATGTGCACGCGGAGGATTATCGTGGCGGCGGCGACGATGATGTTGCTGCTGCCCTGATGAGGCTGCTGATTTCGGCGTGATTTATGCATCTTAATTGAAATGATGGCTTACAAATTGTTTGGCACAAGTGCACAGGGGCGAGACAGAAATTTTACAACAACGAGACGCAGAGAGGGCACACTTTGGGCCTTCGACAACCGAAAAAGGTTTTTCTGGAGAAAATTGTTGTTTAGGTTTTTTTACATTTATGTCTTCAATTCAGGCAGGACTTCCTCTTTGCGATTCTAAAGAAATTAGCTATCAAGTGTTAAATTATTTTGGTATTTAGTAAGTATTTGATTTATACAAAGAAGATTCAAGTTACATTATTACAATGACATTCCTCAGATTATCTGAAAGAGCAAACAAATATAATATACACAAAAAAAAAAAAAACTATGTAAAATCAACCTAGAAAAATAGTTATAATATATATATATATAAGAGAGAAAATAAAAAATAAATTAGCACCGAGAGTGTGATTCGAACCTCTAAGCTATGGAGCCAACCGCGATCTGTTGAACATAATGGCTAAATCTGGAGTTAGAGTGAACTGGAACAAACTGCCCAGTTATGTATTTTAGCTTATATATGATTAAATAACAAATTGTATACATATATACAGATTATAAAAAATTATCTTTCACAAGGAATTGTTTAACTTTAGCAAATAAGTTTTACGATTAAATAGTAAAATAACTTTTTTTTCTGTGTAATCTACTAGTTTAAGGGAACCTAACTATTTGGATTAAGTTAACTATTTTCTTAGGTTGGCGCGGTTTTAACAAAAAAATAGTTGATGTTACTTAGTTTTTTTTTTTGTGTGTAATAACTAAGGATTTTTAATTTACAAACCCCTAATGTGTTTATATGCAATTTCAATAATTAAAATTAATTCAAATCACGATATTGCATCTTAAAGAAATTATTTTCCGTTTACTGCATTACGACCCACTAAGAACTGCACGATTACTCGCCCAGTTCTGCCAATTGCCAGACCAGAGACTGGATAAAAATCATATAACAACCTTTTGTTAACGACTTTCGCACACCACACCGCAACACCGAAGGCCCAACCTACAACCGAACACATAGATTCAATTTTCTAATAGCCGCCACCCAATCACAACAAAGGCATCTAACTGTTATCAGAGTGGCCTGAGTCTCCGTCTCCGCAATAACTCTGGGTGGGTTTTCGGCCAGCTCTGGGCGCAAAACCAATTAAGCGGAGAATTGAAAACAAACACATAAAGGTGGAAACAAATAAGGAAGCGTTCGGGAGGATCGCCGTCTGCGATCTGTGCTGCTTGGGTCAGCGTCTGGCTGCAGCTCCGGTAGCCCGGCTAAGAGAATCCAAAGAAAATCAAATGAAATTTACCGCCAATGCCAGGAGCTCGAAGAGAGTCCCAGCCCCAAGTTGGGAAGCGCCAAAACGTTAAATACAATTCATGGCGCTCACGAGTGGAATTTAAATTATGCCCAATTAGAGTTAGGTGGCTGCTCTGGCTCGGACTTGGGTTGTGTCTAAAACTGTGTACCCTCTACTCATGGAGGAAAAGGGTTTATTGGTAAGGAGATATAATTGGGAAATGCATTTTTCAATTGAATAGTAACTTCAAAATGTCTGAAAATGTGTTTATCAATAATTCCTTTAAATTAGCCAAAAAGTAGTCACTGATTTTCAGGGATTAAATACCATAGCTTTCCTTATTGAATATAATTAGATATATTATTATGAAATTCAAAGTTTGAAACAGCAAGATTACCACAGTTTAGCAAAGATCAATTTACTCACTAAGATGCCGAACGACCATACATTTGAATTGCAATATGCAAGCAATTTTTCTGCTGGCTTCGCTCACGCATTTTTCAGTAGCGGGTATCTTATAGTTGCAATAAGACTTAATATTGTTCTTACTGGTTTTTACCCCGTTTAAGCCAGGCCCGGTACCAGCAATTCCTTTGGGGCATTTGTGCGACTCCGAATGGAGATAGACAGTGAGACGAACTGGCGGGTGGGCGTGTCGTGTGCGGAGCATGTTCGTGTGGTAAAGCGCCAAATTGATTTCGATCCCCCAGAGGGGGTCTCCCCATTACTCGACCCTAGCCCCATTGCCATCTCCCATTCCCAGCGCCATCCAACCCCCCTAGTGTTTGCTTCCACTAGTTGCCACTACGATTCCACACGGCTCGTAACAGTGTATCTCACTGTCCCTCGGCTTGGTTTGGTTTTGATGGATTATGCGTTGACAGCCTTTCGGGAGTTTTTGTGGAGCGCCGCTGATTGTCTTTGCCAGTTTTCGTTTTGCTTCTGTGCCGACTCGGCCAGCCTTGGGAACTGGTCTTGTTATGTAAATTGCCTACGATTTTTCGTTTCTTCGGTGAAGTGCTGTCCAAGTGCTAACAAGGCACTTCGGGTACGATGGGTTGTTTTTGTTAAATGGAAATGCCTTGCAGGATGTTTGGTTTCCTAGAAAAATTAATGATGAACTACGAAATAATACTTAATTATGTCTTGGGAACAGATTCTTGATGAGCTGTCTTCTAACAATGATTAAAAAATGTAAACAAAACTTTAGATTTAAAGAAAAGAAATAATCATTAATATTACATAAAATTCATATATGTCAAAATTCAGTTTTAGGATTTTAGGATTTTTGATTTGGTTTGTTAAATTCATTTTAAAAACAAGTGCAAAAGCTACAATCGAGTTTGACCGACTGTGAGATACCCTGTACCCAAAGCATTGTGGGTGATATTAAATAACATGTAACATGTAAAAATGAAAACGTTAACCAATGTTGCTAGAAACATGTTGAGCAACACCCAAAACAGACAAATGTAGCTAGGAACATGTTGAGTAACACTCATTGGCACAGAAGAATAATAAACAGAAACATTATTGTTAACAACTTTCATGTTTATCATCCGATCTTACTCAAATTTTCATAAAATATCCGCGAATGCCTACTTATTTATTTTGTCTATTTACTTTAAGCTGAAAATCACGACCATAGCTTATATAACGTTTTTTACGGGGGCGGAAGTGCGAGTGGGTAAATTTAAAAACAAACTTGATCTGTGTGCAACAGATTCCAATGTTGTCACAAAATTTGGTAACTCTAGCTTTTATAGTCTCTGAGTTCTGTTTACCAACACGGACAGACGGACAGACAGACATGGCTAAATCGACTCGGCTGGTGATGCTGATCAAGAATATATATACTTTATGGCGTCGGAGATGCCTCCTTCTGCATTGTAAGATATGTGAACTCGTAATTTGTCGTTAAATATCTTAAACAATCTGACTTATATTGAGGTGAGACGGAAGAGACTATAGTCTTTGGGTTCATAGCCCGTTGTCGGAGTTAGCCATTTTTTAATTTTTTGACTGCCAAACCTATATTGATGAATAAAATAATCTGATTTCAAAGGAAACCACTGCAAACTGGAAACCCTTCTCACAATTATATCTTCATTTTACAACAATTTTTCAGGGGCGTCTTCAAATTAATTTCCCATAAAAGTCTCTAATTAGGAGTCCCATTCAAAGCACCGCTTACAGCACAGTTGGGGGCTATAAAACCTAAACTACAATCTGTTGCTGACCTAAGCCTGGCCGAGCCAAGTGTTAATATCCAAATACGCCGCTTGACACTTAAAAGATCGTAAATTTGAGATGAACCCTATATCTTTTGTTTGGAAAAAAGGGCGTTATCATCATCCAATTTTGGAGTCGATGAAAAATTAGTAAACACATTTTCATCACACGGGGTGGTCGAGGTTTTCCTTTATGGAGTTCTTAGGGTTTCGAGTGCCCACTTAAGAAGTTTATTTTCCCTTTTTTCTCTGATGCATCCCTCACTTGATTAGTTATTCGGCTTGCGTAACTTTGTCATTTCTAAAGGAGTTCCTGGAAAGATATTTTTGGGGCAGGTTGTGTCTGCGCATAATACATTTAAATGAAGTGAAGGAGTTATTTTGTTTTTTAACGACTGCAAGATGGTGGGGGATGTTCGGAATGCATGGTCATGTAGCGATGAAGAAATGTTCTTAATGTCTTAAATTACTTTCCTTTACTGTACTCACGCTCTGCAAGATAACATCTGAAATAAGTTTTCTACTTTAATACAGTTTTACCAGCGCCATCTGTAATTAATTGAGAGCTTACCTTGGCTTTTCAATGTCAGAAAACTGCACTTACACTGCAGTTGTGTGTCTCGATCTCAGACCATTAGGACCAGTCAATATGTGTGGTTCCTTTGTGGTCTCCGGTTCCCTTGCAATTCGATTGTCGTTAAAACACTTTTAACAAACTAATAGCTCCAGTTTTGCCTTCCACAGCTCAAAGCACATTGAGATGCGCCCAGCCCAACGAAAGGGAAATGCCTGATCATGCTCAGAACGGTTCGATGTTGCGTGACGAGAGCAGGCAACCTCTTTGCGCTAAGTAGGTCACTCGACTGGTCCGAGAGTGTGGACTGTGGCCCGGGAGATCCAGAGAGGAGCTGTGATTTGGGGCCAATCAATGCAGCTCGCGTAAAAGGCATTATCAATTCGAAAAATACGAGTGCGGGGCAGATATAAAGGGGCCGCCATCTCGTGGTTGTCGCCGCTTGGGGCATGTCGCGCATGCGCAATTACAAAGTCATTCCAACGCCTCTCCACTTCCCCCTCTGGTCGGCCCTTTCCCCCAGCAGCCCATGATTAAGGGCATTCGTTAAGTTGCATATTGTTTAATGCGATATTACGAAATGACCACGAGCAAAAGATTGGAGAGCCGCAGCCGAGACACCCCATCGGGTTTTATTCTTGTACCTTATCTTTGGCAAAGGGTGTACTAATATTGGCGTAAAATAGGGAGGAAAAAATGAATGGCAATATATATAAATCTTAATCCCGAATGGTTTTTTATTTAAATATATATAATAGATATTATTAATTTGAGTGTAAAAGACCTTTCTCATATATTCGCTAATTCCATTTTTTTATGGTGTTAGTGTATAAGAAAGTTGACCTTCCTTTGTAATAAATTGTAAAGCCTGTTTAACCAGAAGATGCTGCTCATTCTTTGCCTTCTGCGGCTATTTATAACTTCATATCCGTATGCATGGTCGAGTCTTTTGCCCAGAGGGAAGTTGTTTTAAATATTTTGATTAACCAGACGCCACTTGCCGCCGACTCCCCCACTAATGAAACCGAGGAGCCGTATGCTGAATCTTTCATTTGGCTACCGCTGGTCATTAATTATTGTACTGTCATTTTGTATTTGTATTTATTATAAATGTCATCCTAACGCTACAAGATTCAACTTATAATTTAATGCGCTATTCACAAAGGGTTTCAAGTAATCAATCTTAACATTTAACTTAAGACTAATTATTAAAACTAACCTAAGTCGCTTTCCATTTCAAATTTAATTTATGTAATATTATTATGCGTGCCACTGTAAATGTTCTTTAAATTATTGGGGAGTATATTCCACGATCGAATAGCATTAATAAAGAATTGCCTCTCGAATGTCAGTGATCTGGGTCTTTTGCATGTTAGATTGTTTGCTCTTCTGGAAGCGGTAAATTGAAGTTTATCATACAAGTACGACGGTTATTTTTTGAAAAATTATTTTTTTTTTTTTTTAAATAACATACGCATTTTTATCCACTCGCTCAGTGGGATTTTAAATATTTTCTGAGGCATCTCGGCTACATATTGTGTTCTTCGTATGTCAAATATGTACCTTGCTATACTATTGAACACTACTTTATTTTGTTTAGACTGATCGTGTCACAATTCGAAAACACTTAGATTCCATAAATTAAGGAGGGAACGTAGCAAACGTATACTACTCAATTACAATAAAAATATAATAAGTAAACAGCCAGAGAATAGGGGAATCCCTGTAAAAAGGTATTAAAAGCCGTGGGTGTCGTAAATAATTTAAATGAAATATAATTATAGTGCACTATATTTAATAATTATAATTTTAAAAATAATAAATAAAATACTAATATATATACAATAAGCAAAAATTAAAAGTTTAATTTAAATTAAAACTTTCATCTTGACCTTGTTGATAAACAAGAACGAAAACGTTGAAACGAAAAATATAGAAATATTTTGATTAACCCTCCCTTTTTATTGTTTTGAAAGCTTTGATTTCGGGTTGAGCTGTGATTTGGTTGGAAAAGATTAAAGGAATGTGTTTAATATGCAGTAAATGTAATTCTAACTAACTGATTCCCATAATTTTTACCTTTGGTACAACCAACATCAAGGTGTTGTTACCCCTAAAGCGGGCCCAACCAGATGTTTTCTTTCCTCTAAACCGTTCCTTAAATTCAAAACAAAATGCTTTACCACGCGAAATCGGAGGCTAAAGCTCTTTAATCCTTTTCCGCGAGAGGCACACATGTCGTCCCAGTCAGACAAGTGAAAGTTGCTTGTTGGTTTTCGGTCGGTATTTGGGCATGACACCTTCGGGCATATCTGATCGACAGACAATAATCGAAATTCAGCTCAAAATGTAAATTGTACACCGAAAATCGCTTCATTTTCTTACTCGCCCTGGACGAGTTGCGGTGCGGTTTTGGAGCCGAAAAAAACTCTACCGTTTACAGTTATGCCAGGCCAAGACGACAAGGCCAGAGGACCATATATACGGATCCAGCTGATTGGCCTCTGATCGATCGATCCCGACATTATCGTTGCCTTCATCATCGTGATCGCCGATATAATGATGATCTTCGCTCTGTGATCTGCGCCTGATGAGACTTTATAACCATTTTTGGGCCGTAGGTCCCTTTTTGCCGGCGACCTGCGACTAATGAACACCTTAAATGGCGATCACCGCGCTGCACTCGCACCGGAATGTGCTGGGGATTTATCGGGAAAGGAGAAAGGCCCAACTACACGCATTTTGTCACATTTTGACATAACTCATATGGCCAAAGGGATATTCCAGCAGCCTTGAGCTAACATTCTGCCGCCGTATGTGGTTGCAATTAGAGAGTTGCCAGGAGCCGAGGCCCTTTTACTTTTAAGTGCCAGTTCCAAGCCATTGCCACGTCTATGCCCCGGTAAGGAGGCGCAAAAGTCTTCCTGGGAAGTCACGTCGTCGAAGATAAATTGTTGACAGTTTCGTTAAATTGTGCTTGGAACTCTGACGCTGTTAATTGCCACAAAAATGTTGGCTCCCATAAATGGTGGCCTGTATCTTTATTTCTCTCTCTTTCTCAGCATTACTGGTAAATCTGTAGAAACCGAACCAAAAAAAAAGTTAGCCTATGGGAGTGTGTGGGTTGACTTTTATGACTCTATTAGATAAGCGACTTAGGCTTGGGAAGTCTGGCCATGTTGGCCGATACGATATTCATTTTGAAAAGCCCCCACATTGTGTAATTGATATTGGTCGGAAAGAACAAGTTTACCTTTGGTCGGAATGGATTTCCTCCTCTCCACGGAAGTTGTCATTTCCCTAATTAGCCACGCAAATTTCTCAGCGTCTGTTTTGGTTTATCTGGCCATTTTCATATTCCTTTCTTTGGATTTTCCCTTGCATCGCTGCGCTGACCTCTGCCACCTTTGCATTCGGCGATTGGCGAAATGTTTCAATCCCAAGTCAAGCCAAATAGTTGCTGACTCCGAACACGAGTCATCATCAACAATTGCATCAACTTGACGACTTCGTGGGCCACAACGGAAACTATTCAGGTCAACAGTTCAATGGTGAACGGTGCAATGGCCAACAATAAAGTATTTGGTCATGAAGTGCACATTGCTCCTTTGTTGGATTTCTTTTGTAAATTGGTATAATCACTGGAGAACCCTATTTATTACATTTAAAAAGTCTTTTAATATATTTTAGTAAAATCAATTTAAGAGATTAACTCAAAGCACCCAACCTAATCCCATTACCATTAAACCACAGAAAAATTAATAAAGTTTCATAAACTCTGCTCACTGTCATTCGAATAACCAAATCCCCATTAATGGCCCATAAAAATTCAATGCACGGTAATCCTAGCAAGTCAGAGAATTCGTTTAGGTCTCAAAATTTTTCAACACGTTTTCCCAACATTTTACAACATAATTTTCGTTATTATGACCATTCTCCGCTACAAGTCCACAGTTGAGCTGGGACGGAGACAAACAATCAAAAGTTTGTGGCTTCAATTAGATTCGAGATGCTCTCCAGGGCCAGAAGACCGCAAATTGTGGACGATGCGATGCGACGAGGAGAGGGTGCCTGAAGTTGAGAATTTGCATTCGAACCTGAGACAGAGACAGAGAAAGGGGGAAAAATTAACTGCAATCAAGTGAAACGTCATTCAACTGGGAGTTGGTTCCAAGCCGAAATGGGACTGGGGATAGGCTTCCATTATTAGCTGCAAGGTCCAGACCGGAGAGCAGAGCTGTAAAGTTGCTAAATTGCCGGCATTCAACGCATTTTTCTTTTCAGGAGGAGCGAAACCAATGGACTCCAGTCCGGCTCGCTTCGGTTCGTTTTCCTAGGCCTGGACCCCTAGGCTTTGATGAACCTTTTGAAGAGTTTTAATTAAGCTAATAAAGTTGTCTGTTCTCGGTTTGCAGTCAGCTGCTGGGGCATGGACAATGTGGCCGACTATGTTGCATGTCCCTTAATTGCTATTGTGAGACACACCAATCAAGAAAGGAGGTCATAAATGGGTTAACATTTCTTTCCCCTGCAACGCTTTGCATATCAGAGGCTGAAGTTGAGAGACAACAGACTATAAATCTATATAAAAAGATATGCGTGCTTTGAACGTACCTTCTGTCAATTATATTTAACAAAGGGTTGATTTTCTGATTTTGGCAAGTGTCAGCTTTTAATTTTTGTAATACAACGAAACGATTTATATTTACACTCTCGAGCCAAATGAGTCACATCTTTATACTTATTTTCATACAACTCACGTAGCACTCCAATAAAATATTACACCCTCCAGCAGAGTAAAGTGAGGCATTTAAGAATCGTAAAATATAGCTAGGGATTATGTATTTACGATTCGGTCGCGTGAGCAGCCGTTGGGAAGTGTAAATCGTAAATAATCACGAAGTGCATTATCGCTTATTAGCCAAATAATTTGCATGCCAACCAAGATTTAAGTTGCAGTAGCTGTGGCCGAATAAGCACCGCAGGTTCAAGGTAAGCTGAGACGGCAAGTAAACGGCAACATTGTCAGGTGAAGTGGCACATATAGTGAGGAGGCTAAACTCGCACGGCTTGTAATTGCTTTTCCAGATGCTCGGGCTGTGGCGCATGCTCCGATCGCCGGCGTCTGATAACATTCCGGTCCTGCCACCTTCCCAGCCCCTGGCAGCAATTTATATTCTTTACTTTTCTGATTAAGCACCAGGCTGTATCGCATATCGCTTATGAAAAGCCTACCACAATATTCGGGGCGTAATTAAAGGTATTAAGTGTTGACCGACCAAGAGCGTTCGTTTGCGGCTGCGGTGAAAATTTCTGAAGTGGGTTGGCTGTTATGGGAGATCGCTTCGACGCACAGTGGGGTATTGGATCCCAAAAGTGGCGATCAAATCAGGTGGACATATTTGAGATGGAGACTTTTTTCCTGTTTGATATGAAAAAAACTATGTAAAAAAATCGTTTTTTTTTTAATTAAATTATTTTTTTTATTTTTAAAATTAAAATTAATTTTTCAAAATTGGTTTTACTATGAAATTTTTGTTTGTTTTTTAGAATTTTGTAATCCAATTTTTACATAAGAAGTTTCAAAATATTATAGATTTTAAAGACAAATTTTATCAAAAGCGGACTACTATATCTTACAGCTGCAATATAAAAAATATTTTAATTTATTTAATTTTTTACTAAAAATACCAAGTTTTAAAAAAATATTTATTTTGAATTATGTATTATAATTGACTAATAATCTTAAAAAATTTTATTAACATTGAACATCTAATTTTAAAAAAACCTAAAAGATGTTAAGAAAAAATACTAAAAAAAAAATGTTCTTTATTTGGTATTTTAGTCAAACCCATAAATAAAAAAAATAATTTTATTTTTATATAACATTTTATTTATTTATTTAGTTTCGGTTTTTTGGAAGTCTTTGTTTGTTCAATCTTCGCTAGATGAGTCGCTATTTGTTGAATAAGTCTCATGGGCGCCAGTACTGATCTCGTCGGGTTTTATTAACTCAGCTGGCAGCGCAAAGCCCGCGCTTGTAGTGTGCGCGCTATTAGTATATCCACTAAATTTTAATTTGCACAAATTTGTGCAAAATTGTGTGAATGAGACGGTTAAGCTGAATAGCTCGGGAATAACACCTCATTTAAAATATCGCATGGGATCGCATGGCGCATTACTTTTTATCTACCTAAAGCTAAAAAATGTGGAATTTTTAGCGAATTTTTTGTATTTGCAATAATTTTAATTATAAAATTTAGAGTAGTAGTGTTAAAAAAATATTTAAAAAATAGTTAAATATAAATATAAATAAAATAATATAAATAGTTCGAGATTGCATAACTTTTTTGGCGTATATTTTCGCTTAAGGAAACAATTTTTTTTCAAAATGCTCAAAAAAGTGTTTTTTTTTTCTTTTTTAAAGACACCGACATTATTTTGCAACTTTGACAACCGATTGCTCAGCCTCCGTTAGGTTAAGGAGAACAATTTGTAAACGGTTAAATGCAGAATTTTATGTATTAACAAAAAAAATATAAATAAATGTATCGAACGCAAAAATCGTTTTTTAAATTAATCGCCACTTTTCGGGCCCAGTACCCCACTGTGCGACGGGTGTGAAGTAGGTGGAGAAAGCGGATAGTGTAAAGATAGATACTAAAAATGTGCTTCAGAATAATTGGGAGGAAAAGCTTTGCAAGAAATGGATGGATCGCTTTGAAATGTTCCATGTATAATAAGCGGTGTGTATATACACATCGTAAGCGATCCCACGTCCCACAAATAACTAGACATTAGTGTGGAAAATAAAAAAAAGCGAGATAATTCAGTATGATAGAATTTTGTACTGTTTCTTTTTATGTATTTTTATTTTTAGCTTTATAAAATTTGTCTTAGTTATATACGTACAAGAAAAATAAAACAAGATAATAAAAAAGGCTTCAGTACGGTTAATAAGGACTCTATCAACAATAGACATTTTTATATCACACTTATTAAAAAATGTATCTTATACATTTTATGACTATCAGCCTTTATTACGTTTTTTCAGAACCTATATTATAAGAACCTTTCAAGTAAAGTTTACAAGTATTAAGTAAAATCTACTCATTTAGTTCAACAAATATTTTTTATAATTGCTTTTCAGTAACTCTTTCCTATGTAAAAATAAATACTACCGATCTTCTATAAACCTATTACCTTTCTAATATATCCGACGTGTTTTAAATTTAGAATTACATGTTTCACTGAATTAAGCTGAATTAAGGGTTTATTATTATCACTTAATTGAATTGTGAGCTCTAGAAATCTAAATTTCACAAGCTCCATAGATGTGTCATCTTCGGGGACGAATTCAAAGTCAAAGGACCAAGCTCACCCAGCAGGCAATCAATCATGGCCAAAGGCAAATAATAACACCCTCGCAGGCAAACACCAAAAAATTAAATCACCAGCAGGCAACTGAAGCTTCCGCATTACTAAACCCGATCAGTGCAATCCTTGCATACAAAACTGTGGTTAAGCCCTGCCAAAAGGGGCCTGGTGAATCTGGAGCAAAAACCTCGCAGTGAGTCTGTCGTGTCCCAAGCAGACATGATCCCAGGGGCTCCAACAATGGTGTTCAGGTAGCCCAACCAGCACACAGCATGAACTTGATATATGCAAAATTTCGTCAGGGGAACTCACAACAGCAGCCGTGGCAGTCCAATTTGGCTCGCTCGTTGTTGCCACCACGATAACTATCTTTATTGCACTCCAACGAAAACAAAGTATTGACTTGCTGCCGGTATTTTTTAAAGCCAGAGATGTGGAGAAGCCGAAGGAGACCAAGGATGCATACATCAAATGACAAGCAAATTAGTGAGTCTACACTCTGAGCAAAGCACGAAAATCACAGTTTGGGAGACATTGCTATTGCGGGTATTAGTATCATCCCAAAAGTATGCTTGCAAAAAAAAAAAAACACAAATATCCAATAGAGCTAAAACTTGCGCAAAGAGGAATTTTAATAAGATCCAGCGTTATTTATTATCATTAATTAAAAGCGTAGTTAAATAAGTTTAAATTCTTATTTAAATAAGATCGATGAAGAGCAAGGAATTAATTAAACATTTTATTTAGAAGATATTCAAATTAATAATTATAAAAGTGTTTTTTTTTTTAATATTGCAGATTGCTAACTTCGGAGGCTTATTTTGTTTCTTTGTCAACTGAGAATTTATAGATTAATGTTATAACCGAAAAGAAGATTACAAAAATGTAATTAAATAGAACCGATACCTTATATAAATCGAAATGCATCACATTTAAGCATTACGACAATAATATTATCAAATAAAAACACCTCTTAACGAGGTTAGATTAAAGTGACGATGGCACACTCAACACAAAAAATTTCTGATATCAAATTTTGTGACGATTAAAAGTTATTTAAACAAAAATATTTAAAAAGTTTTAATTAGTTTTAAAATCGGCACGCTGCCTATTTTGCCTTTTTAAATTTTTCAGCTAACTGCCGATTTTGAAACGAATTAAAAACTTTTTAAATATTTTTGCTTAAATAACTTTTAATCGTCACAAAATTTGATATCAGAAATTTTTTGTGTTGAGTGTGCCATCGTCACTTTAATCTAACCTCGTTAAGAGGTGTTTTTATTTGATATCAGAAGTTTTTTAAATTACTTATGTATGTACATACATAGGTCTTCCATTGTTTTTATAAGTTTTTGTTTGAAACTCAAATGGGAAAAATTAACAAACAAAATTCATATAAGAAGTTAGCTATATGGGGGCATTGCTACTAATTTTGATGAGAAAGCAAATTTTCGGAGATATGTGTTGTACCCCGAAATATCTCAAGGGATATACGGCCGGAAGTTACTATAAAAATCGTGAAAGCTATTTAAAAAAAATTTGTAATCTAAAAAAAAATAATTTTTATTCTAAATTCTTAATTATAATATTTATAAAATTTTTGTCAGGGCAAAGTAATTATCATATCAAAATACTTTTCCAACGACATATAGCACGTTTCTGTAACTTTAGTCGTTCAGAAGTTATGGGCGCGAGAAATTTCCTGTTTTCCCGCCAAAGTAGTGGAAAAAGCAAAAATTAGATTAAATTAAAAAAAAAAAAAAATCAAACGATTTCTTTTAAATTTAAATGATATTAAAATTTTTTTGATGGCTTTAAATTTTATTGCATTGTGCACGTCTCTAAATGACTCTACATGAGTTTTTACATAAATGTATGTATAGTGCATGTAAAAGGTTAGGTATATGGGATCTTTGCTACTAATTTTAATGAGTAATATCTCGAGAAAGCGAATTTTCCCAGATATGTGTTATATACCAAAAGTTGAGCCATCTCAAGGGCTATCTGGCCTTGAGTGAATATCCAAATCGTTAGAGCCATTTTTAAGAAAACTTCAAAAACTTAAAAAAAAAAATTACTTTTAATTATAAATTCTTTAATATTATATTTAGATAAACAATGTCAAGGCAAAGCTATTATCATTTTAAAATACCTTTCAAACGACATATAGCACGTTTCTGTAGCTTTAGTCGTTTAGAAGTTATGGGCGCGGGAAATCTAGCTTTTTTAGCGGTTTTCCCGCCAAACTAGCGGGAAATCGAAAAAGTTGTAGAACAAAAAATGTTCAGCTCGAGCTGTTTAACAAAATAAAAGTAGTTCCAGGACTTTAAAACAAAAAAATCGACAGACAGACAAACAGACAAACAGACAGACAGACAAACAACAGGACAAACGTTTTCATTTCGGAAAGGCCGTTGAAATCTTGTTTATTGAATATCTTTTGAACGGAGTATCGGATCAGGATGATCGAGGTGTCATTCGACGCGTATTTAAAGCTAGATCACAACAACATTAAAAATTTTGGGATTTTGGCTCCACGGCCCCAATGGCTCCAATTTTCAAAATTTTCAATTTCGCACTTTCACTCTAATTTCTCCCAAACTAATCCGTTTTTGAAAAATCTTAGTATGCAGTTTCAAAGAGGTTTACAATACCTTTCGATTAAGATATAAATGGTTCTGATCGGACTATCGTAGCAGATTTTCAATTCTACGGCTGTATATAGTAGTCTCCTTGCGCACCACAGTCTCGGTGCTCATCGTCACTACGTGGACTGCCGTCCACAGTGATTATTCGTTCTTAAATCATGAATGCAAACGTCACTTGCATAAATTGCTGAACACATCACAGATCTATCAATTTCAAAAAATCCACCCACACGGATGTTCATAAATAATGAGCCCCCAAACTGTATTCATTTTTGCTTCTCTGGCAGAAAGTAACTTCTCCGTTAGGTGAAAATAAATCAAATTAAGTTCTGTTGACGCATGCAAATTTTCTTGGCTGCCTGAAAGTATGCAACATGCGGAAAATCAAATTTCTGAGGGAGCGAGCCGAGCTGCCTAACTTGTTGTTTGTTCCTCCCTTTTATCCTTAATGTAACATGGAGAACAGTTTTGCTGTGAGATATAATAACTAACACGCTTAGCCAATTAGGTGTAATATATTTGTTCTTTCCAGGTCGCTGCTGTCGTCATTGTCCTGCGCAGACATAGTCTCGTTCTGGGAATCGAGTCGGAGGCTTCAACTTCAACGAGTTGGAAAGCGAAGAACAACTTACAAGAATAATGTGCCTGAATTTCGATAGAATAATAAAGCAAAGAATAAACATGACAATTTAAGGGGCATTTTATCCTAAAGGTACTGAAGAGTGATATTTTTCCATTCCAGAAAAAACATGCTGACTGTAAGATCTGGCACCAAGAACAACATTGAATAGTTTGTGACCGACAAAGTGCTGGACAATTCTTCCTGGTCACAAATGCACAATTCACTTACACTGTCAGCTTCCATTGTCCGACTAATTTCCACCCGACTTTCTTTCTAACTACAAGTACTATCTATGAATTCCACGGCATTCCTCCAGTTGTGAGTAGACATCCAACCCACACAAAGCTCTCCGATCGGGTCGCTGCATCTTTCTTTATTTTCTCCGCTGGTCAGCCGGTAATTTACAGCTGCACATTGCGCCAATTGCTATTAATTTATGAGCTCTGGACAGAGAGTGTCAATTATACTATAAAAAGAAGATAGCCAGCGACGAACAACAATAGCAATATCAGCGAGACGAATCGCACGCGACATATGTCACATTCTTTGAACAAAATATTTCCATATGTATTCCCATTCCTGTCATTGGATCTGTCTTTGGTGATCACGGTTGGGTCACTTGGGGCAGAGCTGCATTATCAATGCACATCTTTTCAATGAAAATTCTATGCAATTGTATCCATTTTGTGCCAACTATAATAATAGTTAATTTACACTGATCTAAAAAATATAAACCTTACCTTGCATCTCACAATCTTCAAAAATATTTCCTTAACAAATAAATAACATAATGAATGACCTTCTTCCCGTTTTGTTAATACATTTTCTTACCCAGGATGTGTAATCAAAAACATCATTCACCGAGTCAACCGTAAAAAACAACCAATAATTTCATAATATTTCACAGTTATTCTACCCTGTACCCATAGGGTACAAGGGTATTATAAGTTAGTGCCAACCGAGAATGTATGTAACAGGCGGAAGGAGAAATCTCCGACCCTATAAAGTATATATATTATTGATCAGCGTCACCAGCCAAGTCGATTTAGCCATGTCCGTCTGTCCGTCCGTGTGAAACAACAGATGTTTTAAAATTTGTCCACGCCCACTTCCGCCCCTGAAAATCATAAAAACGTTATATTAGCTATAAGCGTGATTTTCTGCTTAAAATTAATAGATACAATAAATTAATAAAATAGAGACGGACGTTTCCTGAAAACTTCAATAAAATCGGATGATAAATATGGGAGATATTAGCAATAAGGTTTAAATTTTAACACACCGCCCTAAGGCACTGCTGTTGCAAGCTGTAGCCGACAGGTGGCGCATTCGAGCCTTGTATGTTTGTACAATGTATGTATGTAAAATTTTAATTTGCCTTTTAGTGTGAAGCGCAAACGTTTAAGTACCGGGTATTTCACAGTCGAGCACAGTCGACTATAGCTTTCTTACTTGTTTTTAATTGGAATTGACAGATTAACAATATTTCCAGCTTTGATTGCACCTTCGATTCGTTAATGCTGCACAAATCAAGCATATATAATTGTCAAATATTATTCATTCGCCGTGTTGCTGTCGCCAGAGGTGTCCGTCAAAGTGCCTCATTGAGTTGTCTATTCTTATTGCCGTGGCTATGGATTTGCCTAGATGACTGCTGAACATGATGCCGTTGCTGTTGTTGCTGCTGTTGCCATTGTGTTGCTGCTGCTGCTGCCGTTTGACGTTTGGCGCGTGAGTTAAAACGTCAAACTGTCAGTTTCAACAATTGTCAACATTGTCGCTGACTCTGCTGATGTAATTCCCGGTATACGGAACGAAAAGGGGTATGTAGTATTTGTGCGAACATATATTATTATTTATTTCATCTGTTTCGGCTCTGCAAAATTCAGATTATTTTTCAGAAAATTGAAAAATGGCCCTCTTATTCTATAAAAGGATACTAATTGGGGATATAAAGACAATTGGGCATTCGAAAGTTGAATTCGAATGCAATTAATTATTCTATTCTAATAATATTAGACTAACAGAAAAATTGAGAACGTATTATAGTATGTATTTTAAGTCTTCCCTATACGTCTAACTGACTAACTATCGCAAAACGACTGAAACTCTAAAAAAATTGCTGCTGACTTTGCAAACAACTGATTTCAAAGGCTCTCTGTTTTTGTAAACAGTCGAAAAACATGGAACAAATTACCATTTTGCATTGGGTATGTCCATGGCAGCAAAATTCCGCTGGCGGAGAAGCCAACGGAAGACCCTGAAGCGTTCTACTCCGGGAAACAAAGATATTGCATTAAAGTGCAAGCTGTTTGCCACCATCGAAAACAGATTCGATACTTGTTGGTTCGGTTGCCAGGCAGCGTTCACGACAGCCGAATTTTTCAAAATTCTCCTCTATATATCAAGTCGCATCTTTTTTTTGCCAACCATCAATGGATCGCTGGAGACAGTGCATATAAGTTATCAGAGCTGGTTATAACACTGTTCCGCAACTGACCTAAATATATTTTCAGTCAGTTAGGCGATATATTCAGTCGCCTCCGAGTTGCTAACTGCCTGTATTTATCGAAAATTTCATGTTGTATGTTCATTCGATAAATTCAGTCAGTTAGTCAGTTAGACGTATAGTTGAACAATTGGTAGATTGCTGGACTGGTGAGCTGACAGTTAGGTTTTCGAGTTCGAGTCGAGCCGTAACAATTGTGTTCTAAAAATGTGCGAGTCTGTATAATATAATTGATATATTAATGTACATACAAATGTAAAATTAAGATTGTATTTCCTAAACTTAAAAAATAGATCACATGACCTCTTATTAAAGTACTTTTTATTCGTTCTTGCAAACTTATTAAATCTCATTCACAAGAAAACATTCTCAATTAAAGAATTCTTAATTTCCCACATACCAGAGTATTTTTGTTCTTGGCCTGCTTTTGAGAAGAAAAATATCTATATCGAGAACGTTTAGAACGGTTTTTTTCCTCAGTGTAGATTGATATTGCAGGGATCCTACCAGTGAGTATCTCTTAGTCGGAGCTCGACTATAGCTCTCTTTCCTGTTTATCTTTATTTGGTTGCTGCTGATGCTGCCGCTTTTGTTGCTGTCTCGCAGGTGTGTTGCCGGTTACCTTGCCGCTCCATGCGATTCGCATTTCTCACTTGCACTTACTTGCATTTCCTGATTTACTGCGATTTTTGTGCGCATTGCCCTGAACACCGTTGTGTTGTGTGACGCATCTCTGAAGTCGGCCCAAAAGTGACGTTCTGCACGTTTCGGCTTCTTGATTGTCTTTGCACCCGCTTTGTTGCTGCTTTGTTTTGCTTTTGTCGATTTCCAGTCGCTTCTGCACGTTTCCCAGTCGAATGTCACGAGCGATGCATGCTCAAGTGGGTCACCTGGCTTGGGTGTTGACTTTGGCTTTGGCTGTGGCTGTGGCTTAGGTTGCGGGTTTGGCTATGGGCTTGAGCAGCCGGCGTATTAGCCTCTTATCCCCAAGCCCAGTTGCAGCTGTCTGAATAAAAATAGACACGTTAACCCATTAATTACCGATCGAAAAATCATCAAGGAAAAGAAGAAGAATTTAAAAACAACAAAGGAAGCTTATTTCGGCAGGCCGAAGTTTATATACACAACCTTTCAGATACTCTTATATTAAAATATAATTATAAAGAGGATCATATATTAAGTTTTAATCCGAATTCTTTAAAAACAACAAAATTCGGCATATTTGGCCCAATCGCTCCTATAGCAGCTAAAAGATATAGTGTTTCGATTTGAATGAAAATCTAAACGTATGGCTATAATTAAGTTTTCATCTGCTATCTGTCCAGTTAGTTTGCGTAGAAACGGAAAAACGGACATGGCTAGATCTATTCGTCTGGTGATGCTGATACATATACACTGTAAGGGGTCGGAGATGCTTCCTTCACTGCCTTGCATAACAACATTTTTGTGACTTCGTGTGTAGGTGTTTTGCAGGTTGTATTTAGGAGAAAATAAATAATTGACTAAATCTTGAATCTATATTAATCGGAGTTTAAGGGGTTAACTGCTTCTCGACCATAATCACATGTCTAGCACTTGCCGTGTCACGTGTCCCCCGCCCACCACATGAGCCCCATGCACCACCTCATCTTTCTTGGCCAAGTTTCTGTCATTTATTTGCACAGCTGGAAATCAATATCCGTTCAAATCCCACATGGTCGGAGCTTAGTTCTCGCCTCAATTGCAAATGACCAGGCGGCGCGGCGCGACGCGGGGCTCAGGTTCTCGTTGTCTGGGTTCAGTTTCTGGTTCTGGTTCTGTTTCAGCCTCTGCTTCTGGCTGGAAGTCGAGGCTCTTAAGCGGATTAGTTTGATTTTGCAAGCTGAACCCCGGACCAAGAGTCTTTTTTGTCTGGATGTTGTCGCCGTTGTCGCATTGAGAAAATCGATAGGGTATTGTACTCGAGAAGGTTCATATCTAATTGCCGGAAAGGTGAGAATGGCTTTTATTTTTAGTTTCAATAGAGCTTACTGCTCTGCTTGCTTATAAAATTGTCTCTAAATAAAGACCTTCAAGGGAAGCCAATCAAGTAAGGTAAATGGTTATACTCTCTGGCATTCCGAATATTTTTCCAGCATAAATAGTTAAATCAAGTCTGGTTCTCAGTTAATGGGATTATTTAAACATTGTTGGAAAAATGAAATTATTAAAATTGATAGATATATGCTCTAAGGTATCACCTATTATTAAAAGTTTAAGTGCAAAAGCTCTGGTGGCGTTTTGAAGCGACTTAAATATTACACTCCCAACCACAGATGGCTTATGTCCACCCGTCTTTCCTCTTCAAGTCGCACGAACTCATGATCATGCCTCAGTTACCCATACCTTTTGGGCATATAAAAGTGCTGATTTATTTTAATGAGGCTTTCTTCAGGCCAGACACTGCGATCGAGTCGCTGCCAAACCAAAAATGGGCGGCTTGCGCACGTGGGGGCGGGCCGTAAGATGGCGGGTGAAAGCAGGAAATACAAGGTCTGGCAAATCGGTGGTTTTTACGTCCTTGCCCCAAAAAGCGCCACAAAGGCCACAAAGGCAATGGCAAGGAGGGGACTGGGGATCGCCACACAATGGGCCGAGCTGTCAAAATTGACAAGCGACGCTGGCCGCATGAATCAGATGGCCATTACTCATGGGATGCGAGCGGCGAGTGCTTTACGCAAATTGTGTGTGCGCGCACATTTGTTATATATTTATTTTTGAATTTAGCAACTGATTTAAGCGGCTAACGGTTAAAACGGGTTACCCATGACGCATGCGAACAAATTACAAAATCATTCGAAATTACGACACAACTGTTCACGGGAAAGTGCCAGAAGACCTCTCCTCCTCTGCCTCTGTCTAATTTCTGCACTTGAATTCCCGTCAAGTTGCTCGCCTTTGCAAAAGAAAGTGCGTGTGAGTAGAATGCGAAGAAGGCAAAGTACAAATTAAGGTTGAAGCGACGCAAAATCAAAACACAGCGAAAACCCAGAGAGAAACTTCGATGTCTGATCGAACTAGAAACACTCTTTAATAAATGCCTCAGAAACCTCCACCGAATCAGCACAACTTAAAAAAAGTTTAGAAAAAAAAACATAATCCTTAGAGCAGTGGTGCTCCTTTGTGTGTTTAAGAAATATAATAAAGGAAAATATAAGAAAGGTTAAAGGAAATTATAATAACTATTTAACAATATACAAGACTAGAATTATCCAATAAGTTACTATTTGTTCGCATTGGTGGAATGTAAACATTGTGTGCATACTGTGCGTGTACCGGCAGAGCCTGGGTGAAGAAATTTGCAGCCCCGCGAGGTAGTCATTGCTATATAATTTTACAATGGAAATTAAACATTATTATTAATCGTTTCATAAGTTTATGGAGAGTATAATATTTATTTCTGCCAACTTTTCAGTAGAACAGATTTACCCTTTTATTTTAGGGTGTAACAAAGCGAAAGTAATGCATGTTGCTGCTTAAATGTTATATTAAAAACAAAGACAATAAAATGCCCCGACAGATGGGAAGTCGTAATTTTCACAAATTACCTCAGCTCGCAATGAGTTGGCTGAGAAGGAGGATCACCGCCGCCAGCACGAAATCGGCCGTCAAAAGTGGGTTAATTGCACAAAATGTGTTCCATAATAAGGTGTAAATTGTTATCAATTTTGCTTGGGGTAACCCAAATTGCTGCTCAGTGAGCTGAAATAATTTGCGTTGCGTTTGCTTATTTGTTGATCTGCCAATAATTGCCTCAATACTGATGGTGATGAAGCATTAAGCAAATGAAATTCGAAAATAAATAAGAAATTTCTTATTGCCATAGAATATCAAGCTGAATTGAGCTGAATTGCAGGGCAAAGTTTGTGAATATATGTATTTATATATTTTTTATGGGTTAAGGCCGAGGTGGGGCCTAAATAATTTGAACATAAATATTGGTTTATGTTTGATTATTAAAATTAAAATTATTATATTATTTATTAAAATTAAAATTATTTTATTATCTAAAAATATGAATGAGGGAATTTAATAATAGTTCAAAGTCTCAACAGACTGTAAAAACTTAAAAAAAAACACAAAACCGTCTTATGAAGTTATCAGGAAGTATTCCACATCATCCTATCCCATTAGTCAAACTCACCATCGACTATTGTCAATTAATGCCACATTTTCTACCCGCACTCCAGAATAAGAGGGAATACCAT
This sequence comes from Drosophila rufa, assembly GCA_018153105.1. Classification (NCBI taxonomy): domain Eukaryota; kingdom Metazoa; phylum Arthropoda; class Insecta; order Diptera; family Drosophilidae; genus Drosophila; species Drosophila rufa. The sequence goes on along the minus strand of JAECXS010000149.1, from coordinate 2,242,985 downwards.
CACCAAGCGATGCGCCAACCTAAATTTAAGATAAATTGACATAAATTTTTCACACATTTCACTTTTGAGTGCACCGACCCAATGCATTCTCCCAGCCGAAAATATTTATAAATATTTTCTAAATATAAGGCCGATGAAAACTTTTTTTCTAAAACTTTTCGACACCGCAATTTGTTAACAATTTTCACACGCTGCCGTTCGACAGCGGCCACGCCCCCATATAAATCGTTGGCCCCAAATGAGAAGAGGCCATTAGTCAGGTTCGTCTGACAGAAACACTTTAAACGCTCCGCGGTTGCACTTGCATTTCGAAATATATTTATTGAGCTGGGTGGAAAAGTATTTGACACAAGTTTCTGCATCTATAATCAGTATAGTAGAGAAAGAGGGGGAGAGACGGGAATCAATTGAAGAATAACCCCGGGTGAATTGGTCTTCAGTGCACTGCCAGAAGCTGGGGGACAAGGTAGCACCAGCACCATGTGGCGCCCAGATGCTCATGCCTCGGTGAAGGCGCATCCTCCATCGAGAAGGCAAGGATTGCCTTGTGCAATTTATATTATCTTTTTCTTAAAGATTTCTTGCTGGCTGTTTATTGTTCTGCAACCAATATGGCAATAAACAGAATTAACCTTCATGTAAGTCCATGGGAAAACTGCTCGATATTTATGTGGCTGCGCCTCACCTTGATCGAATGCGGGTGTTGTTTGCTTGGTGTAAGACCTCCAAAGACGGCCAGCTGCTACGTGTTGCACGCTTACTCTCGTGAGATACTTCCATTTCTAAAAAGGCAGAACAGTAGGTGCTATATTAAATAGTCAAGGAAAACGTGCTGAATGTAATGTACCCCTGCTCGGGAAATGTATCAGAAGGTAGAGGTAATCTGTGCACAAACAGGTTGAAAACAGTTGAAAGTAGAAACCATTAAATTGAATATTTTAGCAATGCGATTTAAAATTTAAATAAATTATTATATTTTTATTTTTAATCAAGAAATATAAAATATAAAATTATTTTATTAATTTTATTAATTGTTATGACTGAAAAATATCTATTCAACTTTAAAAGGGGCTAGATTTAGATGCTTTACATATCTAAATCTAGCCCCTTTTAAAGTTGAATAGATATTTTTTCAGTCATAACAATGCAATTTTAATGCAATATTACAACAAATGTAACCCTTTTTTTTTCATATATAGCCACTTTTTTCTTATTCACACAAATGCAGTTCCAACATAGCTTTGGATAACGGACGACAAACTCATTCTGTCAAAGAAAAGAATCAGAGTTATATAAATATCAAATTTTAGCCATACACAATAACTTTTTTGTTTATTCCCATTGCATGTATACGTTCTTAATGTCATTCATTTAATTTAAACACACTTTCGTGTGATTATGATAATATGGCATTTTGTTAACCAAAATCAGATAAGATTTCTCATTGTCAGTTTGAACTTTATTTTAGTATCTAAATTGCTTTTATTAATCCTTACATAACCGAAATCAAACCCATATGCAATCCCAACTCGCCCACATCTTCCCCTGATATAAATTCCCACCTGACTTTTTCATGAATATTTATCGAGGCGTGAACCTTGGCCACTATGCAATCGATTCGACTAGTCTCTGACTAAGCTCTATCCAAAAATCAACTCCAAATTCAACTCCATTTCCATATGCTGCTTGCATTTTTTGTTTGTGTTTACAATAACATGAAAACGGAACGAAAACCAACCTAAAACAACCCAACGAAAAAAAAGACGAAGCCCAAACAAACGTAATATTTAAACGAAACTAAACGAACCGAATTAAAGGCTGGGGGCGTCAGAGAGTGAAAGTGCCAAAACGCAAGCAGAAGAGTCAGGTGCACAGAAAAAAATTAATTAAGCTAGAGAAATAAATTATTTCTTCCGATAGAAGATTTAGAGAAATTATTAAAAATAATTTCAATTTAAAAATTATTTGAGACTTACAAGTCACATTTCAATGTACATAGTTTTTCTATACTGAAAACTTAAACATTTTTAAGCTGAATCTAAACAAAAACTTATATAATGTTCTAGGACTGACAACATTATGAGGGAGAGTAAGCAAATTTTTCTGACCGGCCTCTTCAAGCATACGAACAGAATTTAAACAACGCACCAGTGAAATTTTGTAGCTTATATGAAATATATTTTATATTTTTTTCTGAATGTCAATGCCAGGCCACCACTGGTCTAGATCGACTTATCTGTTAATTTTAATGTAAGTTCTATAGTTAAATTTAAGTGCAATATAATTAGTATAAAAATATATTGCACCTATTTTTGCGAGTGCATTTAACCAGCCAGAGACAACAATAAACAAAAACGCACTGCAGTTGAATCTCCATCGTGCCCCAGCCCCCCTTCTCTGATTACGGCACTCAACGGTAGCAGCAGCTGTGGGAGCACTGCCGCCCCTCGCAGCACACCGCGACTGGACTGCACTTTTTCAAGCGTGCAAGTGAAATTTTCCATATGAGGCAACGTCAGTGAAATTTTACGTTTTCATCTCCGAGAAGCAGAAACGAAAATTGGATTTTCTCGTACCTATCTTTTTGCTGTCGTTGGCGCGTGCGATTTGTTTACAATTGGGGCCTTTTGTTATTGTTATTCTCTCTAGTTGTTTTTGTTGTTGTTGCTGCTACTGTTGGTGCTGCTGCTGCCTTGTGGTTGCTATTGTCAGTCAATGCCTGAACTCGTTGTTGTTGTTGGTGCAGTGGCAATATCTCAACGAGATCAATAGTGGCAACTCAATAACTGATTTCACGTTGCGCTTGCTTTATCGGCTTCCTCCTTTCGGAAAATCAATTTCGATTTATATTAGCCAGGGTGAAAAATGTATTTATTTATAATTCACTGTTTCGCTTGGCGGAAAGTGAAATCCATAATGTTTCGAAATTTTACCTGAAGTCAAATTGGCAAATATCATTTTGCAAAAGTTTAGCTGTGAGCTGTAAAAATGGGTATTTTACAAAGATTCATTTATATTTTTTCTATTAGGGTGACAAAAATAGGCATATTAAAACTTTAAATAAAAATGTGTAGAGAAGGCTGGAATTTTCTGGGCAACAGGTAATTCCGTTGAAGTAGCTCCAATAAACTGTCAGTTATCGGGTTTTATGTACACATGTACTTTTAATAAGAATATGTAAGCTGATACTTTGTTTATGGTTTTCAAAGACTGTTTGCTTAATTGAATTTTATCGAGAACCAAGGCACAACACTTGGCTTCTAAATATGATAGTAGGTCGCTGAATACGACATCGGTATCGGTTTTGGTCAATCACGTGCAAATTTTTATTTCTGGCTTTAAAAAACGTATCAAGCTTACGTAAAATGTCACACTTATTTGAGGTTAGAAAAAATCGTCACTTGTTTGCCCAAAATGGGTACTTGTGGGTGTAAGGTTCTCTGATGATGCAAAAATCAAAGCAACACTCTTCCTGCGCTTTGCAGCACAATTCAGTGCTTAACAGTACTCTGTTAAATTGCTTTTAGAAGACGTTTATCTGGTCGTTAGCTTTGAGACGAAAAAACGGCTCTACAATAGATATAATTTGTATCATCAATGAGATATTTAGATGAATTTTGGTAAGAAAAGTCAAGTCAATAATTCTGCGTGTAAAAGAAAAGTTTATAAGTTTATAAGTTTATTTTTATTTTTTAGCCCAGAGCTGCAAGTTTACACCTATTATTATTGCGCTAGTCACTTCAGGTTCAATACAATTTCGCTAACAACTAATACTTAAGTAGAAAAATGTATTAATAAAGCTAACATTTAACAGAAATTTTACTTACACTATATGGCTAATTTACTTAATTTTGTTTTTTTTTTAATTTTTAGAATTATTGTTATTCTTTATGCTTTTATATTTTATATTATATTGTATTAACTAGTTTTAATTAATTTAATTCATACCGTTTTTCAAGAAATTTTTGATTTTGTCAGAAAATAGAGTTGCGCTCCTAATTGATTTGTAGTGATGATGGAGATTGTTCCACAATCGGATACCATTAATAAGAAACTGCCTCTTCGAGCAAAGCGTTAGAGCTCGAGTGCATATATAATAGTTTGTCGTCATAATATTGTGAAAATATACTAAAGGTGGTCAAGTTAAGGTCAAGAATTTTACAAGATAGGTGTGATACATAGCCATTGCGTTTTAAATTAAACACATAACGTACAATTGAGTGAAAAGCAACCACTAAAGTTTGCATGTCCCGCGCATCGCAATGGCCGAAAACTTCGATTCCATAAAAGAGAGTAGGAATAAGAATGACTTTGGAAATTAATAACCCTTTTTCTTCTGGTATAAAAGATTTTGAGGCTGCAAGCTGACGCAACTGAGCATATGTGGACCAGTTGTTTTATTAATATGCTTGCTCCAAGTTAAGGTATTACTAAAAGTTATGCCCAGGTTAACTACATGGTCTTCATAACTGATTGAAATATTGTTTATACATATTTTTGGAAGAATTTTAGTTTCAATTGCTTTTTTAGATATGACGATGCATTTCGATTTTCTTGGATTTATTCCCAGGCCATTGTCCTTCGCCCATTTGTCAATAATTGACAGTATTTTATTACTGCTACTGACGCAAACATTTACTCCTTAGACTACTAACATATATTTGGACATCATCAGCATATAAATGTACTTCACAGTCAGACACTAGGTAAATCATTGACATAGATAGTAAACAATAAAGGCCCTAAAACTGATCCCTGAGGTACACCTCTTGTTGGTTGCCTTAAGGTGGAAGACTGCGTTCCAGCGACTACTGCTTGCAATATATTAGTCAAGAATGAATTAATTAAGTTTACTGCAGAGTCTGAAAAATTAAAGAAGTTCTTAAGCTTTGAACCTAGGATTTTGCTGTGGTCAAGAAGTGTTCAGAACGTAACACAATTGTTGTCAAGTTGCTGCCTAATATCTTCACTTATGTCAATTATTGCACAATACAACTCCGTTTTTTTGAACACCGGACTGTTTGTGGTGAGTTAGCGAGTTGAGTGTGACGTGGGGACACAGCAAGGGAAGTAGAATTTTAACAAATTTTGGGCTTAGTCTATCGAGACCTTCTGCGCTTGATTTTACCTTAAGAATACTATCAAGGACATCACACTGATTGACGCACATAAAACAAAAATTGTTATCACAGAGAGGTGCAGTGTTCAGGTACGGGTTGCATATTGCTTCAGGTACATCTATTTCCAAACATTTTCGGTTTAGTTTTTCAACATCTGCATTAGGTTCAGTCTTTAGTGTGCCTTTTCCTATACCTAACTTATTAATTTCAGTCCAGCGGTGTTTTACAGAAGAAAATTTTTCAAATTTTGACCTAAGTACTCACACTTGGCGGATTTATTTTTTTTGTTTACCATTACTCTGTCATTTTTGTACCTATTGTAATGATCCGCAGTCTTGTATCGCTTCCATTTTAAGTAAGCGGCATCACGCTGATAAATTACATTCCTTATTTAAGTACTGAACCATGTATTCTGTGTAGGCTTTATAACCTCAGTTTTCAACGGCACAAACTTATTAAACAAATAACGAACATTGTTATTTAAAACATTTAATTGACATAGCTCAAGTTAAGTGTAGTCAATATTCTTAAAATCTCTATACCTAAAAGAAGTTGTATTATTGTCAAGGGTCAAGTCATATGTCAGGAAAATTAAGTCATGTCTAAAAAAAAGCAGGTACGGAGACCTGGTCATAAAGTAAAATTTTACTACGGGTATTAATAAAAAACAAGTCAAGAACTGTATCACAGGTACTTCCGAAATGTGTAGGCATCGTTGAGTTCTCGGCATATAGGCACAGTAAATCAGAATTATCTAAAAGCACTCCCAAACATGAGCTATAGGGCCTATGAGACCGTATTCTAAGCTTCTGCTATTTGTATAAAAATAGTTCTAAGTTTATAGAAAATGGTTAATGAATGAGGAGTAAACTTTTCCTTCTTTAAACATTAAACTTATAACGTAAGCGGTATAAGAGTAATCCTTAAGAGTTAACAAAAGCAGCGGTACCACTTCTCTGTATTTCCATCCTGCCACACCGACGTCATAGTGTTGAGTAATTGTCGGCGACAGAAACTCAACTCTGGTATAACAGACTCCCCATCGGGCACAGACGTCACCGTTGGGGACAGTGAGTGAGAAGAATGTTAATTTCAGCTACAGACTTGGCACGTAACAGTCTAAAAATGTTGCTTACATTGCATAACTGTTGAGCGCCGAAAATGCAACTTCAAGTAAGCGTTGAAGAGAGAGAGGCTGCGCTCTCAGTCATATTGCGCATACGCCATGAGTGTCCTTCGGCTCTGGCCAACAGCTGTGGATGTTGCGGCTGCTGGCAGGACAACTTCATCCATGACGTCTCCTTGAACTCAACATTTGGCGAGGCCATTGGAGAGAGATAGCTGCACAGCCATTGCATGCCTGGGGTATTCTCGCTTCCCCCGAGAGTGTCCTGGTGTGTACATAAGAAACGGCGGTTCCCACTCGTCCTCCCCAGGGCAATAGTTCCGCCAACTGACCATCCTAGGCTTATGTATATTCTCTCCGCTGATTAATTATTTAAAAACCCGATAAGGTCATAAAGATGCACATGGAACTACTTTAGTGCTGACTTGCTCAGATCCTAGGTCATTTTTTAGGTTTTTCTTTTATTTAATTGCAACAAATTTACAAAATATATGTATAAATTATCTTATTATCTGCTAAAATATAAATGGATGTGCAGTTTTAAAACGAATATCCCCTTAACACTTATGATTTTATCCCAAATACCAAATCGACATAGCTGCAAGCCCTTCTGTGTACTCAAGGCTGCCCATGACCAATAAAAAGCACATTCCACCAGTCGTAACCATCCCACCCCAGCATCCAGCCGTATCCACAACCTCACCCAAAAAAACATTGGGCAGTCGAAAAGCAGCCAAAACGGACTCCTCATGGTGGTAGGAACAACATTGTGGTACATACAAATCGATAAAATGAAAAGGCGACATTCAACAGAGGATGCCAAAATGGGGCCCGCAGACAAACGGAAAGCGATGGACACCGGGAAGGCATCAAAAGCTGAAAGGGGGAAAGAAGTGGCGGTTCTGGCCACAACATAGAAATGATTTCAGCATTTCAATTTTTTTCTGGAAAAACTAAAAGTGTTGCCAAGTTTCCGCTTAATTAGGCTAAATTTTTGTACCGAGAAAAAAGCACATCGCTGACTTGTCTGGTGGCTGTATGCTGTATCCTGTTTCGAAGTGAAAGGAGATGATGACTCATGCAGCTGTCTGCCAGGACTTTGGGGTGCGTGGTCTGGATGCTGTTACGTAGGCTTTTTGCCAGGTCCATACTCCCGCTCTGCCTCATTTTACTCTTTCCTTATACATATATAACTTTTTCGTCGAAAACAGGAGAAAGTGGAACCTTATATATGTGGACTTATTATGTTTTTCTGTCTAACTTCCTGAACGACCCATGGCCAAAAAAGGCTGTTGATTGCTCTTTGGGATTTTCTCGGTAGTGTTTGAGGTTATTTAGCGTAAAGCTTGACAATTTGAAAAAGAAATTTTACTAACAGCAAATGGTTAAGTTTAACTTGTTTAAAGTGAAATCAGTATCCTACATACATATATAGATACATATTTATTATTTTATTATATTAATTTATTTATTTATTATATCAACAAAAATAACTTAGTTAGGGAAAAATTCAGAAATTTGTAGTTAAACATTTCTCCATTCTTTTTAACAAAATAATAATCATATTAGATAGAAGTCATACTTAATTGCTACATTATATTAGGAAATTGTTGATTCGTAATAGAAAATAACAGTTAAGTTAACGATTTAAATAATTGAATATACAAATTTGTAACTAGTTGCTTAAGTTTTATGACATTTCTAATCATAAGACTGTATTTAGATCATTGCAAAGGTGTATCGTCACACAGTTTCTTCGTTGCAAAATTTATAACTTTGGAACCAAGTAAGATAATCGCATAATTTTAAAAGCATGTAACAGATAATAGTTCAACCTATTAAAAATAAGATTAAACAAGGTGCAACTCTTTTTAGATGGTTATTTATAATTTATAAATGTAAAATCTATAAAAATCGTCGAAAAATTACGTTAATTTTACAAAGAAAAATTTGTGTTCACCTTTTGAGATTTTTTGGTGCTTATTTTCAATGTTTTTAATTAAAAAAAAAAGTTTAACAAACAAACAAAAATATATATTTATTTATTTATTTATTTATTTATTTCAATAGCAAATTTCTGCTAGTATCACAGATACTATTTATTTGTAATTTTTGTTTTGTTCCAGCAGGCCTACGTTTATCAGGGATTTTACACCAGGGCTGCACGATAAACCATTTCTGGAACCGAGACTTTTTTACGTTTTTTGCTGCTCAAGACTCTATTGAATTCGATTAAGAAATATTCAAAGAACATTTTACAAAAATATGACAAATGTACAACAATGTACAATTTTGTTATTTTTCATCAAAATTGAAAAATAGTGAAAATATGGAAAGTTAGTAAATAATGAATTACCTGGAGAAACAAAAAGCAAACAGCAAAGTGTTTATTCTATTGTATACCTAATAAGTACATTAATAAATAAAAACCAAACAAATTGAGAATCCACAAACTAGTTCTCTTGAAATTCCACCTGAAACTTTGTCGAATTGCAATAAAATTGTGCGTTTTTTTTATTGCAAAATTTGTCAACTTTAAAACGGTGTATCTTCTAAAAAAAAACGGAGCCTATTGATATTTTGCATTTGTAATCTTTAAATAATTGTTTTTAAGATGTGTCTATTAAAAATATCGAACGCGAACATAAAATATTTAATTTTTGCAACGCCGTTTGTTCTAGAGGCTCCATGGTGCGTCAATTCAAAATGTAGTTATTTACATTGTTGATCTAACAATTAAATAATTAAGAAGTTATCTTCAAATGTTAACCTTATATCCATCCTTAACCATTGCCATAATAATATGTTAATTATCTGACACAAGGACATTAACCCTCACGATACGTTGCCCTCTCCGAAATTGAGTTTTGTAATTTATCTTAATCTGTTACACTTCACACCGATGCGACGCGTTAAAATCGCCGATATAATTTGTGTGTGAACTATTAGCGTGGCTATAAATCCGCACATGGCAACCATTGAGAGGCAGGTTCCCCTTCCCGAGTGCCTCAATCAATTAGTTTTAATCTAAACACACCAACACACACGCTCGCCGAATCCGTGTATACGAGCATCGCACTATAGGCTGGATAACCACTTTTTGTGGCCAAAAACCCATTTTTTGAAAGTACGTATTATTAAGATTTGATGATGTCATTGTGTTAGTAAAACATCACGCTCTGCTAAGATATCGGCTGTTAAAAACAGCTGTTCGGAGTGTCGTGAGCTTGTTTTTGAAAAAAACAAAAAAACAATCTGTTTAAAGCTAATAAATAAGGCACTAAGCTAAGAATTTTTTAAACAACTTATAATGGCAACGAAAGAGAATGGTTTGTACTATGTGTTTATGATTTTTAACTATTGGATTCTGATTATCCCTGTAATTGAGTGTTTTTAACAGCCCATTTTTCTGTATTAATTAATATCAAAAACTCATGTTTAATCAGAGATATAATGAGAGTTTCACCTTAATATTTATACTGTGTTGTAGGTAATTTAATTCTTGTTCATATAAATGTAATCTTAAAGTGCGCTTTTGCGCACTTCTCTAAAATTTAACTTTTTAGATGCAACCTAATATTAGCAAAAAACCGATATATTTCACTTATAAAACACAGAGACGACCAACGTTTTAGGGAAATTGCATTCTTTAACGACGGATTACAAAGTCCTTGTAAACTAAGATCATATTATAGAAAGCACGGGTCATCCAGATACTTTTATTGGAGTAAAGGGGGCTAAAACACGAAATAAAAGGTCCAAACTGTTATTTTATATGCAAAAAATGAGGACAATGCCCATTTTTACATATTGTATACTAATAAAAATTAAAAAAAAAAAAAAAAATACAGTGGAAAAAAAAATTAATTAAAAAAGGCAGCGCCACAGTTTAAAGTTTAAAGTTTTTAATTTTGGCCACAAAAAGTTGTCATCCAGCCTATAGTGCATCGTCACTCATACGCCCCATGTGCCGCTGTTCCGCCTTCTATTCGAAGCAAAAGTTTATTCACATTGCGGCGAATTTTGCCGGCGATCTTGCCTCGTTTTATTATAATTTAATTTACCATGGCGCACTCCCATCGGGGCAATATTTTGTGTCCGTCTTGTGTATCCGTGTAACGTCTATCGTAGTTTTGTTGTGCCAATAGAAATGCAAATCTTTAATGGGCAAGGTGCCCTCTCTCTCTCAGTCTAAGTCTCTGTCCCTGTCTCTTAGCCTCCACCCGCGCCACTCGACGCCCACTCGACAACGAGCGGCACACGATTTTGGAAAGCGTTTTCTGACGTCAGGCGTGACGGTCAATGATCACCTTTTGGGCAACGAGTGCCGAGCATCTAATGGTCTATATGATATTGACGCACTCTAATAACTTTGGTAAACGCGGTTTGGGCAATTTTAAGCATTACAATTATTTTTCGGCAGCCGGACAGCGTTAGTTAATTACAGTTAGAGTAGATGACCAAATGTGGGGAAATGCCCGCATGAGAAGAGATGTATCCGACTATTTCACTAAAATAATAAGTAAACAGGTTTTCATTGAAGAATCTCAAGCTTTATTTGCTACCAATTTAAATAAAATGTTAAGTAATTCCTGCACTTAAAACTACTTACTGTTTATAATAACTTACATAATAATTAGGGGCTAACTCAACTTTAATTTAAGAGTATTTCTACTTTGGTGTATGAAGATCGATTAAACATTTTTCATTCTTCCATCCAGCCTCCTTAATAATTTAATTTGGCTGTGAAAATTTAACACGCAAGGCTTGGGGCGCCATCACCCGATCGCCAATCCCCGTTTCTCACTCCTGGAGAAGGCATTTTTCGCAGCAGTTGGCTGGCATGCAATCTGTCCATAAGATACGGATACATTTACCAGCTATCCTTTACAATACGACGACTTCCGTTTTTTTTCTTGATTCGCTGCATTTCCGCCTTGGCCGTTCAATGACTCGGGGCTGGACACAACTTTTGCGTGACTCGGGAGACCTCATGGAAGCCGTACGCTGACATGGATAGAAATATGTAGTATACACCAAATGGCTCACAAAGCCGTCGATTCATAATGAGAGCCGCGCCTGTCTGAACAATGTGACAGTCTGCCACTAGTTGATTAATAGGCTAAAACGAAGTCCCGGCCCGGGTTCAGGTTGCTGACCTTCCCACAGCTTTCCCATTTCCTTGTGCTTTGTTCTCGCTCTCGCCCAAAATAATTGAGTAATGTTAAATATATAATGCAAAAAATATCTATACGCACGCATTTTCCGTTGGCTATTTTCATCAGAAACCGGCTTCCGTATACTAAAGTAAACAAAAGAAAAAATATAGTAATTTTGGATTTTATTTCGGATAAATACTATATATGAGTTCTGAGTATTTCTCATCACAATTTGTCAGGTGTATAATGCATTCCAAGAATTATTTTGCTTATTGTTGGCCAGAAGTGATTCAATTAAGAGGCCGTTAAATCGAATTCCGCGAACCATTATTGTCGAGCATGTCCACTTAATAAATTACAATAAGTGAAAGAGTCTTGGCTGAAATTCAAAGATTGATCTATAAAACCAACGCAGAAGTATGATTACACGAACAGAATTAAAAAATCTGAATCAAAATCTCTTTCAGGTTTTTGAGACCTATCGCTCTCTTTATTTATGTCCGATCCGCCGACATCAATCATTAGCTGCCTTTGCCAGCTTTGCACATTTCTCTGGAGCCTGTCACTGACAAGAGGAGCTCAAAGGAGGATAGGCCATGCCTTGTCCTGTTGGTCTGGTCTTCAATTTGCCTACATTTAGTCTGTCGCATCCTGGGAATCCGTACATGATTGAGTGTCTGACATTTGCAGACTCCAAGGGACAGAAACAGGGAGCTAAGCCGGAAGGCGTAAGATGGATAAAGTGTGTTCTGGAGCCACTGATGATGCATCAGTAGCAACTCATTAATTCCGCCTCCCCGCCCTCAAAAGATGGAGCATTAAAATTAATGGGTATTTATTAGTAGGAGGGATCGGGTCAGTTTCAGTTCAGAAACGTTTTCAAGGCTGCCCGAGCAAACACATCTGAGAATGTGAATAAACTTGTAAATACATTTTGCAAGAATTTTCTCCGAGTCGTTAGTTTTTGCGAAATGCCTGGAGTGAAATGCACATTTAAATTTCCAATTCAGCAATTGATATACAAGACTCGCAAAATGCGCATAAATTAAATGGGTCAACATTTGGCTTGGATTTCGAATTTCTTACCACCCTTCTCTCCCTTGGCAGACCTAAATCAGAGGAATATTTTTTTACTTCCAGGCAGCAGTTGCAGTTGGTGTTTCTTGCATTGTCCTCTGTTTTTGTGTACCATAAATATTTATGATAACATATAGAAAATCAGTTTATTTTTGAAACGCTTCGTCTATGGGAAAGGATGAAGGGATGATTGGTTTTTACTTTATACCAAAAATAGGGAAATGATGTTTACTTATTTTGCATTCAGCACTATCCGATGAAATTAGTTGAAAACCATTAGTTGAAACCAGTGGTGCCCAAAGCACCGACTAGGGCTCATGTGTACAAAGCACCAGAGCGGTCTAATTGTAATTAAGTGACCTAATTTAGCTTTTTCTGGTTTGTTTAGTCGCTATGATTTAGTCATAGCTATTTTTATGCAATATTATAAAAAATGTTTGCTATTATTTTCTCATATCTAGCTACCTCCGTTTGTTTCTTACTCATCTTCTAGATATAAATTTAAATTATTTTTAGCGATACCCAAATATTTTTAATTTAAGTAAATAAATAAAATAAAATAAATAAAATAAAGTATAAAATAAATAAGTCAGTCTTTAATTTAAGTAAATTTAGTTTAAATAAATTTAAGTAAATTAAAGACTGACTTATTAATTTTATAGAGCTAACATAGTTACACAATTAAAAATTACTTAGAATGTTATAATTTAGAAAATATGATTAGTTAATGTTCCCGAAAACTTTCCGAAGTATTTGCTTTATGTTTATTTTGCCATTTTTTTCCATTATTCCAAATTTGCTTAGATCATAATAGCTAGTCCTATTTTTCGCACTTTTTCTGCCTCGGGAAAACGAACCATCTGGCTCGGACGAGTGCGTTCCTTAAAAATGATTTTGCTTTCGCTGTTGGCAATCCCCTGGCTTGTATAAGTTTCTTATATTTTCCTGCTTTTTCCTTTGCTGAACTGCAACGCGTGCATTTTATAGTTCCACAGTTGTTGAGTGAACGATCCGTGGGAGTAGAGGTCTCTGTGCTCTTTTAGGCAAATTTCACGCTGTTCTGAAGCAGAAGAATGCCAGCTAAAAGTGGGAATACTTTATGATGCGTTCTTTTTGGCTTTCATCAAGCAGAAAGGAAAATAAAACTAGCAACTGAATTGCAAGGTAAAACCTTTGCCAGCTGCAACCTTTGGGCCCTAATTAACCCATTAGGTTGTTCAGAAAGCGACCTTTGACGCAAAAGTGACGCAAAATCCACTACGGCAAACTGGAAAATTTCACTTAATTCGCGATTATGCTGTTTGTACCGAGAAAATGTAGTAATTTCCCTATTTTTATATTTTCGGCCTTTTAATGGTATGTGGGTCGGAGCTGGGGATCGCTTGGCTGATCTCCCCGGCGATTGTGTAAGGTCTACGTCTGGGTCTGGGTCTCGTTGTTCGTGCCTTCTGGACTGTAAACTGCGGCAGTGCCAAGACCTCTATTTGAAGGTTTTAATTACGCCAATTGCCCAGAGAGTAGGTCAAGTGGTAGATACTATTTTTTCATTGATACGTGTACATGTGTATATTTATAGTTGACTCAAATAATACATACAACCATGCGAAATATAGAAAAATTTTAGAGATAACAACCAGGATTGGTTTGGTTTTGTTGCCCCTTTTCCCAAAACTTATTTGAAGGCCTGTTTAATATAATAGCTATTTGTCCGGAAAAGATAAAAACCAGATAAACTTATCGTAAAGCAAATCAGTTTTCTGTCCTCCTGAAATTTGAAAAACAAGTGGTCAAAAACAAGTGAGATACCCGGTACCCAAAGCATTGTGGGTTAAATTAAATTAGACATGAATATGGAAAAAAGAAAATGTTGAGAAATGGAGACAAAAGTTGCTAGAAACATGTTGGGTAACACCCAAAAAAAGACAAATGTTGCTAGGGACATGTTGCGCAACACGCTCTGACACTCTCTCTCAAAAGCTATGTGCTCAGACACCCGGAAAGTATTCCTGAGCAGTGCGATAGAGCGATAGGGTGACTATTAACCTCTTGTTTTGACTCAATGCTACGGAACCCTTTCCGAGTGTCTGAGTTCTTAGCTTTTGAGAGAGGGAAGAAGAATAAGCATACACAGAAACTTTATTGTTTAATAACTTCCATGTTTACCATCCGATTTTACTCAAATTTTCAACACACGTCCGCGAATGCCTACTTATATATTATATCTATTTACTCTTAGCCGGACTCACGACTATAGCTTATATACCGTTTTTTATGACTTTCGGGGGCGGAAGTGGGCGTAACCAAATTTAAAAAAAAACGTGATTTGCGTGCAACAGATTCCAATGTTGTCACCAAATTTGGTAACTATAGCTCTTAAAGTCTCTGAGATCTGTTGTTTCACATGGACGGACAGACGGACAGACGGACATGGCTAAATCGACTCGGCTGGTGGTGCTGATCAAGAATATATATACTTTATGGGGTCGGAGATTTCTCCTTCTGCCTGTTACATACATTCTCGGTTGACACTAACTTATAATCCCCTTGTACCCTATGGGTACCGGGTATAATAACATATTGCTGTTAACTATGCAATTAACTATAAAGCACCGAATTGTGCTGTAAGGCGCAAATACATGACTGCTTTGGTTATCGGAACCACTCAAAACTGTTATAAATCTCTCCATCTTTTGCCAAACCGGAAAAAATTCCTGTCAAAGTTAGCTTTCACACTGACCTAGAAGAAAACTAACTTTTCTTAGCTGGGACTTTTTCTGGCCGCGAACTTTGGTCAAAATACTGTTTCTATTGCTATTAATTCCATATCAAATTATTCAGTTATTGAAGATGAGTTCCAAAATATCAGAATTTCTTAAAGTCCACTTGCAAGATTTCCCACCGAAAGTGAGTGACGGGGGCACAGTCACTAGCCCTTTTCCATATTTCATCCTAGAACCCTTTTCCCCTTTGATTTATTTGACTAATTTCCATTGGTGGGACTTTGACCCAAGTCTGGGTGTTTGATGCGTTGCTGTCATTAACTTCCAACTGAACCGGTTCTCGGTACTTGAGATTCTTTCTGAACAATCAAGAACAAAGACTCCAGAATCGAAAATGGGGGAGTGGAGGGGAGAATATTATCGCCTGCACTGTGATCTGTAGTTTATAAAACGAACACATTTCTCCGGGGAGCCACTCTTTCTATTTCCATTTCCAATTCGGTTTCTGTTTTGGTTCTGGATCTGGTAATTAACATTCTGGCGGCGGTCGAGTTTCGAATCTGATACGTCGTTGATTGCCTGTAAAATAATTAATTTATGCGTGTATTAACCGTTACTTGATAATGAGTACCAGCCGGAGAATCGGCGGGGGAACTGCTGGTCTTATCTCGTCTTTCAGAGCCGATTAAGTTCAAGTCTTCAAGTGCGGACCGAGCTCGGGTGTGTCAGAGGAAAAGGCGAAATGAGATCCGATGAAGACTTGGGCCTGGGTATACCCAGAAAAAAAATAATCCTAAAATTGGCCTAAAAATGGAATTGTTAGCTTTGTGTTATTGCCTAAATTTTAGGCCTACAATTCCTAAAAATATGGCATTTTGTCAATATGACCCATTTTTTAGGCATCATTACAAAATTTTTTTTTTTTCCTAAAAAATTGGTCATATTGCCAAAAACCCAAACCCAAAGCTAACAATACCATTTTTAGGCCATTGGTTACCTAAAGTTTAGGCAAAAGGATGCCTAAAAATTTTCTCTCGCGTGTGTGCATTCAATTCCCAACTGGTTCTAAAATCTTTGCCATGGAGGGACGGTTTACTGTTATAAAGTGACTCACTCTTATATATGTTTGTGCTACGGAAGTAGCAAGTTTCTAATGCAATACTGTATGCATTTTGGAATACACCTTTATTATTTTAAATGGTTGTATTAAAACAAAATCAATATTATAGTTTAAGGTAAGCTGTTTATAGACTATAAATATTGCCTTAATTTTAGGAAATAACTGAAATTTTGTAGGTGGCATATTATAAAAAAAAAAATTAATTTTTTTAGTTTAAAATTTAGGATTCCATTGCTTAACAATGAAGTTTTAGGCATCGTATTGTCTCAAAATATTCAAAAAAAAAATTATTTTTGGCAAATATAGCCTAAAAATTAGGCCTGTCTCTATTGCCTAAAAATATTGCATTTTTGACAAAAATTGCCTAAAATTTAGACCAGTTTCCATTACCTAAAAATATGGCATTTTGGACCATTTTTGACAATAACTGCCTCGACTTCCGTTTTAGGTCAAATGGACTAAAGTTTTAGGCAACTTGGCAGCTTTTTAGTCCATGAATTTTTCTGGGTGTAGGGGCAGTGGAAGTGAAAAGTATCAGCCACTCCGAACTTGTAAATATGAACTGGACCGTACATGTACAGTGCGTTTTATAGGAAAAGCACCATTGAGACTCCAGCGAATTTTTCTTCGGGGAGCCACAGAGTTACAGGGTTATCAATGCTAAACTTTTAGCAGCATTAACAAATTTTCAATCACATTAGATTTATCGGTTTGAAACGCACTGTATGGGCATGTGCACACATGCCCATACCCCTCCTTATCATTGTGATTAATTGTCAACATTTGCGTTGTGGCTTGGCTCAAGCAACTATCCACATCGGCTGTAACTTTTGACTTGGGGGAGTTGGAAAAAGGTCGGGGAAATGGAAAGTTCGGAACAATCCAGACTGAACGAAGATTTACGTCCACTGCTGCCGACTCGGATATTTATGGGGGCAGAGTCAAGGAAGTCTGAGACTGGGACGGACTCCTTCGGCACAGTATTTCTCATTTGCAGAGCGTAATGAGCTTTAATTACACCATTTAAATGTGACTTAAGTGGACTGACACACCGAAATGGAATCCCTGATGTGGAATTAATACGCCTTCTTTATCTAAAAGCTTACCAAAGGCTGTTTCGTATTTTAAGACAAGTAAAAAATATTTAAATCGATTATTAAATATATTTATAAAGTTATTTTATTAAAAAGAAGAACGAAAAATGCCATGGTTTTCAATATTTCTAATAATACCAATCAATTCCTTAATGAAATAATGCATTATTTTATTACTTCTTGACTACTTCATGACTTTTGAAATACTATTTAAAAATATAAGTCTCCTTGTATATTTCCTGATAGGCTATGTAGTTAGGACCCTCCCTTATTAGACACATACCTTTCCCACCAAAAATATTTAAAACTGCAGTTCAGTCCGGTCGAATTATAATTATTTTTCAGATCGCTCCAATTAAGTAATCAGCCCAGCGACTGCCATCAATTGTGGGAGTATCCGCGAAGATATCTACAGAAGCCAGAATAAATTTCCCTTATTTTTTTCCAGAATCCATGAGACAACAGCAACTCATCATCGAGTGACCGCAAGAAATATCATAATCTTTTTTCTGAGAAATCAGCATAGGTCGCCAGACAAGACCGGGGGCTCAGCGCCAATGATTGCCCATGGGCGTGGGTCTTGAAGAGGCTGCTGAGGGAACCGAGGGGGGAAGTTGACTGGTCGTTCGTTCGATTGAATCAAGACCCCGACGACGAACTCAGACAGCCAGCTAAATATAATTGTAATCAAGAAAAAATAAAGTGGAGGCAGAAAGTTGCGTAGGATCCGCAAGATCTTGCGCAGACAATGCAGCTGCACCAATGCTTCCTCGCAGCCTTTCGGTTTGTTTTGATTACTTTATGTTTTTTTGATAAACGCTGCTCATCATGTAATTTGAGAACGCGCCGCGCATGTTAAACAAACTATTTCCCGTGACAGTGTAAAATGTGTTCTAGGAGGTTCAGGGCGACGTTGGCGGGTCCACCGAAAGAAATTGACGAAAAAATCGCCATCTCTTGTCGCTTTAAGAATTTCATTAGATAGTAATAATTTCTGGACAAAAGTACTAACCTAAGGTTATATTTTAAAAAATCGTTAGATTTATGCTATTTTGTTAGTAAAATAAAAATGCTAAAGTTATCTTTAGAAACGGAGCCTCGAAATAATAATCATAACAATATTCCATTAGCTGATTTTCTAGTAACTACTAAATTTTATAATAGAAGAAGGAAAAGTATGTGTAACAAAGACCGAAAATAATACTTATAAGCTAAATTTATTTAATCTGCTAATTAAAGCCCCATCCAACAACAACCCGCTGGCTATTAGTAGACCGATAAAATATTATATTTACATAATAAATTTCAGCAGTTAGCTGACGTTTTTTTGAGTGCAGGATTTAACTAATGTTAAAGGGCCAAGCAGTCGTCAGAAGGCCTTCCAGCAACCATTACAACATGACTCGCAAAGAAAGCGAGTGTTTAATGCAATTTTTATTTTATGTTTTCCTCTCGCTCTCTCTTGGTCTTTTTTCTGGTTGAAAGTCTTTTGGCCCCAAGGCAGGCCTAGGCCTAAAGAATAGTGTTGATGGATTTCTTTCTGTCGTAAATGTTGTAAGCAAGAGATTCGTCCAAAACGACCAAAACGCAGTGGGACCAAGTTCACTCGTAGCCGTGTGTCCCTAAGGGAAATCTTGTAGCTTTATCATGGTAATTTTTTGCTCATTTGACTTATCATTCTAGATGCGTTTTTGACCCACCTGATTCTGCTGATGTGCGACGATTTAAGTCTCTGACAGTTACTACTTGTATATAAATTGTGTTGGAGAGTTCTGGATATAATATGTGGAAAATGTGTCATAGCATCACGTTTATGTAAGGGAAGCATCCCGTTTGTGGCAAAGAACATGAATTATAAGTAATCAAAGCAGTTTAACACATTTTTGGAGTTTCTAATAAACATATTGATTGAAATAGAGAGTAAATATTTAATTATAAAATAAACCCTTTTTTTAATGAATGTGTCAGTAAAACATTATAAGAGTCGAGTTCTACCCTCACTGTTGGAGCTATCTGACCGGGAAGGGTAATTACCAGATAAACTTTCTGTAAACCTAATCGGGTTTCTCCCCTCCTGTAACTTATCTAAACGCAAAAGAATAATAGAGCTCTGTTAAACACTAAAATTTGCTGTTAAGCTTCGAACTGTGCTGTAAAGCTTACAAGTATATTCAATTTCTTAGTTTGCCGAACTGGAAAAGATTTGGCATGGGTCTGGGTCACTGCCACGGTAGCAAATCAAGATTTGTTAGCCCGGACTTCATCTGTCCGTAAAATTTTAACAGTGAGGGTCTCTACCGGCCTAAAGTGATCGAAAAACATGATCACTGAAGTAAATCTCTTGGCGTATGTGGTATGTAATATATTTAATTCTTAAAACTCTTTTATACAAGGTTCTTTGAGAATTTCTTCGATACTATTTTTTCTGTATTTTTTACAGACTTTAAGACCTCATTTCAATATGTGGGCACGTCGCCGAACCTCGTTTTAAAGTCGGGCAAATCGCGTTTTATCATCGATTCTGTGTGATAAACATTCAAGACATATGTATCCATTCCCAATACCTTCCCCGCGGATCGACCCTCTTTCTTCTTGTGAAGTTGAGAGCTTGTTTTGATTTCTTGGGCTGGCTTTTATTTTCCTTTCTTTTGCCTGAGTTTTCTTTTGGTTTTTTTTAGCTCCAGCTGTGTTCACATATTGTAATTTGAATAAACAAATCGTTGTTGTTGTTGTGTAGCTCTTGCTGTTTTTTTTTTCCTGATAAGACTCGATGGATGCCGCAGAAGATTGCGAGACCGCGGGTCTTTGTTATGTCGTGCTGCAGCATTATCAGCGATTGCTAAATGTCAAGCTATAGCAATTCCGGCTTTGAATCAACTTCAGTCATTAATTATTATTATTATTATTAAAATGTGTTTAAAATTAAACAGATGTTATACTATCTGTGGTCGCTGGCATTACAGTGTCTTCCGAGATAACAGTGCAATGTTAAGCCAACCACCCGCAGCGCTGTTAACAGCAGGAGAGTGATGTCTGGAGCGCGCTAGGAGAGGGAGAGAGTTTGTTTGATTGATTTTACTTTTAGTGTTTGCTTGACTTTGCTCTCTGGCACGACAGTTGCAGAAGAAGTTTTGTTTGCCTTTGTTTTAGCGTTTGGGCTTTGACTTTGGCGTTACCAGACGGTCGAACTCGTTAAATTCTTCATGACCTGTGATCGCAGCAGCCTTGGAAAATGGAAATTTGTCAACAGCCAGGGGTGGAATTTGATCGTTTCTTGTGGGAAGGCCAATCAATCTCGTAATAGTGCGGGTATCACGTTTGAAGTGTTTCACGTTTTCCGATATCCAAGTAATGAGATGTCATTACGCACGCCCATAGGGGTGGTTTCATTCGTTTGTTTGATGCATGCAACATGATCGATCTGTACACTAATGTGCCTATATTTAATGTGGGCCGGGTAACGTTTGTTGTGGTTTCTTGAACGGATAAGTGCAGGGGTGGCGACACCCCAACAGGACATTTTATAAGAACTTCTATAGATGGCGAATGCGGGATTGTTAATTTATTAATGTAGTTAATTTGTAAACATAGGTATACTATACTCCTTATTTTAAACTAAAACATTGTATTCATCTAAGTACTATAGCAACTGTACAACTAAATATTAAATCCACCATTTGATTAACAAGATCTAATGAATTATTTTACATGCTAAATTAAATTTTATCAGTTATAGAACTTTTAACAAATTTCAAAGCTGTTAAAAGATGCTAAGCTGTCTCTCATACTTTACCTGGCGTGACCCACTGTGCTGTGTTACCAATGCCGCAGCGCTCGCAACAACAGTAAGTCTGTCAGAAGCAAAGGCAACAACAAGAAACAAAAGCACACATATGTATACTCTCCCACAGAGCTGGCGCTGTTCCTCTCCTCTCTAACGCTCCCCTATTTCATTTGCTTGCTCCACTGTATTTACTTTGCCTGTTCTCTGTTTCTCCCGTGAGCGACGTTGTTTGGCTCTCTCTCTCTGTGTTTGCCACGCAGTGTTTTGTTGTTGGTGGGGTGCGTTTGCTTTCTGGTTTTAGTACCCGTTACTTGAAGGGTATATTAACACTCAGGCCTCAGCAAGGTATTTAAAAATAAGTTCCACCAAAATGCCCCCTTTTAAAGAGACATTATTGCTTAACATTCTAAATTCATTCATTTTTATATAAAAGTTGAATCATAACTGTTATTTGTAATTTTTATTTTGAAAAATCTAAAATAACTGATATTTTTTAATTTTTATTTTAAAGTTTTTACGAATTTACCATTTTTTGTTTTAATAATCGAAAATAAAAATTGAATTGCTATAAGTTTTAAACGGCGCGGTATATTTGAAAGATCGAAAGATATCTTCAATCTACTTCTCAATACCTTTTGTTTAATGTATGTATGCAAGTATTAATTTATACCATGTGACAATTTTTATTTATTTTCAATTTTTAAAATAAATATTTGATAGATAGCAATTTTTTCGATTTTTCAAAATAAAATTTACAAATAACAGTTATAATTCAACTTTTATATAAAAATTTAAAAATAAGAATTATTTGTAACTTTTTTTATTAAAATCAAAAATTACAGTTAATTTGCCATTATTATTTTTTTAATTAAAAATAACTTTTATTTTAAAAATTATAACTGTTACGATCCCTGAAAAAAACCTATACCAAAATATATCGGTGTAGGCTACTCTGATCTCCCAGCCCGTACACTTTTATTGTGTGGCTGTATCATTAATGATAATTATTTAAACCTATTGTAAAACTAAGAACGTTCTTATATTTTACTTCTGAATGTTTCGTTTTAGAATAATAAGACCAATAAAACGAAGAAATTAACCATTTCTGTTCCTTTAAAGTTCATGTCTCGAGGTATCTTTGTACCTGGGCAGTGATTAATGAGTAACTCGCAGTCGACACACCCGACTTCAGCGCTCTTCTTGTGTTTTTTTGCGCCTGCAGCTGCTCCATTCGGTTTATTTCGTTCCGTTGTGTTCATTCGGTTCAAATTCTCGCGCTTGTGCGGTTGTGCGGAGCGGACGAGTTGGAAAAAGCGGAAAAGCGAAGCGATTTCCTTTCACACAGTCGGCGGAGGTTCAATATTCTGTGTTCGGGTAGAGAACTGCAGGCTTTTGAAAATCGGAATCCGAATTTGAGAATCTGAGGCGGCACTATTGCATTACAGTATCCGAATCCGAACCCGCGCTCTAGAGTCGAAAGTGAAATTCGTCAAGCCAGCGCCAACGGTAAAGTAAACGCAACGCGACGCGACGACGACGCGCAAAGTAATTTTTGTTGAATGAATGGATGGAATAGCGACAAACCCCAATCACGCTAAATTAATCAAATCCAATTGGAAATTATTGTAATCAATCCAAGTCCCCGTCCCCCAATAATAATAATTAGTATTGCGAAGAGCAGATACTAAAGTGTTTAACAGTTCAATCCATCAACCAGAGGAAAATCGTTGATTTTTGGTGTGCAATAAAAAAGTTGAGAAAACCAGAGACCAAAACAGAGAAACAGATTCGGCGGAGTCAATTGTCAAAAGAAGGTACGAAATACGTATGAATTTTGGTCCCGTTATAAAGGTATACACATCACGGAGTTGGCGACTGCCCTCCCTCCTTTCCCATCTCTCCACTTCATGCCAGAGCAACAGTGATACGAGAGATGTGAGAGATCCATGTACAAACTCCCAAAATAAAGTTTTTTCTCGCACGAGAGACAGAAAGTGAGAGAGAGAGAGTGCAAAGCAATTGAGAGAGTTGTGCAGCATCCCACAAGGATATTTGAGAGATGTGTGCCTATGTGTGTGTGTGTGCAGAACTTTTGCTATAATGTCCTTCGCAATAAATATATGTTGAGAGCGGCATTTGAGCAAAATCGTTGAGTTTTTGCTACAAAAGGACGAAGTGAAGTAAATTAAATAGGAAAGTGAATAGAAAAGAAAAAGAAACAAACCATATAAATTTAAATAAAAAAGGTGAACAACTTTACTGTTGAGTTGTCGGTTTTGTATCAGTACTGATGATAGATATGAATACTTAATTCTAGCTTTAATTGAAATGTTCGATTCCCTAAAGAAAATTAGAGACGGGCAGCAAATGTTAAACTTTGTGCATTAGAACAAAACCCAATAATAAAAAACCACTCCTAAAGTCATCAGCATGACAGAAAATGCGAGCAAAGCTAAAAGAAAGTCATTCGCAGCGGCATGTGCGTTTTGTTTCTGTAATCCTTAGCGCAAGGCGGATGACTTAAACGGTTTACTGCGGAAAAACTAAAAGGCTTTGTCTCACTTTAATTACACCTCTACAAATGTTATTCTTTTTATAAGAAAAAAAAAAATAACAAAAATAATAATCTCCAAAATCAAAATCGTGCGTGTTTTTAATTTGTACGGCCTTACAGGCACTTCGTAAACTGTAACTCTTAATCTGAGATCTCAGCTGATGCTGATTATTTAATTACAAAATATCGCATTAGCAACATATTCGTTGGGGCAATGACACGTTTTGAATTCATTATCGCTCGCAACGATGTACATATGTATAATTAGTGTTATATCACTATTCATCAAACCACATTTTTGTACACATTGAAATTCAGCTTATCTCCCTCTGAAAACGCTATAGTCTGTTTATAAACAAAATTTTAAGGCAGCAGCCGGCAGATGAGATTATTTGTTAGTGACTAAGAGGAGCGCGTATTTTAATAAATAGTGTCAGATTGAAGGGAAATCTATAAACACCCTACAATATCTAAAAATGCTCTTAAAAATGGTTTCCATTTGAACTCGAAATATGATTAAAATTATATTTGTTGCCTAAAATAAACCGATTCCATGTCCCTCTTCCCGGAGAACCCACTCGATAATGCGGAGGATAGATATAAACGGATTTCGTATTCTAATTTTGTTTTTTTGCCTCGGCTTTTCAAAGTCAAACATATTTCAAGAACAATCAATAAGAGGAAAACAAAGCAGAGAGGAACACAAGCCAATAAGCGAATAGAAAACCAAAAGTGTAACCAGGCCAATTTATAAGGCAAAGCCATTTAGATTCCGCAGATCGATAACCATCTGTGGCTAAATAAAGATTAAAATCTGCTGTATCGCATAGAAACTTAGGAAAGGTCTTGCCCCCCTTCAGCAAAGACTGAGATAGCAAGCTGAAAATTCATGCTGCAGCGAAATCTCTCGCCGCGTTCACCCATATCTTTTAAATACTTTCCTCTGTTTTTGTTGCCCTAGGGCCGGCTAATCAACGCGTGGTTGTCTCGGGTCTCCCAGCCATTGTTATTAATCTTTTCGGATTTGATAATTATTTTCAGAGTGTTTTTTCCTGGCCTGCATACAATTTGCAACACGTTTTGTGTGTTTTTTGTTTTGCTTTCAGCTTTCCATTTCACTCAAGTGTTGTTCTGTCTTCGCCCGCAGCCCGTCCAAATTCGTATATTTTGGACTTTGAAATCATCTTTCATTTCCATGAGAAGGTTATCGAGTGATCTTACATTTAAGCATTCGAAAGTTTACTTTGGGTGTTAATTGGATTCGAGAAATGCAATTAATTAGAGTCAACAGCTGAAGGCTGTTAAGCATACAAAACCGTATCCTACCAACTAAGTAGTATCTTTCTTAAGATATATGATTCCATATAATGATTAAGCAAAACCAGCTAGCACATTAGCAAGCGTTCTATATTAATCACATAGATTTGGATTTTCTTTACAAAATACACCATGAATCTTGAATTAGTTTATTAGTTGAATTAGTCATTAGTTGATCTTCGACCTTGGCTATTATTAAACTTGTGTAAGAATTCCAGCTGTCTGCGTTTGACAATCCCAAATTAAAGATTTTTAAAAACATACTATATTTACCCAGTACAGAAGCAGGAGTCTGGTTGCAAAAAAACTCATTAACTTATGCAAATTCATGAAAATCAAGAAAGAAAACCAACTTCGATAAGCCGAAGTTTGTACGTGTATACCCTTGCTCTGCAATTGGATCATGGAAAGTTTCGTTTCGGTAAAATTGAAAACATACCAAAGTTTATACATTTTTAGAACATTACCAACACATTTTACTTCTTAAATGTAGATTTTTACATATTCATATAAATCGATCGATCGCTTCTATGGCAGCTATATAATATAGTTGTCCGTCCCTAATTAAAACCGTAATTCTAGAACCTTAAAAAACAGCTATATCTTGAAATTTTTAAAAATACGTTAAAAAACAGAAAAGTTTTACATTTTGTTTTAATCATTTTGCGATCATTCAGATGACAGCTATAAGATATAGTGGTCTGATCTCAGCTGCTCCGACATATGTACTAAATGCAATAGAAAGAAGACTATCTGCAAAGTTTCATTAAGAAACTGAGAAACTAGTTTGGGTAGCAACAGACAGACAGACGGACAGACAGGCGGACAGACGGACAGACGGACAGACGGACATGGCTAGATTGACTCGGCTGGTGATGCTGATCAAGAATATATACTTTATGGGGTCGGAGATGCTTCCGTCACTGCGTTCCAAACTTCTGGGCTAAATTATAATACCCTGCAAGGGTACACAAATTAAATGAATTTTTTTAGCGCTGGCTCGTTCCGATGAAAGCCTGCTCAGAAATTCTAATGAAATTCACTCACAGTGACACAATTACGCGATGCCCTCAGGTGTGATTCGGGTCTTTCTACGCCGGCTACCAATTTGCATATGGATTCATATGTACATATGTATATCTCGCCGGCCGCGTAAAGTGTCATAAAAAGTAACCCACATTGGCCCACAAGGGGTTTCCTAACGGACCCTAAAATATTATTATTATAAGTATTTATTTTGTAGTTTTCTTCATTGTTTACTCTGTTTTGCGCAATTTTTTATGAAGTGCACAAAAGTTTTTGCGGCCTCGTCTCAAGAGGAGTCAAGTAAGTTTTGGGTCTGGGCAACTAAACAGCGATGAAAGAGCCGTTAGGTCACCTTAACCAACCCTCGAGGGCCAAACCAATTTGCATGAAATGAGGCAATAAAGAAAAGCAAAAACAATCAAAGTGAAACTGCTGAGTGGCTGCTAAGAACGGGGAATAAGTGAAGTATACTCGATAAGATGTAGGAGAACATTCGTTTCAAAATGGAAAAGAAATCTGAAAACATTAATAAGCATTTTTATGTAGCTGGCAGGCCTGATCCGATATTTACAGAGCTCGTATCCAGATTATATTTGGTATAAGACTTGTTTATATTATTCATGTTGAAACCAAAACAGACCTACCCAAAGAATGTTTCTTTTTCGGGTCATTGCCTTTATCTACGGAACTCTGTCTTTGAAAATGGTACTTGAAAAAATAAACAAAAAAAATCCGTCTTTGAGTACTCGAAATTCAAGAGCATGCTGTTCAGTTTTAGCACTCAGATACAAGTCAATGACTAAACCTCACACCTCTAACATTATCAGAAGACTTCGGAACCTTAGTGCCAAAGTTCTGTCTACAATAAATACATATATGTTATTGACGGCCATTTGATAGACTACTGAACCTAACAAAAAGGAAAGAAAGAAAGATTACACTTTTATCAGAAAAGTGCACAGTGGAGAGCACGGCAAAACCCCGATTACGATTAATGACTTCTACGTCATTGATGAGAAATCAAGTCTCTTATCAAAACAAAACAAACTTAACACAGCAAATAAAGCGGGAGGCAAAGTATTTTATGAACTTCCGCTTAAGCTGGGTGACAAATTTATCGATTCCGATGAAGTGCGAGATGAATCCGGCGAAATACAAGCGAGAAACCCCAAGAGAAGTTCGATAAGACGGCACGAACCAGGTGTCTTTGAGAGCGTTGTCGCTCAGCTGATTATTCAACAAAAACCCATGCGAAATTATTATTGTTGCTCTCCCCATTTTTCCATTGTTAAATTTAGCATTGATCACGGAGAGACAAGTGCGTCACAGTTCTCTGGGTATTTTAGTCGCTATAGCAAACAGAACGATTCATTGTGTGTTTGCTGATATTTATAGGGTTTCTTGATCTATCCTAATCGTATTTCTAATCGTATTAATAATTATCAGCTGATTGTTTAAAGGTGTATAGGAAGTGCGACTTCCCCAGATCTCACTCTTTCTGAACTTTTCTCTAATTTTCCGTAGTCAGTGAATGTTCTTATCACGGTCTAACTTATCAGCTTACTGTTTTCTTTATCACTGCGCTGGACGGCGATAACATTTACAGCGACTTTGTTTTAATTGCTGGTAGCATGTGTCGGTAGGAAACTTTTAGCTAATTAAAATTTTCGCACCAAAGTGAGCTCAAAACGAGCTATGTTAATGAACCGCCCGATTTGCATAGAGAATTTTAGCATGATCAGATAGATAAATGAGCACCGATTGGAATAATCAAGAGCAGTTCGTTAACATTTTACACACAAAGCAAATGCATTTTATTTTCAAAAGCAGGTAACGGGCAAATTCTAAAAAATGGCATTTCCTTTTGTTGAAACTACTGTTCATATTCTCTATGAGCAAGATCTTAATTCTGATTTTCCCTTTCTATTTGCAGTTTCGGTGAGTCAATTTTACGCAGTACAACAATGATTTAGGTTCTAGAGTCTAATCCCTTTAAGCTGGGTAAGCATGGATAAGCTTTTGTTGTATTTTTTCTTTGGTTAAATCAAATATAATTTCCCAAATAATTATCCATTGGACATATAACCTTCTGCACGCTTTTTTCCAACTGACAGACAATTAAGTGTGCCTACGTCAGTTTCTATTTCAGTTGGGCCTAGCCTGACACCTTTAATTGAAATTGATTATGGAGACGACATCATCCACGCACTTATTTAATTAAGAAAGCCTAAAAAACCAAAGTCTTGACAATCAATTATGATTTAATACAGTGTCTAAATCTCAATGCTAAATGGGTATTTTCTTAAAGATTTCTAGGAAATTCCCCCAATGCTGTAGACTTGACAAGGGAAAGGAGACCATCAGTGGACTTTCCAAGTTGGAAGTGTTTTCGTAGGTGGTCGATTGTGATGAACTACTTCAAGTGCACCGAACAGTGGGCAGATACGCTGGCAATGGCGCGAGTCCAACGAGATTTGCGTGTTTGGGGCCAAGACAATTAAATAAACATGTGTACATATCCGTATAATATAATAATTGTCGCCAAGATCTTTGCTAGATTTAGCTTCTGCCTTTGTTGTCGAGACCACGCAGAGAGACATTCAATATGCCGGCTCAATGCGAAGTCGTTTTCCTTTTGTCATCGACAATTGGGTCTTGGTCGTGAGAGAAACACGCACGAGGGCGTAACGCACTTTAGGAGCAACTCTGCGCCAAGTACTTTGGATATTTTCGTTTTCAATTCTGCGATTCTCAGTTCTCTCACTGTGCCGATATGTGGGTCAAGTCTAAATCGGAAGGCAACCTCTGCGATTTTTGTTTTTCGCACTAAAAAAGTGAAATCGCAAAATGTTTTTAAAAGTTGTAATTAACTCTTAATCATCGACGCATTGTTTGCTGCCACTTGATTCATGTTTTGCGACGCCGTCTCTGCTTCTCTCCCTCTTTCTAATTATCACTTACACTTTTGTCGTTAAATTCTTAGCAATTAGTCAGCATTTTTGTCTGTTGCTTGTAATTAGCATATCCCCTTCTGTAGCTCGATAAGATGTCGTATACTGCTTAATTATTATTTATTTATTTGTATTTTTTCTAATGCTAACACCTTGGTAAGTAATAATGTTGATTGGCATTGGTTATTGTCTAGACAGGGCGAAGTATTTGTCATTAGTTGGGTGAAACTTTTAATAAAATCGTTAAAAGTTCGTCTTTACATCAAGAGCTCTGCTGAAAGTCGTAAATAATTTTAAAGCATGAATGGTAATGTTTACCTCATTAGTATTTATGATCCTCAATTCGTCTGTATGAATACATCATATGATGTTTTTTTTACCAAAACTTAGGTTTTGCTTAATTAGTAACTATTTGCTCTATGCTTTTCGACTGGAACGATTTCTTACTTATTTTCTGTGTATGAAATTATTTTAAGCATCAAAGTGCAGTGTCAGGCCCTAGTTGACTTTTTTAGCTTGACTCAAGAGATTACACAACCTGCTCAAGCGCTCGACGAGGCGTTATCGATAGAGCAAAGTCTGGTAGGGAGGCAGGTGAGATGAGTTCTGCCCACTAGCAGACCAAAAAGTGACGCCTAATTAAGTTTCGCCCAAGTCGGCTGGCTCAGCTCTGGCGTTGTTGCCCCAGTTTCTCCAATAACAAAAAATCAAAGAATATGAAATATCAGTGCTAATTGAAACAAGTAGAAAAGCTATACTCGAGTGTGCTCGACTGTAAGATACCCGGTTCCAAAAACTTTGCGATGAGGACAGTTGTTTCACTGAAATTCCTTTGATTTTTTTTTATTTGTCAAATTTTTTGAAGCATTATTTAATATAACCATCGCCGCCAGAAGCACAGTCATAGGTGTAGTTGTATTAATTAATCTATTTATTTTACTTATTTACTTAGTTAGTAATAGTCACAATGCTGTGCATTGAATACACGTACTGTAAAGTAAATAAATAGTGACATAACTAAATAGCTCGTCTGGTGATGCTGATCAATATTATATATGTATACCTTCTGGAGTAGGATATGCCTCCTAATGTACATTTTCGGTTTGCACTAAGTTATAGTAGCCTACGGGTGTCGGGCATAACAATTGTATTCTTTAAGGTAGGTTAGAGGGCGTGCACCGATTGTTAAATAAATTGAAGCGAAATTTTCCAAGAGAAGAAAAAACTCTAAGACATGACTCAGCGTAGAGATTTTATTTTTTTGAACATCTAATTAAACTCCATTCTTCTTGTGTATTTTATTCATCACTTATTTTAACTTTGATTGCCTTTATAAGTTGGCAAATTAAGTTTAATTATAACTGACAGAAGTGTAATTGGGAAGAAACGAAAAATAAACTCAAACATGAATTAATAAGAAACTCGAAAACCAGCGTTTCGTAACCATCATGCGGCTTTCAATAATGTACGAGTATATTATAAAACTATATATTTTTGTAACTAGAAAAGGATTTACTTCCAAAACATAAAGTTGTGTTTAGAATTTTATAATTACTAATGCGGTTCCTTCTAAACTTTAAATTTTTCAATCTAACTTTTGTTGCCTGAAACACTTTGTATATTTTCCCCGGTTTTTGGTGTACTTACTGGTCCATAAACTGTATAAGACGAGTGTTCCGTTAGCTTTATTTTTATTGCCCCACTCACTCCGGTGACCGCAAATGCAATCATCACATTTCATCACCCACAAGAACCCCAGCCCAACCGCTTTCATCTCGCTGGCGATCTCTGACTAAGGCAGCGGACTTGTATTAATGCCTCCGAGATTATGCCACGACAACAACATCGGCGTATATAATTTACCGTTTAAAAGGCGAGGAGGAAGATGTTTATGCACTTGAACGCTGCAACAAAAGTTGGTTCCTCAACCGCAAAATAATGAGTTGCAGAAAAAGCAACAGCGACAGCACAACGCCAATAAAGCAAAACAAAGGCAGGCATTGGGGACCCGAAGAATTTCATCATTCTCTTTAAAGTACTGTCTTCGAGAAGCGTTTTGGGTCAAACCGCACCCGCTCGCAATCCTTGGCTCACCGGCCACTTGAGTGTCTGTCCGCATCCTGTACTGGGCATATTGAGTTTCTGGACCCGGGCGAACAGCTGGTCGGATAACCAGTTTGGATCTCGGCCTGTACTACGGCAGCTGTAAACAATCAAAGCTAACTGCCTGCCAGGCACTCAGCCATGAAAAATGAATGATGGCCATGATGGTCAAGTCAACTGCTTGCGAGGGTCCAAAAGCTCCGAAGAACCGAGCTGTGTGCTTTCTGCAGCGACAGTCATTGACCAAAGGCTCCTGGACTTCCTCGGCCGGAGAAACCTGATTTTGTATCTATCCCAAAAGTGCGAGTATCTCGAGTCTGGCTCAAGTCTCGATCCCAGTTCTGTTCGGTGCTCCGCTGCCTGCCCTTTGCGACTCGTTTGGTTTATGGCCCCTCAAGTTGTGTTTTTTACACTATTTGGTTGTTGTCTATATGGAGGAGCAAAACCGGTTGCCAGGTTCATAGGCGATGCTTTGTTTGAAAGCTATAGCTTTGTATAGTATATATCTTTCTCATTTACTGCTGCACTTCTAGTTTTTTGTTTTGCCTTTTGCTCCTCCGTTTTGACTTGAGAATTGGTATTTGCAGTTGGTATTGCGGGGGTTATCACTTGAATATCTTGATGGAGAATCAGCTTTAGCTTGTTCTCTGTTTCGATGGTGGGATGGTAAGCCAATACAAAGTTTATTGGCCTTGTAGTAGCTATTTTGGACTATCCAATGTGGTTTCTCTTGCCTGGCTACCACGAAGTATTTCTGGTCCATGATCGCAACCTTTAGTTGAGCTGCGGCCTACTCTTTCATTCGGCTGTCAGCCAGTTAACGTATTCCTCATTCTGCAAGTTGCCATAAAAAGACTTCAATTGCCAACTGTCAACTGGGGTGGGAAAACTGGTTAAACTTTTTGCAAAAAACTAAAGTCAAAATAGTTTGGCTGTTGCATTTGGTGCACATTTCTGCCGGTTCCTCTTTATGGCCAAGACAAGTTCTTGACACTCATCGAGCGCTTGCGGCAAGAGAGTGTACAAAACGGCTAGGACGCCCACAGGTAAACACAAGTGTATCTGTAAGTATATTGTATCTATGAGTTCGCTACTGAAGCCAAAACGCAGACGCAAATTCAATCATACTTTTGGCTGGGTTGCAGCCGACTGATTCCACAAATGCAGGAGCGATCAACGACGCATGCCACTGGAGAACATGCAATATGTCTTCCCCCAAAACCCTTCTCTCAGCGGTCCAAAAGCATTTCGGTATTATTTTGCCCACATAATAAATGACGTAAAATCACCAGGTAGGGGCAGGTGTCAGTGGAGGGGCTGCAATTATAATTCAAACTATAAAAATATAACAATAATGCAGCTAGAGCAGCGCACCAAAGTTACATTCATTTAAAAATTTCTTTAAAATATGTGTAGCTTTTTGGGCAACTTTTGTTCGATTTGGTTGGCTGCTAGTAATGAGGAATTAAATACCTTGTTAATAAGCATTCAGGAGAGGTTTTATGTTTTTCAAATAAACTTTTGTGTTTCCCGTACTTTTTACCGAAATAAAAACTGAACTGCACTATTTATCATCATGGTACTAGTTCCGATGCATTAGAGAAGGAAATATATCCACTATACCAAGTGGGAAAGGTACAGTCGAGTGTGACCGACTATGAGATGCCCGATATCAAAGCATTGTGGGTAAAATTAATAGGCACATGAAAACAAAACAAAATGTTGACAAAATAAGACAAATGTTGCTAGGAACATGTAGAGAAACACAAATGGGTGCTGTAAACATATATGTTGATGTTGCAGAAGAAGAAGCTTACACAGAAACTTCATTGTTTAATAACTTTCAAGTTTATCATCCGAATTTACTAAATATTGTAGTGCGCATCCTCACAAATGTATTTATTTCGAATTATATTGGTTGTACGTTTCTTATGATTTTTGAGAGCGGTAGTTTTGTGACCAAATTTTAAAACAAACTTGATATGCGTTCAACAGATTAGGATGTTGTCTTCAGATTTGATAGCTCTAGCTCTTATAGTCACTGAGGCCTTTTGTTTCATACAGGCAAACGGACAGACGGACATGTGCGATCGTCACCTTTATCTTACCTCGTTAAGAGGTGTTTTTGTTTGATATTCGAGAGTTCTAAATGTGGTTGCCTTGAAGCATATAAAATTATGTTAAGCGTGGGGCTTCCCTTTAGGTCTCCTGTGGCACGTCATACAAATTTGGTAGTTAACTTGCTATCGCCATCAAAATGAATGCCAGCTTGCACGTGCTTGAAACACCTTAGGCTATATCTCATGATGTCAGATAGGCCAGCTACAAATTAAACCATATGCGCCGCAGTTGCTGGCATTTACTGACGCTAAACCATAATCGTTTAGATGGTGTTCACTTCTCATAATGATCGTGTTCGCTGGATTTGGGGGATCGGTAGCTGGAGATCGAGTTGGATATGAAGACGGAGACCGAGGCTGGGACAGAGACAGAGTGATCTGCGAGTGCCCGAATGACTACTGTGCGCAGGTAAATGAAAAATCAAGGTGTGCTTGGACAGCAACACAGCCGGGCTAAGCTCCAATCCGCACTGCACTCTACATGGGGCCAATGTGCAATGTGTCTGGTGTCTTGGCCTAACTGTTTTTGAGTATTTTACGTTAATTTACGCCTAGACTGTTGAGTATATTTTCACCAGAGTCGATGTCTGCTTTCGGTTTCATTATGAGTGGAATATCATGCAATAGCCACAACGCTCGGCCGACTTGGCTTGGCTTTGGCTTGTATCTGACAGTTGCACACTTGGATTGCTGGTTGCAACACCCATTTTGTATCTTTCAAAGCCTGCCTCGTTACTCGGCGGGTAATCATATTTCTACCCGTCTGTCTGTTGTTAAATTAGCAGCTGCGCTCAAGTAACGTTTTTTCGGTATCAGGACATTTCAGAAAGCTGAAGGAGGCCAAACTTTTATTGGTTCGTAGTATCTTTTTTGTTTTGCTTTGCTTTTAGGATTTTTAAAGTTTTCTCTCTGTCCCTGGGGACTGTTGATAAGTGACGTCTATTCTAACGCTTTCCGCTGGGGTCTTTTGGATTTAACGCGCATTGCTGTCTCTATGAGATTTTCCTAATTGGATTTTCCCTCTAGGCAAACATTTTTGTCCACGTCTGCTTTGGGCCTGCTATCTTTCGGCATTGTCCAAAGTGTCAATTGGATTTGAGAACTGTTTCATAACAGATATTTCACGTTCACAGTGCCCAGTGAGGGTATGAAAGCACCGTCACCTAATTTAAAGTCAATATAATAATATTAATTTAATGATTTGTACCCCATAAAAAGCACTGTTGATTACGTTTTCGATTGATGGGAATGATTTATTATTATTTTTTCGACCAGCATTCGGAGTAGCTCTCGAATTGAATTTATTTACGTGCCTTACTTTATGCGCACACTCAAGCCGACAGAGATCCATTCGAAAGTCCATAAAATAGATTCAAAATCAAAATAAACTGAAACTGCTGCTCGATTTGTATGTTGGATTCACATTTTTTGCGTTGGCGCTTTCACTTGCCATTTTCTGTGCTTTTTATTAGTCCACATTTGTTGACTCTCTCGGGGCCTATGAAAAAACTAAAATATTTATTTGCCTTAGTTGATTTATGCAATATAAGGTTTTTTAAAATTGGTTCATAACTCACTCATATCAAGGGTAATGCCCAGGATATCACCATGCGTTTAGGGGTTCTGAATCAGCCTTTTTTGGGGCTTGGTCAGCTCTGCGAGCTGCATGCAAAATAATAAACAAAACCAGAACACCAAGAAAACTTAGTAAATAACGAGAAAGAAAGCTTACTTCGGTAAACCGAAGTTGGTATACCCTTGCAGTCTGCAATTGGATCATTGAAAATCGAACCATTTTAGTAATGTTGGAAAAATATCGAATTTTGTAAATTTTACATTTTACATGTAGAATTTTACACTTTCATATAAATCGAGCGATCGCTTCTATGGCAGCTATATGATATAGTGGTCCGATCTTAATGAAACTAAAACCGTAATTCTAGAAGCATAAAAAACGGCTATATCTCAAAATTTATAGAAATACGTTTAAAAACAGAGAAGTTAAAATTTTTTTCCACATTAATTTCGCCATCATTCCTATGGCAGCTATAGGATATACTAGTCTGATTTCGGCCGTTCCGACATATATACTGCGTGCTAAAGAAATAAGACTATGCAGAAAATTTTAGCTCGATAGCTCAAAAACTGAGAGACTAGTTCGCGTAGAAACCGACAGACAATCAGACAGACGGACATGGCTAGGTCGACTCGGCTGGTGATGCTGATGAAGAATATATACTTTATGGGGTCGGAGATGCCTCCTTCACAAAATTATAATACCCTCTGCAAGAGTATACAAAATTAAAAATCGCCCTGGCCTGCAAAATATAAAGAGAAACAAAGCCAAGTATATCGAATCTCTGACGCGAATCACGCCAAAGCAAACGAACAGTAGTCTTGAGGCGATCACATTGGATTTGTGAGCTCTGTTAGCCTTGAATGAATATATGTATTTCGTTGTCAAAACTTTAGATTTTTACCGCTTAAAAGGAGAGGAAACATCTGCTGTTAAGCTTTTTATATGTTGCATTTTGTTGCGTTTTTGTATAAGTTTATAATAATAATGTGGGTTTGAATATCTGCAATTCAGATGGGAAAACCAGAACCTAATGCGTTTTATACCGACATTTCTAAATGTTAAATGTATACAGACATGGTCAGTGCAAGAAGACTGATAAAATGGTTGGATTCCCACATGCTATCTACCACTGACTCACACACGCCCCCAATTACTGATTAGGCAAGCTGGTGTTCCACAGATTTGGTTTTACCTTGCTTATCAGTTAAATATTTACGCTGCAGACACGCATCGCGATAAGGCCGAATGAAATAAAGTGGCTGATTTTATTTGTATCATTTGAATGTGAAGTATTTTAACAATTATTTGTTTAGGCCCACACCGGGGAATTGTAAACGGAGTAAACTGCAGATAAGATAGAGTTTTCACATGGGAATTGTGTCACAGTGACATAAGTAGGTCGAAATTTGGGTGACAGCAGGATTAATGATAATTTGTATTTGATTGATAAATACATAGTTCTTAAATGCAAATATAATTTTTCTTTGCAGATATCTTTATGTTTGCTGAGAGCATATTGGAAGAAACTTTTCAATGCGATCATAGGTAGTTTCCGGTTTGATTAAACATACTTACACTTCCCAATTCGTTACCATATTTTCCATTCTCGCCACTTGGGTTTTATGTAAATACACTGTCGCACAAGAAACTGCTTTTAAAGCGCGAGCAACTTGTACCATAATTGTATTCAAACTGCTGTGCAGGGAATAATTCATTCTGATTATTCTCATACATATTTCTTAATCTTGACGAAGCTTCAAAAATGTATGAATAAGTAATTTCAGCTTATCGCTTCTTCAGACGGTTCCTACAGAAATTGAATTAAAAACGCATTTCTATGACTTTGCTGGCGTCGCAATTCGCTCTCGGATAATATAATTGAATCACAGCTTTGTTTATGGGCTTGCCGCCATTACTCGATAACACTTCTCGCATATTTCAATGTAAGTTGCGAGACCAGCTGGAAATGTGGTGTTCTGATAAGGCGCAAATCCAATTAATTGCTGTCGAATGAGACGGAAATCTGTTTGCAAAAAACGCTTCATGGATTTTCCTGAAAGTCAAGCTTGAAAACACATGTTATTTATGAGCTTTATTAGTAAATTTTGCTGAAGTTTAAGGATTATCAATCATAATGGATATTAGTAACATTTAAATAGTAATTATACTTCAGAAGGCAATCTTAAATTTAAATAAAGTTTGAATTAAATTATCCCTAAGAAAAATAGTAAAAAATGTGTATGTATATTAAACTAAGCCACCCTTGCTTCCAGGAACTTAACAGTAAGCTGACACCCTGCTGTTTCGAGGCTATTTTATCGTTTAATACCCTTATGCGATAAGATATTTTGTAAGACAAAACCGTAAAGCTAAAAGACATTCGATGAGTGAAAAGCAACCTTGTTGCATGTTCAGTTTCCTCATAAACTACGATACGAAATCGATTTCGAATTACAAAATAATACAGAACTGTAAATGGAGGCAATGAAATGGAATTCAACACGATACGGACGTTTTCATGATGCGTGAAAGTCAACCTCAGCCTTGTGAGGCTAGGAAGCGAAATAAATCGCAACAAACAAACGGAGTGAAATGTAAACATCGTAAAATGCGAGTGTACGGGTACGAGTATGTGGGGTACAATAAAATCAAGTTAAACAACAGCATTCAATGAGCCACTTTTCATGCTTACCGCGGCGAACAAGTTCGGTTAAAAAACGAAATACATAAAAATACCTCCAATTTGAACTTATCTTAGATTATGCGCTTGCTTTATATTCCTTTTTTATTTTTTTTTTTGCTGAGATTGGGCTGTGTTTATGTAAAAAGGCTTCCATGTCGAGTTTGCACAGCTTTTGCTAGCAAGGTTATTGCACACGAGAAGCGCTCATAAAAACAAAAGCATATAAGCAGCTGCAAAAGAATAAATTTTAAGGTGAAACATGCGATAATTAAATATTTGAGATGTCAGCTGGTCGGTACACTACAAACGAAATTGATACCCACCAGACTTGACGGAGTTCTCACTACTTAACCGCACCCCTTGACTAGACGGTGAGCTGAGCAAAGTGAAACTTCCGCAAGTTCCCGGATTAATATGTATTAATCGCAAGTGCTTCAGTCCCATGAATCGCAGTTGCAGCCGCACTTATGGCCAGACTCTGCATACGCTGCATTTTAATTGAGAGCCAAGACAACACCTCAGATCCCAAGGCGACTGCTTGGCATTCGCCTGGCATTTGTATTTGAACGCGTTGCATTTTCTGTGGCCCGCAGTCGGAAAATTCCAAGACGTACATGGGGAAATTGAGGGAAAGACAAGACACGACGGAGCAAGCCAAAACAAAGCGGCACAAGTGTAAACTATTCCATTCATCAGCACTATGGCTAATGGCCATAATGAATATGAATAATTATTCATGCTAATGCCGCGTCTCTCGAAGGCTTTTCAATATGCAAAAAATATTGTCCGGATATGAGTATGGCCTAATCATCTTTGTAAAGGATTTTCCTTTCGTTACGCATGACAAGAAGATAACTAGTTTCCTCCGTTATGTCTAGTTAAGCCAACGTAATTAGGGAATATCATTTTACTTACTTTGTTCGTTAATATCAAATTAAGGTCTTGTGTCTATTCTTTGAACTGATTAAAACTTAAACGAGAAAGAAAGCTAACTTCGATAAACCGAAGTTGGTATACCCTTGCAGTCTGCAACTGGATCATTGAAAATCGAACCATTTTAGTAATGTTGAAAAAACATCGAATTTTGTACATTTTACATTTTACATGTAGAATTTTAAATTTTCATATAAATCGACCGATCGCTTCTATGGCAGCTTATGATATAGTGGTCCGATCTTAATGAAATTAAATCCGTAATTCTAGAACCATAAAAAACTGCTATATCTCATACGTTGAAAAACAGAGAAGTTAAAATTTTTTTTACATTAATTTCGCCATCATTCCTATGGCAGCTATAGGATATAGTAGTCCGATACTGCGTGCTAAAGGAATAAGACTTTGCTGAAAATTTCAGCTCGATAGCTCAAAAACTGAGAGACTAGTTTGCGTAGAAACCGACAGACGGCCAGACGGACAGACAGACAGACGGACATGGCTAGATCGACTCGGCTGGTGATGCTGATCAAGAGTATATATACTTTGTGGGGTCGGAGATGCCTCCTTCACTGCGTTGCAAACATCTGGTCAAAATTATAATACCTTCTGCAAGGGTATAATTAGGAAGCCAAACTGATCAACTACTCTACACTTGTATGTTCTAAATGAAATTAATATTTTCTTAGTATTCCTGTACATTTATTCTCTATTGTTGTAAAAGATTTTTGTAAGTTATTTTGTAATTCACTTAATAAATTCAATCGTTCTAAATGCCTCCAGTATTTTAAGCGAAGTACCGCTGCTTATTAGCATCGCTCAGAGAGGGAAGAAAGAAACGGCTCGCATGACATAGATACCCGCACTCGTCGTTTCTATCGCTCGCCCTCATACTTAGATTTATTATCATATAAAACTTTTGTGCAACAATGTGAACAACAAAAGCTCGCAAATCGCTGCTACTGTGCAGGTGCTCCGCCCAGCCAATTGTTCTATTTGATAATTTATTTGAATATTTGGCATAATTACGCCGAAGCGAGCAGCGAGAAACAATAGCGCCAGAAAACCGTTGGATATATGTATGTATAATGACAAATGTTTCACAAGACTGCAAAGCCCAACTATTATTTGTATCTTTAAGATGCAAAATTGCTCAGCGAATTGGGCAAAAAAGAACCAAGACTTGCGAAGTTGTTCGACTCAGCTTGAGTTGACATTGAAGCCGAAATAATAACCAGATAACCAGTTGCACTTCACATTGGAGGTGAGTGCGTGATCCAATCTACTGTCACGATACATATTTTGCGATTCTAGTGATGCCTGGCTTCCCTCACGACTTATACTTCGTCGGTGAAGATTATTTTCTAGTCTATCTTTTTATATTCTCTGGAAATCCAAATCACGCTCGCATCTCTAGTAAGTGTCGTATCTGAAATGAAAAATGATTGTCGCTAATTGAGCTCGGGCTTTGAACAGACGAAAGGAAACCAGCTAAGTTAGTTCTAGCTTTAGCCACCGAGGGGAAGATAAATGGCATGCTCAACATTGTAGCCAATCGGCTTTTTAAGGCACGCAGACCAATCAGTTAAGGTCGATTAACTCCGTGGCCCAATGAAAGCCCACACCGACCGAGATCGGGAACGAGATTAAGAGGGAGAACTCGATCTCGATCTTCTATAATTTTGCACTTTGCGCCTCTGGCTCTTCTCTTTGTCCGACGCGCATAAATTTCTATACTTTTGTAAGTCTCCACAGTAGCGGCGTTCATTAATCAAAAGGCACTATAGCTTAGCCGTTTCAAAGGCCGCATATTAGTTACACTTTGGCGGAGCGCCCAGAACTCTGATGGCGGGTTATTAGTTCGCTTAAGCTATGATGCAAAGCAGTTGGTGATTGATCGCTTACATGATGAGTGGCTGGCTTAAGAGTAACCTAAGCTGACATGGGATGGGGCTTGGCCGGGTTCAAGGTAGCTTCGAATACGACTTCACTTCAGCCTTCATAACAGATATTGATTGTGGGAAGTGTTCCACTAAGTTGTGATAAATTAATACAAAATAGTATGTATAGGTATGCGAAAGCTCTCAGAGGATTAACTCACCACGTTAGGCTGAATTATCAGAATCAAAACAATTAGCTTAGACTTTCGTATCTTGAGCGAAGTTCAAAGTAATTGCACCCCAAGTATCACGATTCTACTTTATTGTTCATTACGAATTTATGACTTATTGTACGTCAGAAAATCTTGTATACTTTGATTTTCCAGTACAATGAATCCTTTTTCTGAAAGACCCCCACCAAATAGCTAAATAAATTTGTTTGCATTTCTATTCTACTTTGCGTCAACGCTTCGCCAATGGAAATGCCAGCGAGGGGGAAATGTCAACAGCGCCTCTGCAATTCGTTCGCTCACATTGGCAAATTTATGCAAATTTTTATTTATTAAATAAACACGCAAAGTGCGTGTCATCAGCTGTTACACCAGGGAGGATTGGTTGTGGGCGTATGGGTATGTTTGGGGCCAACGAACGACAACGACAGCGACGAGGACAACGCCAACTACGACGACAATCGCTGAATGTTGATTGCCAATTTGTTGTAGTAACTACACGAGCTTAGGTTAATAGGAGGGGTTCTATGGGTGCTAAGGAACTTGAGGTCACAGCTATAGGCAGATAGAGAGATGGGTAGCGAGCGCGTGAGAGAAGCGATAATGCGAAAGAAATTGTTATGAAGTCCATAAGATAGACATCAAGACATCCTTGTGGGTGCCTGACTAGTGAATTTGGGGTTTACTAAGCTGTGGGCTAGGTTAAGCCATAAAATTACAGTTACACCGCCAGAGGCTTGGCAGAGAAATTTTCTGACCTGCCGATTAGGGCGGTGCTTTATATATTAATTGTACAAAAAATGATGAAATATGAAACTAAATACCATAATATGTAATAGTGCGTAAGCCATTTGACATTTTCTCCCACTTCTGTCTGGCACAAAGTTAGCAAACTTTGTCACAGTTTGTCAATCGGAGAATTGTTGTGATATCATGTAACCACTCTTTAGTTGATTTTACTACCATCGCTCAGACTTTATCAATTATACAAGAACTGCGCCACTGAGCATGAAATTAGCTGCTTGCTGCTGACAGAAGTATCCTATCCCTCGACACACAAGTGCACTCCCTTGACTAACCCTGACTGTCATGACAATTTGAACTTTGTTGGCTTTACTGGAGTAGTTACATGGCCCGTCATCGCACTTGATATCATTTCAGAGCAATAATGCTTCCATTTTTGCCTTCTTTCTCCGTATTAATTTATGCATTTTCCGTTTATTGTCTTGCGTTACAGTTGACAAGTTTCGCTTGGTCGTCGTCGGTGGTGGGCGGTGGTGTTCTGCAGTTGGTTTACGTGGTTCAAGTCGAATAAGTAAGGCAATTTATTATCTCCTACATGGCACTGGGTTGTAACTTAACGACTTTGATTAATTTTAATAGCCTTGCTAGAACAAGTTGTCCCGACGACTGTAATTAGAATTATTAATTATTGTTATTTGATTGGTAGTTCTGTCTGCCATTTATCTAACCATTGTCTGTGCTTTTTCTTGTTTTTTGCAGACTTCTTAGGAAATTGCGCAAGAGTAAACATTTCTGCTTTGGACAAGGTGAGTTGAACTTTGGCAGTCCGGCTGGAGTGTCATGTTGCTCGACAGGGAATGCACAAATAATTAATTGAGTGCTGTGGCGGTGCGTATCGAATGCCAAATAAGTTCTTGCGCAAGTCCGGGTTTCGAAGTCACGACTCGGGTCATTGGTCGTCGAGTCGGTAATAGCTCATTAACCTCAATCGAAATAAATCTTATCAGAGGGCTAGTTGCCCCACTAACCTATTGGTACAAAAGCCTCTGATTGATAGTAATCCTTTCTGAAAAATCCTAACAAAAACCGAATGCGCAATGCAGCTGAAAGTGCAACTGGTGAAGAAAGTTATCAACTTGGGCCGCCAAGTGATTCTTTGTGTGGTGCCGCCGCCTCTTTAAGTCAACGAATCAGTGACCCACTTCCGAGTGGCAACGACAACGCGACGCGACTCTTTAATCAGCCAGCAACTTCGCGGCTTGATAAATGGAATGTAGATAGAAGGCAAATGAGTAGTAACGAAAACAATTACGAATCAGGGCACTGGCTGACAGTAGCCGGCTGGCGCGGAGTGTAATAACCCCGGGAAGAGTTCTCCGCTTCCTGTGTGCGATAAACAATGAATGGAATCCAATATGTGTCAACTTTATTTTCTGCCAACTGAGAGACACTTGTTGCTGCCATTGAGTCCTGCCTTTTGTTCTAGGTCCTTGCCTTAACCCGCACTCCTGCCGCCATCAGATTTAAACTGCTGGGGTGAACTTTTTCCATAATATTTGGTGATTTTTTGTCGTAATTATAACTTTTCTATTAAGCCAGCGGGAAGCCAACTTTTCGATGGGCTTATTTGGTTTAGTGAATTTTTCCACTTGGCGCCGCCTTAAACGGAAATGATAGAAAGTGATAAAAGTGGGAGGCTCGGGCGACTCACCACATGTGGTCCTCCTCCGAGACACTTCCAAAACAGACGAGACCTGACGTCTTTCGTGCCTTCTCTCGTTCTATCTTCCTCCATCTTTGTTCCTCCCCAGCTAGATATGGGCTTGATGTGTTTCTTTTGTTATTCCACACAATTCGCGCGCCTAACCTGTCAAGAATTTCAATGAGTTCGTTTCCCTTTCGGTAGTCAGTCGGCGGTCGGCTCAGATCGGTGTCGGCCTTAGAATCAGAAGAAAACATGGGTTCAGCCACAAAAAGAATTAAACATCATACAAACATTTAAAACAGAACCTGTTGGCTTACTCATGATGTTGCCATTTCAGAAGAAACAGCTTTAAAGCGAACAAGGGGCGAAGTTTTGTAATACTCTGCCTGAAACAAATAAAATCATTAAATTCAGTGATATGGGAACTGATCTAATTGGATTTAACCGAAGTCTTGAATGGCTATCAGGAATTTAATAGTTTTATATAGATAACACAGATTCTTGACCAGGGCCCGTTGTGGTCAAACAGACCTCGGACCATGGTAGATATGTGCCTCATCCCCGGGCCCGAAAATTTATTTTTTCGACTTATTATATTTTTGCAGTGAACTTTTGACGGCTTCTCTTTAAAAACTCGTTATCCAAAAACGCAACTCAGCAAAGCTTTAACTAAGCCGAAAAAAAAGAAAGAAAGTTCCTTATATAACTACTTGTTATTTA
The DNA here is from genome assembly GCA_018153105.1 of Drosophila rufa. Lineage (NCBI taxonomy): Eukaryota > Metazoa > Arthropoda > Insecta > Diptera > Drosophilidae > Drosophila > Drosophila rufa. The sequence goes on along the minus strand of JAECXS010000149.1, from coordinate 2,199,240 downwards.
GTGCGATGGGAAGAGCCACCAACACCTGAGGTTTTAGACCTGGCTCATGAATATTCAACAGAAGGTGTATATTCATGAATCATGATCAAAATCAGTTCAGGTTCATCCAACTTTATTACGTCACACACGCTCTGTGACACTTGGCTGATGAGAAAAGTTGTTGACATCTCTGTAAGTAAGCTTAACCTATAATCGATTCGCCCTTTTGAGAGGAGTTGAGGTTGTTTGTGAACATCAATGGCTATTTTCTCCTTTTTTGCTCGGCAAAGTTTTATGAGGCAATTACATGCAACACTGGGCACAAGAACCCACTATCGAGGCACTGAAATATCACATCCATCACATGCTAAGCTCGCATCATGTAGCCACTATTATGTGAATGCAACGCGACTCTGCCCCCTCGTCCTTCGCCTCCTATCGGACATCGGCGCATATGTACACGCTATAGGAGCGAATGACTCTAGGCCCATGAGCACCATCGTCTATCATTAAACTGTCGTAAATCACAAGTATTTGACATTATACAACAGCCATGCGCGGCGGATCGGTCAAACGACAAGCAGGCCGGCATACAAGCATGCAGGCAAATAAGTAACAATTATCCCAAGACAGCAAACATTTACTCAAAATACACGTAGCAACAATTAAGCTAAAGATATCACATGGAAATTGTCAGTGAGCTACGGCAAGAGAAGCGAGAGCGTCACTGAGATGCCCTCCTTGCTTTAAGTATCAGCTAACTCACTAATTTGTTATGTTTTAGTACAGAACGGTTATAAAGGAATAAAAATGCTTGGGAACTTTTCTGACCGGAAATCCCTCAGTTCTTGAGTGTTTTTAGATGTGCCATTTTGGTAAATGAAATAAAATCGATTTAATTGTTAAATTCACACAATACGTGGCAAAAAATCACCAAGTCGGTACGCAACATTCATATCCGCTCTATTCTCACAAAGCCATATGGGACGATCTCGAGCGATAAGAAGGCATTTCGAATTACTTCGACGTTTGTCTCTGGCTCCCACAATCGTCCCGCCTGCTCCTCCATCAGTTGATCAATTGGCACAGATCTCTTGAGATCGCAGTGCTCGAATGAAATGCACAATTGAAATGCAGCGAAACAATGAACGGCGAATATATATATTTAGACTGACACACTAAGCACAACCCATAAGCCCCTCGTCGCCCCAAGTCAACCCACTTTCGTCCGAAGATTACGAAATCCGTTGGACGATGCTGCGAATGTGCCACGCGTAATTCTATATAGAACAGACGAGGCTCGCGTCACTCGGCGGGTTAGATAAGGCGGTGGCAAAACCTATAAATAAATAAAGATACAAACCTTATGCACACACTGAAGGAGACTTGCAATGTTAGCTAATAGCTGCAAAAATGACGTTGCAATTGCAGTCGAAGGTCTTTACTGTCAAGTGGTCAAGGCTTCTTTTGAAACAGTGAATATATAAATGCATAATTTGTTGCTTTAAAATGGTGAATTTTAATTATTTTTAGTTGAAAGTAAACAACATACTACAAATTCACAATTATTAATAAACCCTTAGGTACATATTAACTAACTTAAGTGTTACATTCTCCACTCTTTACACTTTATTCCCTTATTTATTGGCGTTAGGGCATCACTGACCGTTAATGTTAATCCAAAAGAACCGTTATTAGAACTTATAATTTAGCAAAATTTTTAATTTGTATAACTTTTAATTATAAAATTATAAAATTATGTTTAGTTTTCGAATGTGTCTCGATTTTCTTATATTAGATATAAAGACAACATACACACCAACCTAAACAAGTCACATCAGAACTAATTAACTGCCATCTTTCAGTTGATGAGATCCATATTATGAAAAGCTTTATTTTTATATTTCCAACCTGAAAGTGAGACAAAGTCAAAAGCCTCCTCCATCAGGAAGATAAGAAATAAAAAATATTTAATTACAGCCACTTTCCGTATACATTAAATTAGCATTCTTGAAGTTAAACCGCATATTTACCTCTGAACTACGCCACTGTTCGGCGCTCATTTTTGTTCGCAACTGATGGGCCCCAGAACTGCAGTGAAAACTCCGTTCGTCACGCTTTAACAACTCCCCCTGAGTCAACTGTTTTGGAATTTGTTCCAAATAGAACTCTCTGGTCCCAGTCGGGATGAATGAAATTCTAGTTGGTCTCCCTTTTTTTTGTTATTCCTCTTCTGCTTCATTTGTTCCATTTTATTCCATGTTATTTTGTTCTATTGTTTATCGGAAGTTGTGCTTGTTGTTAATTTATGCGTTTTGTGTAAGTCCCCTCCCACGAACCGACAGGAAATGCAATTACTTTGAGGGGCTCTCCGCATTCAAAAATCTTTTTGTCAGTGTTTGGCGGCGGTTTTGTTTATGATTCTGTTTCTGCAGCGGCCGTTGCTGTGTGTGGCCCCTCCGAATTTCTCTGTGACCCACATGTCGTAAAAGTTCCATTCAAATGCAAATGTGTTTCGGGCCTCTTAAACAGCTTAATGGTCTTTTTGACAAATTTGTTGAAAATTTACAACTCTCGTCTACTACTGATGGACGGAAGTGTTGCCCAAATTATCGGAGAATTCTGGAATCCAGATGGCGGGACTGATAGAGGAGAAACGTATAATGCAACGTTTTAATTGTAAGAAGCAGAGTAATTTTCTGCAGAGGAAATGAATTCTTTCGCTTCCTGTTAGTATTTTTGTATTGCAGTACCTTTGTCTCGTTTTAGTTAGTTACCCAATCTTACCTCTACCTTTTCAACATAGCATTATATTAATAAATTTTCCTTTGCAAGTTGAGGGAATAAATTAGTATAAATAATTGATCCAAATCCCACTTGGGTCTTTATAATCAGCAGACTCCTCTCGAGTATGAAGCATTTGTGTTCGCATTTTATTTCTAAAAATATCCGACTTTTTACTTACGTGCCGGTTAAAACAAGGCAAGCAAAATAAAACAATGCTAGGAATTGGCGCGTGAAAATGGTTTCGTTTGATGAAAAAATAAAATTCAATTGGAAAGCAGTTCAAACGGACAGAAAGAAGCACTAATTAACGAACATAAACTAAAGCAGACAACAAAAAGCAGAGTTCCAAGATACATCTTTCCAGTCAGAAAATTTCACTGCGAAAATTATAAAACGTGCACACACATCGATGGCATCGGTATCGATTTCACTGCGAAAATAGGAAAGCAAAAACCGGCGGCTGCAAAAAAACTGTGTGGAAATTATCAAACTCGTTTGCGCTTTTCATTTTCAATGCAATGACAATTTCGTTGACAGCGGGCGCCACACACAGACTTGGCACCCTGGCCACTGTTCCCATTAATAGTTTGTTCTGGTTCGAATCCCCCTCGATAGCACCCCCCTTGGTTATGACCGGCGATCGTTCATTATGGCTGAGTTACGTGTTCGGGCACAAACGAAAATTCTCATAAATTCCTTCCACTGCGGGAAATGCGAATTCCATTCTCCACCTTGTTTCCAGCCCCATCCCATCCGCTCCAGACCAGCACAACTTGGTCACTGGGTCGGTCTAGATGGCGTCTGGTTCGGTCTATCTGCGGGGATTAGAGCGTCGATCTTTTGGAGGCCAATCCGAACCGCATGATCCGAACTCCTCCCTGCTGCTTCGGCCGCACTAGTGTTTATTTACTTAGACATCAGGTAACCCCGGGTGCGTCAACGCCACCTCTTTTTAGTTGCCTCTGATTTATTTATATTAACTTGTTCCATTTAAATTCCTCGGCTCTTATTCCATGCAGATGCTCTGCTCCTTACTGGCTGATTCCCATTGTGCTTAAGAAATTTATTGTGATTATTGAGAAATGTTTGCTTGTGGTTAACAGGTGGCGGTGGCTAAGTGGGCTAATTGCTGGTGGTTTCAAAAACTATGCAATGGGAATGGGAAATGGTACATTCGAATTGAAGGCTTGCAGAAGAAGGAAATTGAAGCATACTTCTGGAACACAAAATGTAGTAGTATTCTCATGAAACCTTTTCTAGGCAATATTTACATACAGACTCCAGTCACAGATGCATCAAATAACCTCCTATATCTGCTTCTAATTGCTTGAATAAAACAATTTAATTCCCACTATAGTCAGCTCCAGTGACCCACATGCATACAGAAAATACTTATGGGCAAACCAGACCTTTGCCTGCGCCGAAATTTGAATTATGCATGCCTGGACTGAAAATCGTGGCGTAGGTCAGAGGCAGTGAGTCGAACCAATAGATACATCGTAGATAGATAGATTTCGAGGAAAAGTGGACTCAGTGGCGATTCAGAAATTGATATAAGAAACAAAAAATCGCTGCTGGCGAAATAAAGCTCGCTCCTTGTGTCTTGGTCTTGGTCTTGCTCTTGGATTGGCGGCTTTGGCTCTGTTCCATTGTGATTAGGCAGCGGCTCCTGGCCGATGATTTCGTGGTGCTGGTCAATGGTCAGCAGCAGTAACAAAAAAGAGAATAATGGAAAAAAGAGCATAAAAATTGATTGGCCATGGTTGTGGCTGCCGGCAGTTGTTAAATCAAATGCTTCAACTTTTTCAATTTTTTGTAATCTTGGTTTGTTTTCTCAACTCGATCTTGTCTGTTATATATTAAACAGCTGCTCTTGTTATTATGACAACAACAGAAACAGCAGAGAAACGAAACTGCAGCCAAATGATAGGAAATTGGGTTCAGCGGGCCTGGTTCGTTGACTTGGCATGGCAGCTGGCAGCAACTGCAGCTTGATTAAAGTCACGGCTCGTCTTGGTAATTAATGCAACTCCGCCTGCCCGACTGTGATGTAAGCTCGGCTGATTGACAATGGCAGTCTATATTTAATTGATTAGCTCGCACCAATGCATCAATCAATCAAGTAGTTGGATTTCCAAGGAAATGGGCGTGGCTGTCAAATGCGTTGCCTGTTTGTTTGGAAATGAAAAGTGAAAACATTTGTCGCAATCACTGGAAAGTGAAATGGAATCAGTTTGATTTGTGGCGGATACGTTGCATGTTGTAGGGAAATCAATTCGTCAGAGCTGTAGTGCATCGAGTGCGAATCTCTCGGCTCTAGCTGCGGGTATCTTTGAGATACTTTCGACGACACGATACACGATACAGACACTGACAGCTGTCGGCGCGAATTGTTGCAAGTGGCCAAAAAACACAAAATATATTGCAAGCCAGAAATATACAGCCTAAGAAAAAAAAAACAAAGGAAAAATAAAGAGAAATACGCACAGGTTCTTATAAATAGCCCATACGACCCTGGCTGCCCTTAAAATGCTGGCAACACGCTCTGGTTAGCTCCTCGGATGTTTGCCGAAAGTTTGAGTTATGCGGCCAGGCAGGCAGGGGATGTTTTCAAGAAAAAAATGCCACCAACCTGAAAATGGTCGGAAGTCTGTCTCTGATCAGACAGGCAGGGGATGAGTACAAGAAAACAAGTAAGGAAGCTACACTGAGTGTGCTCGACTTTGAGATACACGGTACTCAAGGAAATGAGCATTTAAAAGACAAAGCCCAAATGTCTTTAAGCGCGCACCTTTCCAAGAGTCCTCGAAACGATTTCTCCGATTGACTTTAAAAGTAAAAGTTATAAAAATAATGAAAGAACAATAAGAACATAAAAAATTCAAAATAACGGTTTGTGGCTCGACTACCCATCTGAGGTGATTGCGAGATGGCAATAGAATAACATTACTGTCTAATAAACCCCATGGATAACTTTATCTTCGTGCTGAAAATAAGCATGTTGTCATCATATTTGGAAGATCTAGCTCTTATAGTCTCTGAGATCTGGACAGATGGACACGGCTAAATCGACTTGCCTGGTGACTCGGATCAAGAATATAAATATATATATATAAGATAAATGGTCCTGGGGATGCCTCCCTCTCCCTGCTATAAATATTCTCGGCTGAAAATAGTTAACCGATAAAGAGAATAAAATTAAATATACTCAGATAAGTGTAAACTTTTACATTTAAGCATTTCATAAATATATAAAACTGTTTTCATTTAACTAATAGAATTTCCTTTTCTATTATCGTTTCAGGTAAGAAACTTTTGCAATAAGGGTGTTAGCCAAGTAAATAAAGAGTAAGTAAGCGATATTGACTGATAAACGTGGATTACATCTTAAATTCATTGTTGGCCATGTTCGTCCAGTACATATCTCTGGAACTTTTGATTTTTTTCACCTTAACGTATAGCTTGAAAATGTGCTCCAATAATTCTTAGCAAAACATCCACACGGAATCCCAAGATGACCCTCGGCAAAGTAGCTCAAATGTAACCAAATTACCCGTGCATAAAAAAGAATTGTGGCCACACATAAAACCGTAGAACCAACCGCTTCCAGTTTTTAATTAAAAAACCAGATCTGGCCAAGCCGAGCAACGGATCTCCCTAGTAGTTTTTCCAGCCTCTTGTCTTTGGGAATAATTAACAACTTCCTTTCTCGGTCCCAGTTTCTACCATCTCTTGTGTTTTGGTTTTTATTGCCATGCGAATGGTAATAATAATTATTATTATCATTTTTCGTTGCTTCTTTTTCGGCGTTGCTTAGTATTCTGTGGGCACACTTGACCCAAATCAAATAAAGGCTGACAGCACTGACCCATTTTGGTCAGGGTAAAGAAATGTATACATATATATTCACGTTCGGTAGGTTTTAGTTTGTTTATTTTATGAATATACTGTATAAATTTATGCAAAATGAATAGATATTTAAGTCAATAAACTCGACTTAGCAACTTTCCTCCCATCTCTATGTCTTATGCCTGGAGCCACAACGAATCAGTCAGTTAAATAATATGTCTCCTAAATTATTAAAATGTGAACAAGTGAAAGTGCCGAATTGCACGCTGCACATGTCACATCGCGCAACGCTGCGTATGCGTAATATTTGTCAAAATCAAATCTTTCGAAAAATAAGAGCTGCAGGAGAGAAGAGAGGCGCAGAGCAAATTGATGGCAATTTATGTGCATGGGCCTAACGGATAATTATTATTTACGCATTTATTGGTGCATGAAAATTTAAATTGCGACAAGATCACGATAGGAGTTGGTTGCAGCTACTTAAGCCACATCGCAGCCAAAGGCAGCCAAGTTTGGTCAGCAAAGAAGCGACAACGAACTCGAGTGCATTAACCTTAAAAATCTTTTGCCACTTAAGTTCATCGCCAACACCAACACCAGCAACAACAACAGCAACGAGGCATGCGTTTGGCGACAACAACAACAGCGGCAGAAACAAGTTGTTAGCTCGCTGGACCATGATCTTCAAAAACCTGCAATCGAAGAGTTCCAGTGGGGTGCGGGCCATGTGAAAGAGGCAACGAAAGAGCCACGAAAGCCAGTTTAGCAAGTTTCGGACAGTAGGAGTCGGATATGCAACTTGTTAGGGACTTTAGCCGGGCTCCTCAAGTACAATTAGTATAACTTTGGTTGACTCAAGCACTGGGAAAAGGTTTCTCTTCGGCTATTGCCCCATCTGATTGGCATAACATAATAATGGATTTTCACTTACAAAGTGTTCAGCAGATTTTGACTCTCATTAAGCAATATCGAGACCTTTAGCTTGCACTTGCCGTTGGGTTGACTGTGGAAATTCGTTTTCATTTACTTTCCATTTTTGTCCGCCTTTTCCATTCAATTGCTTCATAATTTATTTATTCCGCTTTAAATGTTCCATTTGGGATAGAGTTGACAGACCTTGACTTTTAGTCTTTTGAATGGAAACATTGCCCGAAACTTTTGCCTGCTCTCCTATACTTTTCCTTTTTTTTATCTTCTTATTTACGAGTTTTTCCATATTTCTTTGTGTGAGCTTACTTTGTCGGTGCTGTGGTTTTTGATGATGATGCAGCAGCTGTTGAGTGGCCCGACGCTCAAAATGATATATGGGTTGGCTTTACCCTAAACGGAATGAATACGAGTAGTTTGCATGCATAATATGTCACTTTGGGAGTTGTTGTATAACAGAGCTGAGAGGCAGAGTCTTCTTGGGTCTCGTAACCGTAGCAATTGTAGCCATCTATTGGCTGAAAATCACTTAGGATCTTCGTTGATGCTGCCACACTCCGGAGTTCGAATCTGTGCAAAATATAAGCAGCTCAGCGGACGTGTTTTAATTACAACTTTGACATTACTTGTACTTTCAAGAATTGCATGTCTAATTGCTTTGCGCTTCGCGGGTTTTCGGCTTACCAGTTTTGCCAGTATTTCGGTTTCATGACGATTGCCAATTTTTCATTGTTTGAGAGATGTAAAATGAAGGAGAGACTAAAACCAAACTGCAACTGGAACTGCGAAGGCAGCGAGTGAATGGATTTGTTACAGCCTTAGCTGCCAAACAACTAAGAAACAAAGGCAGGCCAACAGTTGCCGTTCAACAGAGGGGGATTAAGGCTGGAGCCGGAGCCGGAGCTGGAGGTTGGTCATCGGAATTGGAATCGGAGTGGCAATCGTTATCGTCACCGTCACCGTCATTGCTGGCCCGGTGCATGCCAGGTGCGAGTTATGCAATGCCCAATAGCTGTGGAGCGCCATAGCAAAGTTCAAGAAATCGGCATGGGCTTGACTCACCAAAAAGTGGGTCAAGTTTTTAATGATTCTCCTCGCACACGACAGGTAAACAAATAAATTCGCCTGTTCTCTCGCCGCCACATAAAAACCTTGCCCAGCCTCAACGAAAACTCTTGAAATGGTCCAGACTTAAATAAAATTTAGCCGTAAAACCGCGACATAATGGCGCATTTTAATGGCTGCCAGCGTGCACACAAAAATAACGAAAGAAAACTGATCCCTAACAATGGCTTTGGAAAGGAAGCCCTTAAATAAAGTCCCCTAAAAGCAGTTTTATTTTGTCCCTGAATATTTAGGCACATGAGCTTACCGAGCTCCCAAACAGTTTTTCGTGTGGGCATTAGCTCAGCTGCAACTCTCGCGAATACTTTTTTTCCACCCAAGCCAACCACTTTAGACGCTCTCCGTGTGCAGGGTTCAGAGCGGAAGCCATGCAATTTGTGGGTTCTATTGATATTCTCGGCACATAATCGATGCACTTGCAGCCGAACTTAATGGGCCTCATATATTCTCCCGAGCCCTCAGATGGGTCTTAGATGTATAAACTAAGTAGGCAGATGTTCCTTTATTATATTCCTTTTCATTTCCTCACGGCGAGCGGTCAAGTTCAGTGAACCTCCGAATTTGGTATTATAAACAAAGCCGCACACACAAGTTATTGTCTGTCATCGGACAAATATTTGTCTTATTTCTCGAGAATGTAATAAAGCAAAGCACAAGCTGTGAAAATTAGCAATAAAAATACAAAGACCAAATAAATACTATAAAGCTTGGCGAATTGATGTGTTTATCTGCTGTCGGCAAGCGCAGAAACTGGTTCAATGCCAGCGATATCTACATACATTAAAACTGGGCTCAGGGAACTCTGCTGTCTCACTTCCCGCTGAGCTCTCGAGAAGAGTCCATTCCCATACATCATGGGCGCTGACGATGGAGGCAATCATGATGGCTGTTGGAAGATCACCGACCACTTGATAATTTTATTAGAAGACTGCGCAACCCCCTAATTAGTGTTATATTCAAGTTTTCCCCTTTTATTTCACATGTCAAGTGGGAGAATTGTGACCCAATTGAGCAAAAATTTCGCCTTTTGCCGAATTTATATTTCTCTTTGGCCTGACGTTAGCCTGGCAAAAATAGTAAACGGAACCGTTTTGGGCTAAAAATAGTTTCATGGCAATCGCTGCTAGTCCCACCATTTCCCAATCAATTTTCAAGCAATTTTGGGACATTCGGCTCCATCAGCGGGGGGCTCATATGAAATCGAAAGCAATTTCACTTTGACGCCTTATTGTCAAAAAACTGACAAACATCTGTCACTCAATCAAATGTCAATTGTCTCTGTCTGTGGTTTGGTTTTTTCTTTTCTTGTTTTGTTTGGCTATTCGCTCATTCCGTCCAAGTTGAACTGAAAGAACGAGCTACTTTATAGGCTTGTAAGTCGAGCTGGAAAACAAATCGAGCACAAAAGCCAGTGGAAAAGTCAATCTCATTAACCAAAAGGTGGAGTGTAGGATCAGTGTATACCCAGTAATTGTTCGTAAATATGTTTCTTGAGCAAGGGTATTAAGATTTAAGTATATCAAAACAGAAAAAGCAATAAATATTCTGTAATATTTATCACTACTTTTAATTTTTTAAATTTCTTCAAGAGCACTTTAAGTGAACAAAGTAAGGAAGAGCTTACTCCTAGAACATATAGGAAATTAAACAATGTATTGTATTAAGTCTGTACACTGAGGGAAAACCCGTTCTAAACATTCTCGATATTAATATTTTCCTTATCAAAAGCAACAGAACAAACATACTAGATAAAAAGGAAAGTAACTGAAATATTAGTTAATTTGAACTACTTTTTAAGTTTAAAGAACACAGTCTTAATTTCTTAAATTAAAAGTTTTTCTAAATATTTCTAAACAATATTGTTACTACTCGGTTCAGACTCAAGCCCTGGACAAGTCAGTTGCAAACGCTCTACTAAGGCAAATCAAAGAAGACCGACAATAACTTGACACGTGTGGCAGTCGCTAAATCGAGATATAACTTTTCAGAGCACCAAAAGAGCAGAGATCGCTCCATTTTTGCCTCTCCCTCATTCCCCCAGGTCCAAAACGAGAGTAACTTCTACTCGACTTCAAAATCGCTTCTTTTTGAAAAAAACAAAATCGAGAACAACTTCGTTTCGATTTCAAAAAATGCCCTTCGAGATAAAGTAAGATAAAATATTCTTTGAAAAAATCGTTCTCAATTTTTCTGGGTGTAAAATTATTTTTCTATAATTTCTTAAGTATCTACAAGATCACTTGCCAATGGTTCCATCTGCCCAGTTGAAAAGCTTCAGATCTCTCCTGACTTTATATAACAATTGTCGCACAAGTGGTCTCGGTCATGAAGAAACTATAATATGGTTAATTGTGGTGATCGTGCCTTGGCTCTGGCACTCATGTGCTTGAGTCTCGCTTTTAATAATTGCTTCAATTATTTTCATATTATTAAATGTTAAAATGCTTTTTGTTCGCTTCTTTCACAATTTATGGTTGAATAGTGCTTCCTTCATCGCCATCGCCGTCGCCGTTGCCAGCTCGATCTCATCATAATCATCGCCATGGCAGTAGCCACATCAATTCATTACGCTGTCTTGAAATCAGGCTTGAAGTGCGATGTCTGTTCATGGGGAAAACAGGGGAAGGGAAAAGCGGTCCGTCCTGAGCCACGGAAAAGTCTCGTCTCGTCTCGCTTTGGCAAAGTGTGCTCATGTTCATTAACGCCAAAGTTAAGGCAATTGTCGCGAGTCGTCAACGTCGCTCAGCGTTGCTCTGCTCTCCTCTGTCCTCTGTCCTCCGCCGCCACCACCGCCGCCTGTTGTAATCCGAGCGCGGTGGCTGAGTGGCGATTGCTCGACTCGTTCCATGGCTCATTTTAAAGTGCCAACGCCCGTTGCCCGCCCCCAAATACACACAGCCATAGTTCGTAGTGAGTGGCTTTCGGCTCTCGTCTCTCGGTTTTGGTTTTGGTTTCGGTTTTGTCAGCTGTCAGCAGATTTTTTCTCCGTTTTCTGCGTGGAAAGTGTGACATTTTGATTAGTTCATATGTATTTTTTATTTTGGCCTGCCCTGGGGCTTTTGTGATTGAACTTGAGGCGGTTCGCTGGGTTAATGAGCACCAAGGTTGCGCAGACCATTAACCGAGAATTGAATAAGTGGAAAGATTCTTTTTTGGGTGTCGTAAGTTTGTGCCCAGCAAATGTGTGGCAAATAGGCTTAAGTAATTATAGGCTCCGTCATAAAGGGGCCATAACAAAACGTTGATTAAGTGGTGGTATCTCAATACAGGCACTCTAACTGCTTAAAGCATAAATGCTTCTCTGCTAAGTTTTGTTGTTATTCGCTTATCAAATATTTGCACTCCTGAACGTGAAAGCTATTATCATGTATCATTAACTCGTGATTAGAGTATGGAAGTTAAAGAGAGGCTTAGCGAGACTCGAAAACGTCAAAGGGTTATCTTATTATTTAAAGGGTTATCTTATTTCTCCTCCGGTCTGGTTGAGCCACCATTGTTAACTCTATTTTGAAAACGAAAAGTCCCCCGTGGCTAATTTCAGCTCGGAGTGTAACAGTTTCATTTCGCTTCCTGCATTTTCCGTCCGACGTCGACAAACCCATTAACAAAAATCTGCAATGCGCCTGCAGCTGTTATACACAGATGCACAGATACTTGGATGTTTATTACTCAATCTGGAATCGCGTTCGAAGACTTCCGCGACGAGCTACGAAAATCAACATCAAATGCCTCTATATTTGTGCGCTCTTTTCGTTTGCGTTTTCATTTGCTGTTTCCATTCCCATTTGCATTTGGCTTTCGATGTTTGTTTGTGTTTGTTGGCAAAGAGAAATGCAGTCAACTGTCAAATGAGCGGGCCGAGAGAGGGGAGGAAAGCACACGGCTAATTGTCATTTTCCGACAACAAAAGCGACAACTTCCCTCTTGTCACTTTTAGCGATTTCACGATTGCATCGCCTGGATAGCCCGTTTGCTGGTGCTACAATTGGGTCCAATAAAGCATTATCCCATTGGATACCGTTGCATCTGCCTGCACTTGTTTTGGCATCCAACCCAAAGCCCAAAGCCTCACATTTCGCCTATTGTCTTTGTGCAGTCGATGGCCATTGAAAAGTGTTTCTAGAACGGAAGTTATTAAAATGGTTATTGTTTTTCCTATCTGTTTTCCTACCCATCGGTAGTAGTCCCGCCTTGGGGGTTACGGCTGGGGAGCTTTTCCAAACTAAACAGAGCTTTGGCCATTGCACATACGCAGCGTTGGCCAAGCACTGCTGGCGGTCGGTGTGGCGGTATTAGGGTTTATATGTCAGGCGCACACCTTGCCGTGTGTGACATCTGTTGCTGCTCTGGTTTTTGTATGGGTTGAAAACTGAGCCCGTTTTTGCGGCGGGGACTTCGATTTAAACTTACCTTTTTGTGGGAAAATTGTTGGTTTATGTAATGGTTTAAACCTTTATATAAATCATTATTTATATAAAGTTTAGATTTATAATTAATAAACTACGTACTTTGGATATACCCCGTTCAATCGAAATCCATCGACCTGGGCCAACTGTAGCCAGCAGCTCACCACTGACCACCGAGCGGTTCCCCTCTGGTGACCCAAGCACTTCCGCTCCCACTTGGACACCCTCCGGCTGAAATCTATATGGGATCCGCTGACATTTCGCGCCCGGGTCATTACTTATGGCTGGGGTTAGTGGGTCAATGGTTTATGAGGTCACATTTTAGGTGCCCAGACTGCGGATAGTTGGGCCCTAACCGAATTAGGTGGCATGCAATTTGTGGCCTGCTTTCGGCATACAAAAATAATCGTAATAATGAAAACTAAATGAATTTCACTTATGTTTCATGTCTGCGCGAAATTAAATGAGCAAAATGCTTGTAGCATGTAGCCTGGCTGGGCCGGTGTGGCGCGGCGCTCATTTTGAATTTATTTATTTTCTGTTTTCGTGGGCTGGCACTTTTCTGGGCCACGCGAGGTAATAGTTAGCCGAATTTTGCCGGTTGACAAATGATGCTTTATTTGCTCGTTTTTCGGTGTTCCATATAATTAAATGGAGTAAAGCCCATTTCGGACACGTGGGCAAAATATCCGACAAATTCGAAGTCCTTTAATGCAAACCCTTGCGATTTCTTAGAAAAATTCCCGCTTAACATGCACGCCTATCATTAAAATTGAAGAAAATTGTTGCACATTACACGGGCACTTTTGAGTAAATTATTAGCTGGAATATTAACCTTTATGCAATTTTTAAAATTATTTGTATTTGAATTGCAAAAGATTATAGCGGGAGCTTAAAAATTATTTGCGATTTAAAATAACTTTTAAAAGTGTCTAAAAGTATGCAATAAAATGTTTACGGTATCAGACTGTGCAAATTTGATTTTGTGTACGATGCCACATTTTGTAGCATCGCTTAAGGCACCCTTTTAAGGGATATCCAAACACTAGTGATTTCTTTAGCACTCGATCAAATATAAATTAAAATTCTAAGTTAATACCAAACAATAAGATAGAGGAAATTTAATACATTTGAATTTATTATGAAAACAAATGGTTAAAAAAAATATACATTTGAAATTAAATATCAGCACTGCCACATCATCAGATTTTGCCTTATTAGAAGCTTTGCGTCGTCTCTATTGTTTGTTTTAACAACCATATTTCGAATTTCCCACCGCATCGCATGGAAGCCAGCAGATCAAAGGGCTTTTGATGTGTTTTTTACCCCCAAAACTTCAGTGTCAGAAATTGTTCGGCATTTTTAGGCCACAGACAAAGAAATCAATAAAGTCCAGTCAAATAATGGATTCGACTCGTTTTCAATTTCATGCATGTAAGTATATAAAATAAAAACCTTAGACTTTATGTCTTCAAGTCTCATTATGGGCAACGCAGTACTTCGGACGTGTTCTGTCCACAAACGAGAGATATTTGTACAAAAAGTACAGATTGTAAAGTTTCTGTTTTATATGCGGATGGACAGGGCTGTCCCTGCCGCACTTGGGGCGTCAAAAAGCAAATGAAAACATTTCAATTAATCAAAACAGACAATGAGCCGAGTGCCAGCACCATTTCGGACAGCTTATTGACACGTTGAGGCCATCGAATTTCAAGAGCTGTGAGACTCGCTAGAACGAAATTCCAGGCGGGGAAAGACTGAATCCGAATCCGAAGGCTTCCAACCGAAGCTTTCAAATGCCAAAACTCCCTGAACCAGGCTTGACATTTTGCAGTCGCTACCAAAAGCTTTTTCCTGCCGAAAATCAAAGGAAAAACATTGAATAAGAAGCACTTACTTAACATGAAGATAGGTCGATTCAACGGTTTGCTATAAATCTCGCTTCGGGTCTGCCCAAAATTATTGCAAGTGTCAAAAGTCAACAACCAAATGTCACGTTTTGCTGTTTTGTCGTTATTTATTTTTCTCCTCTTCAATGTTTGCATCGCTGACGAAAAGAGAAGCACAAACAAATTCACCGCCTCAGCGAGCAATTGACATTTATTAAAATCGAGCAACAAAATCTTCAAAATTTTAACCTTAGCAGTCGCAGTCTGGGAACTTTGTTTGCCAAAAAGCGAAATGCACTTGATTAGTGCATCCACAGCTAGGAAGACCTCTTCAAATTGAAAAGATCTCCCGCTCCTGTCAAAACACGAGTCTGTGTAATAAATTGACAAATTATTCCCATAAATTTCCCGACACTTTTATTGCCACCACCAGTGCCTCTTCGAAATTGTTAATTTCGGAGGCAAGCAACAAAATTTTAGCTTGGTGCAACTCAATTACTTTGAGTGGCCAATTTTCTTCTTGTTTCTGGTGTTTTTCGTTTTTTTGATGGTCCCCGCCGACACTTGGCGCAGAAATTTCAAATTAATGGCTTAATATCTCGACTTAATGCTCTGGGTCAGCAGAGCAGCAGCAGCGTTAAGGGTGAATTTAGTTGAGTCGACTCTAAGCGGATTATGCAATCGGGTGAGATTAAATGCTATTTTCTTAAAGGAGGTTCAGTGGGGTTTCTTTTCACATCGACTCCAAACCTAGCTCCGCATTTGAAATAAATCAGAGCGGTACTGCTTTGACTAGAGCTGATATCGATCTGACTTGCCCACAGCACATGGAATCATTGCAAAAGCTCGATAGATCTATAGCTCGATAGCTCCAATGCCAAATCAACCAAAACGGAGCTTGTCCAAAGACATCTTCGTAAACTTGAGCCAAAAATACAGCATTGAGTCTGACATTTAAATTCAGTGTCATTAATAGAAATGGCAGTCATCGGTTGGGTGTCATAGCAATGACAAACGATCCCCAGTAATCTTGACGTTTCTCAGTTGAAACCAATGCGAAATCTCGAGACAAACGATAGAAACGGCGTCATAAAGCGTCGATAAATGGTTCGGTTGCCGAGGCGTGTAATTGTTGGAATTACTTACAATTGACGGCAGTCCGCGGTCGCTTTCCGTACGGTCTCAATTGATTTGTCATTTAAATCTGGGAACAATGCGGACTCGTGACCGTCAGCAGTGACACCTTTTCAATGGCCCAAGTGCGGACATAATTGTCCAACCTTGCAAGAGCTTAGGTTCGAGGTGGGTTCAAAAAACTTTCGCTTATCAGGGTACACCCCGGCACAATGCGAAACCCGGCCTGACTTTTGGTCTTTAAAGTGCTCTCGGCTTTCTTCGCGAATTGCGAAACCAAATGGATGGAAAATGGCAACCAAAAATTGCATTTAATGACAGACAACCCGAATGACTGTATAAGCTGCTGGTGGTAACCGTCAGAAACCATAAAGTAGGGAAGAAAATCAAGTAGAGCTAACGACTTAACCGGCAGACAATGCCGAAATACCTCGTGATATATAGGAAGGCTCAGGAAAAGCCTCGACCTCAACTCCCGCCGCCAGACTCTATACAGCAACTCGCAGCAACTGTCAGTTTGATGAAGAAACCGAATGCTGTAAATTATCATTTTATGACTGAAGAGTTTTGAAAACCAATAAATTTAACTGAGCATGCCAAACGCTACTCAGCCGAAGATATAGAGACGGCTAAAATGAAAATGGTATTCGGGGAGAAAATTGCTAAGTAAAATAGGAACTCTACAAGAAAGTATCAGTCGTGCACTGAACTTTCATTGTTGTTGTTCATTTATTTTAATAATAAGATTTGCTTACAACTCCTCAAATAAAAATATATTTTTGATATGAGATGATCGATATACATATTCGAGTGATCCTAATTTAATAATTTAAGCTAAATATTATGGTTAAATATTTTTTGTAATATTATATATATTATTTTTAGTATATTATAGTACGATACTATAATATTACAAAAAATATTTAACCATAATATTTAGCTTACCACGCACACCACAGTGCACTTCCGAATAACTGTTTTCCTTATGGCTCTATTCATAGGAAAACTTACCAAACAAACTTAACTTCCCGCTGCACTTACCCTCCGATAAGGGTGACTTTAGTCCGCTGAAAAGGGTTAAGATTATTATACATATTGAGTGCGAGTGCGAGTTCGAGTTCGAGTTGAAGTTGGAGCTGGAGTTCCCTCACAATCGCCCAACTGTCAAATGCACAACGAACCGAACACAACGAAAGAGAAAAAGGCTAATAATTGGCCATGACTTTGGTTTCCAAGTTTTTATGCCTGTCAGCCAAGCCGTCCGTTGCAATTGAGGGAATGGGAACTGTGGAGTGGGCCAGGCTTCACTCTAACTGGTTAGGGTTTTTCGGGGGTCTACGACTGGGTCCGCTCTTTACGACCCTTGCGGAGAAAATATGAATAAAGTTTTCGGGCCTTTTGATGAGGCCGCTTGTCATCGCCCGCCTTGACAATGAAAACTGCTAACTGCTAACTGACGGTTCTCGTTGCCGGCTCTTTGTGTTAGTTATAGTTATGGGTTGTGCTCTGACATGTCATTGATATTTGGGGTTGTTCTGCTTACCATTTAGCGTTTTATTTACGATGTGCACTTAGAATGCGCAATGCCCGCTTGGTGCTAGTTCTTTATTATTTATTTTAATCATATTCTTGACTTCTATTTTTTGTGGCGTTAGTTACCGGAAAAAAGGGTTAAAAGTCAATGGTTTAAAGACTTCCGGCCGACGTCCGCTCGTCAAAGTCCTGCCCTATTGTTGTACTTTTGTTCACGGACTTTTACCTTACCTCTTTGCAGTTGGCCCCAACAACGAAAACAAATGCAAATGTGCGCCCCACAGACATATTACCCCGAAAGTTATCAATAATATATCGCCGGGAGAGAAGATACAACTCAACCAGCTAAGCGCCGGGCTCAGGGTGACAACACACAGGCACCGGGCTTCACTTCCTTGTGGATACGTTCACTGTTTTGGATAAAATCGACAACACAGCGAAGGCGATACACAATGTTGGATCGATGCGAAATGCCGGTAAGTCCAAGCTCCATGAAATGGTTAAAGTATTGTAAATTGTAGCTAAACCGTAATACTTGATCTCTGTTTGCGGTTTGCTTAGGTATTATGCAAATATTAGAGATCATATCTAAGAATTTAAAACGAGCACAGGGTTGTTTAGATTCCAAGTCTATATAAAGCTATATTTAAAACTGAAACCGGTCTTAAAAAATATATAAATATAAATATCAATTTAAGCTAGTAAGAAAGCTACAGTCGACTGTGCTCGACTGTGAGATACCGGGTACCTAAACGTTTGTGCTTTACACTAAAAGGCAATTTAAAATTGTACATACATTATTATATATAATATATTATATATATTATACTTCTTAAAATAAATCGCCTCTCGAATTAGCTCCCGACCTAAACAATTTAATGTCATACTTAAGTATGAATGATACATTTTTTAGGAACACATAAAAACCCGCTCGATCGGCGTCAAAAAATGAATTATGTTATTTTTTGTCATTTCTTGCTATATTCTTTTGTTATTTATTCTTCAGCTGGCGCCATTATATCGCACGGCCAAGTCGAGCCTTGCGCCACCTGTCGGCTACAGCTTGCAGCAGCAGTGCCTTAGGGCGGTGTGTTAAAATTCTAACCCTATTGCTAATATCTCCCATGTTTATCATCCGATTTTACTGAAATTTTCAGAAAACGTCCCTTATTTAACATTAATTTATTGTATTTATTAAATTTAACTCGAAACTAACGAGTATAGCTTATTTTACGTTTTTTATGATTTTTGAGGGCGGGAGTGGGCGTGGCCAAATTTTAAAACAAACTTGATATGCGTGCAACAGATTCGAATGTTGTCATCCAATTTGGTAACTCTAGCTCTTATAGTCTCTGAGATCTGTTGTTTCACACGGACAGACGGACGGATGCTAAATCGACTCGGCTGGTGACGCTGATCAAGAATATATATTTATTTATTATACCCAGTACCCCTAGGGTACAAGGGTATTATAAGTTAGTGCCAACCGAGAATGTATGTAACAGGCAGAAGGAGAAATCTCCGACCCTATAAAGTATATAAATTCTGATCACCAGCCGAGTCAATCTAGCCATGTCCGTCTGTCCATCTGTCCGTTTGTTCGTCTGTCCGTCTGTCCGTCTGTCCGTCCGTCTGTCCGTGTGAAACAACAGATCTCAGGGACTATAAGAGCTAGAGCTACCAAATTTGAGGACAACATTGGAATCTGTTGCACGCAGATCAAGATTGTTTTAAAATTTGCCCACGCCCACTTGCGCCCTCATAAATCATAAAAAACGATATTAAGCTATACTCGTTATTTTCGGGTTAAAGTTAATAGATACAAAAAATGAATAAAATATAGCGGACGTTCCATGAAAATTTCAGTAAAATCGGATGATAAATATGGGAGATATTAGCAATAAGGTTAGAATTTAAACACACCGCCCTAAAGCACTGCTGTTGCAATCTGTAGCCGACAGGTGGTGCATTCGAGCCTTGGCCACGCGATATAATGGCGCCAGCTGCAGAAGAAATGACAAAAGAATATAGCAAGAAATGACAAAAAATAACATAATTCTTTTTTTGACGCCGATCAAGCGGGCTTTTATGTTTTCCAATAAAATGTATTATTCATATTTAAGTATGACATTAAATTGTTAAGGTCGGGAGCTAATTCGAGAGGCGATTTATTTTAAGAAGTATCGAAGTAGAGTATGATAATGTATGTACAATTTTAAATTGCCTTTTAGTGTGAAGTGCAAACGTTTAGGTACCGGGTATCTCACAGTCGAGCACAGTCGACTGTAGCTTTCTTACTTGTTTTCTCTTACATTACCATAATATTTAATTCTACATTAGAATATTTGTTTGCATTGGCGACCTCTTATTTGTTATTGAAGGGTTCTAGCTGACTCGAGGTCCTAATCAATTAGAATAATTATGAATATCCTTGATCGCTTTGTTTAAAATTCTAACTTGTGTTGATCATCATATTTTACCTACACTGAGGAGCAAAACTGTAACACCTTTTTCGATTTCTTACTTCAACAGTATGTATCTTGAGTTATATATAAGGCATGCTGAAGATCTTACTCTTTTTTCGGTGGTGACTCATTTGACTATGTTTTCTGAAAATTTGAAACAATTTGATTGGCCGAAAGAAATATGGCAAAAAAAATGTAAAGAATGTCAAATGTTACAGTTTTGCACCCGAAACTTTTTTTTGTAATCTTAAATTTTAAGGTTCGAAACTCAATCACTAGGCTTTGTTTTTATTGGATGTGGTCGTTTTTGGTTAAATTAAGCACTAATAATAGCTTAGGTAAAAAAAAAACAAACTTCTACCATTTGTATTATATTTTTTTGGGGTTGTGTTACATTTTTAAAGTTTAAAATAACGAGAAAGAACTTCGGTAAACCGAAGTTGGCATACCCTTGCAGTCTGCAATTGGATCATTAAAAATCGAACCATTTTAGTAATGTTGAAAAAATATCGAATTTTGTAAATTTTACATGTAGAATTTTACATTTTCAAATAAATCGACCGATCGCTTCTATGGCAGCTATATGATATAGTTGTCCGATCTTAAAAAAATGAAAACCGTAGTTCTAGAACCATAAAAAACTGATATATCTCACAATTTATAGAAATACGTTTACAGAGAAGTTAAAATTTTTTTTACATTAATTTCGCCATCAATCCTATGGCAGCTATAGGATATAGTAGTCCGATTTCGCCCGTTCCGATTACATTCAAGATTACAAAAAAAGTTTCGAGTGCAAAACTGTAACATTTGACTTTCTTTCCTTTTTTTTGCCATATTTCTTCTGGCCAATCAAATTGTTTCCAATTTTCAGAAAACATAGTCAAATGAGTCACCAACGAAAAAGGAGTAAGATCTTCAGCATGCATTATATATAGCTCAAGATACCGACCGTTGACGTAAGAAATCGAAAATGGTGTTACAGTTTTGTTCCTCAGTGTACGTCACTTTACACTCCAACGAATTATACTGATGTGTCAATAAAATATATTTTGAAAGTCGAACTGTATATTCAAGTAAAGGAAGATTTGAAAATATATGAGCAATATCAACCCATGTCCAATAATGAAATGGAAAACGATGCGCAAACGAAGATTAAATAAGAGCATCAGCCGGAAAGTATGCTTCTTTCTGCGCTTCAGATTCGGCTCCTATAAGCTGCTGCGGTCGGATCTCGTTAGCAGCCCGAGAGTATGCTACTCTCTGCAGAACCTCTTAATTTCCTACATAATTTCTCATGTGCTTCGTTCTGTTTGCAGATCCAACTGGACAACGAGAAGCTGCGACGGGATGTTCGCTTGTCGGGCTCCCGGCTCGACCTGCCCCAGCTCTGCAACGGGTCGCGGCGCCTAGATGCTCAAAACAACCACGTGGCAGGGGGCGAGACCTCTGCCACCACAGCGTCCAATGGCAATGGTATTAGCAACGGCAACGGAAATGGCAGCGGCAATGGCAACAACATCGGGTCGCCAGTGTCCTCATCGACGACCAACAGTAGCAATGGCGGCAATGAGCGCGGATCCTCCACGAAGTCCAACAGCAGCAGCGGCAGCGGCAGCGGCAGCTCGGGCAACTCGGCCAGCAGCACTGGCAACGCCGAGCTCAAGTGCAACACGCCCATGACGCCATCGGGTAAGATGCCCTCTTATTTAATGGTTTATAAAGCCCTAATTTAACTTGTGGTGTTTTTAATAAGTCAAAAAGGAATTTAGTAAATTTCTGATAGTAAGACGTCATTAGAGCTCTCTCCCGCCATCAAGGGACGGATTCTGCCCTCACTGTAAAAGTGCCTTATAGCTATACTCGTATGTCCGGAAAAGATAATCACCCGATAAACTTATCGTAAAGCAAGTCAATTTACTGTCCTCCTAGAATTTATCTGAACGTTGCTGTTAACAATTCTATTAACTATCGATTATTGCTTTGGTTGTCAAAACCACTCAAAACTGCAGTAAATCTCTTCTTCTCCTTCACTATCGGAAATCAGCTGTTCTTTTGTCAAGCCGGAAAAGAGTTCACAGGGACTCTGGGTCTATGCTAAGGTTAGCTCTCACATTTACACGATAGAGAATCTAATTTTCTTAGCCAGAACTTTATCTGGCCGCAAACCGGCCCTAAGTCATCGTAAATTTACCATTTTTAACCTTTTTTAAAATACAAAGCATAGGAAACGATTTTAAAAGGGTTCTTTGATTTATTTTTTTATATTTTCAATATTTTTTTAAACTATTTTGTATTCTGACTAGTTCCGTTTTCATTTCGTTGTTGTATCTAGAAAATGTTTCAGCCACTTTTATTGCTGCTCTTTGCGATCCGGCGAAAAACAGCTTTGAATTCGTCCATAGATTGGATGTAAGGAGCCGCTAAATTGGGGCGGAGCCTGGCCGGGCTTTGTGCGTTTGCTTTCCGCCTCGCTGCAGCCCAATGCCAATTAGTAGAGCTCGCCCTTCAGGCATTTGGCCGTTGGTAGCCGCACTCCATCATTCCTCTGCTCTCTAATTAATTTTATATACATTCCGGGGAAAAAATAAATGGCATTGAGGTCAGGGTCAGGTTTTTAGAGTGGCAGTTGCCACATGGGGAAATTCTCTATTACCCTTTCACTTACAAAATGAGGAAAGGCAACACTTTTATTTAGTTGAGAGAGGCACGCATGAAAAGCACTTGAAATGAAAACCTGTCTATTAAAGCCATCCCTTGAAACTTTTAAGAATTATTTACTGACTTTATATTAAACATTTAAAAATTGCAGAGCTGGTGAAAAAGTTCCGCAATTACCTAACCGATCTGGAGTTCGAGGAGCTCAAGGTGTACAAGGAGGTCTGGTACTTTGGACAGCACGCCAGCAAGAACTACAACAAGCCCGCCCCCACAGCCAACACCACCAATCTGGGCTATGACGATGATAATGGCAACTACAAGATCGTAAGTGATGATTTCGTATTATGTATTTGGGAAACCCTTTTCACTGTGCTTCTTTGCAGATCGAACACGATCACATAGCCTTTCGCTACGAGATTCTGGAGGTGATTGGCAAGGGCAGCTTTGGGCAGGTGATCAGGGCCCTGGACCACAAGACCAACACCCATGTGGCCATCAAGATCATAAGGAACAAGAAGCGCTTCCTCAACCAGGCCGTCGTCGAGCTTAACATACTCGATGAGCTGCGGGAAAAGGATGCAGATGGATCTCATAATGTCATACACATGCTCGACTACACCTTCTTCCGCAAGCATTTGTGCATCACCTTCGAGCTTATGAGGTACGTATCGCCCGCTCCTCAGCCTAAGATTCAGCACCTTCTGACGTCAATGTATTCGCATTTAATTTGGGTTTTGCTTTGCCAGTCACGGGACGAGTGAAGTTGGCTGTTACCGACTTCAATTAAAAGCGCGTATAACTCGTATTTCTATTAACATTCTACCAATTATTTCCAGCTAACTTTCGTTGCGTGTTTGGTGACCATAAAATTTCGGCTAGTATTAATTTCCATGCTCCAAGTACCTAGCACGCATTGCGATATTCCCCCCACAAAACAGACAGGCATATGAGCCTTTTCAGCTGCTTAACTTTATTGTCCTGTGTGTGAGTGCTCGGTAACATACACGGTTTCGGTTTTCGATTCCATAAGACCATAAATCCTGGCTGCGTCATAAATGCTCTTGAGTGCGTTTCATAATTCTTTTTACGATTCTTTGAAATTAATTTATTGAGAGGTGCGGGGGCTAGAGCAACAGGGCATCGATGGCCGCACTAAAAGCGTCCTTTGAATGTGCATTCCCCCAACCCCATTCCATTCCGGGTAAACAATATAATTCTCTATTTAATTTCCTGGCCCGTGCGCTTTACATGCCGCAAAAACGCAAACAACGGGCAGACGCAGACACAATCGAAATCAACAACCACGGACCGCAAGCGCCGCTCGGCCATCAATTTCAATTTAAACGTTGAACGTTGTGTGTCCTACTTGCAGGCGCCTCTCCGGCGAGAGTGCACCCGCATGTGTGTGCAGAAAACCTGTTGTTTTAGCCGGCACTTTGGGTGGGCCTGTGCAGAAATCTAATTGATTGGCAGGAGGCAAAAAATCAGATGTTTCGGGTGTTGATTTTCCACAAAGGGCCGGCCGGCGGAGGCATGGGAATCGCCTGCATATGTCAAAGTTTAGACAGCAGGCAACGCAAATATGGTAAAAATAAATCGCGAGGAAAGTACGAGGGCGGCACGCGATCCAAAAGCAAAAGTTGTCAAAGTTTTTCTTATGGAAACAAGCGCTGAAGGTCGGTGGTCTTGTACTTGTTTCCTTAGCCGCCTAACTCCCCGGAAAATTTGTAGGCGCCCATCGAGCTTGACATTTCCGTAACCCGACGAATGACTAATTGTCTTAATTGCCAGCCCAAAGAAGTTCACAATTTCAGCTACTAGCTGACATTTTTAAGCACTGATTTGTGGTTTCAATATTTAAATGGGCTCGTTGCACGCCATCAAATCGATGGAAGGAGACACCTAAAATCGTTTTCCACATTTCCAGACAGTTGCACAAAGCTAATTAATTATTTGCTCTGCGACTAATTAGCCGCCAAATTGTTTTTAGTTTCCTTTGCAGCTTGAAGAGCGCACTTACGTGGCCCTAAGGAAGTTTTACGGGAGCGGATAAAGTTAGTGCCTGCAAGTGACCAGGGGCAAAACGAGGAACCGCATTGACAACTCAGCGGCAAGTTTTAAAGTTAGTTTTGAACGAGTAAACAAGTTGTTCCAAAAGTCTTACATAATTAAATTTACGTGCACGCAATTTAATTTCCATCCTACGTGATTGAAATTCCGCCCAATGAAGAGATTGTAACCGCCTGATAGGATTAGTCGGACTTAGATTATAGAAATTGCTTTATTGGCCAGAGGGAAATGGTGGGAAATTGCCTAAACTTTGCAAGGAATGTTCAAGGTTACCCAGTCGGCCTTTGCTTCATGTGGTGAACGAATCCGTGTCGAATTCTATGTGTAACAGAAATGACCTTAGGGATGCATTCCCAATTCAGTATGTTGTAAGCGAGAGAATCAGGTATACCTGATTCTGTACTCTGAGGAAGTTCATGAAGTTCATGAGTAGCATAACAGTGACAGATTTACTACATGAACAAAAGCAATCGCTCCTGAATAAAACCGAAATAGACTTTTCCGTAGGTAGTAGACAATTTCACATATAAGTTGTACATATTTCAGGTAGCATTTTCCCCTGGGTACTAATTCAAATTCAGAATTTTAAAATTCGAGTCTAATTTGATTTTTAAAACACTAAATCTTAAAATGGAAAAGGGTCTGGGGGTAGGAAGCTCCTTCGAATCTGTGTAAAATTCTATGTGTAACAGAAATGACCTTAGGGATGCATTCCCAATTCAGCATATTGTAAACGAGAGATTCAGGTATACCTGAATCATTTCCATGTAGAATTCTGTACTCTGAGGAATCTCATGAGGAGCAGAGCAAAAGCGATATCTCCTGAACAAAAGCATAAGAGACTTTTTTTTAGTAGGCACATACCTGCTCCCGATTCCGCATGTAAGGGGTACATATTTCAGGAATAAACTTGCACTGGGTACTAATTTAAATGAACAATTTTTAAATTCTAGTCTAACTTGATTTTTAAAATACTAAATCGTAAAATGGAAAAGGAACTTGGGGTAGGTAGCTCCATTACAATCAAATTAGCTAATTAGCAAACTGACCTCTGCTGAGGGGATCTGCAAATATGAAACACAAAACCATGTCCCTAAAGTGACACACTCAGTTCCTCGGCGCCTCCGAAGCACATTCAAGGACTTCATTTCGCAAGAGGACAGTACCACGGGCAGCTGGGATGGGAGGGACTAAATTGACGCCAAGCGACACATTTCGTACATATATAGTACATATTGGGATGACTTCCCACATTGGACCCTGGCAGGTGGTATTTTCTGTCGGCCGTTTCGGTCTTGTTCTGGCATTATGGGCCCCATAATTTACGGCGACAGCGATAAAATGAGAGCTGCCAAAGTGTCAGAGACAGCCAGCCGAATGCCACTCTCTCGGTCCCATAACTATGCACCATATTGTCCCGATGAGGACGAGGCTGCTCCGTTCCGGGCCAAGTCTCTGGCAGCGCGGGAGTGTGTGTCAAGCACATAAATTTCAGCTTTATGCTGCCCGAGAGGGAAAGTCGACCGAAGGCTCCTCCCTTCCGTGATTCCAATGTCACCGTATATATCTCTCAACTCAGCGCCTTGCGGCTGTGTAATGCGTTAGGATTTAATTTCAATTTGTATGGCTCATAACGAGCTCCGGCTGGCGATAATCGCCTGGGAATTCTTTTTCTAAGTTGTTAAAATAAATTAATTGCGATTAATACGTTTGGTACAAAAGACAAATCAGTGCTTAATACGGTCCTGAGCGATTAACAAAACTATACTTTATTGCTCATTTTCTAATACTATAAATAATTCAAGAGTTGGCCAACAAGTAGCGGGCTTAAAGCAAATATATTGAAATATAAAGCCTAATTGGGAATCCGATCCAATCGGAATACAAGTGGAAAAGCTACAGTCGAGTGTGACCGACTGTGAGATACCCGGTACCCAAAGCATTTTGGTGAAATTAAATAGCAGATGAACAGTGAAAAAGAAAAAGTGGCTAGAAACATGTATGAGCAACATCCAAAAAAGACAAATGTTGCGGAACACGCACTGACACTCTCTCTCAAAAGCTTTGTGCTCAGACACCCGGAAAGTATTCCTGATACGGCTATGATACAGGGCACAAGTTTTCATTAATTAGCTACTTCATTAGAACCTTGAAAGAGACAACTATATGTCTTTTTTGGTCCGGATTTTTTTCGTACTGCGACTACGGTCAGACTAATTTAAAAGGTAAACAATAACAATGGCCAGAATTCGCAGTACATAATTATCAATTTCTGAAGTCCTCGTGCAAAACCCTCCTGCAGAAATTAATATGAAAGCCCTTACACTGATTATTACACCCGCTCGTGTACATAGATTTAGTTAATTCATAATAATTACACAATTTCACGGCGGAAAACCCATGCCACCCAAAACTTATTTACATATGTTGTGTATTTATCTTGCTTTTGTGCAGTATAGTTGCTGAAAATTATGGCAAGCCTTCAGCAAAAACCAATATATTCTGTGAGACCGTTTTGTCTAATGAGACATTAATATACTTTTTAGATACAATTTAATGAATTACAGACGGTATATTCTATCGAACTCATTTTTTTGTCTGGTATTTTTTTCGGTAAACCGATAAGTTTTTCAAGTAATGAGCAATTAATGTATTAAATCTCTCATTGAAAGTGCCGTATAGTCGTCTTGCTCGCACTTAGGCAAAACCCTATGGTTGCTATCAAGCTTCTAATTAATGCGCCAATTAATGAAGTTTTTACAGTGTCATAATGCTATGAGCAGTGCGATAGAGCGAGAGGGTGACTATTGACCTCTTGTTTTGACTCAATGCTACGGAACCCATTTCGAGTGCCTGAGTTCTTAGCTTTTGAGAGAGAGTGTCAGTGCGTGTTGCGCAACATGTCCCAAGCAAATAGGCATACACAGAAACTTTATTGTTTAATAACTTCCATGTTTACCATCCGATTTTACTCAAACTTTCAGAACACGTCCGCGAATGCCTACTTATTTATTAAATCTATTTACTTTAAGCCGGAAATCACGACTATAGCTTATATACCGTTTTTTATGATTTTCGGGGGCGGAAGTGGGCGTGGCCAAATTTAAAACAAATTTGATCTGCGTGCAACAGATTCCAATGTTGTCACCAAATTTGTTAGGATCTAGCTCTTATAGTCTCTGAGATCTGTTCTTTTACACGGACAGACAGACGGACAGACGGACATGGCTAAATCAACTCGGCTGGTGATGCTGATCAATAATATATATATAGTACTTTATGTGGTCGGAGATGCCTCCTTCTGCCTGTTACACACATTCTCGGTTGGCACTAACTTATAATACCCTTGTACCCTATGGGTACCGGGTATAATAAGCTTCAGCCAAATTACTGCTGGGATCCAGAATTTATGTCGAATCGTTCTGCATTTTGTTGTGTGATTATAAATTAGTTTAATTAATTGACCCGATTACTGGCTCCTTATGAACTTGCTGCCTTGCTGTTGGATTTTAATCCAGTTCAAGGCCAATCAATGTCAAACAGATGCGGCCATGTTGTTGTGTGACCGCCTGTCATCAGCCGTGTAATTGACTATTCCTGACATGCCCACCGACAACGTGGGAGTGACATAGACAGCTGGCAGGATGTCCTTCTCCATGTGAGGACTGAAAGAAATGATTTTTAATTAAAATGCAACATGCGGTTGACGCGTGAGCAGCGGGCGTGGCCATGCAAATGAGCAATTACAAGTCCGTCAAGTTTGTTTTTTAAATTAATCTTTGCACTCGGAGCGTGCAAATTGGAATTAGGGCGTAGAAGGAGCGTAGAGCGAGGAGGAGAGCAAGGACGACCAGTGCCAGTGCTCGCGGATTGAGTTACCCAGTGAATAGCGGGAATAGCGGTGTCAGCTGCTTCGCTGATGTTGATGTTGATGCAGGTTATTATTATGCCGTGCCATGGCACAGTAATTACTGCTAATTGACATTTCCCGGGCACTAAGTTTGTTTGGCTGCACGCCCCGTCGGAGTGGAAGATAGCAGCCAGTTAGCAGGGCCAAGGCCAAGTCATTTGTCATCTGCTAAAAGGTATATCGCCTCCGCCTCTGACTGTGGCAGAATACTTTTTGCATTTCTGTGATTATTTAGGGGGTACTGTCACACAGCCCCGGACTAATAAAATGCCCCACAACGCCTGCCAAGGCAGGATATTTGTTCGTCCTTGGGCCGATGAGCCTGGCCCGAAAGGCAAGGTCACAGTGGCGTCCCAGCCCGGGACAGCATCATTAATTCAGAGGCCGCTTTCGGTAAAGCGGCTTAACTTTGAATATTTATGGATATTTAAGAGAAAATTAACTAGGGAAGATGGCAATATAAAAGCTGCCTGGCCTTCAATCTTTTTACCGAAAGAACTTTATTAATATTACATGAGTTTTCCCGATGGAATCGATATTAGGAGGTCGCCATGCAAATGTAGACAGGACGGATTTGCACATAGCCAAAAATCAGTTGCCAATCAACTCCATGACATTTCCCTTTTCAACTACCAAATTTATGCTAAAACTTTGAAAGCAACGGAAAAGTTCTTTGGGCGACCCACACACAAGGAAGTGACACAATACTTGGCTCACATAGAAGTTTACTTTGCGGAGTTTGGCCAATTGACAGCCTCAAGATATGCAATAAAATGCCATTTTCATTGAGATGCATGGTTGGGCCCAAGGGCGTCCCTGTAAGGAGAAAGGATGATAATAACATTGAAAATCATTCGATTAAATTTAAGATAAGACGCAAATAGTAGTGTCCTTCCCGATGAAGACCTTCAGGCTTATCTGGCTGTAGTTATTGTTTATTGGGGGCGTCAACTGTCATTGTTTATACGAACTTTTACTCTCGGCCGCATTTGGCATTCTTCTGCTCCATTTTCGGTGTGCTTAATGCAGGCATTAGTGGCTCGTTACAATTGCATGTTGCAGTTGCAGCTGCAGCGGCGCGGCGCATTGGCAAATCAATCAAATTACGAGCTGAATTTCGGCACGGAAGCGGAGACGGAGACGGTATGAACGCCGGAAAAAGACGGCCCTCCCAGCCCCAGCCAGTCGGCAAAAGCAGTTTTCAAGTTCACGGAAGACCCGTGGACTTTTGACATTGCCGTCTCTGTGTGGCATGTCATAATGCAGTTATAATATGCAGACTGGCAAGCATTCACATGTAGTAGTAGCCGGGCTCGCCGATTGAAATTATGACATTTTGATGATTTTCTTATTGGTTTGTTATAGACTCGTCTGTTTGCCAAAAGCACTGCTGCTTCCCGTCTATTTGGGTGTCGTAGCCGTAAGTAAAATCGATTTCAGTCGCTTTTTTATTGCCTTTAAAGCGCAACACTTTAAAGCTCTCTATTTCGGCCTTTACGGCATTCTACGGCGCCAGTGCAATGTGAAAGTTTTCAAATTAAAAGCCGCCGCGTGACCTTTGCGGCCTGGGTGCCTGTTCGTCCTCCGGCCTATTCCTCTCCCATCCGGCGGCTCTACTCAGCGATTTGACAGTCATCCATGCCATTAAAAGGGGGAAAGCCTGGGAGAACGGCCTTGACACTCTGTCAGCTCAATCAACTTAGCGCGCTTTTAGGCGCTCTTAGCAACTCGTGTGCTGGGGGTTTCAGTTGTAAGCTGGCATACATTTAAATTGGATTACGACACCAGCAAGCTGTATAACATGGCTCAGGGCCTTAGGATGCGATTAACATGTGTTCAAGTTTTTTCAAGCATAGGAAAAAACCGTTTATGTATTTTCTTGGCCATGATGGCTCATCCAATTCCACACAGGTCCTGGCCTCTTTCATGCCAGGAACAGTTATTACTTTTGGCAATCTACTACTCGTCCTCTATATAGGTCAATCATGTCAGAGCAGCACTCATGAGCAGGCGATAAAGTTATTGATAGCGATGTACTCGTAAAAAAAGCTTAGGAGAATGCGGATATGAAAGCGCGTTCGATGAATTGAGCTTGGCATGCAGACGGTGCCGGAGCAGGGGAAAATCTCTTAAGAGATGGACCAGAAAACAACATCTCCTGGCCCTCGCCACAAAATCCATCAATCATATACTTTCATACCGAGACATCCTCAATTGACAAAACTTTCGCCAGAAAAACTATAGAATGAGTATATATTTCAACCCCCAAACTGTAATTCTGAATGGTTGTCTCTTTTGTGGTTACATTGACATTGAGGAACATGAAACCGTTTCTTATCAGTTAATTAATCGCCCGCAATCGCATAACTGCGAATGCCAAACATGGTACAGAAATGACAGTGTAAACAAAACAGCCGTCATCGGATTGACAAGAACGGAATACATTCTGGCGATCAAGGAGGAGAAGGGCTTTACCGTGTACTGCACATTTTGACAATTGGATCAAAGCGTCAATATAGCATATACAAAAAATATAATATTACAATTCATCTCTGAGAATTATAATTTATTAGTTTATTGTTGTTTCTATATCCTAGCGTCACAAGTATAATACTTATTATTTACTGCGCTAGTCACTTTATAACTGTTACATTTTTTCTTTTTTCACAATAAGGACTCTATTGTATCCATTTGGATAAACTACTCTGTTTCTTTTCCTATTGGGGGGAATAAAAAAGTCCATTATATTTAGCAACCTTTACCACTTTGCCCCTGAGCCTCTTACCGTTGTAAGAGGAGCCATCCGGCCAAAAAATTGGTCCAACCAGCTCGATGTGAAGAGGTCCCCATAATAATACTGAGTGAGTTTTTGTTAGAAACTGAAATTTATTTTGATTGGGTTCGTTTTATGCAAGGAATTAGTTAGTTTATCCTCAAAGATATTCCTTGAACCCACGCAGGGGCTCAGAGTGGAAAATTCTTAAGTGATAATTTGAGATTGGTCCCTATACTCGAGCTTACAAGTGCACACATTGCACCGAGCTCAAAAAGCCTTTTACATATATATATATAACACTGTTCGTTCTGAACAATATCCAAAGACCCATATATTAATCACTTAGATGACGAAAGGCCATACATTTGAATTGCAATATGCAAACAATTTTTCAGCAGCAATATTTGCGTTTTCTAGCACAAAATTATCAGCTCGGATTAGGACTATCATTCTCAGCTCGGATTCGCAGAGCTCTTCGCTTGATCCTGATCTATATTATAAACTGTGGAAACATTGCCTTTGTCCCACTGTTTCCAGCGTTGGGGGCGGTTTTTTCGGCGGGTTCTTTTGCCGTCTGCTGACTGCTCATGCCTGGCATTGTCAATATTGCTGCTGACTAGGAACGTTATCGCGCTGGGCGCCCAAATTTGAGCCCGACATGCAATGGGAATTAATTCAATGCATGTTACCCGTACTGCAACACGGACTTAAAGCGGCCGGTCCTCGTTTTGTTCTCTGGTCGCGACTCGCGAGAGTGTTTCCTTGTTTGGTAATCGGTTTCGGGGGATCGGGGGCTTCGACGCTGATTCATGTTCGAGTCACACTTGAATGGGCCCTCACTAACGTCCGTCCGTGTGTCCTATTTTGTCACTGCAGCCTGAACCTGTACGAGCTGATAAAGAAGAACAACTACAACGGATTCAGCATGAGTCTCATAAGACGCTTCTGCAACTCAATTGTGAAATGCCTGCGTCTGCTCTACAAGGAAAACATTATTCACTGTGATCTCAAGCCGGTAAGTATATGGTCTAAATCGCTCTAGTTTTGCCCTTATTTATGCGTCTTGCTTAAAATCAGGAAAACATCTTGCTCAAACAGCGTGGCAGCAGCTCTATCAAAGTCATCGACTTCGGCAGCTCGTGCTACGTGGATCGTAAAATCTATACGTACATCCAATCGAGGTTCTACCGCTCCCCGGAGGTCATTCTCGGCCTGCAGTACGGAACCGCCATCGACATGTGGAGCCTGGGTGAGTGTCCACTTTTAATTAAAAACATCCTGCCGAGTGTCCCAAGTGGGCTGAAAAACGTGTATATGGACTGCCCGAAGTTTAAAATGCTCGCCCTGCATTTGGCAGGCATGTTTATTTCCCACACACGTTGGCCCTATATATATCCGCACGGCAATCGGGGGCAGGATTAAATATTAAGCATTTTGTTGCTTTCCCTTCACGTGGCCGACTTCTGGGCTTGCAGGACATATAGTACATTGGACTAGGGGAAAATCATTTAGAAAAATCAGCGGTTACTTTTGTATTAAGTTTGAATTAAAATGCTAGGAACGAAGGGGGGCCATCACTAAGATGCCGAACGGCTATATATTTGAATTGCAATATGCAAGCAAATTTTTAACAAGCGACAAATTTTCACAGCTCTCACTAGAACAAAGTTAAGAGCGTATAAAGCTGAAATTACCTTAAGTAATATTTTAAAGTATACAAAAGAAAGCATGTTGAAATAACTTAAATTTAAAAAAACCCAGTTCTCTAAATTAAAATTAATAAGTACTAGTATTCTTAGTGGTAACCGACCACTTTAGCCGTACAATTGACTTGGGCCAAACCGAAAGGCTCAGCGAAGTGTAAGAACACGCACTTGGCCAATTAGCAGCAACAGGCCAGGCGAAGGTGGCGGCGGAAAAGGACCTCCTCCATCCGAGCGAACAATGAGATATCGGCCGCCCCTGGCCGGGAGGGCACTCAACAAGTGCCACAGCCCCTCTCGAAGTTTATGTATATAATAATTCTGCCAAGCCCTGACCGGGCTTTCACTTCGGCCTGCCCTCGGTCGCCGCTGAACACATCCTTTTAGCGCCCATTTCCGACCACAGCCACGTCCGGTTAGCGGCAGAAGTGGAGGCAGTTGCGGGAAAATGGGAAAACGTCGTGAGCAGAGCTCCTTCGGCAACAAAGGACTCATTAAATGTGCGCACGGACGTGAGGTCAGCTGAGCGGGGGGCAGCTGGTGCTGGCCGAGGTCCTAATAAAAGACAGCGCAGTTTATTTTTATCCGCTGTCTTGGGCTGCCTTATGTGTGGGCCCTCTTATTTGAGTTACTGTGCACTGAGCACACAGAGTAAGCAGGCAATGGAAATGGGTTACGTGTTGAATGATGTGAGCTCTTAGCCGGCCCATGGTACGTGTGAGTTTGATGGCTTGAAGCTTCATTAGGTAAATAAGGTCGCACAGGGAGGGGTTAAAACCTAACCTGAAATTAATAGGGACGGTGAGGCAATGAGACATCGCTTTCCAGATGGGTAGCAATAATTGTTAATTAAATGTCTCTGAAAAACGGTTCTGTCTTTAGATGTAGCAGAAAGCAATGTAGACTAGCTTAGTCACGTTCTGGGCAAAAAGCATTCTTTAGTCAATTACTGCAGCAACTGAAAAATTGAGATGAATGGGCAGAAGCCGAAGCTCAGTCACAGAATGGCCGTCAGAGGCAATGATCCTGCAATCCTGCTGTGCCCAAATCCAGTCCGTCCGAGTCCATTAGAGAGTGCAGCAGGAAATAAATAAGCTTGAGCACAGCAGGCACGTGTCCGGCACAAAGTCAAGGTCAATGCGCTTGTCTGACCGACCGAAATGACTGCGGAAGATATATGTAGATACAGATTCAGATATATGTATATATATAGCCCCTGAACCAGATAAAAATCAATAACAATTTCGTGTCAACCTCTCTGTTTTTCTATGTACAGGCTGCATCTTGGCCGAGCTGTACACAGGCTTCCCACTCTTCCCCGGCGAGAACGAGGTGGAGCAGCTGGCCTGCATAATGGAGGTGCTGGGCCTGCCGCCCAAGGTGCTCATCTCGGTTGCCCGGCGGCGGCGCCTCTTCTTCGACTCCCGCGACGCCCCGCGCTGCATAACGAACACCAAGGGCCGCAAGCGGACGCCGGGCAGCAAGTCGCTGGCCCAGATCCTGCATTGCCAGGACCGCTACTTTATCGACTTCCTGCAGCGCTGCCTGGAATGGGACCCCGCGGAACGGATGACGCCCGACGAGGCGGCCCACCACGAGTTCCTGCAGCCCTCCTCCTCCAGTCGCCACCGCAGCTGCCGCATGTCAAGCAGCTCTTCCAGCTCGGGTCTAAACAGCGTATCCCAGAAGTCCTCCTGCTACAGCTTTGCAGAGGTCTCTCCGGGCAGCGGTGGCGGTCCGGTGGTGGCCTCGATCACCAGCACTACGGCGGTGCACAGCGCGGCAATGGCGGCAACCAGCACTGCCAAGTCACGCCAGCAGCAGCCACAGAGCCACGGTGGCCATGGCCACCCCCATGGACACGCCCAGTCGAACGGACACCTGCCGGACATCAAGCTGAGCGCCAGCGACAAGTACAACAGCATGCAGAAGGTGGCGGTGCGCTCAAAGATCGCGTCCAGCGTCTCCGACCTGGAGTCGGTGCAGCAGTACTCGCTGCACCGCATCTACGGGGGCGTGGGCAGCGGCAGCACCCACCACGTCTCGTCGGCAGCCACCAGGAAGCACCTGACCGGCAGCGGCAATGTCAGTGGCGTCGGCGTCGGCGGGGTGTCCTCAAAGTACGGCAGCTCGACGCTGGCGCACAACCACCACAATGTGACGCACCACAATGCGTCGACAGCCACGATTGCCACTGCTACCCACCACCACCATCACCACGGAGCGGGTGGAGGTCAGCAGCAGCAGTCCTCAGGGGCTGGCGCCACCATGGCCATGTCGCACTCACAGTCCACCGGCGACGTCTCCGACAGGGCCATCTTCGGGCGGGCTTGACTCCGGGCCAGGCCCACCAAGCTGGAGCTGAAGAAGTGCAAGCTGGTCAACATGATGGACTTCTGGAGCTAGAAGTGGCGTCCGCAGAACTGCGCTGATGTTAGGGAGCGGGAGGAGGAGATGGAGAAGAAAAAGGACTAGAACCAGGGTGCTTCTCCTAGGGTGACCTCCTCGCGCCGATTTGTAGTTATTGTTATATAAGCTATATAGGAATTATATAGACGTATGTGTGTATTGTATTGAATGCGAGCGCATTGCTGCTGCACCCCGATGGCTCCTGGTGATCCGTGCCCCACTCAAAACAATTACGTCTGGCAATGGACCCTTCTTTCTTGCAGCACTTTGCAGTATTCTCAGTTCCCTGAACCCCCAATTTATTTCGCTACTGCCATAGCTAAAGGTATTTCGCAATCGTATTCGCCCCGAACCCCGAACCTCAAACCCCAAATCCCCACCCCGAAAAGTATTCTCCTCCCTCCAGCTACCAAGGTGTTGCACCTTGTCCTTGTATTCAAATGTGAACCAGCCTTCAAGGGCCAGAGTATACGTGGAGACGTGTAAAGAAAACAAACAAAAACAAAATCAGAAGCCAGCTCAAAGGAACAAGAAACGTAGATATAGTTATTAGATATGATGGCATATACTGAACATAGTTGTAGACGACCTTTGTATCGACCCACCCATCGCATCCCCCACATCATCACACTCAAAGATCCATTCATACTTATTCATAGGCTTACGACTCAAATACAGCTTCCATGTCTTTGCAACAGTATCACGGCTGTTATTAGTTACATATGTGAAACCGGAATGTATCTAAATCTTAACTGTAATTCGTAGCTTAAGATCTTGAAGATTCAATTCAAAACATCAAACATCACACTGAAATATGGTAAGCCACAGCCCCACAAGTGAAGGTCGTGTTTGTGTGAAATGCAACATATACCAATCAACATCAACCCTCTCCACACGGAATACATGTCATATTTTAATGAAATCACATTTATTTAATGAACTATATACTTCTATTAGACCTAGAATGATATGAAGAAATAAACTACGGCCAATATCACAACCGAAAAGAGTTAAACCAACCCAATAACTGCAGTAACTGTAGAGCCCCACAACTATGTATGTAAACCGTATTACTGGTGGCAAAAATATAAAATAAAAGATAGAGTTTTATTCAAATTAATGTTTGTAGGAACTTGAGCTGGGCGAAATCACTTGCCCAAGCTAGACTGTCATTTGAACGAAGTTTGTAACCTGTAAGTTTAGATAACAATGTACACAAATTGCAATTTTTGCTCATGATATTTATTATATAGGACTACAATACCTAAGCCGATACATCAATATACACTTGGCTGCGATCCCTTGGAGCTTCTTCGTATTATTTATAAATATTTCTTCTGCCACTCTTCGTAATTATGTCCTTGATTCCTTTTATATGTGTTTTATTATAGCTTTGAAAAAACGAAACAACAACAACAATTGCAAACTTGTTTTACAAAGTGTGTTCGAATTTAACGTTTAGTATTAAATTAAATACAATATAATTACAAAATATACGTATAATATATATATCAATTTTAAATTAATGAAGCATAATTATTGTATAGATCAAGAAAACCACATGTAATCAATAAAAATTAAAAGAATTACAAAAAAAAGAAATTATATACTCAAAATATTTTGTGTGTTCTTACAATCAGGTCGCCGCCAACTAAGGGTTAACGTTGTCGTAAAAAATTATTTGTGGCATACTTTCAGACTTTGTGTCCAAAATGTGCAAGTAAGTAATATAAGGAAATTTAAAAAAAAAAAACTTCGGTAACGGTAAAGCTAACTTCGGTAAACCGAAGTTTTGTATACCCTTTCAGTCTGCTATTGGATCATTGAAAATCGATCCATTTTGGTAATGTTGAAAAATATCGAATTTTGTAAATTTCTATAACATTTACCTACACATTTTACATTTTACATGTAGAAATTTCATTTTCATATAAATTGACCGATCGCTTCTATGGCAGATATATGTTATATTGGTCCGATCTTAATAAAAACCGTAATTCTAAAACCGTAAAAACCGATATATTTTGAAATGTATGGAAATAGGTTGAAAAACAGAGAAGTTAAAAGTTTTTTTACATTAATTTTGCCTAATTTCTATGGCAGCTATATAGTGATCCGATTTCGGCCGTTCAGACATATATACTGTTTGCAAAAGAAATAAGACTATGCTGAATATTCGAGTCCGATAGCTTAAAGCCTGAGACACAAGTTTGCGTAGAAACAGACAGACAAACGGACAGACAGGCTAGATCGACTCGGCTGGTGATGCTGTTCAAGAATATATATTCTTTGTGGGGTTGGAGATGCCTCTTTCTCTGCGTTGCAAATATCATGGCAAAATTATATGTAATACCCTCTGCAAGGATATAATGAATGGCTTATTTCTGCAGGCTGGAATAAGTATGTTGTTAGCAGCGTACATCGCTTGTACAGCTCATACCGCTCCGTTCGACTGGCAACTTATACCGTTAACCGCCGAGACCCTAGTCAAAACACATCAGCATTAGGAACTGAATCTTTATTGGGCGCTCACGCCTTTTTATAGCGGTTTCCACATATGTACTAGTTACAGATTCCGTATGTATAATTCCCCCTAGGGGTTATCTATGCTAGAGTATTCTTGGACATTCTAGGGGGTGATCTTAGTACTTTGTGTATGCTTAGACTTGTATACATGTATGTATGTTGACATGTATGTATGTTCTTACTAATAGACGGCGTGTATATAATTAGACTATTTGAGCCCTTGATCGGCCTGTGATTTCAAGTGGTTAATTGGGAGCGGACAATTATGCATGTTCACCTTTTTGAACAATGTACAGAAGAACTTGATGACCATGGAGCGAAATCCCTACCGGCCCTGTAATACGTAAGATCTCTTAAAACCTTAGAACATTTACTTGATTTCGAAATTTGTTTTCAAAGAATTTTAATTTGTTAATTTCTACACGTTTTGCGGCTGTATTTCAGCTAAACTCCGAATTGTTTTATTAAATATATTTAATATAATTTATCTTGTTTTATTTATTTATTATTTATTATACGTTGTGGGCAAAAGTTTTAAACTTAGGCTACAGGATGATTCGACCTTAGCTACTGTGGTACTCATTTCACCACCCTTAGCATGGGTACCTATGTAACTACCCTCTTCATGGATACCCTTATCACCAGTTCACGGTAAACGAAGTGGTGGCAATTGACCCTAAAGGTGGACATTTCATACAAAAATGGAAATTAACAAATACAGTGACTAGGGTTAATAAAGTAAGTACTCGTAGTTCCCTTGTAAGTAGTCGTACTATTACCTACGAACTAGTGCGCAGTACTGTAGGGTAGTTACATAGGTACACCGAAACAGTTATTAATATTATATTTACAAAGAGTAACAATTAGTTAACAATACAAAAATGACATTATTATAGCACTTGCAGAAAGGTGCCTTTTTTTTTATTTGAATATGTGTTGGAGATTATCAGGTGTGGCGTTTTTTAAGTAATCGGTAAGTTTTATGTTCAAGCTGTTTGTTCTGTTTTATTAAATACTGAAATTGATAATAAAAACCTCCTTGTTATACTTTTTTTATACCCTTGCAGAGGGTATTATAATTTTGCCATGATTGTTGCAACGCAGTGAAGGAGGCATCTCCGACCCCATAAAGTATATATATTCTTGATCAGCATCACCAGCCGAGTCGATCTAGCCATGTCCGTCTGTCTGTCTGTCCGTCTGTCGGTTTCTACGCGAACTAGTCTCTCAGTTTTTGAGCTATCGAGCTGAAATTTTCAGCATAGTCTTATTTCTTTAGCACGCAGTATATATGTCGGAACGGCCGAAATCGGACTACTATATCCTATAGCTGCCATAGGAATGATGGCGAAATTAATGTAAAAAAAATTTTAACTTCTCTGTTTTTTAACGTATTTCTATAAATTTTGAGATATAGCAGTTTATTATTGTTCTAGAATTACGGTTTCCATTTTTTTTTAATCGGACAACTATATCATACATAAATTCTACATGTAAAATGTAAAATTTACAAAATTCGATATTTTTTCAACATTACTAAAATGGTTCGATTCTCAATGATCCAATTGCAGACTGCAAGGGTATATCAACTTTGGT
Source organism: Drosophila rufa (assembly GCA_018153105.1). NCBI lineage: Eukaryota > Metazoa > Arthropoda > Insecta > Diptera > Drosophilidae > Drosophila > Drosophila rufa. The sequence continues at coordinate 2,159,495 of JAECXS010000149.1, read as the reverse complement.
TTAAGTTCCGTTTAATTATTTTTAACTTACAGAAACGACCAAATTAATTGCAACTTCTGTCCTAATTTTAAACAATGCAAATTTTTCATGTGTTTTATAATATAATCACATTTTCCCTTAAATTAGGCTCTAATGTTGGGAGTTGAGTTCCAAAGGCCACATAATGATGATCGAGATCGATTGAAACGCTCTACGCTGTGTGTGATCTTCGCATACAATCAGTCTTGATTAACGTATGAAAAATTAAACCGATTATGACCTATAGTTATTAGGAACACCTCGATATGTTTAAGAATAGTTCGAGCTATATATTTCTTATAAGAACTTGATGTCGCACTTTTTTCGAGGCTCAAGGCATACCGTTTCTATATCTGAAATCGTTGTACTGGCCTGGTTCCACATTTGTGCCTAATCTTGTTAATAGCAAGATTGTCTAGTCCTCATCTGCCTTATCCATGAGCACGAAAGGAAGCGGTTATAGGTTACCAGAAATTATTAACTTTATATTCGGTCTAATTTCGGCAGCTCAGTCTCTCGGTCTCAGTATTTCATAATTTTTGGTGTTGGGCATAATGAATACACGTGACACCATTTGGTATTGCCGAGAGGGCTCCACGGCGGCTAATTTAGTTTTTGTTATTAATTCGTCGGATGTTTACCTCTGGCGATCGCATTGATTATGCAATTTCCGACCGAGTCTGAAATGAAAAGAAATCAAAGCTTCCAATTTGATGTTGTGGATTTTTCAGATTGGCATAAGATGGGACTTAAACATGGCCCTAACTAATAACTGTATGTTTTTAAGCTATTAGTGCATGGTTGGTCGAATGCGAGTCGCCGATTATCCTAAACGACTTTGGGACGTGGACACAGCTGTCATGAGCTCGACAGCTTTGAATGCCCGGCGGTTCGTTTTCACCTCCGAGATGGCCAAGTGCCTGCGTGGGGGTTGACGAGTCGGCAGATGTCGGCGGGGAAAGTAAGAGCAGAATTCTAAGTACGCGCCTGCAAGCGAGCAGCCATGTGACTTAATCCCAGCTCATTCTTGAATGGAAAGTAAAAGTTGCCAGCTCACGGTCCGCCGAACGTTCACACCAGAAACGGCCACCTCTTCCGATGGGACTGATGCTGGGTCTGGGCCTCGGCTGGAGACTGGAGTGATAAGCACAGGCCGTAAGCGTCGTTGAGCCAAAGGTTTATTGACGTACGGCTGCCTCTTCTGCCATCAGAGGTGATTATGATGATGATCATCGGGTTGGCCACTTGTTGTTGCCAGGTGAGGCCATCACAGGTCGGGTTTCGGTTTCGGATTCGGGTCCATGGCATCTCTCTCGAAGGCCGCTTCTGCCGCAAGTTTGCCTGCCTGCCTGCTTTTTTTCTCGGCCTTTGGTTCGTTTTTTCTATATATTTTTTCCTTCTTTCTTGCTATCATTCGTCGCAAGGTGAAAGTCTTTCCCCTCGAGCACTTTGTTGTTGGTATTTGTAAAGTATTTAATCTTTTTTCGGTGCTTCAGTTTTTGTTGACCGTCTGTCTGGAAATGGCTTTTGTTTTTTGTTAATCTCGGGCAGATATGCGGACTGTCCATTGCTCACCCATTCATCATGAGTTTAAATACATGTTTCTATGGCTTCGATCTTAAAATTCTAATTTGTTAGCTCAAGTACACAGGTATGATTCATGAAACTCCATTTCCCTTGTATTTTTGACTGCGTATACAGTTTATATATTTACCTGCATAAAAATGAATTGCGACAAGTAATAAATGTCTTTCTCAGAGGTCAGCTGAGTTGTTTGGGATAAAGCGATGGCAAAGCTTTATTTATATAGTACACTCTAGGCTGTCGGGTGTTTCGAAAGCTGTCGTAATAACAAATTAATCAAATGTCGTCTTGGAGTCACATCTTGCATGTGGTGACGCGTCATTACCTTATAATTGATCGAAAACAATACACCAATTGCCACTGGTTATGCCTCTAAGACTCGATGGAATTGCCCTGTTTCTGACCCTAATGGCGAACCATTAGGAAACCAGCGTAATTGGAAATTATAAAACTCGTATTTATCGACGTGTGTGGGAAGTAATTAATGAAACACGAGCACGCTTGGGGTCCCAACTTGGAGAAAAAAGCTAGGAAAATATATTTAAAATCGCACATTTATAAATTGATTTGACAGGGCGCCGGCTTCCTGCCGATGTCTTCTTCGGATTGTGCAAACAATTCAATCAAGCACAGCACCGAACAGGTGAAAATATTTTCTTCGGATTTTTGGGATTGCGCAGCGGATTTTCTCACAGTCCGAGAGGCCGTTCGATCGACAAAGAAAGACATCAAATAAAATGTAAGACCACAAAAGCTACCAAAGACCCTAGGAGAGCTGGCTGCAGTCAATGACTCGGTATCATCATCGGTCATTATCACGGTCTGTGAATGGAACAAAGAAGCCAGGCCTGATAAGCTCTCTGGCGCTTGCCACTTATGCAACCGGCACTTAAAGGGACCTCATGTCCGTCTCTTAGAATTAATTGGCCTTGGAATTACACTTTGTTTTCGGGGCGTACGGAAAATGAAAAGTTATTTATGAAAACCGGCGATGAAATGTCTATTTTGGGAGTTGATTGATGGATAAGTTGATTAGTAGCCACTGAATTGCACGGGCCCTGGAAATAATTGGTGGTGGTGGAAGGTGGAAATGCAATTATTTGTTGATCGGTCTAGTTGGTTCTCTGATATAAAGTGCGTTTTTCTTTCGACTGACTGCTTATACAAGAGGAAATTCATTTTTTAATCCAGTCTTTAGGTATTTGGTTGCTAAGCTGGAAAAGTTTGGAAAGTTAAAGAGAGATAATATCTCCAGAAATAATTGTTACGCACATAAGTTATTTACTGAATTTCACTAGGTCCTATTCAAGCTCTCCCAAAATATATATCTTATATCCTAGCTACATACTTCTAAGACTCTATTTGAGTTTTTGAACTAACACTTATTATTGGAACTGAAAAACTGGTAAGACAGTTAAACAAAAAAGGCTCCTTTCCGCTAATATAATTGGTAATTGATGGTACTTCCCTTATGATATTTTTCACATCGCCTTTGTAGGTACTCTTTAATAATCCATTTTTATACAAAATTAAAGATTGCGGCTTCCCACCGATCGCCTTACTGCACTAAGCCGGTATTCCCTGTGACTGATTCCCGCCGAGACTCCATTAAGATATCAAATCGAGCATAATATGCAAATTCACCGTCAAACGGCAGTGATGTAAGGGGTAAGGTGCTACTCAGTGGGAGTCGCCAAACTTCGGGCCGTATTACTCAACTGAGCTGAAGCCCAGCATTAATCATGTTCAAATCATAAGCTTATGAATCCGTCAGCAGACACGCGTAGCTCTTCCGTAAAAGTCGTAAAAAATACGGGCGCTAAAAATAAGATTCCCGAGTTGACGGATGCTGCAGGGAACTAACTTTGAATTTGAAATTTTAAACCTAAAATAGTTCAATTCAGTTTATTATTAAATTAGCTATAATTTATTAGAAAGACAATCTCAACTTCTTTTTTCTTGCTGTTAGCGCCGAAAACAACAATGGGGGAAAAGGAGCAATGTCAAAAGGCAGGTTCTTGTGACTTTTTACTTAGCATATGTTAAAAGAAAATACTACGTTAAGCTATGTTTCGGGTATCTTTTAGTGTTCTTTAATACTTTAATCATCACAGGGTACATCAGAATAACCACCGAATGCCAACAAAAACTTTAAGTACCAGAGTATAAATACTCGGCTCCACCTGGAGAGTCATTGAGCCATGACTGTCCCCTAGATCTCAGAGACTATTAGGGTTGAAGCTGGTTTTGTATTAACAACCTTAAACATTACTTAAATTTCCCACGCAGATCCAGGTTGTTTTAAAATTACTGTATGCTGTAAAAATCATAAGATCTTGATTTTTAAAGCTGTTCCTCTGAGTTTCTGTAAAGTGTTCATTTTAAATACTCTTGTGCGAATATTTTCCCTTTTGCATGTCTTAAATTTTCTCTTAAAATCATGGAAGATATTTGGCAATATAGCTGCAAATATCTATCCATCTTGATAACTGTCTCCTAAGCCGAGATTTGTTTTTCTTGAATTTATAAAAAAATCTAGAATACTTATGCATTTAACTTTAGCATCGATTTGAATACTTTGAATAGTTTCAGAGATAGATTATTGAGATGATGCAAACTGAAAGCCACTTAAGCTCATAATGTAGCTGAAAAACGCGATTGTCTTGTAATTTACACACAAATATTGGGGTACCGAGTATCTCAAGGTCAAGCCCAGCTCTCTTACTTGTTCTATTATGCGCTTTGACTTTTTAGCATGTCAGTTGGATCTTAACCATTTACAAGAAAACAGCTCAAGATCACAACAAGTTGAATTGATTTTTAAAAATATGCTCGCTTTTCGGGCAATTACATGTCTGTGGCTCTAAATCGGTTCGAACAACAAGAAGACTGGCGCTGGCCTTAAATTCTCCGACGCCCCCGAGCCGAGTCTTATCGGCACTTCCGAGATACTACGTGATTGGGCCAGAACGAGTACGAGCTGAAATCGGAGACGCAGCTCTCGAATATGCCATTTCTGGGTTCGATAAGCGGGTGATTCATGCGAAGCAGATGCATCTTCATCTCTGCGCTGGCATTTCCTAATGTTGCCAGCCGTGGCCCGGCAACACTTTCTCTTTCGCCGAGCTGCGCGCTCTTAGCTTTCTCTTCGATCCGAGTTGTGGCCCGGCTCGCTCGCTCTTTGACTCGGTCGCCGCAACATGTTGCTGGCTGGCGGGCGCGTGTTGCCAGCGACGCGGCGGTTGCGGCTGTTGCGGCTTTTTGGCATCTTCGTCGCGAGCTTGGCTTAAATTGTTACCAAACGTTTAATGATCTTCAGTTAAGCTTCGAACTTTTACCAGTCAGGTCGTGTCCGCGGCTGCTTCCATTGGCCTGGCCACCTGAAAAGTCCCCAACGCGGCTCAAACGCTAACGGAATTTAAAAGCCGAGAGAAAGAGAAGAAAACAGAAACTGCATCATTTGCATAAGGCAAATAGAAAACGTAACGAAAATACGAGTAAAGTCGATTTGGATATTGTGTTGTTTCATGTCGCATTTCTGACATTTTTTTCGCGCTCCCATTTCTGAGATATTTTCCCCAACGACGTGTTTGTTTGAACGGAAAATAAATAAAATAGTGCATCGACATCAAATTGAATTTGAATTTATTGGAGAAACAATAACAATCGCTGAGCAAATACTGTATCCGGAATTTCCGAGTGAACCATGCGTGTTTCATTGGCATTGTGGGGCACTTTGTGCCTGTGGGTGGTCGCAGCGAACGCACAGGGATTTATACCGCCGCCCAATGTGGGGCCTCACAACGGGGTAAGTCTCTCAGCTTCAGTCCTGAAAAAAAAGTTAAGAAATTGCGGCTGTGTATGCTTTCGACAGCCTCAATTGAGCTCCCATCCCCGATGCTCCAAATTCCCAGGCACAAAGGCAATGCCTCAGTCCAAATATGTGCCAAATAGTCATAGAAAATGAAGTAAATATCATCACATTTATCACTTGATTTGCATTTCCATTGAATATTATGCAAATATCCATTGTTAAATCCGTCTTTGTGGTGGGCCCTCCGCTTGTCCCGACCAAATTGACACAGTTTTTAGATCTTTTCGAGTCTCGGCCGAAGAAAGTTGCCATGCTTTGAGTAGTACTCGCATAAATATGTCAAACAGCATACATTTTTCGATCCCCTAAATGTTGGCCGAATCACAGAAATTCCACAGACTTGCATAAGACTTTCTACCAACAAGTAAGCAGCGATCTGATCGCAGTTCCCAAGCTCCCAAGCCGCAAAGCTGCCTATTTAAAAATTCAATTATTTAAATATTTGTTTTGGAATCTCAATATTAATTGTTGAAAAATGTATGACCGCAACTGAAAACGAAAACGATTTTCGACGCCTCAATGAACTTTCCCTTTTCACAAACATATTTGTATCTTTCGCTCAGTGGAGTGGAGTGTGGGGGACTCGATTAAATGAAGATTCAAAGGAAGAGTCGTAGAGAGCCGTAAAGTTATGAGACATCGTTTAAGGCAGCGCGTCGTAGATTGTAAACCTGTTCGCTTGGAGTGGTCAGGAAACCGAGTATCGAAAAGAAAACCAATCTTCCAGCAGCGCATCTATGAGAAACCCGAATAAATGCCAAGTCATGTGGGACTTTGAGAATGTCTCAGGGGATTCTGATAGCAACTATTAGATAATTGATTGCCCCCAACCAGACCCATTGATTTTCCCGTGTTTATGTAACCCGATCATGTTTGGCATCCAATGTTACACTTTTCACTTTCAAGGCAAAACCCAAAAAAGATTTGGCCAAAAACCACAACAATTTATGATGTGAAATCAGCAGCTTTGTTGTCTCCTCTTTTTTCGGCGGCCTAAGCTTTATTTTGAGATGAACTAATGCCTATAATTGAGGCTTGGATTACGTAAAAAGATTTATTTCGATGTTGTTTAAGCTGCGGGCAATGTTTTGATACGAGACTCTTGCTGAATGGAGAGACAGACGAAAGGGCCGTGATCACCACAGACTTTTGCAGAATGCCAGTGCAGTCAGTCGAGTCGACAAACAAAAGATGACAGCTCGGCGTCCCTTAAATTACTTTCTTTTTTGGTGCAAGCTCTATGGTCGTCATCCTCGCCCGTGGCATTGTCCTTAACCTTTCCGTGCATCTGTCGACTTGGCGATTTCCTTTTCGGCAACTTGCACAATTTTTCCCATATCGCAAGAAAAACTTGTTCCGGACCACATTTCTGCCAACATCATCTCTCACCATTGACATAAGTTGGCTGCGGCAATGGCCTGCGATTGCATCTTGGCCGTTTTTGGTTTTGTATTGATTTTTTGGTACAACAAGCAATCACGAGGAATGGAAAAGTTATTATCATCTTCCTTTTGTCTGGCAGCGAACAGGAACTGGTCGACGTTGGAGTTTCAGCTGCTGGCTTAAGAGGCTTTTCGTCTTTAGGATTCGGCATCGATTCGGTGGCTGTGCAATTTCTTTTAAGCGCATGGGCTTTGTTTTTGCTATTGCTTAATTTTAACTTTTATTATTTTGTATATATTGCCTCACGTAGCGTTGGCAATTGTGTCTTGTCGTGTAAACTTGGCAGCCGGGCAGCCAGTCAACTGCTCAGAAACATCTGGTGCCCAGGTCCAGGTCCAGGTCCATCCGCAGTTCCCAGTTCACGGCGCAGGCGCTGCAGCCGCAGATCCACTTACGAGCAGAAACCCGACAAATCCTCATCCCGACAGAAACAACAATTTGCTAGCTTCGAACATGTTTTGCTGGGCCTGCCAAATTGCAGACTTGTTGTTTTGCATTTTTTTTCTGCTTTTTGTTTGTATATTTAGCTTTTACTTAACACATTTATGTTGGTTTTCCGCGCTCTGCTTTCACTTTCTTTGGGGATTTATTTAAGTAGAATCTTGAACAAGAAATAATCGCATGACCAAGGTCTCTCTCAGAGATATCCATGACTCCAAAAATATCTCCTACCTTTGGGTCTTATAAACAAAAATCAGAAAATTCCTATTGTTGTTATGATATTACATTTTTGAATACAATTTCATTGTTCTTCGTTGACAAATGCCAACTTAACGCTCAATAATTATAGACATTAAAGGAAACCTTTTTGCGTATCCATAAGCAGGGCTTGTTAATCTATTAGCACGGCTCTTAATATGTTTAAAGTTAAATTTTATTACGAGTGAAGCTCTCTCTCTCTCAGATTACGGTGCAGCCGCATTTCTTATTTGAGCTTTCCTGAGGCAAGTATTTCAGTACGACATCTTAAATTGGTTTACGTTGGGCGTCCATTGAAACGGGTTGCCAATAATTTTGTACATATAGAGGTAGAGCTGACAGGGCCCTACAACCTGTTCACTTTCGGTGCGGCTTTGTTGTCGACATGCCAACAAAACCATAACAAGAAGCCGCATTTCATTGTAATTTCTTTTTGCGAGCCGAGTGCTGCGAGCTGCGAACTGCGTTCTGCTCGTTTCGAAGGCAAGTGGAAAGTGGGTCAATCGAGAGATCTTTATAAATATCGCTTCTCGGTTGCATATTTATCTGAAAGATATTTCAGTATCTGGGCGGAGAGGTGACACACGGCTAATGGGTCTAGCTTAAAAATGAAAGCTGTTTTCGTGGGGATCGGAAGGGTGTCCATTTTTATTGAGAGGGGACTGGCACTTGCCATTGCCCAAGAGCTAATCAGGCTCAGGGCCCCAATCATCGCACCTCAATCGCCTTTGATTGGACCCCTCGAGTTTCCCACTTCAACAAAGTAACGAGCGGCCATTAGACGGGCGCCACTTTAAATCGAATCGCATCAAAATAAAACCCATTGAGCTCGCCTTTCAGCTGCTAACCACAAACAAATAAAATAATTGAACGCTAATCACACCGGGACACCGAGACAGCGAGGGTCTTTCTTTCTTCACTCCGGATTAATTTGCTTGGCCGCGCACCCAACTGGCTCTCAGTTCGATTGAGAATTAAATCAATTTCAATTGTGAATGAGGGGAAAATTGCCTGAAAAGTGAATGAAATCGAGGTGTCATGCCTGATTGGGCAGAGGCGACCGCAGGGTTGCCCAGGAAATACAACTGAAAATTTGTAATTTCCATCGGTGATATAACTTGCATTATGAAATCTGCCAGGGTAGAGGGTACAGTTCCCCACCTGACTGCTAGGTTTCTCCGGGCCTGTATCTGACCCACTTTGGGGCCGCAGTAGAACGTGGGTTGAGTAAAAGTCGAACTCAAACCTCTTCCGAGAATTGCGGATCTCCCGCTGTCACAGACAGAGGGCTTCCAGGCATCTTCCGCTTTCTATGGCTTCTCATTACCCGGCGAACTTCTCAATGATTAAGCCATTAACATAGTTGGTGAACCGCTGACTTTGTTCCGCATTATTTTATGGAAACGATCGCCAAAAATTAGCCCAGTAAAAAATAAAAAAGGTATTATAGGTACGGGGCAACACGATGATCATTAAAGTGACGTCCCGTCCGAGCTGGGAAAAGAAAGTAAAAGGGCTCGGCGACATAACTCATCGCCGCTGGTTATTGACAGGCCGCCGGATGGCCTCGCTTCTTCCAGGTCATTAAAAGTCGCTTGGATTGGCATTGGCCAACCACCAATCGGAGATGCAGAAATCCAAATGGGTTTTGTCATGCCTCTCTGTCGCCTAATTGCCAGCTCGGGTGAATAGGAATTGGAGAGTGCCTGTTGCATGCCGCCGCCTGACGAATGCCGCACTTAGTCGAGGTATGTGCAGTAAATATATCAAGGCGATTTTCACCCACCCCCACCTCCGCCGTACACAGCACCGAGAGCAGCAAGTGTCAACTTCCGCGTTACTCATTCGCGGTGGCAGCGGCGACGGGCTCCTCAGCTGCATCTTCTTTCTCGCCATAACTCAGCGCAAATATGGCCAAAAGTCAAACGATCCTCGGATCGCTAACGTAATGCAATAGCCAAGCCCAACGCCGCGGCGGTTCAAACTGGGCAACCAGTTATGGCCCGCTGCCGCTGCACTTTCGTTTTCGGAGTCGCATTCGCGTATGTATTGTGGCCGGGCCTTTGTGTCTGGGCGAAAAGTTTATTGCGCGAAAATGAAGAAGCGTTTGTTGCTGGCACACAGTTCCAAAACAAGATTTTAAACAAGCAGCCGCTGCTGCTGCTGCTGCAGCAATGGCATCTGCAATTCGTGGACGGGTCGGGATGGGTCTGGTCTGGTCTGGCCGGGTCTGGCCAGGTAAGCCGGGAGATGTTGCAAGCCGCCAAAGAGTTGCATAACTTGTGTGTGTTTTCCTTTTGCCTGGCGAGGTGGGAGTTGAAACTCTCAGCCAGCCGCCCGCCATGCCCAACAGCACTAAAAACTTGTCCATTGATTTGCGTTTCGTTTTTGCCTTGAGCTGAGGAAAATGTGCAGCGAAATTATTTAATGACATTTCTGCGGTTTGGCAATGTGTAATGGAGAAATGGTGGATATTCATGCAAAAATTCGTGGGGTTGGGCCACTAAAGGTTGTGGGAAACTTGCTTCAAAGGAGTCGATATGAGAATCGGAGAAAAACACTAATTGCAAAATAATTAAATAAGAGTTTAGATGCGGACCCAGTTTGCACTATGCATTTTGTGACAGGGCAGTTATTAAGTTTCAATGCAATATAAAATCTAAAGACATTTAGCTGGGAAAAAATATATATTGTGGAGAAAAGCTGAGGGTTTTTCTATATACAGAATGAAATTGCTTTAAAATTGAGGATCTACACTGTCATAGGCTGATTTAAGAGGATCTAATTAATCATCAAAACAATATAAGTGTTTGGGAGGGGGGGCGGCTTTAACTCGGAGCTGCAGTAGAATCCGGCTTGAAGGACCAAAGTTTCGGAGGGCGGTGGCTTAACCTTGATAACTCGATAAATAACTCGATCAACTTTTCGGAGTTTTGCGCGTTATGCGTCATAAGGTATTTATTTGGATTATTGTTAATTGGAACTAACATATGTAACTTCAAGACGAAGAGTGGGAAAGCGCTTAGAGCGGGAATACAGTGCCAGAGAGCAAGATCGTTTCTAGAGTTTCTAGAGAAACTGCTGTGCAACACTGATGCTAATAAATTAAAGGCTAACTAGCGTTTTTGTTTGTCTTTAATTAAAAACAAGAAAATAACCTAAGAAATTGATATTCAGCTTTTAAATCAAGATGAACAGAAATGGGAAACTTATTTGGATGAAACAAGACTATTTCCAGCTGCTTTCTCAGCCTAGGATCTTTCCACAGTCCATGCTTGCACTGGGGGCCGTCATATTTGCCCCGAGTCTGATGCAACGCTCTCGGCACTTTTCGCCCCTGCGAAGGTTCCCTGCGCAAAAAGTCAAAGTACTCGCAGCGAGAGATATACCCTGGTTAGTACCTGTCAGGCGCGATACGCCCCCAACTCGCGCGGCAGCCCACTTCACACTACAGTGCTGCTGGCGCGGCGCCCCTCCAGTGCCGCAGGCTGCTGCATGCCACATTATCGCCAGCGCCCGACCGAATAGCCCAGTGGGTCGGGCCCCTGCCGCAGCCTCTGCTGGCACTTTCAGCTGTCTGCGCTCCGCGCCGACATCCGAACGAGAGTTGCAAGCAAAGAAAACACTTTTGCAAGCCTGGCTGATTTTCTGCACCGCAGAAGTTCCATGGCTGACGCTGGCATTTCAGTTGCATTTTCCATTCGCTTCTTCGGCACCCAAAGTGCTTCGTTTTGTTGCAAATAATAAATTTTAATTTGCTCGGCGGTTTTTGGTACTTTTTCTTCTCATTTCGCTTCGGCTGCGCCTGCGCATTTGAGTGCATCAGCTGAGCATGCAAGGCGAAATGCACATCGCTTTCGATTTCTTCAAGAAAACTTTAAGCCCAAATGAGTTTGGCCAAGGTGATGCAATTTTCAATGGATTCCGACCGACTGAAGAAAACCCTTTTGGTTAAATGGGGAAAACGTCTTAGGGTAGCGTTTCAAGAACCTCTAATGAAGTCCCTTCTAATGCAGTCCCTTTGAAAATACTCAGAGCTCGAAGTGAAGACATTTTATGAAAATATTTTCAATTATTTTATTTTTAGGTTATTCAAACTTAAAAGAGCAATTATGTATTTCTGATATAATTGAGTAATTGATAAAGAAGTGAACGCTGAACAGGAAATGAGAGAACAGGTCGCTTCAAAGCTCAGCTTCTTACAGCTTCGGCAAGCTTCGCTTGCTATCTGGGGACCTCGGGGCCTCTGTTTGGTCAACCCTGTCTTAAAATAGTCTTCAGTTCTGGGCAGGCGGCTGGCTAACTTCAGGCAAGGTTACTAACCGCTAAACAATGGTCAGATGGGTCTCCAACTTGTCGCGTTCCGTCCCATCCGGGTAATTGCTAAAAACTGTCACGAACTGCAGCAACACAGTTTACTGACTCCGGCTGGGGCCCACTCCGAGTCGGTGGCAATGCGAAACATTTGTCAGACCCCGGGACCCCCGACCTTGCAAGAGACCCTCCGTAATTTGCATGTGCAGACCCGTCGAGCTTCGCTCCTTGGAGCCTCAGTTCCAGAGTTTGCGTGACCAAGAGCGGGCACGAGACCAGCAGAAAGTCAGCAATGTGAGCATTTGGCGGATCGGGTCCAACGAGGTGGCTCCGATACCATCGCGCAATGACTTAATTGGTTCCTCCAACGAGTGAATTTAATTAAAATTATAAGAACTTCGCTTTCGAATCCGAAGCATTCGGCTCTGGCGCACTGCTAACCCATAAATTATGGATTCCACCGAGCACGAAATGGCAAACAGCAGCTGAGGAAATCGGAAAATCAAAAGTTTTTCAAGCCACTCCACACCATTCCACTGCAAACAATGGCGGCCCATTTGACAAATGATATGGCGGGGAGTCTGGGGACTGCACTGCAATCGCATGTCTAACTGAGGCAATGCTAATACGTAATTAAGGCATTAGACAAGCGCTAAAACGGATGGCAAGAAAGATCTAAGCCTGGGTGGTTGACATGGGAAAGCAACTATGGGATCGCAGAACGCGCTGTGAGAGATCTGATATTGGAGAATCCACAAAGATATGTGCCCCTCGAACACATCTCGACCTTATGTCTTCACACTTTCCCACAATTCGCTAGCCAAATTGTTGGCCAAGGTCAAGACCCGTATAAATAATGACTTTGCCCGGAGTCGTCTAACAAAACATGACCCATATACGGGCGATAGACGAACGCGACAAAGCCTTTAAACTTGGCATCAATTGGAATCGAGGCGCTTCAGTTCAAGTGACAGCCCATGGAAACGAGTAGACAAACAATCCCCCCTCAATGGCTCTGAAGTCACTAAAGTAAATACGAGTGCGAAATACAAGAGCCGGCAGAGATTCGCGCTTTTAAGCCTTTTGTACAATTCGCTATATTGGCGCCATTGAAGTCCCAGTGACAGCCGCACAGGGCGAGGAGTTGCACAAAAATTACAACGATGAGTGTAACAAAGGCTCCCAATTCGGAAACTCAGATGATGAGCGTGGAAAGGTTTTGGGCGTTTTGTGGCTCTGTCAATCAAATTTCACGACGGAGTTTCGTAACGCAATCAGATGAATGGAAATCCCAGGTACACGGTACACACCCTTCCACAGACCGAACTTGTAATATTTTCGGCGGTTCCCTTGATCGTCCGCTACTGTCCATCAGCTAAACGGAGTGAATAAATCTTCGCCACCGACAAGGTGGGCGCCAACGTTCCCGTCTCCAACTCCTACCTGAAGTGTGGCTTGTCTGAGCCTGAGATACCAAGATGTACGGCACGCAATTTGCGCGGCTGCGTGCGCCAAATTTATTGAATTGGAAAGTAAAAATTGCAGCGGATTTAAATTTATTTCCAACAATAATATAATATTTAGAGGTCTGTATTTTATGTCCGACTGGCACGCAATTTGCCATTGATAATGATGAGGATATTTCGGGCGATTGTCTGCCAAATAATAATTGTGTTATTATATTATTCGGCTGATATTGTGGTTTCGAAATTGAAGGTGTGTTGAGGTGGAAAATTGAGTGGTTTGTTTGGGAAGATTTGGCTTTGATATCGATGGAGGGGCGGGCGCAATGCCGTCTATCACTCGAATTAAATGCGTTAATATTTCTCGAGACTTGTACTGCTCACTTTCTAGTTAGCTGACCTCCCATTACCATCCCAACATGGCAAGAAACTATCTTTCCGCGCTGTAAAGAAACCAACTCAGTGCAATTAGCCATACGAACATGTTAATTACCCAAAAACAGATGGCCCATAAACCTACATTTTCTCATGCCCAAATCCAAGAGCAGAGTCGAAAGAAGTGGGTTTATTTAAATTACATTTTTCTTAGTCTTGCCTTAGTTTAGTAGCCGTCAGATATACAACGGCGCCCTGCATCTGCAGATGCTGCCCCTGGCAATGCTAATGATATAATAAATCTTGCAGCTCGTAAAAAGTGTCAGAGTGTGTCAAATTAAGCATATGAGCGCCTTAGTCGAGTGTCGTCCGATGTACTCGGCAGGTTGGGACTCGGATTCGGATCGGCAGCGAACTCGGATGCGGAGCTACCTGTGTGGGCTGCGTGGGTGAGGAGCTGCAGTTGCAAGCGACTCTGGCAGGAAACGATTTTGTATGACTCTTGCGATTTGCCTAATTCGCAAACTCATTTGCCGCATCTTCAATTCAATTAAATTAAATTCGTATGCCACTAAAGTTTGAGTGCTCGGATAACTGCGATTGCATTAACTTGAGAGTTAACCCGCCAGCGGTTATGCAATATTTCCAGAGCTCTCTGGATGCAAAGCTGGCAAGTAACTAAGAGAAACAGTCTGGTGGAAATATGTATATGTGTCAGTGATGTAAAAAGTTGATTTAATCCACTAGGTTGAAGTGTAATCAAAGCCTTCAAACCGAATTAAATCTCTACTTATAAATAAATGACTGCGAAAATAAGCTTAAGCAAAGAAAATTCCTGCTAGGCTAGTAAAAGAAAAGCTATAAAAAAGAGAATATACAAAAAAAGATGCGTAACGCCATACAATTTCTTTACGTAAAGTATTCTTGATAGTAATGAGCGGTATTACATATGAATGTTTATAAAGATATATAATATATTTCCTAGATGATTTTAAATCAAATAAAATTACTTGCATATGTCAACTCAAATGTATGTGTTACTATGCTAAAACCCTTATTAAAATTCCTTTGAGCGGTAGACCTTTTTGAGGGGAGGAATTAGGAAATCAACTAAGTTGATTCTAGTTAATGTAGTACCCATGTGTTATTTACCTAGTTCAATTTACCATTCCATTTCGAAATGTACCTGCTGTTGCATAACTGGCATTTATGAATCCGATTTCCGATATTGGCCACAGTAATTAGCCAGATAATCATGCGAATCTCATCAGCTCGGGTCTGTCAGCTAAATTGTCCTAATTTGTAAGACTGTTTAGCAGCACTCTCCCCGACTTTGTGCGAGTGAGGTCTGGCCGGCGATAATATCTGGGGATTAGTACGCGAGCAGTAACCGAGCTGGCCGGGTTTCTTTTGCCGCACTTTCTGGGCCTTAAAAGTGATGGTTAAATAACTTTTGTTTTTGTTACTTGCTGGCGGCCTCGCTTGGAACCTTTTCATTGTTGCAGCGCTGTTTTTGTTACTGCTGGCCGGTGGCTTCTTTCGCTTTCATGTGGCTGACTGGCCTCTTCTTCGCTTTTCGGGGAAGGTGTAGGTGTTGGCTCAAGCTCCGCTCCAGGCAATTTCTTATTTACCTCAGTTAATTACACAATTTTATGTAAAATTTCACTTTTTGCTGTTGCTGGTGCTGCCATTGTCTGGCGTGCATTCTTTTGTGCGGCCGCAAATTAATTACTTATTTGCTTAGCCAGCTAGCTATTTTGTTGGCAATTAAAATGCCTTTAGGAAATCCACACAAATATTTTGTTCGCTTATTTTTCGGGGCATCTATTTGCAAACAGCAGTCATTTGTCGATAGTCCGGAAAAGTGAAAGGGAATTGCCAAATCCTCGGATTGACCAATTCTGCGAGCCGCCACACTGCCGCAGATCAAAAACTGAGGCTTCAACTACCATCAACATCTTATTATGCACATTTGCGGCCATGGGGAAACTGTCAACAGGGGCGCCGAAGGAGGTGGTCCTCGATTTAACCAGTTCTGGCAATCGCCAATACTTTGAAGCCGCTCGGGTCCGACGACCGACTCAGTTCTGGACTTTATTCAGATGCAATCGATGAGATATCGAAATGATGTGAGCACGATTTCAAAGATCTAGCTGAGATCGCGATGCCCCGAGTTGATAAACAAGACAAACAGCTTAATGAGGCGTTTAATGTTGGCTGTCCAATAATAAATCAATTTAAGCAACGAAATTTTGGGTTCGGATGTGCTGGCCAACTGTAAGGTTCTCAATAAGGTTTTTGAAATTACTTTTTAAGTGGTTTTCATCTATTTAAAAGCCAAAACAACCAAACGCAGACCTAGCTCTGGTTTCAAAAATACACAGAGAGAACTGACCACTTAAAGTGATGACCGAGCTGAGATGTGCTCCCCTTTTTATGGCCAGAGCACAAATTGCACAACATCCTCCGAAAAAAGATCCCCAGGTCTTCAAAGCACTCAGCTTAGTTTGAGGCAGCCTTGAGACTACACGAATTGC
This sequence comes from Drosophila rufa, assembly GCA_018153105.1. Classification (NCBI taxonomy): domain Eukaryota; kingdom Metazoa; phylum Arthropoda; class Insecta; order Diptera; family Drosophilidae; genus Drosophila; species Drosophila rufa. Next base: position 2,143,188 of record JAECXS010000149.1, on the reverse strand, counting down.
CAAAACAACTTTGAGTCGAATAAAAAGAAGCCAGCAGCAAATGCATCTAAAAAATTCAACACAAAGAATACACAGAGATGCAGTGCATGCTGGAAGCCAGATGCATTCGGTTTTTCTTAGTTAGCTGTGGGGCAGACAGGAAATCCGAAAGGCAATCGGGGAAAACGAGGCCAGCTTGGATGCCATTGGCCATTGACATGATCTAAAAAAAGAAAAACGCTGAAAAAACTTGTAAATTGTGCGGCTCGAGAAGAATCTGTCAGAGGCCCGAGGCTGTTGTGCAACTCGCAGGGGACTCGCAGAATTTACGGCCTGTGATTTTTGGTAACTCTTAATTAAGCGAACCATATCTGGGGGCCTCAAAATCTCGGGCCTTGATCTATTAAATTCTAATTAACATAAACTGCTTAAGTGCTTACTAAATAAACAGCAAATCACTTTCACTGCGAAATGAAACCGAGCCCGAACACGAAAAGAAATTTCCGAAATTTCGCTTTCATTTTGTATCTCTGTATCATCTGGCTGAGGCTAACTCCCGTCCCGACCCGACGTGTGATGGGAAATCAATTATGAATTATTAACAAATTAGTCGGCAGTTCGAGTCATGTAACTGACAGATACATCATGGATCACAAGGCCCCAGCGAACATGTGAAAAATGTGGATGTAAACTCGTTTCGAGCTGGTGGAATGCTGCAACTTCTACCTGTTGCCGGGTTGCTGGGTGTATCTTCAACGATTCAGCGATTAGCATAATGCTCATTTGATTTGACAGCCCTCGAATGGAAAAGTTTACGTAACAAAGTGGAGTTTGACGTCGCAGTTCAGCCCATTTGTTGCTTCAATGGAACTTTCCTTGTATGGCCAAGAAAATATTTCATCTGGTAGTCTGTTCATTTTTAAGTTAAAAACCTTAGTTTTATTGGGATATTTAGTTTTGAATGTGAAATTAAGGGTTCCCAATCTCATAATAAAATGGGATGAGGTCTACGTTACTAGTTGGTTTTTCAGAAATATACTCGTAATATTATTTTGTTAAAGTGTAAAAAACATCCTAGATTCACTTCAAAACCCTACTGGGAAATAAAACGCATGATCAACATTGTAAGGGTAATGGGAATATACATATAATTGATAGTTAAATAGATTTTGGTTATCTGCAAGACGCTTTTCTATTTACAAAGAAATATTAAAACTGAAAGTTATTAAAACTTTTAAGTGACCCTTTCAAGATCCCCAATTAATGGCGTAATTCGAATATGGTGACAAATAGGATATTAAATAATAAATTAATCATACGAGTATATTGTCCATCATCTGACACCCTCTGGATGTCACTCGTCTGAGGTGCGGAGGCGACAGACGACGACGTCACCTGCATTAATGGGTTATGGCGCATGCGCGACCATTGATTGGTGGCTCAGACTGCGGTGGTATTTGAAAACGAAAGCGTTTTGCATATGAGCGCCGTGAAAATGTTGAATGAATACGCTAAGCCGAGAAATTGACACGTTGAGCACATGTCGATACTGAAAGGCAGGGAGACAGACAAGGCCCTCTGAAGACTGGGTTCAGTGGCTTTTGGGCCGCGAGTGCTGGTTGCTTTGGCACTTGATTGACGATTGATTGACGTTTTCACCAGCCAGGCACTTGGTAGGGAAAAGCCATTTTTGCCGTCCGCGGAGATAGAAAATTGTGGCTGGTGAAAAACAAAAATTAAAGATGAAGCTGCATGACAGTGCATAGGCATAGGATTTCTTAGATTAAATTAATACAGCCAACGCCTGCGTGGGCTTGTCTCTATTCGATTCCCTCACCTGCTCGAGCATCTTGTAGCTTTCATCCCGGTTAATCATTGCACTGTGATTAGGTTGCATAATCCAGAGCCAAGCGGCCCAGTGTCGACTTTTGGCGGCATCATCGGGCAACAGCAATAGCACCGCGTCATGACAAGGCGCGGCATTAGCGGCAACAACATAATTACCATGCGAAAAGAAAGAGTCGGGGCTCCCAAGCAGCCCGATAACGCCTCAATCTGGCAAACTGGCATCGGCATCGGCAAAAAAGAAGACTTATTGCCGAGGCAATTAAATTATACATACAGCAGTTTAGCCATAAGCCAAAAAACACTGAAAGCCAACTGTCTCTGAGCCTGCCGCCGTGCAGGTAGAGCTCCTCTTAGGCTTCTTTGGAAACGATGTTGGATAACTGTTGTTAAACAATTGCTCGATGTGCGACCACTGTCTGGCCCCTCGATTGGCAGTACGTATACACGGTGTAGGACGGGCAGCCCAGACCACAAGATTGTAGGGGGAGACTAACGACTAATGACAACTGCCGATGGGAAACAATAAAAGTGGGTTAGCGAGTGAATGGAGCAAAGGCTTGTTGTGACTGTCATTATCAAGACAGATTATTCACAATTTGTGCATATCTCTGGCCGAGATTACCATCATTTAATCTTTGAAATAACGAGGATGGATCTCTTTCCCTAACTACCTAACCACCACTGAAGAGTGGTACAGTGAATTTTTTTCTGGCGTAACATTTCCGCTTCGAAAGGTAATCGTGTACGATTATCCCAAACAAGTTTGTCATTGTTTATGGACTTCAACTTGACCGAGTGCCCCCCAAAAAGGACCCCAAAGCGGAGCCAGACGCACAGGCTACTTTGGCGAAAATGGAGCAGAGATTGCTGTTACGGCCGCGGCTTAAACTGGTTCACGTCTATTTTAGGAGCGCCTTGGGGGGACTGCTCAGAGTTGGCTTATCTGTGAGCTGATGAAAGATCTGGAGCCTAACTAAGCTGGTTTTCTGCGCTAGCCTAGATGACGCAACGCCAGTGTGCACTGCCAGAGATCGTAACTCACTCCGCTCCGCCTCCTTCTCTTTGCAGCCGCCCTTCCATAACTCGCAGCGCCGCCAGCTGAATCTGCAGCAATACAGCCAGCAAAACTTTGTCCAGGCGGGAGTGGAGTTGCCCATTCCCCACCGTCCGCAGCAGCACCAGCATGCTGGTCACCAGCAGCACACACACCTTCACCATCAGGCGTCGCAGCAACACCGCTTCGGACAGTTCCCACAGCAGCAGCAGCAGCAGCCCCATAGCAATCAGCAGTTTCAGCGCTCGACCCAAAACCAACTGCAGACTGCTCCTCAGTTCCCGCAGCAACAGCAGCAGTTGCCCTCGCCAGCCGCAGGCGTTGATCTGCATCATCAGAACTTCTTGGACTTGCGTAACTTCGCTGGCTCCCAGCCACAGCATCCGCAGCAGCAGCGCCACAAGCAATTCGGTGAGTGGAACTTGTCCCTGCCCGATCTTCAATCTCTGACCCAAACCCAAATCCCTTCTAGACTCCCGGCACCAGTCCACAGCCTTTTCACCCCAACCCTCGCAGGAAACTTACCAGCAGCAGCAGCAGCAGCAGTTTGCCTATCAGCAGCCACAGCAGTTCGGACCGCAGGTCCTGCCCCAGACTACACAGAAGCTTCCCAGCCAGGCGCCAGTGCCCACATTCCAGACCATTCCCCAGTCGCAGCAGCAGCAGCAGGTTCAGTTCAATCAGTATCAGCAGCAGCAGCAGCAGCCCACGCAGCAGCAGCAGCAACAGTACCAGCTGACTCCCCAGCTGGGTCTGCCCGTGCCCCAGATCTTCAGCAACCTGCAGGCCACACCCTTCCCAGAGCCCACCAGAGGAACCTTCCAGCCCCAGCCCCAGCCCCAGCTCCAGCCCCAGCCTCAGCAGCAGCAGCCCCAGTTCCAGCACCAGTTCGTGAACGCCCAGGCCCCAGTCCAGACTCAGGGCCAGCCCACCGATCAGGAGTACAAGCAGAAGCTGATCCAGAAGCACGAGCAGTTCGTCGCCAAGCAGTACGAGAAGTCGCAGCACAAGGTGCGCCAGCAGCACGAGGAGTTCCTGGTCAAGCAGCACCAGATCAAGCAGCACATCCTGCCCACTATCATAACGCAGCACAACAATGGCAACTACCAGCACTCGCCCTACTCGCAAGTGGGAGCCCCGGCCCGAGGAAGGCCTGTGGCCCATCCCACGGAGTACAACCAGTTCAACAGCGCCCTGCAGCAGTACTACAAGGAGCATCCGACGACGACCACGACCACCACGACTACGACCACGACCACCGAGGCAACCACCACGCCGAAGAAGAGTATTTACGCCCAGGTCAAGTCCGAGCTGGGTAAGTATCCCGGCCAGAAGAGCAAGAAGCCGGTGAAGACCATTGCGCGCGAGGATCTGCTCAAGCAGCTGAAGGCAGCGTTGTCTGAGGCTCCGCAGCAGCCGCTGACAGGCAACAATACCTACGACGAAATGGACCTGGTCCTGCCCAATGGCCAGAGGGTCCAAGTCATCCGCACCACAGATCCGAACCTGGTCCAGGGCCAGAAGGCCTACTCCCAGGAGCAGCTCCAAACGCTGCTCGCCCAGCAGGCCTTGGGTGGCGACGCCAAGCTCAGTCTGAGCGATGTGGCGCCCAGCAAGAGCAAGGATCTCGAGCTGCCAGGTGGTGGCAAGGTGCAGATCCTGCGATCCCCCGATCCTCAGGAGTCCGACACCCTGCCGTCCGGTGGCCTACCCGGCGGCGTGGACCTCTCCAGCCTGGCTGCTCTTTATGGCGGAGGAGCAGGTGACATCCAGGGTATCAGCAGTGGGGCCAACAGCATTGCCAGCTCAGCGGTGATAACCTCGGACTCGGACGACCCACCCTCTCTGGAAGAGCTGGCCAAGCGCGGTCTGATCCCCGATGGCTACGAGATCGAGGGCCTCAGTCCCAAATCCCAGGCCCCAGCTACCGCTGCTCCACCCACCCTTCCGCCCAAGAAGAAGGCCACCTATGTGTATCTCGAGGAGCAGGCAGATGGCAGCTTCAAGATCCAGGGGGTCAAGGCCAACGGCGAGAAGGAGACCAAGCAGACGGGCAGCGAGGTGGAGAGCATTCTGGAGCGGATCAGGAGCGGTGAGATCAAGCTGCCGCCCTCCGTTTCGCGCCTGACCCTGCCCAATGACGAGCTGGTGGAGATCAAAAGCGGCAAGATCATCCAGACTACGCGCGCTCCAGTCACCACCACTAGCAGCACCACTAGTACCACTACCACCACCACTCCGACGCCCTTCGTTTCCCGGGGCACGCCCAGCAACCACCGGCAGTACCATCCGTCGAGGACCTCGACCACAAGCACTACGTCCGCCCCCACCACAGCCCGCATCAACCTGGTGTTTGAGAGCAGCACTCCTGATCACGCCAACGCCGCCAGCCTGATTCGCACCACTCCCGCCCCCGTGTACAGTGGATCCACGGTGACGGGCTCCCCCTATCTGGGCGGTGCCTCTACCCACTTGCCAGTGGTCACCGAGCGGCTGTCCGACGTCATCAACAGCCCCGACCTGCTGCCGCTCGTGCCCCAGTACGCGGATGCCCTCGTACAGGAGACGGAGAATACGGAGAAGGCGGCGCAGGCCAGCCCGGCTGCCAGCTCCGTGCTGTCAAATCCCAGCGAGGATCTGCTGCAGATCCTCAAGTCGAACGGTCTGTTTGCCATGGCCAAGTACCTGCGCCAGTCGGGACTGGACAGCATTCTCAACGAGACCGGACCCTACACCATCTTCGTGCCCACGGACAAGGCCTTCAAGAGTCTGTTGGTGCAGCTGGGAGGACCGGAGCGGGCCGAGGAGAAGTTCCAGTCCAATCCCCGGCTATTGAGTGGCGTAAGTTCAAGCACACAGTTAACGTAAAATAAGTTTTAATATGTATTAATTTTGTTATATTTTTTGCAGCTGCTGCTCCACCATGTAATTCCGGGAGCCTTTGAAATCGCCACCTTGCAGGACGAGATGACCGGCGTGTCTCTGGCCGGAACCCAGCTGCGAGTTAATCAGTACAACATGCACGACCAGGAGTGGAACGATGTGACTGTAGGCTAATCCTCTCATATATTCCGATGTCAAAGTAATAAACATATATACTTCCCCTTTAGCTCACCACCATTAACGGAGCCATGGTTGTGTTGAACAAGAAGGACATCAAGATCCCCCAGGGCGTGGCCCACGCCGTGGATCGCGTCATGTTCCCGCTGCCCGTTGGAGACCTCCTGCAGACCCTGCAGTCTGATCGCGAGGGCCGATTTAGCAATTTCCTCAAGATTCTGTACACCTCGGGACTGTCCGAAAAGCTGCAGAGCAAGGGTAAGGGCTTATATAACTGTCTGAATAATTTTGATTCTAACCAAATTAACCCATTATGCGACCTTGCAGGTGTGAAAACTTACACGGTCTTCGCCCCCGTGGATAAGAGCTTCAGCGAGTTGGACTCAGACACACTGGAGAAGCTCTACAACGACAAGGAAGCCGCCGAGCAGTTCGCCATGAAGCACATTGTGCCCGGGGCTCTCTTCTCTGCCGGCATGCGGTTCTACCAGGTCAAGGACTCGCTGTTCACGGGCAAGACCGTGATTTTGCAGAAGACGTCGGCTGGCAAGATTAAGGTGAACGATGCCCAGATGGTCACATCGAATATTCCAGCCACCAACGGAGTGATCCACGCCCTCGATGGCGTCCTGGCGTGAAGAGATCGCGAGTGGCCACTTTTCAACGCTGTTTTTGTTTAGCCCCTAAGGTTTAGGCTAAGCTAGGAGGAGTCTTCATCAACCACATCAAAAATTGTTAGTGAAATCTTGCCAAAGTCCAAGGCTGGGCTTAAGAAATTGCAATCTTGTAAAAACCTGGTGCGAATCGATCGAGTATAAGAGAATCTTACAAATATTTGGTGCTTCCACAAACTTTTCTGTATTTGTTCTCTTTCGCCTTCACAAAACAGTCATTAAAAATAGTTCAATTTAAGAAAGAAGCAGGAGTGTGTAAAAAAAGCCGAAAGGAAATGGAATCTGACCGGGATCTTAGTTAAGTTCATATCTAATTTATTTTTGGCATTAAATCAAGTGCAAATTATGTAATTTACAAAATACTGTAAACTTAATAAAATATAGTTAATTTTAACTCTTCATTTGTTTTATTCAATCCCAACACCACAAAGGTTTCTGAACCGAACACTAAAACAAGAAAGGAAGCTAACTTCGCCAAGTCCAAGTTTAAATACCCTTGCAGATAATAATATAAATATAATTGAGAGGCATTATAAATTGTAGTTTTAATCCGGTATCTTTAAATACAGCGAAAATCAGCTAATTTGGTCGATTATTTCTATGGCAGCTATATGGTACAGTGGTACTAATGGGAATAGAAAGAAACCTATTTGCAAAGTATCATTCAGACAGCTTACAAACTGAGAGCCTAGTTTGTATAGCAACGGACAGACGGACAGACTGACATACGGATATAGCTAAATCGACTTGGCTGGTGATGTTGATCAAGAATATATATATTTTATGGGGTCGAAAATGCCTCCGATTTTCATTCTGTCTGAAAATACGTACTGCTTATGAAAGTATAGTTAAGATAAGGTTATGGCTTAGAGGCAAACATTTTTTTTTTTTTTTTATGGAACTACATAATATTTTTAGTTACTCTAACTTCCAGTTTGATCACTACCATTTAAAGTATGTTTACAATTTTTTTTTACGAATGACAGCCACTTTTGGTAGGCCGTACCATGATACAATTATATAAAGGTAGTCTTATCAGCTTTGACAGAGACGACAAATTGACAGCTCTCTCGATCCGCTCTCAGAGAGATGTGCTAGAAAGTGTAAGCACTCTACGTTTGGATTTCTATTCTCTGACAGGCGAGAAATTATTTTCGGTAATAAATAAAATAAGTTATTTAAAGAGGTTTAAATTTTTACGAATGATTTTTAACAAATATAAAGCCATAGCAATATTTTTAAGATTTTTTTCTGGCTAATTATACCCTTACAGAGGGTATTATAATTTTGACCAGATGTTAGCAACGCAGTGAAGGAGGCATCTCCGACCCCATAAAGTATATATATTCTTGATCAGCATCACCAGCCGAGTCGATCTAGCCATGTCCGTCTGTCTGTCCGTCTGTCGGTTTCTACGCGAACTAGTCTCTCAGTTTTTGAGCTATCGAGCTGATAGTCTTATTTCTTTAGCACGCAGTATATATGTCGGAACGACCGAAATCGGATTACTATATCTTATAGCTGCCATAGGAATGATGGCGAAATTAATAAAAAAAAATAATTTAACTTCTCTGATTTTCAACCTATTTCTATAAATTTTGAGCTATAGCAGTTTTTTGTGGTTCTAGAATTACGGTTTTAATTTCATTAAGATCGGACAACTATATCATATAGCTGCCATAGAAGCGATCGGTTGATTTAGATGAAAATTAAGTTTCTATATGTAAAATGTAAAATTTACAAAATGTGATATTTTTTTTTATCATTACTAAAATGGTTCGATTTTCAATGATCCAATTTGCAGACTGCAAGGGTATACCAATTTCGGTTTACAGAAGTTAGCTTTCTTTCTCGTTTTTAATTTAAGCTTTTAAATCTACATTTTAAGCCACGACAAAGTAAAATAATTCCAAGTGTGCATGCAGAAGTAAGTGAAACAGCAGAGCCAGAAGTATGCCCACGACAAGTAGCATTTTTCAGAAGTTTCTCAGAAACAGAGTCGCCTTCGAAAGGTCCTCCAAGCTGGTTCTCGTGGTACACGGCAACGTTAAGATGTCGAAGGGCAAGACGTCGGCGCAGTGCGCCCACGCAGAGGTCATGTGCTACCATAACGCAAACAAATTCTGTTTTTTTCTTTATTTACACTTTTTTTGTACAAGAAAATGACAATAAAATCCAGCACAACCTTTTCCGACAACGTTTGACGAACAACTGTAAAAATATAGTCCCCAATTGAGGGCAGCTTTCTCGATGAGACTACCTTTATATAATTGTATCATGGGCCGTACCCTGAAATATACAACTTAAATTGTCCCGGACTCAAAATCGTAGCATCATCAAAACACATGGGTTAACAAAATAGGAGTTTGGAAGCAGTAAAGTTAAAGTGTGTCTTTAAACATAAAAAATCGGCATTTTGTATTTATTAAATCAATTAAAATCAAAATTTAAATAAAAGGGGATCGTTTGCTGGTGTAATTAAAGTGTCTAAAATTTTTAGAAAAATATTCGAAGCGCGTTCGAGGTTTATAGTATCCTTAAAGGGCCAGCCCCAGCGTTTGAACTTAAATTTTCATTAAAAGGCACACAGTTTGTTATATTTTACTGCGAAAACGAGTAAACATTTGTTAGGCAGGATTTGCCCAATTATTAAATAAATGGAACAGATCATTTATGTGGGGATCGGTGTGCCATATTCGTTCAGAATAACCCACCACAGTCCGGAAAAGGCGAAAACAAGAAGGAGGTTGCAGCGAATGACGAAGCTAAATAGATAATGAAAAAATTCCAAAGACGAAACGGCACGGCTTAAATCTTAATTCAACTCAAACTCAAACTCAAACAAAAAAGTACCTTTTAAAATCTATATAATATACTTGTAAAACTATAATCCAGTGGGACTTCCCATTTAATATTGACAATCAATCCCACATGAATGTAAATATTGTGTATATAGTATATACATATTACACTAGTTTATATAATAGTTAAGTAAGCTGAACAAAGTTAGGTTAAATTAGCTAGCCGAAATTTAAAAACAACAAGCAAGTACCAGTATTTGAGCAGATCTTTGAATAGTGCGGTCAGTAATAAAGAGATAAATATAAAACAAATCTCTACAAGTTCTGTTTTCGGTAAACGAACTTGAAATTCCAACACTGGAAAGCCAAAACTATTTGTCAGGTAGAGGATGTTATCTAAGAAGCTTACGAGCAACGACATATATATTGTTCAAATGTATTGAACAATGGTCATTAGTTTATCTAACGAAGAACAAAGAAACCTTTGGAGAAGTTTGTACATAAATAGTTGCCGCCAACTTCATAGTATCAGTGCCCACATGGAACTCACGGCGGTAAGAACTAACCTGCATTTTCAAGTTCTTTAAATAATTTAACAATTCTAGACAATGAGATCCAGTTTGTGTTTTGTCCTGTGCACTGCACTAGCGATATCCACTTGCTCAAGTCAAACCACCACAACCCGCTCAGCGTTGTGCATAATCTTTCCCGCTTTGTGTGCAACAACGACCACGCAGGCGCCAACAACCACCGTCGCACCAACAACGACAACACAAATAACAACAACCGCAGCTACAACTGAAAACATATTATGCATACTTTTTCCCCAATTGCCTATATGTTTAACAACCACCTCACAGCCAACCACAACCACCGTCGCAACTACAACGACTGCAGAAATAACAACAACCACTCTTGCTCCTACGACGACTGAAGAAGTTACAACAACCACTGTTGCTCCTACGACGACAGAAGAAGTAACAACAACCACTGTTGCTCCTACGACGACTGAGGAAATAACAACAACCACTATTGCTCCAACGACGACGGAAGAAGTAACAACAACCACTGATGCTCCAACGACGACTGAGGAAATAACAACAACCACAATTGCTCCTACGACGACTGAAGAAGTTACAACAACCACTGTTGCTCCTACGACGACTGAGGAAGTAACAACAACCACTGCTGCTCCAACGACGACTGAAGAAGTAACAACAACCACTGTTGCTCCTACGACGACTGAGGAAATAACAACAACCACTATTGCTCCAACGACGACGGAAGAAGTAACAACAACCACTGCTGCTCCAACGACGACTGAAGAAGTTACAACAACCACTGTTGCTCCTACGACGACAGAAGAAGTAACAACAACCACTGTTGCTCCTACGACGACTGAGGAAATAACAACAACCACAATTGCTCCTACGACGACTGAAGAAGTTACAACAACCACTGTTGCTCCTACGACGACAGAAGAAGTAACAACAACCACTGTTGCTCCTACGACGACTGAGGAAATAACAACAACCACTATTGCTCCAACGACGACGGAAGAAGTAACAACAACCACTGATGCTCCAACGACGACTGAAGAAGTTACAACAACCACTGTTGCTCCTACGACGACAGAAGAAGTAACAACAACCACTGTTGCTCCTACGACGACTGAGGAAATAACAACAACCACTGTTGCTCCTACGACGACGGAAGAAGTAACAACAACCACTGATGCTCCAACGACGACTGAGGAAATAACAACAACCACAATTGCTCCTACGACGACTGAAGAAGTTACAACAACCACTGTTGCTCCTACGACGACTGAGGAAGTAACAACAACCACTGTTGCTCCTACGACGACTGAGGAAATAACAACAACCACTATTGCTCCAACGACGACGGAAGAAGTAACAACAACCACTGATGCTCCAACAACGACTGAGGATATGACAACAACCACTGTTGCTCCTACAACCACTGAAGCAATAACAACATCTACAGCAACCACTGAGTCCTTAATATGCATACTCTTTCCGCAATTGCCTTTCTGTACACCAACCACCACGCAAGCAACAACAACGACTGCAGAAATAACGACAACCACTGATGCTCCAACGACGACTGAGGAAATAACAACAACCACTATTGCTCCTACGACGACTGAAGAAGTTACAACAACCACTGTTGCTCCTACGACGACTGAAGAAGTAACAACAACCTCTGTTGCTCCTACGACGACTGAGGAAATAACAACAACCACTATTTCTCCAACGACGACGGAAGAAGTAACAACAACTTCAATAGCAACCACTGAGTCTTTAATATGCATACTATTTCCGCAATTGCCTTTCTGTTCACCAACCACCACGCAAGCAACGACAACGACTGAGGATATGACAACAACCACTGTTGCTCCTACAACCACTGAAGCAATAACGACAACATCTACAGCAACCACTGAGGCCTTAATATGCATACTCTTTCCGCAATTACCTTTCTGTACACCAACCACCACGCAAGCAACAACAACGACTGCAGTAATAACGACAACCACTGTTGCTCCTACGACAACGGAAGAAATAACAACAACCACTGTTGCTCCTACGACGACTGAAGATATAACAACAACCACTGAGTCCTTAATATGCATACTATTTCCGCAATTGCCGTTCTGCTCGCCAACCACTACGCAAGCAACAACAACCACTGAAGATATAACAACAACCACTGTTGCTCCTACAACCACTGAATCAATAACAACAACATCTATAGCAACCACTGAGTCCTTAATATGCATACTCTTTCCGCAATTGCCTTTCTGTACACCAACTACCACGCAAGCAACGACAACGACTGAAGAAATAACAACAACCACTGTTGCTTCTACGATGACTGAAGAAGTAACAACAACCACTGTTGCTCCTACGACGACTGAAGAAGTAACAACAACCACTAAAGAAATAACAACGACCACTATAGCTCCAACAACCACTGAAGAAATAACTACAACCACCGTTGCTCCTACTATCACTGACGAAACTACTCGGCCAACCGATTCTCAACCACATCATGGCCATCACCATCATCTTCATTATCATGAGATTGTTGGGGCGTCAGGCTTTCCATTTCCACCACCCTTACCGCCTTTTCCGTTCCCCGGACCCTTGCCAGAAGCTGAATCTGCTGTGTTAGGTTTGCTGCCGTTACCACTACCTCCTTTAATTCCAGCAAGACCTGTACGACCCAATCCGCATCCAGCGAGACCACCTCACCCATTCGGCAACCTATTTGGAAAATAATATGTACTATTTGTCATGACACAATTCCGAATTTCACACATGAGAATCGATATTTTATCACGTAATATTTCAGAAATTACTGTATTATTGTATTACTGTATCAAAGAAAACTTTTAAATTCAACTTCTTATTCAGTTCTTCAAATTAAAACGAAATTAAAACAAATGTTATTGAACCTCCTTTCATTAAAAAAAAAACTTCAAGCGGTACACATAATATAAACTTATATATTATGAATCTGCAGACGATTTGGTTTTTATAAACTGTATATGATCTTTTAGTTTACGAGGTACTTGGCTGGAAGTTTCCAGGAGGTATATTACTTAATAACCAAATTCCGAGCGGCTTCGCCCGATGTAAAAATAATATACGGAAAAATCGAAACAAAAAATGGGAGACCGGATCAGAATTGGTAATTTTTTAGGACTTCTTTCTTTCTTATAACTCGATATTTGAATAATATTTTCGTTGAGTTAGCTAGTCAAGGTAGTAGTGGGCGTCGGCTTTGAGTTCAGTTAATATAGGATGCATTAAGATAATATGGAAAATTCGATAAATTCTAACTTTCGAAATTTCTGCTTACACCCGGTACCCATAGGGTACAAGGGTATTATAAGTTAGTGACAACCGAGAATGTATGCAACAGGCACAAGGAGGCATCTCCGATCCCATAAAGTATATATATTCTTGATCAGCATTACAAGCCGAGTTGATCTAGGCATGTCCGTCTGTCTTTTTGTCCGTCTGTCCTTCTGTCCGTCTATCCGTCTATCCGTTGCTACGAAACTAGTCTCCCAGTTTTTACGCTATCTGAATGAAACTTTGCAGATGGTCTTCTTTCTATGCAGCTATATATACTGTATGCTAGTATGTCGGGACGGCCCGAATCGGACCACTATATCTTATAGCTGTCATAGGAACGATAGCGCCAAAATATTATATTTTCGATATTTTCAAATAAATTGGGCTCTAATTAAATGTATGACCCTTTAAATATATTATAGCTATACATTTTTAATTTTATGCAAATCGGACCGCTATATTTTATAACTGCCATAGGAATGATCGGAAAATTAATGGAAACAAATTATAACTTCTCTGTTTCTCAACGTATTTTTATAACTTTCGAGATATAGCTGATTTTTTCGGTTTTAAAATAACGGTTTTAATTTCATTAAAATCTGACAGCTATATCATATAGCTGCCATAGAAGCGATGGGTTGATTTATACGAAAATGTAAAATGTAATTGTTATAAAAATGTAAAAACTTCAATATGTTTTTGTATTTTTCCAAAATGGATCGACTGTCAAACTTCGGTTTACCGAATTTAGCTTTCTTTCTTGTTATTGTATTAAATCCGCCGCTCAAACTAGCACCCTAATTAATAAATTAATGTCTTATATCAAATCGGCACCCAAGGAACACCACGGGGAAGCCATTAAATAAATGGGGTGTTTTTAAAGAAAAAACATTAAAGACCTACAAGTCGGCTTGTGATGCCTAAAAACTACACCAATAAAGCTATCATCGTGGAACTGGGGATATATTCAAAGGTGGTATTGAAGATGTTTAATAAATTTTTTCATAACAAATTTTTACAAAATGACGAACTTATGCAGAATTTGCTACAGCGCTTAGAGGTTTGAGTGAGTATGGACACGATAGAGCTCGTAATTCGTGTCGGAAACAAAAAAACTAAAATTATGTGTGTTCATTATAGAGGTATCCTTTATTTAAACCTTAAAAACGTAAAAAAAAGGACAAAAAAAATTTAATTCTGTTTTGAAACAACAAAAAAAACAATTTATTTTTTAGAAAATAAATTTCTTTTTCCAACCCCCCAAAAAAAAAAAAAAGTTTTTTAACGAAGACTTAGGTTAAAATAGAAGAGCATGTTGCATAGTTTCTTGCGAATCGTGTCCATAAGAAAGCAAAAAACGGTAAAATAAGAAGTGGACAAAAGGCAGTCTAAGGCGAGGCACTTCGAATTTGAATTCGAACTCGAAATTTTTACTGCCAATTCTACAAATGATAAACTATTTTTTAAAGTAAACACAATTTTTCGGCAAAAAATTTCGGTCTACATGTATGTCCTCCCATAAGACCAGCGGCCTCCACTGGGTTTTAAACGCTCAATCATCTCTGCGTCTGGACTACAAGGTCCTGCTCTACAACTGCCAACCGGCGTAGCCTCCACCCGATCTTGGGGTCATTGTGCCCTGTTCCGCGTAACAGAGAGCGCCCACCATGCTGAGTACACCTAAGAGGATCTAGACGATGAGCGATTGGCCAATGGAGCCGGAGAATTTTGAGATATAGCAGTTTTTTTTAAACGTATTTCTTTAAATTCCGAGATATAGCTGTATTTTACGGTTTTAGAATTACGGTTTTAATTTCATTAAGATCGGATTACTATATCATATACTTCGCTGTTACACTTGTCGCTGTTGGACGTGCCTTTCATCGCTCTACCTTCATACAAAGTTTTCTCAGTGAAAATCTATTCTATTAAACCCAAATTTTTGGCAATCGGTCAGGGATTCCGTGATCTGTGTCAATCGGAAACAATTGATTCGTGTTAATCAAAGCCAGTGACTTTAAACTCGCATATCTATTCTCAGTTTTAATAACTTTCGTATTACGCTTTGCTGCTCTGTTCCTCTTGAGCACAGCGTTAACCGCTTACAATTGCACCGTGTGGTTGTTGTTGCTGCTGAGCATTGCGTTTACCGCTTACTACCGTGCCGTGTGGTTGTTGTTGCTGCCGAACAACTACACGCTCTTGTAATTTCTCTGAGCTTGGACAAAAGCTTTTAGTCGCGCTCTTTGCTTTCTTGTTTTGTGCGGTTCTTCTCCGCAAAATATTTAAAATAATTTCTTAACTTATTAACCAATATCTTGCGTTTGTGCTGCCACTGCATTTATCTGATCTGAATTTTTCTGCACACAAGAAAAATGAGTACCTGCTGCTTCCCTACTTGCACGAATGGCCGCAAATTTACCGCGCGGCAATCTACTGTTTATTGTTGGCTCTGCGACAATGTTGCACACCCGGTATGCGCCGAGATGGGGCATACTGGTGCACGAGTTGCGGATCGTGTTCGAGCTCATGACGGTTTGGATTGGACGTGCCCGAGCTGCTTGCATATAAAAAAGGAAATGAGAGCTTTTATGAGGCAGACTCACCTAGAGTTTCAGTCTCTTGCGGCCGGTTTCAAGGATTTATTAAGCCGTTTCCAGACGACGGAATCTCATTTTAAAACATTGAAGCTGCTGAGTGACTCATCAAACATAAAGAGGTGTATAATTACTAACAAAGATTTACAAGTTACAGACCCTGCAACCCCCCTTTTGCTGTTCAGCCCGGGAATTGGAACCACCAACAACGTTTTGACCGTAGCTGACGGCTCCGATGATGAAGACGATATTGCAAATGTATCTGGAATCGTACAAAGTGCTGGCCCAAGCTTGAGGCTAACTGAGTCCAGCATGTCACCTAGTTTGGAACCAGTAATCGATGCCCAACCATCAGCGTCGCAAGCCGCTGCATCTAAAAACGCTTCGCTTGCACCCGCCCGATCGGCTGCAACTTCGGATCTTACTGACGTTCCAAACTCGGTTTATGCCAACCCCGTATTACCTCCGACAGTCATAATTTCGGCACCATCGTCTAGACCACTGAATTCAAATTCAGCAATATCTGGAGTGGCACCAAGGAAGCCGGCACCTTTAGCTGGCGTTGCCCGCAAAAAGTTCGTGTTTGTCCCAGACTCAACCCAGACGCTTCTGAATCCGATGTTAAGACCCATTTGAGCAGCAAACTGAATGTTTCTGGCACCGAATTTTCTGTCTCCAAGTTCAGTTTTAAGCAAAGACGTGATATATCTTCGTTTAAGATTGGACTTTCTGATGTTCTCCTTGATAAGGTTCTTGATATTTCTGTATGGCCGGAGCATGCTATTGTTCAAACATTATGCAAACAAGATGAATCCTCAGGTTCGCGGGCCTCAGACTCCAAAAAACTAAGCGACTCATTTTCCATACACTACCAGAATGTTCGTAGTTTACTCGGCAAACTGAGTAAGCTGCATGTCAATAGTGTCTCCTTTGAAGCCAATGTGATTGCCTTTACGGAAACGTGGCTCAACTCCTCTGTCTCTGACTGCGAATTATTTGCTGGCAACTATGTTATCTATAGATGTGATCGTGCAACGCGTATTGGCGGCGGTGTCCTTATTGCCGTTAAGTCTGATTTAGTCTCCGAACCAATTCCCATAATGGGCATGGAGTGCATGTTAGAGTTTGTGGCTGTTCGAATTAGAGTTCACTATTATTTTGTGTACGTCTCATGCTCATATATTCCACCTAGGTCGGATATCAACATATACCAACAGCATTTAGCTTTAATTCAGAGTATTCAATCAACCCTTGGCAATAATGACCTCTTATTGTTATGGGAGATTTCAATTTGCCTGCCATTTCTTGGCAGCCCTCATCTGAATCGAACATTCTTGTTCCCACTGTACCCCACGATCTGGTACATGGCCTTATTGACCTTTCATTGGGACAATTAAACGCTGTGAGGAACTGCTCTAGTAAAATTTTAGATCTAATTTTTGCTTCAGAGTTTGCTAATGCCTATGTCTCTAGAATTGACCCTCTCTCCAGCCCCGAAGACGCTTATCATCCCACACTTGAAATAATTTTAGAAGCTTCAGCTCCATTATTGCCATGCCCTGAAGTCGAGCCAGCAACGTTTCGTTGCTTTCGCAAAGCCAATTTCATTGAAATGAATACTTACTTCTCCTCTGTGGACTGGTCCTTTAGGGATTCACCTGAAAGTCCATCTAACATTGTTGAACGGTTTTACCGGATACTGGAATCGGTTTTTGAGAATTATGTGCCGTCATTTTCTTCATCCAACGTGTTCCATAAGCCCCCCTGGTTCTCTCGCAGACTCTCTTATATAAAAAACTATAAGTCTAGACTTTTTAAGAAATATAAGAAAACAGGGCTGCAAGTTGACCTTTCAAATTATTTAACTGCTCGTTCAAATTTCTTAACCCACAATTCCGAATGCTATACAAATTACCTGATTCGTTGTAAGAATGAGTTTCAGGATAACCCTAAACAGTTTTATGCGTTCGTTAATTCAAAACGTAAGTCACAACAATTTCCATCTTGTCTTCATTTCAACACTATTTCCACCTCTAATGAGTCCGATATTGCAAATTTATTTGCAAATTTCTTCCAATCTACATATTCATCTGTTAGTTTCGACAATACCTCATCCTATCCTTACCGACTTCCACACTCTAATTGTATTTTTATGCCATTGATTAGTGAAGATGATGTTCTTCAAAATCTTCTAACTATCAAGTCCTCCTTCTCCTCTGGTCCAGATCTGGTACCAAGCTGCGTGTTAAAAAATTGTGCTAAAGCTTTGAGTAAACCACTGGCAAAACTTTTTCAATTATCCCTTCAGAACTCATTTTTTCCTGAGGTTTGGAAGGAATCTTTTATCATTCCGCTTCATAAAAAGGGAAGTAAAGCTAACATCGAAAACTACCGAGGGATAGCAAAACTCAGTGCGATTCCCAAGTTATTCGAGTTATTAATTACTGCTCAACTACAGCACCAATGCAGCTCGATTATGTCCTCCTCGGAGCACGACTTTATGAAACGTAGATCAACGTCCACAAATCTTCTTGAGTTTGTTTCTATTATATGGAATGCGTTTAAAACGAATGCCCAAACTGACGTTATTTTTACAGACTTCAGTAAGGCTTTCGACTCCGTGAACCACCAGTTACTGTTAAAAAAACGTATTCTTTTAGGATTCCCTATAACGCTGACCAATTGGATTTCGACTTATTTATCGAACCGAACACAGAGGGTAGTCTTCAAGGGTTTTTTCTCAAACCTTGTCCTTGTGACTTCTGGTGTTCCTCAAGGGAGCCATCTTGGACCTCTGCTATTCGGCCCCTTTATAAATGATTTACCTCAGGTAGTTCAGCATTCACACGAAATGATGTATGCGGATGACGTAAAACTTTGTTTGCCACTCACGCAGTCTGACTCTCATACACGTACACTCTTACAGTCTGACTTGGACAACCTTCAGTCTTGGTGCGTCCAAAATTTGCTGTTCCTAAACAACTCTAAGTGTAGCTTCATGTCCTTTTATAGGAGAAATCTTTATCTGACTAATTATTCTATAGGGTCGTGCGAGCTTGAGCGCATTTATACGGTGACAGATCTTGGAGTCTTATTTAACCATAATCTAAACTTCACCGATCACATTGACATCATTGTCGGGAAAGCAAAAGGAGTTTTTGCTTTTGTCAAGCGATGGTCGAAGGAGTTTGAGGATCCCTAAACGACTTAACTTCTTTATATTTCGCTGGTTCGCCCGATTCTGGAATGTTCCTTTTGTTCGCCTTACGGGGATTAAACTGGGAACTTCATCGTCACCTGCCATCCTACGCTGACAGACTGCGCCTACTGAACCTGCCCTCGCTCAAGGATCGCCGGACCTGCCATGGAGTGATGTTCCTGCACAAGTTGATTACTGGGCACATCAACTCGTCTCACCTTCTTGGCCAAATTCGATTCGCCATACCTATAAGGCCGTCTCGTAATTTTCGGCCTATTGCCATGCAATTTTGCAAATCTAATTTTGAAACACATGATCCTTTTCGCGTTTTATGTTTGTCGTACAATGATCTGTACTTTTTGTTATATGTTGAAATGTCCCTTGAGTTTAATGTAAATAATATAATTATACATTTGTCCTTGCCTCCGCCCACTTGATGTGAGTCGGAGCATATCATTAAAAATTACTCCAAATTGGGCGGAGGTATTGTGATACTAGCAGATATTTGCTATTGAAAATAAATAAATAAATAAATAGCTGACATAGAAATTAATAGAAATAGATCGGTCGATTTATACGAAAATGTAAAATTCTACATGTAAAATTTAAAATTTACAAAATCTACAAAATTCGATATTTTTTCAACATAACAAAAATGGATGGAGTTTCAATGATCCAATTGCAGACTGCAAGGGTATACAAGCTTCGGTTTACCGAAGTTAGCTCTCTTTCTTGTTCTTTTTTTATTTTCTCTCTTATATATATATTTTTTTTGCTTTTATACAAAAGAAACATTGTCGACAAGAATCGCTAAATTCTTTATTATAAAAACAATTTTAACAAAACATACAACTATTTTAATAGTATTTTTAACAACAACCAATGGTTTTATTAAAATTTTTAATGATAATGTATGTACAATTTTAAATTGCCTTTTAGTGTAAAGCAAGCGTTTAGGTACCGGGTATCTCACAGTCGAGCACAGACGACTGTAGCTTTCTTACTTGTTTAGTTAGTTTTGTCTGATACCTCATTTTGTTGGAAATTTTATTGGTAATAAAATTAAAAATTAAAAGATAAACTAATATTTTTTTTTAATATTTTTAACTTAAAATAAGGTACATAACCTCAAAAATATACCAACATTTTCGAGGATTTTAGTTGTTTTAATATTTTTATATCCTTGCAGAGGGTATTTGCCATGACATTTTCGACGCAGTGAAGAAGGCATCTCCGACCGCAAAAAAACATTATTCTTGATCAGCATCACCAGCCAAGTCGATATAGCCATGTCTATCCGTCCGTGTTGGTAAACATATCTCAGAGACTATAAGAGCTATAGCCACCAAATTTGGTGACAGCATTCTAATCCGTTGCACGCAGATCAAGGCTGTTTTAATATTTGACCACGCCCACGTCCGCCCCCGAAAATCATAAAAAACGTTATATAAGCTATAGTCTAGTATTCGACTTAAAATAAATACATTACCTAAATAAATAGGGCTTTGCGGTCATTTTTGGAAAATTTGAGTAAAAACATTTGATAAACTTGGGAGTTATCAGGCAATAAAGTGGGAATTTAACGATCTACAAGACACCTAATGCTTGTTGCGAAGCTGCATGTTGCCGACCGAGTCGAGGGTTTGATTCCAAGCGCAGGCGAAATTTTTTAACAACTTTTTATTTATTTTATTATTTTAATTTTTTGTTTTTTTTTTAATGTATTTATTAAATAATCAGAAGGAAAACAAAGAAAAATATTACAAACAAAATTCTTCGGAGTGAGCGCTATTTGAACTCATGCTTATTTGGCCAAACCCCCCACTCAGTCCTCTAGGCTACACCCTTTGTTATGTAATTCGCGGCAGTTGTCGCACTATAAATCTTCAATACTTTTGCTCTAAAAAGCGATATTATTTTTAGAATACACTGCAGCAAACAAATGTGTGCGAAAAGGAAAGCCAGTCGCTTTTATTGGCTGGTTGCGATCAAGTGAGTGCTGGTGCGTCGTCAAGAAATCGGATATTAGGCTTCAATAGTTTAAAAAGCTCAATTTTTATTACGATGGGTTTTTTTAAATTAACGATTGTTCTAATTCGACTGAGTGTTTGTTCGGAAAGTTAACGTTTGGGTACCGGGTATCTCACAGTCGAACGCACTTGACTGCAGCTTTCTTACTTGTTTGTTTTCATTTTCATTTTAATTTCTTGAATAAATAAATGTTTTGCTTTTTATTTTTTATACAAATTCCAGTGAGATTTTTAAATTATATTTTATAATATAAACTAATTCTGGAAAGCATCGAAAAACATCGATGTTTGCAGACGATGCTTTCCAAAATTATTTTATATTATTTTTAAATTATACTTTCCAAAATTTGTTATATTATTTTTATATTATATTTTATAATATAAAATAATTTTGGAAAGCATCGAAAAACATCGATGTCTGCAAATATCGATGTTTCTGCACCTCTACTAGACGTCTTGAAGATGTTAGAAAGTAACGAGAAAGAAAGCTAACTTCGGTAAACCGAAGTTGGTATACCCTTGCAGTCTGCAATTGGAACATTAAAAATCGAACCATTTTAGTAATGTTGAAAAAATATCGAATTTTGAAAATTTTACATTTTACATGTAGAATTTTACATTTTCATATAAATCGACCGATCGCTTCTTTGACAGCTATATGATATAGTGGTCCGATCTTAATGAAATTAAAACCGTAATTCAAGAACCATAAAAAACTGCTATATCTGAAAATGTATAGAAATACGTTGAAAAACAGAGAAGTTAAATTTTTTTTACATTAATTTCGCCATCATTCCTATGGCAGGTATAGGATATAGTAGTCCGATTTCGGTCGTTCCGACATATATACTGCGTTCTAAGGAAATAAGACTATGCTGAAAATTTCAGCCGATAGCTCAAAAACTGAGAGCCTAGTTCGCGTAGAAACCGACAGAAGGACAGACGGACATGGCTAGATCGACTCGGCTGGTGATGCTTTATGGGGTCGGAGATGCCTCCTTCACTGCGTTGCAAACATCAGGTCAAAATTATAATACCCTCTGCAAGGGTATAAAAATGTTTTACTTCTCTGTTTTTAATCGTATTTCTATAAATTTTGAGATATAGCAGGTTTTTATGGTTCTAGAATTACGGTTTTCATTTTTTTAAGATCGGACAACTATATCATATAGCTGCCATAGAAGCGATCGGTAGATTTATATGAAAATTTAAAATTCTACATGTAAAATGTAAAATTTACAAAATTCGATATTTTTTCAACATTACTAAAATGGTTCGATTTTCAATGATCCAATTGCAGACTGCAAGGGTATACCAACTTCGGTTTACCGAAGTTAGCTTTCTTTCTCGTTTTAATCAGGATTAGGGTCCTACGCTCAGCCAAAGATGTTCAGCCGATAGACCAGCAGTTCTCGCGACCTTTGCATGTGCTTTGCTTGCCTGGATATGAGCTGCAATTGGATAGGGAACTACTCCAGATCTTGGCCACTTCACCGCAGTATTCTCCCTACCAGAAGATCGTGTTCTATGAAGCCAAAATCTTATCGGATCGTTTCAGAATGGACGCTCTACTCAAGAGGAGCTTCTATTTACGATTCCTGAACATTGCAGGTCTCTGGGCCAGAGATGAGTAGCTATACTTCTACAGATGCCATCCATATCCGTGCTTCCGAACGGAGCAACTACCTCTGCAATCGTCGCCCATCTCTGACCAGATTTTTTCCAACATGCATACCATATTTTTCAGATCTAGTATGCCTTAAACAAAAAAGTCCGCTTCTGAAAAAGCTGTCACTGAGATCTGCCTATGGAAAAGAGCCCTGACTTCAGTCGTAATCAGAACACACTGTTCGAAGCATAGAAAAAATTGTGAGTGAAAATTAAAAAAAGGCAATTATTTTAGTAATTTTAGAAAATATTCCTTTCGCACGCTCAGTTCCCAGCTGCTGGTGGACCTTTCCTCCCCCATCTTTTATTCACCGCCTTCGTTTTTGGGTGAAGTTTTCAAGAACTCCTTAAAGCAGGCCTATGCGATGGGATGCTGCTTGATCACTATATTCTTGGCAATAGACGCGAAGTTGAGAACGTTCAGGTCCAGATCCTGACAGCACTCCGACCTGCCATACTTGCTACTCCCCGGATGACACATGAGAGATATAAATGGCGGCCGCATTGTTATTGCGATATTCGATTATATGGAGGAATCGCAAAGGCCGATGCTCGAATACGTGCATCATAAGAAACTGCGCAGGCTTGCGCATTTCTTGGTACACCTGGAACACCTTGGAGCAGCAGCATTGATCGAGGTAAACACACGAATGTCGAAGCGCTTCCTCGATAGCCTCCTGTACATATTTAACCAAATTAAATTATTTTTTTAGGGAAAAAATTTCCGCAATACTTACTACCCCTTTTTGCTCGAGCGTCTCATCTATATATGAGGTAGGCGAACCCACGTCGATCTTGAGGAGCAGTGATTCATTTTGTTTTTTGCCGGCATGTCACAAGCACATACAGAAATGAAATTTTTTAAGTAACAATTTTGTTCACTAAAAAATCGCGGCTGACCATTGCGTATACGACGAGGGCACCGCCTGCCCTACAGCTTTGACACCTTCCAGGTGATTGCGGCCAAGTACTACCGCAACTAAAACGACACCACGCCCGACGATCAGATACGTAATGTGACTTTTATGGATATAGCGCTGTGAGTATCACAGATATCCCCTCGATAAACATAAACATTAATCCTTGATTAATTAGGGGTGCTTGATCGCGAGGGTATGCGCGACCACTACGACCTGGTGGTGCTCTCTTCGCAGCCCACCTATCTCATCGAGGTGCGCATTAAGGTTCTGGACATCAACGACAACGCGCCCTAGTTCCCGGAGGCGAGCTCCGCCGTCTCCTTCTCTGAGAGCGTACGAGATCGTGGCCGGCAACGTAGACAACTCGTACCTGCACCTGTAGACCACAGGCAACCTGGATCCGGGAGTCGCAGGGCAGCTACCACCTGAACATCTCGGCGCGAGACGGAGGCTCTCCGTCGCGCCTGGGCTTCCTGCAGGTGAACGTGACCATATCTCTTCTTCTGAGCCAGAATGGCCGCACCCAGACAACGACCCAAACCATCAGCGAGGTGTTGATGTTTTTTGCCTCCTTCAGACGCAGGCCAGCGGTCCCAGTGTTGTTTCATTAGCTCGGAGCCCGCCAAATCGCAGAAGTTGTAGGAGCTCTGGGTGGTAATGCCCGAGCGATGGCACTTGATCATTTCCACGATGAAGACTCAGTGGGAGCGACTGGAGTTGGCATTCACCGAAGTGGCGGCGGACGTGGACCGCTGCTGGCCCAAACGCAACAGACGCTTCGCCTTATCGCCTCCTTGCTGTCTTTGAAGAACAGCTCCTTGTCGAACACCTAGATTCTCCCAGTAGCGCTCCACATACGCCGCCTCCTCGGTGAACGCCTATTCCAGTCGTGCGCACTGCGTCTTCACCGTGGACGTACTCAAGTACAATCGCTGAGGCATCACCACTTAGAGCTCGTACAAGTTCTGCGACCTGGCGGGCTCGGAGCAAGTAAATAACACCGGCACCACCGGTCTACGTCTAAAGGAGGCCAAAAATATTAACACATCGCTGACGACCCTGGGACGTTGTCTAGATGCGGCCAGCACGGCGCAGAGGAAGAAAAACGCCGATGTGATCCCCTATCGAGATTCCAAGCTGACGATGCTGCTACAGGCGGCCCAGTTGGGCAAGAAGTTGGCCATGATCGTCACGGTCACGCCAGTGGACAAGTACTACGAGAGGAAAGTTCTTCGGCATTACGTGTATTGGAAGACAAGTGAAACGGTCATACGTATTTTAAATCAGCTTCGTTTTGGAATAGCTCATCTGCGCACAATGACCACCGACGCCGTGGCCCAGATTCTGTCGATCATGAATACCGTTTATTTTTCCCCTTACTATGGGTACAATATTCTTTCCTGGATCGACGACCAGGACAAGGGCTGCTCTACCGGCTGTTGCTAGGGATTCTGTTTGTACCAAATATAATTCACCACCATCTGGGTGGTGGCGGTGGTGATTCGAAGCTACTTGGTTCTTAATGGATGCGCGACTCTGATTGTAAACCATATTGATGGCATTCATTTGGCTAGAGTTGCGCTGGTACTGCTCCTGCACCCGGTTCTGTCCATTACTGTACATGTTCTTCTCGAGCTCGGCAATGAAGGATTTGTCCAGCCAGACACTCCTCTCAGCGGGCGGTGGCCGTCGCCTCTGACGCACAGTGGGGTATTGGACCCGAAAAGTGGCGATTAATTAAAAAAACGATTTTTGCATTCGATGCATATGATTATATTTTTTTGTTAATACATAAAATTCTGCATTTAACCGTATATAAGTTTTTCTCCTCAACCTAACAGAGGCTGAGGAATCGGTTGTCGAAGTTGCAATATATTTTCGGTGTCTTTAAAAAAGTAAAAAAAATCCATTTTTTGAGCATTTAAAAAAAAATTGTTCCCTTAAACGAAAATATACGTCAAAGAAGTTATGCAATCTCTACTATTTTTTAAATATTTTTTTAACAATATAACTTTCAATTTTATAAATAAACTTATAGCAAATACAAAAAATGCGCTAAAAATTTCACATTTTTATACCCGGTACCCATAGGGTACAAGGGTATTATAAGTTAGTGCCAACCGAGAATGTATGTAACAGGCAGAAGGAGAAATCTCCGACCCTATAAAGTATATATATTCTTGATCAGCGTCACCAGCCACAGTCGATTTAGCCATGTCCGTCTGTCCGTCTGTCCGTCCGTGTGAAACAACAGATCTCAGAGACTATAAGAGCTAGAGTTACCAAATTTGGTGACAACATTGGAATCTGTTGCACGCAGATCAAGTTTGTTTTAAAAATTTGCCACGCCCACTTGCGCCCTCATAAATCATAAAAAACGTTATTAAGCTATACTCGTTATTTTCGGGTTAAAGTTAATAGATACAAAAAATGAATAAAATAGAGCGGACGCTTCCTGAAAATTTCAGTAAAATCGGATGATAAACCTGGGAGATATTAGCAAGCTATAAGGTTAGAATTTTAACACACCGCCCTTAGGCACTGCTGTTGCAAGCTGTAGCCGACAGGTGGCGCATTCGAGCCTTGGCCGTGCGATATAATGGCGCCAATGTATGTATGTACAATGTATGTATGTACAATTTTAATTTGTCTTTTAATGTGAAGCGCAAACGTTTAGGTACTGGGTATCTCACAGTCGAGCACAGTCGACTGTAGCTTTCTTACTTGTTTAACTTTAGGTAGACAAAAAGTAATGCGCCACGCGGTCCCATGCGATATTTTAAAATTTTTTTTTAATGTTATTCCCTAGGTATTCAGCTTAACCGCCTCATTCACACAATTAATTAATTAAAATTAATTAATGTTAATAAAATTTTGTAAGATTATTAAGTCAATAATAAAATATAATTAAAAATACTATTTTTTTTTTAAACTTGGTATTTTTAGTAAAAAATTAAATAAATTAAACTATTTTTTATATGGCAGCTATAAGATATGGGTATTTCCATAATGTCGCACGCGACATTCGTACGCATTCAAAGAGAAAAAAAAGTATGGATTTTTTTTTTTTTTTTTTTTATAAATGTTAATTTATAGCTCTTGCCTAGAACTATAATTGGTGCAAGTGTTGATTTTGAGTGTTTGATCAAATTTAAGAAAATTAAAAAAAGTGAAGGATTTGCACGCGACAAAAACAGAAGTCACTTTCGCGGCGAGCTGTTTAAAAACTGATTTTAATGAAACTAATTTTAAAATGTTATGCGATAATGTCAGTTTCATATGCTTTTACAATCAGAAATATAGCGCAATTTTTTTTAAATTTAATTTTAATCAGATTCGCACGCGACAGCTGGTTCGAAATTTTTTTTTACAATAATTTTTTATTTTATATTTAATAAGAATGCATAACATAATATATAGCAGCCTTTATTAAATTATATATATTTATTTTCATAACCAAAATTTATTAACTTAGTATAAATCCAATAAAGTGCAAACAAAAAAACAAGTAAATCCATTTTACAAAGGTATAAACAACGAAAACTAAATTACATCAATCTAGAATAAGATTATAAATGTCAAAAACTTTTATTCTAGAACAATATGCAGTTCTAGCTGCTTTTACCTTTTGGCCATCACAACAAAATGAGTGAAACTGTGAAATACCTGGAATGCTTTTCACATTTTTCCATTTATCCTGCAACTTGTAAAGATTAATTAAAGTTTCGATTTCAGCAGACGGCATAAAAACAATCTTAATTCCATGTACATTGTTTTCAGCACAATTAAAGCACTCCAGTGCATCGGGTATGACGAGGTTTCTTGATTTCGTTAACTGCCATACTTTCCTTTTGATGACGGCTCCAACTCCATCAACGGCGCCCTTTCCATGAGAACTGGCAAAGAAATTCCACTCAATGTTGTTGCACCCAATTTGTTGACCTATATCAGTCAAGCTAGTTAAAATAAATTTATTTTTAAATTGTGCGCAGCAGCCATCAGAAAAGATAGAAATATTTGAAAATTGCCCATAAATTTTGGTAATTTTTTTTAGCATACTTAAAACAAACACAAAAACGTCCTGTTTATTATGTGTAAGTTTGTCGCTTATAACCGCAAAAGACTGTGAAGCACCAGCTAACCAAGCAACGCAGGTGAAAACGGTTACTTACCGGTAACTAAAATGCGCACTTTGAACTTCATTTTGGTGTGTTAACCTATAATTTTCTGCAAAGTCTATTTGCAGAATTAATTCAGAAGGCTTCAAATTCCTCCTTGATTCAGCAAAATATTTCTGCTGCTCTCGTTTTACCAAAAAATGGGTCTTAAATGAAAGCATATTTCCTTCTAAGTTATGGATTAACTCTGCTGCAGTAGAAGATGTATTGGATAGCATTACATGGTTATCTATTTTTCGCCATTGTTGCCAATTCACCTCATTTTCCATATTGGGTAAATATGCCACAGGTATATAATCATCTTTTAAATTTGTTATGCATTTTCTACAATTATTTGTCATGCAATTTTCGTTGAGAATATTGCAGCAAATAGATTTAAAAAAAGTTTCAATATTTTGTGGGAATAATGGTATAACTTTTGCGCAGCTTTCCTAAAGAAACCCAAAATTTGCATGATGCATGCAAACACACATGTTGTGCGGCATTTTATTAGTGAGCTGCACATGACGAGGTCGCATTTAAAAAAAACTCGATTTGCACACTTTTTTATTTGGAAAGTCTTTCTCAAATAGACTATAGGTTTCTGTAACGGTTAATAACATAAAGCGTTTAGCTTTTACTTGACCGTCAATTATAAGCGTATCTTTTTTTCCAGCAGCTTGTACGCTAATATTATCATTTTCATAAAACTGTCTAATAACATTCTCTTCTTCTTCATCTTTTTCAGAGAAAGGTGCCTTGTTCTGATATATGTTTTCATTTTTATTTGTTTGATTATATTTATCATTCAAAACTTTAAGCACCTTGAGCCTCCTTTCCATATCCGTTGGCAACACAGCCTCCACTTTCTTAACAGCCTTTGCTAATGTTTGCTTACATCGGTAAGGCTCATTTTGGCTTTGATGAGTTCTTTCGTCGTCAAAGCGTTTTTGGCGCAACTCTCTTTGTCTTATGCGGTTATATTTCCGTCTTTCTTCAATTATTTCTGCATTACCTTCAGCCTGAGTTCTCCAGTTCTTTCTCATATTTCGCATCCTTTCGTTATTTTTTAATTTGTGGTTTCGCAATTTGTCCTCATCCGCCTTTAATTTTTCTCTCCACCGTTTGCAGTTTAATTTTTTTTTTCTCCGCTATTTTCACCCATCTACATTAAAAAGGTTTTTTTTTTGTATTTACATTCATATGAAAAGAATTCACATGGTTACACTTACGATGTCGCACGCTACACACTTTTATTGACAACCAAAAGAAAACCAATTTAATTTTTTGACCAAAGTTTACTTTTTCTAAATTGTGCACCAAAAATGGATTTGTCTACTTAATTAGAAGTGCTTTGACCAAATACCTTTCTTGCACTGATAACAAATCATATTTTTCGATGTCGCACGCGACATCTAAAGACTAGGTGGAGCAAACACAAAAATTAATTGCCCCTTTTGCATTTTTCTAGTATTCCTTATATATAGGTCGAGCTTTTAAAGATCCAAAGTCTATAAAAAACATCTCTCATTAAGAACATAAATCAAAACCAAATGTGCAATAGAAATGATCAAAGGGGAAGGGAAGCACATCAATAAATTTCCTTTTCGTTTCATAGTTAACATTACAACCACAGTTGTAATCCGAAAATTGATCATCAACTACTTTGATGTTAAACATTTCTTTTTCAAATTGGTCTTCTAAAACACTTTTCTCTGCTCTTTCCAACATTTCATTATGACCTTGATAATTTTTGTTTTCTAACAGTGGCTTAAATGTATCACTTTGCACATCTATTTCTTCGCTACTAACTGTTTGATTATGTGTTTGTTTTTTCTTAACATTTTCATTTCCTAATTGTTTTCCTTTAACGATCTCGTCTTCTAATAGTTTTTCCGTAACAATCTCATCTGCTAACAGTCTTTCCATAACAATCTCATCTAACTCCTGTTCGCTTACTGTATCTTTCTAACTGCTGATTACTACCTGTCTCATTCTCTAACTGTTGCTCACTACCCGTCTCATTCTCATTTAAATATTTTGTACAGTTGGCTACTACAGGAGTTGCCAGTTGTTGATCTTTTTCTCACGTAACAGGTTTGAGCTGCTGGTGTTTGCTTTCATCTTATTATTAACATATTTAAAAGTGCTAAGGGTATCTAGATTTATGCTTAATCCATAATGATTCATAAAGTCCCTTCCCAAGACTGCATCGTGACTCATTGATTCATCAGCGACAACAATTAATTCAAAATTAATCTTTATTTTTTCTTTTAAAATGAAACAGCAAGTTTTTCCAAGTACTTTAAGTCGGCTCATGTTTAGCCCAAAATAAACTTCGTCGACATTAATTAGTGATATTTTAATTGGAACTCTGGATTCCTTAACAAATGAGATCGCGCTGCCTGAGTCTATGAGACATTCTGCAATATAGGGATAATTAGGAAAGAAACGAAAAAAATTTGCAACATTCTTACATAGTTATTGTTGATGTCGTTGGCGCTCTTTCTTTTGGGGCATTGCCCCACGAAATGTCCCATTTCTCCACAGGCGAAACAGGAACCGGGAGTCCTCTTTGGCTTGCGGCAGTCCTTGGCAAAATTACTCTTGGAGTTGCAGTTCCTGCAGCGAAGCATGTTGATTTCAGCGCCCTCTAACGTTGACTTCTTTGTAGCAAGAGTTCCGGTTTGTTGTGGAAGGCATATGTTCCCAAATGCAAGCTGCATTTCCTCCGGACTCGAGAACCTTTGGATACGGGCTTGGTTACGGAAGCTCGCTGATGGAACTCCTTCGATGAGTTGTTCGAGAAGTTCCTCCGTGTCGTTGTTGATGCCTTGAGACATCATCGTCTTCTCCTCGAAGTAGACCGTGAATCGCTCGTTTTGTTGCCATTTGTGTTGTTAAAATTTACGACGGCGCTCTGACTTGAATGCTGTTTCGCCAAACGCTATGATCAGCAGATCGCACAGCCTCTCGAAAGGTTGGAGCATTCGAGTCGGACTGACGTGTAGTCAACGTTGTGCATTTGACTTTAGTTTGGTAACGAGCGGCATCGGTAGAGATAGTCGTTGTTCAGGTTGTAGAATGTTTTTCCGGTGTTCCACCCAGTTGCGTGCGCACATTCTCCCATCAAAGTCGACAGCAGCCTCCTTGGCGAAAGAGAGCAAAGCTGCTGATCCAGCCCTGGTCATGTGTCTGTCTCCCAGGTTGTTGTGCACTGCCCCTTGTTGATGCTGCCACCAGATTAGAGGTGGAGAAACATCGATTAAAACATCGATGTTTTGGTCACGTCCCTAAAGTAAAGGAAAACTTTTTAAATTTATTTTTCTTTTCTTGAAAACATCGATGTTTCATCGATGTTTTTATAAAAACAAAAGCTGGATGTTATTTTTCTTCGATGTATTTTGTTTAAACATCGAAAAACATCGATGTCCGCAAACATCGATGCGTTTCCAAGAGCGGTTGTAGCGTTTAAAAAGCTACGCAACTCTCGTAGTATTTCGTTTTGCTATTGCTATCGCTCCCTTTTTGACGAGAGCCGTAGCGTACCCGTAGAGACTGTATGTGCTCTGCTCTGCTCGTAGTTTTGTCGCTTGAGAAACTGTAGCAATAGCAATAGCAGAAAATGAAGTTCTCTGCTCTGTGTAGCAGTAACGGTAGCAAAAAATTTATAGCGAGATGAGAGCAGAACACATGCTATTTTCTCATGTGCTACGGCTCTGGCTTGTGTTTGCATTTATTATTTTCTGCACCTTTCTTATGCACCGTTTTTTAGTTAAGCACATGGAACGTAATGCTGTCTTCAGTGACAAGGCCAATGTATGACCGGATTCAATTTTTTTATTGATTTTAACTTTAATTAGTTGAGGTTTCACGTTTTTTTTGGTCTGCATGCAAACAGAATCATTTTCTTGCTTCTCAGGTTGGATGTCATGCAATTGTAAATGTTTCTTTAAATTAAAAACACGGTCGTTTTTTATAACTCGGAAACATGTTTTTTAATTAACGTGGTCGGAATCTATGTATCTCCTCGTAATATTTTAAAATGTTGTTACTTTTCTTTGCCGGTGTCATGTTTACGCAGTTAATCAAAACTCAAAAGTGTCAAATATATTTTCTTAAAACTACAAAGCGACAAGTAAAAAAAAACGGTGCAGAAAAAAAAAAAACCCAAGCGAGAGCCGTAGCACATGAGAAAATAGCATGTGCTCTGCTCTCATCTCGCTATAAATTTTTTGCTACCGTTACTGCTACACAGAGCAGAGAACTTCATTTTCTGCTATTGCTATTGCTACAGTTTCTCAAGCGACAAAACTACGAGCAGAGCAGAGCACATACAGTCTCTACGGGTACGCTACGGCTCTCGTCAAAAAGGGAGCGATAGCAATAGCAAAACGAAATACTACGAGAAAACGAAAACGAAATCATAGATAGGGGGTGCTTCAACGTACATTTGGGTATAAAAATTATGTTGGGGACGCTCTTAGTTTAGTCACAATAAATCTTTAAAGTTTAGCCAAATTCCCATACAAAATCCGTAGCAAACACGCACACTGACAAATTATGAATACACAAAATTCAAGTGCCTGTCTGTGTGATCGTCGCGGTAGTGGTCTGTGAAGCTTAAAATTTTTGTTAAATTGTAATTAGCGTAAATACTATATATGTTGACACTTTGCACACTTTGAATACATTTATGCGTGAAATATAAATAAACAAATTTGTACAACTTAATATACGTAGTAATTAACGACTTTTTAATTCATTTTTTTTTTTTTTGTATTTCATTATTAAGATTATATTATATATAATATTATAAAGGACCTTCCATATCCTTATTTTCGTTTAATGTCAACATCAAAAAAAAATTTCGTCTATGGCGCTGTTTTACGTTCTCTCTGACCTCATCAAACTGTATGTCCTTTACTATAAAATTCTCCTTCTAATTTTTATACTCAAATGTACGTCTTAATATTGAAAAGTCGTTAATTACTACGTATTTTACGCTGTCAACTTTTTGTTTTATTTATATTTCACGCATAAATGTATTCAAAGTGTGCAAAGTGTCGACATATACACGTATAGTATTTACGCTAAGCAATATGACAACAATTTTAAGCTTCACAGACCACTGTACCGACCGGGAATTAGGCAAAACTTTAAAGATTGATTCTGACTAAACTAAGAGCGTCCCCAACATAATTTTTATACCCAAATGTACGTTGAAGCACCCCCTATCTATGTTTTTTTTTTTTTAATTTTTTGGAAGGGGCTCGGTTAATAGAAAATTACCAATCTATGTACACCACATACCAATCTATGAGCGGGTGTAATAATCGGTGTAAGAGCTTTCATATTAATTTCTGCAGGAGTGTTTGCACGAGGACTTCAGAAATTGATAATTATGTACTGCGAATTCTGGCCATTGTTATTTTTTACCTTTTAAATTAGTCTGACCTTAGTCGCAGTACGATAAAAATCCGAACCAAAAAAGACATATAGTTGTCTCTTTCAAGGTTCTAATGAAGTAGCTAATTAATGAAAACTTGTGCCCTGTATCATAGCCGTATTAGCAATAGCATAGCAATATTTGTATTCATCTCTCTGCTTCGGAGTAGTAATTGCAAACACTGGTTGTAGTGAAGCCTAGTACGCAGATAGTAAAACACTTCGCAACCCGAAAAAGATTTAATCTTTTTCCAGTGTGACCGCTTCTTAAAACGCTCTTTTATATAAGCTGTTTTATATTTACAATTCTTTATTTTATATTTGAAAGATACTTTGCACAGACTTGCAGTTTCTTTTTGGAATAGCTCATTTGTGCACAATGACCACCAACGCCGTCGCCCAGATTCTCTCGACCATGTACAACTGCCTCTTTTTCTCCCTATTACTTGTCCAACATTCTTTAGCTCCGTACTCAGACACGCGAACAGCGTTTCTAGGCAATGAGAGAGAGCGAGAGGTCAATAGTCAATAAACACTTTTCGGCAGCGCTGTTTTAAAGCTCCGTACTCAGACTCGCGAACAGCGTTTCTAAGCAGTGAGAGAGAGCGAGAGGTCAATAATCGAGACACTGTGTGGCAGCGCTGTTTTAAAGGCCGGTACGCAGACGAACGAACGAAATACCAGAAAAATACCAGGTGGCGCGAAGGATTTATAGAGCGGGGTGACGAACAGAATAAAAAATTTAATAAAACGGTCGTTCTTGACTATTGGTCTCTCACTCTCTCTTACTGTTTCTTCACACAATTCAAAAATATAGATCCCGCCAAACACAATAATGTATTCAAAAGCCCAGTCCAGGCGTTTAGAAGAGCAGATAAAGTTATAATAATTAAATTGGTAGAGGCCAATTCAATGATAAGGGATTTGAGCAATATTTAACATTTGCATAAATAAAGGCCTGGAAGGAAATAGGTCCCTCGATGACTGAGATGAAGGGGTCAGAGGCGACGGCCACCGCCCGCTGCTGCTTAGAGCAGTGTCTGGCTGGACAAATCCTTCATTGCCAAGCTGGAAAAGGACATATACAGCAATGGACAGAACCGGGCGCAGGAGCAGTACCAACTTTAACCAAATGTATGGCAGCAAGGATATGGTGTACAATCAGAGTCTTGCATCCATCAAAACGAAGTAACTTTGAATCATTTCACCAGTCCCAACAATTTAGTGGCAGCAGGAGTAGCTGCGGCAACCACCGCCACCACCCAGATGGTGGTAAGAACAGAATCACCAGCAGCAGCCGGTAGAGCAGCCCTTGTCCTGGTTGTGCATGGTCGAGAGAATCTGGGCGACGGCGTTGGTGGTCATTGTGCGCAAATTATGTAGATATTCCATGCGAATTGTCTTCCAAATATAAAATAAATAATTGTAAATATAAAACAGCTGATTTAAGATTGGTATGACCGCATCATTTACCTCCCAAAAATGCCGAAGAGCGTTTTAAGAAGCAGTCACACCGGAAAAAGATTAAATCTTTTTCGGGTTGCGAACTGTTTTAGTGTCTGCGTACTAGGCTTTTCCTTGAACGACAACTAGGACAAGAGCCACTTTACCGTCGGCTGCTGGTGATTCTGTTCTTAAGCTCCGTACTCAGCCACACGAAAAGTGTTTCTAAGCAGTACGATAGAGCGAGAGGGTGAGTATTGACCTCTCGTTTTGGCTCAATGCTTAGAAACACTTTTCGCGTGTCTGAGTACGGAGCTTTACCAATTGGAAATAACCACGATCTTGAAACACTAAGTCTCTTCCTGGTATTTTCTAGTATTTTGATCGTTTGTCTGCGTACCGACATTTAAAACAGCGCTGCCGAAAATTGTTTCTCGACTATTGACCTCTCGCTCTCTCTCACTGCTTACAAACGCTGTTCGATTGGGTGAGTAAGAAGCTTTAACGAAATAAAAAACGTAATTCGACTCTTGTTAAGGAAAGCTATATGCGAAATTTATAGACATATTTTGAATAACGACGAAGTTATAATTTTTGCTCTTTTAATTTCCCGAAAGTTCCTATGGCAGTTATATGATATAGTTATCTGACTTGGATAAAATTTTAAATCTGTTGTAATATTAATATAACAGAAGCATACAAATTGTGTAGTTTGAGAGCCGGCTGGCTATACTTCCGTGGCAGTTGTGGAGCCGGCTGGCTGGATATCAAAAGGTGGCCGGTTGGCCGTGGCTTCAACTGTAGAAATACGTTGATTAGGATGAGAGGGTAGCTGCCCTCTTTTCACACGCTGGCCTTGAGACTCAGTCTGGGTATCAAATTAATAAATCGTTAACGGCTGCTGCCGGAGTTTCATTTATCGAGCTTTGGCTCTTTATTCATTGAGAATATAAAGTGAACTAAAACTAAGTTGACAAAAAGTAAAACGTATGGCCGGATGCCCGTGGCATCTTCGCTGACCAAGCACAAAATCGCTAAAGTCATACGATCGCTGGCCACAAGTGGCACAGAGGCACGGCCTACTATATAGAGGTGCACTTTGCTGGCTCAGCTCCCGGACACCATAAGGCTGGTACAATATTAGGGTGGCCATACGTGGCCAATATATAAAATATATAATATATCAAAAATGGAATAATAAAATATAACTATATATAAAAATGAGATAATAAAATATAAAGATATAAAAAGTGGAATATTAAGTATAAAATGGTCCTGCCTAGCTTATGCTGGGAGCTGGTTGTTACCTTACATACATATATGAAGTTTCAATAGGATATCTTTAAAAATAGCGAAAATATGCCATTTTGGCCCGATCGTTCCTATGGCAGCTATATGATATAGTAGTCGTAGTAGATATAGTAGATTTCGTCCACTCCGACATATATACTGCGTGCTAAAAAAAAAAGAAAATGCTGAAAATTTCATCTCGATTGCTCAAAAACTGAAATAGTTCAAAAACAGACAGACAGACGGACATGGCTAGATCGACCCGGCTGGTGATGCTGATCAACCATATGTATATATACTTTATGGTAGAAGATGCCTCCTTCACTGAGTTGCAGATATCATGGCAAAATTATAATTCCCTCTGCAAGAGTATAACAATAAAATTTACCTTAATGAAACTAGTTTTAGTTAAATGACCAATGGTATGCATGATCTGAATTATTTCATGATAATTTTTTCTTATTTTGTTTCCCAAAAATCCGTGAAAAACTTCTTAAAACGCCTTCCAAGCAGCTTTTTCTGCAGGGCTTAATGAATTTGTTAAATTTAAAATTGTTTTATCGTAGTGACGATGAGCACATAAACTGTACTACTGTGGGCAAAAAGTAAGGTAAATTTGTTTGTAAAGTGAAAATTCTTTTTTTATTTTCCTGAATCAATTTCATCCCCTTCAAAGTAATCCCCTCCCGATAAAATACACCTATGCCAACGTTTCTTCCAATCCTCGAAACAGGCCCTCGTCGATTTCGCTTTTATCTCTTTAATCGACTCTAAACGCGTTCCCCGGAGTGGTCTCTTGAGTTTTGGGAATAGCCAGAAGTCACACGGAGCCAAATCGGGAGAATACGGTGGTTGCGGAACGATATGCGTCGAATTCTTGGCGAAATGGTCACGAAGAACGAGTGCAGTGTGCGACGGTGCATTATCGTGAAGCAAAAACCAAGAGTTGTTGGCCCATAATTCTGGTCTTTTTCGACGAATTGCTTCACGCAAACGACGCATAACGCTCAAATAATATTTCTTATTAACAGTTTGGCCAGGTGGAAGGAATTCATAGGGCACCACACCACGAAAATCGAAAAAAACTGTCATCATAACCTTGATTTTTGAACGACTTTGACGTGCTCTTTGACGTGGCCTCGCCTTTAGCACGATATTCGCTTGATTGGTCTGTTGTTTCAGGGTCGTAAGCATAAATCCAAGTCTCATCGCCCGAGATTATGCATTTTTTTCAAACTTGGCGCTCTAATATTGGTGTTGTATATTTTTATGGTCTGTCTCTAAGTATAGTTTTCAGCTTGGCTTGGTAAATATCACATATTAATACTTTCAATTACAAAACAATTTAAAGTCGGGCTTCGGGGATTATTTCAGTATTCCACAATCCACAACCCATACCATATTCTTCTTTCGAGTGAAATAGTTTTCTATTTGCTTTTGTTTTTTTTTCCTTTGGGTAGCAGTTGTGGCTTATAAAGTTCCTGATGCTCATAACCTTTATGCACCTCTCGCACCTTTTGTCGTTATACTGGGCGTCATCCCCTGTCCGGCGAAATCTAAAAAATTGCGCTTTTGCGCTTGATCTCTCCTTTCCCTTTAATTGATGAGCAAAGTTTACATGATTATAGAAGGCCCTTTTTGAGGGGCATTTTTTCCCGCATGTGTCAAAAAAATAGCAAAAATACTCGTACTCGTCCTTGTCCTCGACCTCTGACGGCTCGGGATCCTGCTCGTCAATGAGTCCTTGGTGGCCCGCATCGAAATTATTCTCCGTCTCCCCGGTCTGTGTGAAGGTCACCTGGCCTGTGGAGGGATCGTAGATGTCACCAGTATATATTCCGGGCTCCGGCGAAGCCTGTTCTCGCTGGCAGTAAATATGCGGGTGGTATTTTTTAAATTGTTTTCTTTAAATGTACTACATTTTTAATACTTATTTCTTTCAGTGTATGAATTTATTTTGGTTTAGTTTAGAAGTGTAGAAAATGATTAGGTAATAGAAATAAACAGCTAAGTTAATAACCCATGAGGTTTTAAAACTAATACGTTAAATGTTTGTTTTATTTTCATAAATTTTCTCAGTATAGGTTTTTCTTTAGTAATTAATTTTCCGATAACATTTTATGAAAAAAATACCAGGTTAAATAATTTAATAATTTTTCCATTACGTCTTCTTTTCTCAAATTTTAGTTCAACATAATTTCTCTAAGTGTACGTATGTTGTGGTGTATTTAATTTCCAAAAATAAAATAGATAATTGTTTTAAAACAACTCACACAACTTAATCTTCGGCGACAGATCGATCTCCCGGCTCAGATGAGCTGAAAAGAAAATTACGGCGTGTTTCCGCCACAATAATTGTAAATATACACATACTTTCACTTTCTTTCTTTTCGAACCAAAACGAATTTAAATAAACTTTTTGCCAATATTCATAACCGTAAATTAAACCGCGAACTCGCTGAAACTTAAATCATTATAAAATGTAATATTAAAGAAGAGAGAAAATATTTTCTTTCAGTGTACATATTCATTAAAGTCATCCTAAATATTTATAATTAACTCCATAGATAAATTCTTCAGAAAATTCCTCTCCATGAACACAGGGGTTCTTTGGCCAATTTCGGCATAATTAAATTTAAAATATTTAGATAATAAAATTGTTTATAAAAAAAATTGATTTTTTCCGATAAAATTCTCTCAGTTTACACGTGTCCACATTTCACAAAGTGTGATAAAACAACTTTAATTTAGCTCATAGAAACAAAAATGTTCTTCACTGGAAAATTGTTCTCAGTGTACACGTGTTTACATCTCTTATCTCTTTTGTTCTTCCTCTTCGCTGCTCGGGATTTTCTTATCTCATTTATGCACTTTTTAGTTAATTAATGTTGGTATGATCAAACCCGAAATAAACTTAGCTCGCCTGCTGCTCTCGCTGCAGTAGGTGCTTCTTCTTCCCTCCTAACTTTGAAGAGGGTGCTCCTCGGGGCAACAGCTATTGTAATCGCTGCGCGATGAAGGGGTGGCTCCCCGGGGCAGCGACCAGGGCCAGACTTACGATCGTGTCCCAGATAAAACTCGGGGTCTTTGGGATCAGAGCTGCTGCCGGATGGCCGCGGCAGCCGCAAAGGCAATCAGGGACAATTTTCCGCCTTTGGGAAAACAAAAACTAGCACACGTACTGCTAGCGCGGATGCGAACTCACTTTATTTTATTATTTTCACCAATACACAGTGGTCGCTACCATAGGCCATAAATAAAAAAATTTATTATGAGCTATTTCAACGAAAGACAATTTTCGAACAGCTGATTGTCCAAACTTAACGACACAATACCGTTTGTTTGGCATTTCTAACGGGACTCTCTAAAAATAGAACGAAAAGAGCGAGCACGTGTTTACGTATTTGCAATTTGCCAGAGGCAAATTAATTATAAAACACACGTAAAATCAATAGAACTCAAATGAATATTGTTCATAGTGGTATATACTTTATTTATACAGATAAATATATAAATAATTTGTGCTGTGTCTTGTCTATATCTTTTTTTAAAGAAGTGCGTCTTTTTTAGTTTGTATTTGTTGTCCATTACAAAGTTTAGGTAAAGTTTTAAGTGTTTTCCCCCCATTGCCCCCCAATGAGGTACACATTATATTATTTATTAATATTTCTAGATTATAAAAATGTTTACTTCAGCTGCGACAACCTGCGTCTGCACATTTGCCATCGTAAAATTCAACATAAACTCTTTTATTTTCCAGCAGCTCTATCTAGGAGGCACGCACTTTTTTGTTCTGTGTCTGTTATGTTGTTGTTGTCGTTGTAGTTTGTTGTTGTGTTTGCGTTATTTGTTATGTGTTTTATGTTTTTAGAGATTATTTAATTATTTTCTCAGGTACCCAAATTCAAAGCGAGTATACTCGAAATGATGTTTTTAACATTTGGATTGAGGAATCTGGCACACTTGCGGAAAGATTTAAAAATGTACTGGATGCACTAATTAAGGACATAAGAAATAAGGGATATGAGCCGAATTTGGACGAATTCCAAACACAAATAAGCTATATTTCTAAAGAGCTGGTATCGTTTTGGCAGATTGCTAATCGGAATAAAGAGAGATTTCTTAACAAAAATTCTGATTGGCTGGAGTGCAAGGAAACTATAATTATAAAATACTCCTTGCCACCAAAAGCAACCAATATTAGTCGTGGACGGCTCTGATCCATATATAAC
Organism: Drosophila rufa; assembly: GCA_018153105.1. Classification (NCBI taxonomy): domain Eukaryota; kingdom Metazoa; phylum Arthropoda; class Insecta; order Diptera; family Drosophilidae; genus Drosophila; species Drosophila rufa. The sequence goes on along the minus strand of JAECXS010000149.1, from coordinate 2,102,901 downwards.
TGGACAAAGGAAAATTACTTATAACCAAAAATCAACGCTACTAGAGTCAACTATTTCATTACCTAATGAAACAATTTAAAAAGAATATGATTTTGTTTTGTTGTTTGTTTTCCACATTAAAAATATTTGTATATATCTTAAGCTTTTTGTCTGTTATCTGAGAGGGTGCACATATATGTATTATAGATATACGTTTGTAAATAACTTACAGTCAAAATATCAGCCTGCATTTATGAATTTACTGAATTTATGACTGCTTTCTCCAGTAAGAGCAATTACTGAGGAAATCGTTCCCAAGGAAACTAAAGGATATAGTGGTACGATCTGATCAATTTTTTTACTATATATTTTTATAGATTTTTGGTTTCATAGCGATAGCACATCTAGAAGTATTTATGGCCGCGGCTCCATACAAGCCCGACCACTGTGTAATATTGCATTTAGTCTCTATTTCACGAAGCATACTTCTGGGCTGAAATAATTTATTTGATGCTTCAGTCGCCACTCTACAAGCGCTGGATTCCGGAGCTTGCAACCTAATCCATACACTGAACCCGAGAAGATTGCTCCAATCGTACTACCTGTACTTTGATGAGCTCTTCATGCCCATGGTAAGTTTAGAATAGTTTTCTTATATAATATAGATGTATAAATAAAATATAATTTTTCAAAATGGTGATTTAAAATTGTTTTTTTTTTTTTTAGATGCCTATTACCGGGAAGATGTAGATGAAGGCCGGCACCTTTGCTGTGGGATCTCACGATGTCAAATTTTTCCAGATTATTTTCATAGATTTTCGGTGCCTCCAGTGCTCTGATAGGCTTCAATTGAGCCAAAATGAGGTGTTGCAGGAACTATACTCGCAGGAAATCAACAAACATGACTACAACTCCGTATTCGGCAACGCCTTAAGCTTAAACGCTAAATATCGCTATGAGGCGTACAGAAAGAGGTGTAAAAGAGAGATTGAAGTGTTGCATTGTGTTGTGCAGAAATACTTCTGCCGCACGGGTGCCGAAAATTTTAATTTAAAATTCTGCACTAATAACCGTTTGGGGAACACAGGACGAAGGTGGTAGCGAGCGATGATGGACTTCATCGGAGAGGAGAAGGACACCGAAGTGTGGAATCCCGAACAGTTCGAAGATGCAATGCAGTCTTTGAATTTAAAGGAGAACACCTAATTGAGAACACAGATTAAATATAAGAATACTTGACACATTTCATTTAAATTTATTAAATTTCATTTCATAATATTACACCGTGATATTAATCGATCGAGTTGCGTGCGATTCAGCGTGGTCAGCTGCGTCTGATCCTTGTCCAGCGTAGAGTGCAGACTGGCCTGGGTGCGGGCCGCCAGCTTGCGAAGCTTTCGCATCTGATGCAGCAATCGACTATGACGCAGATCGCGGTCAGCAAAACGTCCCAGTTGACCACCACCAGATCCAGCTGGAGTACAACATTGTGGTTGTTGTACCGGGTATATATAAAAAATTTGTGTAAAATACACACCACACTTTTTAATTTTACACGCCTAGGGGGCGCTATTTTTGATAAATTTCTACTTGGCCAAACGGTGTGACCGTTGGTAAAAAACTTAAAAACACAGCAGAATTTTGAATTTTGTTTTTGGTATTTTCATTGATACGGTGTTAGGTCTTATTAAAAAACCGTCAAATTCCTTTCAAAAGCACAGAAATAGAAGAAAAGATTCAAAATTTCGTTTTAAAAATAAATTAGGAGGCCCTCCCAAAAAAGCCGTTTTGTGGTGTCGACTCTATCTCTGAAGTGAGAATAGTTGCTAATACTTGTTGTATTATAAATTCTATAAACACTTTTTAATGTATGTATATTGCTCCTGGCATAGAAAAAAAAGATGATATTATTGAAGAAATTAATTTTGTGGAAGCTAATAAATAATAATGTAACATAATTTAACGCCCTGCAACCTGATTAGAAATCAAGGGATTTTTTGTTAAAAGGATCATACCAACTCGTAAAGAAAGTTTACTATAGCATGACCGCTTGCCTCTTTTTAGGGCACGAACGGACGTTACGCTTTGTTCAATTTTCATTTTTCAAGCATGTTCGTTTTCTCAACGAAGTACAACGCCTGATCAGTTTCTGGATATGGTATTTCCGGATAAATGATCGAACCAATATAATCAGGTTGGATCTTGTGGAGCATCCAAACCAGAATCCGAGTATGTGGTAAGCCACTCTTCTGCCATTCAACCGAGTACATTCAGAAACTGACTTCCCCAAAAACCCTCTGCTTTACACTGTAATCAGTTGTCAGCAACAAATTCGTCATATTAGACCAATGCGAACTGCACTTGATCGTGATGGATTCCACAAGAATATACAAACTTCGGCTACCCGAAGATAGCATCCTTTCTGGTGTTGTTGGGTTCGACTTATGTTTTCTTTTTTTTATATTTCCTCAGAGGCAAAGCATGATAAAGGAAGGACAAAAGAGATAGGACATAGCCCAAAACAGATACAAGCCCAGAAGACTGTTTTCCGAGATTTTACGAAGTGGAGGGACCCCAGTGAACCTATGAGCAACGGAAATGGTCGTTATAGATGAAAATTCTTTGGGAGGTTAATGTACATATAATTCTCATAAATTCTTTATTAATTCGATTTTTAAAATGTCTTGTTTCATTTGTGTCGCCTTCTTTTGGTTTAATTAGTTTACTCTTCTATGCAAATGCCACACATTATTTTATATTTAAGTATTCTGTATAAATATTTCTTCCGCCTTCCAAGCAATTACCGAGTTCTTTTCGAGTATTTATCTGGGTTTAGTCAATAATTATTTGTTGGTTAAATAATTTTAGCAATTTATTTATATAATTAAATTCTATAATTTGCCTTGCATCGCGGTTCCCCGTTTTGTTTTACAGTGTTTTGACGTGATCGTGTCAGTGTTTAGTTTACTTATCTTATGCACATTTATATTTGCAAAAAACATGAATGGCTATCTTGTATTTAATATATTATTCTGTATCTATTCAATAATCGAATGTGAGTAAAAAGCAACAGTCAAACTTAAAATATCTCTGAATAAAATCCTTTAAAATATATACACCTAAGATAAAGGAAGTCGGACAAAACACAATGGATATTAATTGGAAACAATGAATCCTGGAAACAGTATACAAATGTAATTTCTAAACGTTAAATACACATTTACCAACATCTATGCCATACTTAAGATCCATTTTTTTCCATTTCCACGTTCTTTTTCCCACTTTATTAATTTTTAGCTTATGCATTGTAATAATTTTTCAAAGTATCACCCTGTGTTTTCTCATAGTTTTACGTTTTTTTTTTCTTTTTCTTTTTCTTAAAAGTTTTTGTATCAATTTGCTTAAAGTTTACAACAATACTTTAACTTATTCATTAGTTATTAGTTTTAACCTTTTTCAACAAATCGCGCACTTTGAAAACGGGCCCGGAATCTTCGGCTCTCCATAGGACAAGAGCCTAAAATATGCGTAAATGAAAAGACTGAACAAAATCGATGCAAGTGTTAGTGTATGGCTATTGTAGGTTTACTTTTAGTAGACACTGTAGTACGTTGAACTGTTGCTTGGATTTATTACTATTAGAGCTGCTTTGCCACCTGATTTGTAGCTAGTATCTTTAATTTACGAAGGAATAGTATGAAGGGAAATACTATGGCCTTATTTTCGCTATTTTCGCTAAAGTAAACTAATTTCGAAACCTTCTCGCCTATCTGTTTCAAGTAAGAAGTTTCAGTTAATCTTTTCTGTTACCCGATACTAAGAGTTTGAAACGATGTCAACTTAAATCTGGTCAGAGGTTCAATGTTCAAATTCAGTTCAGAAACAAGTCAGCGAATCGCGGCAGCTCTAATATTTTGACTGTTTTTACTGTGATATTTGCAATATTTCTTTTGGTTTTTGTTTATCGTTAAGTTCTATTTTAAATATGCTGTACGTAGTGGAGGAAAAAACACTTAAAATGTTTCGTTAGAACGAGCTTCTTTGACTACCTGCCGCAGGGCTCTCCTTCTTCGGGTTTGGCTCTACGGTTTGACTATTTTCGCTTAGTTTGGCTTGTGTGTCGGAGTGTGTAATTCATTTTAAATTTCATTTAAAATAGGAACAACCCGCGCGCGCCTGGCACCGCTTGGGTCTCGAACCTAGGGGCCGCGTCCGCCGCCTACTGCTGCTGGACGAGCAGCTGCTCCACCTGGTCGGCGGTGCGCAGTAGGAAGGCGGCGCTCTCGCGGTACGCAGATATCACCTGCCGGGCCGCGGTCACCTCGTTGGCGCTTAGCTTGTGCGGCAGGATGGGCGGCGCCCGGGCGGACTGTGCATCCAGCCCTCCGCCTCCGGCGCCCACGAGCAGCTGCTGCTGCTGCTGTTGCTGCTGCTGCTGTTGTTGCTGTTGCTGCTGCTGCTGTTGCTGCTGGAGCTGCTGCAGCTGCTGAGTGGCGGTCACCAGGGCGTTGTTATTGTTCACGCTGCTCAGGCTGGCCAAGTTGGCGGCGCTCAGCTGCGAGTTGATGTTGCCTGCCGCGGAGTTGCTGCTGTTGTTGCTGACCAGGTTGCCGCCGAGACCGCTGGTCAGGCTGGTCGGCTTCATTGAGAGATCGGTGGGCGTAACTGAAAGATTACCAATATATTATATAAGGATGACTTTAAGCTCAAGCCTGGCTCTACTTACCATTTCCTAGGCCAGCCACACCCGGAAAGTAGCCGGGATAGCTGGGAGCCCGGCCTGCGGAAACTGCCGCCGCCGCCGCCGCTGCTGCCGCAACGAAGGGCGAGGCCGTCGACGGAGAGCTGAAGTCCGTGGTGTATGGACTGCTGGCCGGCAGTCCGGCTCCGTTCGAGGCCCCGGCCCCGTTGGCCAGGGTTAGGCCGGTGACACTGGCGCCGCCGCTCACGCTGGCGTTCGAGCTAAGGGCCAGCGGGGAGCTCCGCGCCGAGCTCATGCCACCGCCACCCCCACCTGCCACTCCCCCGCTGGTGCTGCCACCGCCTCCACTGCCGATGCCGCTCACAGTGCCCACCGCTCCGAAGGGCAGCCCGTCCGCGTGCTCCGAGTTGGGTGTGGATCGTGCGAAGCCGACGGCGCTGACAAACGGCAGAGCGGCGGCGGCCACGCTGGTCAGGCCAGAGGCATCCGTGGCACCGCCCACTCCGCCACAGGTGACCGTGGCGTTGCCGGCTGAGGTTGTGCTGGTGCCGCCGGCCCCAGAGCTGGTGGCTGCCACCACGGCCGCAGCCGCCGCGGCCGCTGCAGCTGCTGCCACAGCGCTGCCCGGCGCCGGAACTGCATGGGTGATGGGCTCCAGGCCAATGCGCATTCGCTTGGCGTTCATCGACTCGTTCTCACAGGCGATGGCCAGGATTTGTTCCGCCTGCACGGAGGTCAGGTGGGCGGGCGTGGGTCGGGTCTGCAACGGAAGCAAATATTTTTTTAGTAATTTAATTATCCCAAAACTTCAGGCACTTCGTCTCCCAATTCTATGGTTTATCTCGATTGACCTTTGAGCCGGCACTCACCGTATTCTCCCATCCGTCGCGGGTCTTCTTGTTGCGCCTGCATGACTTGAGATAGGTGCGGATGCGTTTGCGGGATCGATCACTGAACTCGGGGAACTGGCGGGCGCACGAGTCGATGATGGCTTGGATCTTCTCCTTGGGCTGCTTCGAGATGGGAATGATGCGATCCAGGTTCTCGTCGACGAACAGGCGCACGAACATCTGAAAGCGAGGGAGGGGAGAGTTGGTAACCCGACACCTAACCGTGACCAGGATCTCTGGCGAATCTTTGGCAACGCTTGGCTTTACATTCGTCGCTCACTCACAGCTCTCGCTTTACTCACATTGAAGGCCTTGAGCCGCTCGGGATCGTGGGTGGTGGCCAGCTTCTCGTCCAGCTTGTCATCGGAGTCGTCCTCGGACACCTCGTCCTCCTCCTTCTGGCCCGACGAGTTCGTCTCGTCCTGCGTCTCCATCGGTGAGTGGGCGTCCTGCCGCGGCACTGGCGACAGCGAGCTGTCCATCTTGACGCTGGCCGCAGCTGCTGCCGCGGCGTTTTGGGCCAGAGCGTTCTGGTACTGCGCCCACAGGCCGCCCACCACGCTGAGATCCGGACCCTCGGTCCCGTTGCGGACCGCCGTCGAGTTCTGGTAGTTCCAGGCCAGCAGCATCAGCTTCAGCTTGTCGGCGTCCTTCATCAGGCCGGCGTAGGCCTCCGACTCGCTGGCTCCGCCGCCGCCCAGGCCGCTAACCACTTCGCCCAGGAGACCCCCGGCGCCGACGACGCCGCCACCGCCGCCTCCTGTGCCAGACCCGCCTCCTCCTCCTGCGCCGCCGACCACGCCCACACCGACCAGGCCGGTGGAGGTGTCGGTGCTCACGACCGGTGTTGCCGGAATGGTTTCCTGTGAATCAAACGAAGACCAGAATAAATATAAGTATATAATAATAGGTATTGAATTATGGTTTAATTTAACTTTAAAGGACGAAGTTTAAATTCTCTAAATTAAATACTTACAACCCTTTGGGTCGGGTCACTCTTATCAAAAACACCCTAGGGTAGATGTAGGAAAAATATTTTGAAGGTGCAGGAATCTCAGATTTGTTTGATATCATAGAGTTCTTTGATTCAATTGTCTCAGAATTTATTTAAAACTAAACTATTTTTAAGAAATGTACTCTATCTGTAAATGAAATTATATCAAGCATTTTTTGCCCAATATCCATAGGGTACAAAGGGAATTATAATTTAGTGCCAAACAATTAACAAAACAATTAAATTTCGGTGTTACTGAGATCCTGCAACATCTACGTTTGTGTTAATAATTTCTTTGCAACATTTGTTTTAATTTGTCAACATTTTTCATGGATTCAAATGCATAATTTGACAAAGTGGAAAAGCCGTGACCATGTGCCTTTAAATTTCACCCACAATGATGTGGGTGCCGGGTATCTCACAGTCGGTGACACACGACTGTACCTTTCTAACTATATGTTTAATTCCTTTGGCAAATAAATAAATAAACTAATAAATAAAATAAAAGAAGCTATCAAACACTTGGGTATTAACAGCCACGTCATGTTTAAAAATCCAACTTTTATAACTTCTATCTATTTATCATAAAAGGGCTTTCGTGGTTTCGATTTGAAGAGGTTTCCCCTTTACATTTTTTTTTTGGGCTCAATAAGAGAGCTGGCGAAGACCGCTACAAGTTTCGGCACTCCATTCGATATGCCAAATCCCAATGATTAGAAGTAGAACCAGTTGGAAGTTCGTTAGACCATTCAAAAGAATGCAAAAAAGACGCAACGTCAAAGAAAGCTTCCCGGGCCCCAGCCAGAGATTCAAGCGGAAAGTTTTCCCGACTTTCATCTTCAGGCCAGGTCCAGTTCACCCTCAATTTGCTCCCTTTTCCTTGCTGTCCATTCTTGGGGTTGCCTTATTTCACAGTCCGCCTTTTGTGCACTGGAAATTAGTCTACTTGGGTGCCGGGGGTCAGGTCACTTGGTGGCTCGCTTCCCTTCCTGCCCATTGCGGCCAACATGGCTCTAATGAAACATTTCGCCCAAGACGTTGGGCGTCCGGCACACAAGCTTTTTTCCTACGCTCTCCTTTGGTTTTGCGGTTGAAGGACACTCCCACGGTGGGATGGAGTGGGTTCTGAGATTGGGGACTGAAAGTGGGGCTGAGACTGGGGCTGGCAGCACAAGTAAAGCTGTGTTCCATGTGGATGGCCATCGAGATTGAGGCTTCCTTACTTTCTCTTTAAACGTGGAAGGACTCCAAGTCTTAATTAACATTAATTGGCTGGATCTCTGGGGCACATGGGTGGATAACTCCACGACTGACTTCTGACTTCTGACGTGTTTCGAGAGGAAATTGTGTGGAGTGGAGTATCAACAAGGAGCTGGGACTGCTATATCTCTACCCTGATCAGAAAAGCCGGCGGTACTTGCCTTATTCATAGGTTAATTATCATGTGACATTTTTTCATAGAGCCTGCTGTAGGCCCCGTTCAACATCGTTTCCCTCTTCGTTTCGGCTCTTCTGTGGAGTTTGAACACATATTTTCGAGTCTATTGCCAGAAAGTGAAACAAATATTTGCTTTATTGCTTACAGCCCCAACCCTTTGCCGATATACATATGTACATCATTCCGTTCAATACCCACAAACCTCTCACTCAAACACATCGTGTGCAATTTCTTTTAATTTCTTCAGCACGATTGCGTAGTTGGGTTTCGAATTTGAATTCTCATTAGACTAAGTTGTCAGGCCACAGCTCGAAACCGACTCGAGACTGACAGTTCGCTCCGGCCCCCCAAAGCCTGCCCTTACTGAGCCCGTCTCAAGCATCCACTCGCACTCGCACTCGCACTTGCACCTTCCCCGAAAACCGATGTCGTAACCACAAAAACTTTGGAGCTACCCCAAGCCCCGGCACACACACACACGCGCCGAGGGAGCGATGGAGTGGGACTGAGACAAAAACTAATGCATATGTTTAGGCATTTTAATTTATATACGACACACACAGTCGAGGAAAGGAACTTCTAAGAAAGCGCACACCCACCAGCCGCACACTAGTCGCACTCCGAATCCAGACGCCCAAGCCAAGGCCCGGCCCGCCGCCTTCGTCGTTGATAAAAGCAACTTCCATTTCATTTAAACTACAATTTCCTTGACAGTGCACAGAGGCAACCCCTTGGCAGGGATGTTGTTCGCTCTGGATCTGGGGGACTGGGACTGGGACTGGGACTGGGGCTGGGGCTGGGGCCCAGGACCTGGCAACCCTTTCACGCACTTATGAGCTAAACGCAAATTTTCTTAGCTGCCTTCTAGGCGCAGCTCCTGCCTCTGTCCTCTGTCTGGAGAAATATGTCATCGGCAGTTGGCGACGGGAAGGGAAAGATCGCAGGGCCAGGCAGCTTCCTGGATGGGCGGTAATTCATTATGCGTGTGCTTAGAGGTTGCCGGCATTGTAGTGGTAGTGGTGGGAATGGTGCTAGTGGTGTGCTCCAGACACCGACACAGACACAGCCGAAGTCAAAGTCTGCTTTTAGGCTGGCAGGCAGCAGCAGCAGCACATGTTTATCCTCCACCCTGTCACCTCGTCGGGCTGTTAGTTTTGGGAACTGCCTCCTGCATCGAACTCCGAGCACACCGCCTCCTAACACTGCCTTACGGGAAAGGACTTTTCTCGTAAGATGCCAAAAGCCCGCATATTTCTGATATTTCGAGGAGCATCCTGCTTTCCCATCCCCATCCATGGCCCACAGCCGAAAAAGGGTTACAAATTTGTGTGAGACTTCAAAAGCAACTTTCCCCAACTCGCAGACGAGACGAGAGACGAGAAATGGAAATAAATGCTAGGATTTATGGCCCTCCTCCGAATTTTCCAGTGCGTGTGCGTGTGCGTGTGCTTCTCTGGCTGGCAGGTGTTACTCATACGCCTGGTGGGCTGCTGTCAGGCCCAAAACAAATTACTTGCCAGGCAGGGACGGCCCCTCATCTTTGGCATGCGGCTGCCGGCAAAGTCAAGGCTGCCCCGGATGAGCCCCTTACCCAAAGTCTTGCACGAGGAGCTCGAGCCGAATCCTTCCCCCGACCGCGTTGAGGCACAAGGACTCCCAACGGAGTTTTTCTCCTTCCGTCACAGTCTTGGACTACGAAAAATGTTGCCAGTTTCCAGGCCCCAAGTCTTTGTCGAAGTCCAGTCACTGCCCTTTCCTGCCCCCTTTCTTGTTTCGTTTTAATTAATGGAAAATTTGTATGTTTTCTTCTTATTCATGTGGCTGGTCCTTCAGTGGCCAAAGATATGGCAAGTTGGGATCCTTTTCGACTCGATTGGCAAAAGAAATTGAAAGACGTTGCCCGAACTGCTCCACCTGACCAGAGACTCGGGCACCCTCGAACTGCGTCAATTGCCATTTGGTTCTCATCTTGATTAGAAATTTGTCTCCGGAGTTAACGTCTCACAATTCATCAGAGACTGGAGGAAGACTAGCAGCTCATGCTGTACCGCTCCCTGTGACTTCCAATAGAATGTTCCTATTCCAGCCTTCCCGCCTAGGGACACTGCATTTGGGTTAAAAATTCAACTGCAACCCTCGAATGCATTAAATGCATGTACAGCCATAGAATACCCATATATGTATTCACATATATAAACCCGAAAAAAAACGTAAAATTCCACAATAAAATAATATCTACACTGGTCAAGGCAATTACAAAAAAAGAGAGCCGCACAACATGGAAGCTGCAGTTTACGTGATGGGAGGCAGTTCACCAATAAAAAATATAAGCCAGGAATATAGAAAAAATCAGGAGTTGGGTAGTGACGGTCGGGTACGTTGGGCCACTTTCAAATTAGTTACCAGTCACGGTTTTAGTCGGGCGGAGGGGGTTTCGACCCTCACAACAAATACCCTGTCGTATATATGAAATATTGAAAGCGATATACATAAGTGATATGTATGCGACTACATAGGTTGCATGTGACTCCGATATTTGTGTAGACTGGGAAGTTATTTATTTGTTCGAGGCCCAGAGAGAGAGGCGACAAAGGGCGTGTGATGCATCAGGTAATAACCGGCTTAGTCTGATAGTTCAAAATGGGGATTATGACAGGGTAAGCTGTGCCTAGGTTTTAAAACATCGAAAGATAATTAAAAGGCCGTCGACAGCTATTAGTATTTTGATTTGTAGGAATCAATTTTTGGATGATCGTAAGCAACTGGAGAATGGCTATGATCTCAGGATCAGAGGTCCCACTACGGCAGCCATTATTCGCCATTAATACTTCCCAAATCCCCGATCTGACCCTAATCCATACGTATTTTAATGCCAGATGCCAGAGGTACCTCTCCAGTCTATTGTTCGCGAATCATTTGCATAAATTGCATCTGAATGTCGGCATGGCAACGCCTAGCACTCATACGCTCCGTGGGCGCCATTATAAAATTTTGCGTTTCCGCTGAAATTTCTATTTATTTTATTTTTTTCAGCCACACGCACAAAAGCAAAGGGAGGTGCAGGGCGGAGCCAAAGCGAGGTGAAACTGTTGTGCTGTTCTCGCAGCTAAAAAGTGAATGCAGCTGCAGGTAAAAAGTGGGATGAGTGCTACTGCTGCTGGTGGGATTATACATATTTTAATGCTTTGCACTTCCAGCGAGAAATAAACAAACAACAGTTGCCAGTAAAAAAAGTAGCTCCAGAAAGGGACAGATTTCATGCTAGTCAAGGCTGGAATTCTCTATACCTTATTAATAAAAGTGAAGATGAACATTTCAATAATTGTATTCCGAAACTGTGTGTGAAACGAAATATATCAAATACATTTAGCCATATACTTTCCCCAATTATAGAGTGAAAATATCTCATGTTTCATTTCATTTTTCATTTATTAACTCTATTGCATTTTGGCATCTAACTTTTCAGTGCAGGATGCACTTCAATTTATAAGGATAATAAAATAATGTATATAATTAAATATGATCGATATACACCTTTCTTAAATTCGACTAATAGAATATTCAATTATCCACCTTATAATCAATTTAAAAATATTACTACGCCGCACTGTGGCTCGTTTTCTCAAAAATTTTCAAAATTAATAACTTTTGATCTATTGAAGGTATCTTGGGTAGTACGTTTATTAGGTTACGCCCACCAAAAAAGGCGTAATTTATTCGGCAAACTAAAACGTTTGATTTTTTACTGTAAAAATAAATTGTTCATAGGAATTAATGAACTTAAAAATTCAAAATGATTAAACATATTTTTTTTAATACTCATTCTATAAATAACTTTGGTACTTGAAGCTATACTTTTTCTGCCTTGCCGTTTTCCATACTGGCCGACTACAAAGTGCCAGTTTGGTAGCATGGTTTGATATGAACAATTATTAAAATCTCGAAATGCGCACAATTGTAACAATGGTTTTTTTTTTTTGTTTGTTAGTTGAATGTCTCTACTAATTTTTAGTATTAAAAATAGCTCGGCGGAATATGGCATTTTTTTTTTTTTTTACACTAAAAATTTGAAGTAGGGGGAAAAAGACTTTTTTAAAATCTAAATAAAATAGATGTACGAAAAAAATTTCCATTTTCTTTTTAATTCAGGTTTAAAATTAGTTTCTTAAAGCAGAAAAAAGTTTTTTTTTCTTTGAGCTTAACTACTTTTTTAGAAAAATTAATTTAAATCTGTCGATTTATCGAGTTTTTACCTTTTTGCAACTACAGAAAAATTGTCAAACTTTGTGCAGCGATTATAAATACTAAACAAAATTTGTAAATTATAAATAATAATAAATTAATAGCTTGATCAATTCCTAATTTAATGGTATCAAAAGATTTGCTAAATTTAACAACGCGAAATCCGATTTTTGCAACAAGTTTTCGTAAAATGAGCCACAGTACGCCGCCCTCTAAAATGAAAGAAATGTCGAAAAGTTTCCTGAACTTTTTTATTCCAGAATAGCTCGAAATCTTTTCTAATCATCGATAGAATTTTGACCCAGCAGTGATGCCACACATAAGAGCATCGTGCATTGCATTGTGCAACGAACAGGGGAAGCCTGGAGTGGCACGAGCCTTGGTGAACTATGGAAGGTGGGTACTACCCTTAAGCCCAGCCGCTGGCTGTTCCGCCTGCCACCCCCTCATGTTTGACTGCATTGATGATGTTTTGCTTTTCTATTTGCCACCCATCGGTAGGCAAAGTTATTTAGCAAATAAGAAGAACAGAAAAAAACAGGGAATCGATCCCTCTGTGCACTTGATTTCCTTTTTTCCGAGTTTTCCGCTGCTGGCCACAAAACGGGTCAAAGTTACTCACATCGGATCGCTTTTTGCTACTCGCTTTCGGGGGGCGTGTAATCGCTGTGCTTGCTACATATATTTTGGGGGGCACTGTAACTAACGGTACATGCCACTCAAACGCAAAACAACAAGGCTTTTTATGCAGCACGCGAATATTATTTGACGGAGCAATAAAGTATGCAACATTGGGCTGACCACCACGGAGCTAGGCGCTGAAAGCAGGGACGTGGAGGAATCGATCTGGGAGCGTGTACCGCTCCTCCTTGTCCTTTCTGATTTGTTTACAACGTGGTCAGGGCGAGACAGCGGGTAACCGCAACGAATGCTTAAATCCGGTGACAAGAAAGATAAGGAGTTACCAAAGATGCTTTGGAGTGCGTACTGGAGTTTGTCTAGCGATAAAAGTAGTGACACAAGACATTAGAACATCAAGATGAGTAACGCCATACCATTTTTTTTTCTGTCGAATTTTGCTTAGCTCTAGAGATGGCTCCACCTCTCATCATTTTTGTTAAAAAGCCACACTCACATACTAGAAGCATTCTATTTTTAATTTTTTCCGCTGTCAACTTTTTGCGAGAGGAAAAAGCTTAAAAATGTTCAGCTTCACAAAAATCGCTTGCATATGGCAAATGAAATATAGGCCGTTCGGCATTTTATATAATATTTTATCTTTGGTTTTACTTAGAACGAGTGAACGACACTTGCTTTTGGTTCTCAGCAAGTGAGAATGGGGACAAAACTGGAACTAAACAGTTTCCGTTTTTTATACCCCTAGGGTATACCCCTAGGGTACCCATAGGGTACAAGGGTATTATAAGTTAGTGCCAACCGAGAATGTATGTAACAGGCTGCAGGAGGCATCTCCGACCCCATCAAGTATATATATTCTTGATCAGCATCACCAGCCGAGTCGATTTAGCCATGTCCGTCTGTCCGTCCATCCGTGTGAAAGAACAGATTTCAGAGACTATAAGAGCTAGAGATACCAAATTTAGTGACAACATTGGAATCTGTTGCACGCAGATCAAGTTTGTTAAAAAATTTGGTCACGCCCTCTTCCGCCTCCGAAAATCATAAAAAACGTTATATACGCTATAGTCGTGATTTCCGGCTTAAAGTAAATAGATATAATAAATAAGAAGGCATTCGCGGACGTGTTCTGAAAATTTGAGTAAAATTGGATGGTAAACATGGAAGTTATTAATTAATAAAGTTTCTGTGTATGCTTCTTCTTGTTGATGCTTCGTACTCAGACACGCGAAAAGAGCACATAGCTTTTGAGAGAGTGTCAGTGCGTGTTGCTTAACATGTCCCTAGCATCATTTGTCTTTTTTGGGTGTTGCTCATCATGTTTCTAGCAACTTTTGCTTTCATTTCTCAGCATTTTCTATTTCCCATGTTCATGTGCTATTTAATTTCACCTACAATGCTTTGGGTACCGGGTATCTCACAGTCGGTCACACTCGACTGTAGCTTTCCCAATTGTTTTTTTTTAAAGGACAATGTGCTGCTTATAATCTTAAAAAATCTAGTTTTACTGGGAGTCCCCAGATTAAGTGATTTCAGAAGGCTAGTGATTTAGCACAGTTGGATAACCTGTCTTAAACCCTCAAAATAATAATGATAGTTAAACGTGTGGCTTGAATAAAATGTTGCTGTTCCTTTTGTTTTTTAAGAATTCTAAATTCCACTTAAAATAATTTGTTTACAAATTAAATTGTTATAAAATTGTAATATTTCCCTTACTACAAAAGATAATCGAAAAAAAGGAATTAATCACTTGGTCTTTCTTAATGCCTGTGTGCTTATTGTGTTTCCCTTTGCACAGAGTCTTTTTATTCTTCAATAATAAAGTCAAATTTGGCGCTTTCCCCTCGCATTCTCTTTGCAGAGCATCATTTGTAATTTGTCCCACCTCGCTATATATCGTTTTTTACACGCCCCCAACCGCCGCATCGTGTTCCGAAATTGAAACATAATATTGTCAGACATTGATGCCCGCTTCCTTCGGCGACCGCAACCGCACATACTCCTCTCGCCTTCTCGCTCTTCTTCCGTCTCTTTCGCCTGCCACTTAACCACAGCGGCCCAGCCTATTTTCCCACATTGCCACCAGGCCCCTTTCTCCAACCTCCAGAGCCCCGATCCGATCTGCCGCAGAGGTGCGTAAATAAAATACAAAAAACAACGCCTACAAGTATGTAAAGAATACCCCGCATATGGTCGGGGATGCCCCATATGGACCAGTTAACCGAACGCGACGCGAAGCGGCGGAGGGGCTTCTTCTTCGGCCAGCCGGGTGAGTTTTTTAACGCTTTTTGCACTTGCCATTTGTGAAACGGCCTTCCCAACTTTTTCCCTTATTTGTATTCCCATTTACAACAACAATGAGGCCGGATCGAGGAGTGGGAGTGGGCTACTTCCTGCTTATCAGTGATTGCAGGCTGCGTGCGTGATGCGTGAGAGCAAAAGGGAGGAGAGTACAGAGTCACAAATGGCAATTGGTGCGCACACATTTTTAAAGGCGGAGCTTTTTTGGTCCTTTTTTCGCTGCAGTCGCTCTGCTCACACACACGCACGCACTCGGCTCTCACTGGACGGCGGCGGTAGGCTCCACTGCATCTGTGTCTGTGTCTGTGCTGGCGTGTAAAAATATTACGCACACAAAAATATATACACATATAAATGGAGAAAAAAAGAGGACCACCCGACGACCGCCGAGCGACGGAGCGATGGAGCGATGAAGAGATGAAGCGATGCAGAGAGTGCAGCAGCACAAAAAAGCAGGAGCATGCATCTGGGGGCATTATTATCAATGAGGAGGCCGTGGAGCCGATTCCCCCAACCTAGCAACCCACAGCAGGGGGCTGCGAAAAAACGCAGGCCCACATACAAGGAAATCTACTTACTCATCTGCCGGGCTCAGCCTGACCAGGCCAGACATCACAATTAATGCGCACCACGCACACTGGCTGGGCCATAGGTTCGCAGGGTTGTTGCCCAGTTAATGCCACCCACCGACACCCACTGCCACCCACTCCAACCACTTCTGCCCCGCACAACAGTGCTGCCCCACTCGCAATAATTTCTACACCCCATTTCGGGCAGCAAACAAAAATTGCATTTTATTTTTGGTTCTTACGCCTCGTGGCGAACGCATTCCAGTCCTTTTTTCCTTTTCCCCTTTTTTCCTATCCCTACAAATCACAACCTCCGCCCTCGCACCTTGGCTGCACGCATGACGTGCCCGTTAGTCAATGCATTAGGCTGCAGTTGGAGGGAGGAGGTGTGTGGGAGAGGACAGCCGCCGGAAATGATGCGTGTGTGGATCGCCTAAAAGTTGGCAAATGTGTTTGCTAAAATCGGGGCAAACGGTTCTGCGTTCAGTTCCCAGTCACCACTTGATAAGTCCAAAGATGAGGTGGGAACAAATATAGAAAAGATCGACAAGTTCGGCGTTAGGTATTAGAAAATAGGATAATAACAAGTAAGAAAGCTACAGTCGACTTTGCTCGACTGTGAGATACCCGGTACATAAACGTTTGGACTTCACACTAAAAGGCAATATAAAATTGTACATACATTATAATAGTCTACTTCGATACTTCTTAAAATAAATAGCCTCTCGAATTAGCTCCCGACCTAAACAATTTAATGTCATACTTAAATATGAATGATACACATAAAAACCCGCTCGATCGGCCTCAAAAAATGAATTATGTCATTTCTTGCTATATTCTTCTGCAGTGGCGCCATTATATCGCGTGGCCAAGGCTCGAATGCACCACCTGTCGGCTACAGATTGCAACAGCAGTGCTTTAGGGCGGTGTGTTTAAATTCTAACCTTATTGCTAATATTTCCCATGTTTATCATCCGATTTTACTGAAATTTTCAGGAAACGTCCATTTTATTTTATTTATTTATTTTATCTATTAATTTTAGCCCGAAAATAACGAGTATAGCTTAATAACGTTTTTTATGATTTATGAGGGCGCAAGTGGGCGTGGCCAAATTTAAAAAAAAAAACTTGATCTGCGTGCAACAGATTCCAATGTTGTCACCAAATTCGGTAACTCTAGCTCTTATAGTCTCTGAGATCTGTTGTTTCACACGGACACACAGACGGACAGACGGACATGGCTAAATCGACTCAGCTGGTGACGCTGATCAAGAATATATATACTTTACAGGGTCGGAGATTTCTCCTTCTGCCTGTTACATACATTCTCGGTTGGCACTAACTTATAATACCCTTGTACCCTATGGGTACCGGGTGTATAAATATTAATTACAAGAGCTTTAAATATCTGCCAAACTTCTTGACCTAAAGAATAACCACAATTGATTATTATTGAAAATCTATTAACTTATATGATTTGTTAACAGAAAACAGGGACATCATTTTAGCTGCAGGATCCCATGAAATCCAATCGTAGCACCAGCGAGGTAAATACACACTCTCGAATCGCATTGCTTTATATCGGCTCATAAGTGCATTAACTGACGCTTATAGCTCGATGAGCTACTTTGTCGCCACATTGCCAAGGAGGCCCGTCCTAAGTCCTAAGTCGTCTCCGACTCCGAAACCATTCTTTGGGTTCTGAGCAGCAGGTGCTGCTGCTGCTGATGGGGGCCAAGTTCCGATGCTGATTTGCATATGGAACCCTTATCATGATGCTGATGAAGATGGGGCTGGCGAGGCTGCTGACGACATCTGCAAGTCGGCAGTGCGTTGCAGTTAAGTGAAATCTATGGCCAAGCGCTGCCTCACCTCACGCACATTCCGTATACGCCATGTGTGCGGCAGGCCAATAGCATCGTTTTGGGCATACGAGATGGCGAGACTTTGTCACTTCAGGTGAGAGGGAAAGCCAGCAGCAGCAGACAGGGTAAGTCCCCAACCCCAAGGGCACTGTCAGGGATAAGAGAAGGGAGGAAGCGATGGACTGCACTTAACCTGAAGATGCCCTGCATAACACGGCCCACACTGCGCCTATTACGATAATGCAAGGAAGTGGGGAAGAGATTGGTTTCGATTATTGGTTGGTTGGTTTATAAAAATTTACCAACTAGAATTGATTCGGAATATAGGGAATAAAGAGACTATATGTATACTATACGTTAATCAGTTCAAAAACGTGAAAGGTAAGACTTCGACTAAAAGCGTACAATGAAGAATCTGAAATTCTTTTCCATTTTTATCTTAAAGTCACCCTAACTATTTCCAGCTAACATTTCTGGCAAACTATTTTTCTCCGTGTACATATATTTATAAAATATTGTTTGAATATGCAAATGCCAGAGAAGGAATCGCTTGAGCAAGCATTTAATATTTTTTTCCGCAATCGGGCCAGTGTAATTGTGTTGCTGTCTGTGTATGTTGTATTTTTATGTACACCGACTTATGTAACCAACTGTACAATGGAATAGCTCAATGCAGCCCTATTAAATATTAAACGAATGAAATATCAAAGCGAACTAAAAGAATGAACAGCTAAAAAATCATAACAACTCAAATGCCAAATTAAACAAAAATTCAAAAGACCTAAAACATATAAATAAAGAATTGTGTATATGTGGATAAATATATATAGAAAATATTTTTTGCTGCCACCGACGCAGATTGATGCGGTTCCCTGCCTTTGACATTTTTTATCAGCCATTCTGCAATAAATATATTTATAAAAACTAAAGAATAGAACGCACCTCAATAATGCCAAAAAAATATGCTGTATATTGGGTAAAACAATATGCATTGTGGAAAAGCAATTGTGTTTGCATGCGAATATGTATTCGGATACAATTTTAAAGGGCAGCCATATAATGGATTTCATATGCTAGAAAAACTACACCTTTAATTTACCTTTGTGCGTGCTTGTATTATATAATATTCACAGCTCAAGGCCACTTGTCTCTCCTATAGGAAAACTTTGTTACAGAAACCCATTAAAGAGCCGAGATGAGACTGCACCGCCCCCCAATTGGATGGATTCCATCCAGCACCCTCGCAAACGCCAGGCAACCTCCGCTGGCAGACAGCCATCACGACTCCCATTGGAAACGGATGCGGAGGTGCTCCGCTTTTCACTGACACTGCCCTCAGCTCCCCCTGTCGCGACTTGGCCATCGGCTTCAATCGAAACAAATCATAATCAAATCGAATTTCAGTTGATTTTCACTCGCAAAGACAGTCGCAGTGGCTAAACTAAAGCTCGGGTCGGGGACTCATTTCCAGGAACACTAAGGAGATGCTGCAAAGGCTGAGGGAAGGAATGGGAGTAAGGAAAATGCCAGGCGGAGAGAAAAGCGAAAAAAAAAAAAAAAACACAGAAAAAAGAAAAAAACGCACATAAAATTGATGATAAACCATTCCAAATAATATTTTGGACTGGGGGTGAAAAGTTCTTGCCAAAAAGCTGCGTGGCATTCCTAACTCCACGGCTCAGGATTTTGGCAGAGGAAATTCTCTGAAGTCTGAAGGCAAAATGATGAATTATTTGCTGCCTCTTTCGTTGGGCGTCAAAGTTTCTCCGGATGATGGGGGGTGCGGCCGGAATCGGGCGATGTTATGGCAAGGGAAGGGAAGGGATGGGTCTGGGCTTGGGCTTTGGGTTCGGGTTGGGGTTTGGCTGGGCAAAAACATAAAAACGAATGCGCAGCCCAAACAAACGCTTCACGGAAGGTGGAACCCATGGTAGACCCACGACCAAGCCCCCTTCGGCCCGAGCCAAACGCTTTTTGACACAATTTGTGCCACTGTCTGAATTCGGCCGGAGATGGGTCGGAGATGGGCGCAGCAGTTGGATTGGGTTTTGGTGGTGTCTGCTGCTTGAATGATTTTTAAACGAGGCAAGAAATCCCAAAAGATGCGGCAAGCGCTTTGCTGGCATGAGCTTACGTGGGCACCCCTCCCCTGGGCGCCTTGGGCCCGCTGTATTTCCTTTTTTCTGGTGATATTTTTCGTAAAAATGGGCGTCCTTTATGGCCAGTTCCCAGTACCGTTCTCCCCTCGGGCAGAAGATAATACAGCCAACATTCTGGCAAAAAGAGTTTTTATTTGCAGGCCGCCACCCCCGATGATAGTAGAGGGGTACAGCGCAAGGGTTGCGGGTCTGTCTGTGCTAGGTCTGAGACTTCATTCGAAAGAGAGATTCGGCCTGGGTTCGGCAGGAGTCAGAGGCATGGTTGCTGGATCGCAGCTAGATGTCCGGAAAGGGTTACTTTCGAAATGGGAATTCATTTACGAAAAAGGTTTATTTGGTGGCATATGAGCGTATTTGTAAAAGCGGGGGGATGGGAAAACGCTCAGATAAAGGTGCAAAAATCGGTAATGGTTTTTACGAAACTTAATTTATAGTCTCAGATGAATCCAAAATAAGAAATAAGTGAACCGGAGGCATAGTTGCGCTATAAGGACTAGTCTAGTTAGTACTTATATTACAAGAATTTTTAAATATTGTCAATGTAAATTTAACCAAGTATTTTAGGCACACAAAGGCATACGTGTAATGGTTAATATTTATTTGAATACATTTTCTAATTTAGACATTATTATGTAACAAAGAAGTCCACGCGACCGCTTTTTATTGACAACATGAATAACATACTCAATTTAAAAGATATCATCATGAAACCAATGGGTATTTTGTACAGATAACTAAATGTTAAAAACTATGACAAAATGGTATTACGTTATAGTTCGATTGAACGATGGAAAAAGATCCTGTTTTTCTCACTTTTATAATTCCTTACTAAGATGTGTTTTTGTTTGAAATGCAACGCACCTTAAGATCCAGGTAAAGCACTATTAATACATTTTTATAGGGCTAATTTTTTTATTTTTCTAAAATCTGGGTCGTTTTATTTCAATTGGCTTCGTTTTCTTGCTTTCTAAATTTAAAGGCGAATTGTCACTGTTTTGCTGATACAATTTTTGTTAAAACCGACGCAAATTCGCCCGTAAGGTCAAAGTTAACAAGAGTTAAAAAAAATTGTCAAATCTTAACGCTTCTTTTACTTCTTTTCACGCACTAAACCAATACAGAAAATAAGAACAAAGAATATATCTTCAAAGTTAACAAGGGTGGGGAATAGAATGATAGAAAGATTCTATTCCCCACCCTTGTTAACTTTGAAGATATATTCTTTATTCTTATTTTCTGTATTGGTTTAGTGCGTGAAAAGAAGTGAAAGAAGCATTAAGATTTGGCAATTTTAATAAAGTTAGGAAGGCAAGACGAGCTCTTGTTAAATATTTTTGAAGGAAAGAGTATTATTTGTAGCTAAATGCATAAATGTGTATATTTGTATTTATAGTTACAGAATCAAACATTTTAGATATTTTAGACTATCACCATAAGTTTGGTTAAATGCGCAACTCGGAATCAACTCAGTAGTGAGATTTCAAAATAGCTCGTTGGTCCGGCCAGAGAGCTTTTCAATACTTTGGAGACAAGGAGAAAAAATGAAAGTACATTTTTCGAAATTAATTTTTTAATTTGAAATAAGTACATGCCGTGCATTACCAGTTGTCATCAATAGGCCGTTGTTATCAACATGCCGACTTCGGCTTCGGCCGAGCTGACGCTCTCATTCGACAATCTTGTAAGAACCGACTCTTTCGCTTTCTCATTTTCTCTCTTCAAGAATTATATTGATGTCCGTTCGATAAAATCTTGATACATTTTTGAACTAAAATGTTGATACCAAAAACCAGTTTTTTGTTGATGAGTGATCGATTAAAAGTGAATGAATTATCAATGAAAAGTTGATGAACCACTGATGAAATAAGTGATAAATCATCTATGAATTATTGTCCTGAACTGTTGATGAACAATTCCTGTTTTTGTCAATGATAGTTGATGAATCACATGATAGACATGATGGCATGATCTTTTTTACTGAACACGGCCTAGGACATTCAAATTTAAATTTAATCAGTAATTTGTATGGAATTTCATCGATGAGTCATTAAAAAAACCGAAGTTTTTTTTATGAATTTATGACTTGTGGCGAAAGAGATGAAAGATGTAAGAGATGAAAGTTGGTCGCAAGTGCGTCGTAATGCATACTAAATATTTATAGTTCTTAATGACTTTATCGTTTTAAAGTGAGTTTAAAGTTTTTTGAAAGCACGGCAGTGTTTATAAACTTTTATATTAAAATTTGTTTTTTTTTTTTCTTTATCTCTTCAGACCTGAGATAAGACGTATCAACTGCTATAGTAATATTAAGTAGGTCTAGGTGGGACTCACGTTGCAGACCTTTTCAAAGCTAAGATTTAACTCACAGTTGTACATTTTCAATTATACACTTTTACAAAATCATCACAACGACTTCATACATTTAACTTTACAAAACACGTGGTACAAACCCCACTGATGCGAATTCATTTTAAAAATTCGACAAGGCTATGCGTTTCTTTTGTCTTTTTTTTTTTTTTAACTTTTAAATTCTTTTTACATTAAGCCTTTTTCCTTGTATTGGCTTTTGCATGCAAACAACTGACTTTTAAAGCTATTTGCATGAATATAGGACCATCTATTTGGTACGTAGCTTTAATGGTCACACTATTTCTGATACAACAATATCAAAAGAGCAAAAGACTGCGTACGACGTTGTTGATGTTGAACATATTTAGTGAATGATGTTAATCCCCATAGTTCCAAGGATATAGATATAGATCGAATTTGTTTTGTGTCTTCGTGACAATTTAAATATTGAGAAATATTTAAGCAACCTTCTCTTTGGCTTATGATCGGCACCATACTAAATTTGAGACCTGAGTGCTGCCTGTCTGCAGGAGCTAAGGATAAGCCACGCCCCGCCAAACTTCGACTCTCCAGGCGACGCTCGATGGCCGGCGCCATCATAACCAACAACGCCTTCAACTCGGAACGGGGAGCCTCTCCCTCTCCAGACGAACCCCTTGAGCCACCACTCTCTCTCCCTGCTCGCCGTTCACACAATCCCCGAAGCGTACTTGAGTTGGGAGCCCGAGCGCCTGAAAGTCGGCAGTACAAAATTTCAAGCAGCGACGGCGTTGGCGGTTTTACAACCTTCGCGTGTTTTCCGACTCCTGGCTGCCGCTTGCCGGCTTCCAGCTCCCGGCACCCGAACCCTGGACTCGAGATTTTCGTCTGCCCCTTCCCGCTGGCAGTTGGCTGTTTAACACACCTAGCCGTGACGTCTAGCAGCGGAAACCTTCGCAAATGGTAACAATTTCAATTTCGCTGCCGCCTTATCGCACCCGCGCACATATGTGCGGAGGTCTGGCCCGGAGAAGAGCCAGACCCAAGTCCAGACCCAAAACCCTCTCAAAGTTACCGACTAACGCTGGGGCGCAAAAACAGAAAAAATAGCAAAAAACCCGCTCGACGAGGCGAAATTATTACAAAGTTGGTGGAGTGGAGGAAGAGCACGCGGAGAGTGGCAAGGTAAAAATGCGTAGCAGATTAGCGATTTAGGGATGTGGAAAACTCGTACGTCTGGCACTCCTTCCTCGGCGACCGAACTCCATTACATGGCGGGGAGAAGGGTTTTCCCGCCAGCGCCAGGGATTGTTGCAACAGGGGGAGGCAAATCTACTGCAACCGTTATGCCAAAATTTTTGGTTGCATTTAAATCCTTAACAACCAGCTTTGCCAGAGAGCCCATTTATACTGAAGTGGGTCTAACAAAAGTTTTGAAAAATATATGCAAAGAAAGTGCATACTCAAAAAGTTCAATTAAAGCGGAGTTTTTAATTTATAATTTCATTTGGCCTCAGCTGACTCCTTAAATTCTGGCAATATTTTAAATATTTTTTAGTGTAACTCGTGTTTAGTCTTTCAGCTTGTTATCCCTCCAAACGCGTCAACTGTGAAACTGGGGAGCTTACGTAGCCCAGTGCCGGGCCTCGCAGTTGCCACTATAGTCGCGGCTGGTTTCTAATGCTGCTTTGATTAAAAAACGCTGCCGTTTTTAATTTGTGGCAATGCTGAGCCCTCGCCACAAAACCGCAGGCCCTCTCTTAACCCGCTCCACTTGCCGATCCTTTGGCAGAGACAAAGCCAGCCAATGATTGAAGTGTATATCCTACTTTTCAATTGCCCCCAGCCTTGGAAGCTGCCCCGCCACCCGCAGCTGCCAACTTGTCTGTCACTGTTTGCCGGGCACTCCTGGCCACCACCCCGAGCCCGGTCACAGCCCCAGCCCCAGCCCCTTTTCGCCAACCATCGCCAACCAAACCCTAGTTGCCACCGCACGACTATAATTTTTATGTTACCCGTGCACTCGCCTACCAATTAAAATGTCTGCAATGGCAGCGGACGAGGCAGAGTCGGATGTGCTTATGTCGCTAATAAACCGTATTATTAAGTGCTTGGAGGGGTGCGGGTGCAGAACGGGCTCCTCCCGCCGAGCCCGGCCGGCAGTGTGGGTGCCACTGCCGCCGCCACTTTCAACTTCCGCTGGCAAATGTATAATTCTATGCTACTGCACTGAAGTTTTTTGCGCCCCCGTTGCCGCCCTCGGTCTCGGTCTCTCTTTCAGAGAGCTCTCTGCCCATGTAAATTAATTTTAAGCTGCTTAAGGTAGAGAACATTTTTCATTTTCATTTTGTGCAGCGCGTGGCTGGGAGAACTTGCATTCAGCCAGTCAGCAGGGGGTCGGGGTCCCAAAAGGTGGACTTGCAACTGTTGCACCGATCAAAACGCTGCAGAGTTGGCGGGGCAGACCTGGACTTCCATTTTGGGCTTATCAAAACTGGCACGGACAATGGAGTTGTTTTCCATTGCTATGTACTTACAAATAGACAGCCAAATTTGCACTATTTTCGGGCACAAGATGTCTTTAATTTGCTTACCTATAAAGAGAAGAAGGGAGAATAATTCACTATTAAATTCGAGGCATTGCATACTGGGAAATACATTCAAAAATAATCTGGTTCTACCTAAACACTACAAATTAATTTATTTGTTATTTAGAAAATATGTCGTAGCTTAAATACTCTGAAATAACGGAAAATAACTTGCAAATTACAGTCTTTTTAAGCTTAATTAGAGTAAGTGTATTGTAAAAAGAAAGATACATACTGTTAAAAATATTCTAAATTACAAACAGACTTACTATTACCTTATTTAATAAAAATGCATTAAATTATAATTACTATAAACGTTAGATCAGAAAAATGGAATAACGACCAGAGGAAGTAAAACAATTAATTTAATTATTGTTAAGAATAATAATATAGTATGAATTAAGCCCGAAACACTTTTGGTATTTGCGAAATTGTAAGCTAAAATTTATAGTATCTATTGATATTAAGCAAATCATCGAATATTGTAGAGTATACAGATAGAGATAACTTAATTGATTGATTTGAAGAATTTTTAGCAAGGAACATATTCTAGAGCTGATACTATTATATTTGAGCAAATCCCCTACAATAACATAAGTTGTTTAAATAAAGCTTTCATTAACTAATAATAATACGAATAATTTCATTGTTAGCAAGTTAAACTATATTGTTTTGAATGAAGCCCGATAAACCCCTGCGTTTCCATTAGTTCTCCCCTCATATATCGCCCAATCCATCATTATCGGCTGCTCTCCAGTCCCATTATCCGTCTTACCTCTCGCAGGCCCGCTGGTTTCTCACTTATAGAGGTCAAAAGTAAGACAAACAAGCGGTCGAGTTGCGGATTTCTTTTTTCGGGGCTGAAACTGGAACTGGCATACGATGGCAGCAGACAAACGCG
This sequence comes from Drosophila rufa, assembly GCA_018153105.1. Lineage (NCBI taxonomy): Eukaryota > Metazoa > Arthropoda > Insecta > Diptera > Drosophilidae > Drosophila > Drosophila rufa. The sequence continues at coordinate 2,077,306 of JAECXS010000149.1, read as the reverse complement.
CTGATAAACTTTCGACCGGGCCGCAAAAAAAGCCAGACGCCAAAAGGGGAGGTGCTCCCCTCTCCCTCTCCATGGCAGGAGGGACAGGAGGTGGGATTTCGGGAATAGGAGGTTGGCGGCGTGGGGTCGAAATTTATGTGGGCAGCTCGACGGCGATGCAAAAGTTTTGCATTGAATTTGAGCGGGGCAAACAAGTTCTCTTTTTTTACTTTTCCCCAGTATTTTTTTCGGCTTTTTTTTTTTGGGAGAGGGCGGGTGTGGGTGAGAGGGGTGCGTGGAAAACAAAAGGATTTTGCAGCTAAAGCGAACGGATTTTTAGTTAGTTGTTATTATTTTATATGGCCAGAGCCCTGCGACTCGGACAACTGCAACTTTTCCCGAGCCATCGCTACTGCGTCCATCCTGACCGAGCTCGTAGCCCTGGCAACGAACGAAATGCTCCGAAGGGGTTGGGGGTGGAGCAGGATTGGAGCTGGACCCGCTGGAGGGGCGGAGCGCTACCATTTCCTCAATTTTTTCACCCCTCCTGGAATGAACGCCAAAGCATAATAATAAAAGCGAACAGAGCGGGGAAAACGTTGGCCAGGCAAGGAGTAACATGCTCGTTAGTCCCAGCTAGAGAAACTGTGGCAGGCAGGCAGGCGGGCAGGCGGGGGGCGGAGAATGGGAAGGAACATTGGACAGCAAGCGGCAAGGAATAATCTAAAAAATGGAAACCCAAACGGAACGCAAGACAAACTTTCCTGCCAGCGTGGGTACAAAATAAATGAGGGCCAGGCCCCGAGCCTGGCGAGGGGTGTATTCAGGAGGGCTGGCTGAAGGACTCTGCGCTGGATGAGTGCCACGGGCAGAGCTCGAACTTAAAATGGACAAACGTGGGAGGCCGGCGGGCGGAGTGAAGAGCGGGGCGAGCACTGAGCATGGGGTGGGGCTGAAGGAGCAGCCTGATGAACGAGGACGCTGCCGACGCTGCCAACGCTGCCAGGAGACTCCGGCTGAGAGCTGCCTCGAACGGAGGGTTCCGGTCCACACCCCAAATGTCGTACATAGAAGGCAGAAGGCACAAGGCGGAGGACTGGGAGCGGGGGTAAGTACCAGAAAGGACTAGGAAATGGGCAAGAAAATTTTTGTATAAAAATTGCGCTGGCAAAGTAAGCAAACGGCAGACGTCCTAGGGCAGCCGAAGGGAGTGGCCTCCTGCTGGGGGTGAAGAAATGCCTTGTGGAGGGTGCGGACTGAGCAAAGGGTTAGTCCGTGGCTGTCTGTGTGCGGGTCTGGCTGTAATCCCAATTCGCTGGTGTTCGTGTGGGACCAGGGACTGGATGGGGTTCCGCAGATAGTCCTGACTGAAGGAGGACTAGCTGAGTGGGGAATAAAAACTCGGCGTCAGCATCAAGCGGCGAAGACAGGGCAAGGCGGTGCCGAAAGAACGCGATGATTCTAATTTGCGAAGGATCCGACTGGAATCTATCATTCGTTTATCGAAACCTAATCACATTTCAACGTATTGGCTTAATTAAGAAAATAAACCGAAGACTGTCTTAAAATTTGTTGTAAAATATGTAATAATTGAATTGAATGGAATTCTTCAGTTCATTATATAATTTTCGGAGGCATATAAATATAATTTTATTTTATAGACAGACAATTAACAAAAGTTGTTAAGAGCAAGTGAACGTTTCAAAAGTTATAAATAAGAAGATCCTTGTCAAAAATACGTACAGAAATCTCTATGACTTCCAGAGTGCACGACAGTGGCGCTTAAGGATGTGCCCATCCTTAGGTTTGCGTCCAGGGCGTCCAACATAGAGCTCTCCATCTCCCTTTGAAAATGAAGCGCACGTTCTCTGCAGGATAGTCTTTTCCCCTCATCGTTTCAATATTCTTTTTTTTTGGGGGGTTCGGGTCTTGGAAGCGAGGCGGAAGTGGCAGTAGAAGGAGGCGGAGGCGAAGACGGAAGAATAAAAGGAGTGGCAAGGGTGCGATATGAGAGCGCTTAAAGGGTGCGAGACAGCGTTCTCGGTTGAGGAGCTGAAATGTTGCTGACTGGCGCTAGTTGGGTCCGTCTCTGGGACTTGAGTAATTCGATAAGGCGGCACGGCACGAGAGGCGCGGCGCTTGCCCCTGCTGCCATCTGGGGAGAAAATTGCCAGCCAGCGCTGTGTGGCGCATTTCATTAGCAGTTGTGTTATCAAGCAGCTGGGCGGGCCTCTCCGGCTCCCTGCATGAGTAGCCCGTTTCGTCGAGGGCCACTGTAGGCATATACATAGTTGTAGGTGTGACGACTCCCGCTTAATTGTGTATTTCAGCTGGCTAGACTGGGGCTGATACGATTAGGTCCTGGAAGATAGTCCTAGAAAAAGCAGACTTTAAAGTCGGCTCCGTTCCACTGCTGTTCTGGCGTTCTTCTCGTTTTCTGCGTCTCTCCTTCGCTTGCCGTTTCCTCATTCATTCATTACGTTGGGGGACTGTGCATAAATTTTTTCCAATATCTTGTACCTCGAAACTTTTGCCCTCGAGTCCGGCCCAGAGTTCTCTAATTTGTGTTTGAGTTTCATCTCTGTCTCAGGGAAGTAAGGAACATTGGCGCAACCGGAAACCTTTTTTCCTCCACCCGCCCTTCCATATCCTCTTTTTTTGCCTTGGGACTGAATATGGAGACAGAGACCGGACCGGTGGCAGAAGCAAGGAGCAGATCCTTTTCGTTGCCTGCCAACTCCACCTCCTCGGCAAAAAGTGGAAGGCCCAAGTCGCTAAAAAGAAAATATAGCAAGGACGGGCGCCTTCTCGTTGGGCTTGGACTTTGGACTGGGTGTCGCCCGAAAGCAAGCGAAGATGAATCGTTTCGTGTTGGCGTTTTGAGCACTCAAGTGGGCGAAGTCTTGGCCAGGACTTGGCCAAAGGTTATTGCCTACTTCGTGCTGGTGGTGGGTCCTGGCACCCTAAGTGTGTGTTCCATCTGCACATCAATCGTGAGGCCTCTGCCGGACCAAGGAGCCGGTTTCCCTCTCGTTTTCATTAAGCCAAAAACCCCTCAGAATGGGTGTGCCAGTCGGGGGTTTTGTCCCGTCCCGTCCCGAGTAATAAATGTAAAATGTGGCTGATGAAACACTGCACAAAGACGTAGACGGAGACAGCGAAAGGAAGCTGAAAAATTTTTAGATGCTTGCTTAGCTCATCAGCAGCCACAGCATCGGTGGAGCAGCAGCAAAATGGAAAATAATGAAGGGTAAGCGGAGGAGCAGGGCAAGCAGTAGTGGCTCGGAGCAGGGAATCGGAGCGGGACTCTGCTGCGACATGACGTGGGTTTCATTTGTATGCTGCCTGCCGGCGACAGGCTGGAAGGGGCTGGCTCTGGGGTCGACTCCACCCCCATCCAGCACGTGTGTGTGTGTGCCGGCACCCCTTTAAGATGTCTCGGATCTCAAGTCACCGGCACTAAAAACCATCACAAACTAACTAAACACGAGTGGGGAGTGCGGAGTGCGGAGTGCTGGCAGGAGCGGAGAAAGCGGCTTGTGTGGAGGGTGTGTGTGCGGTGGCTTTTAAGCAAACGTCTTTCAGAAGTGAAAGGCCCGAGGGGTGGCTCTCCGGATAAGGGCTGGGGGTGGGCGGGCATAAAAGGAGCTGGCATCAGTGGTAAAAGCCAAAAACGTAACCTAAAACTGCAAGAAAATTAACCAAAAATACTAAGCCAAAGTCGAAGACGCAAACACACATGGGCTATGGGCGCTTCGGGGGTTTTGTGCCTACGAAAAGTGTAGTATACAATTTGGGGCAGGAAGAAGGCAAGTTGGCCGGGTAGAGGCGAGACGGAGGGGCTTCATGCATACCAAGGCAAAGTCTTTGGCTTGGCAACATTGAGGGGCGGTCAGGAATGAAGGTGAGGTCGAGGCGCTTGTGTAGAAACTTTTGGCATTGTTTTTGTGCTATTGTGAGTGTGTGGGTAGATTGGGCCAGGGATGCAGGAATCGTTTCTCTTTCTCTCGCTCTCTGTCTCTATCTGCAGCTGGGGATGAGCCAAGTCTGGCATCGGTCCCTCCTCCAATCCCCGAATCCTCCATGCCCATCATCCCCCCTTCCAAGCCTGTGAAGCAACTTTGATTGTGGCTGAAGCTGAAATACATCGTTGCCTTCTTCATTTCCTTCTCCTTCTCCATCTCCTACTCCTTCCGCTCCTTCTTTTCAGCTCCTCTTTTTTGGCCAAGATGTAGTTGAGTTGGCAGATTGCTTGTGCGACTCGGTCTAGGGCTCTGCTTGTGTGTGTCTGGAGGGGCGCTGGCTGGGTGGTCTTGGGCGGTTCTGCGCGTAAAGGTTCCTGGGCTTGTCTGTTGTGCTTTGGGTGGGTGGCAAATTTTTTTTTCTTTTTATTCGGCTCCGCTTTGCCATGCGGAGGGTTCCGTGGTGAGGAGTGGATTCTTACTTTTGTGGGCGTGTAAGTGCCACTGAGAGAAATCCGGCTATCGAGAGATTATCGAGTACCAATATTTCTGAATATATCTTGCACGGTGATATTTTCCAATACCTGTTTCCTATACGTTTTGGTGGGATTTCGGGAATTACAAATTGAGCGCCCTAAAAATAAACTAAAATTTATACATGTCGTTCCTTGAAACCAAATGTTATGAATATCTTTAAGTCCCCGACATCGACATTATTTCCGATAAATTCAATTAAATTACCGAAATTATAACTTATCTTCGCCTAGATTTCGTTCTCAGTGTCCTATTCCTGATGCCGACGGACGGGCTTACGTGGAGCTCGTCGTTGCCCTTAGCCAAAGTCGTTGTCGCAATCGAGTCGCCTGCCCCGGCTCACTCCACCACTGCCACTCCAGCCCGTCCCCATCCTGGTTCGGGGTCCCTTGCCTTGTCGTCTTTGGTGTTCTTGTCATCTATTTCTATTTTCGAGCAATGGCTGAGCAGATGAGGGTCTTGGGCTGTCTAACTTGTCTGTTTGTATGATGGCATATCACACACCCCCAACCAAGCCCAAACCAATCCCAATCCCAATCCCATCCATTCTCCGTTCATGTGTGAGCTGCTCTGTACATGAGCTCATGTGTGTGTGTGGGTGGGTGCAAAAAAGCGTAAGCAATTTTCCGTAACATCTAACCGAGGTGGAGACCCAGAGCCAGAGCCGAAGCCGGAGCTGGAGCTGGAACTGGAGCCAGTCAAGACAGTCGACAGACGTCTTAAAAGATGCTGCTCCATCTGCACCGCCATCCCCGCTTTGCTCCGCTTTTTGCAGGTCCTGCTCCATCTACCGAATCCTCTCCGCTCCCCAGACTGTTGTTGACGACATTGACTGGTTTTCGTAGAGATTCGCCACCGGATCTCGCACCCAACCTTGGCGTCTGCTTCGATTCGCTTGGCACGTTGTCTGCTAGAGACACTAATTCTGAGATGTGTAACGGTGGCACAGCCAGAACAGAATCAGGATCAGGACCAGCACCAGGACACTGTCTCCAGCCCGTATCCCTTCGATTCAAAAAGTTCGATGATGGGCTGATGACTGACTCCCATTTTGACTGTACCAAATCATGTTTGATTACAGCTGAGCAGCATAACAAGTTGTTCCCTTGGAAGGGGCGGGCGTGAGGCCTTCAAACTTTTCCACAGTCTTTAAGATCTCCCTGAAACATTTTGAGACTCGAATTAAACAAGATGACGTTCTCTTCCTGTGGACACACACGCTGTCCTGCGGCGGCTTATGTGCGCTTAGTCGAAAATCTTGACCCGCCCGCCCACAAAGGGTTGATGGCTCGGACTTGGGTGTGCGAGGGAGTGGGGTCGGATGGGGAGGGGTTTCCTTTGACAAACAGAAGCACATACATGGTTATTCAACTATTTATATACAAATGTCGCTGGCTATATACAAAAGTCAATGCTTTTGTTGCTTTGACCGCCGGCTTGGGGACCGGCGCGTTTACGGGACCGGGCTGTGGATCTGGTCATGGTTTCAGGGAAAGAGTACCGAACCGATAATACGACATTATTTGGGGTTAAACGAAGTCCGGGTGCCCTGATTCACCTCTTCAACCTGATTACTTTTGGCTTTAACAAATAATTATCTACGATAACCTACATATCCAAATTAAAACTATATTAAAATTATCAGAATTTAGTTAGTATCTCTCATAATTTCTTATTGGTAAGAATTTTATATTTTTAAAATGTATGATTCGGTTTTTATCATGCTGATAGTAGTCTTACATAAATTTGACTGCTGCGAAAAAAAAAAATACTACTATAAATTAAATTGGTGATCAGTTTTAGAAATGCCTCTAATGGTATCTTCCTGAATCGAATATCCTGTAATGCTTTCAGCTTTTTTTAACAAGCCCTTTACCTAATGCAGGACACCCATTCTTCGAGCATTTGGGCTTGCCATGCCCCGTTCACTGGCAAAGAAAGTTCACCAGAGGGCTGGTCAGTCGCTGGACTCGCTGTGCTCGTGTCTGTCAGTGGGGGCTTTAAGGAGTAAGACCCAAGAAGCAACTTCTTTTGTGGCGCGCCGAGGAACCCGCAACACTCTCACCCATTTCCCTCCTCGTCTGCGTCTTCGCCTTCGTCGTTTGATGAATTACCGTGCAGGGCAAATGTGCGAGGGGTGCGGTGCTCTTGGGGGGTGCAGAGCTGTGGCTCTGGCTGTGGGTGTGGATGTGGGTGTGCGTGTGGGTGGCACTGGGGTGCGGGTGCTTTGCGGCGTGCGAGTGTGTGTGCCTCGTTTCATTTTCGGAGGCTATCCCCTCCGGCCATAGCCCACAGCCAGCCCTTAAGCCAGACACCCCAATGCTGTTACACGAGCACCCCTTCCTCCCACGCGTTCACAGACACACGCACACTTGGCACCCCTCTACGTCTTCGTCCTAGTCGCGATTCGCGCTCCTATGTATGCACCAAGGAGCAAGCACACACACACATTTGGACACCGGCAGCCCAGCGTCGTATATCATTAGAGTGCCACCTCCCCACAGAATGGTACATCCCCCGGGACCCCATATAGGCGCCTTTTTATCCAAAAAGGCATTATGAGCAGGTTTTCTTTTGGGCTTGCCGCCTCCGCTGAGTATTAGCAATATTTTTGCAACTGTCTGCGTTTCTTCCGTTCCTTTTTTGCTCCGCGCACTCTTCAAACATATTTTTTCGAACTCTTCCCTTTGCGGCTGGGTAAATGTGTCTGGTCTGCGGTGAGTCTCGGAATGGATGGAAAGAAACTGAGGTTGAGGCCAAATTGATTCCACATCAGTCTAGTAGCTCAAGGCGGTCGGAAAGAAATATGTTTCGTAGGGTCTTAAATATCTGTGTAGGACTGTTGAAGCTCTATGGCGGCAGTCAAGGGAGCTATTGACGGGTACACAATTCGAATAGCCGATTGTTGGCGCAAGTTGGCAAGTCAAAGCCAATAGATAAGTGAATGATAAAGATTAGGCCTACTTCACTTTTAGGATAACTGAAGTTTCTGGGTTTTTAGGACACTTTCCACGATGATATCTCATTATAAATTGTACATCCTCAATGTGTAAGCAACCCACTTAGCTTATCTATGTATTCAAATATAAAGGAGAGAAAGTCATACACGAAATTCCTCAGAGGCAATTATTCGTATATCCTTTACGCAAAACAAGGGTTCAATTCCGTGAGCATGACACTAATTAGTTTTTGAGTGGATAGTTCCAGGCTGCATCTTTCGAGGAGATTGGGGCACTCACCTTGTGCAGCAACACCGAGGCTTTTCTTTTAGATGCCATCTTCGTGCTGGTGGTGGCGCCTCCGCCAGCACCTCCGCCACCGCCACCGGTTGCCGATGCGGTACGTGTCGATGTTTTTGGGGTTTTCCTCGGATTCTTCGGAATCTTGGCAGTTTTTCTGAGTGCCTGCGTGGGTAGAGGAGCTCCTTGGCGCCCGAAGACCAGACAGTTGAACTGGATCAGCCGCTGCCAAAATGCGAAGATATCAAAGTTGCAGCTTAGGATGCAACCCGACTCGCTGGTATCTTTAGCACTAAACACACTTGTAACACTTGTTCGGATTGAGTTCGGATTGGCCGGAGCGTTTTGGCACTTGTCAGGACTTTTGGCGGGTTTTTCGCTCACAGCTCACAGCTCACAGCTCACTGGTGTGCACAGTTATGGTTATGGCTGAAATGCGATTCACGGCCTTTGGCACACTTTCAAATCACTGTTCCACGCCTGTCGTACTCGTACTCGTACTCTTTCTGCAATTTGTGTTTTTCGGGAACTATTGTTTTGTTTTGTTTTGGTTTTAGTTTTGGTCCTAGTTCTGGGATCTGGGTTTTAGGCTTTGGCTCCAGAGGCGAAACCAAACACGACGAAAGCCAACTGCTGACTGACCAAAACAGAGACAACCAAGTGGGTTTTGAGCTGAGACGCCAGGACCTGCGTCGACGTCGGCAGGGCGAGAGAGTGAGAGTGCGAGGACCTTAGGTGGCAGCGCCTGCGCAGAGAGGGCAGTAGTTGAATGTGGGACGCCGCCAAAAGCAGAATGTGCGTGTGCAGGCGAAATGCCGAAAAGTGTGCAACACACGCGGACCCCTCGCCCACTCACCACTACGCCCCTGCTCCGCTCTCGCCCCACTGCCCCCTTCACACTGCTCCTGCTCGGTCGCTCTCTCTCCGCGGCGAGAGAGTGAGAGTAGAGGGATATGAGTACAAAAACAGAGAAACGCCGATAACGCGACGCTCGGCGTCAACGAACCACGCTGTCCACGCTGTCCAGGGCGCCCGATGGGTTGCCGGGGGGTAGCGAGGAGCGGGAGCCGGAATCAGCCGGATGGCGGCGAGGCAGATGAGTTGACAAACAGCTGAGTGCCGACGGTTTTGTGAATGGGATGGGTGCTCGAAAGTGGGGTTAGGGAGAGCCCATGCGGGAGAGTGAGTGCATGGGAGAGCGATTCGGAGAGGGAGCAATTATTTTTGTTGCTTTTTTCTCTTTTTTTTCGCTTTACCCCACATATTGCGGGAGGGTGAAGGTGGGATGGATTTCGTTGTTGCTTTTGTCTTTTGCCGGCATGGCGCAAGAAAAAAGGCCGGCTGGATCGTCGCCAGGGGTGGGAACGAGAGGGGAGAACCAGCATGGGCAGCCGATGGGGGGCAGCCAAAGGCGGGAAAAGGGATGGTGGAAAGTGGGAAGTAAGAGTGGGCAAGGGAAGGTGGTGTCGGCGTTTCGGATATGAAAAACGCACAAAAAATACGGGAGGTGGGTCCGGGAAAAATAAATGAGAAAAATATATGAGCCGGCTACGTTGTTGCTGTTGTTGGCATGGACAGCACGAATTCCGCAACGGTTTTTCTTACTCCCTCACTCTCTCTGTAGCCCACATGCCGTCTCGCTCGCTCCATCGAAAAAGCAGCGGTGGGACGGGTGCGAAAGTGGACAACGTTGTTGTCGCTTGTCTGCCTGAATGGCAATGGGGAAGAGGGAGTGGAAGGGAAAAGCAGAGGAGGCGAAGGGAGGCCATGGGCGTAAAGTTTTTGAAAAGAATGAAAAAGAAAAAAAGCGGCGGGGGACTGTTTTCGGTACTCGTGGGTTTGGGTGCGAAAAGGGTCAAGAGCGAGGACCACCTTGCGAGCGGGGCAGAGGGGTTGTTTGAGCAGGAAAAGGAGAAAGATGGGAAGGGACGAACAGGATCCGTCGCCAGAGTCAAAATTGTTGTTCGACGCCATTGCCGTCGCTATTTCATCGCTTTATTTGTGGTTTTCCGTGGAGCGATCATAAAACTTGACGGATTTCCCGAGCACTTATCGAGAATGACTCAGTGGGGCCAAAGGAGAATGTCCTTATGCGAGCTAAGTAGAAGTCACAAGTAATGAGAAGGCTTGGAATAGTGACTAAATCGTTATCATGTTTAATTAAACTGATTTAATTAATTTAAGAATGTTATATATTAATGGGTGTCAGACTGTAAGACCTGTCCAATGATGTAAATAGCTTTGAAGTAATTTATAATGATTATTGGTTTTAGATATATATATTATTTTTTTATAGTACTCCTTGAATAGACCATCTTTTACAAAAACTTTCTTGTAGCTTTTCCCCGTCTTTTTTTTTTTGTACTTGTAGTAAAATTAGACAAACAAATAGTAGCTGGAGCTACGGTCTTTGTATATATGCATGTATCTCTATGTGACCTGTGCTTGCCAGCGATCCAAAGTTTCGCTCCAGCCTGAATTACAAATAAACTTAGAATTGATCACAAGTTGTGGAGAAAATAAAATACACTTATGTCAACGTTTCTTCAAATCCTCGAAACAGGCCAAATAGTCCCTTTCCGGTATAGCCATGAGCGCCCTCGTCGATTCCGCTTTTATCTCTTCAATCGACTCGAAACGCGTTCCCCGGAGTGGTCTCTTGAGTTTTGGGAAAAGCCAGAAGTCACACGGAGCCAAATCAGGAGAATACGGTGGTTGCGAAACGATATGCGTCGAATTCTTGGCGAAATGGTCACGAAGAACGAGTGCAGTGTGCGATGGTGCATTATCGTGAGGCAAAACCCAAGTTGTTGTTGGTTGTGGAAGGAATTGATAGTGCACCACACCACGAAAATCGAAAAAAACTGTCATCATAACCTTGATTTTTGAACGACTTTGACGTGCTCTTTTCGGTCTGGCCTTTGAAGTCTTTGAAGTCTTTGTACCACTTATAAACATTTTTCTGGGACATGGTAGAATCACCAAAGGCATTCCGTAACATCCTCAACGTTTCCACAGCCGAAATTTCATTCCGCAAACAAAATTTGATGGCACTTCTCTGCTCAATTAAATCAGACATTGTAAAAATCGACAAATGCACTCTTGATCGTTTGGTAAACACAAGCGTAAATATATAATACTGATACTGACATTAACATGAAATTACCGCCAGATGTCATCAACAGTCCTGCCAACTCAAAAAAAAAAAAAACCTAGTCCGCCATCTTAAGCCCGCGAATTTTAAATTGAAAATTCACCATACTTTTTGCCCACAGTAGTACATAAAATTTATTAACATGCCTGTATCAGGCTTCTTCTTTTATCTTTCTCGCAGACACTTTTTGAGCCGTGTTCTGTTAAGGACAGTTTTGCCGTTAGCAACCGATCCAAAGTTTCTCACTGAGCTGTTGTTGAGAGACCTATTCGATTGGCATGTAGAGCCAATTTATTGTATTTATAACGTATGTATATCAACATTTTTTTGTATTCCAGTAAGATAATATTATAACATAATCTTCTTTAAGATGAAGAAACTATTGCATAATGAGAAATGTAGCCTACTGTTGTCAAACAACATAGTTATCATAGACGTTCCTAAATCTATTAAAATACGTATTAGTCGGTTTTAAAAAACTAAATAAATCATTCTTAAATTGTGCCATATTGCATGTGAGTTATAATTCACTCAATTCAATAACTCAATAGAAATAACAAAAGGGCTATTCCGTTGCCAAACCTAATTATATATTTAATCACAAGTTAACTAGTTTATGTTTAATTTTAAAAATGTAAGGACCCAACGACACAATTAAATTGCCACAATTAAATTCACGCCTTAGATAATTAAATTGTAAGTAAAAAGAAATAAACAGAAAAAACAACTTTGTAACCATGGGCTGCGGCCATGCTTGGTTGCCTTAAGCGATAGCCCAAAATTCCCCGATTTACCTGTAAAAGTGAACCAAAAACCCAAAATGCACAATAATCACTGCCAAAAACTCCGAAAATGCCATCTCAGACGTGTCCCTGCTTCGCTGTTCATCGTGCACACAATATAATCAGCGAAGAAATCATCTCTATTTCCACCCATCGGTAATGGAAATCTTCTGATTTTAGTGAAAACTAAAAAAGTTGCCGAACAATTTCTAAAAGTTAGTCATTTACATTAAGTCTTTGAAGTGGAGGTTAAGTACCACGAGGCACTCAACTTCGTAACGGGAACCTTACTTAATTCATAGAAGCAGAGCTACAGAAGGAACTAAGATATGGGCATTTCCCGCAAACGGTCAACCAGGCCCGAAATCTAAAATGCTCCTTATCATTATTATTTTTGTGTAAATATACATATATAAAAAAAACTTCAAATCTATATGAACATTTTTATTATACAATGGTTACATAGCATATCTTAGAGTTTTCATGTGAAAATCGGCAAAAAATAACTGAAAAACTAAAATGTTGGTATTTTCTGGTATTTTTAAAGGCATTTTTATATTTTATTTTTCGAATGCAAAACTTACGAAATGTTGGCACTTTTTCTACCAAATATTCTCTTCGATATCTATTAAGTACATAATAAGTTGTCTTTCAAGAAAATATGAAGTTATTCGTACAAAAACGTGAGGAAAAAACTTGACGGAAGAAGTGTGTGTTCGCGAACTGTGTTCGCGAGCTTACATTTTTAATTATCGAAAAAAAAAATACTTTCTTAAAGTTGGAAAGTAGGGCCTTAAATTAAAGCTTCATTATCCATTTTTAAAGCATTTTTTTAATTTGATTATTTCCTTCATATTCGATGAGTTTTGCATTTTTTTATATGCAGCCGAAAAGCACTTCCGTCATTTGTGTGATCGCGAGGGCGTGTTTTTGCCAATTAAAAAAAAAGAAATATTCACGAATGGTACTTTTTGCACCAAGTGTAGAACTAATACATTTACGTAGAAATAAAAAATCAAGAAAAAACAAGAAAGGAAGCTAATTTCGGCATTCCGAAGTTTGTATACCCTTGCAGTCTGCAATTAGATCATTGAAAGTTTGAAAAATTGAGAAATATCGAACTTTCTACATTGCTATAACATTAACTTACACAATTTATATTTTACATGTAGGATTTTACATTTTCATATAAATCGACCGATCGCTTCTATGGCAGCTATATGATATAGTTGTCAGATCTTGATGAAATTAAAAACGTAATTCTAAAACCGTTAAAAACAGCTTTATGAAAATACGTTGAAAAACAGGGAAGCTATCATTTTTTTTTACATTAATTTCGCCATCATTCCTATGGCAGCTATAAGATATAGTGTCAGATTCCAGCCGTTCCGACATGTATAGTAACTGCAATAGAAAGGAGACTTTCTGCCAAGTTTCATTCAGATAGCTAAAAAACTAAGAGACAAGTTTCCGTAGCAACGGACAGACAGATACACGGACAGACGGACATGGCTAGATCGACTCGGCTGGTGATGCTGATCAAGAATATATATATCTTATGAGGTCGGAGATGCTTCCTTCACTGCGTTGCAAACATCTGGCCAAAATTATAATACCCTGCAAGGGTATACAAATATTTTTAAGAGTGGTTTTATAGCCAGAAAGCGTACGAACGTGTGTTCGCGATGCTGGGAAATGCCCATATCAGAATGTCAGAATTCTCCAGGACAACCAACGGGGTCACTAAAGGGGCCCATCCACAGTAGAACATGTTGGCCGAGCATGTTGTGCTCGACGCAATTTTCATCGTTAGTGGCAGTGCTCGCGTACAAATTTCGTGCTGGCCGAGCCGCTCGAACGAAATAGAAATGATTCTATCTTGCTTGTGTTCGCAACAACATGCTCGACAATGGATGGCAACGCTGGCACGAACATCACTTGAATCAAACGTTTGAAGTGAAAACACGTGCGAGCGCTGTCAAAAATGTCAAAGCAATTTATGCAAGAATTTATACATTGCTTGCAAAAGTTTTTTAAATCCACAGGAGACGTTTCTTCCAACTCCTTCAGTAGATTCGTGTGTGTGAATCTTTGCCTCTTTGCGTACCACTCCTTCATCCACATATTGTGCTTCCGTTTTTGCACTTCCTCTTTATTTTTCTTCTTTTCCAAGCAAACATTAATTGCCAAAAGTGCTATTACAGTGGCGCTGTCATTTTCCGTTGCCATGTTTACTGCTCAAAGATTTGACACCAAATGATGTTTGCGAGCATGTTGGCACTAGTTGGTGGACGAGAAAATTTTGGCTCGCCGAGCGGCTCGGCCAACATGTTCTACTGTGGATGGGCCCCTTAAGGCCACTGGAATGGTTGTATAAGTCGAAGGTTAGACTTATACAACCTTCCAAGCAAACTGGATATCTGTTGGCACAGCGTCAAGGTCAGAGAATACGTTGCAATATTTGCGGGACCTGGAATCTTCCCCCTCAAGAAATATGCTCACGTATAGAATGCACTAGCTACGTTGACAAGCATACCGCATCTTCACAATTTATTGAAATATCTCGCGCTATCAGAAGAGAACCACGAGATCTCCTAACTCCGACCGATGTGGCTTCAGATTCAAACAGCTCAGAACCACAATCTAGGAAACCGCCAAGCGACTCTGCAGATAACTTTTTCTAAGTCCCTCTCAAATGAATTTTCAATTGACAGTAAGCGTTAAAGGATGAGGATTCACGTTAGTGACCATACCTGCTCACCATAAGTGTAAGCGAAAGAAAATTTTGGTTAGGCCGCGGGCAGATTCCAGTGAATAAAATTTAGGAGAAGAGTCGGAAGCTCCAGTCATGAATTTGTACAGAAAGATCTACTGTGCACTATTTCTGAATGGAATCCTTCCTATCACACTTGTTATTCAGAAAATAGTATTGTTGAATGTGTTAATTGAGTACTTGGTCCATTATTATAAAAAAGCTAATAAGCTCGTAGCTTAATGCACATGTGGCATCTTCCACCAAACCCCCAGATTTAGTTTGTTTCAAAATTTGACAACGCCCACTACCGCCCTCGAAGATCATGAAAAACATATAACTTAGCTATGGTCAAGATTTTCGGCTTAAAATGAAAACTTATGAAATAAATACATCTATGTGGACGTGTTCAAAACATTTGTGTGAAATTGTGTGTGATTATAAACATGGGAGGTGTCGATTGGCCTTGCCTGAACTACCTACCGAACTAGTTCGTGTGTACAGTACTTCCTTAACTGAACCTATTGTAAGCGAACGCCGAACCACCTATAACCCTATGGTAAACAAACGCCGTTCCACCTACCATATGGGTATTTCTTTGACTGACCCTGTGGTATAGGAACGTTGAACCACCTAGTATATGAGTACTTCTTTGACTGGCCCTAAGGTAAATGAACGCCAAACCACCTATCACATTCGTATTTCTTTGACTGACCCTATGGTAACCGAACGTCGAACCACAAAGTAAATTTGAGTTTTCGACGTTGCCGTCTGATTTCCCTATGTGGAGCGTTGGGTAGTATGCTGGACTATGAATCTATGAATTCCGAGTTAAAGTCCGGGTCATAACAATTTTGTTTGATTAGAAATGTTGTAATTATTGTTAATTTATAATTTATATATCATATATATTCATATATTCATCCATTTAACTTCAACATATTAACTTACAGATGCTATGTCAACAAAAATAAAATAAATTTTAATTGTCATATAAAATAAAAGAGCTGAGCCTGTAGTACAGTTTCATAAAAATTTTAAACTATTCGTCCTAAATAAATTCAAAGTTAAGTAAAGTAAAAAGTTATCAAAAAGTTTCTTAGATCTCCCTAATTACATTTTTATTGTTTTTTGGGTACCCATTTAGCACCCCTTCCAGAGTACCTTTGTCACTACCCCTAGTATGGGTACGCTACCCATTACATCTTTCACGGATACTCATATCACCACCATTAGCATGGGTGCCTATGTTACTACCCTTTTCATGGGTACCCTTATTACTAGTTCATAGTAAAAGTGGTGGCAATTGACCCTATAGGCCGACATGAACGACAATGAACAAATAAGTCAATGTATTTGTTCATTGAAATGTAAAGGGTTAGTAAAGTAAGTACTCGTAGTTAGTTCAAACGTGGTTTCGAGCTGGGCCAGTCCAAAATGAAACTTTTGTACGATTTTTGTTGAATTCTTAGGTTGTTTTTGAAACTCTTATTTTTAAAGTCGATCAAAGTAATGGCTTAAAAGAGTCTTGGTAGGGTAGGCCATTTGGGCTAGGCGTGCCACTAAAACAGGTTTTGTCTTTTAGCTTGATGCACATTTGTTGCTTTGGCTAACGAATATCTCACAGTGGCGCACACTCGATTGTAGCTTTCTTACTTTTTTCGATACAGTATGGGTTCACATAAGCCCCAGGATCCTTAAAAAGTCATGGACTTACAGTACTTATCAGGCTTAATCAGTAGCACATTGCCCTGACACCAGAACTAAAGGTTATTAAGTCGTGTTTTTAGGAATCATATGAGCCCATATGCATGCTCAACTTGATATTAGAAGCTTGTAGAAAACCAACCCATGGTTGACCGATATAAAAGTCTCGAATTAAAAGCCTCGTAAAGGGTTTTGGAATTCTGGAAAATTATTATTAGTGGGTCTAGCAGTAGCCCATCACAAAGCTACCGGACCGACTTAAGAGTCAGTTCACCCAGAAAAATGCATGGAATAAAAAGCAGCCAAATTGCCTAAAATTTTAGTCCATTTGACCTAAAACGAAAGTCGAGGCAGTTATGGCCTTAAAATGGTTCAAAATGGCATATTTTTAGGTAATAGAAACTGGCCTAAATTTTAGGCAATAGAAAAAGGCCTAAATTCTGGACAAGATTTGTCCAAAATTAAATTTTTTGATTATTTTTAGGCAATACTATGCCTAAATCTTCACTTTTAGGTAAGCCTAAAACTTAATTTTTTTATAATACTAATTTTGTATTAATACAACCATTTAAAATAAGAAAGGTGTATTCCAAAATGCATACAGTATTTATTTTACTGTTGCAGTAGAGAGTTCCTACTTCCGTAGTACAAACATATCTAAAAGTTGGCCGTATCCCGTCACTACATTACAGGGATGTTGAGAATTGAATGCACACACGCGAGAGAAAAATCCTATTACCTAAAATTTAGGTAATCAATGGCCTAAAAATGTAATTGTAAGCTTTGGGTTATTGCCTAATTTTTAAAATGTATGACCTAAAAATATAGCATTTGGCGATATGACCCATTTTTTAGGCCATCATTGAAACAAAAAGAAATTTTTAGGCAATGAATCGCCAATTCCTAAAATTTTAGGAATTTATTTTTTTTGTGTATGAGGCAGCCGATTTGAATATCTAAATTTAAGATAAATGACTCGCCAATAATTCTAAATTCTACATTTCTGTTAGGCTAAAACTTGGTACGTTAAGGTATGGCCGATTCTTGTCATTAAAAGAACCCCGCTTTCAGACCTTTGAAGTTGGAAACGGCGGGCGATGTGTGGGTGTTGAAGAGCAGTATGTATGAACACTAAGAGAAAATTCTATCCCTAATATGATTCAAATCGACTGTTGGCCACTAGATCCTAAAGATTATATTATTATATAACGGGAATATGGGCAAATCAAAACGCAGTTATAAAATAATAAACCCATGGCCGGAATCGCTTTTTAAATGCCGTAAATCTCTTAAAAATTTCCAGGTACCCAGCTACCGCATAAATTCAAGCGGTGTTACCTCTGCTCATTTATCCCCCTCGCTCTGCTGGACAAAACAATACGAGGGAAAAAAGCGCCATAAAATTAGTTGCAAAAATCCAAAAACTATTTCATCAAAAATGCATAAAATAATAATAAAAACGAGCCGAAAAAATAAGAGAACCGAAAATAGAAAAAGTTGAATTAATTAAATATTTATATAGCGCACAAAATGAAAGCGCCAAAAAGCAAAAAAAAAGTGCTAGTATATGTAATATAAATAATATATAAAATATTTATATAAATTGCAAAATGCGCACCTCTGCATAAAAAATAAAATCAGCGTAAAGTGCAAAATGCGCAGTCGCTTCTATTTTTCTATTGAGGGGGCGTGGAAGGAGGCCTAGGGGTCTATGTGTGTATGCATATATGCATCTGCGGATATATAATGGAATATATATAAAATGTCAAATGATTTGTTTGTTTGCTCTCTTTTCCCCCTGTCACGAATGCAGCTGACAAAAAACTAATGCAAAAAACAAATGGTTAGTAATATGGTAAAAAAATCTGAAACCGTGGAGGGTTTGGTTGTCAACTTTTTGGGGTGGGCTTCAATGCAGCAGCAACTGCAGCCAATTCAATTAAAAATCTGCCACTTAGGCTCCTGGAAAGGGGCAGCGAGGTGGCCTGACCAGGAATGCATAGTTGCAGTTGACAGGAACCTGAATTTTAGAGCAAACTCGCAGCGAATGATATTAGAAATATATTCTGCCAGATTTTCCATAGATGCATGTTCAAATATATGAACATGCACAATTGCCCAGACTGTACTGGCAATCACAGCCGAACAACGCGTCAAATATCAACATACATATATATGTAAATGTAGTCAGGTGCAATAGGACGCACATATATACCGATCTAAGAATACACAAGATGCTCTTGTGACCCCCTAGAAAGTCAAAGAATGTCCAAAAACTAACCCCTAGCTGGGATTATACATAAGGAATCTGTAACTAGTACATAAGTGAAAAACCGCTATAAAAAGGCCTGAGCGCCAAATAAAGAATCAGTTCCTAACAAAATACTGTTGTGTTTAGTCAGGGATTCAGGCGGTTAGCGGTAAAAGTTGCCAGTTGAAGTGAGCGGTACGATCTGCTCCTTGACAAGCGATATACACTGCCAACATATGGTCCTTCGAGCATAAAGAAATTGTTGTTCACGAAGACTGCCAAACCGATCGGCATACTTTAATCGGTATCCACGGTAGAAAAGTCCGCAAGGCGCACCTAATTGAGTGCACTACGGCAAGATCAGGGATCAATAAACGAAAATAATACAAAATTTATCCTGAGACTGCTGCGTTGGACAGGAGAGGCAATCGACGTGGGACGAAATCAGGATTGGACTGCGGCTTATTTGGAGCAACAGCAGAGACCAACATATCTACAGCGGCGTGGGAGAGACCACGAACTAAAAGGATCTAGTGTCGGACCGCGGCTCAACATCCGAGCGCCAGCGGAGGCTGATTCAACATCTGAAACGGCGTGGGAGAGACCACCAACTACAAGGATCCAGTGTCGGACCGCGGCTCAACATCCGAGCGCCAGCGGAGGCTGATTCAACATCTGAAACGGCGTGGGAGAGACCACCAACTACAAGGATCCAGTGTCGGACCGCGGCTCAACATCCGAGCGCCAGCGGAGGCTGATTCAACATCTGAAACGGCGTGGGAGAGACCACCAACTACAAGGATCCAGTGTCGGACCGCGGCTCAACATCCGGGCGCCAGCGGAGGCTGAGGCAATATCTACAACGACGTGGGAGGACCACGAAAGGAAAAGAATTAACAACGACAAGGGAAAAGAAGATCCGGAGATCTGGAAAAAAGAAGCAGAAGAGAAGAAAAATAAAAGAGTACTATAGGTTAATAAATATATCGACAGGGTCTTATAAAGTAAAATTAATTAAAGAGTTAGAAAAATTGAAAAAATCTGATAATAAAGAATAAAAATAAAATAAAATAAAAAAAGGCAAGATGGTACATACAAGAGAATCACTTAATGCCCTGGGGGCTAGTCAGTCAGCAATATATGCGCAAATGAAAAAATGGGAAGAGGAAATAACGCACACAGAAGGGTCGAATTTAGATCTCCTGACTGAAGTACAGAGTCAGTGGGAGCTATTTAAAGAGCAACATAATGAGTTGCTGAATAACGCATCGGCCTTTACAGCGGACTATTTCGCCAAGGACGGGTATGGAAGAACCCAAGCCGTGAAAAATAAAATTTTGGCAGAGCTAAATAAAAGGGCTGCTGAAGAAACTATGAATAATTCTATAGTACACATGGTGGAAGAACAAGAAATCCGCCTTCGCGAGTACCACCAGGCAAGACAAGCTCTGCAAGCCACGTTGAAAAATGCGGGAATAGATCCGAAACTACAAATAGTTTATGCGAAATATATAGAAGAAGATTTCCAACGGCTGACGGATAATTTTAAGGAGTTAAAAATAAAAGGACAAGTTACCCAAACAATTCTTGATGGGTACGAAAAAATTAGAATGGAAAAAAGAGAAAAGGAAATTTGGATGCAACAGAACAAATTCGAAGAACGTCGAGTTGCGGTAAGGGAAATGGAGATCCCTGTATTTTTTGGAGAAATCTCAGCATGGTCAGGTTTTTTTGACATGTTTAAGGAAATGATAGATAGTGATGAACACATGAAGCCTAAAATGAAACTGATGCGACTTAAGGAAGTTGTAAAGGGTGAAGCTTCTTATTTAATTAAGCATCTATTGATATGCGATGAAAATTATAAGACAGCTTTAGATATATTAAAAAATCGATATGAGAACAGGCGTCAACTGTTTATGAGAAATTATTTTCAAATTCTCGATTTGCCTATGATGAACAGCGAGTCAGAAAGAAGTGTTCAGAATATGCTGGACACGGCACAAAAATGCACACATGCTATAAAAGGCATGGGCGTTGCATTGGACGACACCGACGTATTTATTGCCGGAATCCTTTTTAAGAAAATTTGACCGCCAAGGTCAACAAAACTACGAGCACACTTCAAATTCGACAAAGGAAATCCAGACCCTACGAAATGTGTTAGATTTTTTGGAGAAACATCTGCAAGCCATAAAAGCAGTCAGACAACCAAGAAACATGACAAGGGAAAATCCAAAAGTATTGGCAACAGTTACGGGTGGGATCTGCTCGTATTGTCAGATTCCAGGGCACAGATTAACCACCTGCATCAAATTCAATAACCTTGACATCACAGAAAAATGGAATTTTGTGCGTCGAGAGAGATTATGTTTTAAATGCTTGGGTCACAAGTTCATGATCTACAGAGGCTGTCAAGTGGACCAAGTATGTTCTAAGTGTGGGAAGCCGCACCACGAGTTGCTACACGGGCCGGAAGAAACAAAAGCAACGCTAATATCAAAATCGGGAAAAACAACTTTGTTGGCCACAGCGCAAATTGAAGCCCAGGATGCAAACGGAGAATGGATAACACTTCGAGCATTAATAGACCAAGGATCTCAGGTTACTGTAGTGTCGGAGGAAGCAGCTCAAATGTTGAGAGTACCAAAGAAAAAGAAGAGGACCCAAATTTATGGGTTAGGAGAAAACTTGGTAGGAGTATCAAAAACATCGATACAATTGAGAGTGCGTCCAAGATTTAAAAGTAATGATCGGTTCGAGACTGAAGCAGTGGTTTTAACAAAATTATTAAATCCACAACCACCAATATCATTTGAATATGACATGCGGAAATGGAAAGATGAAACATTAGCGGACCCAACCTTCAATGAACGCAGCAGGATTGATGTGCTTTTAGGAGGAGATTTATTAGCCGAAATTATCACAAATGGCTTAAAACAAGAAGAAACCATGATTGGTCAGTGTACCAAGCTAGGATGGATACTATCTGGAATCGTAAAAGTGCCTGGTAGTAAGCGCATTTTATCGGCAGTTAACTTGGAAAAATTCTGGGAACTGGAAGAAGTCCCAGAAACAACAACCATTACAGACAACGATAAATGTATGGAACTATACGAAAAAACGACGAAAATTGATGCCGACGGGCGTTTTATTGTAAAAATGCCACTAGTGGAAGATGAAGAGTTAGGAGACTCTCGGAAAAAAGCAATGGCCCGGTTGATAAATTTAGAGAAGAAGTTTTTTAAAGATAAAAAATTAAAACAGCAATACTCAGAATTTATGGAAGACTATTTAAGACAAGGGCACATGGAGGAAGCAGAGTCCGAAAAAACAGGCAAATATTATATTCCACACCAACCGGTGATAAGAGAAGATAGTCTCACCACTAAACTTCGGGTGGTGTTTGACGCCTCATCAAAAACGACAAATGGGAAAAGTCTTAATGATATACAATTAACGGGACCTCACATTCAGAAGACTATATTGGAAATTATAATGAAATGGAGAAATTGGAAGTACGTGATAACGGCTGATGTCGAAAAAATGTACAGACAAATAAAAGTTCAAGAGGAGGATCAGGATTACTTGCGAATATTATGGAGAAAGAAATCTAATGAAGATATAAAGGAGTTTAAGCTGAAAACAGTAACATATGGAACTGCATCTGCCCCCTTTTTTGGCAACAAGAACCCTGTTCGAAATTGGAAAAAAATGTAACGACGAGAGATTGAAGGAAATTATTCAAAATGACTTCTATATGGATGACTTAATGACAGGAGCTGAAGACATCGAACAATGTATCCAAATCCAGAAAAATATATCGAAAGAACTTGGAAAATATGGATTGCACCTTCGGAAATGGGCGGCGAACCAGCGGAGCATATTGGCAGCATTGTCTGAAACTACTATGGAAAAAATGTTTGAAATAAATGACGAAGAGGCTGTAAAAACCCTAGGATTGATTTGGAAACCGCATAATGATGAGTTCAGTTTTAAAATCAATATTATTGATGAAAAAATTATAACGAAAAGAAGAGCGCTGTCTACACTAGCAAGGATTTTTGATCCAATGGGCTGGTTGGCACCATCAACAATTATAGCAAAGTTATTTATTCAAAAGCTGTGGATATCTGAAGTTGGATGGGATGAGACACTGGATGAAAAAGTGGCCAGTGAATGGATTAATTTTAATACAAAACTACAAGCAATAGAGGATATCAGGATTCCACGATGGACTGGAGGATCAGCAAAGCAACCGATAGAAATACATGGGTTTGCAGATGCATCAGAATCAGCATACGCAGCAGTAGTATATGGGAAGACAACAAGTGGAATCACCATAATAGCAAGCAAAACAAAAGTTAATCCAATTAAGAACAGAAAAACATTACCAAAATTGGAACTATGTGCAGCACATCTACTGGCGAAATTGTTGAGTGTAGTAACAGCAACCATACCGACTAAAAAGGATGTATTTTCTTGGAGTGATTCATCAATTGCATTAAGTTGGATAAAAAATGCAAGAAATAAAGACAAGTTTATACGGTCAAAGGTTGAACAAATTCAGCAACTAGCACCAACAGCTTCATGGAGGCACATAGGATCAAAAGAGAATCCAGCTGACTTGGGAACCAGAGGTGTTCAATTGGACAAACTAGGAGCAGCTGAACTATGGTGGAAAGGACCACAGTGGCTTAAAAAAGAAAAAGAGGACTGGCCTTTGCATGAGGACGAGTCTTACCTGAATAATGTAATTGCAGTGAAAAGAGAAAATGATCTACAAAATATGGAGAATAAATTCAGCGATTTGGGAAAACTAGTCAGAGTAATGGCTTATGTACAAAGATTCATAAGTCGATGTAAAAAAGGATCGTCATCGCGATCGGAAAATTTATCAGTAGAAGAGTTGGAAAAAGCACGGATACAAATATTTAAATTGCATCAATTAAAGGAATTTCCAGAGGAGATAGCTAAATTGAAAGGACAGAAGGAGATAGACTCCAAAAGTAAATTGGCACCCTTACACCCATTTCTGGATAAAGAGGAGATTTTAAGAGTTGGAGGCAGACTACAATTTTCGGATCTAAAATTTAATCAAAAACATCCAATCATAATTAATAAATCGCATTTGGCAAAACTCATAATTCAAAAAACACATTCAAACACATTACATGGAGGGAATCGGATAATGGAATCGCAAATCAGGAAGGAGTTTTGGATAATGGGTCTAAAAAATATGATAAAGGCCGTGGTACACAAATGCATTCGCTGTACCAGGTTTCGACAACAATATGCGCAACAATTGATGGGGCAGATTCCGGAGCAAAGAGTAACAATATCACAACCATTTACTCATGCAGGAGTGGACTACGCCGGACCTATTAATATGAGAGTATCAAAAGGACGAGGGCAGAAGTCATATAAAGGATACATAGCGGTGTTTGTATGTATGAGCACTAAGGCCGTTCACTTAGAAGCAGTAAGTGATCTTACCTCGGAGGCCTTCATGGCAGCGCTCAAAAGATTCGTTGCAAGGAAGGGACGATGCAGTCATATGTATTCAGACAACGGTACGAATTTCGTTGGAGCAGAAAGAAAATTGAACATGGATTTAATGGAAGCTCTGAAACGCAACAGTATAAATCCAACATTAGCAGAGGAGGGGATACAATGGCACTTTATTCCCCCGGCAAGTCCTCACTTTGGAGGAATTTGGGAAGCAGGAGTAAAATCTGTTAAACACCATTTAAAACGGGTCATAGGAGACAACATGCTAACTTACGAAGAAATGAGTACACTGTTAGCAGAAATCGAAGCGATATTGAATTCCAGACCTTTGTATCCGATTGATGAAGGAAACAATCTTGAAGAGATTCTGACACCCGCACATTTTCTGATCGGAAGACCAACGCTGGACGTACCTGAAGATGTAACGGAGAAGTATATATCGCCCCTCGACAGATGGAAACTATTGACGAAAATGAAGACACATTTTTGGCAGAAGTGGAAGGATGAATATCTAGTCACGCTTCAAAAAAGACCTAAATGGGAGAGTGAAAAAATGAATTTAGAAAAAGGTCAAGTAGTTCTGATAAAGAATGAAAACACAAGTCCAACAAAATGGCCACTTGGAAGAATAGAAGAAACACACCCTGGAGCCGATGGGAAGGTTAGAGTAGTCTCCGTCAAAACGCAGAATGGGATAATTAAAAGACCAATAATAAAACTATGCCCACTGGAAACGGAGCAAAAGATGGAGATAAGCAAACAAGTCAAAAATAGTCGACCATCAGTTTTAATGAATTGCCTTCTAATACTATCATTAATTAGCGGAGTTAGAACATTGGAGAGTTCCGCGAGCGGAATAATGAATCTACAGCCGTTGCAGAATGATACAATGATATATCTGGATAATCTGGGATTAGTAGACATCGCAGCATCAAAATGGAATTGGATTATTTACTATAACTTGGAACCATATAATACAGAACTAAAGCAATTAGAGAAATATATTTGGGAGTTAGCAGTAAATTGCCACGCGTTAATTCTATATGAAGGAGCCTGTAAAATAATGGTGCACAATTTCGATATCCGACTAAAGCAACTTAAGGCAAACAACGAGCTGGTATTAAAAAATAAAAGGCAGAAGCGAGCACCATTCGAGTTTGTTGGGACATTACATCATATTTTATTTGGAACTATGGATGCGGCAGATAGGAATAAGGTCGAAGAAAATATTAAAAACATCTTTGACAACCAACAGGATCTGCAAAAAATGTATGCTAAACAAACATCTTTAATTGATTCGACATTGAATATAATGAAAAAAACCACTGACGAAATGAACAACCAGTTCAAAGCCATGGAAGACGAAATACGAAGACTACATAAGGAAATAAATGACAATCTATATGTAAATCGGATGGCGCTAGCATACCAAACAATGGTGTCGCAGATCGATCAATTACTGGAAAATTGTGAAGCAACCCAAAGATCAATTATAAATTTATTAATCGATCTTAACCATGGTCGTGTGAACCCACAATTATTAGCGCCGCCACAAATAAAGCGTGAAATTGGCTTAATAAAGGAAAAGTTACCACCGAACATGCAGCTACCTGGATCAGCAACTGGAACCGAAATAAGGGAGATATACAACTTGATGACGGCCCAAGCAATTGTGGTGGATGAGAAGCTGGTTATTCACGCAAAAGTACCTCTATTCGATCAGGAGGCATCAACCATTTATAGAATGATACCATTACCTTTCAAAAGTCATGGAAAAACAGTCATTACACAGTTGAAATCCGACCTTTTAATATATAACTTTAACAAAGACCTGTACACCCTAAAAACAAATACGCAATTAAATGCCTGTACTCGTCAAAGTAATCAGAACTTCCTGTGCCGCGGGAACTGGGTCTGGAAATCGGCCACTGACAATTCCTGTGAGCTGTCGGCGCTGAAGCAAAGCCTGAGTCCATCATGTGAGTTCCAAGAGAGCCCTGCCGAGAACATTTGGATTGAATTGTCGACCTCAAATACGTGGCTGTATAAGGTTTTCAACGATCCCGTTTTGGAGTGGACATGTGGAAATCATCATAGTCAGGTCACGAAAATCCAAGCCCAAGGAGTACTGAAACTACGGAGCAGATGCACCGCCCGCAACGGACCACACCTTCTAACAGCTGCACACGAGATAATTACAGAAGACAGCATTAAGGAGCCGGTGGCCCCACTAGTTAGTATAGCGTTTAAGATTAGAAAGGAAGAAATAAAGCCAATGGCCTTAGGATTTATAAATAATACTCATGACATATTTAATATTAAAAATCAGCTTGAAGAACAGCGAATGGAAAATGTTAAATTAAGAGGTATCAATATTCATAATTCTAGCGGACATGTGTCCCTCATATTAATATTAATAGCCATAGTTGTAACAACTTTAGTGTATGTAAGGAACAAATGTAAGAATGATCAAAAACCAATTAATATAGAATTCGGGCTGCCATAAATACAACAAATCAAAAACTAATAAAGCCAAGAAGGCCCCGCGCAGAATGTTCAAATATATGAACATGCACAATTGCCCAGACTGTACTGGCAATCACAGCCGAACAACGCGTCAAATATCAACATACATATATATGTAAATGTAGTCAGGTGCAATAGGACGCACATATATACCGATCTAAGAATACACAAGATGCTCTTGTGACCCCCTAGAAAGTCAAAGAATGTCCAAAAACTAACCCCTAGCTGGGATTATACATAAGGAATCTGTAACTAGTACATAAGTGAAAAACCGCTATAAAAAGGCCTGAGCGCCAAATAAAGAATCAGTTCCTAACAAAATACTGTTGTGTTTAGTCAGGGATTCAGGCGGTTAGCGGTAAAAGTTGCCAGTTGAAGTGAGCGGTACGATCTGCTCCTTGACAAGCGATATACACTGCCAACAATGCAATATCCCAATTCATACATTTTTAAAATAATCTACCTTTTATTCAAGTTTATTATTATTTTCCAAATGTTATTATAAGGAGCTCTGATATTATTTTATATGCTAATCCCTTGACTTGTCTCTAAAAAATTGAAAACATTAACTGAAGTATTATCAAAGTATGGCGATATATGCCCCTTAGTTTATAGAAGATGCTTTTAGACTTTGATTGATCTTGACAGAACTATATTTGACTGGCTTAGTCAAATAGAGATCATAGCCCTTTACAGCAGCTCCGACAGAGCATCAAACTAGAATCCATCTCGCACTCGCAAACAGACATCCAACCTGCACACGGGCGCAATTTTGTATATAGCACAAATTTTATTTGAATTTATTTTTAGTGTTTTTTTGTGGCATTCTCCCCGCCGATGGAAGGCTGCTCGGGGGGCGGAATGCATTTTGTTTATATTTTTTTGCGCGACAACTACAACACTAAACTGCAACGATACGTGCAGCGCGTGTGTGTGTTCGTGTGGTCATAATAAATAATAAAATACAGGCACGCACACTGCCACAAAAAAAGGGGTAACTTGGCTTGGAGGGAGGCAGGCCGACGAAAAAAGCGTAAATGCTGTTTGAATTTTGCGCACATTTTACGCCTGATCGAAATATTTTGCGCCATCCAGGCGGTAAGACCGTAGAAAAAAGTCAAGCGCCGACCCGGCCCGGCCCCTTCCCTGACGATCCCCCTGTGCATGCGCCTACGAAACTTTTATTGTGCCCTGTTTTTTCTGCTTTGACGCGCCGACCAAAAATTGCCAATGGGCTTTGTTCGAGGGGTGGCCATGGGTAAGGGGACTGGTGATGGGGGATGGGAATAGGGGACGCAGCGGCCCCCGTTTAGACCACGACCACGGTTATGGTTATGATTGTGGTGTGAAGTCCCGCTCGAGTTCCATTGGCTAGTCTGCTGTTTGTTTTGCGTGGGTTCCCTGCATTGAGGTAGGCTAAGCAGCTGAGAGCGGCATGTATTCAGTGGATGTAGGGAACTATGGAACTATGGACTGTTGGCGCACATAAATGTTTGGTTAATCAGTTATAAATCCCATTTATGGGTGTAGTCTAAAAGTTGTAGGACACCACTTATTAAAGCAGAGCGCACCGATTTGAAAATACTTAATATCTGTTATTCTCTTAAAGTATTTAGCATTAATTTGGAAAATTATCTGGAAATATTATTATTTAACTGTATTACTTGTATTACTTTTGCCCTTATACTCAAAGTGTCTGATAGCTATCTGTCCGGAAAAGTTAATCACCAGATAAACCTATCGTAAAGCCAGTCGGATTTCTGCCCCCCTAAAATTTATCTGAACGTGAAAAATAACATATTGTACTTAGGTACGCTATTAAGTATCGATTGTTGCTGTAAGGCACCAAACTGTGATGTAAGGCGTAGTCGGAAAAGTAAAAAACGGCTGTAAATCTCTACTTCTTCTTCACTTGGTTGTCGGAAATCCGCTTTGCGGGCCGATAGAGATTTTACAGGGAGTCTTGGTCCCGTCTAAAGTTAGCTCTTACATTTACACGATAGAGAACCAAGTGTTTTTAGAGGGACTTAGAAGGGACTACGCGAAATTTTAACAGGGAGGGTAGAAGCTGGCCTATCTGGTTCCTATCTGTTCTTAATTAAATGATATATAACTTTATAAATAAGAATTAAGGTTTTTTCATATCAAATCTATAAAGATTAAACAAACGTATAAAAGCCCCGAGAATAATTTTAAGGAGAAGTGTCATTCGAGCTACCAGTAATTAGGAGTCCTTCACCGAAAGGCTAGATGTTTGATTTCGGTGCAAATCGCAACGCTTCCGAGCCATCAGCGATTATAAAAAATCCAATTCCATTTATTTGCTTCAATCAATTTTAATCAAGTCCAGTCGCAGGATGCAGACGCAGGGCAGACGAATCAGAGAAAGAGAGAACAGAGAGCCCGAAAATACCGAGACAAGGACGACGTCCCCAACTTAGCAGACTCATCGCATCTTAGGCACCTTTACTTCCCCCCAGACTAGGGCAGGTGTGGGTTTATCTTGGGGTTATTACCGCTGAGTGGTGCCACACAAAATAATGCATTAAGAACGACAGGCGGGAGGAATCGGGGCTCGGGACCCGGAACAGGACAACGACAGCAGCTGCGTCGACTGCACGAGCCGACTGTTTGTGGGGCGGAAAACTGCAAGTGCCACCCCCACAAGGGCTCCTTGCCGCCCTGGAAACTGCATTCGGCTCCCCAACCCCCCCTCCAGACAGGCATGCTCGGTGATTTTCCACCTAAGCCCGACTCTTTGCAAATTTATGTGACTGAGTGTGGGTTTTCTTGGGCCTTTTCGGCCAATACATGGCCAATACCTATGTACAACAAAAAAGGCAAGTTGTCTTAAAATTTAATGAATCTCCGTGCTAGAAAGAGAGAGAGAAAACACACTCCGGAACTACTCCTGGCAGCCAGGTCCTTGGGCCTACTTGCAGGCCAATCTTTTTATGTACACGCATACATATGCTGCTGCCTCCTGCACTTGTCGTTGCTTCTCTTACTTGTCAGAGCCTGCAATAATAAGTTTTCCATGCACTTAATGTCAAGTAAACAGAACACCCTCACCCAGCCCCATCGGACTACCCGGACTGCATTTTCGGCTGCTTCGGCACACGACACTCGGCACTCGACACACCAGTGGTGCACCCACACTGGCGCAACAACAGGCCGACTTTTGCATAGTTTTAGGCGCCTTCCAACACATTACGCATACGCACGCTTGCCCGGCAGGCCCCCAGTGTTGCTGTTGTTTTTGCAAGTGCAAGTGCAAGTGCAAGTGCAACGACAACGACAACGACATGGACTGCAGCTGCATCTGCATCAGCAACAGCAACTGCAACTGCATCTTCGAATTTCTTGTGCAATTTCTTAAGATCCTTGCCAAACATGCCGCACTGCTCGCACGGGCCAGCTAGCCCAGCCGTTCTCACTCGCACCCACAGCTGGCAGGCATGGCAGCGTCTTCTTGGGATTGGAAAATTTGTTGCTGCTTCATTTTCTTAAAATTTTGTTCAAATATGTGAATAATTGCAAAAGGTTCGGGCTCGGGCCTATGTGCCTGCCATTTAATTTTCGGAGACGTGCAGGACGTGAGCGAGGGGGACTTTCTTGAGATCTCACCAGTACATAATGTGGAGAATATATTTTGCAATTTGCAACGAAGTTCTCCTTTGTCAACCCGCTTGAGATTTACATAAATAACTAAAATTTTAATATATGTTTATTAAAGCTCCACTCTTAAGCAGGCCTCTCCCTGCAAAAAGCATTTAGACTAATTGCGTTCAACTTTTGATTGGTTGGCCATTGATTGTGCAAAGTATTCTCTGTATACAAATCTCAGGCTGTGTGATAAACGGGGGGCAGCATTAAATTTGCAACTGTCGATGAGCAGTAAAAAGATCTGCCCGTTTTCTTGGGGTTATTGTATGCTCATTCATGCACATTAGACAGAAATATTTCTGCAAATGTCCAAGTACTGAAAATTACATATTAATATTTAAGCTCAATGGTAATGAACGAATGCATACGCAAATTTGTGGACAATATTCAGCAGAATTGAATACCTCCTGTATTCCCCTTTTGATGAAATCATTATCTGGGCATGTAATATTGTATCTCTTATTTTATTTTATATTCTAATTAGAAGTTTACCGTTTAAGAACTTCTTCTCAAAGGCTAAATATTGTCGTTAAAACGTGTCAATGCATTTTTAGGCTTAAGGTAATATCACAGCCAAGGCTGAATCTTTGAGCATCACATTAGGAATATAGTCAAACAGAAACCAACCAAAATATACACTCTCTAATACAATAATCAGGCGAGTCTATATAAAAAATTCGCAGACATTTTCTATTGACACTAAATTATTATTTATCAAATACACCCAGAAAAAACGATTTTTTCCAAGAACACTTCATCTCACTTTATCTCAAAGAGGCATTCTTGAAATCGAGAAGAAATCTTTCAATTTTTTTTTTTTTTTTTTTAAGAAGCAATCTAGAAGTTGAGAAGAAGTTACTCTCAATTTTAAGCATTTAGATGAGGGACCTGGAGGGTAAAACATAGATGAAATTAGACAGAGGAAAAAATTGAGCGACCTCCGTTCTCATGGAACTATGGAAAGGTTTTTTAGATTTGGCGACTGCCACAGTGGAGCCTGAGTGGAACATTTGGAAGTGTGCTGGAGTTCTGACTCTCCGGGGATAGAGTCCATTGTGTTTTAAAAATACGTGAGTATGTCAAATATGTTTTACATAATAATATAGTTACAATTTAGCTTTGCATGCTAAATTTAAAATGTTAAATTATAGAAGATATATAAAAATTGGCCTGTATTTTCTAAGCTCAAAAAATAGTTCATATCGCCTCATATTGAAGTCCATTTTTATTTTTATCGAAAACGGTTCGCTTTTGAAAATAAGAAGACTTATTTTTAAGTCAAGGAAACTCATTCTCAAAAATCCGTTTTCAATATGAGAATTCTTCTTTTCATTTCTGGTAGAAATATGTATTCTATTCAGAAATTTTTCTTCCGCTACCAATTCTAAATTCTAAACAATATTTCCGAATCTAGTTCAGTGATCCACAATTCCAGCTAGAACTTCCCCTTGATAAATCTGGCTGTTATAGGGCTTTCCTCGCTACTAGCTGTATCCAAGTATTCTCCACATATTATGTATCTTTGAGGCTCTCGCCAAGAAACCAGCAAAAAATGGCCGAAATGAAATACAAGTATAAATTGTGTGCGCATTGCCAGCAGCAAGGGCGACACAGCCAGGCAACGGAAAAAGCAGCACATAATGGCGAAAGACATATCCCTCGAAAATCTCACAACCAGTCAAGGCGATGCGATGTGATGCGATGGAGACCTGGGGACCGAAAAAGGAATAGGAACTGGAAGTTGGACGGGCTGAGCCGGAATGGGACACATGCGCTGGCCGGGGCACCCCGAAACCCATCAAATCTAATCTCGCAGCGTAGCTGCTGATGCTACCCGGACTCCGGACTTCGGACACTGGACACTGGACATTGGTTGCTTAGGATTCCGAACTTCTCCCCACGCACTCAGCCAGACCTTTGCTGAGCATTCGAAAAACTAAGCGGACAGCTTTCTTGAAACGCTCCTTGCCCCTCCGGTTCCTCCTGCGGCCAGAACGAAAATTGATGACCGGCCAGGGTCTGCTGGTCGTCCTGCCTGTGGGTCGTGGGAACGAGAATGGGAATGGCAATGGGGATGGGGAGGGACTTCCATCCAAGGTGCGGGGTGTTTGCCGTATTCGGTTTGGTCATTGGCGCTGCGGCCAAAAGAAGTAATTCATCTTATTTTTTTCCCCACAGCCCCTCGTCCTTTTCCTTCCTGTTCTTTCGCTTACTCCCGCCACCTTTTTTGTGGCTTTCTTCTCCCCTTGCCCGCTTTTCTGACCTTTTCTCCCATTCGCCTTGGCGACGGCATCTCAAGACGCCCACATGAGTCAGGGCGAGGATACGCCAAAAGGATAATGAAAGGAGCGGCAGAACTTTGCAATAGAAGGGGGTTAGGTGGACCAGAGAGGGCCCGGACCCAAGCGTTGAACTTAAGTGAACTCAAACAAAGCGAGCTGGCGACTCGGGGGGCTCTTGGAGAAAGGGAGGCAGGACTCACCAAGCTGATTCCTCTGACACACACACACACACACACACAAACACACAGTGGTGGCTGCCTCCAGGCATCATTACATCAAATGTCCTTCGCATTTCAGCAAAACAACAAGATGGCGGCTCCCAGCCAGAGGACGAAAAGGCAGGCAAAGAAAAACCCCAAAAGCAGTCGGTTCAGAAATCAGGGGCCTGAGAGCTGGAGGTTACCCAGACGAACTCAAGGCTGGGGGAAAACGAATAGCGGAAGCCGAGGGCTGGGGGTATTGCCATGGTCGCGCCGGAGACGAAAGGGGCGAACTTGGAACTTGGCGCCCCAAACGCCAAGGCGAAAGGACTAAGCTGGAATAGAAGTGGAAGCCGGGAGATGGGAAATGGGAGCGAGGATGGAGCGAGGTGAAAAGGAGAGCCAAGCTCATTGGCGCAAGCAATAAACGTTAAATTTTTTCTTGCTTCTACAGCATAATGGCACAAGCATCGGACACCGCACTCCCGGACAGCACAAGAAGTCCTGCGAGCGGTCCAAAAAGTCTGACGTGCAATAAAAGACCGAAATCCTTTTCCATTGCGCTAAGCTCGGAAATGCTTGAAGGGTGGGACGGAGGGTACGAGAAGGCAGTCGCTGAAATTTCGGCAGCAGGAAAAGTTTCGGGGCCGAGGGGCAGCTGACGAATCCATTCAGGGGGTCGGGGTATAAATGGTATAAAAATAATCGTCATAAGAGGGTGACTGGGCGAGATGGGTTGCTTAGCAGGGTACTGAGTGGGTGGCGACCGTGATGGCACAGTGGAGTCCTCAAATAAGCAGTGGAAAATATGACAATTAAAATATGTCTTAAAGGTAAAGATGGACAAAATTATACCAATAATTCGAAGTCTTTTTTAATACAAAATAAATCAAATATATTAATTTGTGGTCAAATTTAAATAAATGTAAAAAAGGGTAAAATATGACCGATTAAAAGCTTAAATCTTCAAATAAATTTACTTAACTCATGATAAAAATTCCCAGATAATTTATAAAGCTAGCATAGAAACGACCTGACTGTCTTAATTTTTCCTATTTATTCAAGGCTATACAAAGTAAGTTAGTCCAGTTACAGTTGGATTATATTTATTTTATGTTATTTATTTGTGTACCAAATGAATATCCATCTTAAACAGGACCCTACGATCAAGTCATTTTATTCATTGGCATTTGATATTTATCAGTTGTTAATTGAATTGTATGACCCATATTGACCGCATGAAGTTCTGGTTTTTCCACAGTAGTCGCTCTCGCCGGACTCCTGGATTGACACAGGGGAGGAAGGTACACATAGAGACCCCTGCGAAGCGGACTCCTTTTCGCGGAGCAGGCTGGGCGAAGCGCCACCACGGCCAGCTCGTCGTCCCTATTGATTCCCCCCTGTCCGCGCCTTGGCTTCTGGCCAAAGTCCCTTCCATTTTCCATTCCCTGTGTTGCATTAATTTTTACCATTTGCTCTTTGTGCTGCAGCGTATATTTTCCCCTGTTCCGTTCGTTATTTTTTTTCAGCTAGCTCCGCTTTTCGGATGGCCGGGGTCTGGATATTTTAGAGCTGGGCGCCTAGTTTTTGGAGCACATCCCCTCAGCGAGCTCCCTCCCAGTTGCACTGTTTGACCAGGGCTTTGTTTTCAACCTATTCCCAAATAACCCGAGGCCATTAAATTGTCCCTTGCTGCACACACACACACGGAAAAGCTGGCGCTCTCACACACGCAAAGGATAACTATGTTAGGTTGAGCCGACGGCTATGAGCCCTCGGACCCACGCCGCACATCAAAACTCATTTCATGTAACGCGCATTATGCTTTCCACGGCATTTCGCGTCCACAAACTGACAGTTGACGGATTGGAGGGGCGCCACCTTGCCACCTTGCCACCTTACTACCTCCCCTGCCCCTGTGCTTTGGTCAAAGTTGTATTTGATATACATAAACCATTTGAAATCGGTACAAGCTTTTTAAAGCTCCATTCGGGGGTTCCCACGCAAGGCAATGGTGCCGGGATCTGGGGACATGGGTTCTGGGGGCCCACACATAAATTTCATTTATATTCCAGCTGACTGCCGCGCCCCAAAGTCGGTCTCCACCCTCACACGGGTTAAGCTACAATTTGATATGTCCATTGTGTCTTATCAGGCGACATGGTTACCGCAGCGAACCCCCAGCGAACGCTCCGAGCGGCCAGAGGGTCTCGACTCGCCTCGAAGTAACACTCTGTGGCCCGGGTCCCCTGGCAGATCCTTGCGGCCTTGCCCAAATAAAACCCCCAGTCCCCAGTCCCCACGCCTCTACACCGCACCGAGTGAGCAAAATATATAAAAAAGAGAAAAGGAAAAGCACTCAGAAAAATGTCCTTAGCGCCATCGAGATGTGATTTTCTAAACGGAGCTAAGAATTTTAGGTACGGAGTGATATTGAACTTTAAATAAGGCCCACCCTAGGTGATATAATATATATTTTCTGGATCACACTGGACAAGGAGTGTCAAGCTATTGATAAGGTTAATATTGTCTAAGGTGTGATCATAGCCCCCTACATACTTATACTTTAAATATAACTGAATACTCTCTCCCTTCTATTTTTAAGGCATCTATAAACTATTTAAACATAGTTTGGACAAACTAGGGTTCTATATAATAAGAAAATAGTCCAATAATATAAGCGAATGAATTCACTGTATGTCTACATAGAGGAGTTTCGATTATCACCCGAATCCCACGACTTTTATAAATTAGAAAAGTATATTTTTTCCCTTAGTGTAGGACCACACACTCGGAAGGGCGAAATGAAAACGCGCGCTCGTCAGTCAGCTAGGTCCCTTTACCTTTCCCTTTCCATTCGAAGGGGCGAGGCCAGGGCCCAGCCCACATCAGAGAAGCGTTTTTTCCAGAAAATCCCCTTCTCCGGCCACCGTTGCCACCCCATCCCGGGCCGTTTCCTACTCAACAAATGCCAAGAAAAAGTTTTTTCGACATCGTTCCACAACCGCCATCCCCCATCCGCCCAACTCCGTCCTCATCATCATTGTCGTTGAATTTGAAACGTTGTTGCAGCCACTGGGGTGGGTGTATATCGGTCTGCGAGGGGGTCAGTCGCCGTCCTCAACGCCCTCTCGTCTTCGTTTATGTTCTCGTTTTCGTTCTCGTCCTCGTCCTCGTCCTCGGGCCAGTGCTCGCTCTCCTTGCCGTGGCAGGAGCAGGAACAGGAGCAGCGCCACATGGCTGGCCAAAGCGAAGGCAACACATTTGAAGAGGGTCGCACACATCGTCGGAGTTTGAGCTTGAGGCAGGGGCGAGCAAAGAAATGGGAAACTAAAATGAAAGAAATCCAGGGACAGGAACCAAGTGCACTGCAGATAAAATTTTCCTAAAGCTAAAGGTTGGCGCTCTAGAAAAAAACAATAAGTTTGTTCAAGTGTTCCATCTCTGGCAACATCTAAACCTTTATTCTGTTAAATATATTCGCAAAAGTGAATTTTTGAGGAGGTTTCCCAAAACTTCAGGTTTGCCGATTAATAAAATATATTAGCATTAAGGCATATCGTTCAATAAAAGCCTTTATCAAGCAGTTTTTATCTGTTCGATAACACTTTTTCGCACAGTCTTGGAGAGGGGTTATTGGACCCGGGTGCATGTGAGCCCCAGCTCCAGCTGTACTTGTCTGCTCGT
The DNA here is from genome assembly GCA_018153105.1 of Drosophila rufa. Taxonomy (NCBI): domain Eukaryota; kingdom Metazoa; phylum Arthropoda; class Insecta; order Diptera; family Drosophilidae; genus Drosophila; species Drosophila rufa. The sequence goes on along the minus strand of JAECXS010000149.1, from coordinate 2,041,074 downwards.
TTGTTCTTCGATTTAATGAAGGATATGCCGCATGGCTCACCTCTAAGCACCCAATTCCAGATCCCAGCCCATTTCTTCAACTTTTTTTATATAAATTTCATAACTTTTCCCTGCTTGCACGGAAAAAAAGTTTTTGCTTTTAGGCCTAAAAAGCGGGTTGAAGCCCTCTTTTCGCTCACCCGTTTTTATTCGGATTTTGGGTTGCGTTATTTCTTAGAATTTTCCCCGTCCTCCCTCGGTTTATTTTTTTTTTGTGCCTGCTGCTTTGCATAATACGAGGGTTCTCTCGGGCGAAAGGAAAAGAGTTCGAATGGGGTAGAAAAATGACTGAAAAACTGGGCCCACCTTGGAGAGGTAGACGCCAAAAAGATGGCCACGACAGACAGCGAAAATATGAGTAAGGCACGAACAAAAGACAGGGTTGAGAGCTCAGAGATAAATGAAGAAGGTTAGCCAGAGAAAGATTGTCATCAGTGAGGTCTTCTCCAGCGTCTGACTTACATTTCGCTGCAAACCCTCGAATATGAAAGTAAAAACTAAACCAACTCCCTGACCACTTACCCATATCCCTGATCTCTGTCCTAAGCTGGTCCACTGAATCCAATGTCAAAAGCAATATTATTTCAGTTCCTGCATGCAGAGTCCTTCAATTATGCTCCTTAGACAGACCACACTGCCCAGTCGAAAAAGCGATGGAGGGGAGCTCCGGAACACTCTGGGTGCAGGAGGTCGTGCGGGTGGGAGCCCGCTCCCTCGATATTGTCAAAAGTAATTAGATTCGAGGTTATTACATAAGCGCAAACGAGCGTCCAAAATTGGGAAACCTCGCACACACAACGAAGGAGGGGTGGAATTAGGCACAGCCCGATTCTGTCGGATGTGGGGTGCAACTCTCTGCCCATTTTTATTTTATTTTTGGGCACGAAAAATGTGAAACAAAGTTACAGAGACGGGCCAAATGGTGACGTCGTTTCCAGCGCCTGTTCTTGTCCCCCTGCCGGCCCCTGGCCCCTGCCCACTCGCATCCTCGTCGTCGCAGGCAACAAATTAAATGCTGAAAATAATACAAAGACATCCTCCCTCCTGGCTGCGCTAACGATTCTGGTGACGCGAGCTCAGTTTACGCTTAGCGTGGAGGCTTACGGCACATGGCACTGGCTGATGACGATGGCGGCCTGATGGGCTGGTGGGAAGTTGGTAAGACGGAACGACGGGGTGACGGGATGACGGGATGACGGGATGATGGTGCCTGGTGGAGGTGGCTGTCTTCACTGTCATGACAACAAGGTACAGAATCTTTATCCCCCAACTTAGGGGTGGAGGCTCTGGCCTTCAGAAAAGTGGGTGCGACTTAGAGCGCGCTATCTTGAACGGGGAAGTTTCACGATAGAGGCTGCCAATGGGTGGAGCCACTGATCTGAGCAGCATCCCATTCGCTTTCCCTACCCTGGCAGCCTTCAGAGGCCAAGTATTCCCAATTAGAGCTACCTCTCAAGGTTGCAAGCAGCAAGGTATAGTATATATTACAGACCAGTATAAATGATCAAGAAAATATTCTATCTATAATAATCATGTCCGTCTGACCGGCTATCCATCTGCCTACAAGAGATATATAAACAAGTAAGAAAGCTCGACTGAGAGCTAAAATCGAATTTGTGGCCCTAAAATAAAGCATTTAAGAAAAATATGAAGTCGATGGGTCTGACGATATAAGCAGAGAGGGATCTACGCTAAGGAGCATTACAGTCTTACGTATATAGATAAACGTGGGCAGACACGTTTTCTGAAAATTTTAGTAAAAAAAAAGCGCAACCTTCTATGTTCTATCTCGTTCGCAGTCGTCTTAGATGGTCAGTTGAGTCAGTCGAGAAATAACAGTTTTTTACGGTTCTAGAATTACGGTTTTAATTTCACTAAGATCGGACAATTATATCATATAGCTGCCATAGAAGCGATCGGTCAATTATATCATATAGCTGCCATAGAAGCGATCGGTCAAATTATATGAAAATGTAAAATTCTACATGTAAAATGTAAAATGTGTAGGTAAATATTATACAAATTTACTGAATTTCGATATTTTCAATTTTATCAAAATGGATCGATTTTCAATAATCCAATTGCAGACTGCAAACTTCTAAAAAAAAAATACAGAAAAAAACTGCAAACTTCGGCGCACCGAAGTTGGCTTTCTTTCTCGTTTTTATGCACAAATCTTTGGATTCAGGGTATTTTAAAGTCGAGCACAGCCGACTGTACCTTTCTTACTTGCTTAAACATTTACAGACGAAGTTCTCACACCCTCACAAAAAATAAATGAATTATTTAATTAGTTTTAAAATCAGTATGCTGCGTTAAATTTCCTGATTACATTTTTTCAGCCAAGTTCCGGATTTGAAACTAATATATATATATTTTTTTTTAATAACTATTAAGTATGTGCGATCGTCACTTTTAACTGACCTTGTTAAGAGGTGTTTTTGACTGATAATAAAATTTTGATAATTCCCAATTGCCAACTGACTTATTTGATATTTTTTTTACTTTTATCAAGCGATAATATATTTAATTGAAAATTGCCAGCAGCCTGTAAAAATCAAAAGTAGTTCAGAAAACATTATCTTTTTTATTTACATTCTGCTTGAAAAAGGGTTTGTAGTGCCTCAGTTAAGGGGTGACAAAGTGATTAAAAAGTGTGGAAACGGGAGAGTCAAGGGCCCAAGATGCAGGTGAAACCCTCAAGGAAGTCTACACGGATGAAGAGCTGCGAGAAGGGGTTAGAATGGGAGCAGAGCGAAACTGGGACTGTGGCAAGCGCGCTAGGGGTTGTTCGGTCTGAGATTGTGCCTAGTTTAATTTCAGTTAATTGTGTTTTGCTTCCGAGTAAAGCATTCGACTATTTGATGGAAATAATGCCTGAAAAGCGGTGAAATTTCTAAATTTGGTGGTTGGGAAATTCATGAGGGTGGCACGAAAAAGGGTTGATCTGAAGGGAAGATTCCCTGCGAACTCCTTTGATAAGTAAGTACATACGCATATACGGAAGTAGTTTGTGCCAAGTCATTTGTGAATTTAATGCTAATGTAAATAGGAAAGCACCTAAAAGCTTTGGGGTGTGCCATTAATTGGAATACGGAAAATCTTGTAATTGATTAAAAAAATAACTGATAGAGTCATCTAATGATTATTTTTTTATAATTTGTGATTAAATATTTTGAATAATGTAGAAAATATAAGTCGTATGCTTGTGACAAGAGGAAAAACCGAAATAAATTGAGTGCATATCATTTGATTAGGAATTTAATAAACGTAAATACTTAAAGAAGAAATTAAAATTATTTTAAGTAGCAAATGAAAATACTATAAAGGGAACGAAATTTTTTTAATATTAGCTACGATTTTGGTAGGATGAACTTTAGTATTCCCGATAGATCCATAATGAAGCAAAATTCTGGTTCCACTAGTAAATCTCCAAACTTAATTCGATCAAAATTATTATATATGTATATATAGTAAAAAATCTACATATTTCCGAGTTATGTAGCAAAATTGGAAAGGAAATTTGTCCCCCATAACTTTAAAATATTGAAATTTCTCAAAAAAAAATTGCAGCTACTGATAAATATTAAATATTTAAATGTTGGGCATATTACCAAAAATTTCGATATTTGTTGTAATGGAAAAATGGAAAATATACTAGTACAAAGTTTTAAGCCTTGTCCAAATAGGCTCTTTAGGGCCCTGATCTATGCGACCTACCATTTCACACATCATTAATCATATTAAGCGCGTATCAGACGACACCGCGATAATAATTCAAAAGGTTACCGGTGATATTTTGGCATCAACTTTCTAGGAGCGAGCGCTGAGCATGAAAAATCTCTTGTTGCGGTCATATTGAAAGTTAATTGAAAATCAAGTTAATGCGTTTAATTGAATAGCCATATAAGCATATGTGCTGTCAGGGGCCCAGCGCTAAAAACCTGTACACAGAAATGCAATAAAAACATTAAGCGAAAAAAAAAAATGAATCGAGTACACAAACATAAAGCACACATAATTGCTTACACACACAGGGACACACCTCCGCACACGCACAGCGGGTGGCAAGGGAGCGGATGTCCTGTCGATGCGTGGAGGAGACAGAGGCTCATGTGCATATTTATATGTGGGAAATTATATACAAACACAAACACCCACGCCCCGACGCCCCCACGGCCCCACGCACACCGCACACACAATATATAGAAAATCATAATGACGACGATGCATCATCGCAGAACAAAGGCGACACGCACAGACCCAGAACCAGACCCATGACCATAACCATACCGAGAACAAGAACGAGGACCTTAACCCCTGCCCAGCCCAGGCCGAGCCCTATTCAGGGCAACCCTTTCGGGCAGGTGTGGGTGGCACACTATTCAGGGAAGGGAGAATCTGCAACAACTGTCCCAATCAGACAATCGATGCGATTAGAGGATGAGAGCGGAGGGCAACCGCCCTCCTGTGGCCACACAGATCAGCCCCAAGAAAGTGTCCTCAATCGGCAGACAGATAAAATAAATCCCGCCAACGGCTTCTTCTAATTATTATTATGGAAATTTCCTCTCGGAAAAACCAGGCATCGGTCTTGAGGCCTAAAAGCATGCAATGTTATCGATTTGAGGCCTTGTTGCTTCAGCCGCCATCTCGCTCTCTCGCACACGCACACGCTCACCCACACGCTCGGTGCGGGGCGAAATCCATTTTTCTTAAGATGAATTTTGATTAAAATTTTCGACCAACACACACGTGCGACTCCTCCGTCTCGCTCTGGCCCTGTGTCGCTCTCTCGCTCGCCTTCTATGTTATGTATCACTCCTGCCCTCCCTATTCCAGGGGGTGTGTGAGGTGTCCGTGTCAGATGTTGCAGACTCTCGAATTTCTTAAGAAACTGCAGTTGCAATGGAAATAAATGCAACTCATTCTGCGACCGGGGTGTCGCATCTTTTATACATAAATAGGCAATTTACTTTGTTTTTCGATAGGTTTGAAGTCCATCCTAATCAGTTTCTACCTTAGCTACGTTTTTGGGACTCATCTACCTGTGATAAATGCCTGTTGTTTCATGCAAATGGGTATTACGCCATAGGAAATGCCTGAGAAATATCTTATTATAGAAACCCTATACTTATACTTGTGTGTTGTTGGATTTCCGTCGTCACCCTACTGGGGCCTTTGCAATTACGGCTGCCATTAAATCTGGCCGAGGCAAAAATGTGATTTTGTTGTGCCCAGTCAGCAGTGGATGCCCATGGCCCCAAACCAGTTGCTCAATCATTATTCCTGTGCCCCCAAAGTAGCAGCCACAAACTTTAGTGCACTTTCTTCGATCCTATGGCTGGCTCGCTCTAACCACCGCAAGCACAACACACACATCCACGTCCGCTTGCCCTCTCACTTGCTCACTAATAAGAAATTTCCGAATTAAGCCCTCTCGCTCTGGCAGCTCGCATGCTGACTCTGTCTACGGCAAAATGCAAAAATGTGCATTAGGCAAAGTCCAAGAAGCAAAACGAAAACTTTTTGGGGCGGCACTGAAGGGGCAGAAGCTGAGGGGCTGCAGCAGGCTGGAACGGAAGCTGTTGCAGCTGCATGCGGTCAGCACGAGTCTGTGTGCGGGTGGCATATGCAGCTGGCTGGCGGGGAGGGGGTGGGCGTGTGTGGTTAGCTTCTTAAAATACAAGCATACGAAATGCCGAGTCCCGAAATTCTTACAAGCAAGAGTGCAAGTCTCTCTCTCTCTCTATATAACTATATAACTATATATATATATATATATAGGTCCTGCTGTAGTTTGCCGGCGGGAGTAATTTCTCCCAGGAGGTAGCCCACAAACACAAGTATATATAAATGCTTTTAATTTGCACAGTACGCACACACAAAGGAGTGCAAAATTTTGAAGAAAATCCAGCAGAACAACTTGCTTTTCGGAAGTTGCTTGCTGGGCGGGGAGAGTCGTTCCTGGACTGGGTAAGTCTTACGACATTTGGCCAGCTGCCTGGGAGGGGGAGGGGCACATCGAGTGTGTGCGTTATGGGCTAAAAAGAGGGAAGGAGAGAGAGCATAGTGCTGTGCTGTCTTATCTTTTTACTTGCAAGCCACCTCACCTCCTGGGTGTACGTAAGGATCGGGATCGGGGCAGGGCCGGGAGCCGGGAGCCAGGATTGTACATCCACAGTTGAGTTTTGGGCTTTACGCATGCATAATCAATGCATTTTCTTCAAAGTGTCTACGCCTGAGAACCTTAGAGCGAGATGCAACGTTTTGGGGCGGGAGATGCGCTCAGCTTATAAATTAGTTGCAACATATAATGCAAGCCATATCTGTGTGGAACTTCTTTTGAGCTAATGCCTGCCGAATGCCGTCCGCCACACAACTCATTGTAATTATTGGAAGGCAAGCTCTGGGCTGTTGGCACTATGAACTGTCGTTATAACATTGATAAAGGGGATATAAAAATGTCGATTGCGTTGCTTTTGCAGACTACTTGCTAATATATGCAACTTATTTGCGGATATACTACTATTACTGCTACCTAGATTTAGATAATATTTTCATTATTTTTTCAGGTAAATGTTAAAACTTCTCTTAACCTAAATTCAACACTCTTCTCATTATATTTTAGTTTAAATAAACATATTTCAATATTTCATATTTTTTGTATTATTGTAAAAAGTCGCAGAACTCCTAAAGAAGCTCCTTGTTCTTATAAAATGTTTGCTTAATAGCACGTTACTAATATTCATAATTTAGTTTTACCTTGAATCTCAATTATATGTGTATATGTAATACTTAGATAAGACTTTTCTTAATTAAGAGTGTTATTAATTTTTCAGAGTGCGTGCGTTAAAAACAAAAGCAAAACGTTAAGACGTTAAAAGTCGATTTCTAGGACTGACTTGTACAGTCTCATCTAAACCAATGCTTAACCGCACACATACTGGTTAAATACTAATATTTGCTGAGTTTAAGAACACTCAGTTCAAATAAAGTTTTTTAACCAATTTCTTTGTGATTTTAGCTTTAGCTTTGCCATGTATACCAATCGTTAGCTTATAGATAGCATAAAGCCAAATTGTTAAACCGCGCAAAAGGAATCAACACATCAGATCTCTACAAAGCTCACCCCACTTCTGGGCTCTTCAATCCAATAAAAAGCAATTACAACCCAATCAATCGGTCATGCCAAGTGCAAAAATAAAAAACGAGCTTCGGCGTGAACCGCAAAGCAGACTCGAATGATAAATCAAAAAATAGTACTTGCAAAATAACTAAAAATAATGGCGCAAATCCCCTATTCCCCGGTCGAATATGCAAATAGAGCACAAATATCTTACCAAACAGCACCCTTTTGTCTGGCTTTGATTTTTATTTGGATCCTTTTGTGACTGTCTGCCGGTTGTGCTCCACTTTTGAATTGATTTCGCCGAAAGTCGTAAATTCCTTTGGCAACTTTCGCTCGTTGAATTCTGCATCCTTTGGCCCGACGTCGATGTTTGTTTTGGAATTGTTTTCATGTTTTATTTTGTTGCATGCCGCGGCGCTGGGTTGTTTGTTGCCGTTTTTACGGCCAAGCAAAATGGAAAAAGCGTTCAAAGTCGGGATCCTCCATAATAATATTCCAAGCCATGTGTGTGCAAGCGGAGCGAGAGAGGGAGAGAGCGAGTCACCAATACAATGGCATAGCCGCTCATCGTCCCTTTCGTTGTCGTCGTCGCGAGTTTCTCTTTGCTGCCTTTCGTCCTCGTTTCTCGCCTCGTGTTTGTTTATTTGCATTTCCGCTTGAGCTGCAGAACTCTCTCCTCTCTCCTCGCGCCTGTGGTGGGCTTATGTGTGTGAGTGTGTGTGTGCGCGCGAGGACTCCACAGGTGGTTGTGTCTGTTGCTTCTCTGCCTTTCCTCTGGCATTGTCATTGAGGACTTTTTTCTGTTGTTGCCCGCTTTCTAGTTTGTCTTGCTTGTTTTTTCGTCGGCTCCCAAACACTTTTGCCTTCGCATTTCTTTTCCGCTCGCCACGTGTGAGTGTGCGAGTGCGTGTCGGCCCGAGCGTGTGTGTGTGTGTGCGAGTGTAGCCTCCAGGACATGCTCATCATCTTCTCTTTGCATTCTCTCGCATTGTTGAGCGGCGTCTCGCTCTCGAGCCGTTTGCTTATTTGTTTGTTTTGCCTCCACTTTGCTTTTTCCTGTTTCTGTTGTCCTTTGGGGCGGATTGGGGGCAGTGTGGCGGCAGCGGCAGCGGCGGCAGAAGGATAATTTTCTTGGTCGCCTGGTTTTTTGTGCTCTTATTATGCCGCACACGGCTCAACTTTTCAACTTGTTCTTTTTAGCTTTTTTCGATGGCGGCAAAATAAAATGAAGTAAAAAATACAATTTCGTCAAGGACGTTAATTGTTTTGCTTCTATTTTTTTTCGTCTGGCCTGTATGCTTGTATGTGCGAGCGAGATGGCGGCTAGGTGTTTATGTGTGCGTGAGTCCTTTGACTTTTATTTTTGCTTTTATTTTCGGGCGCTGCTTGTTTATGTTGTTTTTTTCATTGCCACCTCAATTTGCGTGCACTTTGCGTCTGGTTGTTGTTGCCTTTGGTGCTGCGTGTCCTTGCCGTTATTTGGACTTCTTTTTTCCACTTTCTTTCGGTTTGAACGCACACACACTCTTTGTCCCATAAGTGGCGTTTAATTTATCAATTTGTCGTTTGCCAAAGGAAGTCATTATTTGATTGTTCTCTTCATTTTTTTGTCGCCTTCCGCTCCGTCCTCTCGGTCTCTTTCATAAGGTTTGTTTACTATTGTCTGGGCTTAATCTTTTGTTTATTTGCCATCAACGTCATCGTTCCGTGTCTGTGCCGTCCGTTGTGTTGTTGTCGCTTTGCCGCTTTGTCGCTGCATCGGAAGTTCAATCGGTAGCCATGAAATCCTTTTTGGCTCGCCTCTCCGCTTCCCACTCTCTGGACGCTTGTGGTGTTTCGGTAATTGAAGTCAAATTGCTTATTGGGATGGATGCAATGTTGATTGAAGTATTGAGTGATTGGTTGTCTTTAAGACTTGGACATTTCCTTTTATGAGTATCAGCGAGGTTCGAATCTGATCTTTACACAGCAAATTTATTGCAGTCATAAGTTATCTTCTTATCTTCTGTGTCTTATTTAAATGTTTTTATTTTCTATACTTTTTCTGGGCTGTCTTATGATATGGGAGCGACGTCAATAGAAAGTACAGCCTATGTATAGGGGTTCTTGAAAAACCGTTGGCTAACTTCGCCATCTAGCAAAACTATCTATAGGCGAGATTCTAGCACATACGACGATTGGTCTTACTAACTCTACACCCAGAAAAATTCATGGACTAAAAAGCTGCCAAGATACCTAAAATCCATTTGACTTAAACGGAAGTCGAGGCAGTTATTGCCTACAAATTGTAATAAAAATTCCATATTTTTAGGTAATGGAAGCTGGCCTAAATTTTAGGCAATATTTGTCCAAAATTCCATATTTGTAGGCAATAGAAACAGGCCTAAATTCTAGGCCAGATTTGCCAAAAATTAATTTTTTTAAATATTTTTAGCCAATACTATGCCTAAATCTTCTTTTAGGAAATATAAGCCTAAAACTTGATTTTTATATAATATTAATTTTGTATTAATACAACAATTTAAAATAATAAAGGCGTATTCCAAAATGCATACAGTTTTTTATTTACTGTCGTAGTAGAGACTTGCTACTTCCGTAGCACAAACATATCTAATAGTTGGCCATAAGCCGTCACACCATGACAGGGATGTTAGAACCGGGAATTGAATGCACACACGCGAGAGAATATTTTTTGGCATCCTATTACCTGAAATTTAGGTAACCAATGGCGTTAAAATGTAATTGTAAGCTTTGGGTTATTGCCTAAATTTTAGGCCTACAATTCCTAAAATGTATGACCTAAAAATATGGCATTTTGGCAATATGACCCATTTTTTAGGCTATCATTTTTAGGCAATGAATCGCCAATTCCTAAAATTGTAGGAATTTGTTTTTTCTGGGTGTACGAATGAGACGATACATGACACTCCACATTGGATCTTTGCAAGCATATTGAGTTCAAATTTTAAATTAAATCGTTAATAAGTATGTTTATAACCTAAACGCATTGTCTGGCAGTTACTTAACACAATCCACGCTTATGTTTAAATCGAAATACAATAAATCTTTCTCAACTTCGCTGTCATTCAAATAGTACTCATAATTAAAACGCAAATCCAAGCAAGCCCAAATAAGCAATTGACACCTTTTACGACAAGTCATCAGCAAACGTGAAAATATACTATGAAAAGCACAAAAAAAATATACGAAAAATCGGCGGACACAGGCAAAGAACAACTCGATCCAAATTGACAAATTAAAAGGGAGTGGACATTTTGCAAAGCGCAGAATAAAGCAAGGGAGAGCTCTGAAAAGGAATCAGACTGGGGCCCAGAGGACAATTAAGCAGAAGGGTGACTGACAATTAAAGGGATGGCTGAGGAATCGACAAGTTTCGGGCGCGCAATTATGATTATGGGTGCGTCCCCACCCAAATCCCCCTATAATTGTTTTTTTATTCTCTTTCATTTCTCATCTCTTATTTTCCCTTTGCCAGGGATGCTGCCCAGTTGCCTGGACGGAAATTCATTAGAGCAGCGGGGTAACTGGTCCCTGGCCATGTCAAAGCGGCTCCAAGACTATGTCTTGGCTTTTTTCCTTGGCGAAAATTGCAATTTTTCCAGGACCAGACTTCGATGGGGTTGGGCTGGGACAATTGTCCCTGCCTGGCAGACAACCTCTTGCCCCACCTTCGGTAAAAAAGGGCTTCGCGTCCTGCTTACAGGACGGAGGACGAGGGGAGGGGCGTAAGGGACAGCTAGACGGGCGGACGAGCAAACATAAAAATGCGTTTTTGCCTTCAGAAGTCCCTTTTTGAAGGGCGGCCCGTGGTGTGGGACTGGGGAACTCGGTGGGGCGACTTGGACGGGCACCTAAACAGAAAGTAATCAACCCACACACACAGATATAGCTTTATATATATGTATATATATATAGACACACAGATACCCAGATATACAGAGACAGGACAAGAACGGCGTCTCCACCTTCGCTCATTTGCACAAAACACACCCATAAGTTTGGTCCGAGCTGGAGAAACTTTTTTTCGCTTTCGCCGCTCCAACATTTCTGCTTCCTCTGCATCGAAGGGCGAAGCGGATCGGGGAGCGGGATGGGCGGGGCATTGTTCTTGTGCCGCCATGAAAATTAATGAAGAAGAGCCCGACCCATGTTCCAAAGGCACTAAAGCTCCGTCCTCCGTCCATCGGCCGACAGACAGACTGACGTTTTGGTCCCCTGGTTCGTCGCGGTGTGGGGCCTGGGGCCTGACTTGTGACCGGAGTTGGGATATGGGTGCGGATGAGGGGGTGGGTCTGGAACCGTGGATACGACCGCCTCTTGGGGGTGCGTGCCCATATCTGCTGGTGTCTAATTTTTTTCGACTTACCCTAACTCTAAAGCGGGACTTATACAAATGCCGAGCTTCTGTTTAAGGCTTTCAGTTTGAATACTTTTATGTTTGGATTAAGATAAATACGAAATTTTAATAAATTTGAGCAGTAGAGTAGGATAGGTGGCCCGTATTACGAAAGAAAAACCTATCTAAAAACAATAAATGCTAGAATCATTGGATATTTTATTGGTATACATCTTGAACATTTATCATATAAATAAAATGTGTAATTTATTTATCAAACGAATGTATTTCTCAATAAAATATTTTACAAAATCAAATGATACTGCTGAAGCCTGGAAATTGTAGACCATATTGATTTTATTTTTATATGATTAAATCCTTTTTGTCTCTATTATGAATCTGGACATATAATCGAGGTGCGTTTAATGAAGAATTTTTAAGTCGAAGTATTTTTGATGTAATATTTTATGGGAAAACACATGTTTTGCGATCTCAAGGAAAGCGGTTGCTCGAAAGAATTAGAATGTAAAACTGGAGCAATATTAACCCACTTGAAATTTACAGCAGCCACACGAGACTAACTGGATTTCTCCACCTAGAGGCGAAAATCTGTTCAAAAAAATGTCGCAGGCCCAATAAAAATATGTGAAACTATACTGGCAAGAGGTCCGCCAAAAACCAGGAACGAAAGACAATGGAAAAGCGATTTGGACGGCACACGGAACTTTGGGCAAGCCAAGCCCTTTGGGTGAGTGGAGGATTGTGGATTTGTGGACTGCGGGGGTGACTCACCCAACTGGAACGGGCACACACATGGTCAAGTGGGTGTTGACCCGTCCGCATTTAGAGGAGCACGGACTCGTTCAGTGTGGGGATTTTTTTCGGGAGGCTAGTCGCCCGACTGCGGCAACTGTCGCTAGATGGCGCCGAACAGGAGCCGAGTAGCAGCAGGACGCGGACACGGACACGGACATGAACGGGAACGGGAACGGGAACGAGGACGACGCCTTTGCTTTTAGCTTGATTGCCAAGCCTAGTTAACTGTAAAGTTTTATAACTTTGGCCAGTTACCGGCTGCCCCTGCTCCCAGCCCCCTGTCCCCAATCACCGCCCCCTCGTGGACACAGACAAGCCTCACCTGCAGAGTGTTGAAATCGGTAGGTTTATAGCACGCGCCAACGCAGCCTTTGGTCCCTGGTCCCTTTACCCCCTAAGCCCAGCCTGGCCTGGCTCCAACCCCAACCCCTTACCCACCGACTTTCGTTCGACCCTTTTAAAAAGTCGTCAATACTTGCCTTGCTGCGAAAGGGTTTTGGGGAAACGTGCAACGGCCTGGGTCTGGGTCCGGAAACCAGAACAAGGACCTGAGTTCGGGCGTCTATCAAATTCCAATTTCGGTCCCTTTTTTTCCTCCGCTCCGTTGGCATTCAAGGTTTATGGTGTCTTTTTATCGTAAATCCCGCATGGCCACGCCCGGAGTCCGGTTGTTGCTGCTGCACCCTTCAGGGACCGTTGCCGGATCGTGGCTCCAAGCGTTCCGAGCCCCAGAGTCAACCTTAAGCCCAACCCACCGCTAGGACCACATCTTCACAGCCTCCACCCTTTGACTCCTAAACGCCAATGGAACAGTATAGATCTTGGGTTCCGTGTTCATCTGCAGTTCTGTGTATTCACATCTATTGCAGGGTTCTATATATATACACCCAAAAAAAAAAACAAGACTTTAACCTTTCTACGCGTTGTCTTAAAAGTATACTCAAGCAGTATAACGAGTTTAGTATAAATTTTATACTTCAAACCATCAAATGTATACTCCAAAGTTTAGTTTTTATACTCTATAGTTTCAATTGTGTATTTTTGAGTATTATTTTTATACGAACCTACATCGAAAATTCGATAACATATCGCGTTAGCTGGAATTTAGTGCTTTTCTGTTTGTCGCGTTAGTGATTATTATGAAATATTGGTGCAGATGAGTTTAAAATGTATACTTTCGTAGTATTAAATTGATAAGCATCTTATTAAGAAATTTTTCATACTCAAGAGTATAGAATTCATGTAACAATCGTATAGGTTATATGATGATTTTTTTTTTGGGTGTAGTATAATATTGTTTGTTCTGAAACTATGGGCTTCATCTTTGATGACATTATTACTTAGTCGCAGTCAAGTAGATCTGGAACCGATGTTAAATTTTATTTGTGGTTTTATTTAAGTCATCATTAAACAAGTAAGAAAGCTACAGTCGAGAGTGCTCGACTGTGAGATACCCGGTACCTAAACGTTTGTGCTTTACACTAAAAGGCAATCCTACACTATTGTAAAAGTTACTATATACAGTAACAGTATACAATATGCACTGTGTAAATTAACACAGTAATAAATCACAAAAGGTTAAACTTAAAAAAAAACTAAAAGGCAATTTAAAATTGTACCTACATAATCATACTCTACTTCGATACTTTTTAAAATAAATCGCCTCTCGAATTATCTCCCGGCCTACAATTTAATGTCATAGTTAATTATGAATGATACATTTTATAGGAACACATAAAAACCCGCTCGATCGGCGTCAAAAAAATGAAATTTGCTATTTTTTGTCATTTCTTGCTATATTTTTTTGTCATTTCTTCTGCAGTTGGCGCCATTATATCGCGCAGGCAAGGCTCGAATGCGCCACCTGTCGGCTACAGCTTGCAACAGCAGTGTGTTAAAATTCTAACCTTATTGCTAATATCTCCCATGTTTATCATCAGATTTTACTAAAAGTTTCAGAAAACGTCCGTTATTTAACGCCATTTTTTTTTTTTTAATTTTTTGTATTTTTTTTTAACTTTAACCCGAAAAAACCGAGTACGTTTTTTATGATTTTTGAGAGCGGAAGTGGGCGTGGCCAAATTTTAAAACAAACTTGATCTGCGTGCAACAGATTCCAATGTTGTCACCATATTTGGTAACTCTAGCTCTTATAGTCTATGAGATCTGTTGTTTCACACGGACGGACAGACGGACATGGCTAAATCGACTCGGCTGGTGGTGCTGATCAAGAATATATATACTTTATGGGGTCGGAGATGTCTCCTTCTGCCTGTTACACACATTCTTGATTGGCACTAACCCATAATACCCTTGTACCCTATGGGTACCGAGAGACGAGAGACAATTTTTAGGCATCCTATTACCTAAAATTTAGGTACCCAATGGCCTAAAAATGGAATTCTTAGCTTTGGGTTATCGCCTAAATTTGATTCCTACAATTCCTAAAATGTATGACCTAAAAATATGGCATTTTGGCAATATGACCCATTTTTTAGGCTATCTGTACCTACAAATAAATTTTTGGGCAATAAATTGCCAATTCCTAAAATTTCAGGATTTTTTTTTTCTATCTGTACGATGAATATTTTCTCAACTTACTCGCTTTAACACATCCGTTTTCAAGCAGATTATATTGTTGAAAAATCTGTACATTTGTCTCACGATCTCCATTGCATTGAGATCATCGCATCAGTATGAAGCAGGAAAAAATTCACATTAATCGGCAATGAGAAATTTACCCGCACTTCTATAAATATTTAATTATAATACGAATTTATGCAATACCCTGCCTAACAGGCAATCTGGGGCCTAACACCTATCAGTAATTATCAGTTAATTCGGATAAAATATAAGAATGTTAGGAAAATAATTCTGAATGATTTAATTCTACTTACTAAGAGTATGGCGTTAAAAGCTGTAGATTTTTTAAATGTTTGGTTTTTAAAATTCTGATGAGTACTTCCAAGTCGAAAGCGGTCTGACTTGTTTTCGATGTGAACATATGTTTATTTGTATAGTAGCAAACCGGTCTTTTTTCTTGGCGGATAGAACAGACGCGCGAGAAATGTGCATACTTCATTCATAAAAAAATCTTCTTAAGTTAGTTTTGGTTATTTAGAAAAAAACGGAGCAAATTTTAAAATTCAGCTTAAAGATAAGGTCATTATAAAATTGAGCAATACATGGTAAAGGGTATCATGTATTTTATGGAATATAACTTTATGTAGAATAAATATATTTTCCTGCTCAAATGAGAAAAACCCCTCTCAGCAGAGCGATAACCTTTAAATAGCAAGCTCTATGTATAACTTCCCGCGTATAAACCTTAGCGAATACATAACTGAGCGTGAATAGCTAGCGCTTGGCAAGCTCATTCGGAACTATCAGGCGCGATCAGCAGCTAAGTTCAGTCAGATTCAGACAATCAACGTGTTTACAAGTGCCGCTCAGAGATCGATAATGAAGTTCGCTAATCTTTTGGTTGGCTGCGCCTTCTTGCTGCTCCATCAACTGGAGGTAGGTCATGCAACTCACCTCTAGCTCTAGCTCCTCATCAGGAAAGTTTGTTGTTTGCCTATAGATGGGAGCAGCCAGAGCCACCGTCAGCGGACCCAGCGAGTCTCTCTACGCCACGGCCCGGAGATTGGGCTTGGATGCTGCGGGATTGGACGAGATATGGCGCACCAGGAAGCCGTTGGTTATCAGGAAACAGAATGGGCCGAATCAAATGACCACGGTGACCTACGATCTAAGTTCCGACGGAAGCACAATTACCAAATTTTGGCATAGTTCGGGGAGGACCTCCTTCCAAGATTTCCAAGAAAACTTGGCTCAGTCATATAATCCGATATCAGAGCACGAGTCTTTACTGGCCTTTCTCAACCCGTTTATAAATCCATTTGGCAGTGGGTTTGTTCCGTCATTCTTTGAAAACTGGGCTCTGCCGAAGGGAGTGTTTGAAAACAGTGTGACGACTACAACAAGCACATATACAACGAGCACAAATGGAGCTCCTGGACAAAATTCGTGGCGCCCGCATTTCCCCGGCTTCCAAGAGTCGCATGGTTTTAAACCAGATAATCAGCGCCCACCACCACCCTCCTATGGCAACCCAAATGAACGCAATTCAAATGAACGCAATAAAAATGAACGCAATCCAAATGAACGCAATCCAAATGAACGCAATCCAAATTCGCCAAATATCGATGATTTCAATCCAAATGATCCTCAATGGATGCCAGTCCCAGAGCCTACAACCCGGCGACCTTTTGTTCCCTTGCCCACACGGGCGCCCTCAAACACCGGCGCAGCTGACACTGTCATCGATGATTTTCTGGCAAAGGTTGATGTCACTACCTCGGATATTAAGGAGGAGGATGGGGAGTATGTCAGGACGATCGTGGATAATAATGGGAGAGTTCTTAAAGCCAAATTCGAGCTTGTCGATACCAAAGGACAACAAAGTTCTACCCAGTAAATCGTTAAATATTAGTATTTGTTAATTAAACATTGATTGTGAATAAATTCAGCCTCATATATGTAATTAACAATTGTGTTTTTTATTTCCTATTTTCAGAGTCTAAATCGATTTTTGGAATTATTAAATTCACACTTTATCGTAATGTTATTTTATACCAAAAGTCTTGACAATCTACGAAGAACTATTGTGTTCTTTGTTAAAAAATCATTTAAATTGAAAAAATATCGAAGTTAGTAAATTTGTATAATATTTAGCTTCACATTTTACATTTTACATGTAGAATTTTACATTTTCATATAAATCGATTGATCGCTTCTATGGCAGCTATATAATATAGTTCTTCGATCTTAAGAAAATTAAAACCAAAATTATATTACCGTAAAAATAGCTATATTTCGAAATTTGAAGAAATACGTTGAAAAACAGAGAAGGAATAATTTTTTTTGTATTCATTTAGCCGATCATTCCTATGGCAGCTATAGGATATATTGGTCAGATTTCATTAGTTTCGACTTAAATACTCTTCACAGTAACGTGCAACGCAACAACATCTGACGAGTACACTATCGAAGCTGGACTTCCACAAACGCACTTGGGCCTACGACACTAGCGACTAACAACATCCACGTTCGCTGACGACACTGCGATCCTAAGTCGCTCGAGGTGCCCAACTCGAGCAACAACCCAACTAGCAAGTCACCTCATGGTAGTTAAGAAGTGGCTGACTGGCGAATTAAAATAAACGATCAAAAATGTAAACACATAACTATTACTCTCAACAGGTAAACATGCTCCCCAGTATCCTTGAATAGTACGCAGATTCCCCAAGTCAACGAAGTAACGTATCTCGGCGTCCACCTCGACAGACGACTAAACTGGCGAAGACACATCGAGTTCAAGAAACTACATCTAAAATTAAAAGCCAGCAGCCTCCACTGGATTTTAAACGCCAGATCGCAACTGTGTCTGGACTACAAGGTCCTGCTCTACAACTCCACGCTAAAGCCTATCTGGACATATGGCTCCCAGCTGTGGGGAAACGCGAGATGCAGCAACATAGACATCATAGAGCGCGCACAATCAAACTAGTTTTCTTAGAAACCGACAGACAGACACACAGACAGACAGACAGACGGACATGGCTAGATCGACTCAGCTGGTGATGCTGATCAAGAATATATATACGTGTACTATATGGGGTCGGAGATGATTCCTTGACTGCATTGCAAACTAAATACACCTTGCAAGGGTACCAGGTAGGAAAATCTAAATCCCATCATCAGTTCAAATTCAGACATAGCTGAAATAAATCTAAGTGTATTGAGCTATCTTCTCCTTCATGTTCTTAAACTTGAATGCCTTTATTTCAGAGCGATAACCTTTGGGAGGAATGAAGCTTAATTTTTGAATTCACGTGGGATACACCTACACATGCTTACGCGCGACTGTCTATTGAGCGTGATCAAATGGCGATCGGCCAGTTCAGTCGCCATAATCAGAATCAGTCAGATTCAGACAATCAAAGTGCTTACAACTGCGGCTCAGCCATCGAGAATGAAGTTCGCTAATCTTCTGATTAGCTGCGCCTGCTTGCTGCTCCTTCAGCTGGAGGTAGGTCTGCAGCTCACCACTAGCCCCTTATGAGTAACGCTGTTATTTGCTTATAGATGGGAACAGCCAAAGCCACCGTCAGTGGACCCAGCGAGTCTCTCTACGCCACGGCCCGGGGATTGGGCTTGGATGCTACAGGCTTGGACGAGATATGGCGCACCGGGCAGCCTTTGGTTATCACAAAGCCGGGAGAGGCGGGTGAGCAGACTAGGGTGACCTACGAGCTGAGTCCCGATCGCAAAGCCCTGTCCATGCACAGGATCACGCAGAAGTCATCGCCGGCTAGGATAGAGGCCAGTGCAACCTCGCCCTCCAAGCCGCAAGAAGATTGGGAGTACGTGTCTAGTCCTGTCAGGCGCCCACTTCCCCGGTTTCCAGAACCCAACTTCGGACTGGACAGCTTCACCAATTCGTTTGGCAGTGGGTTTCCCCACTCGTCGCTTTTTCCCAACTGGGGGCTTCCCGAAGGAGTAACACCTAGAGTCGAGACAAAGACGGGGGTGGATGATCAAGGACGAAGAGTGACGACCACCACCAGCACCTATAGCGGCCCTCTTTCCCCCGTTTCCCCTGGACACAGTCCGTTCGATTCGCTCTTCCCCGATATTTCCAGGCCACCCGGTCCCATATATCCCGAAAGTACACCCAAGACGCAGAGTCCGTCCTTTGGAGCCTTTCCTTCGCTGCCAGCTGGTACGTTCTTTGGAAACCCATTTCTGCCACCGCCAAGTCCGCCGACCCCAAAGGAGCCGAATGAGCCAGCCTGGGTGCCAGTGCAAGACCCAACCACCACCCAAAGTCCTGTGAATCTACTTCCAACAGTGCCGCCCGCAAGTGGCGCTGGAACGGATTCTCCCATTGACGACTTTCTGGCCAAGGTGAACATCTCTGCCTCGGAAATCGAGGCCAAGAACGGGGAGTTGATCAAGACGATCGTGGATAAGAACGGACGAGTGCTGACTGTGAGGTTTGTGCTGAGCTCTGTCAAAGGGGAGCCGGAGGAGCCAAAGCAGCAAGAGCCGACCAAGTAAATCATCCCTTTAATTCCCACCTAATTAGGCTTTGTTACTCTAAATGTGAACTAACATTTTCAAGTATATACTCGTACGTCAGAAAATGTGAAATAATACTTATAGTAAACAATTCAGAAAAATAAAAAGGTTCATCAGTTCAGTTTTAAAAGCACTATCAGTCGGGGCTAAGCCCCGAGATAATGACGAACGGTCTGAGTCAATCTTGTACGGGGAATTTCGCATTAAAGCGACTTGATAAGAGTATTTTAGTGAAGACCTGTTTCCGGCTCAATTGGGTACAGTTTGAATCGAGTAAACTTACCTGAAATATTAGAAGACTTAGAACCATCTTCCTCCATAAATATATAAGCAACTACAAAGCGTTCTAAGTTATTTAAAAGCTACTCGCATAAATATACATTTTAGGTATTAAACATTTTTATTTTCAGATCGTTGGCCAAATTAATTAAAAAGCAATAAAATGTTCGTATAACTAATTTATTTCAAACAATATTTGGGGCTTTCGCTAACAACTGAGCTGTAAAAAATCGAAAGAAAGAAATATATAACGCAATGGTAAAAAACCAAAATAAATAAAATTAAAATAATACCATTAATAGATTAAGCATGTTAACAACATAATATATGCAATTTATGAATTGCAGCCAAAAATAATTCAAGCATTAAGAGATCAGAAACTATAAAAAAGCACAAAGGGATGCGAAACGAGAGATTCAATTTGAATATCAAAGCAAAATTATTAAAATATGTGAAAGAACTATTGCATAATTTTGTGCGATGCTCAACGCAGTACGCATTTGGTGGCCGAAAGCGTTTGTGGGTGCTGAAGCTGGTGGATTGTTGTTGGAGGCGTCGCAGTCAGCATAGAGGGTGTTGTGTTGCCAACAAAACTCTTTTTCTGTCACTGTCTTTGTTGCTCGTTAGCATTGCATTAGTTGGGTTATTTATAAGCCAAGCATGTCATGAAAAAAGAAACTAGATTAGTAAAATTTGTTGGCGGATCAAGTGTGTGAAAATCGTAATGAGTGTTGGGTCTTAGGTCTAGGTAAGTGAAATTAAATAATTCTCTGAAGCGGAACTAGTTTCAGAGCGTAATCAACTTTTAGGATTAAAAATCAACTATGCGTTAAATAAGTCTTATATAAATTTTGAACAAGTACTACGTGCATAATTTCGCTTGTAAAGTAAACAATATATAAAATTTATTTTTTTTTTTTTTTTTTTTTGTATTAGAGATTTCAATAAGTTTTGTAAATCGTCAAGGACTTTAAATTTAATATGCAAATGTAATATAAAGTGTGAATAAAATCGAATTTTTTTAATAATAAAAACTGATTTCTGTCAGCATTTCATTTTCATTTTGTCAACTTTATCGTGTTCTCCGATTCCACAAAAAGAGATGAAAACTGAGATAGATTTGATAGATTTTGGGATATAAGAATACAATTTTTGGACTGCTCGCTTGAGATCGAATAATTCGAATTTGAATTGGAGGACCTAAACTGTCATTAGACTAGAGCGAGTACTTGAAGTCCTTACTCACCAAGTTGTCGAAGCGCAAAGCGTCCTCGTCGCTGAGGCCCATGCTGCGCGTCAGTTGCAAGTAAGTCGAGGTAATTGGCTTCAGTCGCTCCAGGTCCAGCGGCGGCAGCGGCAAGGATAACTCCACGGGCGGCAGATTGCGCAGCTGGGGAATGCGCATTTCCGTCAGCGGCTTGGGCGGACTGGGCAGCTCCAGCTTGAGCGGCACATGGGCGGCCACAGGCGTCGATGTCGAGGCTCCGCTCTTCAGGCTGCAAAATAGAGATTTCGTTAGATTAATCGGAGTGAGAGGGGCGGTGTCCTTGGTGGCGGTGTCTTTGGCGGCGGTGTCTTTGGTGGCGGTAGGCGTGGCTGTCGAGATCTGAGCCGGAGAACGTGCCTGCATCGAAGTGTCCGGAGAGTTCTTGAGCAGAGAGGGATTGGTATTGGTATGGGTATTGGGAGCTGGAGAAGCGGCCTTGAGAGGGTCTAGCGGCCTGCCCTGAGAAGAGGTGGTGCTGCTTAGGGTAAGGGTTGCCGTGGCAGAAATGGGGGTTGGATAGCTGAGGCTCTGCAGTAGGCTGCTGCCGTAGAGGGGCGGCGCTAAGACCGGTTCCCCGGCATAGAAGCGCCTCATGAAGTCATAATACCGCAGGAGATTGTCCCGCGACTTCAGCAGATGCGCATCGAAGCCTTGAAAACTGGGACTGGCTTGGGATAGGAGAGCCGTGTTTTGGCTTGCTTCGACCTGTGCTAGGATGTGGTCCGGCGGACTCAGCGGACGCTGCAACTGGGACTTGACCCGGATTTTTGGCACGCTAACTGGGGTCGATTCGACAGTCGCTTCCGTCACCGTTGCCGTGGGATTGAGACTGGGACCGGGGCTTGGCGGCGGTGCAGCCCCTGGCTTATCCTGCTGCTGGGCGGCACTGGAGCTGCTCGCGCCAGCACACACCCCTGAGCCCACACCCACTCCGACACCCCCGGCCAAGGCGCTGACCCCCGCGAGCGAGGCCTTGAGGTCAGCGCTCGAGTGCCGGCGGCGCTTGGCCGTGGGCCCCGCCTCCAGAGAGCTCTCCGTGTGCGATGAATAATTCAGGTAGTTCTCCACTTCTGAGGAGCTCTCGTTGCCGGCCAGCTCGCCATCCTTTCCGCCCGCCGAGGGCGAGGAGGGCCGCAGGTTCTTCTTGCACTCGGGACAGATGGTCAGGAAGCGAGTGACCGCCTCGCGGGGCAGGAACGCATAGGTTTCGGTGATCTATTAGGGTGGGAAAAAAATAGAAAACATTACAGAAATGCAGTACTGATTAGAAAATTGAGATTAATCTTCAAAAAACATCCAGTTCCTTTATTTTCGTAAATTTAAAATACTCAAAATAAATTAGATTTTTTAGTATACATATAAGTATATTTTCTATACTGTTTTGTCTGTCACTTAAAATATGTAAAAGCGACTACAAGTAGAGTTCACTACTTAAATTTACGTTTGTTAAACTTCCGGGGAGTTCTTAAATTATTATTTCAGAAGGTTACAATGGTGGGAGTCGAAGACCATTTCGTAATTTATTAAGGAAAATCCGAAACGTGCCTTGCTAGGAAACAATATTCCTGATCTTTAAAAATTATCAGACATTTTTTTTAGCAAATAAGTTTATTTAATTTGGTAAACAAACAATAAAACTGTTTAACAAGAAAGACAGCTAACTTTGGAAAACATACGTTTGTATATCCTTGCAGTTTGCAAGTCTTTCCATTTCGGTCATTTTACAAAAATAACGAAGTTTTGTTTTTCATTAACTTTCCCTATACATTTTACTTTTTGCATTTACAATTTCACATATGGCAGCTTTATGGTAAAGATGTCTGATCTTAATGAAATTAAAACCGTAATTCTGAAATCTTAACCAATAGCTATATCTCGCAATTTATAGATCCTATCCTATTATATCGATCCTATGGCAGCTATATGATAAAGTCGTACGAACTGGCCCGTTCCGACGTATATACTAAGATGAAAAGGAAGAAGCCTATCTGCAAAGTTTCATTGGGATAGCTCAAAAGCTGAAAGATAAGTTTGCGTATAATCGGACAGATGGATAAAGCTAGATCGACTCGGCTGTTTATGCTCGGAAATAACTCCTTTTGACTAAAATTATAATACATGCAAGGGAAGTGTAACCATATCAGGGATAAATCCACAAGGGTAAGAAATGTTCCTAGATTAGTAATGACGAATATCAGTTCTTAATTAGTTATAGATTCATTTATATCTCAATATAATATCAGATCGGGCATATATATTTAATTATACACTACACTCACAATGCGGTAGGTGCGCTTCTGACCCGCGTGCATGCCACTGCGTCCGCCCAGCTCCATGTGCACGTTGTAGATTATGTCGAAGAACTCCTCGACGCACGCCACCTTGCGGTAGATCCGGCGCCCAAACCCCTTGCTGGTGGAAGCGGCAAAGAGGTCCACGTCGCCGGGATTGTCGGACAGAATGGCAGAGGTGGGCAGGGGCTTCAGGCAGCGCCGACTGCCCGGAGCCTCTTCAAAGCCATCGGGCCGGTTGGTGGTGAAACCTGGAATTGGAGGGTTAGCCGTAAATGAAGTCGTGTCTTTCGAAGTCTCCATTGCCCGTCCCCCACTCACCCTTTGTCTTGACCCAGAATCGAAACTTGGAGCTATCTGGGCGACTGTGTTCCTTGCCCTCGAGCGCCTTCAGGATTCGTGCCTTCTTGCGCAGCGTTATCGTCTTGGTCTTGGCTTGATCACCGTATGTGCTGAGAGCCCATGGCTGGAACAGCTCGTAGATGATTTCCCGCTCTCCTGCCGGCTGCTCCAGCTCATCCACGTCCGCGTCGTAGGCTAGATCCGTGTCACCCTTGCCCACAGTCACCGGCGAGCTCTCCTCGCGCTCGTCAATGGCGTAGAGCTTCCTCTTGCCACTCCAACTCTCCGATGAGGGAATCGTCGCCGAGGACTGTGGGTGCGGTGGCTCAGACTGGTCCACACTGTGCTTGCGACTGCCATTTGATTGTTCCATGACGTGAATGTCCTGGGTCTTAACTCAAACACACTTGAAAACTCGGAAAATCAACACCAAGTCCAAGCAATAGCCGATGGCATGGGCTTTATTTTTTTGAATAACTAGCTAAATGCTTTTTTTAATTCTTCGAATTCTCGAAAGGTCCTGAAAAGGGTATTTTCAATAGTTTAAAAATATAATATGCGACTTTTAATGTTTGATAACATTTTTTCTTCAAATCCACGAAGTGTCACTTTGCTTGCACTTTTAACTTTACTTTTTTGTTTACCTAATTCTTTTGGCTAGGTTAGGATTGTAGATTCAACGGATGTACAATTTTTTTAAATAAATATTTAACAGAAAGTTAACGAAAACAATATAACTTTTAACAATTTAAATAGTTAACAGAAGAACCCAGGTCTTTTCGGCTCAACAAATAACCAATGGCCAAAAACAAAAGAACAACAGCAAACGCGACGCGACCGAATGAAAGTTCAAACTCAACTGACTGGCCAACTGATTTGCGTCCCGCCGAGAACGTCTCAAGGAGATTCGGAGGCTTCACCGCCTCGGAAGATGCTCCTGAGGTCCGGTCGAAGACAGGCTGGTCAAGATACAAACCGGTTGCCGGACCGGGCATCTGTGAACTTTGAACCACGGTCCCGAAGGCCAGACGGCAGAAAAGCCAGGGGGTAGAGCCCTCGCAGCAAGCTCCTCAAATGCTAGAGCTCGACAGTATCTCTCAGATAACCACCGTGGTGCCTACCTCAATAAGTTGCGCAATTGCCAGCAAATCCGGCGAATGTCGGGCAGCCTAGCTGAGCCAACCCAACAATGAAGGCAAAATCCACCCCAAGCCCGGGCCGTGGATGCTCTGAACATATTCTAGCATACTTTTCGGCCGTCGCGGAGTGAGGGAGAGCGAGCTAACTGATGCGTTCATTTATCTCGCCGACGCTTAGAAGCCGCCTTCGCCCAGCCAACAGCCGCCTGTTGCGCCCTTTAACGCTCGGAAGTACGCTCAATTGATGTGCACGTGTTTCGCCAACTAATAAAAACTTAAATGCTGATAACAGAAAATAATGGCCTTCAGAATAATTTTAGACAGAGCTTAAAAGCAGACTACGCTAAATTTCGATCTACCGTATTCGGGCTGGGAATGGCTCCTAGGTGGTGGTTATTTCTTAAGGGGTGCCCCGTCGGTTCTGATTTTCTTTAATTCTCAACCCAAAATTATCTTGTCTTCCTATTGGCCAGCACTGTCCTAGAATCGGCTTCGTTCTCGGGCCACCCCGTTAAAGTGACTTCTGTCTGCAGCTCAGCATCCAAAGGCTCCGAGACTCGCTTAATTAATGAGCCCGACCAAAAATTGCATTTAAACTACAAAAACTGGTTGATTTTGCAACTAGAAAAGCATTTGTCTGAAATATACTGAATTATACTGTCAACGATTTTTGAAAAATTCCAAAGTTCTACAGACTGGAAGTGAGTATTGTTTGTCGAGATATTTAAAGAAACTTCCGCGTGTTACGTGCTTAGTTTATTATTAAAATATATTAAAGGGTCTGTAAACTTCCCACTTTTATATTAAAAATTGTTTTGTGAAAAAAATTGCAGTCAGTTGACCTACAAATTTAAACAAAACTCAAAAAATTCGATAATGACTTGAAATACTAGGTATTCAGGGTAAATTTGTCCATTGGTATTGCTTAGACCTTATATAAAGAAAAAATTACTATCTAGGCATTCTTAACTATCGAAACAAAGAAAAATGTGCTGTTTAAGTAATAAATCCAAAACATAAGCCAAAGCTATAAGAAACAGCCGATATGTTAGAGAATGTTATCTTTTTTATACATATAATAACATTATTTTTTTACTCTGTTAGTTTTGGTGACCTGTATTCGATATATTAGTAATTTCAGGTCCATAGTCAACCTGTTTTCATCCACAGAAATCGTCGTTATTTACTAGTGTGTCACAGAATTCAGACTTGAGAATTTTGGGTGTGAATTAACTTTGGCCGCGCTTATTATTATTAATAATTTTAATCATATTATTATTGTGTTTTTTTGTTAATTTCTTCTTGGTTGCTTAGAGTTTAGCATCGCAACTGTAAATATTAATCTACACTTCAGTATTGTTTTCAGATGTATCAGATTTATTAAAATTATATCAAAACGGAAACTATCATAGCTTCGTAGCTATTTCGTAATTCCTCTAATTAAAGAACGCCAGGAAACCATTAATTTCGTCCAGTTCTTGGTAAATGAGTGGTTGACCAGCATCAGCTCATTAGTGGCCACGGCCTCATCGCTTATGCATTGAAATTGGCAGTCACTTGTGAAAAAATCAATGCATGTCTGAGTAATCAATGCGCCTAATGGAATATCTAAGCTAATAAGGTCGGGTACGTCATCCCCGAGGAGCGACCTGGAGTTAAATGGTGACTCCGTTCGAGGACAATTACCGAACCAACTTATAGACAAACAATGGATGGCTTTTGGCCATTTGGTAAGCTAATGTTTGGCTGGCAGGATGGCTGCCATTAACCAACTGGCCAAATAGCATGAATAAATCGACTGGCCGGCTAAGTAGTTGATCCAAGAGGAGCGACTGGTTGCAGGAGCTGAGGCGGGTCAGAAGTGCAGGATCTGCGGCAGGACATAGGATGAAAACACGTTTTGTTCCGTATTGAAACTTTCTCACGCTCGATCCCAGCCTCAGCATCAGCTCCGGCATCTGTGGCAGGACACGAAACTTTTATAAGAATTCCCTTTATCGTTTTCCTGAAATTTCACATCAAAATTTCAACGGATTCGGACCCAGAACGAGATGAGGCTGATCCCGGCCGGTTTTTTAAACTGGACAACAGCATCAACTGCCGCTGAACTTTGACACGCATCCCGGCCAAGATGAGCATCCGATCCAGCATCAACCCTTCCAATCTCGAGAGCAACCAGTTTGCCGCTGGTCACCGCTCAGCCTCCGCTGGTCACTTGGTCCCCAGCACGGTTCTTCGGGGTGGGTTTACACCAGCCGACGCCTGATTCCGATGTTGATATTTGCCGATGATTTGGCCCGCATGACTCTGTTCCCCGTTTTTCGGCAAAGATAATGTCCAGTTTTGGTTTCTTCATTGTCTGTCCCCGAACTGCTTGCCATTTGCGTCTGTCTTGGAGTGATTGTGCTGCTGATGCTGAGCCAAAGGACACCAATAAAAAGTCCACACATCCCGCCACTATGAGAGAGATGAGGAAGGACAAGGAACTAAACCAGTTGTATTTCCAATGGCCTGTTTCTGGGTAAGAATTTTTTTGTATTCCAAAGTTTTTCCTACTCGAAGAAATAAGAAATTAAAAAAAAAAAAAAAGGGGGAATGAGTGGTATTTTAATACAGAACTTTAAATGGAGATGTGGTTATATTTGAAGCACGTCTCTTATTAGAATGGTTTCTCAAAAATATTTATCTGGATTCAATGTCGTTATACTAACTTTTGTGCTGCAAATAAGATAATTAATTATTTACAAAAAATAAGTTCATTCATGATTGAATACACTGAAGGAAAATAACGTTCTCAACGTTCTCGATATAGGTATTTTTCTTCTCGAAATCAGCCCAAAAACAAAAATACCAGAAAGGAGAATAAGAATTCTAATATTGATTGATTTAAGAAATTGTTTTCTCGTTTTCAAGAACGAATCGTCCCGATAAAAATAGAAAAATGTACTTTAATATAAGGTCAAATTAACTTTCTTTCTTCTATAATTTAATTAGTTAAATTTAATATGTAAAGTTAAATTTTTATTATTATACAAATTCTATTAGACATTTGTAAAACACAATTTTTACGACTCGACTCGGACTCGAGTCCCGGCCATTCAGCACTTCAGTCCGGCACTCTACCAATTTCTCCACTCCGGCAAATCGAAAAAGGCAGTCGAAAACTTAAATACAAACTACGATATTTGTGGGTAACTGCTTGCCTTCTTCAATATCGCTTATTCTCGAAAAAAAAATCTGAAACAATTTCGTCTCGATTTTAAGAATGTCTCTTCGAGATAAAGTGAGATGAAATGTTCTTGGAAAAAATCGTTCTCAATTTTTCCGGGTGTATAATGAAAACAAGGAAATTAGAGAAATCTTGTCAATTTTTGTAGCTCGATGTTTTCTAGAAGCTTTGTTGAATTTCATTCAATAATTTTAAACATATACGATAAAGCATTGTGGAACGCGTGCCCAACCCAACAACAAAAATTTTCACTCAATTAATAAAAATCAATATTGTGATAAACGATACGTTTGGCCAAATATTAAATTGTTGTTGCGCGTTCTAGAGATTTAAAAAGAGGAAACAAACGAAACGGGAGGCTGTGCGATTCTTTTGGTGCAACATATAGCCTCGATGCCCCGGAGCTGGGGACAGGGGGCAGCTGGGAAAACTGATTCGTTGTCGACTCTGGCGGGCAGGTAATGAGGCTGCCGGGTCGGCCGGGAGGGGATTTGCCGAGGGGAAGGCACAATTTTACGCACAAAAAACGAGTTGTGTGGGTGTGTGGGATGGGGATCGGGGAAGGGGAAGGGGGGTGTAAGCTTAACAACGCAACATAAATTAACGCATATTTCAGTTGGAATTTAAAAAGCGCACAAAGCGAACGGAACTGCACAGGACGAGTGCGATGCCTGCTGCGCTGCCAGCGTTTCAATTATTTGTTGTACCTTTTCGAGCTATAGTTGTTGCTGCTTTAGTGGTTGTTGTCTTTGTTGTTATCATTATCATCGTTGTTGTTGTCAAAAGTGCCAGCTCAGCGTATTATTTCAGTTCGCCGCTGTTGCCGCCGCCGCCGCCGCTGCTGCTGCTGCTGCTGCTGCTGCTGCACGCACAAAAAACGAATAAAACCGACAACGCCCCAACTGCTGCAAAAAATACCCCCAAAGCCCCTGTAAGGATGCATCGATGCGACTAAAAGTATGCAACGCATCGGCTGCCCATCTGTCTGACTGTCCCTGCACCGCGCTCCACACCACCCACCGCCCACCGCCCAACCACCCTTGCCAGCACCACCCATACCATTCCACCCATCCGCTGCCACACACACTCTCTCTTATTCGCATATTCGTCGCTGTACATTATTTACCTCTTGTTCGTTTTTTCCCGGGCAGCGGCAACGTTTTTTACAAGTTTTATTGCATGCGTGCGCGAATGAAAAATAAAATATATAAAAATATATAACGGTACCGCTCAAACACGTCGACGCCACCATTGGCCTCGGTGGCGGCGGCGAACGAACGCTCAAAAAATGAACAAAAAGCAAGAGAGATGCCCAAATGCGAAAACGCGTGCAAGCAAACGGGCCAGCAATGTCCTGTGCCCAGGATCAGGGTACATAGGTGCACTGATTGCCACCATCGAAGTGGGCAGGGTGTTGCAGCGGCGGGGGGCGGGTAAGGCGTCAGCAGCAGGCCAGCAGCGCCAGCAGCGACGGCGACGGCAGCGGTGGCCATAAAAAACCCCAGGACAGACGCCGGGCCGGGCCAACGGTGCGTATGTGTGACGTCGGTAAATGTTGGGCGACAACAACAAGAACAAGAACTGTAGCAGCAACAATGACAACAACGGAGCGGCAGAGAAAAAATAAATTAAAAATGGTTTGAGTCGCTGCTGCTGCATTTTCCACTGGCATTGTTGTTTTTGTTTTAAGCTCTGCGCTCTGCAAATATATTGAAAATATTTCACTTTTTTATGCCTATATTTATTATTTTATTTCATTTTTATGTTTCGCTTTTTTATTGTTTGCTCGCCTAAAAGCGCACAACATTTTTTAATTGGGTTAGTAATTGAAATTTATCGAGAGGCTTCCACGCACTACGAGCTCAGCCAGGGAGTCCAATCGAATCGAATATACAAAGCCAAATCAATTCAAACACGTTTTGATCAATTCCAGATACTACCACCAATGTTATTCGAAAGCCAAAAGAAAATACAAGAAGTCTCTTGAATTGCCATAAAAATATTGCTATTTTTTCAAGCAATACGTTTTTAAGCGTTTGGTCCCGTGAGATGTTTTTCATTATAGATGTAGAATTCCCCAATTTGTCAGTAGTTGTCGTGGTTATTCTTTGTATATTCTCTAATTCTTTACAACCATATGGAAAGAACTCTTATTTTTGCTTTCTTAAACTTTAGTAAAGTAATATATCATTAAGATAAAATCAAACCACTATATCTACTGAAAAGGAGACCTTAAGTGTATTATTGATTACCATCACCAGGCGAGTCTGATCTAGCCAAGATCTTCTATTTCTCTAGTTCTTTTAAAATTTTACAATCATCTTCTAAATACATGAACGCATATAAGGGCAAAAAATCGATTAACTAAATCTTGGAAACGGAAGTACCAAATTATTAGAGTTTAGAGTTATACGAATTCAGTCCGTTGTAAATTTCTTCAAAACAAAGTATCATAGGAATAATAAATGGATGCGAAAATTCTGATACAAGATGAAAATTTCTTCTTTTCTAGTTAATTATGATTTTAAGTAATTAGAATACAGTTAATAAACTTGATTAAAAATAGCTGATGGTGTTCATAAATATTCATATTTCCGTATTTCTGTCTCCTTTTATTATCTGTCCTTGATCTGATGTTCCCCGGAAGGTAAATTTCGTCACCAATCTCGTACTTCCTAATAAGCATGCATTTTAACCATTGTTATTATTTATTAGTAATATTTGCAATATTTATTGGTAAGCTTAGAACACATTGAAATTATGTTCAGCGATGAATATTGGAATGACAACCGAAGAAATGAGCAATGGTTTCACACTTGGGAAATCTTATTTATCCATGCCCTTTGTGGACACCTGTCTGCCAGCCTCTCGAAAGTTTCAGCTAAGGAAAATTTAGGCGCAAAAAAGTTATTATCGTAAAATAAATTACAAAGCTTCGGCTGGACACTCCATATCCTTAACATATAATGCATGCTGTGCATATTTATTAATACCATTCTGTCTCAGCCGAAATTAGAAACAGTGATACACAACAGCACGCCATGCAATGTATTTCTTTGAGGAGCTAGCCAAGAATTTATGACCCAATGCAGCTGTGGTTTGGGTTTTCTTAAGAAAATTTACCAAAATAACCCCTTAGAGAATACGCACAAGATGCAAAAACTGCATAAAGTGCAATGGCAACAACGACCAGAGCAACAACAACAACGACAAACACAAAAATGCAATTACCGAAATGATAACAAGGCCTACAAGCGTATAAGGCTTCGATGGACATTAGACGCAGGACACTGGACGTAGTTCTTCATCTTGGTCTTTGCCATTCAAGCTCAAGATGTTGCTAAGGCTTTATTTATGTGCCTGTGTTCGTAGTGGTGTGTGGATGAAGTGAAGCACAAAATATATATTAATATATATGTGGCAGAAAAATAAAATATGCGATTCCTAGATACCTTGAAATCATTCACTACCACAAATTCGGTAAAGAGTAACTTCAGAGTTATTTAACGCCCACTTACATATCATGACTTTTTTTGCTTATCTTACTAAAAAGTATTAACATACATTTATTCCAATGTTAAAACTCTTCGTCTCTTAGAAATCTTGTAGAAACGAAAGTTTAATGGCGCGACACATGAGTTTTTTTTATTGTATATTGGTCCTCTTAGTTGTCTGACTAAAAGCTTAAATAAAATACAATAAATATAAATGGTATATAATTGCAGGGCCAATCGAAATCGAAATCGAAATCGCTCAAGTTAATTTTTCAGATAGAGGAGGGGCAGATAAATAAGAAACAAAATATCTTGGTATGGAAATATCTTGCTAGGAAGATTCGATTTATTTTTTATATTTTATTCATTTTTTATATTTGAGAATGTGCACATTTAAAATATGCTTTTAACAAAAAGTTAATATAATGGTAATACAAAAAATAAAAATAATAGCGTTTACATCGCATTGGTAGAGCTTCTTCACCTTATACGCAGATTTATTTTGGCCTCATTTCAAATATCAAAGATCTCAAGCTAGTTTTCATACCTTGTCCCATCACATTTCAGAGCATGTTTATATGCCTCTGTAAATATCCATATATGTATATATATCATATATAAAGATATGCTTCTGCTTCTGCACGAGTGTGTGTATTTTTGAGCAAGTCAAAGATTTTCTATTAAATTTTAAATAATTCAATTTTACATTTTACCAAAAACATTGCAAATGAGTAAAGTAAACCCAACACAAACACGCACACGCACAAGGATGCATAAGTGCAAAAGTGCACAATGCAGCTGCATCTCTAGACGTTTTCCCTTATGTGTGTGAGTGAGTGAGTGTGGGTGTTGAGGGAGCTCAAAAGTTGGGCGCTGAGGGGCTGCTGCATCTTGTCCAAAAATGTTTCATTATGTTTGCCTTGCATCTCGTATTGTCCACTCGAAGAAAATCTTAAGCCTACTGGCAGCTCCCCGATCCGCCCCACTGTCTTTGTGTTTTCTGAAAATATACTGCATATGCTTAGAATTTGCCTTTTCACACTCACACTCACGCGTGGGCGTGTGTGTTTTTGTTGTGCGTGCGTCTGTGGGTGCGGAAATGGGGGCATTTTCATTTGGTTTTTCACCGCACCACTTGCCCCACCAGAGGGCACACATAAGTTTCTTCTTCTGGTGTTCTGTACATAATTAGGATGTGCCTTGTGCCGGGTACAGTTTTCTATGTACCGGAGACTCCTTGCATTACATAAGCCGTTGAATGCCGTGTGTGAGTGTGCCTGTGTCCAAGTACATTAAAACAATCGCTTTGGGCATCGGCATCTGCAAGTTGAAAATGCCTAAGTCGCTTTTTTGTTTATACCACCCCAATATATAAACCTGACTCCGCTTTATAAGATTAGTGTTCTCAAGACCGAACTAACAAAATGAGATATTTAAACTACGATTCATTTAAATACCGTTTTGTAGATTAATATCCTTCAATGATTACATGCACATATGGGACATTCCATGCTTTTTTCGGTCTAAAAATATTATTTTTCATTCCTATTTTCTAGGTTCAATATTAAGTGGGGTTGTTAATTAAAAAAATATATATATATAATTTGTTCTCTTAGGGCCAGTCGAAATTCGCTTAAGTTTGTAGACGAGGTTTTGATACATAATAAACAAAATATCTTGGGATGAAACAAACTTTTGCTAGGGAAAATAAAAACATTTGCATAGTTTATCCATTTTTTATTTTTTCGAAATGAAAAATAACCTTTGCTACATTTAAATAACGCGTTACAGATAAGCATAGATAAGTATACTCGTACAACAGAAAGAAGGAATTTCCATCTTATCACTACGCCGCCATAACAGCCAAATGAAAATTGCATTATTCTTCTGTCTCTAACTTGTGCCGCAGTTTTTGAGCGATTTGAATGAAACTTTTTTATTGCCTTCCTTATATTTTAAGTAGTATATAAGTCGGAACGGTCCAGATCGGACGACTATGTTATATAGTTGCAATAGGAACAATCGGGAAATTAATGGAAAAAAAGAGATAAGTTTGTTCTTTTTGAGCAGATTTACATCTACTCTAAAATATAAGGTTCTATTATGATTTTAATATGATGGCTTTCGATTTTATAAAAATGATCATATATTAGCTGCCATAGAAAATTGCAAACTGCAAGGGTATACAAACATCTGTTCCGCAAAGTTTCCATCCTTATTTTTGATTTGGTTTTATTATTTTAAAGAATTTAACAGATATCAAAAGGCACATGGGATACACCTACAAATGGCGATCGGGCAGTTCAGTCGCCATAATCAGAATCAGTCAGATTACGACAATCAAAGTGCTTACAAGTGCGGCTCAGCCATCGATAATGAAATTCGCAAATCTTCTGATTAGCTGCGCCTGCTTGCTGCTCCTTGTCATGCAACTCACCTCTAGCTCTAGCTCCTCATCAGGAAAGTTTGTTGTTTGCCTATAGATGGGAGCAGCCAGAGCCACCGTCAGTGGACCCAGCGAGTCTCTCTACGCCACGGCCCGGGGATTGGGCTTGGATGCTACAGGCTTGGACGAGATATGGCGCACCGGGCAGCCTTTGGTTAGCACAAAGCCGGGAGAGGCGGGTGAGCAGACTAGGGTGACCTACGAGCTGAGTCCCGGTCGCACAGCCCTGTCCCTACATAGGATCACGTAGTTATCGCCGGCTATGATAGAGGCCAGTGCCACCTCGCCCTCCAAGCCACAAGATGATTGGGAGTACGTGTATAGTTCTGTCAGGCGCCCACTTCCCCGGTTTCCAGAACCCAACTTCTGACTGGACAGCTTCACCAATTCGCTCCATCCCAACTGGGGCCTTCCCGAAGGAGTAACACCTTGAGTAGAGACCAATGTGCCTTTTGTTGGACCCTACCTTTCAGAGGCGCCAAAAAAGCCAGTCAGGATCCCAGTGCAAGACCCGACTTCTATCCAGAAAGATGTGCCGTTCGTAGGACTTTCCCTTCCAAAGGAGCCAAGATTTCCAGCCAGGATCCCAGTGCAAGACCCGACTTCCACCCAGAGAGGTGTGCCTTTCGTTGGACTCTCCCTTCGAAAGAAGCCAAGATTTCCAGCCAGGATCCCAGAGCAAGACCCAACTTACGCCCAGAGAGATGTGACTTTCGTTGGACTCTCCCTTCCAAAGGAGCCAAGATTTCCAGCCAGGGTCCCAGTGCAAAACCCGACTTCCACCTAGAGAGGCGTGAATCTACTCCCGACAGTGCCGCATACAAGGGGCGCATGAAAATCTCAAAAGAACGGGGAGTCGAATGGTGGATAAGAACGGACGAGTTGCGACTGTGACTGGAGTATCAAACGCAGCGAAAGACTCGCGTATAACTAAGCTATACTTGTGATTTTAAGTTTAAAGTGAACTTATATAAATTAGCTCCATAAATTTGAGTAGAATCGGATGATAAATAAGGGAATTATTTAAGATCTCCTTTCTTTGTCCCGCGCTAGCACTCAGACTCGCCGCAGTTGGTTAGTCTCAGGTCTCGATCATTGATTTCGAACTGGATTGATCGAAAAAAAACTCTTCTTGTATGTTTCCTTTAAATTTGTGCCTTGTTGTTAGAACTTGAGGAACTAGAACTTGAGGAACTTGAAGAGTCTTAGGAAGGTGCGCGCTTAACGCCTTTTGTGCGTATCAATGCATGAATTCGTCTGTGTTGCTTATTCATTTATTCATGAAATCATAGCATAATCAAAGTATACATATTAGGGCGGGTCAATTTTTTTTCGCAGAATTCTTCGTAGATTCCGATTATGGGGGACGATTTTCAGGATTTTTTGGACAGGAACAAATTGACCCGCCCTAATACATATATAAAGGAGAAAGAAAGCTAACTTCGGTAAACCAAAGTGGGTATACCCTTGCAGTCTGCAATTGGATCATTGAAAATCTAACAATTTTAGTAATGTTGAAAAAAATATCGAATTTAGTAAATTTTACATTTTTCATGTAGAATTTTATATTTTCATATAAATTGACCGATCGTTTCTATGGCAGCTATATGATATAGTAGTCCGATCTTAAAAAAAAGAAAACCGTAATTCTAGAACCATAAAAAACTGCTATATCTCAAAATTTATAGAAATACGTTTAAAAACACAGAAGTTAAATTTTTTTTAACATTAATTTCGCCATCATTCCTATGACAACTACTATATCCTATACGTACTATGTATAGTATATGTATGTATTACATAGTAGTCCGATTTCGACATATATACTGCGTGCTAAAGAAATTAGACTATGCTGAAAATTTCAGCTCGATAGCTCAAAAACTGTGAGACTAGCTCGCGTAAAAACCGACAGACGGACAGACAGACAGACGGACATGGCTAGATCGACTCGGCTGGTGATAATATATATACTTTATGGGGTCGGAGATGCCTCCTTTACTGCGTTGCAAATATCATGGCAAAATTATAATACCCTCTGCAAGGGTATAAAAAGTGTAACTTGGGGGCTCGTGCACTTGGTCTTCAGTTTTATTTTTATAAGATCGGTCTTGGGAAGAGCACGCACATTTGGCTCAACCCTTCATTCATCCCGTTTCGCTCCCAAAACCACACGAGTAGAAACTTAGAAGAGCGGCCTCTCTTGTATTATATCGGGTTTTTTGTTCTCTTGTGATTCCGTTTAATTGTTTAAGAAGAGAGTGCAACATAAAAGCACTTTTCTCGTGCTCTATTGCTTGTACATTGCAGGCAAAGCGTTAAAAAGTGAAAGAGAGCACACACATACATTTGAATTGAATCTTTCGATTACGTTTTTAATCAAGTAAATGAATCGGGACTTCCTTTAGCGAGCTCTTCACCCAGGAAAATTGTGAACTTAATGCAAGGTAGCGCATGATTTAATATATTTAAAAATAAAATGCTAGGCAATGGGTTACTAGATTTAAGGAATGTATAGTTCAGATTTTATCTAGACAAAAGCCTATTATTCCAAAAATTTTAAAAACGCTTTCAATTAATTTAATAACAAGAAGAAAAGCTTCAGTCGAGTATGACCGACTGTGAGATACCCGGTACCCAAAGCATTGGGTTTCCAGATATGGAAAAATAAATTGTTGACAAATGAAGACAAATGTTGCTAGAAACATGTTGAGCAACACCCCAAAAAGACAAATGTACCTAAAAGGTTAGGTATATGGAATTTTTGCTACTAATTTTAATAAGTAATATCTCGAGAAAGCGAATTTTCCCAGATATGTGTTATATACCAAAAGTTGAGCAATCTCAAGGGCTATATGGCCTTGAGTGACTATGAAAATCGTTAGAGCCATTTTTAAAAAAACTTCAAAAACTTAACAAAAAAAAATTATTTTTATTTATTAATTCTTAAATATTATATTTAGATAAATTATGTCAAGGCAAAGCTATTATCATTTCAAAATACCTTTCAAACGACATATAGCACGTTTCTGAAGTTTTAGTCGTTTAGAAGTTATGGGCGCAGAAAATCTGGCTTTTTTAGCTATTTTCCCGCCAAACTAGCGGGAAACCCAAAAAGTCGTAGAACAAAAAATGTTCAGCTCGAGCTGTTTAATAAAATAAAAGTAGTTTCAGAATTCTTAAACAAAAAAATCGACACACAGACACACAGACAGACAGACAGACAAACAGGACAAACGTTAAAATCTTGTTTATTGAATATCTTTTGAACGGAGTATCGGATCAGGATGATCGAGGTGTCATTCGACGCGTATTTAAAGCTAGATCACAACAACATTAAAAATTTTGGGATTTTTGCTCCACCGGCCCCAATGGCCCCAATTTTCAAAATATTCAATTTCGCACTTTCACTCCCATTTCTCCTAAACTAATCCGTTTTTAAAAAATATTAGTATGCAGTTTCAAAGAGGTTTACAATACCTTTCGATCAAGATATAAATGGTTCTGATCGGACTATCGTAGAAGATTTTCAATACTACGGCTGTATACAGTAGTCTTCTTGCGCACCACAGTCTCGGTGCTCATCGTCACTACGTGGACTGCCGTCCACAGTGATACATTATAAATTTTGATACCAGGCGGTAACAGGTTTTCAATTTCAAAGGGTTTGTTGCATTTTATCTTTTAAAAACGCAAAAAAAAGAGCAAGTTTATATTTGCGAAACACATTAAAACACATATAAAAAAACATATATTAAGTTTAAATCCGATATCTATAAAAACAACGAAAATCGGCAAACTTGCCCCGATCGTTTCTATGACAGCTTCAAGATATAGTGGTCCGATTGTCGTCTGTTCCGACATATATGTATTACTACTGCCATAGATATAATACTATTCTGCAAGTTTCAACCCGATAGCTCACAGACTATTTTGCATAGTATCTGACGGACACACAGACAGGCGACTTCATTCACTGCGTTCAGAGTTCTGGTGAAAATTATAATACCGTGCAAGTATATAAGGTTTTTAGCCTTGATAGAATACGTTTTTCAATATTTGTATTGGTGATAGTTATCCAAATTGATCCACAAGATAAGAATGTTGTCACCAAATTTTGTAGCTCTAGTTCCTATGATATCTATGATATATGTTATTTTATGAGGACAGACAGACGGACAGACTGAGAAACTGGTATGGGTAAATCAACCCGCCTGGTGATGCTGATCAAGATATTTTCGATTGGCAATTAGCTATATATACCGGGTATAAAAGTAGTCAATACACCATTTACAAATCTGTGAATTTCTCGAGGCAGCAAAATAAAGAAAGAAAGAAAATCAGGGAAAAAAACAACTTAAAAAAAGAAGAAATTGGGTAGTAATATATGTTTTACCCGACTTACCACATATATAGTATGATGATCTGATTTTATTTAAGACAGTAAAAAAATTTGTAAAAATGCTAACAAAATTTAGAACATTAAATTAAATTTCTTAACGCAATAGTGCAGGCATTATCAATAAATAACCAACACCTCAAACCCGCAGTGGAAGAATTAAAAAGCTTTTATTATTAAACAGAATGTGAGTAAGCCTATTTTTCATTCATTTCTTCAATCATAAGAATCAATCCTCCTGTGTGCGCAAACACAGAAGCATATCTAAGAAACTGCCCTAAAATTCCGCAACCAAGTGCAAGTCACAGGACATTCCCAAGTACCGCCACCCTCGGTCCTGTACTCATATTATACCTCGTTAAATTCAGCACACAGTGCCCAGAATGTGACGGCAAATGCATAAATTAAAATTGCACATAAATTTTGCCAGAAGAAACGACACCCAAGAAGGACAACGACGGCTCTGACCCCACGGACAACCCCTGAAACTTCTAAGTAACCGGCACTTCCGCCCACAACCCTGTTCCCTATTCCCGGCCCCCCTTTGGGCGAAATGCGTACTCGTAATTTGTGCTTATTGTGCAGTCCGTTGGCCAAGACAGCAGGAGAGCAGTGGGGTTAATGGGTGCTGCCCACTTGAGACTGGAGACTGTGCCAAGATGCACACGAAGTCACAAAAGAACCGGACAGCGGTGGCCGATGCACCCCTATACATACACTCATACACAGAGAATAAGTTCTTTATATCACATCACAATTCATACGTAAGAAAGGTTTTAGAATTCTCAGAATAAGCAGATCTTTATTAATCAAATGTGTGCAGGGCCTAGTCAATGATAATATTGATGGAAAATATATATAAATACGACTGACGTACTATATGAGTGACACGTGTCGCTTTTTTTTTTTTAACTCACATGTAGCTATTATTTCAAAACAGCAACTTGAGCAATAAAATAATGTACAACGGTCAACTTATCTGCATCTGTACTTAGTAAACGGACCTTGGAATTACAATCACTATGCGAATTCTTAAATTTAGGCGCTATCTTAGAACTAGTTTCATTTGATTTGTATTTCCTAAATTACTTAATGTGTGTAATTACTAATAACAATAAGTATATAAATTGACTAAACTAAACGATGTAACGATCGGGCTATTGAAATAAAATTATAAGAAGACAAAAGTGCAACAACTGCCTTTAGGACTTCGGGGCCTCTGCCAAATTATAATTCCCAATGTGTTCTAGCTGTGCTGCAATGCTCAAGTTCGCGATAAAATTTTATTTTGGCAGTTACGCCATAACCCAGAAATATATAGATAAATAAAATTACAATTGAAACCCAGCAGAATAGATCTCAAGTTCTCTAAGCTAAATCCTTATATTTTTCCCTGTAAGGTCGAGTAGCGGACAATCTCTGTGTGTGTTCGTGCTAATATTGAGGTAGGCCGATGCATTGGTCGATGCCGAGGGGGTGGGGATTGGCGGGGATTTGTGTGGAAGGGGGTGCCAGGGCCAGGGGTCGCAACTTGCACTCATCATCAACTCAAACTCAATCAGCAGCAGCAACAACAACAACAACAACAATAACAACAACAGTAAGAGCGACAGCATCAACATCGCGAAGTACGTGCTGCTGTGTGCGTGTGCGAGTATCTGTGTGTCGCTTTTGACATTTACTTTATGTATTCTTCGCATGTAATGAGGTAAGTGAGGAATGCAGGGGGGAGGCTTATGTACGCGAAAGCGTTGCACGCACATTTGCACATATGTGCAGTGCCGTTAATTATATACTTTACATGACACCACGACACACGCACCAGCACCTCACACAGATACAGGCGGCAATTTTAATGTACAACAAAAGTGCATTGTTGCTGTTGTTGTTGCTGCAGTGTTGAATTGTGTGCGGGTAAATAGGTGGACACCCGCTCTATGTACATAGTGATAGCCACCTATATACACATATTTCATAGTTATATATATGGTTTTAAACCGCTTTGTTTAACGGTGAATGTGAAAAAAAAGAGTATATTTTAATAATTTTTTCACGAACAAAAATGTGTAAATTCGCGAGAAAAAAAGAGAGGCCGCACTCCATACATGGCAGAAACTATAGGCATAGAAGAGTTTGATTTGCCGGGTGGCAGCTTCCCCTATTAATATGATAGGGGGAGGATTGGTATTTGGCGTGCATTTTTTTGCACAGCCCAACATGCCGCAACAGCAGCTCAACAGCGACAACAACCACAAACGAGCTCGTTGTTGCTTTTGGTAATTTGCAGTGCTGCATGTTCATATGTATATCCATTCAAACGAACTTGTTTGATTTGCGAGAGCAGAAAAAATACAGCAAGAAAAACCAGTGGCTTTAAGCAAACAAATATTCGATACATATTGCAAAGGGCAGTTCCATATTTCCATATGGTGCCATTCAATGGGTCGTAATGAACCGCTAACTCAATTCACACCAGAAGTCGTGGGCCCAAACCTCTAAACATATGATTCGCTTTTAAATAAAAAAAATCTTTTTAAGCAGCAAATTTACGTTATGGCGGGCTACTTAGTTTGAAATTCCGTTTCATTCCGCAGTCAGTTGTCAACACTGGCCGCACACGAAATTGTTAAATTTTTCAGCACTTAATTTGGGAAAACTTAAATGTACTAGACTGAGTTTTTAGAAATGAGTTAATTTATTTTTATGTGTGTTTCTCTTAATTTTCCTCTTTAGTACCAATTTTAAATTTTTGAATTTGAGCTTATTCCAGCGCCACCTTTACGGAAACACGGAACTATGCTACCGCCATCTGTTGTGTAGAATACCAGGGCTGCTAAATTGACAACGGAAAGGTAGCGGCATCGGCTAAAAAGAAAACCAAAATAAGGTCACATTATTAATTTAAAATAAGCTAGAAGAAAGCTTAAAATTTGTTTAGTAACTAAGTAATAAAGTTGATTAAAAAAATTGATATGATTGCAATTTATAAGATCAAAAACATATGCTTTTCGGTGGATGTTGGACTTTTTTTTTTGAGTAAAATTGTTTTGGAAAACTTATGTGAACTTTTATCATTAAGGTGGTGATTTCATGTATAACTAAAAGTGCTCCGAATTCGGACACAATCAAAAGCTATTTTTGCGGTGCACATTATATGTATTGATAAATATATATATTGGCTATTTAAGTCCAACAAACCACAACTTTAACTCTATCCATAAACTGGATTAATGTTCATTATTTCGAAACGATTTTCTGGTAACAAACCATGTTATCTGAAAGTTGCCACAGAAATCCATGCCCTCATTAAAAATTCCGGTTGTATTTAGCAGTAACATTTGGTTTATTGATACAATAGCGTTCAAATCAAATTTTTGCTCAACTACACACAAACGACGTGAAGCTTTTTATTTAACAACAATAAACATGTATGGACCTATGCATTTATATTGTCCCAACGTTGCTGGTAGCTTTTGGAAACAAACGAAAAAGTATTGCGCGTAGTGACGCTTCGCCGGGGAGGGCTGACAAAGCTCCTTGTCAGTTACGTAACGGTGACCTCTGCTGTGCGTGGTGTGTCTCCCCGGCTTCCGCGATGTAACTCGAGTTCTGCGGATGCGGCGCTTAGTCCTTGCTCTGCATGTACTTAATCAGGTCGATGACGCGGTTGGAATAGCCGAACTCGTTGTCGTACCAGGAGATCAGCTTGACGAACTTGTCGTTCAGCGAAATGCCGGCCTTGGCGTCGAACACCGAGGAGTGGGTGTCGCTGAGGAAATCGGTGGAGACAACCTCCTCGTCGGTGTAGCCGAGAATTCCCTTCAGCGGGCCGTTGGCGGCCTCCTGGACCTTTGCCTTGATCTCGTCGTAGCTGGCGCCCTTGCCCAGGCGCACGGTCAGATCAACGACGGACACGTTGGCGGTGGGCACGCGGAAGGCCATGCCAGTCAGCTTGCCGTTGAGGCCCGGGATGACCTTGCCG
Source organism: Drosophila rufa (assembly GCA_018153105.1). Lineage (NCBI taxonomy): Eukaryota > Metazoa > Arthropoda > Insecta > Diptera > Drosophilidae > Drosophila > Drosophila rufa. Next base: position 1,998,719 of record JAECXS010000149.1, on the reverse strand, counting down.
ACGGCCTTGGCAGCGCCGGTAGAGGCCGGAATGATATTCTGGGCGGCGCCACGTCCGTCGCGCCACAGCTTGCCAGATGGACCGTCGACGGTCTTCTGGGTGGCAGTGGTGGCGTGCACAGTGGTCATCAAACCCTCCACGATCTCGAAGTTGTCGTCAATGACCTTGGCCAGGGGCGCCAGGCAGTTGGTTGTGCAGGAGGCGTTGGACACCACCTTCATGTCGGGGCTGTAGGCGTCCAGGTTCACGCCGCACACAAACATGGGGGCGTCGGCCGAGGGGGCCGAGATGACCACCTTCTTGGCACCGCCCTTGAAGTGAGTGGAGGCCTTCTCCGTCGTGGTGAACACTCCAGTAGACTCCACTACGTACTCGGCGCCGGCGCTGGCCCAGTTGATGTTGGCCGGGTCCCGCTCGCTAAACACGGTGATCTTCTGGCCGTTGACCACCAGGAAGCCGTCCTCCGCCGACACGGTGCCCTTGAAGCGGCCGTGGGTGGAGTCGAACTTGAACAGGTAGACCATGTAGCTCACATCGATGAAGGGGTCGTTGACGGCCACCACGGAGGCGCCCTTGTCGATGGCGGCGCGGAGCACCAGGCGGCCGATACGGCCAAATCCGTTGATTCCAATCTTCGACATGGTTACTTCCGCTTAGCTCACTTTCACTCTCGTTTGTCCGCTGTCTGGGAAACGACTGATTAGTCGGGGAAAAAATTCAGCAAATTCTCGGAAGTAAACTTTTCAATGTCAGATGAAGGACGTGTACGCTAAAAGCAACCACCGTGATTTATCCAGTTCTGGCACCTATTTTGGGTTGATGCCATAATTTTTGTCACATCATCTTTCCAGCTTTGTGGACCATAATTTGCTAGGTATCCGATACACAAACCACCTCCGCCACTTAGCAGTGTTTTCAAATAAGCTATTTTTTAGCCACACTTAGACATATTCCAAGACGACTACGTCATAAGGCTGACTTTATTAATTAAGTTAAGTTTTTTTTTATACCCTTGCAGAGGGTATTATAATTTTGACCAGATGTTTGCAACGCAGTGAAGGAGGCATCTCCGACCCCATATGCTTGATCAGCATCACCAGTCGAGTCGGTCTAGCCATGTCCGTCTGTCTGTTTGTCCGTCTGTCCGTCTGTCGGTTTCTACGCGAACTAGTCTCTCAGTTTTTGAGCTATCGGGCTGAAATTTTCAGCATAGTCTTTTTCTTTAGCACGCAGTATATATGTCGGAACGACCGAAATCGGACTACTATATCCTATAGCTGCCATAGGAATGATGGCGAAATTAATGTAAAAAAAATTTCAACTTCTCTGTTTTTCTATACATTTTGAGATATAGCAGTTTTTTATGCTTCTAGAATTACGGGTTTAATTTCATTAAGATCGGACCACTATATCATATAGCTGCCATAGAAGCGATCGGTTGATTTATATGAAAATGTAAAATTCTACATGTAAAATGTACAATTTACAAAATTCTATATTTTTTCAACATTACTAAAATGATTCGATTTTCAATTATCCAATTGCAGACTGGAAGGGTATACCAAATTCGGTTTACCGAAGTTAGCTTTCTTTCCCGTTTTTTTTAATTTTATTAATATTTTATGTACGCATATAACTCTATACATTTAGATATATATATTTACATGAGTCGTTATTCGCCCGAATAAAAAATCAAGAGATTTTTTATTTTACTGGTTATTCTTTATTAGAATGCTGGAAAAATACTAACTGTCTGTTACAGAATTGGTTAGCGTGAAACCTCGGTTTGCGTCTTAGAATTTACAGTTAGTGCATTAGGTGACGCAATCGCATTTGGATGATGTGATCGTCACTTTTTTGTTTATGTTTACATATCTCGGTCTTATTAGATTTTGCGAACATATTGGATTTTCAACTTTTTATGGAATTACGTCATTGTTGACGTTCGGACTTAATCAATTTTCTTTATTTGTTTGCATTGCGGGATCTCAAGCTTCTGTATCGTTTTTTAATCAAAGCCAAAATTGGCGATTCTGTTTGTTTGTGAACGGTTTCGTTCTTTGAACTGGTGGACGTTGAGAAGTCGCAGTGCAGATATGTCACTATATAGTACATACACACACACATATAAATTAATTTTCACTATTCCAGAGATGTATTCCCACCCTTTCAGATTTGATCTTGGGTTTATTTATTTGATTTATTATATTATTCCTATGGCGGCAAGTACAATAACTAAGTGCATTAGTCAAAAATTCCAAGCAAGATTAGTTAATTAAAATTAACATTAACATTTATTTGTCTTTAACTTATTATAATCTTTACAAATAATTATAGCACTTTTTATACCCGGTGCCAATAGGGTGAAAGGCTATTATAACTTTGTTCCATTCGAGGATGTATGTAACAGCCAAAAAGCATAAAAAACGGTATTTAAGCTATAGTCGTAGTTTTCGGCTTAAAGTAAATAGAAAAAATAAATAAATAGGTATTCTCGGACGTGTTCTGAAAATTTGAGTAAAATCGGATGATACATTTGTTTCCATTTCCTTTTTTCCATGTTCGTGTGCTTTTTAATTCCACCGACAATGATTTGGTTACCGGTCACTCTCGACTGTAGCTTTCCTACTTGTCTTATATAGCATCACCACCCGAGTCGATAAAGCCGTGTCTGTCTGCCAGAATAAAACTACAGATCTCAGAGAGTATATAGTACGAGCTAGAACTACCAATGTTGGTGACTGCTGCTCGCAGATCAATTTGTTAAAAAAATTTGCCACGCCAACTTCCGCTATAGAAAATCATGAAAAACGTATAACTGAGCTATAATCGTGATTTAAAGATTGGATTTGGATTGGATTGGATTGGAAATACATTTGTGCGGACGTGATCTAAAATTGTTAGAAAAATCGGATGATAATTATCATAGGAGTTATTAAACAATAAAGTTTCTGTATATACATTTGGCAACATTTTCTTTTTTCCATGTACGTGTGCATTTTAATTTCACCCACAATGCTTTAGGTACCGGGTATCTCACACTCGACTGTAGTTTTCCTACTTGTTAACAATTCGGCGGAGCTTTTGGTGGCGTTGCAGGTCTGTGGAAAAGTTTAAATGCTCCATGCACCGTGGTAGTTTTTGAGCTCCTTTCCTAGATGCTTCCTGCGTGGGCTGCAACGAATTGATCAACTTCTCAACTTCAACTTCAATTTATATTTTCCACTGATCAAACTTTTCTGTCTGGGTACCTAAATTTCGGTGATGACCCAGAGATGGCAGAAAATAACAAAAACCCAATATTTAATAAGCACATAGGGCCTTTTGTAAAACAAATATATGTCGGGGAATCTGTTTCTCTCCGGATCTGTAAAGGGTCCACAGAAGCTTTTTCAGTCATCTCTATGCAAAATTATAAGTGATTGGACTCCAAACGTCGGATTAGTGTAGTGAGTCTCCGATCCACACATTCAGTTTCACAAACTGTATCGCACTTTACCACGACTGCTACTAATGTCACGTCTTAACGTAAAATTAAGCTCTTACACGAATTCTAGCATTCATATTCGTCAAAAATGCAAGGGCACAACATCAGGATGGTTTTGATAGCACTTATTGACAATGTTTCAATGTTTAACTCATATATTTAATGATTTACAAGATCTTGAATGCGTGCGAGAGATAAGCGTCCCTCCTCTTCACCGTTGCTGAACAGACTGCCCGTATTTTTGACATATTAACAAAGATGCCTGATTTGCAGTCGCCTCTTAATTAAAAAAAAAATGTATATCCAATTATTGTTGTCCTACTTCACCTCGCCATCGTCACTGGGCATTAGTTCAAAAGGATATCTACGATTGTTGTTTTTAAGGATATTGGATTAAAGCGTTATATATGGTCCTTTAATTTAATTATAGCCATACATTTGAAATTTTACCCGAGTCGGATCACTATATCTTTAAGCTGGCAAAAGAACGATCGTGCCAAATAAGCCGATTTTCGTTGTTTTAAGAAATAACAGATTAAAACTAAATTATTTTACGTATGTATGAAGCTAGCTTCCTTTCCACTTAACTTAGATTTTAATTAAATTTAGAAAAATAAGCAGTTAGTAAATAAGTTTTGAATCCTAAGTAAAATACTTAATCAAGATTGGTAAGGATTTACAGTATTAGAGAAGAATGAAATAGTTGTATTGATCTGATCTTAAACTTTACCTTTGAATTGTTATTGTATTTACACGCTTTTGAGTTTTTAGTCAAACGTAGGCTTTTGTTATACAGGTTTTGCATGGGGCCTAGTGGTGGGAAAAGTTTCGTTTAAGTTGTGTCAATGTTGCGTTCATATTATTCTAGTTTTTATCGATAACTACTCGCTTTTCTGACAGTCGCATGACTCTCTTGACTAGCGAGCAACAAAAAAAACGGTGACACTCTTTGAACTGTGGGCGATCTGGTTTCTCCGGAGTTCGCAAGGACTTCCACATATATAAGGAGATTGCAACTCGTCCGTTCAAAGCAATTCTTCAGCAGAGGAAAGATTAAGGCCTGCTAGAAGGAAGCGTCCTTGAACTGGTTGAGGAGCAGAAATGAACGGTCATGGAAAATATGACGGACCTTCCAGGGCTGTATACTTCAATATCTTGAAATCCCCGAAAAAGGTTTTTTTATTTATTTATAAATGTATTAAAGAAATATTGAGCGGCTGTAGCTAAATTTTATACGCTTTTTATTTTGTATCTCTTTCTTCTCTTTCTTGCTCCCTTTGCTGTTATGCAAGAAATATATCAGTTACGCGCTATTGTCCAGGATGCAGCAGCAGGCAATTATTGGCTAGACGGAAAGAAGTATCTTGCTTTCGGAGTTTTGGAGCCCGGTAAACCAGGATGTGTAACACACTTCTTTTCAAGCGGAAATTATCCTAAAAGAATTCGTCTGACTCTTTGGCAACATCCTTCTTTCAAAACGATCCGAGTCGTGGTTATTTGAATTCGATATAATTATTAAATAATTATAAGAATCCCAAATGAAATCGCTGACTATTAGCTACTGAAAAAACTCCAAACGCTTCGAGGAGGCACTGCCAATACAATACTACATAACTCCTCGAAGGTTGCTACCGACATCCCAGCCACATCCATGAACCTTCATGGTGACCTTCTGTTGCTCTATGGCTGATAATATAAAACCGTCGTAGTTGTTTAATCTGTTGTCATTTTTGTTAATTTTTTCTCAAACAAAACAGACAAACAATGCTTTGAAACGAAATAACTCGAGTTTGTCCGGTCTAAACGTTCATTCTGCGTTGTTGAGTTAACTCTATAAGTTACTTACGTTAATGTAAATAGGGTATTACCTGTCCGTTAGGTATTTAAACAACTCAATGAATTCACGGTACATTATAAACTTTATTTTTCTTATAAGTTAAGTTGTAAAATTTTTAAGAAAAAGTAAAACTGGAATGTTTTATGTTTTTAGAAACAAAAAAGGTTTGATCCTGGTTGTCGTTGCCCTTGTATCCTTAAAGAAAAGAATTCATAAATTAAATATTGAACTGGGATGTATGCATTTCAATAACTCACCGAATGTCGCTCCCAATATGGTTCGCAATCATGAGAATGGGTAGAGAAAATATTCACCTTTTAGTCGTTAAGATTTTTATACTTTTTAATACGAAATGTATAACATGCTAATGTAAATGATTAAAAAGGTGTGCACGAGTACTAAATAAGCAGATCTGACTAGATATAAATATATATTTGAATTAAAAAAAACGTAAGATTTTTTAAGTGGACATTATAAATTAATAGAAGGGTATAAAGATATCATGCCGAAATGTTGGGATAAAGGAGAACATTTCTTGGATTTGTAATTTTCCAAAAGTGGACCAAAAAACGTAATAGCTGTTCATACATACACGCAGCATTCCTTTAGCTTTATGACGCTAAAATCACATGACTGGCTAGCTGGATGTACATTTTTTTGTTTTTTATGCTTTTTTCTATTATACAAGTATTATAAAGAAGGAAGAGGCGTTTATTTTGAATTTCAGCTGGTTATTGACAAACTGCGCAAGAGATCAGAATTTTTTTTTAGTAAAATTTGCAAAAGTTTATATTTCTTAAAAATCAGATGTGAAATTTTACCACTTTGAATATAAATATTAAGCGATGTATATTTTTCCTAAATCATCTGCGATTACTACTTAATCTATGCTTTGGTTTTTACAGTGTTTTCAGTGTTTTTTGCAATGAGTATATGTATATATTGAACGTTTGATATTATGAACGTTTTTACGAACGTTGACTCAAAATATATACATTTTTAGTAAGGTTTCAATTACAAAACCCTAAGCCTATCTAATAATTTACTTTTATAGCTTTGCACAATTTACCTTTCCATATAAGCATGTGAACTGGGTTGGCCTCCGTCTTCAGCGTCATCGTCAAAGCCTTCTCTCCGTGTGGGATGGGATTCATTGATGAGAATAAAACCTGATTTGTTTTTGGTATTTCTGTCAAATCATTTCTGTTTTGTATTTTTATTATTGAATAATAATTAAAATTGTACAATCCCTTTACTCGGGTTTCCATCTTGTTTTTCAATGTTTCCTTTCAATTTTTATTTTTACTTTTGTTTTCTAGAATTTACTATTTTGATCAAAATGACCAATTTAAATTTTCTTCTAATGTTTTATGTCATATATTTTGTGTTCGTTTTTATATAATTCTGTTTTTTTCTTTATATGCAATTATTTAAATTTAAATACTAATAACGACATAAAAAATCAGCGCTTTTCTTTTATTTTCTGTGTTTTTTTTTTGTTTTTACTTTTTAAAATTAATTTGTTTAAATATTTACTAGGTTACGATTTCATCTCGCTTGATTTGGTTTTCTTTAAACCCTTGTTAAATGTCTAATTAAATATTAATTTAAAGTTTTGTGTGTTTCCTTTGTTTTTGTTTTTAATAGAGAAAGGATTTGGTTTTTTTTTTTTTTTTTTTTTTAAGAAATATATACTTTTATGTATATTTTTTAAAATTCATTTAAATGCAACTAGTTGTAGGAAAAAGTTTCATCATTTTATTTTATCATTTATGCATCCCATAATATATATATTTATATATATATACTTGTTTGTACTTGTAAAAGAAGTATATGTATATGCACATATATATTCACGTAAATATACAAGTATATGTATACATTGTGGTCGTGATGGTTTACGAAAAATTATTTCCCATACTGTCTTATTATGCACTAGAACGTTGCTTGTATTAATCTCAATCATGGCTGTGACTAATGTTGTCCATTAAGTTAATCCAGCCCTTAGAGCCTCTCTATTTGCTATATATTTGTTTACCTTGTGGTGACATTTTTCTTTAAAAATTGCTTATATGAAAACTTGTGTTCAACTTCAGCTAATTGAATGTTGAACATAATCCAGTTATTGGTTGCTATTTGAAAACTGCCATCAGCTATTTATGTTGGGTTTCCATTGTTGATTTCTTTTTGTGTTTTAAATAAGCACAATTGATGGAAATGTATAAAATATTTAAAATTAGTTATTGTTTTTATTTTTCATGCTGGCAGCTTGTTTGCTTTGTTCTCTATTATAATTTGTTATATATTCTTAAGCGTTAGCCTTGAAATCTATCGTTAATTGTTCTCACTGACATTCGCGTTGGAAAAGCATATAAAATAAAAAGTATTCTTATCAAAAAGATTAAGAAAAACTCCCACAAATTCATTCGTTCCTTATTTAATTGGTTTTTGAGCTATATGTGGGTAACGAAATATAAATAGAATTTCACCTTTTATTAAAATATAACAAGTTCTCATATTATTTTACAATTTGAATCGTTTATCAAAAGCTAGATCTTATTTATACTTATTTGAGCCGAAAATAAAACATACATAAAAAATAAATAGGCTTAATCGGAAGATTGTATAGATTGGCTTACAAAATCGCAGTATAAACATTTTGCTTGAAATTGCTGTCTTAATTGAAATCATACAAAACTATGGTTTTTATAAATGTTTATATTTTCTCCTCTATTTATTCAATCTCGTCCCTCGCAATATATTAATTGCTTGTATGTAAATCTATTGCTAACAAGATTTGTTGAGTTCACATTTTCTTAGCTCTTTGGATAGAATCTTAATATTTTAAGGATTTCTCAGCCTAGTCTAAGTTGAATGACATCGTTTAGTTGCTAATCATTTATTTTATTTACCTTTGAAATTTTGTCGCATTTTGTTACAGTGACATATATGTATGTTTATGTATTTAATGGATTACTTTTGCTTTCCTGTGTTCATTTTGTTTATATTCAAAGAAAAATTCTGATTGTTTACATTGCACAAGATTTACAATTAGAAGCAGAATAACTGTAACTTAAAAATTGAAAAGCTTATTCCATTTCGAACGTTTTCTTTGCTTTCGTGTAGAAAGAAAAGTCTGTGTGAAATTTTAAACTCTGTTTTGCTTTTTCTTCGGTTCTTGGCCATGGGTGTCGCTTCAGCAAATAATCAATGATCCAAGTAGTGGAGTCTCTTGGGCGACTCTCTGTCGCCCTTGATTGTGATTGGCGCTCTCCATCATTTTGTTTTCACATTTTTACATTGAACTCCCAGGCCGTGTTAATTTTTAAGATTTTGATTCTGTATTTTCTTGTTTCGTTATGGAAATTTTGTGCTTGGCTAGTTAGCGGGCAGAAACATACTGTGAAACTACACTCTTGGGACAGAAGAGTCAGTAAGCAATCTTGTGTGAGTGTGAGGGTGTCTGGTGAGGGTTTGTATGTGGTACAAATATATGAAAAGTGCGGTCAGACTGACCCCATCATATTAATCTGTATAAAGCTCTTTGGTTTATATGTTTCGGTTGTCGTAGCTTAGGATCAAGTATGTTTTGTGCGCTATATATCTAACCAGCACATAATTACCCATGCACCGGCATGTTATGTGTTCAGGGGTCCTGTGATGTTCATTGTTATTGGAATATCTCGATTTTGTATTCCTTCGTTTGCCTTTATTTCTTTCCAATTGATTGTTCGGTTTGGATTGTGGTTTGTATTGTGAATTGCCTTCTGGTGTCGTACAGTGTTCTTAACTTTGAGTATTTGGTCAAAAAGAGGATAATGCGGAAATCAATACCAAAAGTTAGACTGTTAATAGCTGTTCTCAATGTGCTGAAGGAGCGAACTCTTGCCCTCTGTCCTCTGACCTCGCGCAATAGTTCGATCGATCACCATTTGCATCACCAAAATCATGCAATTCATCAACACGCAGATATTATTGCTCGCAACCATTCAAATTTGATAAATTCATATCCGCGCGCAGCGCCAGTAAACATGAAATGCAATCCTTCGGATACATTTCACTTGCTGATCGCGATCTGGGCTCATTCTCTATTGCCGTTCCGTTTCTCAGTTGTCATTAATTACGCTTGCAATCGTTATTTCTATTTGCTCTGTTATATTCCAGCGAATTTTCTTAATTCCAATTTAGATTGGTTATTCTATTGGTTTTGGTAAGTTTAAAGGGTTAAGGGGTTCTTTTTAGTCTTTGCATTTGGTTTTGGGTTTATCATGGTGCCACGTACGAAAATTATAATTAAAATTGGCAAAGGGAACTAGATGTACTCAGTATAGGATATGTAGGGTTGTTTGGTTCTGTTTTGGAGATGCAGCTTCGTCTATAGGGGAAATATTGCAGAATCTCTTAACTGCCCTAGGTACTAATTGGTAGCAAAAAGTTGCTTGGAACAAATAGCTGGACTGACTTCAATGTCGAAGAAGATTACAAATTTTTGTTATCCTTCTGTTGATCCAAAAACGTTGGGTTCTCATTTCGATTAGATGTTGACAAGCTGTTCTCTACAATTTTTACTATAAAGCTCACAAATTGAAGTCTTCCAAAATGTTTTTGGATTTTGGGTTTTGGGTTTCGGATTTTGCCTTTGAAATACTGTCTGTCTGTCAAAAAAAAAGTTTCGAAAACCTTTGTGACTATTTTATGAAAATGTCTTGCTTATTCTATAAAATATAAGATCTAAAAGAAAATATACCCGTTTCGCTTTCTTGTCAAACATATATGCATATATATATTTAATGGAAGAAACATAGATACTGGCTTGTGGGGGTTTGCGGGGAAGGTAGGGGACATTTTCGATTAACCATTTTTATATTTTTTTGTTTGTATAGAATTAGGAAAATTGGAATTAGTTAGTTTTTAACGCTTTAGTATATGATGTTTGCTTTAGTCTCTTTCAGTGTTAGTTTGATTTCAATGAAAGACTTTTTAAACTAGAGTTTTATTTAAATTATTGTGTGTTTAGAGACAAATATTGATTTTTTTTAGTATTTTGTTTGTTTATTATTTAGTCAATGAATTTTTTATCATGGTTTTCCTATTTTTTTGTATTTTTTATGTTTTTGTTTGGTTTAAGTTACTTAAAAAGTTTCGTTATTAATTTAATAATTAACAAATTGATTTTATAATAAAACCAATAACAATAACCACCTCGCCCATATGGCTACGAGACAATAATATGTGGTGCTGATAGTAGTACAGCTATTGTGGCTAATATTGTGAACATTGTGAATATGATAAGGCACAGTCTGTCAACGACCATAGCTGCAAATTTCCAATCATTGGCAATGTCATTGCACTCGTCATCTTTACGTAGCTGTTTGTTCATTCGATTTGATAGTGTTGTGTTTTTATTCAATTAATCAGAGATAGAAAGCGAGTTAAATGGGGGAGAAAAAGATAAAGCAATTAAACTTTGTCACTAACTAGATTTTTAGTGCTAAAAGGGCATGCAGAGTGATTGGATTGGATTGAATTGGATGTTTTATTTTTTATGGACTTCAATGTATCTTTTGGGGTAATGGTTAATATATAAATGTATAAATGTGATTTTAACCACACACCATGGCGTCTCTCCGTGAGCGTTAGCTGTTGACAAGAGAAAATGGCGGCCTGGCACCAACTTACCTGATCAGTTATAAAGCGGATCTCCTTTAAGATTAAACCTAGTTCATATTCTGTTGACGATTTGATGCACGTGTGATGAGTGACCGCATCCGGCATTCGGGTGCTGCCGATTGGCCCAATGCTGCCATCGTCGCCTTGTCTGCAAGGGGCCCAAATTGGCCGAGAACGGGAGAAAGAGGCTCGTCAGTGGTTAGATTCAGTTACCCCAACGAGGCCCGGGGGCCAGTTGCGACTCGTTACCCGTAAACCGTGCGATAGAAAGCCGGGTTGTGTGGCAGTGTTCCGCCGGGCGTCATGGGGCGGCAGTTGTGACGGAAGTCATCGTCGATGTCCAGGACATTTGCCAGCAGTGATTTCGACGAGCTTCGATTGGGGGGAAGAAAAGCAGCTTTAGTACTCAATGCCAATATGGAATACTAATTCGAACAGTTCCCTCTTTCGCTTTCACACTCAAAGAAAGCCAAAGAAAAGACCTCGACAGCACATAGAAAATTTAAGATGATATCGATAATTTTAGATATGTATCGATAATTTCATAGTAGTCGATTTTACGATCTTTCTTTAAATTAAATTATTCATTGGGAAAACCACAATAAAAGTACAAATCATTTCTTTAAATGCTTATATTTCGCCCAAGTACTTCTTTTTTTTAGATATACAAAATCCAAAATTACATGAAATATAGAATTGGCTCGAAACTTCGAAGATTCTTTGAAACTTTGAATGTGATTTACCCAATTAAAACTGTTAGCTACAACTAAAATTGTTTTTATTTTTTTGTATGCTCTTATGTTGATTGTTAAATACCGCTCTTTCAGCTCAACGTCGGAGAGGATCTGATGCTTTCGCTCGGACGACGTATCCGAGCAGGGCGTGGTCGGAAACTCCAGGATCAACGGTCGCCCCGGTCGACTCATTCGCAGGATCCATGGCAGCCAGCACAAGAACACGATGCGAATCTAACGGCAGGTGGCGAAATAGAAACGTTTAGTGGAACGAGGCATCAAAAATCAAATTTGATGTATATATGCTCCAATTGCGTGTGTTACAGGTTCGTGTGGTTGCTGATGATCTGGTCTGGCCTCTGTCTGGGTGTGAGGGTCCGCAAACTTGTGGAAATCTCACGATTTATGGCTATTTTGCATGAACGGACCCCACACACAGACAGATGGCCGCGAGTATGATTTATATTCGATTTTGATTACAACTAAGGCAACACTGTTCGGAGCGCATCCCGGAGAGAGAGCAACACGTTGGTGCTCTCCGGCGGACAGTGTTTGTCAGTGTGTCAGTGTGCTGGGTGATTTGTTATTACACTTAGCCATAATAATGTGTATACGTGTGTGTGGGTGTACGGATATCTGTGGCTTCGTGTGCCACAAATGGAGTGAGTTCGCATTTCGCCATGGTCCCTCCTTATTTATAGCTACGGTGCATGCAAAATTTATGATCTACAATACAAATACAGTACAACACGTAATGCACATATAGAGCACGAACACAAACACACAGACACATCGCTAGGAATAACAGTAACAAACATCGTTCAGATGGTGGTAGCTAGCCCAAGCCCTCAAGCTGTTAAGCCCTGCAGTCTCTAATTTTTGTGGTTGATGCTCCACTAACACAAACTATTGATAGGTTACCTAATACTCGAGGCACTTACTAAGCTCGTTAAATTCTCTAAAAAAACACCAATAACACTGTCGCAAGAATATTTTGCAAGAACTCAGAACATACATGATTCTCAGCCTACATTCGTTTATGCAAATTTTAGCGCATTTCTAGCGGAATTTTAACTTAAACTTAATAGCCAGCCTTCAATTTCCAAAAATGTTCAGGAATAGTCCTCATTAATCGTTTCAGCTTCGACCTCCGTTACTAGCCTTTTTGGTGTTGATAAGTGTCTATGACATCTCTCGATTTAGCATTAAGGTAACATGTCAATATATTTTCTTTATCAGATTAGCCTCAGTTCTTCAAGGTTCTGTGATTCAGACATCATTGCCAACTGGTTGGCTAACTGGTCGACTGCTCGAGCAGAATTCCCGCTCGGCAACGAAAAAATGCCCCACCAAAAAACCACTCCAATCAATAGTCAGGACATGCTTCGCTCCCTTGCTGCTGCTTATCCCCAGGCTTCGGTGTGAAGTCCTCCACTCCTCCACCGCGACCCGGCATCCATGTAGTTGCGGATCTGAAAATCGACGCTCTTAGTTGGCAACCACGCTTGCAGTTTGGCTGAAAATGTAGTCCTGTCGTTCTCTCGTCCTCCTGACTTCCTCTTCTGCTCCTAGCTGGCGTTTTTTTTTTATTTGTCAACAACCGAGAAGCTTACATGGAAGGAAATGCGCTTCAGAACGTGGTGTGCAAGCCAAATGCAAAGTTAACCATTGCAATCGAGCAACTGGCATTTGCCTTATCCATATCAATGGGTCCGCTCCCCTCCTTCTTTGTGCAAATTTCGTGCAAATTGATTTGTTGTTATCACACGGGGGCGGGCTAGGGCGGCGGGCTAAAATTTCAGCGGCGGCAGCCACCCTTTCTGGTGGCCAAATCAAGTGTCGGATTCGGATGGAGGAAGGACTGCGGAGATGACTCCTTGGGCATGCACATTTCTAATGCACCTGCCCTCCAATTGGCTCAATTTTCGGGGCCGTGTCAGGACAACTCAGAACTGGGGCAACTGTCGAGGCCCCGGCTTTCCGGTTACTTTGTGTGTACTCGATTTCTCGGCTCGGCTTTCCCCTCCACGTGATCCAAATTCAATTGTACGGGTATATCGAGGGTCGCTTGGGGTGGCGCTTTCCCATTCTTACGACACCATACAAAACTTGTCATGCGAGTGGCGGCGGCTCCTTAAAAGCCAATCGACTTCGACTGGGCTGCCCTTATTCTCGATTTTTCGTTACTTTTCTGGCGAAACTTTTCATTATGCACTTGCAGGCGATTGCAATAATGTTCGGAAATTGCTTTCCGCTTGACAGTCGTGGAGCAGACTTGGCAGGAAAGGTTTCCGTTATAGTTATGAATATCAACAATAAGTAGAGTCTGATGTTTAATGAGAGTAATAAAAACTCAATGTAATTTGTCTGAATCTGAAAAATATGCCTGTAATTTGTATTTATATCATATCATTAAAATTAATCATTACTCCTTGCTGTCTCCTAGTTTTACGCTTCCTCTCCTTTCTTCTTAGCTACCGAATTATATTTTGAAACTTTCCTGTTCGGATTACGTCAATCCTTAACTAACTTAAAAACAAATTTGCATTCAGACACACACCACAACCAAAACGAGTTTGGCACACACATAGAGACTATGTACAGAGTTAAATTAATAAAAACACTAGTACTTATACAGAAAAGAATGACTGACAAGGAAAATAGATACGGGAGTACCATTTACAGATCTTCGTACACCAACACTTGATATTACATAGTACTTAATGGGAAAATTCCTTTGGCTTTGCCCGTTTCGGTCTGTTTTTAGTTCTTAGGACTTTCCACGTTGGATGCAAATTCAAAAGCGTGTGTGCAACGAGCAAAAAGGGTTGGGTCTGGTGGGTTGCTGGTTAGTTGGATAATTTCGGGTTGGGGGGTTCTTGCTGGGATCGAGGTTGTGGCTTGCGTACACATAAGTTCAAATTATGGGCCCAACATCAACATTACGATATTTTTCATTACATAAATTATTTTATAGTAGACACGTATAGTAGCTAGACATGTTGGTAGTTACAACATTCATTTTGTACTCTGTACATCCGTCAGTCACATTTCGGGTCAGCACTCCCCTTTCACTCCTCTTTCACTTTCGCTGTCGCCTTCGCTCCGCTTTATTACGTTTTCTGGTTCTTTGGATTTACGATTTTGGGGACACACACACAGGGAATACGTGGAGCTCAACTCAACTGACATTTTTTTCATTTTCGTTTTTGGCTTGGCTTTGGTTTTCGGCTAAATTGCAGATACAGTTATGCATTCTAACGAAATCAAATGGGAAAAATAAAATTGCAGCTTGCATAAGCGCCTCTAAGTAGGCATCACCAACTAATACAAACCAATCGAAAACCGAACAACATAAATCGGTTGCTTTTTTGTATGAAACAGAAATGCACGACAACATCAACAATAATAACAATTAAAAGGATAACAAACAACACTTATTTGTGCAACTATTTGCAAATGCGATCTTAGTTATCTTTTAGTAATGATTTTATTATTTCATGGAGTTATAGGCGCGCTGACAGTGCAAGTATGAAACGAACGCCTAGTAGTGAGTTTTTTGTTGGCATGACTGTATTTTGGAGCTGACTGGATACTGAGGTTCGGTGAAGATAAATAAGCTGAGTATTTCTTCGCGGACTTTGGATACTTAAATGAAATTGATTTGAGCATTAATAAAACGCGTTTGATCGATGTTTTTTTTTTTTTTTTGTATTTCGGGAAGCAGACAAATATGTATTATTTAATTAAAGAAATTTATGGATATTTATCTATTTTATATTTACGTTGGAAAGGTAGACCTACTGAAAGCTCCTCTCGGAACAGTTAGATATTCATCCAAATTGATTTTGTATACCCTTGCAGAGGATGTTATAATTTTAGTCAGACGTCTTTAACGAAGTCATTTCCGACCAAGTCTATATGTATATATTCTTGATCGGCATCAACAGTCCAGTAAGTCCGTAAGATTGTTTGTCCGTCTATCAGTCTTACGCAAGCTAGACTCTCAGATTAGGAGATATCTGAATGAAACACTCAAAATAGTCTTCTTTAAGTTGGAGTTAGTATATAAGTCGGAGCGGACCGGATCGGACGACTATATCATATAGATGTCATCGAAATAATCGAATAATGATTTGCATTAACTGCGGGACATGGATAAATTTTATGAATACAGAAACCAGGTTTTAATTTTATTAAAATCGGATATATAGAGACAATAGGACTGCACGGAAAATGAATTACATAAATTTTTTCATGACTTCATAACTTAACTCGAACTAACCTTTAAATAAATATAATTTTTTACAATGTTAAAATAATTTTATAAAAATCGGATTTGTCATTAGTGCAATCTTTAAGCGTATATAACACTCTAGGAAAATCGGAAAAAAATATGTGTTTTCATATTAATTTATTCGAGTTCGATCGTCTATGTCCTATAGATGCTGTATGAACAACTGCAAGGGTATACAATCTTCGGCTTCACAAAGAAACCTTTCCATCTTGTTTTTATTGAAGCTAAAGCATACTTTTATCAGCATTAAAAGAATTAAATGTTTATTTTCTATGCTTTAAAATTTCGTTTTTACAATAAACAAATACAACACAAATTACAATAAGCAACCAAACCATGGGAAAATAGCTTACACAAAAACATTTCGCTAGATAACACATAAGTTATATTTGCTTGATTCTCGCAAACAATTTAAAATTCTTTTGTCTCCTTTCGGATATAAATCGGATGAAAAATGCTAATTCTATGCGACAATGGCCACACAACGCGCAGCAGGAGAGGGATGTGGAGAGTGGTTTGGAGGGGATTCCATCCAACATTCGGTAATAAAAGGTGGGGCCAGGACAAAGGGGACTCCCCCTGAGCTGCAGTTCTGCGGCCACTGAACATTAGCTGAAGCTATAAATGATGAGTGATGGTCGCTTTGCAGTTGTTTCTTATTTTGATATTGGGTTGGTTGGTCGGTTGGTTGGTTGGAGAGAGTTTTGTTGGTTGCTGTAGTTGTTTGAGATGGTTGTTGGGTTGACCTATTTGCAACTTACCCATTCGGACATTTCGTGCGTATCAGCATTTCGATGATGATAATTTAATATTAAAATCGTTGACACAACGGATGAAGCTACCATAAACATTATGCAATTGAAATATGTACCTGTTGGTTGGTTGGGCGTGTTGTCAATATATATATATATATATATATGGAATATATATTAATTATGTTGAGTGTGTGAATAAATTGTGATTGTTTTTGTGTGCGTGTGACATTGGGTTATTGTTTTTGTTGTTTATTATGTTGGATTGGTATTGGTATTTGTTGTTGTGTTAGTTCGTTCGGGGTTACGCATATTTCATAGTTCGGAATTCATTCATAGTGTACGGTTTTGGTTTGGTTTTGAATTATATGCATTTTGAGAGCACATATCATTATTGCGGAAGGTACATAGTTTGTTTGAAAGAAAGAAAAGGCAAGAAATATGTACAAAATATTTTAGTTAGTTCATTAAATGCGAAAATCTTCGGTTAGGTTGTTATTTTTCATTTTAAAAAGGCATAGCAAATGTTATTCTTGAGAGAAAAAAAAAACATATAGGTTTATTTTCTTTGTTAAAGCACACACACACGAATTTAACGTTAACTGTTACGTTTCAGAAAAAGGTTACATATACATAGAAATTAAACACCGAAAAGTGTACGCCAAGAACGGAATGAGATAATTTTAAGAAGATTATATTTAATTTTGTAATGGTTTTTTTTGAGGCAGAATTTACCAATTCAGAGATTGAATAATTTTGACCAAACATATTATGGAAATAATTAATTTGTGTCGATTGGTTGCATTTTGCTTTATTATCATATGCTGCTATGGTGGAGCTGTTCCTCTCTGCTAATTTTTTCTACTGACAACCTAGTAATTATTAAGCATAACAAATGTTTTTTTTAAATTTTACTATTAAAAGATAAATAAATATAGCTGGTAGTATAATTAAACGACAATAATTTCTTTAAAATGTTTCAGATAAAATCTATGGGACTATAAGTAAATGAAGTCCGGTCCGAAAACGTTGTATCTTAATCCAGACTACTATTAGGAAACTCAATAGCTTCCAACCAAACTTATTGCTTGTAATTATCTGTAGTTTATCTATTAGATTAATATTAGTATTATCAAGGAACACCCCTACCATAGTTATAATAATTTTACTTATATTTTGACAACCGAAACAAAGAATATTTATAACGTGCAAGAAACTCGTTGTCAAATATGTGTGCATTTTTCAAACCAACTCGTGTGTTAAGTTTACATATATATTGAGCACTTGTCGTTGATAAGGTTCACATAGATAAAAGGTATATTTATTATATTTAGCTTTGTTTGGCAATATATTTAAGGTTTAATATCAACATTTATATGCCCTTCTATTTATGATTAATTATTTTTCATTCTCTACGTAATATTGGAGTTTGTTTTTTATTTTTGGATGCATCAGCTGGTTTTCTCTTTAAAGCTTCATAGCCAACTATTAGTGAACAACATTTGACTATGCTGCCAAAGAAATATTTCATGGAACAACGATGCTGCAAAATCAATTTGATTTCGTTCGAGTTTTTAGTTGTGTGTCAAGGTTTTAATATTATAAAATCATCGGATTTTATTTTGATTTTAAAATCATTTTAGAAATGCATCTATTAAGTGGTTTTGCAATTGCAACGTTAGAAATATTTATAAACGGGTACTTAGATATACATATGAGAGTACCACAGGATAAATGATTATTATATGTATTGAACTGAAGAAAACATGAACTCAAGGACAATAGGTATACACAGCGATAACATGATGTAGGAATAGGTACACATTAACAAGAAGCTCTACTATTATCGAATACTACTGGTAAACAAAATGATCTTACCCAACAATGGCACTGCATCGGATGTGGCCGGCATTGTCTCGGCAACCATATTGAGGAACACGGTCAGCGAGAGCAAGATGGTAACACCTAGATATCAGATGAGGAGACTCCATTAAGTTATGAGTTAAGTTGGTACGCTTACGAGGCTTATCATTTATGGATTCCAGCTGGATGTAGGGTGTTGCGCTTAATGTGTGTACCGATCCGTTTTCTAGTAGAGCAGCGATCTACCTCACCAAAATCCTACTAAGTACCATTTATAGCCAGTATTATATGCTTTAAAATTATAATTTTAAAGCCTTGAGGTATTTTTACGGACATTTGAAAAATAAAATTATTATTTGGATTGGTTTGATTTAACCTTTCACTAAACTGGAGATCTTTTATTATTTATTGCTGAATAATTGCTCGTCCGATAAAGTAGTTTGCATAATTAGAGAACTTTCAATAACAAGATGCATAACGTCCATACATATGAGTTGCAGTATGCAAGCAATTTTTCTGCTACATCTTGGTACTAAAATGTCTTTGCTTCGCGATATCCTCGAAATACTAATCGACATCTTTGCAACTAATACTGACAAGGGAGAAACTCCTGCCGCCTCTTTTTCAGCTTTTAACCAGGTCTTAGCTCTGCATTTTGCAGCACCCACTTGCCAGCCATTTATTTCTATTTCAGTGGTGTGTGCCCAGTCTTGTCAATTGAAAGACAGCGCACTTTGGGAGAGGATTGCCAGAAGCATTCCCAGCGGCCGACTCGTTGAGCACTTTTCACTACTCAGCCATGCCGGCACTAAAAGTTCAATAGATTGTTTACCAGTGCCGAGTCTGTGGTGTCGTCATCAGGCATGGCTAACGATGGCAATAAGGGGTAATGTGCTATGCCAGTCTATTCGTCGGTCGGTCGGCCGAGGAGCTGCTACCCGCCAAGGGCTTATTCTCATCAACACCATTATGGAAGGCATCTAATTTGAAATTCGCTGCCAGCGCCGCCGACGAGGCTGTTATTATTTAAAAAGTACTTGGCAAATACTTTTCGAAGCGCCTCTTAAGCTGTTTGCATGTGTGGGCGCCCTTCCCCTGCTCCGGCTTCCTTGAGCACGAGTATTTGTGCTGCGTAAGTGGTTTCAAATTAATGTAGCTCACTCGGCGCCACATCCCCTTCCGCGCCTAGTTAGTGGCACTACCATACCATACCGTTTACTTACCCAGCGATAATTTTTCACCCGAATCCGGCGGCAGGGTGAATCCGAGGAGCGCCATCGAGGCAATCAGTACGCAGGGTATGATCAGGTTGAAGAAATAGTAGAGCGTCCGGCGGCGGATGATGATGGCGAAGGTTATGTCTATATAGGGTTCCGGGCAGCAGTTGTAATAGATCTCGTTACGCTTGCCAGGCACACCTGCGGTGGTTCAATTGAACACAGAGAGTCGTTACGCAAGATTCTAGACGGGATTAATCTCGAGGTCGGTATTATTGTTTCTGTGAGATATATGTATGGTATCTCTGGCAGTCTTTACTTAGTACGTAGTACTTGGCATATTCTTCAGATTCAGAGCGTTTTACGAGGGTTAAGTTAAGTAAGGGGTAGATTGGTACAAGCGTGTTTGGTAACAGAGCAGAGCAGATCAAGACTAGAGTGGCTGGTAGTGTAATTGAAGCATTATTGCCATTTACAGTTCTCAATATGCATGGATGGGTTGGATGGCATTGGGCAGATACTCGTATGCATGTGGGAAGTATGGGGTGTGTGGGTGTGCAGTGTGGGTGTGCATGCCTTGGTAATGTTTAGTTGAGTGTAAACTTAGTTCGAAAAGAGTTTTATTTGTCTAGGCAACTAATTGTAAGTAAAGTTAAGTAAGAGCAGAGCAGAGTAGAGTCAAGCCGAGCAATTTACTACGGAAAAGTTTTTATGCACTTCGCTTTCCAAATGTAAGCACGTAGTAGAAAATTTATGTAGAGATAAGAAATTTCCTTGCGGTTTGTTCAAGTATGCATATACATATACAAAATCAGGTTAAATAGTTTTAGGGTGGAGTGGTGTGAACATGATTTCTGGGCTGTACATCTAAAGTTCTATCATCAACCATCACGTTTTGATTAAGAGCTTTAAGTATTTCAAGCCTTGTTAACGCAATGTATTAAAAAGTTCTTACCTAAAATTGTTCCATAATAAATAAATAGTGTCTCTAATTAAATTCCGCTTTATAAAGCTAACCATAGTCTTAAGAATAACAAACTGATAAAAGCTTTTCTCTATCCCTGTTAAGCTGCGTCATCTCCAATTGAAAAGTGCATCCTTTGAAATGCCTGAAACCCTTTCCGCAAACAGCCTCCTAATTGCCTCTCCCTTCGTCCTTTCCCGACTGGCTCTCGAGCACATTCGCAATAAAAACTTTTGCGCAAAAAGCGCGGGCGGGAGATTGGCGGACAACAAAACTTCTAGCTGAATTATTTGCTCAACTTACTCCCAGATTACCAGGCGGATTACCAGAGGCAGAACAGAAGGCTTGGTTGCGTTTTTAAAAATGACCCACCTACATTTAAGGAACCTTTTCGAATTTCCACATCCTCGTCCACCGGCAGTTTACTTGCTCGGAGAGCACTTTGGACTCTCAAAATAATTTGCATAAGCTGGCGGAGAAAAAGGAAGCCGCAAATGCGTATTGAAAAAAAGAACAGAAGGGATACATATAAGAAGAAATCCGGGGAAAAACTTTGAAAGTTTTACTGAAAACTACGTTCAGACAAAAAAAGAAACACTTAAGCCCGAATGCCAGGGATAACTAAGGGAGTTGCGAAATGAAACTAGAATTTGTTCAACAAATTTTTCTTTTGCACTTTTGTGGCCAGTGTTGAGTTGAAAACTTTCCATGTCCGCATGGGCACTAATTTATAGTGCATGTATGTAGATGTGTGGATGCACAAGTATTTGTCTTTAAATTTCTTAATTGGTTTTGGTGCATGGTCCTAAGCCCGTCGAAAGGGTAAAAGTATTTTATTTTCCCCGTTCTCTTCAGTCAGCACACGGTTGCGGTTGGATTCTCCGGGATTATAGTTTCTATGAGAATTTAGCAACTAACTCAATTACGAATATGTTTGGTTTCCCTAGGATAAATACTTATAACAGTTATTTTACACCACAGTTCGTTTTTTTACCTCAAGCTTACTTTTCTATTTATCCATCTTAGTAATTTCGAAAAAAGGCAACGAAAAGTCAATAAAAACAAGACAAGCTTGGTAGATTGTTCTGGCTACTGATAGGTATCCCTTAATCCGGAGCTATCTCAGTATGCTGAGACGGTTTATATACGGGATAAGCATTTAAGCATTTTCTATTGAGCATTCAGTTAATTTCTTATCGTATTGCTATCCGCATGCCATTAGCTTCGATTAAGAAAGAGGTTCGAAGATTCCGGAAAAAATAGTCTAAAGTAGTTGCATACAAGGGCCAGGCCTTACCTCTTGATCGGGTTAATAACTTAGTGGTGCCTGCGGTTGGAGCAGCATACCTCGGTCGGTTTTGGTGCCCGAAGGTATGCTCCGCCAAGCAGACCTTTTACTGAGAGTAAACGAAATGTTTACGCGGCTATTTCGGACTTAAGAAGTTAAAGCGCCCAAGAAAATTTTTGCGATTGATGTGGTTGTCTTGTTTTGAAATTAGAGTGAGTGGGAGAACACTGGATAAGCGTGTGATTTGGGTGGAGTACGAAAGTATTTGAGTAATTGGGTGGGATTACAACAGGGTTCATTGAGTGCCTTACTTAATTCCGTATTCATTGACCTCGAAATTGAATGAATCAAGTACATATAAAGAACAGTATCAAATAGCAGTGATGTAACTCTTCCATCTCTAGATGATTGAAAATGTTGGCTGCCCAACGCTGGTTTCAATCACATATCGATGGGCAAACAGTCGGAGTTTCGAACGGAACGAGTTCGGAACTTTAGTTCGCAGCTTGAACCCTGCTCAAGAGTGAAAGAGAGTAAGTAAGAGATAGAGCGAGCGAGAGATAGAGAGAGAAGTTGTATATCTGTGTGTGCGTGGTGTGTCCCTCTCCGGGCCACACAAAAGTATGCTATAAATCAGCCGCAAGGCCGGCAACTCCGCGAAGGAGGTGCGAGTTGGAGGTTGGAGGAGTTTTTATTGTCTCTTCGCCACTGGAGAGGAGAGCAGTGTTAGCTCTACCTCGCGTTTGCTTTTGCTTTTGCTTTTGCATTTCCATTTCTACTTCCACTTCCACACACACCCAACCGGGAGCGTATACGAGGTAATTTCTCAATTTTTATCTGCTGAAGAGCGGGAGACCGCCTGCTCAGAGTCTGGGTTTGGATGTTGAAGTATGTAGAGGAAGGCTGTCGCCCCAGGACGACGTTGGCTTACTCACCCAGTAGTTCCCACTCGCCGTTGAGCACGTAACTGCTGATATCACCGCCAGTTTCATCTTGTAATTGTAAATCCAGCTTTTTATACGGTATTTGGGGAGAGGGGAGAATAATGTAAATATCTCACTCGCATCGAATCAATGCAGAAAGAGAACCAAGGAAATCATAAATCATAAATACTCTCGAATAATTCGGTCAAGCATAACAACTACGAGTTCTTTTCGGTAAGTTAAGTACTTCCTGGTTGCCTTGCTTGGGTGGGAGACTGAACCAAACCTGGAATCCGTCATAGGTCCAGCTGCCGAACTTCATCTCGCAGCGCTGGTCGTCGAAGGGGAACCACGTGATGTCGATCTTGCACGTCGACTTGAAGATTCCCGGCGGCACGTACAGGCAGGATCCGTTGTTCCGCACCACGACGTTCGTCTGGTAGGTTCCGTCGAATCCTTCATCGGCACTATTGTACATCAGCACGTCCGGCTTCCAGATGCGGTGAGGCGGTATGCGCAGATCCTTAACTCCGCCGTAGTCGGAGGTGTTCCAGCGCAGATTCATGTCGTTCCACTCCAGTTTCAACCACACATTCGTGACTAGCAATTGATTTTTCTCGTCCTGCGGCGGAAAGAACAAAATGGAATCCCAACAGGAAGTTAATTACACATGTCGCACATAGTCAACTATTAATAATTAACATGGGAATGACTATATTTACATAAATTTGACTGTAAATCTGCACTGGCCGTTTTTTATGAAGTATTTACTACCGCAACGGATACGAGCTCTGGTGGAATTTGGACAGTTGCTGGCTCACGTACAACAAGCAATCGAATTGACAAAAAATAAAAATAACACTTTAAGTGAGTTCTTTAAACTCGGTTTATTCCTGAATGCACTAGAATATATATGCCTAGTTAACTATATCTTACTTTTGCTTGAGCGTATGAACTTATAAACAATTCGCTAGATTCCTCTTACCGACTATATTTTTCTATCTTTTTATACGCTTGCAGAGGCTATAATAATTTTAGTGAGAAGTTTGCAACGCAGTGAAAGAGACATAAGCGACCTTATAAAGTATATTCTTGATCACTATCAACAGCCGAGCCATTTCCGTCTGTCCATTTCTGCGCAAACTAGTCTCTTAGTTTTTGAGTTATCTGAATGAAACAGGTAGTTCATACTTAAGGCTAGTGCTAAGATGAACGAAAAAAATCCATAAACGGAAAACTTCATATAAAAAAAAAAGAACGAAAAGAGCAAGAAGAAGAATTTTGTGGTATTTCGTTTGGTCGGGTACTAAGATGAACGGAATTCCGTGAGCGAACCGGGAAACAAGGTTGCCAGATGACACCAATATTTCGTAAGCGAAATAAATGAATTGCATATATTCCGTGAGCGACATGTAGGGGAAGGGTGAAGGGGGAAGTCGCTGCTCGGTTGGAGCGCTTCGACAGCCGTTAGGATAATGTGGAATTGATAAAAGACGTAAAGGCGAGGCCCAATATATGCGATTTAACACATAAAAGACATTTTAATTGTGTTCTTAGACAATTTGGCGTTGGCGCCACTATTATTGGCCACGTAATATATATATAATATATAAATACGCCTCATCAAAATGCGTTTGAATTAATTTCATTTTATTTTTTTTTTAAATTTTTTGTTCACTTTATAAAGTTTTTTGTGTGCTTTTCATTTGTTTGTTTACATAAAACAGCTGGAAATACAAGGCAGTGTGACCGATTTGGACCAATTTTTACCGATTCCGGCCATTTTCTTTATTTTTCTTGGTCACACTGGTTCCCGAACGAAATATATAGCAATTTCGCTCACGAAATTCCGTAAGCGGTTTTCGTTGATCTTAGTACTAGGCTTTAGATGAACTGAATTTCGAGAGCGAACCGGGTAAAAAGGTTGCCAGATCACACCAATATTCCGTAAGCGAAATAAATGAATTGCATATATTCCGTGAGCGACATGTAGGGGAAGGGTGAAGGGGGAAGTCGCTGCTCGGTTGGAGCGCTTCGACAGCCATTAGGATAATCTTGAATTGATAAAAGACGTAAAGGCGAGGCCCAATATATGCGATTTAACACATAAAAGACATTTTAATTGTGTTCTTAGACAATTTGGCGTTGGCGCCACTATTATTGGCTTCAACGCCATTGCCACGTATTATATTAATAATACGCCTAATCAAAATGCGTTTGAATTAATTACTCTGTATATTATAAAGTTTGTTTATCATTATCAGTAAATGTTATCAGTAAATGCAAGTCAGTGTGACCAATTTTTACCGATTCTGGCCAATTTCTTTTTCACAATTTCGCAAACGGAATTCCGTAAGCAGTTTTCGTTCATCTTAGTACTAGCCTTTATAACGGTTCAAATACCCATATATTATGGCTGCGATAGAAATGATCGGAAAATTTGTAGAAAAAATATGATAATGTTTGTACATTAGGCGACCTATATCTGTTATTGAAGGTGCACAGCGGGGTTGCAATTAGATCTGTATGTGATCTTGGCATATAATCGCGTATTGATTTACGTATGAGAAATTACGCCGGTTAGACCTCGAGTTAGCTCCACCTTCAAAAAAAATTATTGTTTTTTTTTTTTAATAATCACATCTTCGAAACATGGAATTTTTTAATTACCTCTGAATAACAAGATTTTTTTTTACGAGGTCCTTGAAATGATTTAAAAAATGGATAGTAAAAAATGTTTGGCAACTTCGATCCCATCAGTGTTTCATTGACTTTTGATTCAATTCTATATATCTTTACATGCCACTTATCAATTTGTATAACGGCAAGGGTATACATATAAACTTCGGCTTTCCGAAGTTGGCTTCCTTTCTTGCTTAAATAAATTTTAAAGCTGTTGGGAAAAACGCGAGTTGGCTGAGCTTTAATTAAGCCAGTTAAATTTTTGAAATGCAGCCCAACCGAATCGCCCAGGGAAGCGGTCCAATAACCAAAGTGAGACCAGAGAGCTGCGCTTAAAAAATTCAACAGCGGCCCACAGGACGTATGTGTAATTTACAATTAAATGCCTTAAATATTCATGGCTCACTCGGCGAATACACAAAAACAGGAATGAAAGGGCAAAAACCAAAATCTCTTTCGATAAATGAAAGCAACGGCCAAAAAGCAAATCCCTGGCGCTTAACTAACAAAGGGAGCCAAGGGCCAGGGGCGAAACAGATCGTATTGGAACGGAGCGGAAGCAAAGGATTCGGGATGAGTTCTGGCGTCGCATTGCACAAATATTTTGACCTAACAATTTCCGTTAGTCAGTGTTCGAGTGCAATCACAAAATGGGCTCGAAATATGCGACAAGAATGCGGTGGAAGTGAAATGGAGCTGCCTAGCTCGCAGGCGATACCCAACTGGTGGACCGTCAATATGGTATCTAGGGGGAGTCCGCTAACAAAATCGAAACATGCGGCAAATATAACGCTGTAAGGGAGCGACGTGGCGGGACTCGGTAATATTGCGGTCATACCGCAGTGCAAAGGCAAACATGGAACGTGTCCTGGCTAAATATAGCCATTACATTATTGCACTTGACTGCAGCGGAGTCCATTTTCTACCCATCTCCCACCCTCGTCCTCCCCCTCACAATGGCACACACACTTATATTTTGCGGGGCACTTCGCAATTGCGACCACAGCACTATGGGGAAGTTGACCAATTTTTTGGAAAAAGTTTATTAGTTATCAAAATGAACCTTTATCAATCGTAATTATATATTTATAGGAAAATTCTGAATGAAAATTATCCGGATCAGAAAACTATATCCTACGGCTTTTATAGGAATGATCGGGTAAAAAATAAGATATCTGCATAAAACTTTATAAACAATGTATAGAAAATGTAGCTGAGATTGGATCACGATTTCCTATAATTCATAGAAACAATCTAACCAAAAACTACTTCCCATCTGGTAAGCAATAC
Source organism: Drosophila rufa (assembly GCA_018153105.1). Classification (NCBI taxonomy): domain Eukaryota; kingdom Metazoa; phylum Arthropoda; class Insecta; order Diptera; family Drosophilidae; genus Drosophila; species Drosophila rufa. The sequence goes on along the minus strand of JAECXS010000149.1, from coordinate 1,971,715 downwards.
ATACAATTACGCGAAAAGTCGCACCAAGCGCACGCTGAGAGAATATGTTCTGAATTCGCAATTAATGATTCTACATCATGGATATAGACACTCACTGAACAAAGTTGAACATTTTTTAAACTCTATTAAAAGTTGAATTTTCTTTCCAAAACCCAAACGAAAATATCACCTGATACATTTACAAATTGTAAGAAATGGACGCATATATCGAGCAACATATTAGTATTTACACAAAGTACATACCTTACAAATTAATATTTATTTCATATCTTAGTGTTTAACGTTCTACTGTTGCAGAGTTATTGATTCGAATGTGCCCTTAAAATATAAGCAAAATGTAAACAAACAATGTGCGGTTGCAACAGCTGACATTAATAGTTGGTATTTAAATACTAGACATTTGCAGTATGCAACATAACAGCTTTATCAATTCTTAATACATTAAAATAAAATAATACAAAATTTGCCCACCTTTAAAAAATGTATTTTTTTTTTTAAATCGGTCGAATTCCCCATAGTGCACAGCTGACAAACAAATGGTAGACGCTGAAAAGTATGCCATGGTTTTTACCCAGCCATTGCATTGGCGAAGTGCAGAACGGAAAGTGCAGGAGCGGAAGCAGTGTCGAGAGCGACCTAATAAAATTCCGCTTTCCAAATTGAGTTTTTGTTGATGCTCACCTACAGATTGAGTGTGTTTTTGGCCCGCATAATTCGTTAGGCCAGATAGGTGTGACATAATAGAACTAGAACACTTCGTTTCCTGCATTTTGCTTTTGCTGAGTTTCTCTTTAATTTAAATTAAATTATTTACTCTGCTTCAGTCAACACCCTCAATTAACTGATTGCTTTGGACAAGGCTTTACCTGTTTACATATCATTGCACCTCCAGTTCTTTATTCCGAGACCAGCGATTCCATTGAAATGTTGAGCGCGGATCTTTATTTAAAGTAAACGCGCTACACACAAATATAAAACCAACAACCACAAAACGTGAGAGCAAAAAACAAGTTATTTAATTGCAAAAAAAAAGGAGCGCTTGGCTCTTTGAAAACAAGGTAGACTGAAATCACTAGCGTTTTCAAATCACTTAAATTTTATTTCAAAACCCTGGTGATTTCAGGAGCACCCCCGATTGATTAAGTTTAGTTATTCTTGCTTTTATACTCATTAATGTGTAGATTTTTGTATTGTCTTCCATTCCCTCAAAGTCGATTGGCTATTTATTAGTAAAATTATTGTTTTATAAATTCTCCGGAATTACAAAAATTTTAAGGTAGTAGGTGAAACCGGATAAGAATATCAACATACGAAGAGATCTGACTCCTCTTTGGTAATTTTTCTTAGTGCAACAGCAAGCAGCAAAAAACATTCTTGGAACAACCCATGTATAAATGAAGCTTATTCGCATTCAAATAGTGCTCGTATGTATGAATGTATGTGCGCTTATGAGGGTGTCTGCCGAAGGAGGCGAACAAAATATATATAAATAAAAGGCGACTACGAGCGGCGGTTGTTGAATTTTAAATGAGCAGAAAAAGCAAACGGCAAAATTATTACAGCCCAGGAGTTTTTATTTTGCTGTTATCGTTTTTTTTTCCGGCCTGCGACTAAGCCAAAGACAAGTTTTTGGGTTCGTATGCGGGAATTTGCATATGTGTGGCGAAAAATATTTTCGCTACCACCCACACCCACACAAGCAGGCTCAGTTCATTGACATGGCAAGCCAACAACGTTCGGGGAATTGAAAAAAAGGGAGGGGACTGAAACTGTAGTATAAAATGCTGCGTTCATTCCCTACGCACACTCTCAAACGAACTCGCAGTCGCACACAGGCGCAGGCCTAGTTTCACATTGTCCTGTATGCATAACAAATGGCTGCCCCATCTCTTCATTACTCATTTTCCACTGATATCCGTTGATATTCAGCGCCGGAATCCGTCGTCCTGCTCCTCTTTAATCACTACCTCCCTCCCGAGCCCGTCGGTAATCACTTCCTCCATCCCAGCCTTGCGTCTTGGCCTTTATCTGAGTCTTTCTTCTTCTGCCGCCTTCCTCGCATTGATGCCAATTAATCTGCGCCTCGCTTTGTCTGATCCTTTTTAATTAATGCGCCTGGGAGTTGTTTATTTTTACTCTTCTCCTTTCGCTATCCTTGTTCCCTGCATTACACCTCCTTGTCCAGGCTGGTCGCCTCCGACAGGCAGCCTTGCTTTTCTACCCTCTCGCCCACTTTCTGCTTTCCCCTTCCTTCTTTGGATTATTTTTTCAGCATAGTTTTCGGATATTCCCAACGCTGCTTGATTGTCGTAAATTGACTAATCGCCGCCAGTCGCTAATTCGTTTGACAAAATTTTTTTTTTTAGTTCTGAAGAATAGGTTTCTTAATCTAACTTGACCCTATTTCCTCAGTTCACAAGCGTTCTCTGATTTTATTTGACATCGTTTTAAAGTTACCCCTAAGGTCCATCACTGAATGTAGATCGGTATGGAAAGTGCCTTCCCACATTATTTTAAAAGCAAAAACTGGACTACTTTGGGTACTGAAGTAACTTGCAGAGTAATATTGTAATTTGATTCAGAAGTTTGCAAAGCAGTGAAAAGCAATGATCGTCCGTCTGTCCATCTGCCCGATTCAAAGCAAACTTGTCTCTATTTTTTTAAACAAGAATGAGAACTTTGTTGGCTTAAAACATATTTACCTCTATTGTCCGAAAAGAAAATTGGCTTAAAAACGTGGTAAGTACCTTTTTATACCCGGTACCCATAGGGTACAAGGGTATTATAAGTTAGTGCCAATCGAGAATGTATGTAACAGGCAGAAGGAGGCATCTCCGACCCCATAAAGTATATTATTCTTGATCAGCATCACCAGCCGAGTCGATTTAGTCATGACCGTCTGTCCGTCTGTCCGTGAGAAACAACAGATCTCAGAGACTATAAAAGCTAGAGTTATCAAATTTTGGTGACAACAGTTTTCTTTTGAGCTTCGAAGGTGTCGGTCGTGTTTTTTGCTCGCTCCTACGATTATTTTGATTTCGCCTGTAAAGAGTCAATTAAAATTGTTGTCTTCGATTTTATTGAAATCAGCTGGAACGTTTCTTTAAATTACGTTACCATCGGACTGCAAAAAGTTTCTACCTTGCCAGTTTTATAACATTTTATAAATTTGCTTAAACTGTCCTCATACAAGAGACCGCCTAGTGTTTTGTTTTTGGACATCCACAGTGTTGTTGTTTACATTTCGACTCCGTTACAACGCGCTTGCTGCTCTCTCTCCTGTTACATCTCTCTCTGGATCGCCGCACTGACTGCTGTGCTCTCCTGGACTGCTCTCACGGTTACTCAGCTGTTGCTGTAAAGCTCTCTTTGAATTGCTGTACTTGCGCTCGCCGTTCTTCAACTGCGCGGGATTTGATTGCTCTCAGTCTGACAGCTCTCCCGATTTTGTCTGCTCAGAACCTACTCTCGCTGGATCGCTGCACTGACGCTGCACCCACCGCTCTCTCTGACCTGCTGCTGCTCTGCTCTTCAACGCTCACTCCCGGCCGCGCTATGCCCTGCTGCTGCTCTGCTCTTCAACGCCTACAACTTAGCTGCTGCTGCTCTGCTCTTCAACGCTCACACCCGACCGCTCTCTACCCTGCTGCTGCTCTGCTCTACAACGCTCACTCCCGGCCGCGCTCTGCCCTGCTGCTGCTCTGCTCTTCAACGCCTACAACTTTGCATCGATCTGTTCTTCAGCGCTTATATCCGACCGCTCTCTGCACTGCCGCTTACACATCTACGCTTGTCTGCTGCACAGTGACCTGATACTCAGTCAAAATGACTATCATTTGCACTGCTAATAAATGCGAGTATAAACACATTATCAGCGGAGAAAATTACCTCTCATGCTGGCTATGCGATAACTGCTCGCACGTTAAGTGTGCTGGAGCCGGATTTAATGGTCGTGTTGGGGATTTAATTTCGAAAAAAGTCGGCTTTACCTGGTCTTGCACGACATGCCGTGAGATGACGGATGAAATGCGCACCTTCATGAGACAAACTAGGACTGGATTTATGGAGGTTCGAAAACTCCTCACCTCTATGAACGACAAATTCCTGGCGGTGGAATCCCAGTTTCTCGGACTTAAGATTCTAAGCGAATCACCGAAAAGAAAGATTCCAAATAATCTTCAACTTCCTGTAAATGGTATACCTACGATGCTTTCTACTCCAACTGGCGCTAACAACATGGAACAATCTCCGAACTATCTAACACCGTCTCTTCCACCTGCTCATACTTCTCCATCTGGATCTTCAGACAACCTCTTAATGCAGTCGATGGCTGCATTGGCTGCTGCATCACCTGGTAATATTGCTATGGAACAAAACTTTACCACTCCTGGATTGCAGCTAGTTCCGAACGCTGTCGACTCAGTCTCTGCATCGAGTGCAGTTTCCCTCGTCAATGATTTGGCTGGCCCAAGCCAGGTGGCTCCTGGCCGCTCTAATATCCCTCTGAGCGGTGTTCCAAATCGAACTGCCCAAAGGAAAAGTGTGGAGACTCCTGCGGTGTCGGGCATTCCTCTAAGTGGGGTCATCCAAAAATCCATATTCGCAACCAGACTCAATCCAGAAGCCACTGCCAAGGATGTGAGACTCTACCTTTGCGAAAAACTTCTTGCTCCGGAAAATGCCATTTCTGTCTATAAATTTAATTTTAAGCAGAAACGTAACATCTCTTCTTTTTAAATTCTTCTAGCAGAACATTTATTCTCAAAGGCACTTGATTCTAAAATTTGGCCAGTGAACACGCTAGTTCACGAGTATCTGCAAAAGGACCAGACTCGGGGCTCCAATTCAGCTGCTTCAAAAAACTAAATAACTTGTCCATTCTTTACCAAAATGTGCGAAGTCTACTGGGAAAGTTGAGTAAGGTATATGTAAACAGTCTTTCCACCGATGCTGACGTAATTGCTTTAACTGAAACATGGCTTAATTCTTCCGTCTCCGATCAAGAAATATTTGCTGATAACTTTGTTACTTACAGAGCCGACCGCCCTACTTTCGGTGGAGGCGTCTTAATTGCTGTTCGCAGTTCACTTTCTTCGGATCTATTTGATTTTGAAAATGTTCATTCCATTGAATTTATTGCAGTTAAAATATCTTTAAATCGCATTAATATTTACATAACTTGCTCCTACATTCCACCTAGATCCGACGTTTCTTTGTACTTAATGCACCTTTCTGCAATTAACTTAATATCCACTGTAATTGGTGACGAAGATCTTCTTATTATAATGGGAGATTTCAACTTACCCAATCTGCCTTGGGTTACTTCAACGGACTCCAATCTTCTTTTTGCTGAGAGTCAGCATGATTTTATCGACGGCCTATCTGACTTGTCTTTGGGTCAGATTAATTTCGTTAAGAACAATAAAGACAGGCTCCTTGACCTGATTTTTGTTAATAACGACACCCTGGCAAGTGTGCTCAGATGCCCACCCTTCTCCATACCAGAAGACCCCTACCATCCATCATTATTGTTACTAGTTGAGATAAGTGCAGAAACTCCTAGTACATCGGTCAAACGAGTAAAATGTTTCCGCAGAGCCAATTTTAATGGATTGAGCCAACATCTAGGTGCCATTGATTGGACATCCTTAGAAACATGCAATGATCTTGAGACTGCAGTCTCAACGTTTTATATGTCCCTGTATTCGTCGATCAACATTTTCGTCCCAGATGTTTCTGTTATCGAATCGGCCAGGCCCCCATGGTTTGATAGGCACTTATCTTACCTCAAAAATAAAAAATCAAGGCTATATAAAAAATACGTTAAAACCAACTCTGCTGAAGATTTATCGAAGTACATCTCGATCCGTTCGGAGTTTACAAATGCCACTAATCAGTGCTATGCTCGCTACATTGCTCAATGTAGAGAAAACATACGCGCTGATCCAAAGCATTTTTACTCCTTTGTTAATTCTAAAAGAAAATCTAATGTGTATCCCTCATCTTTCCATTATCAAAGTTCTACAGAATCCTCATCATTAAACATATCCAATCTTTTTGCCAAATTTTTCCAGTCAACCTACTCTCTACAGACCTATAGCTCATCTACTCCTTATCCTTACCCTCTACCCCACATTAATAATATTAATGTTCCGTATTTTAATGTCAACGCTGTCTTGAAAGCCCTGCTCTCCCTTGAAATGTCCTTTTCAACGGGTCCCGACAAGATTCCAAGTTGTGTCCTTAAAAACTGTACTGAAGCTTTGTCCTGGCCAATCACATTTCTTTTCAACCAATCCCTACATCTTTCAGAATTCCCCAGAATTTGGAGTGAATCTTTTATCATTCCTCTACATAAAAAAGGCTCAAGGTCCGAAGTTGAAAACTATCGCGGTATCGCTAAACTCTCGGCCATACCTAAGCTTTTTGAGCAGTTGATAACTTGCCAACTTCAACATATGTGTACCTCCATAATCTCTTCAGCTCAGCACGGCTTTGTTAAGCATCGGTCTACCACTACAAATCTCCTCGAATTCTCTTCTTTCATTCATCGAAGTTTCCTTAACAAATGCCAAACGGATGTTATTTTTACTGATTTCAGCAAGGCGTTTGACTCAGTAAACCATGGCCTTCTCCTCCACAAACTCTCTCTTTTAGGATTCCCACCAATTCTACTAAAATGGATTTGTGCATACCTTTCCAATAGAACTCAACGCGTTCTTTTTAACAATCAATTGTCTTCTGTCGTAAATGTGTTTTCTGGTGTCCCCCAAGGCAGTCATTTGGGTCCATTACTGTTTGTCCTTTTTATAAACGATCTTCCAAACGTCATGTCTTTTGCCACAACTTTAATGTATGCTGATGACGTAAAAATTTGCCTATCATACTCCGATCAAATCTCCCACCTTCGCCTGCAATCGGATCTAAACGAATTACAGTTATGGTGCTCCATCAATCTGCTTTATCTAAACCATGCGAAATGCAAGTCGATGTCCTTTTATCAAACTTCAGCCCATTTTCAACCTTACTATCTTGGAAATTGTAGTCTGGAACGTATTTCCCAAGTCAAAGATCTAGGTGTTTTGTTTAATAGCAATTTATGTTTTAAAAGTCATATCTCCGTTACCATTGGTAAAGCTAGGGGGGTTTTAGCATTCATAAAACGGTGGGCCAAAGAGTTCGACGATCCTTACACAACAAAAACTCTGTATGTTTCCATGGTTCGCCCTATTTTGGAATATTGCTCAAGTATATGGAGCCCTCAATATATTGAGCAACAAAGGTTGATTGAGTCAGTTCAAAAACAGTTTTTATTGTTTGCTCTTCATCAGCTGAATTGGGATCCGACTAGACACTTACCACCCTACGCATCTAGATTAAAACTAATTGATTTACAATCTCTAAAACATCGCAGAATGTGCGGTGGAGTAATTCTTTTACACAAACTTCTTACAGGTGAGGTGGACTCTCCCCTTCTCCTAAGCTACATTGACATCGCTGTCCCTTTGAGATTCACTCGAACTTTTCGCCCTTATTCACTTGCCAATATGTAGATCAAACTTTGCCATTCATGAGCCCTTTAGGGTAATGTGTTCTAATTATAATTTGTTATATACTGTGGTTTCTTTCGAAGATTCAATTGTATGCATATCAAGTAAAATTTACTCCTTCCTGGATTCGAATAATTTGTAATAATAATCTCGCTTTGTTAAATTTTTTTATTTAATATACATGTATTTTAGTAATAAGCTATGTTAAGGCAAGTTAGCAGTTCATTGTTAACTAAACCAAATAAACCAAACCAAACATTGGAATCTGTAGCACGCCGATCAAGTTGGTTTTCAAATTTGGCCACGCCCACTTCCGCCCCCGAAAATCATAAAAAACTTTATATAAGCTATAGTCGTGATTTTCGGCTTAAAGTAAATGGATCAAATAAATAAATAGGCAATTGCGGACGTTTTCTGAAAATTTGAGTAAAATCGGATGATAAACAAGGAAGTTATTAAACAATAAAGTTTCTGTGTATGATTATTCTTCTTCTGCCACAATGGCATAAGCGAAAAAGTGTTGTGTGCTTTCGGGCGCAGTATTAATTCGTAATGCAGCTGCGTACAGCTGTAGAATTGTTCTGTTTTGAACATTGCTCAACATGTTTTTAGCAACATTTGTCTTTATTTGTCAACATTTTGTTTTTTCCATGTCCGTGTGCTATTTAATTTCACGCAAAATGCTTTGGGTACCGGGTCAGACTCGACTGTAGCTTTCTCACTTGTTTACCTTACATTAGCATATTGCAATTAAATTGGCACCGTGTGCATATTTTTAGGATAGACAGTTTTGGATTTGATATATGCTTATGTGAACAATTGCCAAGATTTACAGGCCTTAAGCAAAAACGGAGGACTTTTAAAAGTTATCTGACTTATTTTGTGTGTTTATGACACTGGGTTTATGCTAATATATACATATATATTGTAATATTACAATGCATGTATCGAATACTTGAAATCAACATTGCCCATGTTTATGCACACTCAAATTTATGCATTCATATTGACAGTTGAGAAGCCAGAACTGTAAAATTAGCTGACTTCAGTTGGTTAGTTGGTAATTTCACACCATTTCATGTATCGAGGAATTTAATGCATTAAATCGGCCTAGCATAAACCCATTGTGAATATTTTTTATATTGAAATGAAAACTAAAGAATTTGCGTCTGCTTTTAAGCCGCTAAAGGCTTAACGGATTAGATTAGATTTAAAAAAGTCGACTTAAAGGTTTTATAATTTCGAAATGTGATCAAATATTTTTCTTTAAATGCTAGTATGTTTTTAATATTTTTCGTATTTAAAGAGATATATCGTAGTCAGTAAACTTTTAAATTTATGAAGGGGAAAGCTTCAGAATATGTAGTGTCAACAACGGATTAAAGCAAAGTCCTTAATTCACTTCAAGAACGTTCAAGAAGAAGCGCTGTCCAGCCAACTCTAATTTGGTCCAAGGGCTAAAAAAGAGTGTGAGGTCATCGTGGTCATCTAAAAGAGTTCCAACCAAGGTGAAGGGGGCGGGAAGGATAACACTATCGTCGCCGTCATTTGCAAATGCAACAACATCAATCAAAGTGAAAGTGACTGAAGAGTTGTTCGAATCGTACCTAAGGTCCAGAGGAACTGTTGACATTCTCTAATATGGGAAATTGATGACAGACTGAGGTCCCTCAATGTATTAATTCTTCATTTCGTTCTCAAAAGTGGGTAATGCAATTAAAATTGGAACTCTTGACAGGTACCACATTTTCGCATACCTATATATGCAAATGCAGCTGGGTCCCTTGCTTTTAACAGTGAAAATTTGGCCATCGTCAAGCTCTGGCGTATTCCCAGTCCCAGCGACCAACTTATGGCATCGGCGACCTGCAATGGTCGGGAAAAATCGTTTTCTTTATACGGGCAAAATAAAGGAAAATGCCAGCCAAGATGGGAAGTGGCAAGAGAGCAATATCCTTTATTATCGCACCGTATGCAACTAACTTCCTTACGATTACGATTCCCCGTCAGTCATTAACAACTTTTGATTGCCGTGACATCTAAGCAGGTCAGTTACAGTGCGCAATAAAAGTCAGAGTACGCCGCAGGGCTCGTAAACCCTAGTTTGGCATCTGAGGACGGCACCAGCCCAGCTCCCAGTCCCCCTCATCTTACCTAAATGACCCGATTTTGGTTTTAATGCTCCCAGTTCCCAGTTCCCGTTCCCCGTTCCCAGGTACCTGTAATTGCCGCCGCCGCTGCCACTGCTGTGCTGCATTTCGAGTGTGCGTGCTGCAGTTTTTACTGCCACCGCGCATTGTGCCCATTTGTTCCGCTCCGTTCTTTCAATTTCATTTTGCACCAGCAGCAACTCGCGCTTCATTGCTTCTCCCGCACGCAGCCCCTGGCGCACCGCCAGCCCTCGGGATTATATGTTTTGGCACAAGGTGTGAAAAGCACATGTGCAAATTTTATTTATTCATTTTATTTGCATGCCAAGTGTGTACGGATGTGTTTTATTATAAATGCACTGCCCGAAATGGGGATGTGTCTCAGAGAAATAGAGAAAATCTCATAAAACATATAAGTGGATCCAATAGTCTCGACCGTTCCTATTTCAATAGTATTGGCCTTCAGAAGCTGTCATATGTTATTGGTTACGTATACGTAACCTTTATTACCTTTAAAGCAAACAAATATATTTTTGATCTCTATCGTGTAAATGTAAGAGCAAAATTGAGTCGGGACCAAAAACCAAAGCAACCGTGTGTGCGCTTTCAGCACTAATGGATACAAAACAGTTATTCATTCTCGTTCAGATAAATTTACAGTAGGGCAGATAGCCGAATTTGTTATACGGTAGGTTTATCTGGTGATTATGTGTTTCGGACAGATAGCTATCAGGCACTTTGACAGTGAGGCTAGAAACCGGCTCTTAATCAGAAGAAATTTTAAAAGAATTTCCAGAATTAAATTGTAATTAAGAAAAAGATAAAAATAATAGTTGAACAAATAACCACGTTGTGAATTTATTATTTTTTTAGTAGTTTGTAGGTTGTGTGTATTGTATGTTCTTACTCCTGACAACTTCAAAAGAAGCTTGACCCAGTTAGTCTTCAGAAAATTATCCTTCTCTTGTCCTGTTGACTTCGATATCCATTCTTTCTGTGTAGCTCGCGTTGCTTTTTGCTGTTTGCATTTGTTCGAGTGTGTATGGTGGCGTATGTGTGACTTTTAGCGCGTCACTGAATGCGCAGTTTTCTAGCGTCTGGAATCGTTTTCCTTTTTATTTCTGCCACCAACTGCTTCGCTGCTGCTCCAGCCACTGCTCCCACTACTGCCGCGCGTGTGTGTATGTCCTATATGCCAACAGCAACTTTCGGGCGCTGCCTTTCATGCCTCGTGTGTGAGTGCCTTTTGTTTGTGCGCTCCATTTTGCTGGATCCCAACTTTGTGCGGGATAGGCAAACAAACAAGCCACACTCACGGACAAATGCAATGCAAATCTAATATGAATCGAGGTTGTCTCACTAACAAAGGTAAACGCCTCGCGTCGACTTTTCCGACAGTTTTGCACCTTTTTCGTTCTCCAGTTCTTGCTCCGGGTTCTCTGACTCTCCGACTCTCCCCGTGCTTCCGCCCTCGGTGCCCTCTACGCAATTGTGAGTTAGAGAAAAGTTTTTCCAACTGATGAATGCAGTTCGCCCACACGAAAGGTGAAAATGAGCCAACCGCCGCACATTCCACATGACGTTGCATGTAATTTGCTCGACACTGCCAGTCAGGACGGGGCTGTGTAATGTGCAATGTGTATTCGTGTGTCCTGTCTGCAAATAGGCCAGAGCAGCACCGGGATGGGTAGCCTGCCATTCAAAGAACAGGCAGCAGACACACGTGTGTGTGTGCCTCTCCGGCAAATAATTAAAATTTCACTTTCTTGGCAATTCACTTTTTGTGAGGGACCAAATTGTGTCATCAGGGATTCTTTTTTCAGCTGCAAACTTAAAGATGCCTCCTGAAAAGGGGGCTAAAAAGTATGCAACTGGACTGACTGGCGGTGACTTGAGATGGAAATTTAAGGGACGTATTTAATTTAATTTTCAGTATGCTGAAATCAGATGAATAGTGTCTGTGGTATGTTGATGATTTGTTCCAGTTAAATTTTTATCTTATCATATTCATAAATTCCATTTTGATACTCTTCAACTGGGAAGATTTTGATTTCCATTTAGGGACGGCACTGTCAAAGTGTCTGATAGCTATCTGTTATTTTGTCGAGCCTTAAAAGATTTGACAGGGAGTCTGGGTCTCTGTAAACGTTAGAGAATCAAATTTTCTTAGCTGAAACTATATCGGAAAATTTAGACTGAGAGGGTTAGAAATCGGCCCTAAATATAAATAATAACATTTTACTGGACGAAACTTCTATTATTATTATTATATAAATTAAATATAAATAATTACAACAGTCCATTATTACTTACCACATCGATAATTTGCATTAAAGTTAACCCAAAGCTTAATTGTAACGGGTCCGATTCGTTGAGAACGGGACGTTCTAGTGTATTATAAGGATCCAAAAGATCATGTAACAGTCTCTTTTCATGATATCCTGCTAGGCAAACTGCAAGTAAATAAAAATCGCATTAGTAGACACAAGTTAGTTAAGAGGGGAGGCGGGGCGGGGAGAGCATTGCAGAAGGACTGCAGTAATTGTTTGCCATTTCACAGGAGCGCCGCAAATCAACATCAATAATTCAGCAAATGGGTTTGGTTGCAGAGAAAGAAAGCGAACAACTAAAATTTATTGATATGCAAAAGTTTACGAGTTCTGGCTTCCTGCAGCTTTGCTTGCCTCGGTCCTTGGGCTTGGGCATCGGGTCGGTATTCAGGACATGCACTCGGCGTTGGCTTGGAAAAGCAACAGAAGAAGGAGTTCGAAAGAATGGTGGCAGAAAGTTTCCATCATTTTTGCCCTTTTTGTTCATAGCTTTTCCCGCACACATATGTCTTTGCTGGCTGCCAACTGTGGGCGACTATGTGAGAGACTATTGTTTTCTGGCAGGCGAATAACAAAGAGAAACTTTTATTGAGCAAAAGTTTTTCACATACAAATTTTCTTGTTACGTTTTTCCTCAGCGATAATAGATTGCCCCACACACATGCACGGACGGACATATTCGCATCGTTATCGTGGAATTATTTATGCATGAATGTGGGCAGCAGAAGAAACTACAAAAGAAACTAGATGAAGTTGGCAATGGTTCAGTGGAGGGAGCAAGCTTCCTTGCCTGCTCCTTGCCTCCCAATTTGATAATATCTTAATAGGTTTCCTTCCACTTTCTTTACCCGTTGCATCACAATCAGCAATTTATCTGTACTTAAAATAGTATTAATATTATATTTATTTTAATAAATTAATCTGTGGCAAGGAGAAAATTAAATTGTTACGTGATGCCTCGCTGTGCAGCGTCCTGAAGGGAATTGCGAATGCAATTCGCATTTTAAGTGGTTTTCGTTAGAGTCTCGAATCACTATACCTTACCGCCAAAATCAAGCATTGTTACCACCGCTTTTTTGTGCCGTAGAAAGTTGAGATTCTGTTTTGCATACACTTTTACTTTTCACTTTCTATGAGCTTAGCCGGCTCAAGCCAAGAGATTTGCATACGAAATGAACAGCGTTAAGAAATTATGCACATGAATTTTTTAGTTTTAATTTGTCTTTAGTCCTGTGCTGGCCAGCTCTCGCCAGCTCGTCCCTTACCTACGACTCTCTCCGCCGTTTTTGCACATTTCATTCGCTTTTTACGCGCTCTTCCTTGTTCATTTAATATTAAAACAAAATGACGAGCCTGCAGGCTAAGCGAAAAGGCGACAGCAGATGAAGAAAAACTGCAGCTAACGAGCACAGGCCAACAATGAGTGCGAGTGGGTGTTGGGCGTTGGGTGTTGGGGTCTGGGGTCTGGGGTCTAGGGTCTGGGGACGGAATCCCGGCTGGGGGTGGACATGGCAACTAGTTAGGCCTTTAAGGCAAAGCATTGACACCAGCGAGGCACCGGGTGAGGGCGCAGGACAAAGCAACAGAGGCTCGCAAAATGACAAAAACGGCAGGGCAAAAAAAGAGGCCAACGTCTGATGAAGTGTCAAAATGAATGTGATAATAAAACAAATATGAGAGGCTGCCAGAGATCCTGAGTATCGGGCGGCTATTGTAGCTGGACACAAAGACGACTTTTGACTACGGCATCCTGAGACGGGACTTTTGTTTCTATTTACTCTCGTTGTCTAACCGTCGAAAACAAAGAAAGTAAGTATTAATAAAAATCCAAAAAGAAAGGGTACAAAAATATCTCTAAAACCAAAGCTCCACATGAAACCTAGCTTACAAATGACACCAATTTAGAGGAAAACTTCACACGACCTCCTAACTAATTTCAGATCGTTAAACATATTAATATTTTTCAAAGTATTCAAGCCTGTTTAATTTTGATTTTTCTTTTTGACAAATATTCATTTCATTTTAGGAAATTTACTAAAAATTTGACTTAAAAACTAGACAAAACTTAGTTTAACTTTCCGCTCTCTCACCCTTTCTCTTGGCCTTTACCGATTCCTAACGACTGGCACATACATATATCAAAAGTCATTAGCTCTCGCTTTTGTGACTTTTTTCGGCTGTTCGGAAAGTCGACTCATCTTCAACTTTAACTGAGTCCCTATCTTCTCCTCTGCACACTTCCTCCTACAGGCTGCGGCCATTTCGAAATGCCTTTTCAATGGCTGCACTTCCGTTTCGCTATTTCCCTGTTTTTGTTATGCTGTAGCTGCTGCCGTTGTTGTTGTTACTGTCCTTCGGCAGGCCGCATAAAATTGCAATTTTATTGCAGTGGAGCATGAAAAAGTAATTGCTATTTCACAAAGCCAAGCCACCACGCTGTTGCCCAGGCAGAGGGGGCCGGGCCGCGTAAAGAGGAAAGCGGCAACAGCTGGCGATGGGATGGCATTCAGTGGCGGAGGGGCTAGGGGCTGCGGGGAACCGCAGTAGAGCGGGCCAATTTAATGTGCAAAATATAAAGCAAGCAAAATTGGTTAGAAAATGCAGCTGCCTACCAAAACACAAGCCGCAACAACAGCAGTAATAACGAGAGCAAATTGGCCAACGCTCTCAAGAGGCAACCGAAATATGACCGTTTAAATCGGCTTTCGGGCAGATATGGGCCAACTGAATGCCCCTCACAAACTTCATTTAGCCAACAATACTCGCCTGTAATACATTAAGTACATTGGAAGTTAATAATTTTAAAGAAATGAAATTCAGTAGTAATTTAAATACTGCTGGGACTTTAATAAAAATTCTGGCTCAATGTATGGGGAACTTAGAATACACTGAACAAATTTTCAGAAAAATAGCACAAACTAAATATGTTTTGTACCAAGCTTTTTGAACAATTGGTTTCAACGCCACAGCTTCTTTCGAGACCTCTCTAAACATCGTAAATCTGAAGAATTTATGTTTGCGCTTAGCCCAGATCCAGGAATTAATTACGAGAAGTGTAAAAATATTTTGACTAGCAAATGCATCCATACTAAAAGCTGAAGGAGAATCCAGAACTGTCGCGGAGCTAAACCACTTAGGCTCACACAGCCAATATAGATAGGTTGAACAGAAGCTTCGGAGGAAAAGCAAAAGGGACGAAAGTGATGAATCTTAATGGCTGTCTGCAAGGAACGGCGGATCCTGGGCAGCCATCTTTTTGACAGAACACCTGCCAATAGAGAGCAAAGATAAGGGAGGAACGACGGGAAAATAGGAAAACAAGAGGGCTCGGAAGCGAGCATTTTAATAGCGCCAAGGTGACGCTTAACCATTCAAAGCTTAATTTATGCAATAAAAATTCCAACGCTAACGCGCCCGAGAGAAGCTCCTCTACCATCCCAAATACACACAGCCAGTTGCCTCTAATTGGATGGGGCTTGGGTTGGGCAAACATTTAATTGCTTATGACTTCTTGTTTCCTTTTTCCGTTTTTGGGGCAGCAGCGAGGAGCCTGGAGTAACCTGAGACGGGAGGCTTAAAAATGGAAACAAATCGATAGACAGCTATCGACAAAGAGGAACTGGGGATGGGAAGCACTTGAAGAAAACAAAGGGAGTACCAGTGCCTACCAAAACAAAGTATTCGGCTCATTCACAGCATTCGTACTGTTTTACTTTACACATGATTCAGAAGCCGTTATGATATTATTTATTGATTAATATTTAGTCAAGTTATATATTGGACGTGGAACAAATTATTTTCAGTGCTCCAGCTTTTGTTATTCCTGGGGATACTCTGACAAGGCGATCAATCAAAATGCCTTGTGTCCACTATTGAAATTATGAATGCTATCACATTTGATGATTGATTTTAGTTCAGCCCACATTTCTGAGCCTTCTTCCCCCTGCAGTCGTCAGCCACTCCAGCAGGTCAGATCCTTTGTAAAACACTTCTCGGAGTGGTGATGGGCAGGGGATTATTTGTGTTTGGCTGATGGGCCCATCATCTGTCTCAGCCTCATGTGTGCGAGCATCTGGGCCTGGATGAGTTTCATAACACAAATGGCAGGCATGACATTGTGTTTTTCTTTCTGGTAGAAGCCTTTAGCTAATGATGGAAGGATTCTTGCGGCATTTATCGAATTTCACCCGACAAGCTTGTATATGCGAGTGTGGATCTTTAGAGCTCAAAGGAGTTGACATTTCCCAAAACGGAATTTTGAATAATGAATGACATTATGGGCATATGGGAGATGAAAGCACAATGCAATGCAGACCGAAGCTATAATTAGCATTCGAAACCAAGACATCAAAATGTTTACGTTTGTAAATATCCACAGGATTTATTCTAAATTAAAAAAAAAAATTACATTAGGTCGTGTATTTGTTGTATTGTAATTTAATACAGTCTACAACTGAACCGCCACAGAAATCAAACAGATTGCTTTGAAAATTTGATTTCCAGGCAGATGATAAAATCTGTTTTGACAGTTTCTTTAAATCCATTACTACAAAATTGAGTTCATACTATTATTCATTAATTTAACGGATTCTTACTTAAGTAAAATCGTTTGTATATAAAGAGCATTTTAAAGAGACAATTGTTTCATGCCGAAAGTCTAGAGAACGGAGATTCTGGAAGTCTGACGGCTGCCAAAAGCCTTTCCGTGGCAATAAATGTCATACTTTCAGAAGATGACTACGGACAAGTGGATCGGGCTCTTGGCTGGCCAACGGGGCGTATGAACGATGTCATAGGGCAAGCGCATACTGGGAACATTCGTGAACTTAGTAGCAGTACCAGCAGTGTTGCCGGTTTGTCCTTTCCTCAGACATATGAATATGAATGAATATATATTTTTATACCCGGTACAAGTATGAGAATGTATGTAAAGTATATATTCTTGAGCAGCATCACCAGCCGAGTCGATATAGCCATGACCGTCTGTCCATCTGTCGGTTTCTACGCAAACTATTCTTTCAGTTTTGAACTATCGGGTTGAAACTTTCTTATTTCTTTTGCTAGCCGTATATATGTCGCAACCGCCGAAATCGGAACACTATTTCATATAGCAACCACAGGAACGATCGGGGCAAAATGGGACATTTTCGCTATTTATAAAAATATGATAGGACTGCAGATTTTAAGTTTCATCTTAATCGGACTACTATATCATATATAGGTATAGGAACGATAGGCCCAAATTAGCCGATTTTCGTTCTTTTTAAAGATATCGGACTGAAACTAAATAAATTTTATTTATTAAATTATCCTTAAATATTATTTGAATTATCACCTGGTCCGCCCAAAGTTGGCTTCCATTCTTCCTTTTCTCAGTTTTTTTGTAATTTTCTTATATAATGTTCTGATTTGTGAGTCGTCTGTTGGCAGCACTGAGTAGCCGTAACAGTAAGTGTTACACACAACCCCGGAGCCGCATCCGCAGTTAGCAACGTTGGCGTAGTGCAAAGTTTAAATCTGATTAGTTATGACAGCTGGGCCCGGAGAGGGGGAAGAGGGGCGGGGAACAGTACAATATGGCCACGGCGGAAACGGAAGTGCTGCCATAAAATCATAAACATGCACACGCATGTGGACAGGCGGCAATTGTTGGCGAAACTGCTGCTGCCGTCGGGTTGCATGAAACATGAACCCAAAGCCAAAGCGACAGACAGCCGCAGAAGGGGCGAATGAACGGCTTCGACTGCAGACACAAAGACATTGGCCCAACGTATGCCAAAGCTCGAATTTACGAACACGTAAGGACAGTGGTTTGATATTGGTTTGTATTCGTATTATAAAGCAAACTTTTGTCGGTACATGTTATGTGTCGCAAAGGACTCTTTTCAAGTAGTGAACCGAACAACTCTATGCGCCTGTTCAGAGTGTGTACTTATTTACGCTTTCATGGTCTGGCACGCAAACAGCGACACGCGACTTAGTCTGCGCCGGCCTGAAACATTGGCAACACTTTGAATTCTGGGCTTCTTGTGCTGCCTCATATGGGCAGCCATTAATAACCCCAATATGTGTAAGTGGCAGAAGAGCCCTCTCCTTCATTGCGTCCTCAGGTAGCTTTTCCGACTGCTAATAGAATGGCTGGCATTTGAGCTGCTGGCCAAACTTGGTCCTTGTCTCGTTGAAAATATTCTTGCCGTGACAAAGAATTTGTAAGCTTTTAGTGCAGCGCAGAAACTGGGAAATATACCATTATAAAGATTTTCCAAGCCAAAGGGCTTTCCACAACCACTTGGATGGAGGCAGCAACCCAGAGACGGGAAGGGGAAATTGTTGTGCAGCAAATGCTTGTTGAAAACATTTATGGCATTGCAACTTTTCAGAGCAGCACCAGCCACACATTGTTCGACATGACTTTGCTTAGTTTTTTAAAATAGTTTTTGTCCTCGCAAATTTGGGTCAACTGAGGCTGAGCATTTGATTAAATTAACCAGGGGTTGTGCCAGCAAGCGTCTTCGAGAGTATGAATATGCATTATTGAAAGCAGCCATTATGTTGTCAACAACGTTAATTAAAGGGCCTGTGATTCAGTAGCTCGATCTGATCCAACGCTGTTTATGCCCTTACGACCCTTCAAGCACCTCAACTGCCTTAGCCACGAACAAGGACTTAGGACTCTTGAACTGGGGGCGACGGAAAAAGAAAGAAAGAAAATAACCTTAGGCGCAGACGCCTTCAAGTGGCAAGGAGTGGTCTGAGTTAAGGCTGGGGCTGGGCCTGACTCTGCTGTCGTAAACGTCACAACTAACAAACAACAATGACATCAACATGGGCCTTAACGAATCCCACTGCCGTCGAGTGGCTTTCTGTGTCAAAATGACAATATGTTGCTCTTGCCGGTGTGCATTATGGGGTTGCCGCAGCGCGAGGCAACTGTTGCTTGCAAGTGTCGTTGCAGGCAGCACTCAAGAGCTGCCACTCGAGATAAACTGAGGGGGCAAGGGGTATGGTATCTTTTGATGGCACTCACCTTTAGCAGATAAATTCAAATAAATCAATAAAAATATCCATGAGTGTTTACTAAGTCCGTTGATTATTTGCGTACTGCCGCTCCTCGCGCTGCCGCCGCTGTGAGGGCCTCTACTCCTCCTGCCCAGGTGGCAAATGAATGCGGTGGTGCTGAACACGCTCCCTCTGAGTCGCCGCAGTGCCAGCAGGGCAACCTGCAGCACGTGCAACACCTGCAGCAGCACTATGCCAGGCGAGGGGTCATGCTTCGATCTCAGATTGCTGGTGCTGTCAGCGCTGGTGCGACATTGCATATAGGTGGCTGTGGGATGCAGATTGCTGCTGCTATTGCTAGTGGTTGCCGATGCGGCTGCCTCGCTTGGTGTGGCTGGTTTTCTTTTGCGTCGTCGTCGCAATCTGTTTCGCTTGCGTGCACACAGTCTTATGGTTGTTGGTTTTTGAGTTGCTGCAACTGCAACTGATGCTGCTGTCTGCGGCGACAACATGTTGCTGCTGCTGCTTTTGCTGCTGTCTAGCCGATGCTGTTGCTGCTGCCGCTGGTCATTGCTGCGCGCGTGGCGGGCTACATGCTGGTCAGTCGCTGGCGGCCCCTGTGCCTGGTGTGCTCTGTTGTGCTGGTGTTTTGTACTTAAGCTCCTTGGTTGCAGTTGTCTAAGTGGCTGGTTGCTCCTCCTGCTGTCGCTGCTATCACTGCTGTCGCTGGTGTCTGCGCTGCAGGTGCTGCTGCTACCGTGAGCTAATCTTACTGGCAGCCACAGCTCATCATCGTCAACTTCAGTCAGTTTCAGTTGTGCATTTTTCATAGTCTATTTCGGTGTTTTTTGTTGCCAGCGGATATGTTGTCTGCCCTCTACTAGATTATAATAATATATGTTCGGTTCGGGTTCGGGTTCGGGTGTCGGTTCTCGGTTCTTCGGCTTTATCCAGCAGCTGCAGTTTACATTATCCTCCTGGGGATGGGATGTAGCTCCCTTTTGTTGTGCCCGCCTGGGATGCCCTTAAGACTCGCTAATCTTATGAAATTTCGCCGCCTTTCAAAGTTTTCGTTTTATATTAATATGGCAAGTATATGTTTTATTGTTTGCAACATTATTATGCTTTTCCTCTGTCTTCTTGTTTTCTTTACAACCCGAAGAGCGTGTTCCTATTCTGTTTATGCGATTTCCTACAATAAAAGTTTTCACTTCAGCTTCCCTTCTTCGTTCTTGTGCTTGATTTATGAATTTTGCTTTGGCAAAAACGGCAGCATTTGCTTCTCTCTTGTACGCTTTCCCTCTGGAAGTTTTTCTAAATACAAATTCTTAATTTTCTTTACTGTTCCTGTTTTGCTTTTCTCCTCTCATATTTTCTTGGTCGCCGATGTTGTAAAGTTTCCCTTTTCAGTAGTTGCTAATTATTATTCTATATCTTCGTATGGATTTGTAAAAACGCGGAGCTATTCATTTGTTAAATCTCACTATGCAATCAGTTGCAGTTGTATACGGCAGTGCTTCGTAGCATTATGTTTCTATTGATTTAATCGTCCTTTCTTGTGTGGTGAGCTCAACAGAGTAGGCTGCAAAGAGAAAGATGGAAACTTAAGTTATTAATTAATCAAGCTTAGGTAAACGGATTCAATGTGTATCTATACTTGATGCAACTTAAGTATTTAGGTGTTTCAGTTCTACATCTCAAAGTGATTGAACCGAAATCTCTTCTTAATTTCTTAGGCACTCACCGGTATATATGGTACGGTTGAAAGCCTAATCTTAATCTTTATTATTAGTGCAATCTCAAGTGACATTATCGTTTCGTTTTGAACATTCGTTTGTAATTAACCCTGAAGCATTTGCCATTTCAATTTATCTGTATCAGCTTTCCTTTTCCATTAGGCCCCGGGCATCGGGCGAAATTCGAATCGAAGTTTACGAAACTGCAATCTACCACAAAGGCAGCTGCGGTATGTGAACTGGCAGGAAATTCAATGGGAGCGAGAACAAACCCCCGAGCAGTTGGCTGAGGTCGAGTTTCTATTACTCAAACTAATTAGTTTTGCTTAAACAATATATACAGTGCCCACTACATGCTAATCACTCTTCGGAATTCGTGCAGCTGCCTGCCCGGTCAATATGTGGATGCAGCTCCTCCGACTTCTCTGCTCCGGCTGCTGCAGTTCCTGAATGGTCGAGAGGCCAACTTAATGCCAACTACGAATCCTGTGCCGCAGAGATTCCATCGAGCGATGGAATGGCCTAAATAAATAATGCGTATGCAAAACGATAAGCGCACAAGCGACCAGGGATCCGGGATCCGGGCAAGTGGTCGAGCAGGAATTGCAACAGCTGCAGGATGCAAAATGGAAATGCCCTAAGAAGAACTTATTCCTGACTTTGATGGACATGTGCGGTACACTTACGCCATGTCCGGTTAGGCAGGATTCGCCAGAGCCAGGCATGGGGCCTATGCATATTTATGTCACAAGTTCTTACATTCCGAACAGTTTGCATCCGAAAGTTTTGCATAAGAAAAAGACAATCAAACTGGGAGGACGCAATTACTTTGGCCAGACCCCGGGCACAAATGGAGTGAACGGGGGCAGTGTCTTCCACGGAGAGAAGAACGAATGTCAATTGGATTTTTTCCCTTTAAACGGCGACCGTTTTTTTCCTTTTTTTTGCCAGCTCTCGAAGGTCTTGGCTGCCCGAAGGGGAAACAATAAATGCATAGAATGGAAACATCAACAAAGAGTCTAAGAGTCTGGCCTCCTCTCACCCTGCTCCCCCAAAGTTCACATCTGCAGCTGTCAGAGAAATTTGAAATTTTGAATTGAAAGATATGGAAATCATTTTTCCTCTGCCAAAAAGTGAAGCAATTTCCATCTCTGAAATGCAAGCAAAAATGTTTTTTCCATCAAAAACATTGTCGATGGCAGGAACTTCAAAATTTTTTCATGAAGCTCAACTAACATCTTCAATTTGTTGAATTAAAAATATGTAAAATACCCGACTTACCAGTCTAGAAAAATAGTTGGCAACGCCAAAGTGAGCGCAGCATAAAATCTCTTTGCAGAAACACTCCGCGGGGAACTGGAAGGACAGAATTTGAGCTGCAATTGAACCTGTCCTTTCCGGAGAAGGGAGACAGCCAAATGGTGTCCATAAAGCGATGACGCTGAGGACAAGGGACAGTTGCTTGTGGGGTCTGAGTTGCAACAGTTGGCGGCAAGCAGAGGTGACATTTTATGGGTCACTTGGCTCGGGCGCGACAACCACGACGGCATTCAAATATTTAGTCGGGGCCCCGGAATACGGGAGGCACTTTATTTCTTGGCCACCTGCCCAGTGCCCAGAAAAAAATTGCGCATACGCCACGTGGACAAAATGCACAGGTATCGCTTTTATTGCAAGCGCTGAGAAATATTCGAAGAGGTGCGGTCCGCCTAATCAACTGAAGTGGCAAAGCGCGCGCCGACGACTTCTGCCATTTTCTCGCATTCCCCTTCCGGCCCCTTTCGTCCCCTCTCGGCCCGGTCATATTGATGTATGAAATTTTTTGAAATTTATGCGATGGTCGTAGCATAAAATGAACGACCAGCTCAGACACGAGTCCTGGCAAATGGAGGGGAAGTGAGTGGAATGGATGGGGCAAAATTGTAACTGTTTGCGTCGCATTGCAGATGAAACCATTTTTTCGGACTCGAGAGACTTTTCCGGGCAGTTTTTCTGTTTGGCGCGTGAGCAAATTAATTTTCAGCGCACAGAACAAAAAATGGGTTTTGCATGGGGCTGGGCGAGCTCGGCTAGAGATGGAAATGGGAAAAATGCATGGTGTAAATGATAGCCAACCCTTGGTATGGTCGCCACTCGCCATTCGCCATTCGCTACTCGCCCCTCTGGCTCAATGAATTATGAATTCGCTTCGCCAGAGAAAGAAATTGTTTTTTTTTTTTTTTTTCTCCGGTCTCCAGCCGGTTTTTATTTTGCGGCTGGGAAAAAGAATTATGTGCCGAAATGTTCTTAGCCATGTTCCGTCCAGACTTTCCTTCGCCGACGTTGCTGTTGTTGTTCTAGAGCCAGCGAGCTCTGACGGCAGTTTTCGCACTGCTGGAAAATTAATATTTGTACAAGTGGATTTTCAGCTCTATTTATCTGTTATTCCTTTTTTAGGCTGCCGCTAACCGCGAAAAGTTGATGACAAACTGCGCGAATTTTCAGAGGGACACGGAGAGAGTTCTTGAGTTGTTTCTTTTGCAAGTGACAGGAATTTAGTGTCCGTTTTACCCAAAGAGGCGCGCGACTGGCAAGTTTTTGTATTTATTTTTCGGCAAGAGGATTTTCCCTACTTAACTTTGCAAGGCAAGGAAAATAATGGTATATTGTATTTTGAATTTCGAGAGATTTATGACAATTCCGCTGAATGTTAACAATCATTTTTATACAAAAGCCAAACTATTTTTCCTAACCTGATCATTACCGTTACTCAAAAAATGAATTACGACATTGTGAAAGCAATGCCTTGATAAATATTTTAAATTCCTAAAAATGTACCCCGTCACATTAATGAAATATAATTATAATTGCCAAAAATCAAAGAATTTTTAAATTTAGAGTTTTCATACGACTTGCATAAAGCCAACATAGCTGCATCAGTGTGTGTATTTATTATTTATGCGACTGCTACGGATGATTTATGTTCGGTTATATTTGTCGACAGGCGACACATTGAAAGCGACAGAGAGAAAGCACCACTTTACATGTGTTTGGTTAAAAGTGTTTGCCCGTTTTTAAATACAAATATGCAGACAACAATGGCCGCAAAAGCGGGCGGCGGAGCCACGAACATGGCCAACAAACAAGCAAGCAACCAACAAACGAACAAGCAAACAGCCCAGCACCCAGACAAGCAGCCCATCGACATCGGCGACCAGAAATATTCACGAGCTTGTCGGGAGATACAACGGCATATGCAAAGGACCCCGGCCACGCCCAGTTCGAGGCTGTCCGCCCCGAATGTAAAATATCTCCTCTGCCTGCCGTTCAGAAAGTAATTTATATGCACTTACTCGTACATTGCGAGCCGAAGCCGAGCCAAGCGGGGCCGGAGCAGAGATGCCATTATCATAGCAGCTGAAAAACACCAACATTGCCATTCGCGAAGCCAAAGTTCAATAGTCTCGGACTTGAGCCAAAGGCGCCGATAAGGCTGCAAAGCCAATTCATCACTTTAAGTTTTACATCGTTCAAGGGGAAATTGAATCGGAATCTTAGAAGTTAGCGGCGGCATAGGGATGCAGAAGAAAACTTAAATATCCTGGGGAAAACCCACCCGAATGATGAGGTAAAAGTATACATAATCCCTAGTTGGTTGTATTTTGTTTTTATAATCAGTCTCAATATTCAACACAGAATATTTTTTAGGAAGACTAAACGTGTTTATACCCGGTACCCATAGGGTACAAGGGTATTATAAGTTAGTGCCAGTCGAGAATGTATGTAACAGGCAGAAGGAGGCATCTCCGACCCCATAAAGTATATTATTCTTGATCAGCATCACCAGCCGAGTCGATTTAGTCATGTCCGTCGGTCCGTCTGTCCGTCTGTCCGTCTGTCCGTCCGTCAGTCCGTGTGAAACAACAGATCTCAGAGACTATAAGAGCTAGAGTTACCGAATTTGGTGACAACATTGGAATCTGTTGCATGCAGATCAAGTTTGTTTTAAAATTTGGCCACGCCCACTTCCGCCCTCAAAAATCATAAAAAACGTTAAATAAGCTATACTTGTTATTTTTGAGTTAAAGTTAATAAACACAATAAATGAATATGATAGAGAGGACGTTTCCTGAAAATTTCAGTAAAATCGGATGATAAACATGGGAGATATTAGCAATAAGGTTAGAATTTTAACACATTCCCCTAAGGCACTGATTTTGCTGTTGCAATCTGTAGCCGACAGGTGGCGCATTCGAGCCTTGGCCAGGCGATATAATGGCGCCAACTGAAGAAGAAATGACAAAAGAATATAGCAAGAAATGACAAAAAATAACATAATTCATTTTTTGACGTCGATCGAGCGGGTTTTTATGTTTTCCTATAAAATGTATCATTCATATTTAAGTATGACATTAAATTGTTAAGGTCGGGAGCTAATTCGAGAGGCGATTTATTTAAAGAAGTATCGAAGTAGACTATTATAATGTATGTACAATTTTAAATTTCCTTTTAGTGTGAAGCGCAAACATTTAGGTACCGGGTATCTCACAGTCGAGCACAGTCGACTGTGGCTTTCTTACTTGTTTTTATTTATTAAGGTGTAGGTATATCGTAAACATCGGTTTCAACAAGATGTAATCTCATTGTGACGGTGTTAGCACAGTTCTCCCAAAGAAAAGACCAAATATTTATAGTCTGTTGATCATATAACCCTTCCCAAGAAAAAAAAAAAAAACTATGAAAATATTTTGTTTTTCCTGGCAAACACGTCTGGAAAAAAACCAATATGGACGAATTTCGACTAGCCCTAAGAGAAAAAAATATGAAAAACTTTTTTAAACAATACCAGCTTAATTAATTTTAAACCTACATAGGGTATTTTGTTTCTTATGTACATATGTATGTGAACCTCTTCTACCTGAAAAAATACAACTTCCAGAAAATTTCGACTGTCAAAAAAAAAAAAAAAACTGTTTTTTTATAAAAACCCACTCAATATTAAACCTAGGAAAGTCTAGTATCTTTTTATGAAAAATAGGTATGAAGAGGGATACCCGTATTTCTTGTCATTCAAATTGCATCCACCATTTCAATGATATGATTTTGTTACGTTTTTTGTCCAACAACGATTATCTCGAAAAGTATTGATGGTGACGGAATACAATATTAGTGTCATTAGTGTATTTTTATACCGAAAAAACAGGGGTGGCCGAGCTGACATGAAATGTCTCATATATTCATATTAAGAACTGATGTTTTGCATTCCAACAATAAAATAAAATATACCTATCTAATGCCTCGGTTTCTAGCACACTAGCACAGCTAAGCTATTTTCCAGCAAATAGATAACGCCGAAGAAAGGCCATCCTGAAACCCATATGCTTACAACCCATTGAGCAAATCTTTTCGGAGAAACCCAAACAAAACCAAAGTGAGACGGGACCAACGGGAGCCCGAGTACGAAACATAAACTATGCAATTTCAGCGTCTGCTTATGAGCAAAAAATATAGCCAGTTTAATGGGCCAGACCATATGAACCCGACCCCAAAGACAACGCGCCCCTTTCCCAGGACACACTACGCTTTACGAACCCTTTCAACGCACCAACGCATCTCGGCCGAAACTAAAAATCATAAAAAGCTAACTTTGCTGACCAACACAGGCCCAGTCCGAGGCACAGAAATTGGAAAGCATGAAAAGGCGAAAGAAATATCATAAAGCAAGCGATTTTTTAACAATAAAATAAGAGAAGAGAGCAACAAAAGGTACGGCTTCGCCCATTTTCCCACCCTCGGCCAATGAAGGCTGCCTTAACAACAGCACAGCTTGGCATTTAACATGGCCCATAAGACCAAATATAGAATGTCCAGGACCAAAAATAAATTACATGCCCATTATAGCCAACAGTCCGATTTTCGTAGATACACACAGGGCTCATGAACGCCATTTTTCCACCCCTTTCTTACGGCAAACACTTGGTCAGAACGTGATTTACCAAATTGGTGTTGCTGCAGGTCCAAATGGCGTGGGCCGTAACCGAAATCATATAAAATATGGCTAATACAATTCTTAATAGTCGATCCGATGGCAGCAACACAACAAGAGGATTTCCCAATAGCTCCTTTTTTCTTCGCTTTCTACATTTATTTAGGGCGACGATTCGGTAAGTCAGGAAAGTAAGCATAGTGAAGAATGGAGATGTGTTCCGAAGTAGGAGCGCTCTGAAGTAGGAGCAAAACGGGACTCCCGAAATAGAGCCTTCGGAGCGATTCGACAACTAATTTAGTGGTGCCCAAGCAATACAATGATATGAGGGAAATGCATAAATGGCAAGATTTAGCTTTAAATTTACAATTTGTCAGCACTGCTGGAATGTAAACGTTGTGCGTATTCTGACCGTTTATAGGCAGAGCGCCGGTAGAGAAATTTGCAGTCTCTCGAGTCGGAGCCATGGGCCACACTGGTTTAGATTGTGGGAAAGTAAAAGTTTATATGTAAGTGCTATTGCTATCAGTTTGCAAATGTATAACTAAATACAACCATGGAATTTGATTTGAAACTTGAATCTTTCTGAAATAATTAACAAGGGCAGAAACAGTCATCAGGCGCCGACGAAATAATTTTGGTCCTTCGAGCAGGACCAGTTTCTAGAAGATATCTGAATTTTGATAAAACTATTATTATTCATCATATTATACATCTAAAAAGTTGATCAATAAAAGTAATCCCTTCTGAATGATTAAGTTCCACATTATGTAATACTCGTACTAGTTCATACTCAAGACTATCAATAAATTACCCAAATATGTTCTGAAATTATCAAACAAAACCAAATTAACAATGAACTTAAAGTACAATAAATAAGCACACACGCACACAACCGTCACATACTATATACACATTATTACACATCGTTCAGGATAAATTCCAGTGAGCTGCACCAATAAATAAGAATCGTTTTCGGGGCGATTAACTTGGTAAGCTTGGTGGCCGTGGAGCAATGGGAGTGGCGGGGTGGTGGGTTAGCGGGGGCCAGGCCAATCCATTATATGTATGTTTGTGTATATGGGATTAACCCTAAATGTGCTATGGCAATTATTGCCAAGCGGATGACGCCGACTGCGACGCCGACTGCAGCTCTGGCTTGCCAACTTAATTTTTAGCGCAGACGGCAGCAACTTGACCCATATTTCCATTGAGCTGGCACCGCTCACCAGCACACTCTTAGCGCCTCTCGAAGCACATACACACACCGGGGCACCCCCCCTCACACAGACCACCCACCACCCACCACCGATACACCAATACGACCAGGCCAAACGGCCAACGGTTCCTATCCCACTGCACATTAGCGTACTGAAAACTGAAATTTTGTCGTCGAAGCGGCAAATGAGCTGGAAGCTGGTGGCGGGGATGAGGTGGAGCGTTGGGGAGGGAGGAGCGGTGGTGGTGAATGCTGCTAAATAAATATATATATATATGTACACATCAATCTATATAAATCTGTATGTACACGGAGGTATGTTGGTAACGAAAAACGAACGCAAAAGCGAAAACCGAACTGTGGGCAGTGTGAGGCTGGGAGGGGTTGGTTGGGCTTTGGGCGGGAGGCAAAGACGCTGCTCTGCGACGGCGCAAAAATAAATTAAGTAAAAATTAATGTCACAACAGACCAGGAACGCAATGGCAATGGCAACATTGGGAGCCCCAGCGATGCCTTGGCTTTTTTAAATGAATTTTATTAGGCAAATGAGCAGGGGCTGGCTTTCTTTCCCTTCTTCCGTGCTTTCCAAGCACAGCCGGTTTCTTCTAGCCCACCGCCTCGTGCATCCCTGTCCCAGCCCTGTCCCACATTTCCACGCATAAACAAACACTTAAAGAGCGTATACAGGGTGCCTCGGTTGCAAAATCAAATTAAGCGTTGCTGTTCTATTCTGCTCCCCAAAACCCCAACCTCCCGCCTTCCGCCCACCGAAGAGAGCCTCGCTCGCTCTTCGGCCTTGCTTTCTCTCTCTGGGAGTGGAGAGTGAAGAGTGCAGAGTGGAGAAAGTGCGTGCGTGAAAGCTCGATTTTGCTAAAATTTTAGCCCTGGATGCTGCTGGAAGTTCCACCTCCTTTGGCCCTCCCGAATGTTGTTGCCGTCTTTCAGGCACGCATAGACATTTTAATGTCAGACCCGTGCTGGCAGAAAAATAGGAAAAATCGACAGATATATATATAAATATATATACATCGCTATGGATATGGAGTGGGAGCACGGAACCAAAGAAGGCAGAGAAAGCTGAGCACAACTGCACGCAATTTCGTTCCGATTTCCACCGCTGTGGCAGTTGTGAGCGGCAAAATGCATTAAGATAGATGCCAGAGATAGCGCCTGAATATTGCATGCTATTAATGCTGGTAATGCAATAATGTCACGTTGTCGGCACTCAAAAGGCGGAAGGAGCGGAGGAGGAACAGGAGCAGGACATCCACACCGACTTCAATTTGTGGCAATTGTAATTACACTTTGTTGATTGCCTGCCAAAGGATTTTATTACGTGTTTGGCTACTGAGTATTTGACGCAGAAATACATAAGTAACAAAATGTACCTTTTTAAATCATGCCAAAGTTTTCTTCAAACGTAAATATTTTAATTAAATTTTACGAATAATTTTATTAAGTTATATCAATTTTAAGATTAAACAGATGTTATACAATGTAAACGTGAACAACTTTAGAGTGGATCTATAATTAAATCGAATTACTCTTTTCAACTTGACAAATTTCCATGAAATAAGCTTTTCGTGAGGCTATTTTTGTTATACAATTACAGCTTTCTATTGACCAGTTATTTGCAATTTGCAAATAAATCAACAATGAATCTGAAAATATTACAAGTTTATTGAAATTGCACAGATTTTGTGTCTCCCTTAAGCACTTGGTTTATGAACAACTTTAGTAAATGTAATGTCATAAAACGGTAACTGATGCTAATAATCGAAAATGCCAATTTTTGTATAATTTCTTGTTTTTGAGAAACTTACATAAACACACTATTAACACACACATTAAATACGTGTATATCAAATTCAACCCAATAAGCGTATTCAGTGTCATGACCATTCAGTCCTTGCACTGCGAAAGTGCGTTTAAAATTTGGTCCTTTGTCCGTGTTCGGAATTTCACAATATTCCTCCTCGCTGCCTAGCCTGATAAGCCATTAACACTAATTAGTACCGGCGCTTAAATAGCTGCAGCTGTGTTAGCTGCACCAGGCAGATAGTAATAGATACTAATACCTGCGGTGCTGCTCCTCGGCGATGATTATCGTCTGCAGGCGGTGATTCAGAGCCGAGCCGAAGCAGATTGCGTGCTGTAGACACGGCCACCCAACGCCCCTCGCTGCCCGCGAGGTAATTGACCAACATTTTCAATTAATTTTTGCTCCAATAAGCAGGCAGGCTTAGAGGCCTGTGGAGGGATGTACGACAGTCAAGGCAGCAGACGCCGCATAACCACCTATTTGGCACTCGCTTCGCAGGAAACATTTACATGGCCCCAGAATCAGAAACTTCGCTGCGGACGCACCACAGTTGAGTTATTCGCTGCGCAGCTGTTGGCCAAGTCCGCCCATTCCGCCCAGAAGGCGGCTTGTTGGCCAAGTCCTGGGGGCTGGGGAATATGCCACAAAATATGGCTGTGGAACCTTATATGGCAACTCGTTAACCTTCTTTTTAGCAGCTGGGATATTTATTTTTTTATGACTATATAGTTAAAGGCAGAGTGTCAAATGCGGAGCCGCCGAAGGGGAATGAGGAATGGAGGGCACACTTGGGCTTCCTTCAAGTTTTATGTCAGGTGTTAACCAGCCCATTAACAACTAGTTATATTAGGGTGCAACTCTTACAATTTCAATCAACTTAAAATTAAGCTATCAGGCCATATTTTTCATACTCTATCGGGAGTATTCAAATTTAAGTTTTCAAGACATATTAAATTGAATTCCTGAAGTAATGTATAGGGGAATCTCATAGGAATATTTTACAAACATCCTTCTAGCCTCTAGATCTCTCACCTATTAGCATGTACCAGTGAAACTTTAGCCAAAATAGCAGCAGTACAGTATTAAAATATAAGGTATTAAGTAATAATTTGTATTATTAAGTCAATATGCTTGGTAATGGTGCAATCCAAGAATCTAGCAGTTGAATGGAGCTTCCCGCTGCACGTAGTTTCTCGCTGAGAATATGCATGTAGTTTTAAGTTTTTATTAAATAAAATATGTAAGAGCAACACTTTAGCTTGCACTATAAAGTTAAAGCAAGCCAGAAAGTTTCGGAGCTCGAGTCGTTCGACTACTCTGTTCGTCCTCCTTTCAGCCACCATCAACCTCGCTCCTTGCGACTATCAACCGCATTTTCCAGAATGCCAGAATACCAGAATACACACCGACTTACTATATAGTCGCACGTATCTAAACTCTATATAGCACACACACAGGCACGCGGTGTAAGTGATTCCATGTGCATTAACTTAAATGCTTTGCGGACTGGGCACTTTGCTTTCTGAAAGGCAAAACTAAAATAAAATACAAAAAGCGAAAGAAAACTGTGGAGTGGAGGGAAAGGAAAAGCAGCGGAGCTGGGTGAAACGGCTTTTTCAAACGTTTAACGATTTTTTAGGTCAGCCACGAGCGCAGAAATATTTTAGCATAAAGTACGAATGCACAAACAAATATAAAATTTATGTAGGCGTGGGCTTCGGTTCATGAAAGTCAGACGACGCTCGCGAATATATAGTACAGTTCAGTTTATGAGAATTTCCCTTTGGAAGCTCGCAACTCTGCATCGCGAGACTTATTAACGTACTTCAGGATGTGCATCAGAGGAGCGAGTGCTGGCCACTACTTCCTCTAATTGCGGCATCTGCATGCGTTGGTAGAAGCGCGGCCTTGCCGCATAAGCTTTTGAATACCTGAAATCAAAATAGCCCCTATTTTGCGACACATACGTATTCAAGCATTGGCATTAACAGAGGTGCGAGATTATTTGCTGAATATTTGTTTAGCACCGAAACAAAATTCTGCGGATAAATTTAACCAACTCTGCGGCTAAAGTGCGCCAACCCACATTCTTTGGTTGCATTTACTGTAACGGCAGTATAAGCTTCGTAGCGCATTGCGTTTTCTTACTGCTATACAGTAAATTCAACCAGCTACATACATACAGATGAAATAAGCTGAATACAAAAATTAACTATTTTCCTGTTGGTTGCAGAAGGGTATCCTGAGAAATTGTGTTGTTTTTGTAATACAGCCACTTAACACAATAAAGTTGTAATGCCAAAAAGCATAAAGTATTTTGTTGTACTGTTGCAGTAGTGACTTACTACTTCCGCGGTAGTGGAAACTATCTAACAGTTGGACGGCAACCATCACTACAGTCACAACAGTCCGCGAAACAACAACAGAAAACACACCTAAACTTGTACGTAAGATCTACTGTAAATGGAGTCAAATATACTGTCATCCAGTCACAACGTTAAACAACAAAATACATTTACCGCAGTTCTACTGTAAATCAAAATCAGGTTTTGATAAATTCAACCAACAAGCATTTTTTCTGTGTAGTAAACAAAAAAGATGGAAAAGTCAAAGATTGGGTGTCCTTCTTCACTGAGCATCATAGCTCGGCATCAGCACAAAAGGAGCTCTCCGATTTTGCAAATCCATTTTCAGTAAATTTTTTCGCTTGGCGTTGCCACCTTATTAAAACATCATATCACGTGTTTCCTGGGTTAGCGATTACACAAAATGGTGTTTATGGCCTTCCCTTTTTCCCCAATTCATAAAAAATTCATAAAGGGAATCCATTAATTCATAAACATATTTATCAATGTCATGCCAATTGATTTTCGTATAGTTTTACAACTATCGATTGTGTTGCCATCACTATTCTACAATTAAAGGGGCTCGGAGCACGGCTTGCAAAATGACGAGGCTGCTGAAAAGCTGCGTTTCGTGATTATTGCACATATGGCACGCACTGCTACATCCCTCTCTTTCGACGGGTCTCGCGCCCTCTCTGTCTCTGCACCGCACTGGCTGTCCCTCTCTCTCTCCCTCTCTCTTTGGGGCTGTAAATAATTTCAAAGTCTGCGTTCCATTGAGAAAAATAGGTCAGCAGTGTTGTTGCTGCCGTTAAACTGGGCGTGACGGCAAAAGTGGCGAGCTGAAGTTGCATTCGCCACGCCCACGTCCCGCTCCCAGATCCCCTTGAGCTCCCTCGGAAATTCCCCCAAGGAGCTCTTTCAGCATAAGGTGGCTACTAGCAACGTGTAGCCCTAAAATTCAGCCGAGCTCCGCATGCTTTTCACTCGCTCCCCGCCCAATTAGGTGGGCGTGGCATACATCTCTACACATGAATTGCACAGGATCAACTAGTGGTTAATATTTGATGGCTGCTGTTTGCGTTTTATTTCCGTGCAGCAGCACCAGGACTGCAACAACTGCATCCGAGCTAACCTGCAGCGACCTACTTTCCGACAATGCATTATTGCAGAATCTGCAGAGCGAAAAGGGGCTGGGATTTTGGGGGCAAAGTGCTATTCGAGAGCTGCATCAACAAGTACACACTGAATAATTTGCAGACCGCGCGCCAAGAAGAGATGGGAAATGAGTGAGAGCTCCGGCTTGTTGAATCTACTTTATTTCTGCGTGGCACTGCCCGTAAAAAAAGTGGCAAACATAAACGCGATTCCAAGAGTACTATATTACCCCCTCCAGCCAGGCAGAACAGATCCACAGGTCTATATCTTAGTTGATTGAAGTGAAATTACAAAGAGCCAAGGAAATTAAAGAATACATAAATTGAAAATATCATGACCGAAGTAGTTCTTTAGCTAAAATATTTTAAGCAACTTGAGACACCTACATACATATGTACAAATAACGTTAAAATCTGGCAATAAACTGCGAATTCCAACGTTTAAATGTGATTCAAGAAATATCATATTAAATTTATATCACAAAACTGCCATGCTCTTTTAGACACTTACACCCTTTATCGGGCAGTATAACTACATACTTCAAATGGTTTTTAAATATTTTCCATTATTAATTCCCAAGCATCAAGTAGATCAACCAAAAAGCGATTAATCCCTTAAAATCAGAGCTAGGAAGAGGAGGTCACATCACGTATAAAATACAGTCGAAAGATCCGCTTGGTTAGGCTTTTTCTTTTGAACATATGTATATGTATGTATCAAATAAAAACACCTCTTAACGAGGTGAGATTAAAGTGACGATGGCACCTTCAACTTTAAAAGTTTCTGATATCAAATTTTGTGGCGATTAATAGTAACGTTAACAAAAATAAATTACAAATAATTCAACTAGTTTCTAATTCGGCACGCTGCTCTTTAGTTTCAAGGTTAGGTATTTTACAGCTTAATGCCGAAACTAGATTACGTTACTATTAATCGTCCCAAAATTTGATATCAGATTTGAAGTTGAAGGTGCCATCGTCACTTTAATCTCACCTCGTTAAGAGGTGTTTTTATTTGATATAAGAAGTTTTTAAAATGACATATGTATGTATGTAGATACACAGGTCTCCCATTGTTGTAATAAGTTTTTGTTTAAAACTCAATTGGGAAAAATTAACAAAAACGAGAAAGAAAGCTAACTTCGGTAAACCGAAGTTGGTATACCCTTGCAGTCTGCGATTGGATCATTGAAAATCGAACCATTTAAGTAATGTTGAAAAAACATCGAATTTCGTACATTTTACATGTAGAATTTTACATTTTCATATAAATCAACCGATCGCTTCTATGGCAGCTATATGATATAGTGGTCCGATCTTAATGAAATTAAAACCGTAATTCTAGAACCATAAAAAACTGCTATATCTCAAAATTTATAGAAATACGTTGAAAAACAGAGAAGTTAAAATTTTGTTTACATTAATTTCGCCATCATTCCTATGGCAGCTATAGGATATAGTAGTCCGATTTCAGTCGTTCCGACATATATACTGCGTGCTATAGAAATAAGACTATTTCAGCTCGATAGCTCAAAAACTGAGAGAATAGTGTAGAAACCGACAGACGGACTGACGGACAGACAGACGGACATGGCTAGATCGACTCGTCTGGTGATGCTGATCAAGAATATATATACTTTATGGGGACGGAGATGCCTCCTTCACTGCGTTGCAAACATCTGGTCAAAATTATAATACCCTCAGCTGTTGAGAACCTGCGTCGAGTTGCAGGGCGGCGGTAAAATGTGGTGTGCAAAACGTGGTTTTCTTGCGCTTTGGGGACTCGTTTAATACCTTAAGGCCATTAAACTGGGAGTCCATCGCCATGAGCACCTCAATAGTTTTACGAAAACTAACAAGTAGCTCTTTGAGACCATTTTTGGTTTGCCGCATAAATACCATCATTTCCCTTTCAACATCGCGACAAGCTTCACAGTAATAGTAATAATGACCCTATTATCGGTTGCTGCCTTTGTAATAATGTTGTGCACGCCAAGTTCATTGATTTCACAGGCCTGGCGGCCGAAATTATTAAAAGCACAAAGGACTGCTTTTAATAATTTCGGCCGCCAGGCCTGTGAAATCAATGAACTTGGCGTGCACAACATTATTACAAAGGCAGCAACCGATAATAGGGTCATTATTAGAAATAACCTTTTTGCAGGTTTTAGTTAAGCAGACAATATTGTAGAACATTTTAGTGACTTACCATTGTACCAATAAGAAGTTACGAGAAAATAAGAGTAGTTACGTGCACTAAGAGAGAGAGAGAGCGAGCAAGAGAGCGAGCTTAATCCGTCAAGCTGTAATATCGGCGTAACGGATAAAGCAAATATGTAGAATGCGGATGCAAAATGAAGATCAGCAATCGCTGCACCAAAACTAATTTGCAAATAATATAGTTATTAATACACAAACAAAAACATCTGCATGCACACGCGAAGTGAAACGGTGAATTATTATTGACACAAGATAGAAGTTTTAAATAGAACCCCGGTGGTTTATAGCAAGGAATTAACACAAATACGAGGCGCAAAACAGAAACACGACCGTTCATTTTGAAAGAGAAAACGATAAAAAAAAAACAGGCTAAAAGAAATATTGCCAACTCGTTCTATCGAAAGAAGAGGCAAGTAAGAAAGAAAATGGATATGTATGTACTTGAATTTTGTAGTGAATTGAATTTTGTGTAAGAGAGGAGAAAAAACCATCAAATGTATAATTCAAGTTTCAACTAGCATTGTCCGACTTATTATTCGTACTCAAGAAAATTATCTTGATTTAACAAATAATATAATTTTCAAGAAAATAACTATTCCATTTATAGTTTTAATATTCCTCTTTCTTTCAATCCAAAAGCGGCAAGCAGAAAAATATTTCTGCTTATGCAAGAACGGAAAAGGTTAAAATCCTTAGTGAAGCCCAAATCAACTTTTATTTTATTTTTATACCCGGTACCCATAGGGTACAAGGGTATTATAAGTTAGTGCCAACCGGGAATGTATGTAACAGGCAGAAGGAGAAATCTCCGACCCTATAAATAATATATATTCTTAATCCGCGTCACCAGCCGAGTTGATTTAGCCATGTCCGACTGTCCGTCTGTCCGTGTTGGTAAACTGATCTCAGAGACTATAAAAGCTAGAGTTGCCAAATTTGGTGACAACATTGGAATCTGTTACACGCAGATCAAGTTTGTTTTAAAATTTGGCCATGCCCACTTCCGACCTCAAAAATCATAAAAAACGTAAAATAATCTATAGTCGTTATTTTCGGGTTAAAGTTAATAGATAAAATAAATAAATAAAATAAAATATACGTTTCCTGAAAATTTCAGTAAAGTCGGATGATAAACATGGGAGATATTAGCAATAAGGTTAGAATTTAAACACACCGCCCTAAAGCACTGCTGTTGCAATCTGTAGCCGACAGGTGGTGCATTCGAGCCTTGGCCACGCGATATAATGGCGCCACTGCAGAAGAATATAGCAAGAAATGTCATAATTCATTTTTTGACACCGATCGAGCGGGTTTTATGTGTTCCTATAAAATGTATCATTCATATTTAAGTATGACATTATAGTGTTTAGGTCGGGAGCTAATTCGAGAGGGGATTTATTTTAAGAAGTATCGAAGTAGACTATTATAATGTACGTGTATGTACAATTTTAAATTGCCTTTTAGTGTGAAGTGCAAACGTTTAGGTACCGGGTATCTCACAGTCGAGCACAGTCGACTGTAGCTTTCTTACTTGTTTTTAATGATATTATCCTACATTTATAATTTTGTTTTTATTCGGTAATTTGTTTATTTTACTTTTTTACTTAATGCGTAATATGTAAATTGACGTGAGCCAATTAGATTTGCAGCAACTTTGCAGTCGAAATATATTTGTTACATTTTTAATTTTAATTAATAATTTAATGCTAAATAAAAACAAAAAAAAAGAAACATTAAAAAAAAAACAGTAATGTTTCTAACCCGGCCACTGTTCGAACCCACGACCCATTGCGCGACCTACGCAGCCTGCTATTGCTTCGTTTTAGGGCCTGCGTTAAAATTGTTAATATTTTCCATGTTTATCATTCGACTTTACTCAAATTTTTAGAAAACGTCCGGACAAACTTATTTATTTAAGATCAAAATTAAAATTAGTGAGCTGGTCAAATTTTGTAGAGTTCTGTCCCCAACATTTGTGGGTCTAGCTATTGTCTTTTCAGTGGTTGGTCGAAGTCTGTTGTGAAGCAAAAACGTATAGACACAAGAGCACAAGACACAAGAACAACACTAGATCTCTCTCTACATCTCTTCTGGTGGTACAAATCAAGAATATTCATATGTATACTTTACAGGGTGAAAAGTTAAGTCATTAGGAACCTTCAAGTTAAATTTTTTGAGCAACAGAGATACTTGAAAAAGTGAAATTGTTTTTGTTGCTGCGTGCCAACTTCCAAAGCTCAGTTTCGACAATATTAAACAAAAAGCATCTCCAGCTTCTTGAGTTACAACTTTAACCCCGCCTTCATCCGTTTAATTGTGTCACAGGATTTTAGTAAATAGAACAAAAAAATTTAGAAATATCAGACTAAAAACTATGAAAATAGCCATCAGCGTGGGGTGCTTAAGGTACCTATTTTTAAATTCGTTTATAATATTTGTTGGTAGTTTACTTTTTCACCAGCTAGTTTCTCAAGACTGCTCGCAAGCACTTTTTATTTTCAGAGCTAAAACAATTTTAGCAAAGCAACAAATAATAAATAAATAACTTAGCAGCAAAACAGCAACTATGCGAAAATAAAATAAGAACCCGGGAAGGGGCGGAAGATAAGGCAGAAGGAAAAGCAGGGGCAAGCTAGTTCGGCGAGTTGAGTCAAGATGAGTTGAGCCAGGCCATGTCCTTGGGCAACTTCCCACGCAAGGATGTTGCCCAGCAAAGGTTACCCCATCACACTGGCACACTGCCACACGCACACACAGATATGCGCGAAAGCAATCAAAGAGAATGGCTGAGGCAAACACACAGATAGAGGGATACAGACACACTCCAGAAGAGAGAGGAGAAAACAACATAAAAATTAAAGAAGCTTTAAGTATTCCCTCTGTTGTTGTTGTTGTTGTTGTTATTATTGTTATTGTTCCTGCAAGGGGCTGGCGACGCACGGGGGAATGGTTATTGGTTTGGCCGCCCTGCCTCTTCTCCTTGCCTCATCTCGTCCTTTATCCATAGAATTGGAATGCTACATTGTTCGCTCTCACGCACTTTCTCTGCTCTCTCTTCATTGCTCTTTCCCTTACTCTCTCATTGCTCGGACTATCTCTGCGTTGGAATTTCCCAGCTCTGAGCACTCAGTTCCTAGCTCTCAGTTCTCAGTTCCCGGCTCTGCTCTCAGTGTTTGCCTTAAAGCTCTGCTCGGTGTCCTGTGTCCTGAGTCCTGAGTCCTGTGTGCGAGGCCCGTATTAATGTGCAGCGATTATGACCAAAGATCTATAGTCCGCTTCGGGATACACCTCGCACAGGAAAAGTTACAAACACAGATACAGACACACAAGGGAGTTCGAATATTTAAAACATATTAATATAAACACTCGAATGTAAGCTTCTGGCTTTAAGACAAATCTTCTCTTATGTTAGTTAGCAATGGTCTCAGGGAAGGATAGCTTATAGTTTTCTCCTAAAAATATGTCCTTATATTGAATTTCTCTGCCCGTTCGCTATTCAAACATTCATCCTAACAGGATTAGCGAATAGATTAAAACTCAGCGAATTTGCCAAGTGTGGTTTGTGTGTCATTTTAAGAATTCCTTGTCGGAATAAAATTTTTATCCCATATTTTACCATCTTAGTTAATTATATTTCGCTTAGAAGAAAATTGTATTATTTAAATTTCGCCTATAATTCTAAAAACCTTAAATGTTGTACAGTGTTTTGTTAGCGCTTTGAATTTATCTCTTTATGTTGTGGCTCTAAGTTACCCTGCCCGAATGATAGTTTATGAATTTTTCATGATATATGTATGGCAGTAATCGGGGTATGAGTGCATATTACTGCTAAGGGAGTACCGAGCTAAAAGCGCGGCTAAATGAAGTAAAATGTGACATAAACTGTTTAAATTTCTTAGCCAGATTATTATT
Source organism: Drosophila rufa (assembly GCA_018153105.1). Taxonomy (NCBI): domain Eukaryota; kingdom Metazoa; phylum Arthropoda; class Insecta; order Diptera; family Drosophilidae; genus Drosophila; species Drosophila rufa. The sequence continues at coordinate 1,932,310 of JAECXS010000149.1, read as the reverse complement.
TTTTTAATCTCGCAGATGCAAGATTTATGCATTTTTTTCTCATTCTGAATTAATTCAATTAATGATTCTTTTATTTTGATGTTAAGTTTTAAAGAACTTCTTATACAAAAAATAGAGTCTATAATATATAAGGAAAGATGCTTAATAAAAATTACAGTTAAAGTTATCTTCTTGACATAAAAACATAAATTTAGGAGAAAAATTGTAAAATTGAATAAGTTTAGTAGAAATTGTTGTTTTAACTTTTATTTATTTAAATTGTAAAATTTAATAAGTTTAGTAGAAATTGTAGTCTTAACTCTTATTATTTATTCACACACGTTAAATGACTCTAAAATTAACAATCCAAGATGATCTAACACAGCCCAAAGGTAGAGGGAACCACCTCCTGGGAGCCACCTCATGGCACCCACTCGTCCACGTCGACGGTTTTTTGGGAATACTGGCACTCCATCTCCTTGTTGGCACCCTCTGTCCGCTCCCGTCGGTACCGCTTCCCACCGATCAATCCCACTATCAAGAGCACAAAGAGGACTCCACTGGCCACCCCGATGATGGGAATGGTCCAGGGGTTCAACTCGTCCTCGTCGTCGGTGGCTTGGTTCAGGCCCAATATTTGGTCGAACAAGGTGCGCTGGCAGCTGAGTGAACCACCCGCCACGCTGGCTTCGTCCGCCACATATCCCTTCGAGCAATTGCAGATGCCGGATTCCAGGCAGGTTTGGTGTGGACCGCAGCCGGTCTTAGCGCAGGACGCCTCGTTGCTCTCGAACTGCTTTTCCCGACAGTCGCCTTGGAACAATACGAAGTTTTCGGGGCACTCTAGGGCGGTGAAGGCCGCCGTGGAACTAGTAAACTCTATGCTCTCCTCCGAGCCCTCCTCCGAGATGGATTCCGCGCTCACCTCTGCGCAGCGCTCCTCTGCCTTGTCCCAGCGATATCCTGCGTTGCATGAGCAGCGCTCAACGCCGACGCACTTGCCGTTCATACAACCGGCTCCCACCTGGCAGATGGGCACGCAGTCGCCGCTCACCCCGTCCCCGGCTGGCTTCAGCTGGGTGTAGCCCTCGCGGCAGGCACAAGTGTTGGGGGCCACGCACTGGGCGCCCGGGTGACAGGGAGCCTGACAGATGGGCTCGCAGTAGTGGCCGCCGTCCTGGTGGTGGTTTCTGGCCGAGACGTAGCCTGCGATACACTCGCAGCGGTCGGGGGCGGCACAGCTAGCGTGGGCGGGGCAGGCACGACTGCAGACCGGCTCGCACAGGCCCGAGTCCACCTGCAGGAAGCCCGGGCAGCACTCCCTGACCAGCCGCTGGGTCTCCTGAACCTCCTCCGAGTCGTAGGTCTCCGTGGTCTTCTCGGCCTTCTTCCAGATCTTCCACTTTGACTGGGGTTTCACAATGGTCCGCTGCTTGGTCACGGGCACCGTGGTGCGAACCGTCTCGTTCCTCTCGCAGTAATTATCCCGCAGGGCAGCCACCAAGGCAGGGCTCAGCAGCAGAACCAGGGTCCAGATTGATTTCATCGTCACTACGCTGGCTTGTGCGATCGCAACCACAGTTGGCACAGGACTGAACTCAGGCAGCAGACAGCGCTGGCTTGAGAGCTATCCGAGCGGGACCCGAGGGGAGAGTGCTGGCAGGCAGGCGGTCTGGCAGGCAGATAGGTCACAACAACATCCGCAGATAGATAAACATTCTGCTGGCCGCACCGAGAGAAAATGATGGGTATTTCTGCAGTCGAGGTGGAAAGTATCTTTGCAAAGATTGCAGAAGGTACTAACATCTTTTTTAATGTGTAAATCGCTATAGCATCTACAGATTTCTCTATGGATTTGTATTAATTTCTCTATGGATTTGTATTAAATAAATGTAATTTCAATCAAATTCATTTAGCTTCATCTTTCTCCTGTTACTTTGTTTTTTTCAGTGTTTTGATCTCAGAGTGTTACCATATCTGAGCCGCTGCCAAAGGTCACCCCCGGATTAACGAGACAATGCCGGGTTGGTCCGATTTAAGGCCTCCCTCGGTTTATCGCAGTGCCCTCTATGCAGTCCGCTGCCACTATCATAATACCCGATTCATAAGTTGCCCGCATAAAGACACTGATAAGGTCGGAAACAACATAAAGATGCAATTGTTTTCCATTGAGAATCGGTAAAATGACTCACAGAGAGCGGAACCAAATGGTAAGATATGCTTGCATTTTTACTTCACAATTTCCTTTACAGCTAATAATAATAATAACTAATTTTGAGTGTTTTATCAGTGCATTTTTTATAGATTCTATCGCTCTTCATAGCTGTATATATATTTTCTACCTAACACTGGTTATTTTTCCGTTTGGTCTTCAAATATATTTCCTTTTATTTTCTTGACAGATTCTTTTTTTGGTACCTGCTCATCCGGAATTTTACCTGACTCGTTTTTAAAACAAAACAAAACTCTAAGATCACCTTGAAGTATGTATTTTGGTTAGGAACTGTACGAAACGATTTCCATCCAATACTAAGAACATGTGTATTTTTCTTACTCTGTAAATTACTATTAATAATTAGTTCTCGAAGCTAACAATACATAAAATACATTTTTGTTATATATAGAACAATGATAGAAAAATATTAATCATTTTAATTTAAAGGTTTTTCCACGTAAATTACCAATTCGACTAGCGACTCATTCACAGCTTTGAGAACCGAAAAAAACCCAACAGAATTTGGACAAAAACTCAGAAGTGCCATTCTAAGATTAATTACGTTAATCCCAGAATTGAAAGTGTTTGAATTAATAAATCAAAAGGCTTTTAATTATAATTAGAATGCCATCTTAGTCTGTCAAACCATTAGCTCCAATGAAATGCCTTCACAAAGACTTTAAAAGGTCATTTATTAGCAGAGTAGCTGTGCCCTTGCAGGCACAATTCAATTTAGTAGGATGAAACACATAAATGTTTCAACCACTTATATATGTTCTAGCCCGCAGGATGCTTGACGTCATTGGACTGGTAACGGTTACACATTTGTTACTTTTGTCACGCTCGTTCCAAGTCGGCATCTCTGGAACCCTGTTTTGCGGGGCACATCGACACTCGCATTCATATTCCCGGCGAACCCGAAAAGAGGAGCGCTCTCAGAGTCATACGAGTGTTCGTACATATACTATGTGGGCAACGCAACTGTCAGTGCAGGAGCAGGAGCAGGAGCAAGAACAGGCGACGTATAGGGCACGTATCCTGGGCCGCAGGATGCCCCTTCCTCTCGTCCCACCAGGCCGCCTTTATGGAACATATGAACGGATGAATGACAGCTGACATAGAGACAAAAGTGTGTGTGACACAGTCACATTCTAATCTAAAATAATTGAATTGAAGTCAGATTGCAACTGATGCCTGGCTTTGCCTGTGTGTATCTCACAGATACAGATACGGATACAGATACGGCACGGAGAGAGTCCTTTGAGATTGTGTGCTGGGTGTCCTGGGTGTGCAGAGTGTAACTGTTGGATAACAGATAAACGGCAAACTTGTCGTCGCCGGCATGTGTCACTGGCAGTCGGCCCGTATCTGTGTATCGGCTCGTATTTGTATCTGCCGGCGGCGTAAATTTGTATCTGTACACTCGTTTTTAAGTAAGTCAGATCGTAAAGGCATGCACTTATTTTATTATTATTTGGCCTATATACATTTTTCCGTATTAAAGTACCCTTTCTAGCATTCTTAACATAAGTCAAGGCAAGTAAACTAGGTTAACCAAGTTCAAAACGACGTGTGTTTTTTTAAGTGTAGCTCGGCGGTTGCAGACATTACATAGGCGAAGCGCCGCATAAGATAATTAATGGTTCGCTAGGTCTCGCTAACTGGATTTCGGTTTGGCATTGCCTGCAGCGCAGCGCTACCCCCAGCGAAGAAGTCTACCTCCCTTCGGCGCTGGCCGAGATTTCTCACGTCGGCAACTGCAATTAGGCTCAGGGACTAGTCAAAGTTCTGGGCCCTGAGTTATTGCCCCGACTTCGGCTGCGATTCGCGACTCGCTAATTGCCGGCCATAAATTTGCATTATCTCACGTAGGTTAACCTCCGCAAAGGCATTCAAGCCAGTCCCACCCCGTCCTGTTACGTCCTGAAGCGTCCCTTTCGCTCAACTGGTAAATTATCTAAGTTGCTGGCGGCCCCAAAAACTTTGGCCCCTGCCCATGTGACATCTGCTGCTCAAATGCACAAGCACGTAGCTGCCTCTGGAATCAGTTTGGGCCCGAGTTAAGCCAAGGTGCCTTAATGGGGATGGGACTCCCCTACCCCTGCCATGGACAGTTTAACTGGCAGCATGTTAAGGTATTTCATGGCTAAGCCTCTCTCCTCACCTGAGCGCCCACCTCCAGCTCTCCGAGGAGTAAAAGTTTTGGTCGCACGAAACTTTTCTGCTCCCAAATGATACGACAATAATTTTAATTATAGATTAGCAGACAAATCCTCGAATAAGCACTAAAATTCCTTAAATTATGGGACTCGAGCAAGATGATTTTCTAAAGGTAACTGTTATACATATGAACTCCATTTGGTCGGTCCAATCTATGATTTTATGACACGGTAAGTACTTGACAAAGAAAAGCTTGAGAAATTAAAAGAAAAATTTAAAGTTATAGTTCTCTATCTGGTACAAGCAAGCTAATAAATTTAAATTAATTAATTAATATATACATATACTGTAAGCATTTATTTTATAATTATGTAAATATTGATAACCAGATGAATGCCAAACTACAACTAAGTTGTAGTTACCCTGCAGTACCTGTCATCAACGTTTCATCAAAGATTTATCAACATTTCATCGATGATTCATCAACTTCGTTGTTGATCATGAATCATCGATGAAATTCCATACAAACTGTTGATGAAATTAACATGGGCATGTCCTAGGCTGTCATCAGTGACAAATTAATCAATGATTCATCGATGATTCATCATCCTTTCATCAACATTTCATCGATGATTCGTCAACAATTTCATCAACATTTCATCAACGTTTCATCAACATTTCGTCGATGAATCATCAACATAATTTTTGAAGAGAGAAATTGAACGAGAGAGAATTGAGAGCGAGAGAATCGGTTTTGACGCGATTGAACGAGAGCGTCGGTTCGGCCGAAGCGGAAGTCGGCGTTGTTGTTGATGAAACGTTGATGACAACGGCCTATTGATGACAACTGGTACTGCAGGTTATAGTCTCTGAGGTCTGTTGTTTTAGACGGACAGAAAGGCGGACATTAATAACTGGAGATCCTCATCAAGGATACATCTACTTTATTTGGCCGGAGATGGTGCCTTGTACCCCATGGGTATCTGGTATATAAAATAATCAATGGATTAGGTATGTCAACAACAAAAACATCTAAATTATAACATAAGAAATAAGACATAAATAATGAATAAAATATATAGATATATATTCAACTATTCCTATCTGTATATATTACCAGCCCCAGGCCTGGCCTAGTTACGTCCGAATTAAGTCGACAACGAAAAAAAGACACTGAGAATAGTTAACCTTAAATCTCTTTTTCATTCGCGACGAGAAGGTTAATAGAACAAGCGCAGCCATCTAGGGGGAAGAGTCCAACTAAAAGTAAGCATTGTTTTTCAGCTTTTGTGCGTTGGACTGCCAGCTGCCAGTTGTCCCAACTGCAAAAAGCTAAGGGAAAAAAAACTAAAAATAAAAATAAAAAGGGCATGAAGAGGCGGCAGGGGCGGCACACGTGAGAAACTTTGCAAATGGAAAAGTGAAACTGCTTCGCCGGCTGTGATTAAAAAGCAGCGACGCTATTTGTTGTAGATACACACACTATTCTGTATATACCGTATATAATTTGGTTCAGGGGCTCCGCATTTCTCAGCTGCGGCCATTTTCATCCGCTGCAAAGTTTAAGGTCCTTCATACATAAATAAGCAGTAGGCAAAGCGGCGTCGCCTCAAAGTATGGCGGCAAACTGCGGAGGCAAAGGCAACGGCAACGGCAACAACTAAGCGGACATGACACCCACTAGAAGAGCGCACTTCAAAAATGGCCAGCAACACAACGGCAACGGCAACGGCAGCCAGGACACTCATCAACAACGAGCCAAACAAGGGCGATAAAAACAAGCGCAACAAGGACTCTGAAACCCGAGACTCCGAGTCCAACATGACACATCGTCATCACACACGAGCGCCACGTAACAGTTGCCGAGATCCTGGCAACGCCTATGTCACTGTGTGAGTAGGCGAAGGCAGAGAGGCTGTTCGCCTGTGTGCGTGTCCTTTGAGCATGCAGTGTGGCAGTGTGGCAGTCAGTCAGGGCTGCTGGGACATAATTAAGGACATCGCCGGCCAAAGCGAAGGCAACAATGTGAGCGACGCGAAGTGAATTACTTTTGGCCATACTCTACTAGAACGGCAGGTCGTGGTCTCGGACTGTGTGCCTGTGGCCTTTTACTTTCCTAAATTTTTTTAAATGAATTCGCCTCTAAAGAGATTTATATTAACTATAGAGTAAGAGGTAAATTTATAAAATACAGATTTATTACAATTTCTTTGCCTATCACTGAAAGACTGGAAAGAGATTTTATGCATTCGGGAAAATATATGTACTATATGTAGAGGTTCACATAGAACCAGTGATTTTGAGTTTACGCCATCATATCTACGTCCAGCTGACTCGATTTTGTTAATCACTAAAATGTATGGGTAACATTGCATATGCGGATTAAATATCAACAGAAATCGTACCCCAACTTTGAACCATTTTCCTTCCTTTCTCCAATCCTTCCACGATATATGCCCCATGCACTTGTTTTAGTCACCTCGCTGCCTTGATGTTTGCGATTGTATTTGCTGATGAGCACGGAGTGTGTCTGTGCTGAAGTCTGCATGAATGAATGAGGAAAAGAAATGGCTGAGGATGCTGCCTGGGCCTCAGAAAGGGTGGTGGCTATGGGGGTGGGAGTGGTTCTTGGTCGGAGCTGTGTCGTGGAAGACAAAGCCTCAAATGGGCATAATGAGCGTAAGGAGGTGGCAGGCCAAAGGAACTCTTGGGCGCAGTCAGCTCGTGACAATGCAGCATGAACTGTGTCATATTATTAATGAAAAAGAGCCGGGCCAAATGAGCAGCCAGTGCAAATTATGAAAACAAAACTGGATGCCACAGTCCCTTCTATATGCAACAGCCTCTGTCAAATGCGTACTTGCGGCTGAGTGTTTGCCTTCCGAAAATGAAAATTAAAATCAAGTCCAAGCCCGAAACCGAAACCGAAGCCGCGGCACCGGAGCAAATATAACGTCGACGGAGCGAGCGTCAAGTTATTTATTTGGCAATTGTGCGCTGCCCTTATTGTCCTCCGAGTGGGTGCTGCTTTGTTTGCTCTTGGGCATTGCTCTTGCTCACGGCCGCCCACCCGGCGGGGCACGGGCACCCACCAGTCCACCGCCTCCTTCTCCACCCGGTCACTTAGCCACCCACTCACTCGCCAGCTGTGTGTTTGAATGTGTCGGTGTGGTCGTCGAAAGGTCAATGGAACAATTTTAAAATGCTAGCCCGAGAAATAAAACAAAAAGCAAATCAAGTCCAGCAGCGTGCACGGGGACGTTCACTGAAACCTCGTGGGGTGCGGGCGAATCGAAAATAATGCCTGCTGTTATGGGCTTTGTTTTGCGAGGGTTCATCCACATTTTCTGTGATTATGGTGAGTTTTCGACCGTGTATCATCAGAAATATTTCAAATACAGTCCTGGCGAGATCGAAAAATTTTGAAGCCAAACAAAAGGTAAAAAGAAAGGACTTCGTTTTAATGATAAATTATATATATGAGTATATATCTGAGTAGGAAGTAGAGTAAAAGCCATAAATCAACATATTTTTTTGAGAAGTACATAATGAGTGTTCGAAAAAAAAACTTTGTAAATGCTTTTCTGTACTGTTTTTAATATTCAGATTTTAAATACCTAATTCAAACATATCTTAAGTATTTCAAATGTATTATTTATACCTATCCAACCGAAACCTTCTAGTCTCTACTCCCAAAAATAAATATAGCTTATCGGGGGTGCCCCAGAAGTCAAATCAGTGTAAAGTGTTCCTAAAAGTATGCAATAAATAATTTAAGGCGACAAATTCATTGGAAATGTATTTTTTTCGATGACACATTTTGTAGCTTATTTCTATAGACATTTTAAAGTGATTTCAAAACACTAGTAATTTCTGAATCACTCCGTCTGTCCGTCTGTCTGTCTGTCCGTCTGTCGGTTTCTACGCGAACTAGTCTCTCAGTTTTTGAGCTATCGGGCTGAAATTTTCAGCATAGTCTTATTTCCTTAGCACGCAGTATATATGTCGGAACGACCGAAATCGGATTACTATATCCTATAGCTGCCATAGGAATGATGGCGAAATTAATGTAAAAAAAATTGTAACTTCTCTGTTTTTCAACGTATTTCTATAAATTTTGAGATATAGCAGTTTTTTATGCATCTAGAATTACGGTTTTAATTTCATTAGGATCGGACCACTATATCATAGTGGTTACCGGTCGGTTTACCGAAGTTAGCTTTCTTTCTCGTTTTTGGTATTTGTATAGTTGCTTATACGGATATGCATAGGTTTGTGTATTTCGAATTTATTTGATGTATGGGACTTACCTTTGAATTCCTTCCCAGTTGGTTCAGAATCTGTTTGATCGATCGTTTATTTTGTAAATATTAAATTTTTTGTGTTGCGTATTAAGCTTGTTTTCGGTTTGCTTCGTATAGTATTATAATTATATCAAATACTTTATCAAATCGGTCTCCAAAGTAGTGAATGCAATTAATTTTAGATCGGTATTGATTATTATTTAGTTAGATGCAAATATTGATATATACGTATGAATGGATCGAGTCAATTCGAAACATTGATCTTATGGAAAATCCGATTTTAAAGGGTTGCTGTAGCCAATTGAACTATGGTTTAGTTAGCTTGATCTTAAGTTATAACTTATTGTAAGTAATAATTTTTATCAATCTTGTGCGTATTTCAGTTTTTCATCCAGAACTTGAAGTTTCTTTTACTGCTTTTCAAAATAGTTTGGCGAGATAAGTTTCCGAATGAGGAGACTTTCTTGAGTTGATCTTCTTTCTTGTTTTATTTTGTTGTAATAAATATTCAAAACGTTATGCCATCGCCGGATTGCATTATGGTATAGTGTCTTCTATATATCTATTATAATATTCTCATTTTTTGCATTTCCCAACATTATTAATAGGAATTGATGGTTAATTTTATTCGTTTGAGCAGTTGCTGGTTGTTATTAAATTATAAAATTGTTTCAATAATGGGCTTATGGACTTCGCTTTGAAGAGTTATTCATACGGTTAGCTTTTATTTAAAGTTTCACAATTTTATGTACATATTTATTGATCATTTTTTTGTTACTTGGCGCTTGTTGTTTCCCGAACATTAAGAACTTTAAAATTTAGTTTTCCTTTATTATTTCGATTCTCACTCAATAAAATTAAATATTGCTTGGCATTAGATTTCGTGTATAAACTTTTATGGTTTACTTTGTTATTTTGTCTTAGTTTTGTCATCCATTGTTTTTTTTATGCGAATCGATGGCTGCAAAATGGAAGATAAAGCATTTGACTTTAGACAATTGAATTAATCACAAATTATTCAATAAGCAATCATCGCGATTTGCTCACTTGTTGACAATGGCACAGAATATCCTTTTTGCCTTTATTCACTCACACCCCCATCTGCACAGGCAACCGCCCACACAATGCGAACATAAAAGTAACCATTGCCATTTATTTTTTGGCACCTGTTATACAGACACACACACCAACACACAGATGAGGACACGAAGAGCGAGCATGAATGAGGGAGAGCCGGAGAGTTTTCACTTGACATGTACCAGAAGGATACTTTCTATTTTGAGTCTTGATTGCTTGATGGTCAATTAGCAATTTGCCGTGAAATGAATTTGAAAAAAATAAAAATCCAAAATATCGATGGAATTGATGCAGGAAGGATGTGCGAAAATATGTGTACAGCAATAAGGCAAGGACGAGCAGAATGGTAACGATAAAACCAACGATGATGATGATTATGCTGATGGAATTTTCACAGGCACAAGCACAAGTACACACAAACACACACGCACTCGCACACGCACACACGAGTCCTGGGCCAGAGAGAGAAGGCAAAACGTTTCTCGCCTTTCCTTACATCTCCTTCTCAGGAATAGCAATAGGAATATCAATTTCCCCGCACAGATATATATGAGTTTTGTATATCCACGGGAGCCACAGAAGTCGGTGGGGACTTGAACTCCGTTCATATGTTACACCTTACAGCAAGGAATAAATTAGCAATGCTTTTGTGGGCCAAAATTAGTTTACTGCATACTTTTGGGCCAATTTTTAATAGATTTCTGTGCCGCCCTTTACTATTACTGATTCCCGGACTAGTTCAATGGGTGTACCTGCTGGAATTGCTGTACATTTTTCTAATTTTTATTTGCAGTCTTTTTGCGTACACGCGTGTATGTGAGTGTGGGCACGCTGGTATTAGTATATATACGCATACATATACATAGTATTGTTGTGCACATACACAGACATGGCCACGCACTGAGTCGCACACTCACACAGTTATACGCGCGCGCACCGTGAGCGACAGACAACAGGCACACACGCACACAATCGGAGGCGAGGAGAGGAGAGGTGCACACGGTGGCGGAGGCGGAGGCGGAGACGGAGGCGAAGGCGAAGGCGGGCAAGGATTCGGAGGATGCGGATGCGAACGCAGACCACGGGCAACGCTACGCAACGCGACGCGACTCTCCGGCTCTGCTGGCACACTCTCAATCGTTCAATCGCTCAGTCGCTCAGGTCAGTCGCTCTATCGATCGGCCGTGCTTGGAGTCAAAAGGCAGCTGACAGCACAACCCGAAACCGGAACACCAACTGAGCCCGATGCCCGTGCAGCATTGCCAGCCAGGCGCCGCTGGAAGTGACTGCAGAGTCCGCTAGAGGAGCCGAGGCCCGACCGAGGCCGAGCGGACCCGAGCATCCCACGACACATCCTTTTGCAGACACGACATCCGACATCCTCGGCCGACGCTGCGATGCCACAGCCCCCAGGCTGGAAGATGGGCCACGAGTCCACGAGTCCTTGCAGTCGTCATGACTCGTACTCACGACTCCACAGCGCCTGGAAGGCCGTGCGGCACGTGTGTCTATCTGTGTGGCTTAGGCAGCTTTAAAGCCCTTCCCGGAAAGCTCCGCCTCGGCCAGCACCGCCACGGACTCGGAGGCTGTAAGAGAGCGCCAGGATATGCGCAGCCTCTCTCTTCCCGAGCTTTGATAGAGTCGCACATACAGGGTGCAGACTCGCAGTGGTCTTGTCCTCGTAGCATTGACAATTTTGCGTGATCAGATTTGAAGATTGAATCTTTTAAGACTCCAATATTTTTATCCAACTATTTATAATTTATATATGTATATTTCAGAGATTTTTAGTGGCATCAATCACTGATGTGGATTTTGGCCCTGCATTTATGTAAGCACCTTTTAAATTATCTTAAGCCTCTAGCGAAATCTTTTGATTGATCTTTTTGATTGATCTTAAGCCTCTAGCGAAATCTTTTTCTTCCATGAAAAACCGCATTTGTTTTAAAATCGGGTATATATAGAGAAGAATATTGTATTTACTTCACATAAGCTTATGAGTCAGGAGCCCAGAGCTTCTTCCCACTTTAATCCCCCAGAAATGGCCCTAAGAAAGTGGCTTAATTTAATTTTTAGTGTGAATAAGTTAGTAATTAATATATTGGTTTCTTTCTTTGATCAATTTGTCTCAGCCAGTTGCAGTTGAGAGCCTTTAATGTCCTCAAACCATTTTCAAAGACTTAAAGATACATGGAAGACATTCATTCATACATAAAGGGTCAATTTCACGATACAAAAGCTTACATCCTTACTTGGGCGGAACGATACACGGACACACTAGCATAACGATGAGCTTACATACAAAAGCAGCATGCGTAGGTCCAGAACCAAAAATGATTTATGACCCCACAAAAAAATTAATTTAAAGTAAGTTCGTATGAATGAAAAATGGCTTTCACAAACTCAAAACTACAGGGCGCCCACAGACCGAGAAAACGCGAGAGACAGCTGGAGAAGGAAGCTGCAAAGCGGCGCTCTCTTTGGCCCTGGACACTTGTAGGCCGCCGTCTCTTAAGGACCTCTCGCTGCCGCTCTCTCGTGCTGGGCTTTAAGCTCTTTGGAGCGTTCCATTGCAGCTATCCCTGTGGGTCCTTCCAGTGGCTCCCAAACCTCGTCGGGCTCCGCAGCCGACGACAAAGTGAACGAAGGACACAGCAGGAGCTGGTCGGAGGTCTGCTCGGCTATTCCCGTTCACCTCTTTGCTTGCTGTTTGCCATCGGTTGGTATCCATGAATGAATGCTGCCGATATTGCCAGTATTCGCACCTGGCATGCAGCGCAGTGCTGACGGCCTGTAGCTGCAGGGCATGCACATCCTAAATTTTCACTACAGCCCCGCCCAAATTGCCAAAGGCACGGATCTTGTTGCAGGATAAATGTCACCAGCGCTTTGTCCGCCGATTTATTTCCTTTGATTACCCAGCAAGGCCAAAAAAAGTCGTATTTAATTACGTATACGCAATGCTGGCCATCCTATTATTTCATAGATTGTGAGGGAGTTAGTTATCTGCACAGTTTGTGACCATTTTATGGGAAATGTTTAATTTTTTTAAATATATATTGTTTTTTTTCTAAAATACGTAATAAAATATCATACTAATATATATATTTATCAGTAGAGTTGCCCTTTGGCATACAATATAATTCATAAAATACTGATTTTAAAATATCCAAGAGCTTAACTACTTTCCTGTTAAGAATAAATGAGCCTGGGCCCACAGACTACTTCTATTATAAGTTTGCCCACTTTAATTGAATGAAAAGGGCTCACTAGAGTTCAAGCTAAGAGGAAGTCTAATTAATTTTCCCTCTCTATTCTGGTCTCATTTCGTCCCGCCTCTCCTTCGGCTGCTTTCGCCCATTGTTGTTGGCATTTATCGCGGCTCTTTCAATTGCTTCATTTTTATCACAAACAAAAACAGACTCACACTCGCACATCCTGTGGCTGTGTCAACCGCATCTAAGTGGCCTGCGCCAGTATCCTTGTGCATGTGTATCCTTGTATCTCTCGCCGCTTCCTCTTTTTCGGGCCAGTCCCCAGTTCTTTGTTTGTGCGGATTTTATTTAATTTGCTTGGCACTTTGTTTGCCTGCCTGTTTGCTTATTTGTTTTGATTTTTCATACTTCGTGTTTTCGCTGGCGTTTTGGGCTTTCCCTCAGTTTATTGTTTGTTGCCTCTGTGGGTTGCTGATTTCCAGTTGTCTTAACCTTTACCTCCGCCTTGGCTTAACAATTTTTGTCGGAGTATTATTATATATTTAAAGTGACTCTGAGCACTGATGAAGATATCACGCTCAAGCCAACACGAATCAAGTATCTCGGTCTGGGTAAATAACTACATATTTCCTTGAACAGGAAAAGTTTCTTAAGCACATTTTCCAATAAAGAAAAAGTTTAATATTTGCACACAGCCAACGTGCCAATCAATCGCTCCGAATTGACCCATTTAACCAATGTCCATTTCATGCAAAGCCATGCCCATTTGCCCCTAGTCCCTTTAGATGTCTGCTCCACTTGGCAGCCCTGCTCAAATATTAATTCATATCAAGGTTTTGGCATTCATTTTCAATCCATTGCTGCGACACTCCCGCAAATTTCTCTTCCCTTGGCCCAGTTCCTCTCGATTGGGATCGTGTAATAAAATTTAAGCAGACTTGTCAGCTGAATTGTATAATAAATCCACAAGCCACAAATATAGTGAAGTATAAGCGCGAGACTTTAAAAAACTATATCCTATTCCTATTCCGATATACCTGTACTGCAGGAGCCTTTATTTTTTGTAAAATTTTACAGCGGAGTGCCGCTCTTTTGCCCTGCAGCTCGATTTAAAATAGGCATCTGTCTGATTTCATGAGCCACTGGCAGGACTCCAATTCCTTGTCGCCACGAGTGCAGCCAGCGAAAATTGGTTGCCTTCCGCGCCCGACAACCGAGGCCGAAGCAGACGGAAACTGCATTTGAGGGTCGCCCAAATTGACAGTTCCTGAGAAATCTCCGTGACGTTCCATTGTTTCAATTTGCTTTCCCGATTTCTCTATAATTTATGCAGCTTGATTTCGCTTCTCACTTTTCCAATTGATTTTGTGGCTGTCAAATGAATTGACTCCGAATTAAACTTCGTTCTTCGCCTTTAGCTCTTTGCCGAGAGTTGCCGAGATTATCGAAATTTAAAATGAATTAAGAAGTGTTTGCCTAGAGGTACGGGCTTTTTGAGTAAAACAAGTTTAGGTAGTTGGCTCTTAGGTGTCTCTAAATTAAATTTCTAGCCTACATTTATTGTGCGGTGAACACGGCGAATTCAAAGCGCACTAATGGCTAGTATTTTTAGTTTTTTTTTTTTTGATTTTTAATACAAATAGTAACAGTGTTTGTCAAGTCAAATAAAAATTGGGTTTTGTCGAGACGGGAAAAAAATGGCCTCACTGATGTTATGCAAAATGCATATTCTCTGCGATGTATCATTGCCAGATTACAAGAAAAGTCTAAGAAAACATACTTTCTGTTATATATATTCGATTTTCTTTAGTGAAATATATGAAGTCATTTGTTGTTGACTTATTTTATAATACATTACAGGTAAAGGCCCAGCCACCGCTATATCATTATGTCAGTTAATTTCTGGAAAAGCTAGACGCGGATCTTAATTTGCTATTAATACGATTTTGTATAATATGAAATACGACAAACAATATGGAAAATACTCATAAAATAACCATGTACTTTTTTTTAAATATATTGGTAATTTTTTATATATAGTTTTTATTTATTTCATACACATTTTTTTCAAACCTTTTCGGACCCTTTCTTTAACTCAAGTCGATCTAGCAAGCCATAAAATTGTCTCCAGCGAAAAAATTTTACCTATAAAATACAATTTTTTGGTGCAGCGCTGCCACTAGCGCCAATAATTGTGGGGCGAATTCAAGTTGTTGCCGTCTCTCGCACTCATTAGAAATCCGATAAGGGAAAAATTGTAACAGTAAATTGAGGCTAAAAATTGAATATGTCCTTCCAGCCTAATCTATATAAAATGTTTATTTGAGGATTTGTGAAAAGGGATAGTTTCAAGGTAATCGTTTGGGTGGCTTAAATTTCGAAATGCACTCCTTCATCCAAAGGTCGCTGGTCCGATCCGGAGGAGGAGTGGCTTACAATTTTAAAAGCCCTCGATGAATAATAACACGTAGAAACTTTTGGAGTTTTGTATGACGTATGCCAACGGATTTATTGATATAATCATAAATTGGAACTAGTATATGTAACTTAAATTAGAGAGCGCTTATAGTGTGACACTGTACGAGAACAGAAACGCCTACATAACGTGAATAAACACCTTTCGCAAGTCCTTTCGGATAACAATTTCAAGCAAAAATTAAACCTATTAATCAATTAAAAATTTGCCATATGTATCAGTTAATGATTCCTTTTAGATTCCTGTTAGTAGCCTGTACATCTTATATTCCCTTATTCTTATCGTTATTGGTATTAAAGAGCATGACTGTCTTAATTGTCCTGGCACTTGACGTTCGATACTCATTTGGCATTTCGTGTACCTGCTGGCTGCACATTCCTCATTGCGAATCGAGTTAAATATGATAAATGATATGCGAAAGGAGGAAAATTTATTGCCACTTCGATGGCCGATGCGAATGAATTTTCAGCCCAGAGCGGCTTATCAGCGAAGATGAACAGCGGAAAGTAAACCAAGCAGGGAGAAGGACTCTATCGGAACTTTAATCCGTATGAAGGCTTCTGAGACAGCAGGATGTTCAACCAACTGCAGCTACGTTCCAGGCGTGGCACCTGTACTCGCATATTCCATTAAGTTCTTCAATCCCTTCCCATCTCCCTCAATGTACCTTTCCAACGGGTACTGTTCAAAGATAAAATAAGAAGTGATTAAAATATATTTGTATAATAAACAAGTTAATATAACTCAATAAAGTACCATGATTAAAAAAAATGCTGTGACACTTAAATAGCCCTTAAACTTAAACAAATGTTTTTGTTTTAATTTCTTCGGCTATTTTTTTAAATAGTAAGTCTAGTTACTTAGCAGTAAGGGTATTTAAGGACCCATTTCGCAAGAGATAATTGACCTACTCGACCACTCGCCGACTCTCTTTGTACTCCGACTGCCTCGTTCTGGTTGCTATAATGCAATAATCCTTGAATGTCGGACGCACGAACGAGTTGATAACAATTTCAATTTTTATGACAAGTCAACTTGGCCAGCCATCCAACGGCAAGCAGCCAGTTATCCGGCAACAACGTAAGGGCCAAACGAAACGAACTCAATCGTGCCGATGGCGAACAATAATAATAATAAGAGCAACAATAATAACATGGCCGATTGCACCAGGACCGCGTTCGGATCCCTCTCCACTTCGCCGCGCAACACATATATGCAGTCCGCACTCGGAGCCATATGATTTATTGGCATGCAACACGGCGTCCTCGGCCGGAAATGTGTGTGCAGTCAGCCATTTTGATGCGAAGAAGGCGTGGCGCGGGCGGAAGGGCCGCTTTATTACGGCTGTTGCCGCCGGGTAAGCTGTGATATCACTCAGCTCTCGGCTTTTGCACACGACTGTCAACAAATTTGCATCTGCATCCATCTGAAAAGCCAGAGTGGGAAGCAGTCATCGAAAATTAAATGAAGATAGACCGACTCTGCAAATGAACGTTTTCCGATCTTGATGGGGAAAATGTGAAACGTCTAGATCGACTAGAATGATTTTAAAATATTGGTTTGTAAAATAAAACTTATTGTTATACAGCTTATAATTTATATCTTAGAGCTGCCATAGGAGCGATTAAACCAGATATGCATTATACTTACTTTTGTTTTGAAAATTAACAATTCTCACTAAAAAGACCAGCATTTTTTACAACTACTTATATGTTTGAAATTCCATAAAAATCAGACGAACATATTCCATATCTGCCAATGAATAATACTGTTCTTACTATATACAAAAGTAAGCCCGAATACAAGTTACTCCGATTAAGCCAACTTCCTGAAAGTATGTTAAACTTAATTTTGAATTTTATTTTGTATATGAAATCGTCGTCTTATATATTATTTGGATTATTCAATCATTTTCCATTTTGCAAATGTGTTTTCAGCATTTATAATGAACTCGGCTCTTATTTGCTTAAACTTTCGTTGTCAGCAGCAATTAAACTACACCGCCTACGTCACGTTTTCGCTACTCTTGTGCACTAAAAAATTCATTGAAAATACTGGAGTTCTCCTGAGTGGGAAACAAAAACAGAAAAACGTAAAACAAAAGCAATTTGAAGCCTGGACTGGTCGGCAGACCGCAGATGGGATTTTTTTTACAAGTCCGGGACCGGGATTGTAATAGGGACTACGATGCTGGAGCTGCGGAAATGGAGTGAAATACAAAAAGCATGCGCTACCGAAAGTCTGGAAAGTCAGTCAGTTTCAGAGCTATTTCAGGTTCGTGTCCCCGTCCTTCTGTATTCGCATACGTGTCCCGGCTCGAATTCGGTCTCATTCGTTCATTGTTGGCATGCCAAAATTTTAATAGCACACCAAATAAATAAACACAGGCTCACACTGCCAGTAGAAATTGTTGCAACTGCAAAGGCAGAAAGGAAACACAAACTAAATGCAGTCTTATGCTTCCGGTAATGAAAACTTTGAAACTTTTCCCTCTGTTTTTGTTGCGTGCCGTTGTATTAGCCCAAGAGCAAAAAAAAACAGTACAAGGGTAGGTGAATCGAATAAATGATATCCTTTAATAGAGTAAATTAAGAAAAAGCAAAAACAATTAATAATCACATTAATTTTAAAAATTAGATCACAGGAAGGAATATTACATTCAAAAGAATCATTTTCCGTTTTAAATTCATTTTAAATATACTATCTTCTTAGTCTTAAAATAATATATTAGGTATACTACTGCTTTAAAGTCTTAACAAAGTTCTCGAAAGAACTTATTAGATATTAATAGGACTATACATACTTTTCTACCTTGAATAAACGATTATTTAAAATACTCATTTATAAGCCCAGTAATTGGCTTAAGGAAACTATAAAAAAGCTTTCGTAATTCGACTTGTGCTTTCTTGCATTTGTTTCCCAAGTAAATAACGAAAAATTCTATAAAATGGCAAGCTAAAAAACCTTCCAGTGAGCTGAGCCACAGTTTTTCTCCTCCATGATTTACAATGAACCAGGCAAGGGTTACGCTGAGGTTGCGGAGGAAGTGGCCTTTCGGTGGGGGACATGCATTCCGGATGAGTTCTGTGGGGGAGTTTGGCAAAAAAAAACGTATTCGTGTTCAGAGGACAAGGCGTTTATTGAAATATTTATAGAAAAGAGCAAACGTGCTGGGGTCTTAGAAATGATTTGATATTCAGGGAACTTAATGTGCAGTGTGTATAGTGGCAAAGCCACGCAATTAAAATGTAACAATGGCTAAATAAGAAAGAAAACCAGGACAAGTAAAGGCGGCATGGCCCAAATCTCGGTTTTGGGTAAAGCGTTTGCCAAGAAATCTGATCATTTAATGCTAATTCAACGAGTCCAGCGGCTCACAGCACTGGAAAGCATTTCTTTATTAATAACGAACTATTTAAATTGATTTTAAATTGTCCGAGATTATCTCCAGTTTACATTTTCAATTCCCTGGTACAAGGAACTTAAGTCGCAACTCATCCAGAGACTTCATTTGACATAAATATCACTCTGGTAAGTAAATCATTTTGCGCTTTTATGTTCATTACCCGAGAAACATTTTGCGAAAGCGAAAAAATCACTGAAACCCAAGAGCTGGCAAAAATGGAAACCAATTTATTTTGCGGAACTAAATTGAAATAATTTTGGCAGCTGAAATCTGTATGAAAATATTTTAATATCAAGCACACACACACTCTGAGCGGCAGAGTCCTTGCAATAGAGCCGGGAATCCCATACTTGCCTTCAAATAAAAACAGTCTGGTAAGCGTGCAGATATCCCTGCTCCTGCTCCTGCTTCTGCTCCTGCTCCCGTCCTAGTGCCCCCCGCTCGCCATCTGCAATGCTTCTGGCAAATGTGTTGGTCGTCCTTTCTGCTTCGCCCTGCGTGCCTTAGCTGGCATTTGGCCAAGGCTCGGTCATTTCTTCTTCTTTTTATTGCATTGCACAAAAAGGAAAATGCAGCTCAAGCGCCGGGAAGGCAAACAAACAAGCGGCAGACAAGGAGTACATATTAAATTTGTCATTTTAGCGCAAGCACCGACTTTTTATCTGTGAAGACATAGAAGTCAAAAGTTGCTTCGCCGCATTTAGGCAGGAACATTGATTTGAATTAAATATTTTCACCTGCACTTTACCTGCCAAAAATTTTTATTTTGGAATTGCCATATTGTTATAGAAATTACTTCAAATTAACCCCACACTTTGCTGCTTTCTTAATCGAACGATATCTATAAATGATTTTATAGAATCCAATTAAGGAGTCAATAGCGAATAAATCAAAGACATTTTAAAGAAATTAAAGCTTATTTGTAGTCAATTTTTGAGGAAAGTTTCGAAAACTGAATTTGGAATAATTGGAGATAGTTAGCAATCTCGGTTTCTAGTCGGTTTGAATAAATATCTCAACCGAGGAGCCCATTTTTGCAAATCATTAAGCTTTAATTACATTTCAAAGGAATACTGGTACTTCAGTGTTTTTATGTGTATATTTTGGCTTGACTAAGGGCCAGATTCTAACCACCCTTTCAATAATTCGCAGACAGATAAATTCCCGGCTAAGAAAATTTGGTTCTGTATCGTGTAAATGTGAGAGCTAACTTTTACAGGGACCCAGAGTCCTTGTGAAATCTTTTTGGACTCGAATAGCCAATTTCTGATAGTGAAGACGATGAGAGATCTACAGCAGTTATGAGTTTTTCCGATAACCAAAACAGCCATGTATTTGTGCCTTACAGCAAAATTCGGGGCTTTACATTAATAATTGATAGTTAAAAGCGTATCACGATCTGATACATTTTAGGAGAGCAGAAAACAGATTTGCTTCACGATAAGTTTATCTGATGATTTTCTTTTCAAGACGGATAGCTATCACGCACTTTGACAGTAAGGGCAGAAACCGGCCCTAGGACTTAGAATAATTTTTCTGTACTTTTCGAGAAATTGACAGAGCGGTTAATTGGCTTTAACTTCATCCTTTTTTCTGACTGTATGTTAGCTCTCAGTTTATTCCAACTACATTATTTAACTCCAATCGATATCTCTTATTCACTACGCCGGTCGAAAAGGTCAACCACATTTCAAATATTACTCGATGGGATTAATTCGGAAGTGAACTTTCGCACAGGTGGTAAGCTTTTTACATCCGCTGGCCTAGGCCTTTAAAGTATCAAAATCAATTTGCCATCCAACTAAAAGTAACAAAAACCCTCAACCTCTAGATTGATTGCGACAAGGGGAAAATTCTATAGTCAAAATCGTGTTACTTTGAAAGGTCCTGGTTTCATCGTGTATTTGCGCTGTCCACTGCACTGTTTTTTGCGGCTTTTCTGTTCTGGTTATCCCTTTATCTGCAACTCCTTCCATATACCATTCGGTTTCACTCAACGGATTCTGCAAACAGGATAATGTAAAGGTTAATATGCAGGCGAAAACCAAATACGCAATTAAACCAAACTAACACACACGCGGTGGGGAAAATCTGAATCTGGGCGTTGCCAAAGCAAAGATATTTCAGTTGTGTGAATGGCACATTTCAATTAAAATATTCATAGTTGCACCCAACCGAAATAATATCAATATATGTTACCATGAAAATGCACAACACAAACCGTATTATCACATTTTAATATCACTTATTGTCACTATTACATTTTTTCACTTATAATACAATATGTGTTGGAACATATCAATTGGATCTTAATATTATTCACTTAAACAGAACAGAGCCAAATTTGCACTAATTTAATCCGTTTGCTGTTCGTTTAAAGTATTTTTTTCTGTGCTTTTGGTTGAACAGGATTTTGCGCCATTTCCATTCCAGCTTGCTTTCATTAGTCCTATTTACATTTCTCTTATAGATTTAGCATATTATGTGTTGCTATGAATTCATAAGTAAGAATGTCACTGCAGTAAAGTCTGACAGTCGACTAGTGCAGTTGGGTTAACTATAAATTAAATTGAATACAAATTAATTATAGCGACGATTCAGAGTACAATTTAACTTAAAAGTTTGTGGTGGAAATAACAATTACAAAAACCCTCATACTTCCAACCCAGGAGATTCAATTATCTAGTTGCTAAAACTCACACTTTCACATATTTATCATGTACGGTGACTAAAATATTAATTATTACTATTATTTTGATAATAATTAAGATATGTATAATAATAATAAAAATAAAATAATTCAGAGACAAAATCAGCATTTAACCTTAAAAATTTGTGTCTTCGATGCAGACTTTCGAGTATCTGGCAGAATGCATTTTGCGAGTTTTTGAAACAGTAGCCGAGCTTTTTTCACCGTCGACTAGAAGGTGAGCAAATATTGGCCTCGGACAAACGGCGACCAGTTGATCAACAGATTACCTATCTTGACGGGCTGTCGGCTGGAACTACAAGCTGCTGCAATAAGATAAGGGCTTTGGTTACAGAAGCCCCAGATCTGGTGGGTTAGTCTATGGCTAATTGTTCCGCGCGATGTACCGCCTTCTAGTTAGTCTCCTGCTGCTGTTCAGGGTTGATTGCCTGCAGCTGAGCAACTGCAACCACACGGAGGTGACCCTGATCCGGGACACGGAGCTCCTGACAACGCTTTCGCTGAGGAACTGCAGTCTGTCGCGCCTGGAGAATGCCTTCTTTGTCCGTTTCGGCCATCTTCTCCAGCTGGAGTTGCAATATAGCGGACTGAGTGACTTGGAGGACTTTTCTCTGAATGGACTGGCAAGAGTGCAGTCGCTCTCCCTTAGCTACAACAATCTGAGCACCCTGGGGTCCTGGTCTAGTGAACCCTTGGGCGCTCTCACCTCTCTGGACCTGAGCTTCAACACATTCAGTCGACTGAGGTCCCAGGGCTTCGTTCTGTTTCCCCAGCTGCAGCTGCTCGATCTGGGCTCCAATCGAATCAGTCAAATCGAAGAGGAGACCTTTCACGGACTGTCCCACTTGAAGCATCTGCACCTAAACGGAAACCTACTGCAACGCATCGATGGCACCTTCTTTCAGGGTCTGCACCGCCTCGCAAGCCTATCCCTTCAGCACAATATAATAGAGACCATTGGACTGGATGCGTTCGAGACTAATACACACCTGCGAAGCCTTCGCCTGGATGATAACCTTCTCACTAGCCTTTCATTCCTCAGCCAGCGAGGCCTGGCGCGTCTGATTCACTTGAATCTGTCAAATAATCAAGTAAAAAGCTTGGATCCACTGGGATTTTCTAAAAACTTTGAGCTCCAGAACCTGGACTTGAGTTTCAACAAATTGACAATCCTTACCAAAGAAGCCTTATCGGGCATGGACTCATTGGAGGTGAGATACACAAGTCATTTTCAGTTAGGAATCTTAAAATTGAAGCGCAATCTCTCCAACTTTTTTCTCCTTTTTTTTTTTGCAACGATAATGATCATCAAGACTCTAGTTTATTAGAAGATATTTAAAATGTTCTACTAGTACTAGTACTCTACTGTACTAGTTTTTGAGAATTGATGTGCAAAGCTGCTATCAAGTTCCCAGTGGCGCAAATTTGGCTTCGAATGCAGTAAGCATTCGAATTCATACTTCAACATATAGTACTTTACTTTTCCATAAGCTTGGCCGCCTTTTCTGCTAGTATACCTTCAAAATTGCGTACTTCGAATAGAGCAATACCAATACCACACTACCCCGTATATAGGATTGTAAGGCAAATGCTTTACTGACGGGTATACCACGTATATACGATTGTAATGCAGATTGATCCGACTGGAAATAGTTTTATATTTCTAGCAAAATAAAAAATATTCCGCATACTTTTTTTTCAATATTTTATTATTTTTTACTAAAACTTAACAGAACAGCCAAAGTTCAGTTCGTTCATTATTTATAACTTTTTCATCGAATTTTGTTTGAGATGCCACCTTTGTTGATTTTAAACGCACCCGAATAAGTTGGTTGTAGCATCTGTCGATCAACCCATCTTCTTTTTAGATATTGATCAATTAAAAATCAGAATGTTTCGTGTTACTTACTTGATGGAATAATTATAATGCGTCTTTGAGCAGCGGTCAGCCGCCTAATATTATGTTTGCTAAAGCCTCTTTTCAAAACTCACTAAACTGTTTTAAAAACCTGAATAAATTCATTTTCAAACACACGACACACACTTATACTGCAAAAAGTAAAGTGATAAAACAAAATTATACATACTCGTATCACTGTGGACGGCAGTCCACGTAGTGACGATGAGCACCGAGACTGTGGTGCGCAAGGAGACTTCTATATACAGCCGTAGAATTGAAAATCTGCTACGATAGTCCGATCAGAACCATTTATATCTTAATCGAAAGGTATTGTAAACCTCTTTGAAACTGCATACTAAGATTTTTCAAAAACGGATTAGTTTGGGAGAAATTAGAGTGAAAGTGCGAAATTGAAATTTTTGAAAATTGGAGCCATTGGGGCCGGTGGAGCAAAAATCCCAAAATTTTTAATGTTGTTGTGATCTAGCTTTAAATACGCGTCGAATGACACCTCGATCATCCTGATCCGATTCTCCGTTCAAAAGATATTCAATAAACAAGATTTCAACGGCCTTTCCGAAATGAAAACGTTTGTCCTGTTGTTTGTCTGTCTGTCTGTTTGTCTGTTTGTCTGTCTGTGGTATTTTTTGTTTTAGAGTCCTGGAACCACTTTTGTTTTATTAATCAGCTCGAGCTAAACAAATTTTGTTCTACGACTTTTTGGGTTTCGCGCTAGTTTGGCGGGAAAACAGCTAAAAAAGCCAGATTTCCCGCGCACATAACTTCTAAACGACTGAAGCTACAGAATCGTGCTTTATGTCGTTTGAAAGGTATTTTGAAATGATAATAGCTTTGCCTTGACATAATTTATCTAAATATAATATTAAATAATTTATAATTAAAAGCAATTTTTTTTTTTAAGTTTTTGAAGTTTTCTTAAAAATGGCTCTAACGATTTTGATAGTCACTCAAGGCCATATAGCCCTGGAGATGGCTCAACTTTTGGTATATAACACATATCTGGGAAAATTCGCTTTCTCGAGATATTACTCATTAAAATTAGTAGCAAAGATCCCATATACCTAACCTTTTACATGAACTATACATACATGTGGGGTTTTTATTTATGAATATTAATAGTTTGATTAAGTTTATTTGAAATAATAGTATTAAGTGAAATTATTTTGAACAGATATAATATAAAAAGTGGTTTTAATGAAATCGTCGTCGCGTCGTCAGATCAAATACGTCGTTCTTCAATCTTCTCTCTTTCAACACTGACTCGTGTCCTCTCTCCGTGCAGGTTGCTCTCTGCCGCTCGTCTTTGCACTCAACTGAGTGTCGTCTTCTGATCGTCGTCCTCTCTTGATCATCGTCGTTTTTTAATCCTCTTCGTCTTTTACTCGTTGTCGTCTTTTGAATCGTCGTCGTTATTTCATCATCTTTTGTAATGCGTCTTTTTACATCTTCTGCTCGTACTTGTTGTCTAGGGCGTCGTTTGTGATAGTGCAGGTAGTGATATGGTAAAATCACTCCCACATTCGGCCATTCTGACTAAACATTCGCCTCGAATGTGTCGTCGCCTTCGTCG
Organism: Drosophila rufa; assembly: GCA_018153105.1. Classification (NCBI taxonomy): domain Eukaryota; kingdom Metazoa; phylum Arthropoda; class Insecta; order Diptera; family Drosophilidae; genus Drosophila; species Drosophila rufa. The sequence continues at coordinate 1,907,277 of JAECXS010000149.1, read as the reverse complement.
TCATTTGCATCGTGGATTGGCCATGGCTTCAGAAATTCTGCGCAGGTTGAAGAGTTCTTCGGGCCGTCTAAGTTGCCAACTTTTTGGACATCGTAAGCATAAATTTAGGCTTTAGTTTGAGTCCGCCGCCAAACTGAGTGCGTTTAATGGCTACCAGGTCGCCAACGCTGTACTTCCTTGCAGGTTTATGTCGCAGTTTATACGTCTTCTTGTTTTCGGCTTGAAGTTTTAAAATGTGAGTCTTAGCCTTAAGACGGAGATCGTTGCGTGTGTCTCTAAAAAGGGTTATCGATTCCTTGCTAATTAAATCCTGAAGTTGCTGGTCATCTTTGCTTCTCATTTTGACACCGATTAAGAGCTCAAAAGGTGTTGCGTCGATGCTCCTCGAGAAAGTTGAATTGATAGCTTGCTGGACTCGATCAACATGTCTGTACCATTTCGTGGGATCATCTACACTGAGCTTGGAAAGTACTGGTATAATAATGGCGTTGATCCTTTCAACTTGACCATTTACTCGTGGCAAACCTGTTGTTGATTTGACCACTTTAATGTTTTCTTCCTCACAATATTGTAAAAAATCTTGAGAAGTAAAAGCTGAACCTCTGTCAGATATAATGCAGGCTGGGTTGCCAAAAACGTTGCTCTGACCTCGTAATTTTGTGATGACTTCGCTGGCGGTCGTTGATTTTGTAGGGTAAAGCCAGCAGAACTTCGTGAAAGCATCTACGACAGCGAGAATGTGCTTGTAATTCTTGCTTGTCGAATCCAAAGGGCCTAGGAAGTCAATATGGTAAGTGTGCAGTGGAAAGTCTTCTTTCTGCAATGGGTGTAACAAGCCCTCCTGCTTGCCACGTTTGCGGTTGCTTAAAATGCACGGAATGCAGCAGTCAATATATTTCTGGATTTTATCGTCGATGTTGTCAATGAAATATTCGTTGCAAATCAGATCCTTCGTTTTCTTGACAGCAAAATGTCCTCGATCGTGCGCTCTACTAATGATCTGCCTCTGCATGTCTCTGGGTACAACAATTAGTTCTAAGTCTTTAACTAACTTGTAAAGAACGCCAGCTTTTAGAAAATAATCTTGGTAAGCTGAGTTTGAGTCCTCGATAATTTTGACGATCGCTTTCAAATGTTCATCTTTTGTCTGAGCTTGTTTAAAACTAACTGCGATTGAGTCGTCTACGATAGTCATGATTGGGTACCTAGAAAGGGCATCAACGTGCTTCATACGTGAGCCAGAACGATGCTCCACTTTGTATTCGTACTCTTGTAGCAGAAGTACCCAACGTGCCACTCTTGTGCAAAGACTTTGCTTGTCTAAGGTTTTGGTGAACGCGTCGCAATCGGTAACTATTTTGAATGGAATCCCGAGTAGATAAACTCGAAACTTAGTTACGGCTTCGATTATGGCTAGTACCTCTAATTCATAGCTTGAGTATTTACGCTGAGCATCTGTAGTCTTCCTGCTCATGAAGTAAACTGGGTGGAACTGGCCGTCGTCTGGTGATTTTTGTAAGAGCACGGCTCCAAACCCGTCTATGGAGGCGTCAGTGTGTACCTCAGTTTCATACGTCGGATTGTAAATAGTCAAAACTGGGGTAGATGTCAAGTACTTCTTCAAGGATTCGATTGCCTTCTCTTCTTTGGGGCCAATTATGAATTGAACGTCATTTTTGGTTAGGTCAGTTAAAGGTTTGGATATGAGCGCATAGTTATAGATAAACTTCCTAAAATATCCTGTCAGGCCGAGAAAACTTTCAAGCTGCTTTAAGTTGCTGGGGATCTTAAATTTGGAAACAGCATCAATCTTCTGAGGCGTCGGTGAAATAGTTTTATTCTCGATGATATGACCTAAAAACTGGATACGAGTCTGTAAGAAATGACATTTCTTCATGTTAAGCTCAAGTCCATAGTCACAGCAAGTTGCTATAACTTCTTTCAGATTTGATAGAGCCTCGTGTTCGTCCTTTGCCGGTATAATAATGTCGTCAACATATGGAAGTGCGAGTCCTCTTCGGGTTAGAGCTCGGAAGATGGCATTTATGTGTCTCTGAAACACTCCGGGCGAGTTGGACAGACCAAAAGGAACTCTAAGGAATTGGTACTGGCCACTTTGTGTCACAAATGATGTGTACTTCTTGCTGGCTTCGGCTACAGGCACATGGAAAAAGCCGTTCTTCAGGTCGATCGTGCTAAACACCAGAGCTTCTTGCAGGCGATCGAGCTGGTCATCTATCAAGGGCAACGGAAAATGGTCTTTTACGATTACCTTGTTTATTCGCCGGAAATCTACACAGAGTCGTTGTGAACCATCATTCTTCCTTGCGAGCACAACTGGACTCGTAAATTCGGAGTCGGACTCTTCAATTATGCCATTTGTTAGCCACTGTTCGATCTGCTCTTCGATTACGCGCGTTTCAGCGAAAGCAAATCTACGTGGACGCGAAAAAATTGGGGATTCGTCTTTCAAAATGATTTTCATTTCAATGTTTGTTGATTGTGTTTTTCGCGGATTATAACTCATTATGAGTTCACGCACTTCATTTTTTGTTTTCTCACTAGCTGATTCGTTTATGTTTAGTTCTTCGTTATTCATCACTGCATCAATTTTCATCAAATTTGTTTCGATTTGTTCATCGTTAAGCTTGCACAGTTTCCGCACGCGCAACCCACTTGGACCAAAAGATATTTCTGCATACAAGCATAACTCTTCGCCGATAATCATTCGCATGTCCATACAATCAAGAGGAACTATAAAGAAGTTTAAATCATAGTTATTTTCATCAATCCACACTGTTTGGATACACTGTCCAACCGGCTTGATTTTATTTGCGTTTCGATCTTTTCCGAATCCGATTAGATAAACACTGCACTCTTTTAGTTTTGGCAAAAGCAACTCTTTGTACAGGTCTTCACGCAAAATGTTGAATTTACTGCCCGTATCAAACAAAGCATTGCAATTGTGGTTTTTAATCGAAACTATTTTGCTTGTTAAATCATTGTTTTCTTTCAAAACTCGCGTGTTTGGTTGATTTCCCTCCACTGTTTTCTCACTTTGTGGACAACTCTTCGAAATGTGCCCAAATTTGTTACATTTGAAGCACTTTCTGCCTTTGTCTTTGTTGCTGCAACCACTAGAAAGATGTCCCTTGTCACCGCAGTTGTAGCAAACTATCTCTTTTTTGCCACCCTTCGAACCACTGTACACAGCTTGTGTTTTCTTCTCTTTCGCACCTTCGGAAAATTTGGATTTTACACTTATTCTTTGGTAATCTTTCAGTTTGCGTTTAAACTCGGATAAATTTTTAGCACCATATAGCACGGCTTTGTTCATAGAAAGTTCATCAATACCGTCAATCACATATTGAATTAATGCGTCTTCTTCAACATTTCCCCGTGACGCAATCTCTTTCATTCGATACAAATATTCTTGAGCGTTCTCGTTCGCGCGTCGTTTGCTCTCTCCGAGTTGCCTATGTATTTGCTTGCTGCTAACACTTGATTTGAATTCACTCAAGAGAGACTTTTTCAGTGCACTCCATGAGTTTAAATGTTTCTCACTCAACACGAAGAGTTTCGCGACACCTTTAAGAGATTTCTTGGCAAAAATTAGTTTTTGAAGTTCGTTCCATCCCATCAGCAGGGCTTGGTCTTCGAAATCGCTGATCCACACCTCGACTGGAGTCTCGTCACTGCCATCAAATTGTTTAATCGACTCCTCTATATCCCGAAAGCTTATGGCAAATCGCGGCATCTCTTCCTGTGCTCTTCTATGACCTCTTCCTTGAGCTCTGCTACTCTCGGCGTTTGGTTGGATCTCTTCATCCGATCCGCTCTCTATGTCGTCTTCCTTCTCGTCGTCTGATTCGTCGCTCTCTGGATCCTCCACTTCGTCGTTGGCAAGAAGGTTGCCATATCGTAAATTGCGAAATATGTGTATTGGTGTCTTCTCGACGTTGTGGCTTATGCCCAAAATTACACATATAGATATAAGGTCTCGCTCGTTCAAGTTTTCTCCTATGTATGCACTCTTGCGTTTATAAACTGCGTCGTTTTCGTTGTACTGGAAACCAGAGAATTCGCGAAGACGTTTGCGATTATTCCTGTCTCCCTCTTCTTCGAATATAAACTTGTGTAACGCACAAATACATGTCTTTGATGCACTTTTTAAATTGTTCTGAATCAAATCATTTAAACACGCCATTTTTCATTGAGAGTATTAAAAAAAATGGGAATTTGTTTCTGCCGTCTGCAAATTTCGTCGTCTTACACGTTTGAACACGTTTTCACTTTTTCTGGTTCATCCCGGACGAGCTCCCAAATGTGGGGTTTTTATTTATGAATATTAATAGTTTGATTAAGTTTATTTGAAATAATAGTATTAAGTGAAATTATTTTGAACAGATATAATATAAAAAGTGGTTTTAATGAAATCGTCGTCGCGTCGTCAGATCAAATACGTCGTTCTTCAATCTTCTCTCTTTCAACACTGACTCGTGTCCTCTCTCCGTGCAGGTTGCTCTCTGCCGCTCGTCTTTGCACTCAACTGAGTGTCGTCTTCTGATCGTCGTCCTCTCTTGATCATCGTCGTTTTTTAATCCTCTTCGTCTTTTACTCGTTGTCGTCTTTTGAATCGTCGTCGTTATTTCATCATCTTTTGTAATGCGTCTTTTTACATCTTCTGCTCGTACTTGTTGTCTAGGGCGTCGTTTGTGATAGTGCAGGTAGTGATATGGTAAAATCACTCCCACATACATTTATGTAAAAACTCATGTAGAGTCATATAGAGACGTGCACAATGCAATAAAATTTAAAGCCATCAAAGAAAATGTAATATATATTAAATTTAAAAGAAATCGTTGCCTATATATTTTAAATTTAAAAGAAATCGCTGCCTATTTTGCCTTTTTAAATTTTTCAGCTAAGTGCCGATTTTGAAACTAATTAAAAACTTTTTAAATATTTTTGTTTAAATAACTATTAATCGTCACAAAATTTGGTATCAGAAATTTTTTGAGTTGAATGTGCCATCGTCACTTTAATCTCACCTCGTTAAGAGGTGTTTTTATTTGATATAAAAACAACAAAAAATAGCATAACAAAGCAAAATAACATAAGCCGAACGATTGCCGAAGCTTTGAAAGGCAGGAACAAAAACAACGTCTCATTACAGTCCTGTGTTCTAACAGCTGGAGAAACGATTGATTACGAATGTACCTTCGACGATGCATCTTGTAGAATTACCACATTTGGTCGTAGCAGGGTTGCGCCACTGGCTTAGGGCAAGGTTGTGTTGAGTTTATTGTTATTATTTTATTTCGCAGATAGGGAGAGTTAGCACGTACTACTAAATTACCTAATTGAGTTTTTTCTAAGTTTAAACAGCTCATACTTCTCATATTTTCCTCTTCAAACTTTTTTTTATTCGGTACTTCCCAGAGAAAAATTTCTTCTGAAATATGTACAACATTCATGTGGAATTGGAGCAGAGAGGCAGAGAGATATTTCGCTTTTGTTCAGGTGCGATCGGGGTAATTCATGGACTGAATCTATCACTGCTCTGTTACTCATGAATTTTTCTTAGAATACAGAATTCTAGATGAAACGGAGCAGTGTACTATTCATGTATACTTGAATCTCTCGCTTACCACATGCTAAATTGAGGTCGCATCCCCTAGGTCATCCGTGTTACACACAGAATTCGCAACAGATACGTTCCGATGAGTTCGACTGGGTTGTTGAAAGCTATAAAATTTCATCACTCTTTGCTAACCTATATTACCGTTTCTGAAGGCGATAATCTGCAGATTATTTAACAAAATGGCTATAGATCCACAATAGTATTATTAGCGTAATAAATCGTATAATTCTAGCGGGAACTCCAAAAATTTATCTAGAAATGGATTGGGAAATAGGTGCAGTGCATTACCATTTATGACTTTAAGGCGTTTCATATTTCCAAGCAGACTAAAGCTTGAATTCTTTGTTTAATAACAGCGCTTCAACATCAGTCATAATTCCATAGCAGTTGTGGATCCAGAGATGCTGGACACGCTCGTCAGTCTTCTGCAAATAGACGTGAGCCATAATCAACTGACTGCACTCTCAGAGGTACTATTTAAAGCCAACACTCAGCTGGAGGAGATTATTTTTGGTCACAATCAAATCGGCCAGCTATCTTCCCTTACCTTGATGCACCAAAGCCACTTGAGGTACATTGAGTTGTCCGGCAATGCTCTTACCGATGCGGACTTCCTGCAACGACTGCCTGCATCCCTGAACCGCCTCTCGCTGTATGTGGATCTCAGTTCGAATCGCCTGAGGTCGATCGATCTGGCCAGTCTGCGGCAGTTCCGATACCTAAATCTGGCGGACAACAACTTTAACTGCGCCTGGTTGATCGGAAACCTGGCGCAGGAGCTGCCTACCTCCGTAAACTTCGCACGACCCTGGTCCGTGATAAATGGCTGGAGCAACGACTTGAAAAATATCAAGGGAGTGGACTGCAGCGAAGGGGAAACCAATCGCTCCATTATACTGCTAAATGCCGGCGAGGTTTCCCAGTACACGACTAGCAAATGCGAGTGCGGCGTAAGTATCGCTCAAAAGCTAAGAAAATATAAGTAATCGATGGGCCTTTGCTTGCAGCAAACCTATGACGAGGCGAACCCCTCGCCGCCTCCTCTCACCTGGCCCAAGATACCCACGGACCGATTCGACTCGCGATCGGTGATCATCTGGATGCTAGTGGCCATTGCACTGGCCTTCGCCGGACTTCGTTGGTTGCGACGCTTCGTCGACCGTAATGAACGCAATAAAAGCGGAATAAAGGCGCTAAATCATATGGTTTGTTGAGACCTTAATAATCCCTTCGATCTCCGGGTCATCCCTGCCGAAAAGCTAAAAGTTAAAGATCGAAAATTCTTTTATTCTTTCGAGCTTCCAGAGCCGGAACTAAAGCTTGATTTTTATTTTTGTATTTAATAATTAATTTACTTTTTGTCTACTTATTTTAATTACTAAATCAATGAATGAGGATTATTCTTGACAAGACTCAAAGTGCTAACTTTTAACTGTTTTGCAAAAATGTACATAATTTATATGCATTCTATGAATAAAAGTATCATATTAATTACATAGCTACAGCTTTTCCAATTTGGTTTGGTTTTTCAAGGAATATGCTTATTAAAAAATGTTAAGCAATATATTCAATTCAAAATTAAAGCAATTAATATAAATTAAATAAAAAAGCATAACAATGTAAATTATTTGATTTTCTTAGCTTGACTTTCTTCATTATCATAAAACCGCTTGTTTATTTCAGTACGTCACCAAAGTTGAATGGCATCCCATAAGAAACGATCAGGAGAGGCATAGTCCCCTTTAAAAATCCTCCCATCATTGTATAAAATTCAAATATATATTTTATTCATATGTACTTATGTAACCCCTCGCCGCCTCCTCTCACCTGGCCCAAGATACCCACGGACCGATTCGACTCGCGATCGGTGATCATCTGGATGCCAGGGGCCATTGCACTGGCCTTCCCCGGACTTCGTTGGTTGCGACGCTTCGTCGACCGTAATGAACGCAATAAAAGCGGAATAAAGGCGCTAAATATAATTGATATATATTGATATTTTTTATTGCAATACAAACATTACCAAAACGGTCAACGTGTAGAAAACATTGGAAAATTATATTCAGGCCATAGAAAAAACATAAATAATTTACCGAATAGATTATTACTCGTAGAGGCGCTCTATTACCTTGGCATATTTGGCGTGAACAATGTTCCGCCTGATCTTGAGTGTGGGACCCAGTTCTCCGGTGGCCAGGGAGAATTCGTGGGGAATGAGGGCGAACTTCTGCACCCGCTGCGCGTTCGAGATGGCATTTTTGTTCGCTCGCTTGATACCCGCCTCAATGGCTTCCAGGAGCTTGGGTTCGGCGGTTATGTCCAGGGCAGCCGACAGAGCTGCTACTTCGTTGGGGAGCTGCAGGTCCGCCGGAATGCCCAGAAGACTGGAGAGGCGTGTCTCGTGAATGTCTAGATCGCGAAGCCACTCGACGGTCTCCTCACGCAGCGTATCCAGTGGAACTCCAGTCTTGGCATCGGACTTCGTTTTCAGCGACAGCAAAACTGTCAGATACTTGCGATGGTCGCCAATCAGTAGGACATTACTCACGCAGGGCAGCTCCTTCTTTATCAGCTCCTCGATGTGCACAGGGGGAATGTTCTCCCCGCCGGCGGTGATGATGAGCTCCTTGAGCCGGCCGGATATCACAAGATTTCCCTTGGGATCGATGTACCCCAAATCGCCAGAGTGCAGCCAGCCATCCTCCTTGATGGATTCCTCGGTCTTCTCCGGCAATCCTAGGTAGCCCATGAAAATGCTACGTCCCCGTATCAGAATCTCCCCCCGGCCATTGCTATCCGGGTCCTGGATCTTCACAGTCAGTCCCTCGATCGAGGGACCCGCACTGTTCAAGTTACTTATGCGATTCCCGACGTTCATAGTGACGAGACCGCCGCTTTCCGACATTCCATAGCACTCGCCCAGCGGAATGTCCAGGCCCAGGAATAACTGTTTCATCTCAACGGAGATGGGAGCTCCGCCTGTCAGGAAATAGCGGCAGTTGTCCAAGCCAATCATCTCACGAATTCGTTTTACAAGGCGAGACGCTAACCAATATTTAGCTCTTTCGTAAATCGAGGGGGTATTCCTAACAATAATAAGAACAATAAGTTTATGCCACAATAAAAAGCCGTTTATAAGTATATGGGTTTTTAAATCAAAGCACCTAAAAGATGAAGAAAAACAATTGAGAAGTCAGAAGTCAGTGAAGCCAGAAACAATAAGCGATTAGGTAGACTTAAATCTTTTTATATAAGGTAATGTGTACCTAAGCTAGGAAAAAACCTACTCAGAAACCTAAAAAAACATTTGATCTTTATGTTGGACCAACAATAAAATAACACTTTTGGACCTAAGAATATATAAAAGAAAAAAGTCAACTTTGTATGGCATTTCTAAACTCGTATTGCAAACATACTGAAACGACCCATATTCAGCGTTTATTATATAGATACCTTCATTATGCGCTTTATTTCGCGCGGCGGTAGGTGATCTAACCCCATTTTAATGAGCATCTTAAGTACTTTTAAAAGTCTCCTAATTACCAATTGCTAAAAATGACGTCAAGCTTAAGCTTCCCCCTCAACTCACCCCTTGATCAATGTAGTCTGGTGTTCAGCCACCGCAGCTCGAGCCTGGGCCAGCAGCAGCCTGGAGTAGGGTTTAATCTCTGCCTCCGCGGCGACCAGTCGCTCCTGCAGCTTCTCAAAGACTCGCGGCACTCCGAACATAGTCGTTGGCCTCGCGTTGCAGAAGGTCTTGATCAAGGTCCCCTTGAGTGCATTTTTGTCCGCGAAAGTCACACATCCGGCATAAAGTATACCGAACACCAAATCAAAAAGCTGGGCAGCCACATGGCTTAGGGGCAAATAGCTGACAAAACTCTCTTTACCAACCTTAGCATCCCCCATGACAACTGTTGCGGACTTGACATCAAAGAGGAGGTTATCGTGGCTAAGCATCACAGCCTTGGGCAGACCCACAGTGCCCGAAGTAAATATCAGCATCGCACACTCGTTGGCGTAGATTCGACGTTCCCGGGCCTCCAGCTCTTCCTTGAGCTCGTTGGAAAAGTTCCTTTCCTGCAGCTTTTGCCAACTGAAGTAGCCGGGCTCCTGATCAACAAAGGTATCGAAAGGTCCATGCAGCTGGATCACCGCCTTCAGGCGTGGCAGGCGCTCCTTGATCGCTCTCAGCTTGGCCATCTGCTGCGCATCATCCACCACACACACAGTGGACTCTCCGGTGTCCAGGACGTGGTAAACGGCCTCGGCCGAGTTGCTGGGATAGATTCCGGCCACAACAGCGCCAGCTCTCAAGGTGCCCAACTCAGCAAAGAACCACTCTGGGCAATTGAAGGCGAGGATGCCCACGGAACTCCGCTCCTCGACGCCCACGCTCAGAAGCATGAGAGCAGCCTGCTCCACCCGCTCCTGGTACTCGCCGTAGTTCAAGGTTGTACAACCATCGACTCCGGCTCCTGGGGTTTCCCACACCAAGGCCGGCAGCTCCGGATGCTTATCGCACACCTCAGCGAAGAACTGCGGAATGGTCTGTGGGACGACTCCCTGCGAAAAGGATCCAGGCTCGTCCAGGCGCAGTTTGACGGCCTCGTGAAGAGAGGTGCTTGTGTAGCTCGTGGCTGGCTTAAGCTCGTTCATGCTCGTTCGAAAAGCGCTCGCGACGAATAAAGGCGACCAGGTGACCGGCACAGGTATTAATGCAGTAGCCGTAGTATTAGCTGACGCAGATATAGTACATACGTTTTAATATTTCTCGACTGTTTTACATTAAAGCAAGGTTTTTGACACGGCTAACCCCGAAATACTACGTCATAAGTTAAGTCGTCCATTTAATTTTATAATGACTGTTGCTCAGTCGGTTCCCACAGAATCCGTCTTAGGAACATCGATGCACCGAAAATATTGCTAAAATGTGAAGTAGATTCTTATGCGCCGATGACGTTCAGATGTAAGTTAAACATCTAGATGCTTTCTCCTCCGTGACGGTAAATTGGAAATTGTTAATAAGTTTACTTTATATAGTTTTACAAAAATCCACTGGCTAGACTTAATCGTGAAAATGTAGGATAAATGGGAGCTCACTACTAAGCCCAAATGGCTTCAACGGCGTACCTTTCCAAAAGTCTTCAAAACGATTACTCCGTTACGACTATAGCTTAGCTTTATGTTTTTCATGGGTTTCGTTTAACAAACTTGATATGCGTGAAACGTATAGGTATGTTATCGCCAAATTTGGTAGCTTTAACTCTGATGGTCTCTGTGATCTGTTGTTTCATACGGACAGACGGACATGGCTCTATCGACTTGGAGCCTGGATGATACTAGTATAAAAATTGGCTAATTATCTTATCGAAAATTCCTCACATTAAACACAAAATGATAGTTAGTTAAATTTGTGAACATTTGTGATGAAGAACTAAAATAACAAGAAAAGAAGCTAACCTCGGGAAGGCGAAGTGTGTATATTGCAATTGGATCAATAAAAATCTATCCATTTCGGGCAAATTAAAACAAGTAAGAAAGCTACAGTCGACTGTGCTCGACTGTGAGATACCCGGTACCTAAACGTGTGCGCTTCACACTAAAAGGCAATTTAAAATTGTACATACATTATAATAGTCTACTTTGATACTTCTTAAAATAAATCGCCTCTCGAATTAGCTCCCGACCTAAACAATTTAATGTCATACTTAAATATGAATGATACATTTTATACGAACACATAAAAACCCGTTCGATCGGCGTCAAAAAATGAATTATGTTAATTTTTGTCATTTCTTGATATATTCTTTTGTCATTTCTTCTGCAGTTGGCGCCATTATATCGCACGGCCAAGGCTCGAATGCGCCACCTGCCGGCTACAGCTTGCAACAGCAGTGCCTTAGGGCGGTGTTTTAAAATTCTAACCTTATTGCTAATATCTCCCATGTTTATCAATTGATTTTACTGATATTTTCAGGAAACGTCCGCTCTATTTTATTCATTTATTGTATCTATTAACTTAACCCGAAAATAACGAGTATAGATTATTTTACGTTTTTTATGATTTTTGAGGGCGGAAGTGGGCGTGGCCAAATTTGAAAACAAACTTGATCTGCGTGCAACAGATTCCAATGTTGTCACCAAATTTGGTAACTCTAGTTCTTATAGTCTCTGAGATCTGTTGTTTCACACGGACGGAGAGACGGACAGACGGACATGGCTAAATCGACTCAGCTGGTGATGCTGATCAAGAATATATATACTTTATGGGGTCGGAGATGCCTCCTTCTGGCTGTTACATACATTCTCGGTTGGCACTAACCCATAATAGCCTTGTACCCTATGGGTCCCGGGTATAAAAATAACGGAGCTATGTAAATTTTGATTTACATTTTGACCGGTCCTCGGTCCAGCTATATCATATAGTTTTCCGATCTGGTCGATCTTGGAAATATTATGTTTTAGCGACCTCTTATTTCTTATTGAGGGATTCAAGCTAACTCGAGGTATTAATCAGCTTAACTTCATACACATAAATCAAGATTCGAATTTAAGCCAAGATCGATTTTATGTTGCAGGTTGTCCAGATGCGTTTTGATCGATCACCATCCAATCATCATAAGTGGACTTTGCAACAAGATCATCTCGCAGCATTTGCGCCTATTTAAGGGGCTATACCAGTGTAAAATTTTCAAAAAATAATATTATGCATCTCGCGTTCTTAATTTTTAGCTGCGCTATATTTTTTGTCAATTTCTTGCGCCGGCTTCTGCCCTGACAGCTATTTGACCGGAAAGTGCACACAGAAAAAATTTTAGGAATTGGCGATTCATTGCCTAAAAAGAAATATTTAGGCAATGATTGCATAAAAAATGAATGTCAAATGAATATTGTTCATAATGGTATATACTTTATTTATACAGATAAATATAAAAATAACTTGTGATGTATCTTGTCCATATCTGTTTTTAAAGAAGTGCGTCTTTATTAGTTTGTATTTGTTGTCAATTATAAAGTTTAGGTCAAGTTTTAAGTGTTTTCCTCTCCGTTGCCTCCCAATGCAGTACATATTCTATTAATTATTAATATTTCAAAATTATAAAAATGTTTACTTCAGCTGCGGCAGCCTGCAGCTGCACATTTGCCACTGCAAAATGCAACCTAACCTCATTTATTTTCCAGCAGCTCTTTATGGGAAGGACTCTGTTTTTTCGTTCTTTTTCTGTTATATTATTGTTGACGTAGTAGTTCGTTGTTGTATTTTCGTTTTTTGATTTCAGTTTTATGTCCTTCGATATTTTTTTTTCGTTTTATTATTTAATTATTTTTTAAAATTTAGCTTCAGGAATGCGGTAGGTACACTTGCGCAAATAATTGAAAATGTGATTAATTCCCCTTATTAAGGACATAAATAATTAGGAATATGATCCGGATTTGGAAGAATTGCAACCACAAATAAACTTCATTTGTAAAAAAATTCATTGTTTTAGCAAATTGTTAAGCGGAAACAACCGACATTATTGAAAAAATATTTTTATTGGCTTGAGTGCAAGGAAATTCTAATTCTAAAATGCTCTTTCCAACCAAAAGCATCTAATTTACATCGTGAACATCCAAAAAAGAATTTCACTGAAGTTTCAAATAAGGCGCAACGCCTGTCTGTTATCTGAGGGGGTTTGGGTGAGGGTGAAAATGAGCAATCACACCCACACATGTACATATATATTAAAGAAATAGGATTGTCAATAACTTACAGTAAAAATATCAACCCGAATTTGTGAATTTACTGAACTTATGACTTCTTTCTCATGTAAGCACAATTACTGAGGCAATCGTTTTAATGGAAGCTACAGGATATAGTGGTATGATCTGGCCAATTTTTTTACTATCTATTCATAATATTTTTGTAGAATTTTGGTGAAAGTTTCATAACGATAGCACATCTAGAACTATTTATACATTCACGGCAGAAACCAAAATGTTCAGTCATCGAAATTTTACCATTAAGGGCAGAAAGTGACCCCTAGGCGATATTTCTTAAATGGACTGCTATTTCTAATGGGAAATGTCTTTAGCTTCAAAACCTTCAGTGGGGAGCAAAAGTGATTCCACGTTCAACATTTTCGTGTTCGAGAGCTCATAAAACCTGAACGAATGAAGTTAATGAAACAAACTTTTTTTCCTCGATTCCTTATTCAATTTAGAACAAATAGACGTAAATAGAAAAATAATATAAGAAGCAATGTAATAGTTATAAATTAAAAACCAAAACAAAAGACATGTACTCAGTTTTGCACCTTATATAAAAAAATCAAAGGAAATTCCATATTAATATTTGGTCCAAAGACAATTCTTGTCTTTATAATTTTTAATGTAATTTGGCATCTTTTCAACCCATTTCTCAATAATTCCATTTATAATTTGATTTCACGTCAGTTTCACACGCATCTAAGGACCGCCTACGTTGGATTAAACTGATTGATACCGCCCGAGATATATGATCATTATTGACCATAGGTTTTCAATTAGATTGAGGTCGGGACTTTGAGTTAATTACTCTATCAACATAAAATTTTGATTTTCCACGTATTTCTTCCAAATTTTCGCAGTGTACTTAGGATACCCGTCTTGTTCAAAAGTACATTTTCCTTCATTAAAGCCACACTTGTCCAAATTGTTTTGAAAATTGGCTTGGAAAATATTTAAAATAGTCTTCTTTACTTATAATTCCATCAATTTTGTGCAAAGGCTCAACTTGCCACGATGTAATGTTATTATATGTCCTCCTCCATGCTATACGGCTTGCTCACATATTGTCTTTGAATAACTGGACTTTCCCTTGATCCAAGACTCGCGAAGAGGACCAAAGCAACGACCAGTTCATCTACAGAGTGCAGACGCTGCAGAGGATCCTTGGGATATTACCAAGATTGTTAAAATGCTTACTGATCTCAAAAAAACTGTGGATGAGCTGGCTACCACTATGGTCACGCTCGCTACTATTGTGAAGGACATACAGAGGGATCACATCGCTCGTTCAAAACCCTCCCATAGATCATGATGCACTCGTTAAAGATAGGAATATGGAATGCCAGAAGCGTCCTTGCCAACCGGGAGGAACTTCTGGTTTTCTTGCAACAACACTCTATCGACATTATGTTGCTGTCCGAAACCCACCTGCGCCCTGGAATATACTGCAGAATTCCAGGATACAGCATTTACCGAGCAGACTTCCCAGGAAATGTGGCCAGAGGAGGGGCCGCAATCCTAGTGAAGGAAGGACACACCCATTACCACCACCGCCCAATCACGCTTGGTGTAGTGCAGGTAGCAATCATCTCTCTCAGCACCCAACAAGGAGAAATCAATTTCTCTGCAGCTTACCTCCCTCCACGCCCTGCCTGGTCAACACAGAATTTTGAGGCTCTTCTACAAAATTGTGGGGAGCGCTTCATCATGGGTGGTGACTTCAATGCTAAACACAGAGCCTGGGGTAGTCCCAGAGGCTGCAGTAGGGGAGCTGCGCTTCTGGAAGCTATAGAGGAGGCCAACGCTCAAATCCTTGCCACAGGAAGTCCCACCTGCTTCCCGTGCAATGGTGGAATGCCCTCTTGCCTGGATTTTGCGATCTACAAAGGCATTCAAGACGCAAGACTCTCAATACAGGAGACCTTTGATCTAAGCTCTGACCACCTTCCGCTTCTGATTGACCTGCGTCTCCCTGGAAGCCCTACTCCAGAAAGGAGATTACTGTTGCCGTTTGGAACAAATATTACCATTTTCAAAAGTGTTCTTGAAAGATCTCTTCATCTTCAGATGGAGATCAACTCTTCGGAGGACTTGGACGACGCAGCTCAACTTCTTGAGAGTAAAATTAAGGAAGCCGCTGACTATGCCCAGAGTCACTCAAGACGACCTCGGCAAAATCAGCGCCACACTCATGCTCCGATCCCAGGTGAGATCCTTGCGTTGATCCAGCTGAAACATCGACTCAGGAAAGAGTTTGCAAGGACCCAAGACCCCACGATAAACAGAATCCACAAAAGACTGGGAAATGGGGTTCGTAATCTGTTAAATCGTCACCGCCAAGACACTCTTGATAGGGAACTGTCGGAAGCTACCCCAAATTCAGACACCAACTATGCTCTGTGGAACCTCACAAGGAGGTACAACCGGCAAACAGCTCCAAAGTTCCCAATCAAAAAGAACGACGGCACCTGGGCCAGATCCACGCAGGACAGGGTCGAGACTTTTGCTGAAAGCCTTGAGGAGCGTTTCACCCCCTTCAAAACGTCGTCTGCGAATAGGGTTGCAAAAGTTCTCTCTGGTAATGATGTACCTCACCAGATGTCACTGCCGCTCGCCCCTATCACAATTACTGAGACTAAAGCAGTAATCAAAGGCTTAAAAGCACGCAAGTCTCCAGGACCGGATGGAATCACAAATCGGTTAGTCAAGCTCCTCCCAGACCGCGCCCTGCTCTTCCTGATCCTCCTCATGAACGCTGCTATGAGGCTGGGACACTTCCCGAGGATCTGGAAGCAAGCAAATGTTGTGATGATTCACAAAAGTGGTAAACCGGTACACATGGCCGAGAGCTTCCGCCCAATTAGCTTGCTGCCTGCTTTTGGAAAAGTGCTTGAGAGATGTGTTCTTTCACGCATGCTCTCTTCTCTGGAGGTGAAGAAGGCGTTGCCGGACCATCAATTTGGCTTCCGACAGAGTCATGGCACCCCCGAACAGTTGCATAGAGTCGGTAAATTCATCCTGGATGGCCTCCAGCTGAAAGAGTACACAGTTGCAGCGTTCTTAGACATCCAACAGGCATTTGATCGAGTGTGGCACCCTGGACTGCTATATAAACTTAAAAGGATCCTTCACCCGCAACTATTGGAGATAATTGCCAGCTTCCTCCGAGAAAGATCCTTTCGGGTAGTCCAGGACGGGATCTCCTCCTCAGCCAGACCTATTGCAGCAGGCGTGCCTCAGGGGAGTGTTCTAGGCCCAATTCTGTACAACCTCTTTGCTCATGATGCCCCCCTTGAAGCTGGTCATGCGCAGAGTGAAATATGTATAGCTACCTATGCAGATGACACTGCAGTTCTGGCCAGGTCTAGCTGCATCTATGAGGCCACCGATGATCTGCAGTTGCTGCTGAAAAGGTACGAGAACTGGGCATGCAGGTGGAACATCTCGATCAATCCCGAAAAATGTGCTATAGTCACCTTCGCTAACAGAAAAGACTCCTCGCCTGGTGTATTTCTGCATGGCCAGTTGATCCCTCAGTTTAGGGAGCATACCTATTTGGGGGTCACTTTTGACAGGAGGCTCACGTTTGCGTCCCACTTGAAGAAAACGCGCTCAAAACTAGAGGCAGCTGCTCGCAGACTCCACTGGCTAACCAAAGCGAAATCGAAGCTCAGCCTGGTAAATAAGAAAAAGATCTACACTGCTATACTGGCGCCAATTTGGCATTATGGGCTGGCCATTTATGGAGTGGCGGCCAAAACACATCTCAACAAGGTCAGAGCTTTCCAGGCTAAGTTCCTGAGACACATCTCTCAAGCTGAATGGTACATCAGAAACACAGATATACACAAGGATCTTGAAATTGAAATGGTCGGTGACACAATAAATCGGCTGGCAAGGGCCCACAAAACCCGCCTTAAAGCTCACCCCAACCGCCTTGCAAGGAGAGCTACCAAATCAACAATAAGAAGAAGATTAAAACGAACAACATTCGGGCAACTGCCGTCCCGCACCCTCCAATAACCAGTCAACATAACCCTCCCCTAACTAAACTATCTTAGGGCTGCTGCCCCTAAACACGCAAACTAACACATCTGTACATAACACACATTCACCTCTAAATACAAATTGTATATAAACAGTAGATTTAGATTAGATTTAAGCAGCAAAAATCACGTACCAAAATAAAATAAATGTAAAATGTAAAATGTCTTTGAAGCTTGTTACTGGACCTACGCGAACAATACTACATCCTATTCGACTGGAAATGGTTAAACATGGATTCGTTTGACCAATTGCGGCATTTTCAGTTCTACCCAATGGTACCGAGTTCTCCGTTGAACTTTTTCACAAAATTGATTAAATTATAAAAAGGGAAGACTATTTTAAATATTTTCCAAGCCCATTTTTAATATTTTTTGGAGCATTTTGGCTTTAATGAGGGAAAATTCACTTTTCAACTAAATGGAGATCCTAAGTACACTGCGAAATATTCTTAAGAAACGGGTAGAAAACCAACATTTTATCTTGTTGGAGTGGAAAGCTAAAAGTCCCGACCTCAATCCAATTGAAAATCTGTGGTCAATCACGTCAATATATATTGGGCCGTAACAATCAGTCGAATGCAACGTAGGTGGTCCTTGGAGGCGTGTGGAACTGAAGTGGAATCAACTTCTGAATGGAATTGTTGGGAAATGGGTTGAAAAGATGCCAAAATACCTAAACAATTATAAAGACACGAATTGTCTTTGGACAAAATATTAATACGGAATTTCTATAGATTTTTTTATAAAAGGTGCAAAACTGAGTACATGTCATTTGTTTTGGATTTTTGTTTCTTACTATTACATTGCTTCTTATATTATTTTACTATTTACGTCTATTTGTTCTAAATTGAATAAGGAATCGAGGAAAAACAAGTTTTTTTGATTAACTTCATTCGTTCAGGTTTTATGAGCGCTCGAACACGAAAAAGTTGAACGTGGAATCACTTTTGCTCCCCACTGTATGTGCTATGACACCTATTGTTTGTCAGGGAAAATTTAATTAGATGCCCAAAATAAATAATAATACAATTGGCATATATTTAAGTATAAGCAAATATATTAAGGACGTAATATCTTAAAAAGGTAAGTCTATTCAAGTCGAATCTTTGGAAAACATGGATGTTAGCTGGGTATGCCATTGCCGAGTTACTTGTAAAGGCGCTCTATTACCTTGGCATATTTGGCGTGAACAATGTTCCGCCTGATCTTGAGTGTGGGACCCAGTTCTCCGGTGGCCAGGGAGAATTCGTGGGGAATGAGGGCGAACTTCTGCACCCGCTGCGCGTTCGAGATGGCATTTTTGTTCGCTCGCTTGATACCCGCATCAATGGCTTCCAGGAGCTTGGGTTCGGCGGTGATGTCCAGGGCAGCCGACAGAGCTGCTACTTCGTTGGGGAGCTGCAGGTCCGCCGGAATGCTCAGAAGACTGGAGAGACGTGTCTCGTGAATGTCTAGATCGCGAAGCCACTCGACGGTCTCCTCACGCAGCGTATCCAGTGGAACTCCAGTCTTGGCATCGGACTTCGTTTTCAGCGACAGCAAAACTGTCAGATACTTGCGATGGTCGCCAATCAGTAGGACATTACTCACGCAGGGCAGCTCCTTCTTTATCAGCTCCTCGATGTGCACAGGGGGAATGTTCTCCCCGCCGGCGGTGATGATGAGCTCCTTGAGCCGGCCGGATATCACAAGATTTCCCTTGGGATCGATGTACCCCAAATCGCCAGAGTGCAGCCAGCCATCCTCCTTGATGGATTCCTCGGTCTTCTCCGGCAATCCTAGGTAGCCCATGAAAATGCTACGTCCCCGTATCAGAATCTCCCCCTGGCCATTGCTATCCGGGTCCTGAATCTTCACAGTCAGTCCCTCGATCGAGGGGCCCGCACTGTACAAGTTATTTATATCGACGTTCAGAGTGATTGCTCCGCCGCTCTCCGACATCCCATAGCACTCCCCCAGAGAAATGTCCAGGCCCAGGAAGAACTGCTTCATCTCGTCGGAGGTGGGAGCTCCGCCAGTCAAGAAAATGCGGCAATTGTCCAGACCTATCATCTCACGAATGGGTTTTATAATGCGAGAAGCCAGCCAGTACTTAGCACTGCCGTAAATCGACGGGGTTTTTCTAAAAAAATGTAGAAAATTAGTCCGTTAGTTCTTTACTATTCCACAAGATTTGTCATTCCTTTCCAAACCGAACACCTTATTTAAAGTCACAGTATGTACTTATCTTAACATTCTCTTAATAAATATTATCATCATCAAGATTATGTTCTCTTTGTACGTGTTTAAGTGTTTTGAGATGATTTAAAAAATACAATATGTAAGAAAATCCACACAAGTGTACAAATGATATTATTTAGGTACTGAAACAGAAATATTTTCCTCAGTATTTGAATTCGATTAAGAGAAAAACATGCCGCCAGTTTGTATACCCTTGCAGTCTGCAATTGGATTATTGAAAATCTATCAATTTTTGTACAATTTAAAAAAATATCGAGGTTTGTAAATTTATATAGCATTTACCTTCACATTTAACATGTGGAATTTTACACTTCGATATACATCAACCGACCGCTTCTATGGCAGCTTTATGATATAGTTGTCTGATCTTAATGAAAATAAAAACCATAACTCTTAGACCGTAAAAAACTGCTATATCTCGAAATATTATACTTTAGTTTACATTAATTTCGCCATTATTTCTATGGCAGCTATAGGATATAGTGGGCTGATTTAGGCCGTTTCGACATATGTACTGCGTGCCAATGAAATATGACTATGCTGAAAATTTTAGTCCGATAGCTCAAAAACAGAGAGACTAGTTCGCGTAGAAACCGAAAGACGGACAGACATACAGACGGACATAGATAGACTTTGCTGGTGTTGCTGATCAAGAATATATATACTTTATGGGGCCGGAGATGCCTCCTTTACTGCGTTTCAAATATCATGGCAAAATTATAATACCCTTCGCAAGGGTATAATAAAAATTTTCATTGGGAAAGCCCGCTGGAACTAATAAAAATATTTTGCTTCTCAGGTTCAAATTCTTCACAACACGTACCAAGCTGCTGTAGGCTTAAAGTCTGAAGCCATAAGTCTGTTTTGATGTGTTTTACGTCTGGAACATTTGGTGATGTAACTAAGTGTAATTTGCTTTAATTTAATTATAAATAAAAAACACCTCCTAACGAAATTAGATAAAAGTGACGATGGCACCTTTAACTTCAAAAGATTCTGATATCAAATTTTGTGACGATTAATAATAACGTTAACAAAAATAAATTATTTTTGTCAAAGCAAAGTAAATATCATTTCAAAATACCATTCCAACGACTTATAGCACTTTTTTGTAAATTTAGTGGTGCAGAAATCTAGAATTTAACTCTTTTCCCTGTAAACTAGAGGAAAAAAAAAATCATAGAACAAAAACTGTTTAGCTCGAGCTGTTTAATAAAATAAAGGTGGTTCCAGGACTCTAAAATGAAGGTTTCATACAGACTGTAGTCCACAGAGATAAATAGTTAAACCTGTAATGCTGGTTCGAAATTAAGTTACTACCCGGCATTAACAAACTACAACTTTAACAATTTTTAATTATTCCTATATTATTAGTTTCGGATTCTGTCAACTCACCCTTCAATCAATGTAGTCTGGTGTTCAGCCACCGCAGCTCGAGCCTGGGCCAGCAGCAGCCTGGAATAGGGTTTCGCCTTGGCCTCCGCGGCCACCAGTCGCTCCTGCAGCTTCTCGAAGACTCGGGGCACTCCGAACATTTTAGTTGGCCTGGCCTTACGGAAGGTCTTGATCAAGGTTCCTTTCAGAGCATCCTTGTCCGCAAATGTCACACATCCCCCATGGGTTAGTCCCAAAAATACGTCAAAGATCTGAGCAGCTACATGGCTTAGGGGCAGATAGCTGACAAAACTCTCTTTTCCAAGTTGCACATCCTTCAGACAAGCCGCTGCGGATCTGGTGTCGAAGACAATGTTGTCGTGGCTAAGCATCACAGCCTTGGGCAGACCCACAGTGCCCGAAGTAAATATCAGCATCGCACACTCGTTGGCGTAGATTCGACGTTCCCGGGCCTCCAGCTCTTCCTTGAGCTCGTTGGAAAAGTTCCTTTCCTGCAGCTTTTGCCAACTGAAGTAGCCGGGCTCCTGATCAACAAAGGTATCGAAAGGTCCATGCAGCTGGATCACCGCCTTCAGGCGTGGCAGGCGCTCCTTGATCGCTCTCAGCTTGGCCATCTGCTGCGCATCATCCACCACACACACAGTGGACTCTCCGGTGTCCAGGACGTGGTAAACGGCCTCGGCCGAGTTGCTGGGATAGATTCCGGCCACAACAGCGCCAGCTCTCAAGGTGCCCAACTCAGCAAAGAACCACTCTGGGCAATTGAAGGCGAGGATGCCCACGGAACTCCGCTCCTCGACGCCCACGCTCAGAAGCATGAGAGCAGCCTGCTCCACCCGCTCCTGGTACTCGCCGTAGTTCAAGGTTGTCCAACCATCGACTCCGGCTCCTGGCGTTTCCCACACCAAGGCCGGCAGCTCCGGATGCTTATCGCACACCTCAGCGAAGAGCTGCGGAATGGTCTGTGGGACGACTCCCTGCGAAAAGGATCCAGGCTCGTCCAGGCGCAGTTTGACGGCCTCGTGAAGAGAGCTGCTTGTGTAGCTCGTGGCTGACTTGAGCTCGTTCATGCTGGAGGCGATCGCGACGAATAAACGCGGCCAGGTCCCAAGCACGGGTATTTATGCTATCGGCACCAGGCGCTGATAAGTCCAAAGTGGACATATGTGGCAGGCAGTAATGTCGGCGCTGAGGCATCGATCCACAGTACCAACGTCTCAAGTCACATCTTGGGACATCCCAATCTAATGAACCTTTGAACCCTGACTTTTGGAATTTGTAGTTTAAATATAGGTCAATAAGTACCGAAAGAAGTATACAATGTTATTTAATAATATGTACCTTTAATATTTACTTATTTATTATTAATAATAAATTTTTACTATCATAGGTAACTGGTCAGATATTAGTAGATTCGAATACATTTTGTTAAAATAAATCAGCATTTGATTATTTATATATATTTAGAATATTATATGTATTTTTAATTGATTTCAGTTGATACATACATCAGCCGGATGATACATATGTATATACATTTTTTTACTATGAGACATAAAAAGTGTCGTTTAAAATGATAAAGAATTAATCTCTCGCACCGCGGACACCGAATAGTCAAGGGGTCATGTCTGTCGTTAGAAATACATTGGCTGATCTTTAGACACGTGCACCTTCATCGGGGTTGATTCGGTCTTTGACTGATAAGGACTATAGTCTAGGTTATGTCTTTCCCTATACCACCACTCTCCCTGCTGAGAAACCCCCGAGACGGATGCCGATAATGATAATCGAGGGTCGTGAGCTCCCAAATTGTGTTGCGATAGTAACAGGGTTCCGAATGTTAAAACCTTTGAATACAAATGTAATTGTTTCCACGGGATCTTATTCCAATGGGTACAAAGGTAAGTCAGTCAGTAGATTGATTGAAATCAAACTCTGTGAGAAGAGTGACTGTGTCGTTGAAACATAAAAATATTTTAAGTAATGTTTAGGAAGCAATCATATTTTATCGACTTTAGATAAATTCTTGATAGATATGGGTGAAGTTTTTTCTGGGCATATTTGTATATTTTTATAATAATAATAATATTTTAATAACTCTTTATAGAGTTAAGTTTTCCCATATAGTCTTCTCAAAAAAAAATCATATTATGAACTGTACCAGTATAAATTGGCAAAAGTTGCCGTTTTACTTGGGCCCAATATAAAACCGAGTGTGACCGACTTGGAGATACCCGGTACCCAAAGCATTGTGAGTGAAATTAAATAGCACATGAACATGGAAAAAATAAAATATTGAGAAATGAAGACAAAAGTTGCTAGAAACATGTTAAGCAACACCCTAAAAGACAAATATTGCTAGGGACATGTTGAGCAACGCGCACTGACACATTCTCTCAAAAGCTATATGCTCAGACATCCGAAAAGTATTCCTGAGCAGTGCGATAGAGCGAGAGGATGACTATCGTTTTAGCTTAATGCTACGGAACACTTTTCGCGTGTCTGAGTACGTAGCTTCAACAAGAAGAATAAGCATACACAAAAACTTTATTGTTTAATAACTTCCATGCCTCCTTATTTATTATATATATTTACTTTAAGCCGGAAATCACGACCATAGCTTATATAACGTATTTTATGATTTTAGCGGGAGGAAGTGGGCGTGGCAAAATTTTAAAACACTACCTGTTTTGCCTTTTTAAATTTTTCAGCTAAGTGCCGATTTTGTAACTAATTAAAAACTTTTAAAATATTTTTGTTTAAATAACTATTAATCGTCACAAAATTTGGTATCAGAAATTTTTTGAGTTAAATGTGCCATCGTCACTTTAATCTCACCTCGTTAAGAGGTGTTTTTATTTGATATCAGAAGTTTTTTAAATGACATATGTATGTACAATGTACATACATGTGTTGTACCCCGAAATATCTCAAGGACTATGCGGCCTGAAATCACTATAAAAATCGTAAAAGCCATTAAAAAACGAGAAAGAGAGCTAACTTCGGTAAACCGAAGTTGGTATACCCTTGCAGTCTGCAATTGGATCTTTGAAAATCGAACCATTTTAGTAATGTTGAAAAAACATCCAATTATGTAAATTTTACATTTTACATGTAGAATTTTACATTTTTATATAAATCGACCGATCGCTTCTATGGCAGCTATATGATGTAGTGGTGCGATCTTAATGAAATTAAGACCGTAATTCAGGAACCATGAAAAACTGCAATATCTCAAAATTTGCAGAAATACGTTGAAAAACAGAGAAGCTAAACTTTTTTTACATTAATTTCGTTATCATTCCTATGGCAGCTATAATATATAGTAGTCTGATTTCGGTCGTTCCGACATATATACTGCGTGCTGAAGAAATAAGACTATGCTGAAAATGTCAGCTCGATAGCTCATAAACTGAGAGACTAGTTCGCGTAGAAACCGACAGACGGACAGACAGACGGACATGGCTAGATCGACTCGGCTGGTGATGCTGACCAAGAATATATATACTTTATGGGGTCGGAGATGCCTCCTTCACTGCGTTGCAAACATCTGGTCAAAATTATAATTATAATTATTATAATACCCTCTGCAAGGGTATAAAAACATTTAATACGATTTTTTTTAATTAAATTAAAATTACATTTTTTTTATATTAAATTTTCTTTGATGGTTTTAAAATTTAAATTGTATTGCATTGTGCACGTCTCTATATGACTCTACATGATTTTTTACATAAAAGTATGTATAGTGCATGTAAAAGGTTAGGTATATGGGATCTTTGCTACTAATTTTAATGAGTAATATCTCGAGAAAGCGAATTTTCCCAGATATGTGTTATATACCAAAAGTTGAGCCATCTCAAGGGCTATATGGCCTTGAGTGATTATCAAAATCGTTAGAGCAATTTTTAACTTCAAAAACATAAAAAAAAATTAATTTTAATTATAAATTCTTAAATATTATATTTAGATAAATTATGTCAAGGCAAAGCTATTATCATTTCAAAATACCTTTCAAACGACATATAGCACGTTTCTGTAGCTTTAGTCGTTTAGAAGTTATGGGCGCGGGAAATCAGGCTTTTTTAGCTGTTTTCCCGCCAAAATAGCGGGAAACCCAAAATGTCGTAGAACAAAAAATGTTCAGCTCGAGCTGTTTAATAAAATAAAAGTGGTTCCAGGACTCTAAAACAAAAAAATCAACAGACACACAGACAGACAAACAACAGGACAAAGGTCGCTAAAATCTTGTTTATTGAACGGAGTATCGGATCAGGATGAGGTGTCATTCGACGCGTATTTAAAGCTAGATCACAACAACATAAATAAATACATTTTTGGGATCTTTGCTCCACCGGCGCCAATAGCTCAAATTTTCAAAATTTTCAATTTCGCACTTTCACTCTCATTTCTCCTAAACTAATCCGTTTTTGAAAAATAATAGTATGCAGTTTCAGAGAAGTTTACAATACCTTTCGATCAAGAAATAAATGGTTCTGATCGGACTATCGTAGCAGATTTTCAATTATACGGCTGTATATAGTAGTCTGCTTGCTCATCGTCACTACGTGGACTGCCGTCCGCAATGATACCCGTGTACCCTATGGGTGCCGGGTATAAAAATCAACGCAATAGAATTCAGACAATTATTAAGATATATATTTAAGCTAGCTTTCTATGAAAACTTTAACAAATGACTAGGGGTCATTTTATTTTATATTTTCTGTTTCGTGTAGAGTTCTAAATTGTGAGGAAACCTATAGAGTCAGATTTACAAACAATTTATTTAAATTTGATTATAAATTCCTTTTCTTATCGATTGGATATACATATGTAAATATATAGAGAACTCAAAGAACAGTATTAGTAGCTATATTATTCGCCAGCATATCAAAATAATTAGGGTTATTGGACTTTGCCATTCCATACAAATATGACAGCTTTGGGCGTCGCATAAGCAAGTATTAGGTAAAAGTTCAATCTCGCAGTCCAACACAGAACTGACCCTAGACAAGCATTGGCAATGTGATCGAGTACAGGTAGTGCAAGTGAAACTGGGTCCGCACATGAGTGTCTACATATGTACATATGTTGTTCGTATGTAGAAAAACTGACCCATTCCAGGTACTGTGCGAGGCGGGGTTTTACGCTGCTTTCCCCGGTAATATACCCCCAGAACCCGTACTGCCATTTGGTCACTCGGGCGCTTAGACGAGTCGCACTCACACGGAGGACCACACACGCACTGCGTCACGTAAAGAGAGAGTGGAAAAAACTTTCTCGCAGGCCAGCTGGCAGCAACAACGAGAACAACGGCAATCACTGTCGCCGTCGCCGTCGCAGTCGCAGTTGAAGTCGACGTCTCCGCTGCTGCGTTGTTTGTTTTCCACCGTGTCTGGTTTTCTGGACGCCTGTTCGTCGAACAGTCATTTTTTGTACAAATTTATAATTTATTGTTTAATTTATTTTATTGCTAAATGTCGGAAGCACGTTAGAGCGAATGTGCCCAGCATTTGCGCTGCGTGGAGCGATTTACATACACTGAAAGCCACTTTTGGTGACTAGCGACTAGTGGTGATTGGGCGCGGGAGCGGTCAAGGGATATATTATTAACCCAATTGTAATTGTTGCAATTTAAAGCTTATCTGTTGTTATGCTGGCAAGAACAACATTATTATGAAATTATTTACCAATGAACAGCAGCTCATGAATCGCCAACAAGTGTGGCCATTGTCTGCGAAGGCACTGGCGGTGTGGCCGGGGGTTTATTGCATCAGAACTAAAACACAAATAGTTGCAATATTCTGTTTTCCCTGTTTGTTTTTTTTTTGTTTTACTCTACTCGCAACTATATAAATTTATATGTATTTTCGAGTGTGAGGGGGTATGTGCGGCGGCGGTACATGGGATTTATATCGGCTAGTGCAAGGAGAATATAAAAATCGGAATATATATGCGGGCAGGGGCTCAAGGGGCGCCCAAGCAGATGTAATCGCATGTGCGGGCCCGGGGTCCGGGGCAACCATATTGCGCCATAGGCAGACGGAATGGGAAAGCTCACCTTAAACGCGGACTTGCAATAAAGCTAACAATCAAATAATACAGGGTGCTACAGCAAAGAGTCCTAAATGGCTTGTCTCGAAAAGAAAACTAAAATAATATTCGCTAAATAAACGTGAACAGAGGATACCAAACCTTTTTGTCAAATGTTTCTAAGACCGCGAATTTTAAATAAGACAGTATGCAGACTATAGAATGGGACCGACCTTTAAAATACCCTTTAAAGTTAAGCTCCGTACTCAGACACACGAAAAGTGTTTCTAAGCAGTACGATAGAGCGAGAAACCTCTCGTTTTGGCTCAATGCTTAGGAACACTTTCGCGTGTCTGAGTACGGAGCTTTACAAAGACACCAAAGGAAGATGTCTGCCTAGAGGCATGACGAGCACATTGGACGATCTTATAACTTTATTATTTTTTATTAATGTGATTGTTCAATAGAAGGACATTTCAAACCCATAAGGTACAAATACATTTCTTATTCGTTTGCTGTTATTTCTATAGAGCCAGTTTAGTTTAGTTTTTTTTTAACACTTTCAGAGTTTGTAATATCAAATTGCCATTTTACAAACGAATATGGTTTAATATGATTACACCGTATATACAAAATCTTAAATTTAAGACTTGTGAAATGCTAGATATATGTAGCACTTCGATTTTATTTAAATGAAAAAAACTAAAGTTGTATAAAAAAGACGTAATTGATAAAAATATAATTAGGTAATGTCTATTTTCATAGTCAAACGTTCGGAAATGTCTTCTTTATTTCGTGGCAAACTTTTGACGGAAATTAAGATAATTTCTAAAAAATAATATGGGTTTTCTCTCAATGTAACTTGTTTAAATACATACATACGTAACGTAAATGTAGAAGGTTTATACAGGAGGTAGTTGAAACTATATCGAAGTAACCAAGACTGTAGACCAGACCGATCTGCAGGGGCCAAAGCGGAATATGTCGATACGCTGGCCCTTACTCATCCATGCATTCATGCATCCATCCATTCATCCGTCCATCTATCGGCCCTGCCTGCATGTGTAACGATGTTTTCTGTACATATTTACACGCACATCGAGTGACCTAATGTGCGGGTGCGGGCCGTGGGCCGAGGGGGCGTAGTTGGCTAGGGGTGGCCGCATGTCTGCGACTTTTGTAGATTTGTTTGTGTACATATAGATATAGCGAAAACACCCGGCGCACAGCATTGATTAGCAGGCGTGAAAGAGGCGAAGCCGAAGCCAGAGCCAAAGCAAAAGCAAAAAGTTCATGCGAGCAGAGCAGCCAGCAACAAAAGCAACAATAACAACTAGCGGCAAACAAACAAGTACACACAACAATAAGGAAACACACTTGGGCACATGTATGTAGGTATGTACAAAAGAAACTACTAGAAGGAGGCGGTGGGCGCAGGGGGCGGGTAGAGATAAACAGCATTTATATTCATGTACCAACACAACACATCGCAGACATAAAAAGCGAAACGAAAATCAAATAACATGAGTACATATTGACAAACAAGCGAGCGGACCGAGCGACAAACGTACATGTGTGCATATGTACGTACGTACGAACCAGTACACTATAGGCTGGATGACCACTTTTCGTGGCCAAAAACACAGTTTTCGAAAGTACGTAGTATTAAGATTTGATGATGCCATTGTGTTAGTAAAACATCAGTCTTCAATGTTACGTAGCATAAATTTTAACAGAGGCACGCTCTGCTAAGATATCGGCTGTTAAAAACAGCTGTTCGAAAAAAAAAACACATTTTTTTAAAGTTAATTAAAAAGGCACTAAACTAAGATTTTATTAAACAATTTATAATGGCAACGAAAGAGAATGGTTTTTACTTTTTAACTGTTGGATTGCTTGTAATTGAGGGTTTTTAACAGCCCTTTTTGCTGTATTAGTTAATATCAAAAACTCATGTTTAACCAGAGATATAAAGAGAGTTTCACCTTAAATTTATACTGTGTTGTAGGTAATTTAATTCTTTGTTCAGATGAATGTAATCTTAAAGTGCACTTTTGCGCACTTTCTCTAAAATTTAATTTTTCAGATTCAACCTAATATTAGGAAAAAACCGATATAATTCACTTTTAAAACGCAGAGACGACAAAAATTTTAAGGAAATTGTATTCTTCAACGAAGGATTACAAAGTCCTTGTAAACTAAGATCATATTATAGGAAGCACGGATCATCCAGATACTTTTATTGGAGGAAAGAGGCCCGAAACACGAAATAACAGATCCAAACTGTTATTTTATCTGAAAAAAATTAGGATATTGCCCATTTCTACATATTGTATTACTTACAAATACTACTTAAAATTAAAAACACATATACAAAAAAAAATTATATTTACACTGAACAAAATTATTAATTAAAAAAAAAGGCAGCGCCACACCTTTTTTCTCAAGATATATGTTCCTGAGCTTATTAAAAACCCAAAACAAAAAACCGAACCAAAATATTTCGTTTTGCTTTGAAGTTTTTTAATTTTGGCCACAAAAAGTAGTCATCCAGCCTATAGTGCAGTAGAAGCCCCACGCTACATACGTACATTAGAGCGATGTACGGGCATGTATGTACGTAAGTATGCAGTGCCCATGGACCCCTTACCCAGCTCCAACCGCCTGCAACTCATTCAAACTCATTTCTACACAAGCATATCAGTCGAGTTCGAAGGGGGATCCAACTCACAAGCCCTCTCTCGTCCACCTCTCTCCCTCTCTTTCCGTTGGGGCTGACCAGTTGGTCACATTTGCTTATGTACCTACATAAGCAGCAATTGTAATAGTAACCGGTATTTAAATTTTAAAACAAAAGTCAACTAAGAATTAAGGCGCCACAACCTAACTCCATTGCAATTATGTGACTTCTTCTCACTGTCTCCCAATTTCGATACTATCGTTTCATGTACTTCTCTCTATCGCATATTGGAATTTTACGTATTCAACAATTCATGAAAGCTGTAGCATAAACTTGGTCAGAGACAACTGGTGCTTCGAGTTCTTGAAATGTATTCACTTTCAGTTCAGCAACGCACAGTGGAGCCCCTACGACAAATTAGGTTGCACAAAAAAAAAAAAAAACATTAACGCCCACTATATTTTAGGGACTTCTTATAGTAATCGATTGTACAATAACCCTGTAAATATAAATAAATAATATCATTTGTTTATCGAAGATCTTTTGTAATGACAAAGAAAACATTTGTAACTGGTTGGTGCCAACCGAAAATGTATGTAACAGGCAGAAAGAGCTCTCTAAAAGTATATATGTACATATATTCTTGATCAGAATCACCAGTCGAGCCGATTTAGCCATGTCTGACCGTCTGTCCGTCTGTCCGTCCGTGTGAAACCACAAATCTCAGAGACTTTAAGAGCTAAAGCTACCAAATTTGGTGACAACATTCTTATCAGTTCCATGCAGATGAACTTTGGCCACGCCATACTAGCGCCCCCAGAAATCATGAAAACGTATAATATGGAAATAGGATTGGAAAAATGTAAGAGTCTCTGGAACACTAGTTCGCCGATGTCCCCATTTCGCTTCTGTCGTCAGCAGAGTCCCGAGTTCAGATTAAGTGCATTTGTCTGATAAGGTCCAGGGGCTAATCGGCTCGACCGGGTCGGTTATTGCATCTGTGGAGCCCCCATAATAGTCATCATCACTGTCACTCTCATCGGAGATAGCTGGGGACCGATTGTGGAGTCATCCTCTCTCTTTCTTTCACACCATCTAATTATCTCTCTTTTCAAGGCGCCGAAGCCCCTGCTTGTTTTCGATGATGCTTCGATTTTCTGTCGTCATTGTTGATCAGTGGAAAATTCTGAAGTCGACTACTCAATATGGATTGCAATAGAGCTTGAAATGTGCTCGGTCATTAAAAGCGACCAATGACTACTGTAATTTCTCCAAGTGGAGCAGATCGTGAAAAGCTTGTTATAATTGAGTTATACTGAGTAAATCTAGAAAAAGCTGGAATTCTTGCAAACAAGACAGGAATTGAGAAACTTCGGGAGGGTTAGTGACTGGAAAACAAATGTCGGGCAGAATTCTTCAATTTTACTTGCTTTAGGAATAGATTGTGTTCCAAAAATGTATAAAATACTCAATTTCAATTGTATTTTACTCAGCGGATACATACATACATGTATTTATATTTATAGAAACCCATTAGCTTAAGTCCAGATATGTATATATATATATATATAATTATATGTTTCTAATTAAACTGGAATTACTTGCAAGAGGCCAGCAAGTGAATTTCTGTTTCAGCAATATTGAGCTAATAAGGAAAAGTTTTTGTAAAATACCTTTTAAAATACATATGTACACACTACGTACTTTTTGAAATCATTTGTTTGACCCAAAAGTTATATTTACAGCCGTCTTTGTATCGGTAAAAAGCCCAAAAGCAGATTTAGTATACAAGTATTATGACTAATATATTCTATAAACATTAATCTTTAATAAATAAAAAGGATTTAAGCAATACCTTAAGAAGTTTTTAAATTGATTGAAAAATTAAAAAAACTAATTAAAAAGATTTAAGACTTATTTAGATATTTGTTGTTATACCCAAATATGTAGATATTTGTTGTTATACCCTTGCAGGATATTATAATTTTAACCAGAAGTTAAAGCCTACTACTGTGGGAAAACAGTAAGGTGAATTTTCAATTTAAAATTCGCGGGCTTAAGATGGCGGACTAGTTTTTTTTTTTTTTGAGTTGGCAGGACTGTTGATGACATCTGGCGGTAATTTCATGTCAATGTCAGTATCAGTACTATATTTACGCTTGTGATTACCAAACGATCAAGAGTGCATTTGTCGATTTTTACAATGTCTGATTTAATTGAGCAGAGAAGAACCATCAAATTTTGTTTGCGGAATGAAATTTCGGCTGCGGAAACGTTGAGGATGTTGCGGAAGGCCTTCAGTGATTCTACCATGTCCCAGAAAAATGTTTATAAGTGGTACAAAGACTTCAAAGGCCAGACCGAAAAGAGCACGTCAAAGTCGTTCAAAAATCAAGGTTATGATGACAGTTTTTTCGATTTTCGTGGTGTAGTGCACTATGAATTCCTCCCACCTGGCCAAACTGTTAATAAGGAATATTATTTGAGCGCTATGCGTCGTTTGCGTGAAGCAATTCGTCGAAAAAGACCAGAATTATGGGCCAACAACTCTTGGTTTTTGCCTCACGATAATGCACCGTCGCACACTGCACTCGTTCTTCGTGACCATTTCGCCAAGAATTCGACGCACATCGTTCCGCAACCACGGTATTCTTCTGATTTGGCTCCGTGTGACTTCTGGCTATTCCCAAAACTCAAGAGACCACTGCGGGGAACGCGTTTCGAGTCGATTGAAGAGATAAAAGCGGAATCGACGAGGGCGCTCATGGCTATACCGGAAAGGGACTATTTGGGCTGTTTCGAGGATTTGAAGAAACGTTGGCATAAGTGTATTTTATCGGGAGGGGATTACTTTGAAGGGGATGAAATTGATTCAGGAGAATAAATAAAGAATTTTCACTTTACAAATTCACCTTACTTTTTGCCCACAGTAGTATACATTTCTATTTATGTTCTTAATCAGCATCACCAGAAGAGTTGATCTAGCCATGTCCGTCTATATGTCCGTCTGTCTGTTGCTAGGCAAGCTTATCTTTTTTAACTATTAGGTATGGAAACTTCGGCTTGCTTCCTTTCTTGTTATACCCGGTACCCATAGGGAACAAGGGTATTATAGGTTGGTGCCAACTGAGAATGTATGTAACAGGCAGAAGGAAAAATTTCTGAAATTCTGAAAATTTTAGTAAAATCGGATGATAAACATCGAAGCTATTAAATACTAAAGTTTCTCCGGATGCTCAACATGTTTCTATCAACATTTGTTTTCATTAGTCAACATTTTCATTTTTCCATGTTAATGGGCTATTTAATTTCATCCACAATGCTTTGGGTACCGGGTATCTCACAGTCGGTCCAACTCGACTGCTGCTTTCCGGCTTGTTTTTTTTCTTTAGATAAGTGGCCTTTTTTTTCGACACCGCCTGTAGGCGACCTGTCCCACATTTCTGGCAGCGTCTGTTGCCGATTAACTAAAAGCCGCTGCCGCCGATAATCACAACAAATTGAGTTGCTGCTTCTCCGTGGTTGTTGCTGTCACTGCCGCTGCTGCGCCGCTCTGCAGCAATGCCGGCGGCAACGCTGGCTGTGCCGGTTGCTAGAAAGGTTGGCGTGCCGTTGAGCAATTTCGATGGGTGCTGCTACGTCATCGCTGTCAGCATGCAACAACAAAAATGCTGATTGGGGATGTGAACAGGTCGCAGTGCTTATATACGCTTACATATGTATTGTGAATGTATGCATACACAAACAAGTGGTCTTACACGTAGAAAAAGTATTTTGGCTTTCTGTCGAAATTAAAAGAAGGAACCATAGTTACTGATGATTTAATTAAAAACATCGGTTTCAATTGGACTGGACTGCTTTAAGCTCTTTCTAATTAAATACAAATTAAAATGCTCTTAGTTCAGTTAGTATAATTAATGATTAATTCAATGTGCTCAAGAAGGCCTAGGTTTCTCTGTCTGCAGCTGTGCCGTCGTGTCGCTCTGCATATTTGAATGCCCTCCTCGACGTCGCCTATTACATTTCAGTTTCATTTCGTTTCTGGTTTCGGCTTTCGCGCTGCCTGCCCTGCTATTGCTCATTACACACACTCGCACGCGCATTTAGATAGACGGCCGGGTATGTAAACATGTGTACGTTACATACCTACGAATTAGCGAGAACGTCGCCCGTTACCGTTTTAGCTTTCATGGGGTAACATTAACCGCCCCCCCCCTCCGCAGGCCCCGCACACCGCACATACCCGTCTACACAATACTCTCGCGGCAAAAACAACACAACATCGGAGCATTGCACACCACACACAAAACACACACGCTTCTCTGGTCTTTCGGCCTGCTAATCATTTCTGCTCGCCTGCTGGCTGCTTATGTTTATTTGTATATATCGAGCAACACAGGCGCACGAAGCTCATATGCAAAACCCGCCTGGCACATACAACGCTACCGCCGAGGCGATACACCCGTACAGCCGTGTTCCCGTACACCCACTCCCGTCGCCGGAGAGCGGAGAGCATCCGCATCCGTCAGAGTTCGGCTACAAGGCGAACAACACGTGTCTGGGGTCGAGTTGTATGCTGTCGTCCACTTGGAAAAATTGCTTTGCGTTTGAGAACTTTTCCGATTGCAAAGGTCGATTGATCTGTCTTGCAGGAACTCATCTTTAATGGAACTTTAATGATGCAAAATAAAGCACCAATGAGTTATTATACATATTCCTTCTATAGGCTTGCGCTAAATAAGTTGACATAATGACGACCGCAACTTTGGTTGCTCGTTGTTTTATCTTAAAAATAAGCTCGTTGAACCATAAATGCTGAGTTCTGAAAGCTTAAGATGAAATAATGGTTCCAGCTTATAATAAAGTACGTTAAAATAGGACTAAAACATAGAAGTTCCATTACAATATAGCTACACCCAAAAAAAAATCATCATAGAACCTATACGATTGTTACATGAATTCTATACTCTTGAGTATGAAAAATTTCTTAATAAGATGCTTATCCATTTAATACTACGAAAGTATAAATTTTATACTCATCTCCACCAATATTTCATAATAATCACTAACGCGACAAACAGAAAAGCACTAAATTCCAGCTAACGCGATATGTTATCGAATTTTCGATGTAGGTTCGTATAAAAATAATACTCAAAAATACACAATTGAAACTATAGAGTATAAAAACTAAACTTTGGAGTATACATTCGATATTTTAAAGTATAAAACTATACTAAACTCGTTATACTGCTTGAGTATACTTTTAAGACAACGCGTAGAAAGGTTAAACTCTTGTTTTTTTTTGGGTGTAGTTTAAATATTTACTTGAAAAAATGAAAGTAATCTAATCGTGTTCTGGTCTGAAAAGTTGCTAATCAATTCCGAGTTAAACCTTTTGTAGCTGCTTTAAAAAGCATTCTTTTAGGCGGCATGAGTATTTGATTATTACTAAAACATTATTTTCTTAAGAGAACAATTGCATAGATACTATATATTTTTATGGAATACTTGCCCTATTCAAGAACACATTCTTAGTCTGCAATTGAACCATAATCGTTAAATAAAATATTACTAAAGATTAAGGTCTTTAAAAGTTGTTCTTCGAACGTGTTGCAAGCGATCTGCAACTCAAATACGATACGACAGACCTCTTGTACCCGAACATGCTCGAGCCAAACTCAATGCTCTCCAAAAGTTCGTCTCGGTACATTTCCAATGCTGTTGATAAGGGCAGCAGCCGATGCAAAATAAAATTATAATCAGAGCCCGACAGACTCACTTATCGGGCGATTGAAGCCTGCCAACGGTCCGAAGAGAACGTAAGATAATAGACACTAAGAGAAAATAGTTTACAAATGAGTTTAATTTTTACTCTTTGGGAAGAAAAGCATTGTAGAACCTTGGAAAAATAATGCAGCAGTTTTTAAGGCAACAAAAACCAAATACCTTAACCCTAACTTAGATTCGCAGGCGATCATGTACCTAAAAATATTAGGGATTCATTTTAAAAACGTATAACGTAGTATAAACGAAACTGTTGGTAAATGGGGACTGAGCTAACTTCTTAGTGCACTTGCACTTGATCTGTTGCTTCGATTTTGTTCTGAGTGAGCAGTGACAGAATAAGCTCATCGGCTTTCACTTTAATCTGCGGCGGCTGCAGCTAGTGCACTCGCGGCGACGTAAACACGATATGCAGCTCAGCGTGCAGAGAACATCAAAGATGCTGCTCCAAGTGGTGCCTCCGGTCGCGGGCCTCCTCCTCCTCTTGGCGGCGACAGTGCAACTGCAGGTGAGCGGCCTGGCCATCACCAACGGCCATTGCCAGAAAAATATTAGCGTGAAGTACCAGGTGCCGGTGACCAGGAGTCCGGCCACTCCGAGCAACTCCAGCCAGGGGAGCCAGGGAACCTACATGGCCTTTGAGGAGCTCGTGCGGTGGGACAACATCCAGGTGTGCTGCCCCGGCTACCGCACTATTCTCTTCGGCTTCTGTGAGCCCGTCTGCCAGGAGCCGTGTCCAGCGCACAGCTTCTGCGCGGAGCCGGACCGCTGCCACTGCCAGCGCGGCTACGAGCCGTCGCACCTGCACAGCAGCCACCGACTCACCTGCCGGCCGGTCTGCCAGGGCGGCTGTCCGGAGCACAGCCTTTGCGTGGCCCACAACGAGTGCGAGTGCCGGCCGGGCTTCAAGGACGCCAGCAGCTGGTTTAGTCTCGGACTGCGCTGCGAGCGGGTGCAGTGTGGCCACGAGCAGCGCTTCGACCCCGGACGTCGCGCCTGCGTCCAGATCGACATGAGCATGGAGGAGCTGATGCAGCGCGTGGCTGAGCGGCTAGCCAAGGGCCTCAAGCCGGATGCGGAAGCGGAAGCGACCCCCGAGCCGGAAACCGACAAGGCTACAGATTAGGCTGCTGTGTATTGGAATTTTGCAATCGAATCTGAATCATTACCACTGTAATCGAATTTTGCAATAAAACAAGGTTATTATTTACGCCACAAAGAGCATCAAGACTAACTTCTGTAAAATAAATATATATTATTTCCTATTTAAATTGTATATTTTTCCATATGGTCATGAAGATGGTCCGTAGGTAGATGTGTGTAAAAACCAAACTGTTCGCTAAAGTCGGTATTATAACCGCCCTGCTAAAATAACAGGACTCTCCCCTACCAGTTACCAGTTATCGAGAATAATTACGATAAATCTATAAGGTTTCAATATATTGTTGCTCTTCAGACAATAACAAATTTCTTTTCTTTTCAGTTGGTACAACCAAGTAGTATTTAGGAATTACGGCTTAGGTACTAGTTTGAAAGATCTCTGGATCTAATCGGGCAAGCTAAGGTCTAAATAGGCATACGGGCACAATTGTCATAAGATGCCTTCGATCTAAATATAATATCCAACAGTTAACATCCGCCTATATCCTATTTAAAAGTGGCACTCAATTGGCTTGAAAGTCCTTTAAATTCAAATTCACATTAAAGCTCAAGTTCCGCTCCCGGCTGTCGCTCCTCTCTTGAAGCTTGAAAACTCTAGGCATACAGCTTCTCGATCTCATCGGCGTACATCTTGGAAACCACGTTGCGCTTGACCTTCAAAGTAGGTCCCAGCTCGCCGGTGGGAATGGAGAAGTCGTGCGGCAGGATGGTGAACTTCTGCACCTTCTGGGCGTTGGATATGGAGTGCTTGTTGGCGCGCTTGATGGCGTCTTCGATGGACTTCCACACCTTGGGGCAGGGTCCGGCGGCGAGGATTTCGGACACGGTCTTGTGCTCCACACCCAGCGACTTTACCCACACCGAAGACTCGTGGCTTAGCTCATCGAGGGGTTCGCCAGAGTCCTTGTCCATTTCGGTCTGCAACGTACAAATAATTCGATTAAAGCTCTGATAACACAGTTACCTTATCCTAAATAGCTATCTGTTAAGATCCAAAGGAGATAGCTTTAAGACCGAGACACATTTTTCACTTACCTTAATTGTGACCAGCACAGTGAGGTACTTGCGTTGCTCGCCCACCAAGAAGGCATTGGAGATGGCATCCAGCTCCTTCTTGATCATGTTCTCGATGTGAACGGGCGGGATATTCTCGCCGCCGGCGGTAATGATGATCTCCTTGGAGCGGCCGGTCAGAGAGACATATCCCTTGTCGTCGACGAAGCCCAGATCGCCGGAATGCAGCCAGCAGTCGTCGTCCAGCGACTCCTCGGTCTTCTCCTTGTTGTCGATGTAACCCATGAACACGTGGCGACCGCGGATGCACAGCTCACCGTGTCCGTTGCTATCCTTGTTGATGAACTTACTCTCACAGCCGGGCAGGGTCTTGCCAATTGAGTTGAGGGCCACCGAGTCGGGCAGGCAGATGGTGTGGCAGCCGGCCGTCTCCGACATGCCGAAGGCATCCACTATCTTCAGGTCCAGGCTGAGGAAGTACTTCTTCGTCTCCGGCGACATGGGAGCGGCGGCACTGGCCAGGGTCAGCACCCGATCGAAGCCCAGGGCCTGCTTCACCTTCGACATGATGAGGGACTTGGCAATCTTGTAGCGGAAGCCCCCGGAACTCTTGCTGCAAAAAGTTGCAGGCGAAAAGTTTAATTAACTTTGTTGACTGATGAGTTTTGTTGAAGGCTCTTGTGAGTTGTGGGGTTAGAGGCACCTCAATAAATAAGGATGAGTTCGGGTCGAAAACAAGGGCATGCACAATTAAAATGTCCACAAGATCCTACCATAACCCTTATTATATATTATTCATATATTATTAACTAAATCTCAATATAACAAAACACAAAACATCGCTCTAGTTCATGGGAGATCCCTTATATCAAACTATCTGCCATTTGTTAGTTCAGATTATATTAACAGCTACCTCTCTCAGGGATTATTTAAAGTTTCCTCTTGAATCAAGCACATTTTTTCATTCACTTTTAAAGTAGTTAGAGTTTTATGCGTCTGATGGATTTTCTAAAGCTTCAATCGCTGCTCAAGCTCCTTGTCGTTGAGAAGAGTTCTCGCTTGGCACGTCTTAGTCCTGGTCGTGGCTCTGCTCCGGCTCCAAGTCCCTTTCCTATTTACTGGTAAATACCAGCAGGAACAGCAGCAGAGGTAGCTGGCTGCCTGCATGTTTCACGTGACATATGAGTAATGTTGTTGTCACTGATTTTCGCTTAAACCAGAGCAACGAGCAGAGCTGGAAGCGCTGCAGGCCCTGCTTGGCTTGCATAATTTAGCGAGTACCAAAACACGGCAGACAAAACTACACAGGAAACAATTTGAGTTTTAACTTCTACCTTTTAAAACCAAATACTAAAATCATTAATTTCAATTTAATTCCTATATTCCTAATCAGAATACCACGATGAATGAATACTTATGGATTGATATTAAACTTTGAGATATGCTTAAACCCCATAACTAGTGACAACAACAACATCTTTTTTTGTGTACGACTTAAAGATTGTCAGGGATTTCGTTCTCCGGCTAGTTTCCTGGCCCAAAAGCCGGCTGAGCCATGAAAGATGCAGGAGGGCGAGTAGGAAACGGAGCTCTGTCATTGCAGCCACTTCAACTGTGCATCCCCTTTGCATAATATATGCGCATATGTTTCAGAGTTGGAGTTCAAGTATGTGAAGCAGGACCTCATCGGGGAATACTTACCCTTGACTCACCATGTAGTGCTTCAGCGTGATGCCCTTGGCCCAGCTGGCGAGCATCTTCTTTAGGCTGCCGCTGGAGCTGGCCACGGCCACCATCCGCTCCTGGAACTTCTCGTAGACGCGCGGCACGCCCATGAAGCGCGTAGGCCGCGCATCCTGCAGCGACTTGACCAGTGTCCCCTTAAGAGCGTCCTTGTCGGCGAACCAGATGCAACCGGCCACATAGGCGCAGGTGTAAATGTCTACCGTCTGGGCTGCCACGTGCGAAAGCGGCAGATAGGAGACGATCGACTCCGCCCCAGCCACCACCCGGTCCATGGCCTTGACTATGCCCCGCACATCAAAGGTAATGTTGTCGTGGGACAGCATGACGCCCTTGGGCATACCCACCGTGCCGGAGGTGTACACCAGGCAGCAGCACTCGTTGATCGCGATGTTCTCTAGGCGGGTTTTGAACTGCTCCTCCACGTCGCTCACGTTCATCGACTCGATCTCCGACCACTGAGAAATAGGGGAATAGGGGGTTAAAACTCGTAACTTTATGCAGAATAAATTAAGAAAGGCCGCTTTCAGCAAATTAACTCACCCGGTAGTAGCCATCCTCCTTCTTCAGGTACGGAGCATACGGTTCCTGGATCTGAATGGCTGCCTTGAGCTTGGGCAGCTTGTCCCGGATGGCGTGGATCTTGTCCATCTGCTTGGCGTCGTCAACGATCACGATCTGGGCGTGGGAACTCTCTAGGACGTGCAGCACCGCGTCGGCGGAGTTGGTGGTGTAAATGCCGGCGATTATGCCGCGCGCGTGGATGGCGCCCATGGCCGAGTAGAACCACTCGGCGCAGTTGAAGGCCAGCACGCCCACCGAGTGGTGCTCGTCCAGGCCCAGCTTGATGAAGGCCTTGGCCACCTGGTGCACCTTCTCCTCGTACTGCCTGCATTCGGGGATGGGATATTAGATAATCGGGTTGGCGATAACTGAGTTGGGCCCGCATTGCAAATTGGCCATAGATTCGATTAGCGAGACTCACTTGTAGGTTACCGTGGTGTAGCCGTTCTTGCCGTTCTTGGTGCGCAGTGCCGGATAGTCGCCGTAGTTATTGACCGTGCGCTTGAGCAGGCCGGGCACCGAGATGGGCTCCTCGGCGCCCATGCCCTCCTTGGACAGGCGGATCTTGACGGCGTCCTGGCGATTGGTGGTGCGGTAGACGTCCGACTGCCGCAGGCGGTTGGGGCCGGGGCGATTGTAGAGCGCGTCGGTCGCGGACATGGTGAGAGTCTGTAAGTTGGCAGACGGTTTAATTTGATTTTTCAGCCATCAGCAACTTTACATTACTTAAGATGTAGTCTGCTCTATCTTTATCAATCAAGTTTTCAATATATTAATTCTATATCGCAGTTCTTCCAGATCCAGCTTAGGTAAATAGGCTTGTCGCCTAGAATCATACGATCTGTGAGTAATAACATGCGTGTATTTATTTTTACCGCCGCTTAAGATAAGACCCACCGCTGGCCTATGTCAAGACTTCCCAGCCAAAAGGCTCTTATCTGGTGTGAATGCCCAACACCCGACTATGAAGTGGTGTCACCTATGTATCCGAATGCAACAAATCACGCTCTGACACTTTCAAGAGCGATGTCTGACTTACTACAGTTTTAAGATTTAGGGCTACTTAGCAATGGTTTGGTTAATGAGGATTCGGCTAATAATGCTATTATGGCATAAAAACTTATCATGTTCTGGCTCTTATCAAGTTCGGTATATCAGAAGTCGCTGCTTCCCGACAATGGTACGTTCTTTCAATGAGCTTTATATTCCCGGTGCAAAGGCCAAGAATCGTAAGTCTTGATATCTACAATAGTGTATGAATGTTTTACTTGGCAGTTTTCGGTTTTTTTTTATTAATCAATAAATTCTCGGCAACCAAGTATTGATAAGACCCAAAATAAACAGCAAGCTAACAAGAAAATTAAGAATGAAACAGCTGACATAACAATAAGCTGAGTCCAAAGGGTCGACATATAAATTATCGTTTATGACGGGAAGCAAATTATAACTATTAGCCGTATTTTGCCACGGTCTTAACGAGTTGTTTAAGATTGATTGGCATAGACAGCATAAATGATTGACATATAAATTGTGCTGTAAGTTCAATTGATTCATAGGGAAAGACCCCAGGGCACGGCATTATCAACCTAATGGAAATGCGTCTTGGCTATTTTGGGCAGATAGGGGAGGTACTCGAGACATTAACATAGTTTGTTCAGGAATCATAAGTTATGGCGGCCCGCTGATAATATTTGAAAGTACGCAAAGCGGCACGCAATCGAGGCATGATAATATATGAGTAATTTTTGCTAAACACTAATTATGTAATAAAATAATCCACACGCGAGATAGCTAGTCAAATATGCAGTGGAACAGACTAGAAACTGCTTTGGCGAGATTAAGGATATTTCACATATCATGTTTGGTAAA
This sequence comes from Drosophila rufa, assembly GCA_018153105.1. Classification (NCBI taxonomy): domain Eukaryota; kingdom Metazoa; phylum Arthropoda; class Insecta; order Diptera; family Drosophilidae; genus Drosophila; species Drosophila rufa. The sequence goes on along the minus strand of JAECXS010000149.1, from coordinate 1,865,351 downwards.
TAACTACCGCTTAATGAGCTCATAGAACTATTGAAATACTTTGAAAAATTCGTGTAGCAAGACATACGGATGTAGACCCAAACAATGCCATATGTACTATATGTTATTATGATTCCAAAATCGGCGCAACGAATATCTAGAGAACTACGAATACGAATAGAGAACCGGCTTTCCGATAAGAGAGAGCGCCGAGACATTTGTCATCGCGGGATGATGGCGTGGAAATGTTTGGGACCCAGGCCAAACTACGCACCGAGAACACTTCTCGCCGCACAGAAGTTGCGTGTGAAAACAAAACTGATAATAGGCCACAGCATCTAAAAATATTTGGCCACTATTCCGCCGCGCACCACGACAGCATTCCGAGCGTGTGGCTCGGAATAGAGAATGGGAGAAAATGAAATCTAACGTTCGACCCACGGCCGGTGTAAAAGAGGCTCGATCGAAGACCGTGCGAGGCAGAGCGCGCAATTCGGGCGGCGAATTCAGATCTTCGGGCAATGACAATGAACCCGCCCGCAAGTGCACTGACCCACAAAGCAGATTTGGACACACAACAAGTCGCACGTGTCCCAGAAACTATTCCAATTGACCCGGTGCTATTTCCTCCGGCAAACTTACGTGTTTAACTAGTTTGGGGTTTGCTAAGCGTTCGTTGTTAGTTCTTGGCGAATTCTTTCAGCCCGCGACTCGATCGATTTCGATTTTGGTCTATTACTGCTATTTCTCCCACTATTTCGCTCGAGACACGACGGAACACACGACCGCAAGAGGCGAAGGCGAAGCGTGAACTGAACTGAACGCCGTTCAGGATCGGATGCTATAGGAAAGTCTCTGCCAGTGAAGGCCCTGATCGCTCTGCCGGCTTCCGCTTCGGCGTCGCCGTCGCCGTCGCCGTCGACGTCGACGTTGGCTGCGGCGCCTATGTAGATATGGGGGCTGCTACCTGCTCCCCTCTTATCAGGAGCATTCGATCGGGGCTCTCGCTCTAACTGCCATACATAGGCGCGAGTACAGGGGAATCTTGGCTCATTGCTTTGACACTGGAGTAACGGTTCGAGGTCTTATCGGTGGGGCGTGGCGGGATATAGTAAAACTTATCAGGGAGGGTTTTAAATATATTCGGGTCCTTTCTGGTTTCCTTTTCAGAAGTACTATGGCGCGGGCTCACGATAAGAATTGTTCAACCCCCTTGGAGACCATATGAATCTTTTATGTCTACTCGAAAGATTAAAATTAACAATATATTGACTATATGGAAAATCACGATACAACAAATATGTTAGTTCAAGAATTCGTAAAAATCGCTAGTAATCTATAAAACATTTCGTAAATATTTTAGACTAACTGCCTTGTTAAATAAATAAAATAAATGCAACAAACAGAGGGTACAGAGAGTTAACTTACAGCAAGCAATGCATTCAGTTAGAGATGCAAGTGATAACCCCTTCTATAACTTCTATAACTAATCTATGAGATTTAAAATATTACGCATTAAATTAATCAAACAAAATTTCTATTGAATTCCTAAGAACAAATATACAACTCGGCTTGCCTTTATTAAATAAAATAAGCAACAAGTTTAAGCTAACTGGGCTGTATAAAAAAACCTTTTGTCACTTGTTTTTTGTTCAATGTTTTTCTAACCTTAAAATATTATTCGAAAATGAATACAAGACAGTGTCGCGACCACTGATAAATTGCGAAATCCTTAAAATGACAACCTATTTAATTTATTCGGAAAATTTAAAGAAACAACTTGGGGATCTATCTAACTTTTTCTTGGCAACTATGTATATAAAAATACGTATGCAAACTTGGCCATATGAAGGTATACGTATATAATATACAGTATATTATATATATACTATACTATATACTATACTATACTATACTATATTCTATACTATATAGTAATCGAATGCGCAATGCACTAATATGGAAATGAATACTAAGACTACTGTGAGACTCACAGTAAATACAGTACTCTTTACACAAGTATATAGTAAATAAATATTATTCTTACCATTATAACTATTTTAAGGGTTTTTTTTCTTTAAGTGGAGATTCCCGGAAGACTAATTATAATTTGCACGGTTGGCTTAAACCAAACAGGTCTTCAACCAATTCTTAACTGCTTATAAATATAGGCTAGTCGATCCTTTTTATTTTGACTTTGGAGGCCAGATAGCAAACATTCCGGGAAACTTTTTATAGATAAATATAAATAGATTAATTAATTAAAAGCGAGAAACAGCTGATCCAAAAGCGAATCAGAAAAATATGCAGATAGCTATACTATTAATACTGAGATGGTAATAGCACAATGATTCACAAAAATTAGCCAAATATTTAGTAAATAATTCGAGAGTTTGATAAAAGGTATTATCGATACTGCGTCAACAAATATGAGGGCTATATAAACAATAGGGAGATTCACCTATCGATTTGCACTGTTGCCAATGGTTATTTCTCTTTGGGGTGGCATTTTTCGGGTTTGTTATAACTCTTATCGAACTACAAAGGCTGGAAAACAGTTTATGATCTGATAAACACGAAACACTTGACCAGTTGGAGGCCATTAAGTCGCTGCCAGTGTATATAAGGCGGCAATTCCTTTTAAATTTATGCCACAGCTCTGGACGTAGTTCTACCTGTCCATAGGTTCAACTTCAGCGAAATTTCATTTGTCACAGTCACGGTTCTAATACAACGCTGATTATCCCGTGGAATTGACCAAAGCCTATCAGTTACCGATTAGATAAGTTAGTTCACTGTTCGTATAAATCACAGTTTACCAGAATCTCCCTGATTAATATGTGTGTATGGCCTGTCCCGATTATCTTTACTGAAATCACAACCAGCTAATCTTCCAATGCAGTTGCCAATAATGTTCGAACATTCGATTATCCGCAACTTGTACTTTTATATAGGTTATATGCAGCCTTATCGCCTTCACGCTAATGCAATGTGCGATTATATTTGGGAATTATTTTTAAAACATTCCCAAAGCGGGCAATGGGAACCAGGAGTCGAACATTTCACGTTGTTTTCGGTTATCAGCTGGCGAAAGCGTGTCCACGAATTCGCGTGGTTGCCCGGCGTTCACCTGCGGGTCAATCCACTTCCCAAAATCTTTGATAGTGCCCCATACAAAATGGCAAATGCTACGATTGTTTTCTATATTGCATTAGTTGATGTCTTAATATTGGAGTCTTTGAAAAGGAGAGCCAGACTGAGTTTCCAAACAATCACTCATCAACTAAATAACAAGAAAGAAAGCAATAGCTGGGGAAATTACTAGTGAGGTTACAAAAACAAAATATATTGAGCGATACAGAAACGAAAAATCCCTCGAAGCTTTTGCTTTTTAGCCTGGTGTTTATTGAAGGCTTTAGTTATCGGGCTCCTAAGCTTCAAGTTTGGTGCCCATCTATGCTATCTGGGATATACTATATAATTTGAGCCTTTGCAATAACCCAAATCAAATTAATAATAATTTGTTATGTACATATGTACATAACGGGAAATATTTAATTTTTATGTTACTTAAACTTGATTTTATGCAAATTGGTTTTTATTTAACAAAATGTAGCGTTTTTCCCTACCTTTTCTTTAGCTACAGGTTTTCAGGTTTGAAAAGTCCTAAGGATACCAAAAATACTAAAGTTTGCACTCAGGTGAAGTCTCTTTAAAATTCAAAAATCATGAACAACATATAGCAAAGCTTCGATTTCAGAAAATTTTATGTCTTCCATTTCGCTTGCACTCAGATCACCTCAGATGGTTAGTCGAGACTTGAACCGAGGGGTCCATAATATACCATTATTTACTGAACCTGTAAGACTTCTCTTCTAAGTGACTGTAAAAGCTTATTAAAAGCTTTATCCACTATCCAAACCGGCCGCCTAACGCAAGCTTTTCGAAACGCTTTATTGTAAAATTTCAAATTGTCTAAAACGTAGTGTAGAGAGAATGTAGAGTAGAAGACTAAATGTCAATTGCTATTCGTGTTAAAACGACAAGCGCAGTTTGATTTGAAATCGCTGTTTATGTCATGGACAGCAGACAGCGTCGGCCATAAAGTGAACATCTATCATTAAACTGTCTTTCCGATTTTATTCCCGACTGTGTATATCTCCCGCCGGAACCCTGATTCCCGATGTCATGTTAATGAGATTGTCATCATCAAAGTTGGCATCGAATTACGTTCGCCTGAGCAGCGCAATGTTCCACATAGTCACCTCCACCGCCCCTACTAAACGCATGCAAATGATGTGATAATAATGTCAAAAGGGGTAGGGAAATCGGGGGCTTTTCTACCCCTGCAAATATGTACAGCGTTTACATAAAAATAACGTTCAAACTAGAGGTAAGCAAAGCTATGAACGTGTCTGGGCATTTCAACAAGTCCCGTCCGGCGGAGGGGCACTGCTGGGGAAAGCTTAGAAAGTGTTTGGCTAATTAGCTCCGCTTAATTGTGCGACACAAGCACAAAGACAGATCCACAAACGTTGTGAGGGGATTGAAAGTGAGCTGCATATAATTGACTCGATACACCCTCAAAATCCAAACAAAGAACTGAATGGATATTTCGAAGGAAGCCATGCTATTAGACACTCTTGGTGTTTGTAATGGCAGTTCAACTAACTGATAAAATTTATTAACTTTAAGTATTGTTTGATACAAATTTGTATTATTATTAATAAAAATAGGATATTTTATAATATAGAATGCCTTGGACAAAGGAAAGTATATGACTATATAAATATATAGTTTATATTATATATATTATATACAAGTATTTTTTGCTATTATAAACATATTTAGTTTTTAGTTAAGTTCGTTTAAGAAAGTAAACATTTAATTTTACGCGATTATTGCTATGTCTAACTTTTAAATTAACTTATTGATTTTATAGTATTTAATAAAATATTTCCAAAATGTCGAGTATTTTGATAAAAATGTTTAAATCGACCGACTTCGGTCTATTATTAATTAATATCTATTTATGTTAAAACCACAGCCACAGTGTTGAGCTTTTTTATCCGTGTTTCCTCTCCTTTTCTCAAGTAACTGAATTTTTAGGCGGAGGCCATCTGGTTCTATGGTGTAATGGTTAGCACTTTGGACTCTGAATCCAGCGATCCGAGTTCAAATCTCGGTAGAACCTAGAATCTTTTTTTAATTTTTTGTTTTATTTTAAGTAAATATTTATTAGTTTTTTGTTTTTATATTAGCAATTTTAGAACAAACCTCTTACTTTCGGTCAATCAGCAACAATGGATTGTTAGCCCCTCGTGTTTCTCCTGCAATAAGCTGGATAAATCCGCAGCTGCTGTCTTTGGTCACTGAATTTTCAATCCCGATTCTACAGCCAGCTTCAACGTTCAATCAAATAAACAAAACCGAGCACAGACAGGCAGCTGCATTTGCATATGTATGAGGGCCTGTCTGTGCTTCAGTTTCAGTTACTGCTCCTGTTATTTCCTTTTAGCTTTAACTGCACCAAATAGTTTTGGGTCTCCAATAAAACGGCATTGGCCATAAAAAGTGGCAACTCATTTCGCGTGGAAAGATACGAAATGCCTGAAAGCCAAACAATTGAAAATGTGGAAATGTAACAGCGCAGCTCTTTCATTAGCCACTTTGGCTGCCAACTTTGGCCCCAGCAACATTGTTTTGAATAATTTGTCAGCTTAAAGTTGTGTGGCAAAGCGAAAAGCATCTGAAACAGACGTATAGTGTAAAGTAACTATCGGCCAGACCAAACGCACACTAAACTTTAGCCGACACTAAGCTGGCCATTATGAGTGTTTAACCAGCATTAGAGACGCCACTAAGTTTGTATCTGTGGCATGCAGCTTAAACGTTTAAATAGGTCGAGATGGGATGTAAACCCCTAAGATTGAGATAGAAAACGTACATTAGAGGAATTAAAAGGAAGGTAAAAATGACAGAATTATCATTTACCATTTAAATTTTTAGCCATTGGGAATCTGAATTGATTAAAATGTATTATGCTATATTGTCATATAACGATTCTACGTTATATATCTTTGGTGTTCTCAAAGTTATAGCAAAAGCAAATTAGGTTCCACATTTTCATTAGTTTATTAATGTCAGATATTTGATTTTGGCAAACTTTTCTCAGCCTTTTCATTTATTTGCCCTCCCAATTGACCTCTGAACCAGCGTTCATCAATAACAGAACCCCTACAAGGGAAACAAGTCATCGCAACCTTTGGCCGAGTGCCAATAATAGAACGCAGAGGAAACCTTAATCAATAATCGATATGTGACAAATAACGCAACAATTGCAACATCGCTTGGCTTTAATTTCATGCCGTCCTGTCAAGAGCTAATTAATTAGATAGTTAAATAAGAGAGCTGGCCACTTGACCAGCCGCAGCCTCACTGGTAAAATTTACCAATTTAGCAGGAGCTGTCCCAGACAAAGACAAGCACTTTGCACCAATTTTGTTGACCCTTTTGTCGAACTCTTCTTGCAGATTATACAAGGGTAAGGATGAGCTAGCCCAGGTTAGGTGGAAAACTGTTAACGTTAAACTAAACGGGATTCGTCTCGTGGAGGTTATTCCACGCGCTTCGTTGACTCGCTCCCACATAGAAAACCCACAACAAATTCTGTTGATTGCATTTAATGTGGCGAAGTGGGATTGTTATGGCTCTCCTCTCTTGTGGATCGATATGATGCAATGAAAAATGAGCATTCGAGGTCGACATAAAAGCTACAATAGGTTAAACATCACATGGATTATAAAATTTAATCGCTAAACGCGTCAGTTGCCTTGAATGGATTTATCGCTAATGGCGAGCGAGATTGATTTTTGAGATTGAGTTTGAGATTCTGGAATTCGGTTGGTAGGGTATAAGTCCTCGAAAAGATTGAGTTCTGAATATAAAATTGTGAATTAAGTTGTTGGAGGAGTCGGTCGGCCGATTGGCCTATCTACCTAACTACACAGTTTATACACTACTGAAGTATGCTGGACTATGAATCTGATGGCCCCGAGTTCGAGTCCGAGTGGTAACAATTTTGTTTAGAAATGTTGCATTATTAATTGAATTTATAAAAGTATAAGACAATTTAATTAAATACATCCATTTATCTTTAATATATAAACTTACAGAGGCTATGTCAACAAAAATAAAATAAATGTAATTGTTATGTAAAGTAATGGAAATAACCCCGTAAACAGTTTCATGAAAAATAAAACGATTCGTTCTTATTTTAAATAAAATGTTATCAAAAACGTTCTTAAATCTCCTTCATTTATATTTTTTGCTCTCAAAATATGTTCTCAGTTTGAGTAAAAAACTAGCATGGGTACACTTAAGTAACTACCATGAACCAATACTTTGCCAAGGGTTAGTAAAGTAAGTAGTAGTGGTTCCCTTGTAAGTGGTGATACCACCACCCTCGAACTAGTGCGCAAGTATAGTTTTAAAATATTTATTTATTTATGCATCTTTGGTTTCAGTAAAACTTTCAGCGCCTAATTGTTTAAAACAATTCTGTTATCTTTGTCAGATTCTTTGCCAAAAAATTGCCGCATTCAACTTTGACCAAGCGCATTCGGCATTGTTCGACAGAGGCAACTTTTCCATTCATTTTGCATACAGAAAACATTTAACTGCATATTTTCCTTACACCAATTGCCTTTCATCAGAGCAGTACGGTTCAGTTTCGCTTTTCTTTATTTTTTGGAATTGATAAACAGCTCCGATAAAGAGTTATGAGGCGTATCTACAAAGCGAATATGCGGAGTGACTGAAATAAACTTCTGCAAGAATGAACGAAATCTCCATGACAAAAAAAATCAAAAAATTAACAATTTTCATAAAAAATGAATGCTGCAATCTTTCGCTGTAGCCGCTTTTAAGTGCTTGTATAAATAAATATTTGTTCGAATTTTTGGAATGCGCAATTTCATTGAAAAGGAAAACTTTTACTTTTATGAGTTGAGATGGAAAAGACACAAACTGTTTTAAATGAGGAAAAAATGAATGAGCAAGAAAAATCTCTTTATAGTGCTGCCCTTTGTAATCAGATAATAAACATGTCCATTTTTGGAAGAAATTCTGTTTTAAGCTCGGAAGTCACAGTCAAATCTGATGCCATTCTGTGCCTTTTCGAAGCCAGAGCAAAATTAATTAAGATCTTATCGCGATTATCAGTGTGACAAATTTAATACAACCATAAAAACTGCCGACAAAAGTAGCTCGTGTTTGCTGGCTCAAAAATGTATCCATTAAAGAGGCAACATTTGTGTCTCCTTGAGCTGGGACAATTTATCAACAAATTAACGTCCACTGGAAAAGAAGCCGCAGAGCGAGGAAAAATTGCCGCCTCATTTGGGCCGCAATGTCAGAGGTTCGTCTTCGCACAAGGTCAATGGCCAAAGGGCCACTTGCCTAAGCTCTCCGGGAAATCCGCGGTTGGCTCGGACCAGCCATAATAATAATCAATATTGACTCCGGCGGGAGGACCAAAGGCACGTCGAGCACAAAAATCCCAAAGTCGCCTCCGTTGCGTGTTTGACATGTCATTTGAAGCCAACTGGACAAAGTTAGAAGGTTCAGTTCCCTCTTGGGTTGGGGAAGACACAGCCGCAAGCAGAATTCCCCGATTTGGCATCGTCAACAGGAAGCACGTTAGGCATAGGACTCATCCCACCGAATGGAGGAATACGGAAGGCATAATGGACGAGGTGGTGGCGTGGACATTTGCGGACATTTAAATTGAAATGGCCCATGATTTGACAGATTTTTTTTTGGCTTGACTTGCTTAAAGTAAAGCCTCTTCAAGGACGACACAGCACGCACCACGTACTAAACAGCAGAATGGAATGTGTCAGGTACATCTTAATGCAAATCTCAATATGGCAATGTGAAGGCTTGTACAATCAAGGCTCCTGAAATCTGTCGCTTAGATTAGATTAGAAAGCTGCCAACTAAATAATAACTATAAATTTCAGTTGTGACACAAGATTTTTGCAACCCCAAGCAATCTACATGTAAAACGTTCAGATATATGTCTAACTGAGATTTTTGCTATTTATTTTCATTTTGAATTATGTTCCTCGTCCCCTGGCATCGGAAAGAAACGCAGGCCAAACCAAAACACACAAGAGAAGTAAATTAAAAAAATAAATAAATAAGCCGCAAGGGCAGGCCAAACAAAAAACCAATAGAGATATAGAAATAAAGGGACATATATAACCCTGTAAAGGGGCGGAGTGGGTGTGACACGGACCGGCAACCTTGACGTGCGTGGGCCCGATAAAAATTGTGTTCTGTTGCCTACTTTTTTTTGGCTGCGGACCTTCTACAAAAGGGTGAAACGGAACTAGTCGAAAGTTTTCTAGTCCAAGGCGCGTGTGTCGGTCAATGAACTCCGCTTTTCTAATGAGCTTGTACGTTATCCTGTGATTTATGTGTAAGCCAGACATCAAATCTGTACGATTCATCGCGTGGTTTAATTTGAAGTTCCAGGCTGATTGCAGTTTATGGAAGAAAAGCAGAACCTCAAACAGGGATAGCCAAGGGAAGCACAGCGCCTTTCGGTTGACTGGCATGCAGTCTATTTGCATATTTATCTTATCCAGGCCAGATTCGCCCTGGCCATAACCATCCAGCAGTGACAACATCGCCGTTGCCCTTGTCGGATTGGCTGAGGGTACAAGTAATGTGCTTTGGATGTAAAAGCGGGTCATAGGTGCAATGGCAGCGTTAATATACTTGGGGATTATATCGAGCCAGTTTCAATGCAGCGCCAAAGCGAGACTAAGCTGCTTTTAAAATAGAGACAGACTGATAAAAATAAAATAAAAGTTTGCGCGACGGTGGAATACCCGGTACCCAAAACTCTGGGCATGCAATTAAGAGAAATAAAAACTCTTAAAATACTACTCTCTGAGATATGTTGTTTTATACGGATTTTGCCCGCTCGGACTCATAGAGAAAAGATAATGGCTCGCCAAAGTGGCATTTAAAAATAGTTTTCTCAAGAACTGATAGAAATAAATTCGCCCAAGTCGAGTCTTTTAACTTTCTGAAATCCAGGATACTTTTAGTCTTAGTATAAATTAAATTTTTAAACGAGTATAAAATTTTAAATATAGTATCCCCTAATTTTGAATAGATATAACTTATACATATATCCGTATAATTATTATCCAGGCTCAGGATAACCGTTGCTTCACTGCAACCAAAGCACCGCCGTGCCAGTACAGGACCAAAAGAGTGCCTTTTACAGGCTCTTCCGCACTTTGGGACCACGGTCCTGACAATATCCTTAGATTGGTTTCCGCTAAAGGAACCCCAGGAACGCTGGCCGCGAAAGCAAAAAATTGTCACGGAGCAGACATGACAAGGCAGCCGGGCTGCGGGCTGTCGGGCAGACAGCATCCCAGTTAACCCGGCTAAATGGCAGGGAGCCAGCACATGCAGTGGCATCGGCAAACAGGATCAACAGGAATTTGCATTTTATGGCGTCTGCGAATGCATTCCGCCCGCTCCCTTCGACAAGCTCATCGGGGATCGGCCTGCGCCTGACCCTGTAATTGTTTAAATTAAGTTTTGTCGAAAACAGCAAAATGCAATTAAAGTCAAGCTGATGCCGCAAATTATGGCACTGTCATTTGACTCGCAGCACCCACACAGCAGCGAGCTCGGTGGCTTGCCGAGAACGTCCTTGTCGCTACTCCTTCACATTTCGGGAACAATTAAAACGACAAAATGTTGAGACTCTGCGCGTCCTCGGTGTTGTTTTACAGCTTTAAGTGTCTCTGGCGTTGCAGCTTCTTTATCTTATATTTTTCGGACAAAAGTCGCCTGTACTCCTGTGAATGATAGAAAAACATTCCGTGGCTTGGACATTTTAAGAAATACAGAACTGTTTCTCGTTTGGATAAATGCGTCCGGGTATATACTTAGTGCCGTGCCAAGAGTGCAATAGTCACATGATTTAATTTAATAATAATTATGAGTGGACAAATCTTAATATCAGCTACATGTTAATGGTTACATTGCCAACACTTCAAGAATATTTCCCACAATGGCAATAGATGTCTTTAAAGAATACTTTCTGCTTCCAATTTGTAAAACTCCTGAACTTTGATTATTACAGAGAAACGAAATGCATTTCAACGGTTGACTGGTTTGTATACAGAACCCTACCCCTAGAGTTGGACCTTTTGCACTGGCAAGCGATATCCACAAATTTGCTGTAATTTGAGTTTTATGCAGCACTCGACATGCAATTTTGTGCGCGCCATGCTCATCGTGGTCGTCTTCGGTTTCAGTTCTTGCTGTCTCCATGGAGCTTCCCGCTCCCGTTCCCAAGGACCTCCGTCAACTGTCACACACACATAACGAATGCGAGCTAAATGCTGCCCCTTGAATATTTTCCATCCTAGCCATCAATATGCCAGTATTTGTAAGTAGGTCGAAGTGGCGGGGAAAAAGGAGCAGTAGGTTCAAATGGCGCCCGCTGCCTTCTGCTGCATATTTATTGTTTAGACATTGTTCCTTTATTTCCGAAATGAACCAGAAGTAAACGGGCAATAGTAATGTATCTCTCTTGGCATTTCTCCTGCGAAACCATATTCATAACATCACTCTCTGTGCAGTTTTAAAGACTGGTTAAATTTGCATTCAATCACATCATACCCACTCCTCTTTTTAGCCGTGGAAAATTTATGATAATTTCGAAAACAGAATTGCTATTTATCACTCAACGGATTTTCTTTGGGCCAAATAAATGTTGATGAATTATGGGTTAAACGTGAACGTTTCTGCAGTTGGCAGTATTTCCAATGCTAATGAATAGTTTATTATGCTCCATGAATGGAGTCAAGTGAAAAAGCTACAGTCGAGTGTGACCGACTGTGAGATGCCCCTGAAATTAAATAGCACACAGACATGGAAAAAACAAAATGTTGACAAATGTTGCTAAAACATGTTGAGCAACATTTAAAAAAGACAAATTCTGCAGCTGTACGCAGCTGTATTACGAATTAATACTGCGCCTGAAAGCACGCAACACTTTTTTAGCTTCTGCCTTTGTGGCCGCTCAGAAGAAGAAGAAGAAGCATACACAGAAACTTTATTGTTTAATAACTTCCATGTTTATCATCCGATTTTACTCAAATTTCAAAAAAACGTCCGCAAATGCCTACTTATTTATTTTATTTCTTTACTTTAAGCCAAAAATTATGACTGTAGCTTATATAAAGTTTTTTACGATTTTCGAGGGCGGAAGTGGGCGTGGCCAAATTTTAAAACAAACCTGATCTGCGTGCAACAGATTTCAATGTTGTCACCAAATTTGGTAACTCTAGCTCTTATAGTCTCTGAGATCTGTTTACCAACACTGAAGGACGGAAGGACCGACAGACGAACAGACGGACATGGCTAAATCAACTTGACTGGTGACGCTGATCATGAATATATATACTTTATACTATATACATACATTCTCGATTGGCACTAACTTATAATACCCTTGTACCCTATAGGTATCGGGTATAAATATGCGAAATGAGTCGCGCTCCCTTGAGGTCACTTGTAAAATTTTTAATTACACTCAAAAAATTCTCTGGGCCTCAAAGAAGTTAAATTTCAATAATTTTAATATGGCTCTCTGAAACTTAAAAGATTCTGCCTTAAAATGTAATTTGATAAAAATTGATAAAAAAAAAAAATGAAAAGGCAGAAATATTTTTAAACAAGAAATATAGTTAACTTATTGGAAATATTCATTAAGATCATTAAGATTATTTCTAGCCAATTTGTTATATTCATATTTTAAAATACATTTTTTTGTTTTTCTAGACCGCAGACAATACAAACAAGTAAGAAAGCTACAGTCGACTGTGCTCGACTGTGAGATACCCGGTACCTAAACGTTTGCACTTCACACTAAAAGGCCATTTAAAATTGTACATACATTATAATAATCTACTTCGATACTTCTTAAAATAAATCGCCTTTCGAATTAGCTCCCGACCTAAACAATATAATGTCATACTTAAATATGAATGATACATTTTATAGGAACACATAAAAACCCGCTCGATCGGCGTCAAAAAATGAATTATGTCATTTCTTGCTATATTCTTCTGCAGTGGCGCCATTATATCGCGAGGCCAAGGCTCGAATGCGCCACCTGTCGGCTACAGCTTGCAACAGCAGTGCTTTAGGGCGGTGTGTTTAAATTCTAACCTTATTGCTAATATCTCCCATGTTTATCATCCGATTTTACTGAAATATTCAGGAAACGTCCATTTTATTTTATTTATTTATTTAAAAAAAAATTAAATATCTGAAATATAAATGTATTAAATAAAACCGTCATAATTTCTTAATAAACGAATTGTTTTTTGCTGAATTGATTATTTGTATTTATAAAGTTACAAAAGTACAGTTAGAGATGACCTTTTCTTAGCGTTGAGTTCCTTGACTAATTGCATAATTGTCGGTCAAGCGCTGCCTAGTTTTCTGCGAGACTGCAGTCCAGCTAAAAGGGCATAGGACAAACTTCCTTACAAGGTCATTACACACACTGGCAGGCCCACGAGGACTCTCGCCTGATTTAGTATGTGTAAATATTTTGCTTTCCAAGGGCCCCCTTCAACATGAAAGGTTCCCCGCCGTAGCTATCGTCGTTATCCTGCTCGTGTGTGCCCGGTCAGGACTCTTGTTACGAGGACAGTCGTCGGGCAACAGCTACCCCTAGCCCCTCTGGTACTGATGGACTATATTCCGCCCTGGTTGCAGCTCACACTCTCAATCTCATACGCCATTTGCTGCAACTTCCGCTTCCGTTTGGGTTGGCCGAGTTCAATGGCGGAGAGACCAGCAGTGTGTAAGTGTGAGTGTATTCTCAGCAGGACATGCTCTTGTGGATTTACGGGGTCCTCGGTCCTCTGTCGTCTGTTACATTCCTCAAATTACCGACACGCATATTTTATATTGGGCCCGCATTAAGGACCGCATCTCCCGAGCCCACTCGATCCCTTCTCCCCCTGGATCCACTTGTCTCCACTTTCCCGGCTATCTCGTGCACTTTGTGGCGCTTTTAATTAACGGGAATTTATGCATAATGCGCCGGACAACCCCTCGCCCTTCCCAGCCCATTCATGGCTGGAAGTTATGAGCCGTCAGCGAAATGTGAAAATTTGCAAATGAAAGTGAAAAACTGGTTCTAGCTCAGTGGGAAAGTATTTAAATTGAATTTTAAATTTTGTATCTATGCTAGTCGGACTAAAAACTTTATAAATGCTGGGGAAATGTAATATGAGATGAAAAGTTAATATTAGTCAGATGAGTATAGGCCAATTTTAAATAATAATTATTATAGGTTTATTAGTGGCCAGAATAACTGTATGCCTTCATCGACTAATTGAATGTAATCCTCCCTTACCACATTTTCCAATAATTACCCAAACTAAAAACATTTCAAACTAATTTTCGCAGCTTCCATTTCCACATAGCGACCACAAAAACATTTCGAACTAAATGCTTTGCAATTAACAAAAGACAGTTTTGACTTTTTGACAATTTACACATTTTTCTTGTGGAAGGAGCCGTCGTCAAGTGAATTTTTTTTTCCCCCTGTCGTGGCATAACAAAAATAAATTAAAATTACTCAATATATTTCCAGCAGCTTGGAATAATAATAGCAGCCGAACAAATAAATTGCCCGACACTAACACAATTTTCTAGTTCCCTATAAGCCGCTTTAAAAAGACTAAAAATAAAATAAACTTTTTTCCTCTTGCACTGGGCCATAAAAAGTTTCCTTTGTAGGCACCAGATGTAGGCGATGTAGGAAAACCGAAAGCAGGCCGAGACTCCAACAGGAGCCACGCAGCAACAGGTGTTTATGGCCACTCAATGAATGCCGGCGTAAATCTTGCATTAAGCAGCTTGCCTCGTCAGGCTCGCCGAAGGACATGGGAACATTTACGAGCAGGGAGCTCTGCAACTAAAATAAAATAAAATGCAGAGCCGTCTTCACTGCGCAATCTCTGCAACATGTTGGGCAGTGTTTAGGTCTTGAAGGAAAACCAAGGATCAGTTTTTGAGATTCAATATGTTGCCTATATTGACTTTTGGTAATTGTATCTAATAATTTATTTCCAAATAAATAGAGTGAAAAATAAAAAAAGGAGAAAATATATGATGATGGTGATCTACTTAAAGTTCTACACCAAACCAATATACAGTACAATAAACTTCTATGACCGTCACCAGGACTTGAACCGAGTGCTCCCTATTGGAAGTTTAGAGCCCTCCACCTCGGATACTGGATTGGTTAGAAATTTAAAGCCAATGCTGCATTAAGATTACTTAGAAAATTTGGGAAAATGAGAATTTTTCGTACTTTTAGGGGGATCTATACTAGCGAATGAAGTTAATGATTTATGGGCCTAACACAGATCTAGGCACAAGACAAATAAATACACTTGAGATGCCTACCCAAGTACATACTAAATATTATATAAAGACGAGTCCATATTAGGCTCAGACCAAAATATTTAAATGAAATCTTAAAAAAGCTTTTTCTCTTGGAAGAATTCCAAGCCATTTTAGATATTGTACAGTACATAGATGGTTTATTATTTATTCAATATATGTATGTTGTTGTTTATTGACCTTAAAATTAGCTCACAAATACCATATAATAGTCAGACCCCGCAACACAGCAAAAATATTTATTTTGGAAATATAATTTAAATTTATTATTACGTTCAACAAAATACTTAATGCTACCAAGAAAATGTTGACAAAAATATAAAAAGCAAACTGTATTAGTCCTAAATCGAATTAAGCAAATGTATGTGATAAATAGATATGGATCGAAATACTTTTCAGGTTTATTGCTTAAGATATAATTTAATTAACTTAATGGAAAGTGGCTGGAAGTGATTTCACGGGCATTTTGTTGCTTATACCAAAATATATCTAATATATATATGTAGCGAACTAAATTTAGGAGATTGATAAATCACAGCGAGTACTAGTCCAAGCTTAAAGCAATCTGAAAGGAAGCCAAAGGAGTAACGCGCCACAGACACTAGCATTTCGGCAACATTCCTGTGTGTTGCTGGCAACATGCTGCCGCTTCGCTTTCATCCTCTGCTTTTACCGCTGCCGTTGCCGTTGCCGTTGCTGCTGCTGGTGACTGGAGGCTCCTCCGAAAACGCTTTTCGGTTCAGTACGCTTTGTGCGTTCGACGCGTGCGGTTCGCTTTGACGGACAATTGGGCAGTCTGGCCAGCAGAGTGACTCCGATTCGAAGGTGCCACAGTGCTTGGTAGGCGCGTGAACTCGTTACGCATAAATTATATTTCTGGGCGCTGACCGCGATTTTAACGGATCCAAAGCAGCAGCAGCAGCATCAGAGGCAGCGGCGGCAAATTGTGGCAAGGAGTCGGCTTGGCAGTGCTGTTGCCGCTTTGTGTTGCTGTTGCTCCGGTGTGCAGTGTGTGTTCAGCGTGTGTTTTTATTGGCGTTAAAGGTCGTTTACTTTTTGGCGGCATCAACAACTTTTGTTGCTGTTTTGATTTTCATCTCCCCGGCGTCTGTGTTGGTGCCTGCATTTGTCACTCCGCGCGAGCGTGTGTGCCAGTGAGTGTGAGTGTGTGTTTATAACACACTTTCAATTTTCAATAAAAGCACCAAAACGACCAAAGCCGCAAAAATATAATCAAATTCGCGCACTGATCTATGACGTCGATTTATTTCACGCAGCTCGTGACGCTTTAAATGCCTAGAATAACGTGATCGTATCAGCGTATATTAAATTGAATATATATTTGATTGTATTCGGAGCGTATATGACACGCTTTTTAAATGTGCGTGGAAACTGTGTCAGCAAAGTGAATAATTACTTCAAATAATGGTGATGATATCGTGAAGTGATATGAAAATGAAATCTACACTCGGATTTATTGAGTTTTTACGTATGGATTGCAAGTGCCAAAGGCAGACAAAAAAGTTGAAAATAAGTGTAAATGTTTAAAAAGCCTTAAAAGTTAAAGGCTTCATGGTGTTTCTGAATTACAGTGCTTATCAGAATTATAAGACACCTTGAAAATTTTAGTTTTGACCCTCGTAGGAGAATGGGGAAGCATAATACAACAAAATCAAGTATGCAGAATGAAAGCATAATGAATTCTGCTTAAACATGTATGTTCTTATCTCTGATTGCATCTCGCGCTTTCAAGTAGCGATAAAAAAGCGCAACATTTCGATTTTTGTCATGCCTTAAAAGCTTATCATAATTATAAGACACATTTCAATTATTGCGGCTGGAGAGAAAGATTTGGTTTCAAATCATTTTGTTTATATTTATGTTAACAATTTAATGAATTTGTAATAAAATGTAATTAAATAAAAAAACATAAAATGTTTACTTAACTTTTAATTTTGTATTTTATTACCAATGAAATTACCAACAAAATGAGGCATCAGTCATTTCAATTGGACAAAAACTAGCAGAGAATTCATTAAGCTTTCATTCTGCATACTTGATTTTGTTGTATTATGCTTGCCCATTCTCCTACGAGGGTCGGAACTAAAATTTTCAAGGTGTCTTATAGTTCTGATAAGCACTGTATAACCTTCTATTTTTGAGCTACTTTAAAAAATAATCAAGGGAACAAGGGAACAGAAAGCTAGAGAGATATATAATTTAAAACCTGAACGATATAGTTTGCATCCCTAATAAAGCAAAGATTTATCAAGTCCCTCAGCACAGCTTACGCGCTGTTGAATGTCTCCAGAATAAATTTTCCAAGGCGAGCATGATGCATGTGAATACCTTCCATTCATTACGACTATCTGTAGTCAGATTTCGTTAGGGGAAAAAGCCCCGCAAAAATGTCAATGCACCCGGGCCAGAACGAGTCGCCAAAAACCATCAAATATGTTGACACAAACCTAGAGAGCGATCCACGAGTGCAATCGTTAATTATGTATGCCAATCTGGTAGCCAGAATTGTTCATAACACTTTAGCGCCAACAATATCAGCAGACAGCCGAAATCTCATGCATTTTTATTAAGTGAAGCACAAAGGAAAAATGTAAAAGACGTGGACTGAAATCATCGCCCTAGTAGGAACCACCCACTGACCACTGACCAGTCACCACTGACCACGGAACACAAAGTGTTGACGCGTGTTTGGATTGCCATTTAGGAATCCAAACCGAAAATTCCCCACGATTCCGATTAAAACTCGGTCTGCATATTTAATCAAAGTCGCTGGGGCTCTTCGCTGATGCAGCCCGCATCAATCCCAACTGAATTTGTAATCCATCAGCAGCCTCGAGGATGAGCGTAGCCCTTTTCATTTTAATTTACGAGCTTAAAGTTTCAAAAAGCCATGTCACGCGACCCAGAAAAAGGTTGCTCTGCTCCGAGGCGTCATCAATTTCGGCAAATGTTCTCTTTCAGACCCGCCAAATTGCAGCTAATTGAAAAGCGATTTCAAAACAAATAACAAACCCGAAGCCTAAGTGCATTTCCAAGGCGAGCCGGGCTGGTTAACGAGCCGCTTACGAGGGGAACGGGGTTTTCTATTGATGACGACAGTTTATAAAAATTACGCATGAACAAACTAATTTTCATTATGAAAAGCCACAAAAACAAAGGCATTGCACAGACATTGCCAAGTGGGATGAGCCAGGGAAGAGTGCCGACTTTTGGACTCTCTGCCATTTCTGAATTTTACATGTTAATTAATTATATATAATTAAAAAAATGTTTAAAGGGAAATCTTTTTAAATTGGGTTAACAACAATTTTATTATACACAGTTCTTAGAGCTTAACGCCTTTTTGGAAACCATAGATAAATTAATTTTTATATTGTATAAGGCTAAAATAATTATAAAAAAATATATTAATAATTCTAAAAAAATAATATGGCGTATTGTTTATACATGTTCTTAAGAAATATCCCAAAAAGAAGAACGAATTTGACGATCTGTGGTCCCGAATACTCTCCTAAAATAGCGTATTGCGCTAGCAAACAAGTCTGGCGACTGCAATCTCAAATTGGTAGCGCAAAAATAAACATTTTCATTTAAAATGTTATATTTATTGAATGGCGACATCGTCTTTGATATGATAACTCAGGCGTGGGCGTGGGCTCTCTATTTTTGGTCGTCATCGGCGGAAATTGGTCCGCAGTGCTGAAAATTGCACAGGCAATTGACACGATTCCAGAAAAATATGTCACAATATATGGACACACTCAATCATCAACTGTGCATATAGCAGAGTGTTAATGTTGTCCTGGTGGTAATCAAGAACTGTGCAAGTTTTTAATGATGTTGCCGCATCGGAGTAATTAGGCAAATGGAACGGGGCTCTGAGGGAAATGGCGAACTCAGAAGATGCTGACAAAATCGTTCAAGCTGAAAGGAAAACTTTTTCCCTAATGCAATTTGCGCATTTGCCACAAATGGAACATTTTCTACTTGGCTTCGAGCAACTCCGCTCCTCTAGGTGTGGCACTGAAAATTTACCCTTCATTGACTCGAGATGAGGTTTCAGTTTCTTTATTCTGTATCCCGCAAGCGGTCGGGGGCCTACAGGAATGTTTGATTAAGTTGTTTAATCAATTAATTAAGCAGGACTGTTCCCAGGTTTAAAGACGTGAAAGTCTTTCTTCGAATTGCCCAAAGTGTCGGAATCACCCAAGCCCAGTGGCGATACACAAGCCACAAAACTCAGTCGACAATTACACAGATAAGGGGAGTGGCAGGAGGGCGCCCCCACTCAATCCTCTGTGGCCTGCTGCTGACATCTCCCAGCCACTCGGAGGTTACCAATTTGGGAGCTATAAAAATGTCTGCAGCAAAACAAAATAGCAAGGACGGGGGGAGGGGCGGATTCACGGTCTCGGCTTTCGACTGTTGTTCGACTGTTGTCTAGTGCAGCGGTCAGAGTTAACAGGGTTCACCGGGTCGTATGCGTAATCAATTGTTGCAGCTGCGTCACGTTCTACAAGATATAGCCTCTCGCCACCCCCGACAGCCACAATTTACTTAATCGAGTTTTGCACACATTTTCGGGTCAGTTGCCAGTTGGCAGCCGCCTTTGTGCTCGATATTCTATTGATTGCCAGCCAAGAGATCAAAAATAATAAACAAGGATGCACTTCCATTGGCAGCAACGATTTGCTTGCGTGCCGGTAGTGCACGGTCCAAACAACAAATAAAGGGAACAAAAGGAGGCAAGAGAATCAAGGGTCAAGTTTTCGGGCATTAATTACTTTCGGGAATATCCGGGAAAGAATCAAAAAACGTTTCCAGACACATCTCAGTCGCCAGACAATTGACCCAAACTGCCAATAAAATTGAGAAGCATAAAATGTAAATAAGAAGCCTTCTCTCTTTCTGGCTAATAGCTCGATTATGACTGCGATGACGCTGCCAATTTGTGCCGCACACAGCCGAGGAGAATGTAATGAGAAAGCCATAAAATAAACAGTTGAATAATCGCCGATAATGAGAGCTGCCAGCGAGTTGTTCCCATCTTTCCCCGGGGCCATTTCATCTCAAAGATACACGAAATCGATTGAACAGCAATCTGGCCACAATAACATCCCGCGATACGTGTAAGCTGCCCAACAATGGCGCACAGAGAAAGAGGTGCGAGATCAAAGCGATCAAGAGTTGCCCGATCAGAGGGATATAAGAGATATAACATGAATGGCTCGGAGGTGTGAACTTTCGTATGGCCTCTGCTTTGATTGTGAAAAACTGAAATTGATAATTATTTAGCCTTGTCTAATTTTTGACAGTTTATAGGATGGGTTTGTTTATAATAATATTTGCATATCAGTATCAGTATTTCAAGAATTTATTTTCAATTCAAAAAGCTATAGTGTATAAAAATAAGAACCACATAATTAGCCAAATTATCATACCCATCAGAAAGCACGGTCCATTGGCGATTTAGTAGAAAATTGCTTTTCTCCTTAAACAGAAATCACATTTAATTATTTTGCTCTTAAAACAGTTTTGAGCACGCCAAAAAATTAAATAAATTATGCAACAGCTGTCATTAATAAAGTCGAGCGCAAAAAACAAACGAAAAGCAACAAAAAATCCAAAATATCCCACAATGAATCAAGGCCAGCATAAGGCAGCATAAATGCATCAGCAGTTCCAGCAACAACAGCGCAAATTGAAGTTGCATTTTGTGTTCAAAATCCAGTTTTGTATTTGGTGAGCTGCACTTGCGAAAAACACACGAAAGGCGAGCTCACGTCCAACTGGCTGCTGTTGGCTCTTGATTTCATTTACATATCGAGTGAGCCGAGATTGATTTAATCAAGCACCACAAGTTTGCATATCGGGTGGGGAGTTTGGTGGAATTCTGTTTTGGAGAAATATAAATTCACCCCTGTCAAAATCAATTTTCAGCAAGAAAATTAAGCTTTTGCAATATCGGGCTTCATATTTTTCATATTTCCCACAGACGGACGCACGCTCACATTCACAGCTCGTTCATTTGGGGCGTGTCAGTGTCTGGGCTCTTGTAATTAATCGCTGCGAATGCAAAAATTTATGAGATTTTCATGAGTTTTTGAAGCCTTCTGCGGAGTTATGTGGGCTGCCCACGGATTGGCATTGAATTGCGTGGAAAGCCGAAAAACACACTCACGTGTGACTCTGTGCCAACGACCATATATCAATTAAAGTCACAGTCACAACAGAACCGTGTGACAATTAAATCCGTAAAACACCGAAGCGATTGAGTTGGCAATCGTTCAACTGTGAACATTTGCATGGCTTAGCGAAAATTGCGATAAACCGCTTTGGCGATTATGTGATAAGCACTCTGATTGATCTGTCACAATACCCAGTCAATGTCGGCAAACCGAGATATAATTGGTTAATTAAGACCTGTCCAAATGGCATGGAAATTGAGGAATTTCAAACTTACCGCATTCGAGAATTAAAAGATATAGTTACTTTTCAGAAGATTGTTGAGTTGTAACATTAGAATCATTTAAAAAATTAATCCAACTTATCGATTTATTGATGATTTCATTGAGGAATTCATCCCCAGATATTGGTATTTTGGACACACTTTTGCATATTAAGTCCTGAGAAAGCAAAACACTCTCACATGTTATTGGCAAGGGAAAGCATTCAGGCCAAATCTTGGCCCACTTCCATTTAGTTTCCAGAAAAAACTATTCGAGCAACCTGCGGATTTTCAACCCAACAATCTCAATCTGGGAAACGTGTGCTTGCATTTGTGTGCCTTTTGGTTTTGATTCTGTCTTGCTTTGTTTTGCTTTACCTTTTTGCTTTTCTTCGCACCCCACTAAGGGTGTAAATATTTGATTTATCACATGCGTCTGCAGATTGTTTAAAGTTTTTGTTTTTGTGGGTGAAAGTTTGCCTTGAGGATTTGTTGCCAGGGGAGAGTAAAAGCTGCAGAAGCTAAGATACACAAAATAATTTTTATATTAGTAACATAACCAAAGCTCAATCGATATATTTATATACAATCGCCTGTTCAAAATCTTTCAAATTCCCATAAGCGATACGAAATATGCGATTGTATATAATCAATATGCATAGCAAATAAGAAACAATCTTTGTTTACAATTAACGAAGGCGGGGAGGATCAAACTGATTATTATTCATGAATGGAAATTGGCAGAATCTTCTCAGGTTCGATTAGAGGCAATTAAAATCATCGTCATCATCGTTTGCGATGTATTTTTACTCGGAGTTCCTTGAGTACAAAAGAATATTGTATTTGTGAAATTGGGAAGCCTTTTCGACACTACAATACACTAGAAGAATCTGAGAAATAATTAAACTTTTGAATAAAGTCGTGGGACTTGAAAATAATATAATTTAAAAGAAAAGAAAGGTATAATATATATAACAAAATATGACTAGTTAAATAAGTAAAATTATAAAAGGATAGCGTGGTATCACATAGTCGTCTTAGGCAATTATTTAACCCATGTTCTCTTCGCTTCTTATCTCCTTATCCACGGGCAACATTTCCGAGGTGCCCAACTATCCGTTCGGTTGTTGCTGTTTTCGGTTGCTATTGGCGAGGTCAGTGGAACATAAACATGCCATAAATCATCCGGCAAAAGTGTGAGCGATGCCATGATGGAGGTGGCGGAGGTGGCTCGTGCTGGGAAATCTCTTTTATTTTTTGACATATTTTTGTCCTTCCTCATCCTCCTTCGAACATATCAACGTGACATTTCGGGGGCGCCGAACGAGGAGTTAAAATTCATTTAGTTGGTTGGCATACTTATAAAAAAAACGATTCGTCGACACTTTGTAGCCCATTGCAAATCTAAAACTGTCAACAGACTCATTAATTATGACTCGAGGATAGTGTTGAAAAATGGGCCTAACCCACGACTCTGGCCGGAGCATTCTGTGTCAAATTTGTCATTCATCAGCTTTGTGTGGAAAGTCCTTGTCTTTTGTTTCTGACAGGAACATGGCTCGGTTCGTTGGTCAGCTGCCGAGCCCAGCACTCAGTCCGGCTGATTAGGGCCCAGAGTTTATTTAAAGTGTTTGATGATGGGCTGTCGCCTTATTTGGTATGAACCATCATGAGATGAGTTTGGTTTAAGTTCAAAAACTATCTTTTGTGGGTCAGGATGACGGTAATGTGACAAACATTTCACGGCCCAGGACACATTAGGGTGTTTATTGTCAAACAATGGCAAACGGTATATGAAATTAAATGTGACGATTGCAAGATTAAATTAGTATCTATACAATCTTTACACTTATTTACATTTTCCATTTTCCTATTGTTTAATTTAAACTATAGAATAAAAGGCAATCTCAAAATTAAAAAAAAAAGTGTTAAGGACTTTTTTGTTTTGAGTAAAAATTATACTTAATATAACATATATTCAGGATTCAGGACAATATCCTTTGTCGAAAATAACCAATTAATGTATTTTTATACCAAATGAATATATTGTTGTTGATGCAATTAGTCTACAATTAATATCAACTTTTGTTTGGTTCAAAAAGGTAGATAGAAAGAATAATTAAGAACGAAAAATTACTTTTTTCAGCTTGAAAGGTCTTAACCTCCTTATAAGCCTGCCTAAAAATTCGGATCCAACCCTGACCCATTAACTCATTCCGCCCACAGCTTCGACGAGAATCCCCTGAAACAGTAAGATCCTCCATCCTCTGAATCTCTGAGAACCATTTAGTGTAAAAACGTAAGCAATTAAAGTGAGCTTAAGCCGAGTAACGAGAAACCCAAAGTGAAGTGCAACTGAGGCGGAAAGTGAGTGCCGAGTGAATAAAATAAACTCGAATCGCGGCACAAGCGAGAGTGAGTGAGCATCTGCGACTGCGAGCGGGCAGCGACGGCGGCCGGGAATCATGAGCGAGAAACGAATCGCACACAAAACTGTCATCAAATGACAAATGCTTGACAGCATCAATCAGCCATTACGACGACAGCGACAGCGACCGAGCCGCCGGCCGAGGCGACGACGATGGCTGCGCTCTGCCGGCGGCGTCGGCAGAGGCTCGCCTGCTGCTGGCGCCGGCGCTGGCTGCTCTGCTCGCTGCTGCTGCGACTGGTGCTGCTGCCAGCGGCGACTTCCGAAACCAAAGAAAGTGCAATCTTAGCCGAGCCAAAACCGCTGCCTAAGCAGCATCCCCTTACTGTGAATGCGACCGCCCCAGCCGCGCCAACCACCCCCGCGGGCATCCGGGAGAACGTCATGCTGCCGTCGGCCGATCCCGAGCGGGAGGCCCAGATCCTCTACGAGAAGTCCCTGCAGGAGTACCACGGAAGCCAGTTGTCCGCCACCGCCGTCTCTGACGGCACCGGCACCGGCACCGGCGGCAAGCGCACGCTGCACGCGGTCTGCGAGCGGTGGCAGCAGAAGCACTGCCAGTGCAGCGGCGCTCTGGAGAGCCTGCGGCTCAGCTGCCGCGGCATCGGCATCCTGGCAGTGCCCGTCAACCTGCCCGGCGAGGTGATCGTCCTGTGAGTATTTCCAGGGCATTCAATGTAGACAGTAAGAGGAGGGAAATATAGAAAGGAAAATTTTTAAAAATATTGAGAGAATAGTTTGAGTGCCAACGGCAGATGGACAGGCATAGAATCGGTTTCTATTTTATCGTTTTTAAGGCAAGTAAAAATATTTTTTGTTTTTGATACCACCTTTTTTTATATTCTGCGTTAGGTAGTTCTTAAGTTATTCAATT
The DNA here is from genome assembly GCA_018153105.1 of Drosophila rufa. Taxonomy (NCBI): domain Eukaryota; kingdom Metazoa; phylum Arthropoda; class Insecta; order Diptera; family Drosophilidae; genus Drosophila; species Drosophila rufa. The sequence continues at coordinate 1,840,073 of JAECXS010000149.1, read as the reverse complement.
TATTTTGAATGGGAAAAATAGGCTTCCTCCTATAAATAGATTTATATTCATTCTTAATTATATTATTTTTCTTTTTAAGTTACTTAACAGATTAAAGATATGTTAGATGAAATGATTTTTAAGTATCTGTTGCCTCTTAAAATTAATAATACAATTATTAATTAAAACAATTATTAAGTTGGTAATATAATAAATAAAATCCAGCCCTATGGCCTTTCAATATTTAAATTAAATTTTACTGGGGCTCAAAATCCGTTTATTAATATGTTACCATGACTTCAGGGAAAGAGCAATGGACACAATATTGGTTAATAATCAATTTTATTCGATCCAAATTGGTTTTCGTACCCTATTCCTATTAATGAAGTAAGAGCAGGGTTTTTTTTTAAAGAACATTTAACAGATTCTTATTTATTACAATAAACGGTGGAAGTTGTCTAATTAAATCTTAAGTCCACAAAATTAAAGAAAATGTCTTATTATTCAAAAGATTAATTTAATTAATGTAGGTCTTAATAAATCAAGTTTTTATTTTAATGTTTTATAATTTTTTTTGTTATTCATTAGTTGACTTTAACTTGATGTCGAACCTTTAAGTATCAATAAATCGCCATCACGAAGTGCCAACCATAGTCTCTTGATTACATCGGTTAATAATTCCTAAACGTCCCGTAATTGAGAGATTAAGTCGACTTAGATGCCGGGGGATTGAACCATTTTCCGGCTCTGGAATTCCTCAAATCGCATAATTACAAGTCAATTTCGCAGTCTTCGGTCCGATTCGGATGCGGGCGATTTGGGCATGCGGTTTAATCTAATTACACATACGCCACGTTGTGCAGCGTTTCGCAATCACCGTCATCGTCACCGTCACTGTCACAGCGTCAACGCTTTGATTGCTCACGTATGTGAGTCACGTTTTCTTGCCGCCGACGGGCGCTCGCAAAGGAGTTGGGAACCGCTTTTGGCTTAGCCAAAGTTTCGCCTGATTAATGGCCAACTCGAACGGTCCATAAATAAATAAATAATTTATTAATTAACGCATCGCTCAGGGGCTCCAGTCATAAGCCATTAAGATCACTTGCAACTCGGTCCCGGCAATCACTTCCAAGACGAACCAAATGTCCTTGCCAAAAGTTTTCACTTGAGGAGGCGCAATTTTCTGAAAAACTGTGCCCCTACCAGGCAGTTCATCTTCATTTTTATGCAATTTCCCGCCGGTTGGCTCAATATGTTTTCATGCCATTCCCAATTTGATTGATGGCCCACTGAGATTTACACATTCCCCTCGTCCCCCATAGATGTGTTTTGGCATCATTTAAGCCTCGTTTCATATTCATGGCAATGGCAAATGTTTTCTATTCGTCGTATTGATGGATGAATTGTTGGCATCCGGAACGGCTCAATAAAGTTATTAATTTGCTTATTGTTTTGTTTCTGTCACTCGATTCAACAACAGAGATCTGGGAAACAACAACTTGACCAAGCTGGAGGCGAACTCATTCTTCATGGTACCGAATCTGGAGGAGCTGTAAGTATATTAGAATCAAATGAATTGAGAGGCTTATTTAAAATACTACTATATGTCATTTTTGAGGGCTTCTTAATTAAGAATAAGCTTACCAATTCAAAGTGCCCAGATTATCCCTTCCCAAACTACAGTACAGTCCGCAAAACTCCCAGCTCCCTTGGGGTGTTTTAGAAACCGCAAACTTCTCATTTTAATCTGTGTCGGACTCGAACAACAAGCGTACAAAATATGACAGCATAAAAAACTTTCGTCATTTAAACAGCCAAAGTTGGCTTCGACGGGCGGGCGACTCATTATTCAATTTCACAGCGAAGCCGCCCGCAAAAAATCACAGCGGTCAACGGACGACCCGACCCTGACCAGACCTCAGCCCCAAACCGCAGGTCCTTGGTAATATAAATTACTTGATTACGCCGTATATTTCAGCAAGTTGGCACGATTAATTACTCCTAGCTGTGCTATCCCTGCAATTTCCTGCACTTTAGCCGTTAGCCGACGACACTCGACTCTAGTTCGACTTTACGCCGGCTATCCGGCCATGCCTTACGTATTATTGTTGACCAAGGGAAGGTTTATTTGCAGAACTTTGTCCGACAATAGCATCATTAATATGGATCCCAATGCATTCTACGGCTTGGGAAAATTGAAACGTTTGAGCCTGCAGAACTGTGGCCTCAAGTCCCTGCCGCCGCAAGCGTTCCAAGGACTCGGTCAGCTCACCAGCCTGTAAGTATGCACCGCAAAATGTTTGAAAATAAATACAGCCGTTGATGTGTTTCTGAGTGTACGTGGACGTTGAAGTTGATGTTGATGTTTGCTTCTAAGCATTGCCCTTAAGTTGAGGATATCGCCGGGAGGACGGAGGAGTGGAGCCAGTACTTCGCAGCAGGATGAATTTGTTTGCTTCCGCGCAAACACACTGTCAGCCGCCACAAACACACCTGCACTCGCCGCGCAATCACAAGCTATTTTCCTATATTATTCGCATTTCCCTGGCACTTCTCTATGTTCTCTATTTTTCCCCCTTTAATTTGGATACTTGGCAATGGCCTGAACCCAGCCAACTGAATGGCAACGCCCTGGTCAGCCTGGACGGGGACTGCCTTGGCCACCTGCAGAAACTGCGCACCTTGCGCTTGGAAGGCAACCTCTTCTACCGCATTCCCACGAACGCACTGGCAGGACTCAAAACACTCGAAGCACTGTGAGCCCCTTGACTTGTTCCAACTCAAGTTTTAAGAGTATTCATGGATCATCTTGCCCTGCATGCTCCCCGAAATTTGTAACCCAATGAAATTGGCGACTGCTTAACGTTCTAATCCCTGCTGCTGCTCGCGCACTATGTATGTTGTGTGTTGGTAACCAATTTGTTGTTTTAACGAACAAAACTGATTAGTTTATTACACTCAAATTTTAAGTTATGTGCGGTTGGTGTATTTAAGTATATGTGAGGTACTACACATAGCATTTATGGTATCCATTTTGATACCAATTCATTAAATCAAGTTGCATGAATAACTGTCCACCCCTAGGGACTCAACAGTAAAACCCATATAAACAAACTAAAGCCAATAATAATAATTTTATGTGCATGTTTTTCAAGTACATTGACCTTTTAACTTCCGACATCCTAAGTATATTTCCATTTTTAATCTATAAACTTACTCGACCCACAAAAAGCGTCGAGTTAAATGAAAGTTAAGGAATCATAAAGTCTGGCGATGGCTCATAATTTTTGTCTTCTGCTCCCACTTTAACCATCGACAGCAATTTGGGCAGCAATTTGTTGACAATAATAAACGACGAGGACTTTCCACGAATGCCAAACTTGATCGTGCTGTAAGTAGTTGAAGTCTCCCAGCCACTGTATTCATGTGCGCAAGTTTAAGCATTTATTTTCTTTCTGTTCGCAGCTTGCTGAAGCGAAATCAAATCATGAAAATCTCCGCGGGCGCTCTCAAAAATTTAACTGCTTTAAAAGTTTTGTAAGTAGCAACAACCACATGCGAGAACTTTGAATACTTTAAGCACTGCATCCCGGAAACACGAACGCCACATGAGCCGAAAAGACACGGCATAAACCCACTGACACCAGGGCGCCCAAAAACTGCAATTGATATCAAATAGAAAAACGATTCTGTTGTAGGAAAGAAGAAGCCGATGGGCAAAGACTCTATCGGAAGTCACTTCGGAAGTTAATTAGGCGAAAAGTAACACATAAATCTTAAAAATGCATTATTTCAAAAAGATTTCTAAATAGTAGATCTCTGTGTATGAAAAACAAATCATAGTTTCTAAACCATATTTTATAAGACGACGAGTAATATAATACATAATACATATAATTGATTAGTCTTTTTTTTTGTAGCAGTAGTTTTAAAGATTAATAGGCTTTATATTTGTTTGTCTATAAATCTAGGTTAATCGCAGTACTCCATCCTTATTTTTGCAAGGACTTAGTCGCGAATCTTTTATTATTTTTAAATGCATACCGCATTATTAATGTAAATTAGAAAGACTGCAAATTTCATCAAGTCCAAGTTCTCATACCCTTAAAGTAACCAATTGCGGGTTCAATAATTCAATTCACTTAATTCGAATTTTCCAATGGCAGCTAAACGAATAAATAAATACAATTTGATCAATTCAAGTATAGTAAGTCGACTATTTACGAAAATGGGTTTTTAATGCAAAATTGTTCCTAAGAGGTACGGACTCACCATCTTGCAAAATATTATAGCTGAAAAGGCAATAGTACCTATGGAAATTAAGTTCAGATTTTATCGTATGTAACTATGCACTTTTCTGCATCCGCGAAATTATCGTGTCATACTAAATGTTGTTGATATTTTGATATTCATTGATCTAGCTGGTGATTAGATAGGCTGTGAGAGCTCGAATTAGGGTTTAAGCCCTGTCTGTTTATTACGTAATCACGTTTTTGATGATAAATATAAAATATTTTTTTTATTTTATTATCGTATGTCTCACATTTTGCGGCCGACTCCATCAAAACATATCGCGCAAAAGCATCGTATGTGCAAACATCCTTATTTTTTCAGGAAATGTCGCAACTTTTTGTCAAAATTTAAGTTGTCTATCGATTGTGTAGCTAAAACCATACAAACTGAAAAAATTTAGTGACGATTTTGCTCTTTTAAGCTGAATAAATTAAAAAAACCTTCACCTGTAAATTATTATTTTTCGACATACGATACTTTTGCAAATCTGCGACGATATGTTATTAAAAATTGACCGTTCTTTTAGTCAGTTTCGGTTATCTTTTAGCTTAGGTGATGCTTAAAATTGATAACTGAGCGAATAAATTGCATAGAAACATACGAACAGGCCTAGTAATTGTTGATCAGTGGTATATGTATATTATTTATCGCGCCGGTAATGTGTTCTTTAATGTGTTGCAAACTTCGGAAAAAAATAAAAATACCCTGCTTCAACTTGAAGCGAGAGCAAGTGGCAAGTGGAAACGGTGTTTATCCGTTTTGCGGCCATGGCTCGAATAAATTTCGATTTCCCAGCAAAAGCGTGTAAAAGTTTCTGTTCCCCTTTTTCGCACCGCTCTTCGGTGAGTTGAGTTTAGCTTAGTTTGGTTCAGTTTGGTTCAGTTAAGTTCAGTTCCGACAGCTTAAATTGTCGTCGCCAGCGTTGACGTTCTGCGCTTCTGTTTACCGCAAATTTTTGGCTTTTGCGCTGCACGCCCTCCGCGTGCCCATAAAACCGCTCCTTCTCGTTCACCCCAATGTTACCTCCCACCGCAGGGCAACAGCAAATATGCAAATTTATGTTGTGGCTGACGGAGTCCCATCCTCTTTCTGAACGAGGCTAAGGAGGGCGACGAACGAGGAATGCATCATACGAAAGTGAAAACTCTCGCCGAGCATCGCGTAAATCTAAACGTTCGCGTAGAATGGGCGAAATTTTCCGTGTGCATTCTTGCATTTGCTTCAAGATTTATGGATGCAACACGCAACCACTAAAAGTCGAGTCGGAGTGGGACCTAAAGGGGGGAAATTATACGGAAAGTTGGTGGCGAAAGCATCTGTTGTTTGCCGACACCTCTTGGCCTATAAAATTGTCATCGAAGTCGATAAGAAAAGTGTTTAAAAGCAGTGAAAACGATACAACCCCTACTGTCAATCATACAGGAAATCATTCAATAGGAAAACACAAAGATAAAGATAATGTGTAAAATAAATTTGTTTTTAATTTTTTTTCAATCAGAATTTTGTAACTTAGTGAAGGAGTCATATATTTTCTTGGTTTGCATCAACAGTCGAGTCAATCTAGTCACGTTCGTCAATGCAACTTCTCTATGGACCTCTCCAAATACACTTCTTAACCATTAGATGTAGTTCCTATGTATATAAGATGTGCCCTAAGAATATGAGTAAAAATGTAATGATGAGCATTGTTTAATACCTAAACAGGTAGGAAAGCTACAGTCGAGCGTGCCTGACTGTGAGATACCCGGTACCCAAACCATTGTGGATGAAATTAAATAGCACATGGACATGAAAAAAAAGAAAATGTTGACAAATGTAGCTAAGCAATGAGCAACACCCAAACAAGACAAATGTTGTTAGGGACATGTTGAGCAACATGCACGTGCGCAGTCAACATAGAAGAAGAAGAAGCGCACACAACAAATTTATCGTTTAATAACTTCCATGTTTATCATCCGATTTTACTCAAATTTTCAGAACACCAAATCGTCCACGAATGCAAACCGATTTGTTTATCTATTTACTTTACGCCGAAAACTACGACTATAGCTTAAATAACGTTTTCTATGATTTTCGGGGGCGGAAGTGGCGTGGCCAATTTTAAAAACAAACTTGATCTGCGTGCATCAGATTCCAATGTTGTCACAAAATTTGGTAACTATAGCTCTTATAGTCTCTGAGATCTGTTGTTTCACACGGACAGGCAGACGAACATGGCTAAATCAACTCGGCTGGTGACGCTGATCAAGAATGTATGTATATACTTTATAGGGTCGGACAGTTCTCATTCTGCCTGTTACATACATTCTCGATTGACACTAACTTATAATACTCTTGTACCCTATGGGTACCGGGTATTAAAAAAAAAAAATCTGTGCATGCTGAACTCTGCAACATCTACATTTGTGTTAGCAAGTAGAACCAATGGGTGTTACTCAACAAGTTCCTAGCTTCATTTATCTTATTCTGCCTACTGTCTAATTTCATTTAAGTTTTTTATAAATCTGAGCATTATTAGACAAACTGAATTAGCAAGGTCCATGTGCCTTTTAACTTCAGCTTTGAATAACGGGTATTTCACAGTCGGTCCCACTCGACTGTAGCTTTTCTACTTCTTTTAATTGTTGTAAGGACCTTACATTTTCAATAACCTTTTTCAGTCTTATGTGTTTTTTTTTTTTAAATATTTAATATCAATAAAGTTGATTATAAGTTATAGTAAACTTTATGTTCACGCATAAATTAAAAAACCAGGACTTTCGCAATCGGAAATGGAGGACCCACCCTTTGGACTACGTGCTGTCACGTAGAAAAACTGACCCCCAAACAAAGTCATGCAAATAGCTGGGAATTTTTCAGAAAAGAAAATACGAGAGCGAAATTTGCAACTCAATTTCTATAATCGAAATCAGGAAATATACTTCAAGCATCGTTTACTATTTTTCCATTGCAGAGAACTGGATGATAATTTAATAAGCAGTCTGCCCGAGGGACTCAGCAAATTGTCGCAGCTGCAGGAGCTGTAAGTATATAAAATAAATACAAATTCAGGTGGTCGAGTGCGATAAGCTAAAGTAGAAAGTAGAAAGTAGGGAACCATTGCAGCTGCAACTGATGTTGTTGATTTGCCACAACATTTCCTACTTTGCCGAGCGTCAAACAGGGGGATGCCAAAAATCATAACGCATCATTACTTGGCGAATTTATGGCCGCCACCCAGCATAGTTTTCTCCAATATCTTGCCAGCCAAGAATCGAGGACTGCAGTTGCATCTTGTTTTTGTCGCCCGCTCACTTCCTTAGGAGGCTCCAGTGGCAAAGCCACAGTCCGCGGCAACTGTCACTGCAATGCTGACATCGTTTGCGATTGCAAGAACTCCCCAAGGAAATTCAATTTCTGGTAAACAGGATAATTACGAGCATGTTAAATGTTGCGATAAAAGCCACGCTGTGCTGCATTTGCGGAGCCATTGCATCCATGATTGGGGTATTACGCCGAAGAGTATATTTGTTCGAGAGAGGGGGAAAAATCCGTCCGTTTCCTCGACATGTGTGTGGCACAAACAAAAAATTAAATTTAAAAGGATTAAGAACCCTAAGTAAGTGTCTGCGTTTTGTTGACTTTGCTTGGAAAAGAATGGCAGTCAGTCGAAGTCGATGCCACAAACTAAGCGAGATAAACAGAAGGATATTGTTTGCGGCGAAAATACTGTGAAGGGGGGATACTCAGTTCAATTATTTGCTTTGAAATTTAAGAAAAGTATTAAATGCATTATTTAACTATGTTTTTAAGCTGAATGTAATCCAACTGACAGCGTCTGATCTAAGATAATATCCACACCCAAGAATAGATAAGCCAAAACGAAGAATTTTATAATACAAATGAATTCTAATGTTTAGTACCTTTAAAAAAGGTCAAAAGTAAAATTGTTTGACTTTATTTGATTTTTATATTAGATATGTTCAGCGCAGTTGCTTTTGCCCCGAAATTTTTGCCAAGAAAAACCAAAAGACGTTAACAATATGAGCGCCCAAAAGTGTGCTCGTGTCCTTCTTTATATCTGGCTTTGTTGGCTTGTTTGTGAGACTTGACTTTTAAATGCAGCTGCATCCGAGTGGCACTTGCCAGCAGTGTGTATCCGAAAGATACTTTTCTTGGCATTGGATAAACGTTTTTATTAAGTTTTTCCCACCTCCCTTTCCCGCCAGTTCCATCACCAGCAATCGACTGCGCTGGATAAACGACACGGAGCTGCCGAGGAGCATGCAAATGCTGGACATGAGAGCCAATCCCCTGTCGACCATTTCCACCGGAGCCTTTCGAGGAATGACGAAACTGCGGAAGCTGTGAGTATCTTTCAGGGCTCAGTGTGTCAAGAGGCCACTCCTGAGAGTAATGGATATTTTCCCCAGGACTCTATCGGATGTGCGAACCTTGCGTTCGTTTCCGGAGCTCGAGGCCTGCCACGCCCTGGAAATACTCAAACTGGATCGTGCCGGCATTCAGGAGGTGCCAACGAATCTATGCCGTCAAACACCAAGACTGAAGAGTTTGTACGTAGAAATCCTTTTGGGAAATTTCATTAGCATTTGTGTCGACATCTTAAATTTACAGTTGAAACTCCTTTCTATTATTCACAGAGAACTTAAAACCAATTCCCTGAAACACATCCCAAATTTAAGTAGCTGCAGAGACTTAAGGCTGTTGTGAGTATCGACTCACCTTATGCTTTCTAAGCTAGTATATATCTGACCTTTCTACGCAGAGATCTATCCAGCAATCAAATCGAGACGATCCAGGGGAAGCCCTTCAATGGCCTGAAGCAGTTGCACGATTTGCTGCTCTCGTACAATCAAATCAAGGCGCTGCCCCAAGACGCCTTCCAGGGCATCCCAAAGCTCCAGCTGCTGTGGGTTATTATGAAATGAAACAAAAAATGCACAACAACTTACAGTTTCCTTTACTCACAGTGACTTGGAGGGTAATGAAATCTCCTATATTCACAAGGAAGCCTTCGCTGGCTTCACAGCACTTGAGGATCTCAACTTGGGAAACAACGTTTTTCCTGAGCTGCCCGAATCGGGGCTGAGGGCCCTGCTTCACCTGAAGACCTTCAACAACCCAAAACTGAGAGAGTTTCCCCCACCGGACACCTTTCCACGCATCCAGACGCTTATCCTGTCGTATGCCTACCATTGTTGTGCCTTTCTGCCTTTGGTGGCGATGTCCGCTAAGAGGAAAACCTCCCAGGTTCAGGAAGCTGTGCTCTTTCCGTCCGACGCCGAGTTTGACATGACTCTGTGGAACAACAGCATGATGAATATCTGGCCCCAAATGCGTGAGTGCCCAAACAAGAATTCCTTGTTGTACTTCTTCGCTGTGATAAATATCCGACCCTATTAGAAGTTATTGAATATTTGGATGGTCATTAATTATTCTGATCTGCAGAAAAGGAACAAGTGTGTCCCATATATATTTTTAAGCCAGAATATACACCGGAAAATAAAAAGAAATAAGATCTTTAGGGGCATACTAACGAAATGATGTGTTAAGTACATATTTTAACAGGACTTCCAGATACAAATTAGCAAATATAATTAAGGGCCGGCTTCTACCTTCCGTGTTAAAATTTTTGCTCTATCGTGTATATGTGAGAGCTAATTTTAGCCGGGACCCAGAGTCCCTGTCAAATCTTTTCCGGCTCGGCAAAAGAGCAACTGATTTTCGATAGCCAAGTGAAGAATAAGCCTTACATCACAATTCGTTGCTTTACATTAATAATCGAAACTTAATAGCGTAGTCAGCGGCAATATGATATTCTTTCACGTTCAGATATATTTTAGGAGGGCAGGAAAGCGATTTGCTTTACGATAAGTTTATTTGGTGATAGATAGCTATCAGGTACTTTGAAAGTGAGGGCAGAAACCGGCCCTTAATTGGTTTGGGATCTTGGTTATGCAGAACCCAGTTTTTTTTAAATGGTTAAAATATATACGAATAGACAATTTCCAATAAAAGAACTAAAACTTAAGGTAACAAATATTTTTGTAATGTCAAGTATAATATTTCCTTGCAGATAATCTCAGTAAACAACTGGGTGCCACTATGCACGATCCTTGGGAAACAGCAGCCAACTTTAACGAGGATCAGCTGCAGTCACAGAGCGGAGGTCAAATCGCCACCAGCTTCATGGAGGAGTACTTCGAGGAGCATGACGTGAGCGGTCCGGCCACGGGCTATGGTTTCGGCACCGGCCTGTTCTCGGGCATGTCCGCCGATGACTTCCAGCCGGGGTCGGTCCAGTGCCTGCCGATGCCGGGGCCCTTCCTGCCCTGCGCCGATCTTTTCGATTGGTGGACCCTGCGCTGCGGAGTTTGGGTGGTATTCCTGTTGGCCCTACTGGGCAACGGCACCGTGGTGTTTGTGCTGCTCTGCTCGCGCTCGAAAATGGATGTGCCGCGGTTCCTGGTCTGCAACCTGGCGGCCGCCGACTTCTTTATGGGCATTTACCTGGGAGTCCTGGCCATCGTGGACGCGGCAACCCTGGGCGAGTTCCGCATGTTCGCCATTCCCTGGCAGATGTCGCTATTGTGCCAGCTGTCCGGCTTCCTTGCGGTGCTCAGCTCGGAGTTGTCCGTGTACACGCTGGCGGTGATCACTCTGGAGCGGAACTACGCCATCACCCACGCCATCCACCTCAACAAGAGGCTGTCCCTGAGGCAGGCGGGCTACATCATGAGCGTGGGCTGGGTCTTCGCCCTGCTGATGGCTCTGATGCCGCTGCTGGGAGTCTCCGACTACAGGAAGTTCGCCGTGTGCCTACCCTTCGAGACCACGACGGGTCCGGCCAGCCTGACCTACGTGATCTCGCTGATGTTCATCAACGGCTGCGCCTTTCTCACCCTGATGGGCTGCTACCTGAAGATGTACTGGGCCATCCGGGGCAGCCAGGCCTGGAACACAAACGACTCGCGGATAGCCAAGCGGATGGCCCTCCTGGTCTTCACCGACTTCCTCTGTTGGTCGCCGATAGCCTTCTTCTCCATCACGGCCATCTTTGGGCTGCAGCTCATTTCCCTGGAGCAGGCCAAGATCTTCACCGTGTTCGTGCTGCCCCTGAACAGCTGCTGCAACCCCTTTCTCTACGCCATTATGACCAAGCAGTTCAAGAAGGACTGCGTGACCCTGTGCAAGCACTTCGAGGAGTCTCGGGTGGTGGGCGGAGGAGGAGGCCATGGACCCGGCGGAGCCCGGGGGGCGGTGGCCCGCACCAAGAGGGGCGAACTGCCGCCGCCCCTGCTGCCAGCTGCGGCCGTCGCCCATCCGCCGGGCTGCCGCTGCCTAAGGATGCTGCCCAGCGAGATGCCCAACTGGCACAAGATGGAGCAGACACCCAGTCTGTGGCAGCGGCTGCGGTCCTTCTGCTGCGGCGACCGTCGGCGACGCCGCAAACAGCGACGCCAGCCACAGCAGCGTCGCCAGCGGGCCTATACAGCTGCAGCGGCCAATCCGTACCAGTACCAGTTTGCGGAGCTGCGCCAGCAACGCCAGAACCGCGCCAGCTCCATCTCCAGCGAGAACTTCTGCAGCTCCCGCTCCTCCAGCTGGCGACACGGGCCGCCCTCCTCAGCCCCCGTTCCGCCGGGCAACTGCAGCATGCCGCTGAAGATGCTGGAGCCACACGGCTACCCGCCCGGTGGCGGCCACGGTCGGAGGCGGCACTCCGCCTGGCTGATCACCCGCAAGACGTCACAGGACTCGAACCTGTCCAGCTCGAGGAACGACTCCTCCGCCTCGGCCACTACCGCCAGCACCTCAACCTTCCGTCTGTCCCGCTCGAGTGCAGGAAGCAGCACGCCCCTGCCCTCCATCATTGGTGAGTAACATAGTACATTTTTTACAAGAAGTGGGGGTAAGTTTCGTGAAATTTTAAAAATTAAAATAAAACCCTATATAGTTGTTACTGAATATAAATAAATATCCATTTACTCTTCGTAATATGAAATTGATCCGCTTACCACAAAATGTGTATTACTTATTAGTATTCCAAAACGTTTCTGAGATAATTGCAATTTAAGTTAAAAGTCTATCGCTAGCCAATATAATTTCCATAAGTGCATCACAAGTATCAGTTATTTTTTATTAACTTCCTATTTCTTAAACCGAATGCAAACGAATTTAATTTGGCTTACTTTACTGGTGTATTAAATAACTTATTTCAGTTTATCCATTAAGAGTAAAAATTAATAAGTAATAACATTGTCTATGACAATAGCCCCTATTATAAGGGCTATTATAACATTACCAATATTCTTTAAATTACAAAATGTGTAGATCGAAATAAAAATAATTAATTAATTTATTATTATTAATAATTAAAATTAAGCAAAATTTAAAGGAAAGACATAGTTTTATGAAAACACAGCAGTCTTTGCGGTATCCGATTTCAGTGCAGAGTATTCAATTGCGATTGTCTTTTCCCATTTTCATGCACAGCCCACAACGGAAAGGCCCAGTTGGATACGGCCAAGCCAAGACTAGTGCGCCAGGAGGCAGTGCAGGAAGAAGAGGATTCGTCGCCTCCCCGACTGGGAGTGCGATTCTTGCCCACCATTCCCTCGGCAGCCGACAGCTCGGTGGTTATGGAAGACGGCGATTCCGCCAACACGGGAGCAGCTGGCTTCCTGGGAATGCCACTTCCAGGAGCTGCCAGTGGCTTCCTCATTGCACCGACATCACCACCACCTCCATCGCCACCCCCACCTGCGGTGCTGCAGCCGGCGAAGCCACCACCCGATCCCAATGACGCTCCGCCATGATGGTGGGACTACGGCTGGCGAAGGATGCGCAGAGCCAACAGGGAGACCTTTCTGTAGGGTCGTGGGAACAGGAGGAAAGCTGACTGTGTTCGTAGATTGTATGCGGGGCGGGAGAACATGGCACATAGGCTAGTAAAGACACAAAGTATGCAGAAACCTTACTAGGAATCTACAATATATATATTTGTAGCGTTAAGTAGTCAATTTGTTAAGTTGATCAGGTCGAAGATCAGGATACAGTCAACCATTTAGAAGTCTCACAAGACCCAACAGGACGATACAGTATAAAGTTCAGGTTCTCCTATTGAATTCACTCCAGAATAAATACGGAATAGTCCTTTTGAGTATCGATGATGTATTCTAATGTTTTTATTCACGTTGACAAGATTACAAGAATGAAGTGTATCAGAGCAAAGTGAGAAAGTGGCCGAAGTTGAGACCAAGTATTACGTATAACTTATTAAATTAGATTGCATTCTTAACTTTTAACCATAAATGTTTAGCGTAAATATATAGGTTAATTTATACATGTGTGTATTATGTTCGATGATGCCAAGCATTCATCGGTGTATACCTTGAGTGAAACCAGACGATTGCACACAGAACCAGGCCATAAACATTCGAATTAATTAACATTCACAAACACAGACTGTCTTTTGAGTACGAAAGCAAAGGTTTCTTCTAAAGGCTTCTCAAGAAAAGAAGAAAAACTCATGAATTATGAATTTAAGCTGCCAAAGGGTACAAAATAAGCTACTGGTTAGAGTTTTGAGAGTTGAACCTACTATATCGTAAGTAATGTTATGGAAATTGAAGCTGAGAAGCCAAGCGTCAATTGGAATGTTCATGGCAGCTTGAGAAAATGTTGACTGACGTTAATCTGTTGCTCGGACCGCTAAGTTAGTCTCCCAAGCCTATTGCCTGCTCGCCGGCGTCCTCCTCGCTGTTGGCCAGTACGACTCCGTAGGAGGGGTTCTCGATAAGATGGGCCCGTTGCTTGTCGCCTCCGCGGCGACGGCGCTGCAGCTCCCGGATGACCAGCAGCGGCGTCATTACCAGGGCCAGGCAGAGGAGGATGGCCAGCACAAACATGGTCCAGTGGAAGGCTAAGTGACCTGTCTGGCTGCTGGCCAGGATGCCCACCCCCTCGCACGTGTCCGGCGCTCTGCACTCCTGGCCGAAGCGACAGCCCTTGGAGCAGACCGGCTCGCATTCGCTGCTGCTGCCTGCCATAATCCGGTAACCGGGCAAGCAGACGCACTTCTCCGGCGCCAGGCACTCGGCATTCACGCACTGCTCCCGGCACTGGGGTCTGCAGTAGTGTGGCTCGCTGGCATTGGCCACCACGTGGCCGGGATCGCAGTCGCAGTGTCCGGGGGCAGAGCATCGACCGTTCTCGCATCTGGGTCGGCAGGTGGGCACACACTGGTACGGCACCTTGGTGTCCTCGAAGCCCGCCAGGCAGGCGCAGCTGTTGGGCTCCACGCAGGTGCCGTTGATGCAGCCGGGCGAGCACTCCGGGTCACAGATGGAGCTGGAGCCCGGCCGTAGCTTGTAGCCCTCGTAGCAGCGGCATTGGCCCGATCCCACGCAGTGGCTGTTGACGCATTTCTGTGGACAGTGCGGCTCGCAGGAGCCCAGGGGCCAGCGCTTCGCGTAGCCCACGTCGCACTGGCAGATCTCAGGGGCGATGCAGCGGCCGTGCCCGCAGTCCTGGCTGCAGATCGGCTCGCAGACACTCGATCCTAGGCTGGGACTGGGTCGGTAGCCGGTGAAGCAGCGGCACTCATTGGGCGACACGCAGCTGCCGTGCAGGCAGGACTTCGTGCAGATCGGGATGCAGTAGAACGAGAGCAAGGCCTGGTCAATACGGATAAAAGACACGAAAGAAGAAGGTTTTTAAGATCACTTTTTTACGAAATACTTGGAGTGCTTTGAAATGAAATCTAACTTTAATAATTTCTTCCTAATACCAATACCAGATTATTTCTAAATTTAATTGGAAACATAAATTACTCTTGTTACTTACCGTGTAGCCCTCCAGGCAGGTGCACATCCCAGGACTGCTGCAGATCCCGTTCCGGCAGCTCCTCGGACAGAAGGGCTCACACTCGGTGGAGCTTCCGTTGACGAAGACATAGCCCGACTCGCAGGTGCACGTGTCAGGAGCGGTGCAGCGGGAGTTGGCTCCGCATGCCGGCTGACAGGTGGGCGAGCACCGGTGCTGGGAGGTCTTCACAAAACCCTCGTGGCACTCGCAACGGCCGGGGGAGCTGCAGAAGCCGTTCTCGCAGCCGGTCCGGCAGCTGGGCACGCACACATTGCGTGAGCCTTCGGCGTAGATGTGGCCCTCGGAGCAGGAACATTGCCCGGGCGAGCTGCAGGTGCCATTCACGCAGGCCGGCTTGCACACCGGCTCGCAGCCCGAGGCGAGGGTGTTGTCCGTGTGGTTGTAGCCGGCCTTGCAGTGGCACTCCTCGGGGTCCAGGCAGTGGCCGTTGGCGCAGCCGCTCGAGCAGATTGGGTCGCACTTCCAGGGCTGGCCCAGTCGCGGCGTATGGCCGGCGTGGCACTGGCACTCGTTAGGCGCCACACAGTCGCCACGGACGCAGGCGTCCTGGCAGATCGGCACGCACTTCTTCAGCTTCTCGTTCCGCTGGTAGCCGACGTTACACACGCACTTTCCCCCATCCGCGCAGTGTCCGTTGGCGCAGTCCTCCGAGCAGATCGGCTCGCACACCGTCCGGGAGCCGTTCACGAAATGGTGGCCGGAGAGGCACTGGCACTCGTCCGGAGCCACGCAGCTGCCGTTCTCGCAGGACTCGCTGCACTCCGGCTCACAGTGGCTGAGATCCCGGCGGTTTGAGTAGCCCTTGCGGCACACACACTCATTGGGCACCAGGCAGATTCCTGGTCCGCAGTCCTCGCACTGTGGTGCGCACTCACTGCGGTGAAAAGGCACACTGCCACTTAACGTGTCCCCAAATAATTATTTTTAAGGATACTAACCCTGCTTCATTGCGCTTGTAGCCCTCGCAGCAAACCTCATCATATGACAAATACGTCTAAGGAAGAGCGGAAACAAAGGTAATGTAAATAAGCAATACTTAGGATCAGAACAATTGATTAGTAAGACATTTTAGAATTACTGTGTTCACTTCATAAAAGTTAGCATAATATATTATGCAGCTGCCATGGGGACGATCGGTACATTAATTGGAATATAATCTGAAAATCGGCATTCCTCATTATTTATTCCCATAAAACTCGAGATATTGTAATTTCTTTTCTTTTAAAAAGCACTCTTTTAAATCAGCCAACATCGGACAAGTTAATATTATAAATGCCATCAGAGAAATCGATAAATTTATATGAATTATAATAATAATAATTTTTACTAATATCAAAAGTCAAATTGCAAACTGTACAAATATCGGATTCCCTAAGTTTGCTTCCTTTCTTAAAATTTTTTTAAATAAAATAGTAGAATTCCAATTATATAAAAATCAAGCTATTTAAAAAATAAGTGCCATTTTTTGTAGATTTATAAGTGGTCTGGAATAAAAATGGCTTCAAATTCTAAAAGTTAAATTATGCTTAAGCTTTTTATGTTTGATTTGTTTTCATTGGGTTTTAAAATTCTGATCTAATTGAATTTTTTAATGCAAGGAATTTGGTTTGTTTTGTATCTGATCGGGATAGATTTTCGAAAACGATTGAAAATCGCAAAAAAAAAAAGCTTTCTAAAAATGGTTCAGACATAGTTCACTTCTTAAAGCACTTCTTAAAGTAGTTCCAATTGGTTCTGAGTATTCGTAGAGTAATATGTTCATCCAGACTAACATGTTCATTCAGATTCACTTTACTAACCTCAGTCCTAGTTCTGCCCACCAAGGACCCGCAATTTCCAGTGCAGTTTGCCACATTCTGATTCTTTCGCATTGTCACCAGGGTACCGCGCATTTTCACCACCCTTAAGTTTCGCAAAACGTTTGCTTAGTTAATGAAAATAAATTTAAAATCCGTCGAAAATTTACTCACGGCACTCGTTCGACACAGGCTTGAACCTGCAGTCCTACACAAGCTAATAATACCACTGGAAGGAGCCACATATTCGGTTGTGATCCTGGGAATAATACTTGAATGACGACCGGGGCGACTGTTCACTTGGGAACACACTTGGCAAATGATCAAGAGATCGGCCTCCAATGGATCCGATGGACAAGCAACGCGGACTTGCACGCTTATCGTTGAAGCTTCGTATGTTCCTCTGCCTATCGCCTTTTATGTGGGACAGATACCCATGCGGTATATGTGTTTAATGAACCCAAAGCTGGGAGAACATTAGCCCCAGAGATTGCGATTCGAGTCCAAGTGCAGTCCACGCAAGTTGAGATCCTTAACATTGAATTGCCAAGTATTTGTCTTGTGCGATTTCGCTTATCGTGCTATTCTTGCTGACGTTTAATACGATTATGTTCTTTGTTGTACTATTGCAAAGTTCTACCAAATTCCCGAATCTCTTAATTGCAGGTCGGCATATACTGACCTTTATAAATAAATTCGCAATAATATCGTATTGGCAATAATCCTGACAAGTCTACAACGGCTCGTGGTCTTTACTGTACGTTTTCAATTTCAGCGGCCTACTATACCCCATAGCAGCACTTTAACCGATCTAACTAAACTAATTGTCTAATTTAGTTTTATTAACTGTAAGTATTAAAAAACATGGACTTTCCGTTGTAATCCACATTAACCAATCGTAATAGATCCAAATAATACAATTATTTGATATAATTTCTCTAATTCAGTTTAAGGTCACCACCAAAGTAATTTGAAATCATTTTTGTGTTGACAAAGCGGAACTCCCTATACAAAAGTCTAATTAAAAGTCATATGTGTTGGCGACAGCATCAAAATATGATTCACGACTAACCAGAACAGCAGTGTATGTACCTCCGGGGGTTGACATTTTCATACCCTTGCGCAGAGTATTGAATTTATGTAAGAAGTTTGTAACGTAGTGAACCCAACAAGAGTAACATACACATATATTCTTGATCAGCATCAACAGTCATTTCTACGCAATATAGGATTCGAAAATATTACGAAAATTAGTTAAACTTTGATATTTTCCAGCATATGGATAATTCTTCAGCCAAAAAATGTAAAACAAAAATATTTGTTACATTTTTACATTTTTAATGTAGACGAGTGAAAATAACGGAAAGCAGCATGAATTCTTATTTAAGATTATTTAACTTTTTATGTTTTTTTTTTTTTAGTTTATAAAAGATTAAATATTGTTAAATATTAAATAAAGTTCGAACTAAACTTGAATTTTGGAAAGAATATATTACGAACCCTGCTTCTAATATCGTATGTACTGAAAAAATGTATAGAGTTCCCGGATTTTTTCAGAGTGTATTTCATCAAAGAGAAATTAGTATAAATTAAAAATTCGATATTACATTGATAAAGACCAACAAGCTTTGCTCATTCATACTTGCACAAACATTTACTTGATAAACATTTCGTCATGTGCTGCTTTTGAATAAAAATTAATTATCTGTAACTCAAAGAAGAAGAAACAAGTTTCTGTGGGATCAAGGCCACGCGAGAAGACTTTTCAATACGCAATACGCAATTGATTGCACCCCTGGAATGGAACACCAAGTGTTTTAATAAATTAATTAAATGTACTGCTATGAAAGCTCTGTAAAGGATTTTATTAATTTTTTTTATTTTTATGTTGAGTCATAGGGGAAATGTAGGTCCCACAGTTTCTATGCACCGGAATCGAAATGAGAAACCAGGATATACAAATAGCTTTCAAACACAAAAGCTTTTGATATTCGCGAGTACAAAAGTCTAGTTTATCTCAAACTCAACGGATGCAGTTCTACATGGAGAGACTACAATGGGAATGTTCCAGACTGAGAGCTCAGTTGAATTCGGAACGTTGAACGGAACTCTTAAAGATAGCTGTGCGGAACCATAATTATTTTTCCCAGCAAAATCCACGACATGTCCCAGTTTCAAAGACTGTGCTTTGGCCTGACCCTGTTGGTAATTGCCCACTCTGATGGGGTTCAAAGTAATGGACCAAACGCTTGCTCTCACCCAGCCCTAGTCACTTACTCACGTGAGGTGTACAAAAGCAAGCTGGTGCCATACCAGCAACATTCCTTTTGGCGAGGTTGGCAGACTAAATATCGCACTCAATATGGATGGGAAACTGAGGTTAGTGGAGATCAGGATTATATATATTTATTACAAAATATTCATAGCCCTGTAGCCTTTTAGGTTTATTATCTTTTTATATACATTTTTTATTTTTTGTACTTAGTAAATGATTGTCGCGGAAGTAACGGATGTGTTCTTTCGATAAATATATTTATGTGTAAATCGAAGATCTGTTAGCTCTTGGCTTTACTGAATTTTTGAGATACAAATTATTTATTCAGTCTGCTTTTCCAGGTGGCCTACAGAATGGGAAACAAGTACTCCTGCTGCCCAGGCTACGAAGGATCCGTCGACAACTGCAAGCCCGTCTGCATATCAGAGTGTCCTGCGAACAGCTTTTGCGCAGCTCCAGATCAGTGTCACTGCAGGGAGGGCTACGGCGAAGCCGACTGCCACCCCCTGTGTCCGGAGGGTTGCGGCAAGAACGAGGTGTGCGGAAGCCCGAATCAGTGCAGCTGCCAGGTGGGCTACGGGCGCAACGCCCCCGGCGACAGCTGCGTTCCCGTGTGCGCCGCCGGATGCAGAAACCACAGTTTCTGCGCGAAGCCAGGCACGTGCGAGTGCCTGCCCGGCTATGCCATGCCAACAGGTGGCTCCGCCTGTGAGCCAGTCTGCGAGCCTGCATGTGGGCCGAACACTCGCTGCCAGGAGCCAAACGTGTGCGCCTGCGTGGAAGGATACCAGGCGGATGCCGAGGCCCAGTGCTCGCCCATCTGCCAGACGCCGTGTGGCAACCACAGCCAGTGCGTACGGCCAGGGGTGTGCGAGTGCGAGGTCGGGTATTCCTCCGAGAGCTCCGGTTGCCAGCCCGTTTGCTCCAGTTGTCCAGAGCACGGGAGCTGCTTGCGGCCGGACGTCTGCATCTGCAATCCCGGGTTTGTCATGAAGGGTGACCGCTGCGAGCCACGGTGCGCGCAGGAGTGCTCGGACTATGCCCGCTGCGTGGCGCCCAACGTGTGCGAATGCTATCCGGGCTACGAGTCCGACGGAGAGGACCAGAAGTGCCAGCCCAAGTGCAGCAAGGGCTGTCCCAACGGATTCTGCTTCTCACCTGAGAAGTGCGTCTGCCTGATCGGCCATTTGATGGGTCCCGATGACTCCTGCGAGCCGCAGTGTAGCCTGAGCTGTGTTCACGGCAAATGCACTCAGCCGGAGACCTGCTCCTGCGAGCCAGGCTATCGCTTCAAGGACAGCTCCCAGCACATCTGCGAGGCGATCTGCGAGCAAGGCTGCCGCAACGGAGATTGCGTGGCCCCGGACATTTGCCTCTGCCACGTGGGCTACCAGCCGGAGGGCAACAGCTCCGTCACCTCCATGTGCCAACCCGTCTGCCAGGCAGCCTGTGTGAACGGAACCTGCTCCGGTCCGGATCAGTGCAGCTGCTTGGCGGGGTACACCAGGTCCTCGGACACCACCTGCCAGCCGCACTGTTCCAAAGCCTGCGTGTTCGGAGATTGTGTGGCACCGGACGAGTGTCGGTGCTGGCCGGGGTACGAGGAGACTGCCGAGGGCTGTCAGATGCAGACCACGAGCACCTCCGAGACATATAGCGACTCCACAACCTCCACGACTGTGGCCTATGCATCCAGTTCGCAATCATCCGCGGACTTGCTGCAACTCCCCCACTGGAACTGCACCGGCGGCTGCCTATGCTGGGTGGAGTTCGACGAGGAGGGAACGCTGAACACCGCCAAGTGCGCCAAGGTGTGTCTGGATGACCAGGACAAGCCGTGCCTGAACATGGGCCACTGCCGCTGTGACCTGCCGAGTGGCCAGCTAACTTGCAGCGAAGACGGCGACGAGGACTACAGCTCCGAGGAGGCGCGCTATGTCTGCAAGGTGCCGAAGCCCAAGGACCCGAGGGCGCAGGCCATGGCCGATAGCAGTGACCTTATAAAGACCACCACATCGTCACCCAAATGGCTTATTCTGATGGGCTGGTGTGCAGGAATAATCGTCATAGTGGCCATTGCCGTCGCAGCCACAAACATATATAGAAAGTCCACTTCCAGAAGTAACAATGAAATCACAGAAGCCATCTATGAAAACACTCTGTAAAATATTGTTCAAATTTTCTTTTAATTTGAACTTGTTAGCTTCATATACCTTTTTTAATGTAAACTGTCTCTAATTCCATTTTAAACTAGTTCCAAATAAAACAAAAATGAGTGAGATACCTAATATTCAATATAGTATATTTAATAAACTAATAGACAGTGGAAGCATTGAGAAGAAACAAGAAGGAAATCTAAGTTTGGGAGGTTGAGGTTTGTATATCCCAGCAGTTCGCAGTTTGACCCAACCGTACCTATGAATCTATAAGCGTTATATATGTATGAATATGTAAACACGCCATCTGTACCGACTCCCTTTCCTCTGTATCCGCTATTATAAAACACAATAACCACTCCTACTACCCGACCTTCATTAGGAATATGATCACCCAACACTTCCCAGAAATAAAACTTATTTGGATCCCTAGCCACATGGGAATAATTGGCAACGAGAACGCCGACAATGCAGCCAAACTTGCTGTCAAACTCCCCCTAATCTACACCCCAAACATAAACCCAAACGACATATCCCATTTCTTAAAATCTATAAAGCTTGAAAAACAATCTAATCTTAGCACCTCCAGCTGGTACCAAGAAATAATTAAATTGTCAACCGCCAGCCTCCCCATCAATAACTCTTCCCTAAACAGAAGAGAACAAATTACTATCAACCGTCTCAGACTTGGCCATACACTCCTTACAAACGCACACTACCTCGACAGAACAAAATCAAACCTATGCCCTTTGTGCAACAATGGACCAGTAGATGTTCAACACATTATTTGCACTTGCCCCGACCTTACCATGCAAAGATCCCTATTCCTCCACAACCCTAACCCCATCTCCACAATAGCCAATCCCACAAACTCAAACTCCCACAACATCATAAAGTTCTTAAAAAGATCAAAAATAATGCACAAAATATAAATAAAAATCAATGTTAATACAATTAGAATCTAAGAACCCCATAAATAGTATAATCTTGTAAATACAATTAGAATCTAAGAATATCATAAATAGTATAAACTTGTAAATATGTATATTATCTCCCAGTAAACACACAACTTAAGCCCGAGCCAAAGGCCTAAGCTGCTATGGCTCCATAACCACTGTTAGCAGTTAGTTTAATACTATTTGTTAGCATTAGATAAATAAATAAATAAATGTACTTAAAAAACCAGAGGTTTCGGGGATTGTTTAAGACTTTTATATAAATACCCTGATCCCTTATAGCGGATGGCTATATATTATGGTATATGGGCATTTCCAGGATAGCAAACGGCACATTCATACATATCTGTAGGAAACAATGCATCGCAAACGATACAGAATGAATAAGTCTTATTTGACTTCAGCTTTAAAATTAGAAGTGTCTGCGAATAGTGGCGAGTAATTTAAAAGAAAGAAATTTGTATACCCTTGCAGTCTGCAATTGGATCATTAAAAGTCGATCCATTTTGATAAAATTGAAAAAATATGGAAGCTTGTAAATTTGTATAACCTACACATTTTACATTTTGCATGTCGAAATTTACATTTTCATATAAATCAACCGATTGCTGCAATGGCAGCTATATGATATAGTTGTCTGATCTTTATGAATTTAAAACAGTAATTCTAAAACCGCAAAAACCGCTATATCACAGCTATAATTTATAAAAATACGTTGAAAGACAGATAAATTATAATTTTTTTAAAATTAATTTTCCGATCATTCCAATGGCAGCCGTTCGACATACAAGTATATAGTAACTGCATTAGGAAGTAGACTACCTACAAAGTTTCATTCAGATAGCTAAAAACTAAGAGACTAGTTTGCGTAGCAACGGACAGGCAGACAGACGGACAGAGGGACATGGTTAGATGGACTCGTCAGGTGATGCAGATCTAGAACAAATATACTTTATCGGGTCGGAGATGCAAATATTGAATTGAAATTTTTAAGCAGGCCCTAAAACGCTGCAAAAGCAATCTGCGTAGGCTAGGCCATAAATATGTATCCATAATTCTACCCATTTTGTAATCGCCTCAGATGGTCATGGGTTCGAGTCACAGCTACGGCTACCCAAAACTAATCTCTTAATTATACCCGGTACCCATAGGCTACAAGTGTATTATAAGTTATAAGTTAGTTAGTGCCAACCAAGAATGTATGTAACAGGTAGAAGGAGAAATCTCCCACCCTATAAAGTATATTCTTGATCAGCATCACCAGCGGAGTCGATCTAGCCATGTCCGTCTTTCGGTCTGTCCGTCCGTCCGTGTTGGTAAACAGATCTCAGATACTATAAGAGCTAGAGTTACCAAATTTGTTGACAACATTGGAATCTGTTGCACGCAGATCAATTTTGTTTTAAAATTTGGCCACGCCCACTTCCGCCCACGTTAATCATAAAAAACGTTGAGAAAGCTATATTCTTTATTTTTAGTTTAAAGTAAATAAATAGAATAAATTAATAGGCTTGTGCGGATATTTTCTGAAAATTTGAGTACATTCAGATAATAAACATGGGAGATATTTTCAAAAATGTGAGAATTTTAAGACAACCCCTAAGGCACTGCTGTTGCAAGCTGAAGCCGACAGGTGGTGCATTCGAGCCTTCGTTGCGCGTATAATGGCGCCAACTGCAGAAGAAATGACAAAAGCGTAGAGCAAGAAATGACAAAAAAATAACATAATTCATTTGTTGACGCCGATCGAGCGAGTTTTTATGCGTCCTTATAAAATACATCATTCATACTTAAATATGACATTAAATTGTTTAGGTCGGAAGCTAATTCGAGAGATGATTTCTTTTAAGAAGTATCGAGTTAGAGTATGATAATGTATGTACAATTTAAAATTGCCTTTTAGTGTAAAGCACAAACGTTTAGGTACCGGGTATCTCACAGTCGAGCACAGTCTTCTGTAGCTTTCTTACTTGTTTTTGTTTTGCGTATATTATAATTGTGTACATTTTTTATCGTTTTTATTAGTCATATAAAAAGCCTTTGTCTTACTGCCAGTCTCCATAATTCTAACTATGTGTGTACTTGTACATAATGAAAGATGAATTCCTTAAGCTACATATATAAGTACGGCTTTGTATCCGAAAATGCGATTAGCGTACTTTGACACATACATATATGTACGTATGTACAAGCCAAAATGTAGTCACCACTTGTGGTTTCACATAAAAGCTGATATATACTGATTTAATATGAGAAAAAGTGTTTTATCAAGTCAAACGGATATTAAAGAGCGCTATTTTTTTGCCGAAAAAATTTCCCTGATGAGAACCTACAAAGTTCTTTTAGCTCAGTTGATTTTTTGTGCAGAGCTGTGCGGTTTATTCCAATTGAGTTTCTAAATATGAATCAGGATCAACTGCTTATAGTATCCGTAGCTCTTTGCGCTATTGGGTTCAGCTTTACAGAAGCATATGGTCCGCATGTCTGCCAACAGAACGTTAAAGTTCCTTACACCCGAAAAGTTAACAAAACCGAGTACATACCCTTTGAGGAAAATACGTACAATTATGGCCAGAAGACCAGATATCGAGAAGTCACTTCAGTTGTAGACGAGGTAAGGATTTTATCCGAATATATTCCTATACCCTTGTAGGGTATTATAATTAATGTTAGAGGTTTGCAAAGCAGTGAAGGAAGCATCTCCGACCCCATAAAAAAAAAAGTAAGAAAGCTACAGTCGACTGTGCTCGACTATGAGATACCCGGTACCTAAACGTTTGCACTTCACACTAAAAGGCAATTTAAAATTGTACATACAATATAATAGTCTACTTCGATACTTCTTAAAATAAATCGCCTCTCGAATTAGCTCCCGACCTAAACAATATAATGTCATACTTAAATATGAATGATACATTTTATAGGAACACATAAAAAACCGCTCGATCGTCATCAAAAAATGAACAATGTAATTTCTTGCTATATTCTTCTGCAGTGGCGCCATTATATCGCGCGGCCAAGGCTCGAATGCGCCACCTGTCGGCTACAGATTGCAACAGCAGTGCTTTAGGGCGGTGTGTTTAAATTCTAACCTTATTGCTAATATCTCCCATGTTTATCATCCGATTTTACTGAAATATTCAGGAAACGTCCATTTTATTTTATTTATTTATTTTATCTATTAACTTTAACCCGAAAATAACGAGTATAGCTTAATAACGTTTTTTATGATTAATGAGGGCGCAAGTGGGCGTGGCCAAATTTTAAAACAAACTTGATCTGCGTGCAACAAATTCCAATGTTGTCACCAAATTTTGTAACTCTAGCTCTTATAGTCTCTGAGATCTGTTGTTTCACACGGACAGACAGACGGACAGACGGACATGGCTAAATCGACTCGACTCGACTTCCGCCCTCAAAAATCATAAAAAACGTAAAATAAGCTATACTCGTTATTTTCGGGTTAAAGTTAATTGATAAAATAAATAAACGTTAAATAACGGACGTTTTCTGAAAATTTCAGTAAAATCGAATCATAAACATTCGAGATATTAGCAATAAGCTTAGAATTTTAACACATTCAAGGCACTGCTGTTGCAAGCTGTAGCCGATAGGTGGCGCATTCGAGCCTTGGCCGCGCGATATAATGGCGCCAACTGCAGAAGAAATGACAAAATAATAGAGCAAAAAATGGGTTTTTGGTTTTGGACCCTCGGTCCTCGCCGGATTTATGGGAGTTCCGGTCTCCTTTTTGTTTGTATTTTTAGCTTGGTCCATATTTGTTCCCACGAGTGGCGGAGAAAGGGTGGTCCACCTCTCACAGAGATCCGCAATGCGGGAGGTAAGGCTGGCTAATCCGGAGGGCGCCAGGTATCCGGATGCTCCGTTTGCGACTGGGCTAGTTTTAAAAAGGGCCCCCAGCCAGGCTGATCATCGGCACGGGTCGCATGACACCTTGATCCAGCCCTTCACCTTAGCCATGATAAGAGATCGCAGAGGCCTGTGGCATGGCTATGGAAAAAGCTCCGCCCCAATCTACGAATCCCAGATCTTAGCTGGTACCGTCCCTAGGGACACTGGAGCACCATTACCAGTTGGCACCCTCGTAGAGGGTTCAGCTATAGGATTTTTGCCAAATCATTCATATTTAAGTATGACATTAAATTGTTTAGGTTGGGAGCTAATTCGAGGAGCGATTTATTTTAAGAAGTATCGAAGTAGAGTATGATAATGTATGTACAATTTTAACTTCCTTTTAGTGTAAAGCACAAACGTTTAGGTACCGGGTATCTCAAAGTCGAGCACTCTCGACTGTAGCTTTCTTACTTGTTTTTTTTTAATAATGAATAAAAATATAAAAAAAAAATTTTTTTGTTATCCATGTAAATACCGTTTTTATGGGTACTCATATCACCACTTCTAGTATGGGTGCCCTATGCTACCCATTACCCTGTTCATGTGTACTTATATCAACACTCGTAGCATAGGTACTTATGTAACTACCCTTTTTTTGGGTACCCTTATCACTAATTCACGGTAAAGTGGAAATGAACAAATACATTGCCTAGGGTTAGTAAAGTAAATACTGGTGGTTCCCTTGTAAGTAGTCGTACTACAACCTACGAACTAGTGCGCACTACTGTAGGGTAGCTTGTAGTTTTTGCTGAAAATGTACAGTGTCTAATCTGTTAATCTTCTTTTAGCTGGCATATAAATACGAAATCAAACCGATATGTTGTCCAGGCTACGTGGGATCTATTGAAAACTGTATGCGAACTTCAACAACACCGAAGGAGATTTTGGCTTACTCAAAAGAACCACTATTAGCTGTTACTAATATGGCTTCTGTTAGCGACCCTGAGTCATCTACAGGCATCTTTAAGGTCATGAACACCTCTGAGAAGTCAACGGAAATATTTAGCGATAAAACCGAAACCTCCGAACATTCAACGGATTTCCAAAGCAAAAACCCAGAGGCAGTAACAGATGTACCTATCAGCTTTGAGGAGACTACATCTGCAAATATAAATGTATCCGTCGAGACAATCGCAACCAAAGTAAACTGGTGGTCATTCCCCATTTGGTTTCTGTGCATCGTGATTATTGTGGCACTCGTGGCTGTGCTTGTGAAAATGTTGGTACATCGCAATGCTCGACGGGCCTATGTTGTCAATAAAAAGGCGATGTCCATAGAATCACATTGCTAAAATATTGTTTCCTTAAAAATAAGAAATAAAAAGCTTCGAAGTGTTCTTGTTTCATTCTTCGATTGACCTAATAATGAATAATAATAATAATACTAAATATGGAATTTTCAACTGTTCAACAAAAGTAACTTAAACAAAGAATATTCATATTAAAATATTGAAAAGTTGAATCGTATGCATGCGGAAAGAATTTATACCCTACTTAGATAAATCTTTGAAAGTATACTTGCAAATTAGGCACAAATGTTCTTTTAAATGCGGTTATATATTTAAAACAGTCAAACTAACTTTCAATCTTATTTAAATCTCGAAAAAATACACACTTATTGCCAATAACTTAAAACTATTTTGTAAGATAATTATTAGAACTTAAGCTTTTGTTAAAAATTATATATAAACAATAAATATGTTTATCTGTTGCTGTTCAACTCATAACAATAAATAAAAATAATACCAAAATATTAAAATATTTGTATTTGCGACAATATTAACTATTATAATAGTTTACACTCAAAATGCTCCAAGCCTGTTTGTGTCAAATTCTGGTAGAGTTGAACCCCCAGATCACGAAAATGGCTTTAATTTTTTTTTCTATGGATACGTTTTTTTAAAAGATTTTTTAAAGATTTACACAAAAAAAATTTGCTCAGTTTACGTTTATCATTTCATAGCTCGAGTTGTAGCCAACCAATTTACCTGTCGAATGTTTTATTTTACAGGTAATGAACTAACCTTTCGATTTTAAAACACTTTATGTATATTGGATAAGTACTTTGTGTGCTATAGCTCGATAAACTTGAAAAAAGTGGAAATTTCAATCCGTTAACTCAAATGTTAACGTGCTGCTAACATCCTAAAAACTCGGAAAAAATCCGTTGGAAAATCAAAACGTGTTTTTTTACAAAGATGATCGCCCAAAGTATCAAACAGGCCTACAACTCCAGAAATCCGTTGAAGAATAGATTTATCGTGGATTTTCAAAGTTAAGAAAATTGAGATTTTTTTTCAAATTTTTGGGCGGATGCCTACTATATTAAATGTACAGTGTTGGACAACGCCTTTAGATGGCCTGTTAACTTTGCTAGATGTGATGAACTGTCGGATTTAGCTATAAAAAAATAGCTAAGTTTTGTTAAATAATCAAAAATTTACAAAATTATGTTGAAGTAAGATAAAAATTAAATTATCGCCTTTATATACATACAGCTATTGTGAACTAATTAGAAAGATGACCATGGTGGTGGTCTTTGTATCGATAAGAAGCCAAAAAATAGAGTTATTAGGCATAACCTATTATATTCTAGAAATATTAATCTTCAGTAAATAATAAGGATCTAAACAATATCATGCTGTGCTCCGTAAAAAAAAATTATTTTAATAGAAAGATATCAGAGTTATTTCAAAATTAGTTGTTTTCTTAATTATTTAGCAACAAAGTTGGGATACGTTTATTTAATTTACCATTTATGATTGGTATTATTAAATTTTTGTTGCATAATAATTGCCAAAAATTGATAGGAGTAAGTCAAAAATGCTTGCTACATATGAATTCTATTAGAAGGTATAAAATGCTCAAATTACATATTTTTTTGACTTAGACCTAACCATTGAAACTCGTTATAATAAGTTCACTTGCAAAACTGTTCCCATCCCGTACCTGCAAGAAAACGTACTACATTGAAAATTAATTCTAAAAAATGTTCTGTTAAAATACAAATTTATTATAATTCGGCTTTGAAATATTCAAATGTATTTATAAAACTCAATTCTGGTTTGAGCTCGATCGAAGGGTCGAACTCATTTTGTACATAACAATTTTTGATTAATTTTGCAAATATATGTCGCTTCTTTTAAATTATTGGTGAAGGACTCGCGTTCTTTGCCTCCCTCTTGTCCATAGGTCTCCTGGATGCCTTGTCTTCAGCCTCCGTCTGGTCATCGGGATAGCCAATGAAACCGCTAGGTGGTTGGTGTGGCCCTGAAGCCGTTTGTTGTAACGACTTGAATGACGATTTATCTGCTCCCTCACTGTGGGAATGTGGAGGCATACCAGGGCGCATTTGTGATCGTGCGCAGCGCTTGCTTTTGGACCCTTTGCACTCTCATAATGTTGGAGTAAAACGCCGTATCCCATATTTGGATGCAGTAGGTCATTAAGGGAACTACTATTGCTCTGTAAAGCAACACCTTGCTGGTTGGCTTCAGCATCCAGATCAGATGAATTAATTAAACCTTGTTCACAGGTTAAAGATTCGGCTGGTTGTTGTGGGAGGTGGTATGGTTACGTTGTAAAAAAATGTTGCCCGGGCCGTTGTCTATAGCGGTTATTTCTAGACTCTCTTAATATAGACCAAATGTAGTCACCCATCATTGCTTCATCCCAAAACCCGTGATACCTATGTTCTATATTTTTCATTTGTTGATGAAATCGCTCCCCATGCTCATCACTCACGTCCCCCAAATTTTCCGGAAAAAAATTTAAGTGGAAATGGAGAAAATGAATTTTTAATGACATGTGGACTCCTGGAAAGAAAATACTTTTATTAAAATATGAACATTAAATCTGGCACCAATAAATTCAACATACCCATTGCTTTATAGTTTTTCAGTAAACCTTGAACTATGGTTTTATAATTCGGAGACTTTGAATTTCCCAGAAAATGTTCCACAACCAGCTTGAAAGACCTCCATGCAGCCGCTTGTACTGAAGACATTTTTTTTTTTCGAAAGTGGTATCTTTCAGCAGTTTTTTTATTTCTGGACCTGCTAATACTCCTGCCGATACTTTGGCGTACGAGAGTTTTGGGAATACCGACACCAAATGGGCAAAGCTGGGCCATCTTTGTTAAGAGCTTTTATAAAGTTCTTGATAAGACCCAATTTTATATGTAGAGGTGGCAGAATAATTCTGTCTCTAACTACTAATGGCTTCCATTTGACAGAACATAAGACTTAAGGATTCCCGCCGCCCTTGAAATGAAAAAAAACCCGATTTCCTAATTGATTGAATAGGTTAAAATCCTGACCACATTTCAACTAAAAATCGGGAGTAATATTGATTTGAAGGGGGCGCTCTTGTACAGAATACTTTTGCTATATTTTTTCTGCAGAAAAAAGTTTGTTTTTATACCACGTTTTTTAGCCGCGAGGCCGCATAACCCCTTAATGGTACCAATCAACCAAATCAATCATAAATACGATTATTTAATTTTTATCTTACTTCAACCACCACCATAGTCATCTTTCTAATTAGTTCACAATAGCTGTATGTATATAAAGGCGATAATTTAATTTTTATCTTACTTCAACATAATTTTGTAAATTTTTGATTATTTAACAAAACTTAGCTATTTTTTTATAGCTAAATCCGACAGTTCATCACATCTAGCAAAGTTAACAGGCCATCTAAAGGCGTTGTCCAACACTGTACATTTAATATAGTAGGCATCCGCCCAAAAATTTGAAAAAAATTCTCAATTTTCTTAACTTTGAAAATCCACGATAAATCTATTCTTCAACGGATTTCTGGAGTTGTAGGCCTGTTTGATACTTTGGGCGATCATCTTTGTAAAAAAACACGTTTTGATTTTCCAACGGATTTTTTCCGAGTTTTTAGGATGTTAGCAGCACGTTAACATTTGAGTTAACGGATTGAAATTTCCACTTTTTTCAAGTTTATCGAGCTATAGCACACAAAGTACTTATCCAATATACATAAAGTGTTTTAAAATCGAAAGGTTAGTTCATTACCTGTAAAATAAAACATTCGACAGGTAAATTGGTTGGCTACAACTCGAGCTATGAAATGATAAACGTAAACTGAGCAAATTTTTTTTGTGTAAAACTTTAAAAAATCTTTTAAAAAAAACGTATCCATAGAAAAAAAAATTAAAGCCATTTTCGTGATCTGGGGGTTCAACTCTACCAGAATTTGACATCAACAGGCTTGGAGCATTTTGAGTGTAAACTATTATAATAGTTAATATTGTCGCAAATACAAATATTTTAATATTTTGGTATTATTTTTATTTATTGTTATGAGTTGAACAGCAACAGATAAACATATTTATTGTTTATATATAATTTTTAACAAAAGCTTAAGTTCTGATAATGATAAGGTGTTTTTTCTACTGTTTACTCAACATTCGAAATCAGGGTCCGGATGTAGCCAATGACGGCGAATTATATTCACTTAAATTATATTTTTTGCGTTGCCTTTGCCTAGATTAAAACATTCTTTGAATATTTTATTTAAGTATTTATTTTAATAATTATAAATATTATATTTACTATACGTAATTATTTATTTATTTAATTTAGGAAAAGTTTAAAAATCAGTAAGGAAGACATCTCCAAAAATTAACATTCAGCTCACATCCATCCTGCTTTCCTGTTGATCAAGTATTCAGCGGACTAAGTTTGTTAAATTTTGAAAAATATTTAAATGTACACTTCATAATCTGGACTATCCAATTATACACTAGGTTTTAGTTTTTTTTTCACTTTTTACAGATTATAGAACTATGAAATCAGGTAATATAATATTAAATTCAAATTGGGTTCTTCACACATATGTATATTTGTACAAGTAAAGTAATCCGCTTATAACTAGACAGAGTCAGAAGACTCGTAACATTAATTGATGATTAGACCGGAACACACATGGTCGACTCCTCATGGTAGCTAAATCCCGGATCGCAGATGCATCGGTTGCGGCTGACACATACGCCGTTGTTGCACTTTCTGTGGTGAAAGGTGATTATTGTGTGAGTATTGCAAAGTCTGCCCAATATATTGGACAACTTACTGATAACAGTCGGCCTGGCAGACGCCGTCCTTGAGCTTGTAGCCCGGCGCGCAGTCGCACTGGTTATTCTCCTGGCAGAGCCCGCCCACGCCGCAGTCCGGCTCGCAGACGGGCTGGCAGCCGACGTCGGTCAGCTGGTAGCCCTTGGCGCAGCCGCACACCTCCGGCTCGGTGCAGTTGTGCCGCGGACTGTTGCCGCACCCGCTGCTGCAAATGGGCCGGCAGAAGCGCCGCGTCTCGTCCAGCTTGTAGCCCGGGTCACACTGACAGCTGCCGTCGAGGTAGCACACTCCGTTCTGGCAGCCCAGCGGACAGGCGAAGACGCAGTCGCCGTTGTCGTTCTTCACAAAACCTTCGTAACAGTCACACTCGCCCGGAGCCCGACAGCTCCCGTTCCGGCAGCCGCACTGGGGCCGGCAGGCGGTCACGCCCTTGTAGCGACTGGCAGAGTAGCCCGTGCAGCAGACCTCGATCTGCGACAGGTGTTTGGCCTGGTCCGCCTGAATGATGCTGGGGTGAGGGTACTTCTCCACCGTTTCTGGGCTGCAATAAGAAACGGAGAAAAAACGGGGCTTGCTCATTTAGTTTCATTTATTTTCAGTATGGAATATTGCTCCATTGTCTGGTCACCAACAACTGTGTGCCACCAGGATAGGATCGAACCCGTCCAGAAACAGTTTCTCCTGTTAGCCTTAAGAGAATTAAACTGGGAGGTTATGAATCGACGGACCTGTTACGGTGGCATCTTCCTACATAAACTGATCAATGGAGTTATCGACTCCACAGGGCTCCTACATTCTATCAACTGGTATGTGCCCTGAAGTCCTTCTAGAAACTTTCGCCCGTTATCACTGGCGGTGTGCAGGACAGACTACTCCCGTAGTGCCGCATTCCGTCTGCTTTGTGATAACTACAATGACCTGTATCCTGTGAGTGTTCCAACAAGACGAATTTCCGTAACGTCATTGAATTCCTATCCCATCCTATACAAAATTCCTGTTAGTATATAAGTATATTTATACATATGTATTATCAAATATTTATCTATCTATATTGTTCCCAATACTTTGGCGGGAAATCAAGAAAAAATTTATTTCTCACGCCCATAACTTCTGAACGACTAAAGTTACAGAAACGTGCTATGTATATGTCGTTGGAAAGGTATTTTGAAGTGATAATTACTTAGCCTTGACAAAATGGATCTAAATATAATAAAGAATTTAGATATAATTTTTGTTTTAAGATTAAATTTTTTTTTTTTAAGATTAAACATTTTTTTTGAATGCCTTTTACGATTTTGATAGTTACTTCGGGCCGTATAGCCCTTGAGGTTGCTGCTCACCTTTTGGTATACTCGTATAACACATACCTCCGAAAATTCGCTTCCTCATCAAAATTAGTAGCAATGATCCCATATAGCTAACCTTTTCTTACATGGATTTTTTGTTAATTTTTCCCATTTGAGTTTTAAACTGAACTTTCTTATATCAAACAATAACACCTCTTAACGAGGTGAGATCAAAGTAACAATGACACCTTCCACTTCGAAAGTTTTGGATTTCGAATTTTGTGACGATTAATAGCAACATTAACCAAAACAAATTACTAACAATTTAACTAGTTCCTAATTTGGCTCGTTGGTAAAAGTATTTAGTTTCAAGGCTGGATTGCTAACATTTTCACCTTTGACCTTCCATTTTGGATAACTATACTATACGATTTCATTTTTGAAAATTAAACAAAAATATTGTCATTATTAGTCAACCTGGTCTTCATCTCTGTAGATTACTAAATTATTATTAAGCTGCAAATAATAAATGGAACGCATACTCACGGCACCCATATGCGGCACTTATTGTGCCCGGACTGTGTTTCATGGGACCGTATCAAATACTCGCGACGTGTTGGGTGCTGATCAACGATTGGAGCGCCTTCAAGGTTGGCTGCTCCATGTCTGTTATTTTTCAGCTGCCTGTCCATATAGCCGACACCGTAGTTACCCGGATCCTGGGATACGGGTCTCCTTGCGCCATATCGAGGATCGTAGTCCCCGAAATTGGGCAAATGTGCGTAAATATTATGAAAACACACTATGAGGTGGATTAAACTCAAACGCAGGCTCAGCTCTGGTAACCGCATTATGACTTATGAATTTTGACATGGATGTGCGCACTATTTGCCAGCTCAAATTCTACTAATTTTGTTTGAGATTTGTGAGTTCGCTCCTCGAGCGAGTTTGTTTGGCTTATCAGAAAAGCTGTGCTGATTTCTCATAAATAGAGCGGAATTCGGCTTAGTTTTTTTGAGAGAAGAATATAAGCAAGCAAAAACAAGTAGGAAAGTTACAGTCAAGTGTGACCGACGGGGAGATACCCGGTACCCAAAGCATTGTGGGTGAAATTATATAGCAAATTAACATGGAAAAAAGAAAATGTTGACAAGTGAAGACAAAGGTTGCTAGGAACATGTTGAGCAATGTTGGGACATGTTGTCTCTGAGATCTGTTTGCTCATTCGGACGAACGGACAGACATTACAATATAAGAATATACTTTTAAGAGTCGGAGATGCTTGCTTCTGCCTATTAGATAAATATACTCTTGGATTGCACGAAGTTATTATTTAATCTGCGTGCGACTTAAGTATATTGTTGCCAAATTCGGCTTTACAGGCTCTGATATCTAGCAGCTTGTTAAATTCTGTAAAATTGATCAGATTTGTAATATATAGAAGTAATATAATATTTGAGTAAAATCGGATGATAAAAATGGAAGATATAGACAATAAAGTTGTTCTGACTCGCACTCATTCTTACCTCAGCAGGTTAGTCGAGTCTCACACAATGGTGTCTAAATTATTTATAAAACTTATTTTTAAGGTCGAATAGAATAATCAGTTCGGAGCGTATTGGAAAGATTCTCGGTTAGGGCAAGTTTGGGCAAAGCGTGCCAATGAAAAAAGAATTTTGGAACCGGGTTTCGCGAATTCGCGTATTTACAGTCGACTGTTCCCTTTCTACTTTCTTAACAACTCCAGATGGTATTTTGATTTGCTCCCAAAGAAGAAAATTGGCATTATTTGAAATCGAATTGTCGTATTTTCTATTCAGATCCATAACTCTATATTTATTAGATATCTAATTTTAATAATACATATGTAACTAGATGAAAACGAACTTCTTTTTTGTAGAGCTCTTCAAAATTGGGAAGGTAGTTTTGCGATAATATTTTTATACCCTTGCAGAGGGTATTATTTTTGACCAGATGTTTGCAACGCAGTGAAGGAGGCATCTCCAACCCCATAAAGTATATATATTCTTGATCAGCATCACCAGCCGAGTCGATCTAGCCATGTACGTCTGTCTGTCCGTCTGTCGGTTTCTACGCGAACTAGTCTCTCAGTTTTTGAACTATCGAGCTGAAATTTTTAGCATAGTCTTATTTCTTTAGCACGCAGTATATATGTCGGAACGACCGAAATCGGACTACTATATCCTATAGCTGCCATAGGAATGATGGCGAAACTAATGTAAAAAAATGTTTACTTCTTTGTTTTTCAACGTATTTCTATAAATTTTGAGATATAGCAGTTTTTTATGCTTCTAGAATTACGGTTTTAATTTCATTAAGATCGGACCACTATATCATATAGCTGTCATAGAAGCGATCGGTCGATTTATATGAAAATTTAAAATTCTACATGTAAAATGTAAAATTTACAAAATTCGATGTTTTTTCAACATTACTAAAATGGTTCGATTTTCAATGATCCAATTGCAGACTGCAAGGGTATACCAACTTCGGTTTACCGAAGTTAGCTTTCAAGAATATCAAAAAAAAACACATCTTAACGAGGTTAGATTAAAGTGACGATGGCACACTCATCACAAAAAATTTCTGATATCAAATTTTGTGACGATTAATAGTTATTTAAACAAAAATATTTAAAAAGTTTTTAATTAGTTTCAAAATCGGCACGCTGCCTATTTTGCCTTTTTAAATTTTTCAGCTAAGTGCCGATTTTGAAACTAATTAAAAACTTTTTAAATATTTTTGTTTAAATAACTATTATTAAATTTTTAATCTAAAAAAAAATAATTTTTATTCTAAATTCTTAATTATAATATTTAGAAAATTTTTGTCAGGGCAAAGTAATTATCATATCAAAATACTTTTCCAACGACATATAGCACGTTTCTGCAACTTTAGTTGTTCAGAAGGTATGGGCGCGAGAAATTTCTTGTTTTCCCGCCAAAGTAGCGGAAATCGCAAACATTAGATCAAATTAAAAAAAAAAATTCAAACGATTTCTTTTAAATTTAAATGATATTAAATTTTTTTTGATGGCTTTAAATTTTATTGCATTGTGCACGTCTCTAAATGACTCTACATGAGTTTTTACATAAATGTATGTATAGTGCAAGTAAAAGGTGTAAAAGATCCCATATCTTTGCTACTAATTTTAATGAGTAATATCTCAAGAAAGCGAATTTTCCCAGATATGTGTTATATACCAAAAGTTGAGCTATCTCAAGGGCTATCTGGCCTTGAGTGAATATCAAAATCGTTAGAGCCATTTTTAAGAAAACTTCAAAAACTTAAAAAAATAAATTACTTTTAATTATAAATTCTTTAATATTATATTTAGATAAATAATGTCAAGGCAAAGCTATTATCATTTCAAAATACCTTTCAAACGACATATAGCACGTTTCTGTAGCTTTAGTCGTTTAGAAGTTATGGGCGCGGAAAATCTAGCTTTTTTAGCGGTTTTCCCGCCAAACTAGCGGGAAATCGAAAAAGTCGTAGAACAAAAAATGTTCAGCTCGAGCTGTTTAACAAAATAAAAGTAGTTCCAGGACTTTAAAACAAAAAAATCGACACACAAACAAACAGACAGACAAACAACAGGACAAACGTTTTCATTTCGGAAAGGCCGTTGAAATCTTGTTTATTGAATATCTTTTGAACGGAGTATCGGATCAGGATGATCGAGGTGTCATTCGACGCGTATTTAAAGCTAGATCACAACAACATTAAAATTTTTGGGATTTTTGCTCCACCGGCCCCAATAGCTCCAATTTTCAAAATTTTCAATTCCGCACTTTCACTCTAATTTCTCCCAAACAAATCCGTTTTTGAAAAATCTTAGTATGCAGTTTTAAAGAGGTTTACAATACCTTTCGATTAAGATATAAATGGTTCTGATCGGACTATCGTAGCAGATTTTCAATTCTACGGCTGTATATAGTAGTCTCCTTGCGCACCACAGTCTCGGTGCTCATCGTCACTACGTGGACTGCCGTCCACAGTGATATATACTTTATATTCTGGTCAAAATTATAATACCCTCCGCAAGGGTATAACAAGGGTATACCAAGGGAATAAATATAACCACAGTGCTTTTATAAGATATGTAGCTTTTATAGGGACATATGCCAGAACTTTTGTAGTTCCTGCTAAGGTTTATCAACTTATGTTACTTCTTCGATGTTTTTTTTGCCATTCACTTCAAAAGAAACATTTATGTTTACTCAAACGAAAAAAAGAAAGCTAATTCTACAATAAGCAATGGAATTCCATAATAAAATCTGTAGTTCATTCTCATTTGACATACTTTGGCCTTGTGAGCTCTGGATCTCACTCGTTTACAATTAAAAGCCAAAAGCCCTCTTATCTGGGCCCCCGACTGCGATTAAAGGCCTGCCCAGCTGCGTCGCCGTCGTTGGAGCAGTAAACAATCGCAACTTGAGCGCTTCGGTGGTGCGGTTAAATATCTGGATTCTGGAATCCAGAATGTCGCCACTACTGCGTACTCTGGGCGTCCACTCGCTCCTGCTCGTCCTGTCGGTCTGTCTCCTCCAGGCCCTGGAACTCCAATTGCACGAGCGGCAACTGCAGCAGCAACTTGACGAGCAGGTCCGGATGCGAGAGGAGCAACGCCTGCGGGACCAACAGCGGGAGCTGGCGGCCCAACAACGGCGTCTCTCCTCCACGACCACCAGTCGAAAGCCCTACATCATCCCCAACGGGCTGTCCCTGCCCCGCCGAGGAGAACATCCGGATAAGTGCTACCGGGAAGTGCCGTAAGTGATCAAGCCAAGCGAAAGGAAATGGAGCAAAAGATTATCGCTCAGTAAACTGAGGGCATTGGGGGTGGGACAAAAATTCGTGATGTCACTTAAGGACTCCTTAGTGTAAAAGAAAAATTAAAAGTGACATTATGAATATGATAACCATGTCTCTAACTCTGAATATTATTATCGTCGTCCTTTGAAAGTGTTGTCGTTAGTCTTGAGAGCTATTAACTACGTATTCCAACGCTGCCGCTGCGCAGTGCTGTCTTTTTTCAGTACGACAAGGAGGTAAAGATCGTTGGCAACAGCACTACTAACCCCTATTTCAACGTAATCGAGGTGTGCTGTAAAGGCTGGCGACGCTACGAGTACGACTGGAGCAGATGCGTCCCCGACTGCGGCGAGCACTGCCAGGAGAACGGCTTCTGTATCGCGGGAGGCCTCTGCCAGTGCTTCGACGATTTCGTGCTCAACTACCGCAACAACTGCGTGCCCACCTGTCCGCTCGGCTGTCCCCACGGGCGCTGCTTCCTGAATGGCACCTGCCTATGCGACCGGGGCTACGAGCTGGACGGGTCGCGGCGCTTCTGCCTACCACAATGCAACGCCACCTGTGGCCACAACGAGGTCTGCCTGGAGCCGGGCAAATGCTCCTGTGCCGAGGGCTTTGCCCGAGGTCTGCGGGAGTCAGCAGCTCTCGGCTGCCAGCCGGTCTGCATTCCCGACTGCGGCTACGGCCACTGCGTGGGTCCCAACCAGTGCGAGTGCTTTCCGGGATATCAGAAGCGGCTCAATGGGAGCTCTTGCGAGAGCCACTGCTACAAGTAAGTACTTTAGGTCACGATTATTTTGAAGAATATAGTGACACCGAGAAGGCTCAGATTCCATAATGTATTTAATTTGTAACCAGCGTTAAGATCCGAATCGATGAAGTCCCATCCGTCCTTCCGTCTACCCAGACTAATAGAAAATCAATGTCTTGGGAAATATCTCCGGTACTTTATATCCCAAGATATTTATTTTCTTATTTTATCAAGACAAAAATAAGAAAATTACAGGCTGTTCCTTGTTCAAGATGAATTTGCTCGGCTCTCACGTGTGAGCAACTCTGCTCTTGTAATTATTCCAAACCGTTTTATTTGTACATGCCATTTCGAATCAACTTGTTGTCTACAATTAAGGAATCCACCAATTTTCAGACGCTGCGAGAACGGCTTCTGCGCGAACTTCACCGCGTGCGTGTGCCAGAATGGATATCGCTACGATGAAAATACCACGAGCTGTCTGCCGGACTGCGGGGACACCTGCGAGAACGGGGTCTGCATCTCGCCGGGCAACTGTCGCTGCTTCAACGGCTATGTCCGGAACCGGGAGCGCTGCGACGCAGTTTGCGAGCGCGGTTGTGGCTTCTACGGCAAGTGTATCGCTCCGGGCGTGTGCGGATGCGCCCTGGTCCCGGGTCCGGATCGCACGTACCAGAAGTGCGAATTCGGGCTGTGCAACGCCGAGGGACGCTGCCGTTGCCAGGTGGGCAAGACGCGCTTCATCGACAAGTGCATGTCGTCAGACACGGTCACCACCTACGCTTCGATGAACCCCGTCCGAGTGAACGCCTCGCTCATCCAGGAGTTCAATCTGCTCATAGGCAGACATTTTGTCTTGGGCGGCTCCGACATCGTCCACAACTCCATGTGGTGGCTCTGAGATAAGCCCATGTTTTCGCTCACGCATTGAAGAAAACACTAATAAATACTGAAATATATTCCAATTGTTGCCTTATCAGTAGGTCATACCCATATCTTAGCGTTTGGTATATTTTTGGAATTAACTTCTAGTGTTCATCTCATCTGGGTGATACCTCGGATAGCCACTTCTTGACAAATGTAAGCTTCTGCTTTTGCGTATTTGCTCTTGTACAAAATCTCGTTTAATTAAAAAATTAAAGGATTTACAGCTTAAAAACTAAGACGAATAAAAGGTGTTAAATTATGCATTATATTTCTCCACCAATTCAACATACCCTATGACTACTCGGTATCAAAAATATAATTATCTTCGTACAAATATAGACAATTTCTTTCTTCATACATTTAAAAGTCGGGCCTGACTCAGACGACAATTTAGTAGCACTGAGACGTTGGCGAGCACCGCTCTCGCTTTTCCATCCGACCCCATTCCTATCACAGAGCCGAGCGAAATGCACTTGACATCCGCGCTGGTTGGCCTACTTATCGTTTGCCTGGCCACCGATCTGCCCGCTCCCGCCGCCGCCCAATTCTGGAAAGCGGCGATGCTCACTCCCAGCTGGCACAGTGATGCGCTGGCCGAACGGCCCTCCGGAATCTGCTACAGGGACCTCAAGTGAGTAATCCCCATCCACTCGAGACCACCAGAAAGTAATCACAACTAATTATTTCTTGGCAGTGTGGATACCATCAATCCGAATGCCAGGCGCCGACAGATCTCCTACTGCTGTGATGGATACCTCAGGATGGGGAGCTCACAGAAGCTAACTTGCCTGCCTATCTGCAGGGAGGACTGCTCGAATGGTCTGTGCATCAGTCCGGACACTTGCGAATGTGCGCCTGGCTACTATCGAAAAGACGGGAAATGCCATGAGGATTAAATTAACTTATTTACCCTGATCTGCAAGCTAGTCTAGTTTGGCCTTAAGTTAATACATTTGTGAGGCCACTAGTTTTTAGTCATTTCGCTTAAATATGTAAAGTGGCCTTAAGGCCGCATCTGAACAAGTATCTCCGAAACGATTACTCTGATCGACTT
Organism: Drosophila rufa; assembly: GCA_018153105.1. Classification (NCBI taxonomy): domain Eukaryota; kingdom Metazoa; phylum Arthropoda; class Insecta; order Diptera; family Drosophilidae; genus Drosophila; species Drosophila rufa. The sequence goes on along the minus strand of JAECXS010000149.1, from coordinate 1,798,855 downwards.
TAAAAATACAAATTCTGAAATGATCGCAAAAAATAAATCAAATATCCAATAAATAGTATTTAGATTGTATTTTAGATTGCCCGGTTCCTGGCCAAGGTTCGAGGCAAGACGGAGATAAAGAAACCAACATTTTAGGATAAATTTTTAGGGTAAGTCCGCTCAAATGTGTTTATTAAGGATCTATTTATTTTTTACCAGAGCTCATAAAGGTTCAGCTCCCAAGAATAAAATAAAATAAACATGAAACTTAATCTCTAGTTATGTTGGTTTACAAGGGTATTATAACTTGGTACCAACCGAAAATGTATGAAACAGTTTGGTGATAACATTCTTATCTGTTGCACGCAGATGAACTTTGTTTCAAAATTTGGCCACTCCCACTTCCGCCCTCAAAAACCAATGGATGCTGCTCAACGTGTTTCTACTCTCAACCCAAAACTAACCCTAAACAAGAAATTTAGGAAAAGAAGCTTAAAAAGTGAAGATTAAATTTCTGAAATATAGAAAATTAGTTCATACAACTGGGACAAATTTTCCTAGATTTTTTCTAAATGTATTTTGTGGCGAATTTCTAAAATAAAAAACAATACTCACCCTCTCGCCCTTCATGTTTGTCAACAATCTTTTTCCAGCATTCACCACAAATAGAAACTTGGTTGCATGGGCGCAATAAAACAGATTCTGTTTCAAAACATACATTGCATAAATTGTTTTGGTTAGCAGTAGACAAAGCGGTATCGCTTGAAGAAAACGACGAATGGGATGATGCTGATTAATTAAGATCAGTTTTAACTTTTTTCTCCTTTTCTAAACTGTGATTCGAAAATCTGTCATCCAAAAACTTTGAAAACTTATTATTTATAGAAACAGATCTGGTAAAACTACGACAGACCAGACATTCGATATTCTCGAGGTTTTTTAACCAAAAATTCGGTAGTATCGATTTTTCGTACATTTAACTTTAAAAATAACTTATTTCATAGCCGGGGTGTAAATATTAAAGGTAAAAATATACGTAGCAACATAGAAATATGATCGCTCTTTTTATCGGCGTTTATTTTACTTGTACGAGGTGTGTTCAAAAAGTATCGCGAATTTTGTGTTTTTTCAAAAATGATTTATTTATTCATGAATATCTATTTTCACCCCTTCAAAGTAATCCCCACTTATACACTTGTGCCCACGGTTTTTCCAGTCTTCGAAGGACTTCATTTTTTTTTTTTTTTATATCTTGTTCAGCTCCTCCTTCGATGCCGTCTTTATCTCGTCAAGCGTAGCGTAACGTCGTCCTTTCATGGGCCTCTTCAGTTTAGGGAACAAGAAAAAGTCACAGGGCGCCAGATCTGGGGAATACGGTGGCTGCGGCATCATTAGAGTGTTGTTTTTGGCCAAAAAGTCGCGCACAAGCAACGATGTGTGAGCAGGGTCGTTATCGTGGGCAAAAGCCAATTTTTGTTCTTTTCTGGCTTTCTTCTCGGCCTTCTGAGAACATTTTGTACCACCGATAAACGTTGTTTCGGTCCAAGGTAGCTTCTCCGTACGCCATAGTTAACATTCGGAATGCATCCGCGCACTTAATTTCGTTTTTCACACAAAATTTAATACAAATTCTTTGATAAATTTTTTTGAATAGGTAAAAATCGAAGACGATCCAAAACACGTGCAAGCAAAGCAGCTGTCAAAAATTAAGTGAACATTCAAAATGGCCGAGCTTGTTAGCATAAGTGAGAGACATGAGTACCAACATAACGCCACAAAAAAAATCGAAATTCGAATATACGTAACCCGCGAAAATTCAAAATTCGCGATTCTTTTTGAACACACCTCGTATGTACAGCCACAGCCATGGGCTAGAGCAGCAACACCTTTCATTGGGTTAGCCTAAAACGTTCTCACACAAAATATGTTCACACTAGATATGCTTTTATGCATTTTTTATTGAAACGGGCAGAATTTTAATAATATAGAATAATAATATGGAAAAACCAAGAAATGACGCTGACTGGGGCCTTCAGATATATCAGCTTTCTAAGATAATATCTTCTTAACGAGGTAAGATAAATTCATTGATATTGGTATTCTGTATTCTGCCAACATTTAAAATTTCCAACTCTTACTCAAACAGTGACTTTTGGCAACAGTTGAGGGCCACTGTTTGCTGGTCTGGTTCATAAACAAAGATATGACATATCTCCGCACGGACATATAACGTTTCTAAACGACATATCTCCGCGCGGAGATATGACGCCAACGTCTGCGTGGAGATATGCCACAAAAATATTAACCCTAAAAAAAGAATTTATGGTGGTAAATTGTTATATTTTTTAAGAAAATACTTATATTATTTACATCTTATACTTTAGTATTTCCATATTATAGAAAACTTTTCTATTTCTTAGAAAATATTTCTATTTTCTATTTTCTCCGCGCGGAGATATGACGCCAACGTCTGCGTGGAGATATGTCACAAAAATATTAACCCTAAAAAAGAATTTATGGTGGTAAATTGTTATATTTTTTAAGAAAATACTTATATTAATTACATCTAATACTTTAGTATTTCCATATTATAGAAAACTTTTCTATTTCTTAGAAAATATTTCTAAGCTTTCAACGTTTTAGAAAAGATATCTATTATTTAGGGTTTTTACTTTTTAGTGTTAGGACATGTATTTCTTAAAATTTCTGTATTTGGGCTAGCTTTCCCCGATTTCAGAAAATAATTTCTAAGAATAAAGAATATTTTCTGAGGTACATAAAGTGTTTCCTGTTTCTATGACCACAATTCAACAATAAAGAAATTTTCCTTGTTTTTAGAAAACATTTTCTTGGATAAAGAAAAAAAAATATTATGGCGATTTTCTTAGATTTTCAAAATTTTCTTCTGTCTTCCGGCATGTTTTATTAATGTTATTTATAAATCTAAGCATAAATAGATAACGTGAATTAGCCTTTAAATTTCACCCACTATGCTTTGGGTACCGGGTATCTCACACTCGGTTACACTAATCTCTAGCTTTTCTATTTGGTTTGTTTCTGTTGCTATTGCGCTCAATAATATTCGAAGAGACAAAATGCAAACTTCTCTGAGAGTGCAGCTTAAAATATAACTCTCTCGTTCGGTACGGAGTGTTCTTGTTGCTTTGCTTGAATATTGCAGCAAGGCGTGGATGAAAGAGTGAGATAGAGATATGCCACATAAATATATATATGTGAAAAATATCTTTCACCGGAACCTTCTCTCGGACTTTAACCAAGAGCGCAATAGAAGAGCGCCGAACTAGGACGTTATTTCGATTTCGTTTTGGATCGAGTCCATGGGCAACCGACATTTGGCGAACTTTGAGGGGAACAAGACTTTAACTTGTAACTTTTGTTGCTCTAGCTCTTATGGGCACTGACACCTGTTGTTTATTACGGACAGCCGGATAGACAGACAGACAAACGGACATAGCTAAATCGACTCGTCTGATGATGGTGATCAACAATATATACAGACGGACAGACAGACTTGACTAAATCGACCAACATGCTTATCAAGAAATATATATTTTTTGGGATCGGAAATGCCTTTTTTTGTCTGTTATAACATTATAACATTCTTGGTTGTCTCTAACGCTATGGTAGCGGGTGTAAAAATGTCCTACATTAAGAGTAAAAAAAAAAATCTGGAAACATTACCATTGATTTTATTTTCGTGGTTGTTTCTGTGATATATTTTATTCTCAATTAGAGCATCAATAATCCCGAAAGATACACCAGTCTATCTCAATCGTTTCAACAGTTTTAAGATTTAATTTGGCGATAATAAAATCTTTTCTACTGTATCGAGATGTTAATATAAACTCTCTATTCTAATCAAAACTATACAATATAAATATCAATAGTTTATACAAAATAATACAATATATAGAATGAAACCACTTTAAATTTAAAGAAGGTACACATTTTTTATTTGGCTTGAGTCAAACGGCCTTCCCTGTATTCATTCACCAACTTAACAGCTTCCATGTGTAGCTGAAGTCATCGCTATTCGCCGAGTTTTTCGTGGAATTACCCATTGATTGTTGACACGAAATTCATTATTTACGACGGAGCAAATAGAAATTATCAATTGGCTTTGCCCTAAGGCTGCTGAGAGCAAACCTTCGCTTCGTTCGCCCCATTGATGCGACCAATGGCGAGGTGCTGATTACGGGACGGACAAGAGGTCGCCGGAGGCGATTCGCGACTGCGAGATCGAGATCCGCAGCTTTAGCAGTGGCAGCCGATTAGTCGAAGTGCAGCAGTAGTCGCCAGCGGACGTAGACGTCGTCGCACATCAATTTCCATAAGTAATCGCAACCAAGTGACATCACCATGAGCTCACCGCTCCGGCTGCTGGCCCTGAGTATTCTGCTGGCCATCTGCTCCCTGGGCCAGGGTCAGTTCAAAACGGCAGGCATCAAGACGCACCAGCCTCCGTCGGGCAATCTCCAGCTGTCTGGAAACGGCAGCGAGTTCAACCAGAGCGGCTACGGCTGGAGCAGCTACAACCAAAGCAATTACGCCTGGAGCAACCAAAACCAGAGCAACTATGCATGGAACACCCAGAACCAGGGTGTCCACGGATCTAGTAACTTTGTTCCGGCTGAAACATACCAACCGTCTACACTGCCCCCTCTTTACGGGCATTACGTCCAGCCGGTGACTGCTCCGGCTAGTCGTCGTCCCCAGGTCCTCGACGAAACGGCTCAGTTCATCAATAAGACCCGATCTGGAATGGCCAGCGGAATATGTTTCAAGGAAGTTCCGTAAGTTTGAATCGAAGGAAGCACTTTTTATTTACGTTCAACTATCGCCCATTCCGAAAAGCATTCGAAAACAAGCCCAACAATTAAAATACTGAACTAGCGACCTCGACTTCCTCCACTGGCCTGATAATTTAAATGCTTCTTGGTTGTACATGTATGCCAAGTAAACAGGGGGACGAATTTAATATGCATCTGTGGTGCAAGTAAATGTTCTACACTCGTAATACGCCAAGATAGAAATCCAATATCAACAATAAATATTAGGGAGTGTTTTTTGAACAACAGTAACTGCCAGATTAATATTTAAAAATAACGAGTCCTTGTAAATTACCTCCTTTCGACTTATTTTTAAAGAAATATTACTGAAAGTACAACAGGTAACGTAGTAATATTTGGATATTGCAGCCTTCATAACTACATAATTTTTATACCCGGTACCCATAGGGTACAAGGGTATTATAAGTTAGTGCCAACCGAGAATGTATGTAACAGGCAGATGGAGAAATCTCCGACCCTATAAAGTATATATATTCTTGATCAGCGTCACCAGCCGAGTCGATTTAGCCATGTCCGTCTGTCCGTCTGTCTGTCCGTGTGAAACAACAGATCTCAGAGACTATAAGAGCTAGAGTTACCAAATTTTGTGACAACACTGGAATCTGTTGCACGCAGATCAAGTTTGTTTTAAAATTTGGCCACGCCCACTTGCGCCCTCATAAATCATAAAAAACGTTATTAAGCTATACTCGTTATTTTCGGGTTAAAGTTAATAGATAAAATGAATAAATAAAATAAGATGGACGTTTTCTGAAAATTTCAGTAAAATCGGATGATAAACATGGGAGATATTAGCAATAAGGTGAGAATTTAAACACACCGCCCTAAAGCACTGCTTTTGCAATCTGTTGCCGTCAGGTGGCCGCGCGATATAATGGCGCCACTGCAGAAGAATATAGCAAGAAACGACATAATTCATTTTTTGACGCCGATCATTCATATTTAAGTATGACATTATATTGTTTAGGTCGGGAGCTAATTCGAGAGGCGATTTATTTTAAAAAGTATTGAAGTAGACTATTATAATGTATGTACAATTTTAAATTGCCTTTTAGTGTGAAGTGCAAACGTTTAGGTACCGCGTATCTCACAGTCGAGCACAGTCGACTGTAGCTTTCTTACTTGTTTTTTTTTCAAGATCGTTCCTATGAATGACATTGATTAATAAAATAAAAATAAGTATTTGTAATACTACAAGAATTTATCAGATTAGCTACCAAACTTGGAGACAACATTATTATCTGTTTCAGCCAGATCAAGTTTGATTTGAAATTTAGTCCAGATATTTGGCTGAAAGTAAATAGATATCAAATAAATACATTTTTTTTACGGATTGTCTGAAATGTTGAGAGAAATCGGATGATAAACATGGGAGTTACTAAACAATAAAGTTTCTGTGTATACTGAGCTTCTGCAATATCTACGCTTGTGTTGGCAGCATCGTTGGTGTTTCTCAACATTGTCTTTATTTGTCAACAATTTTCATAAAGTTAAGCATAATTAAACAAAGTGAATTAGCCCTGTTTGGTACCCGGTTTCTGTAGCTTTCCTACTTGTAAATATTATTTACTAACATTAAAGTTAACCAAAGTTGTCCTGATTATCCCATGGATTAATCATGGATTATTCAGACTTTTAACAAAATATATACGTTTTAAATACGCCAGTTAAAAAACATTATTGAAATTGTTAATCTAAACTTATCCTTTGTGCCTTAGCACCGCTTCGCTCCTGCGCAACTCCCGCGACAAGTTCGTGGGCAACGGCACCACTCCAGACATGAGTCGCATCGAGGTCTGCTGCGAGGGGTACGAGCGCAACCCGCACATCTACCGCCGCTGCGAGCCCATTTGCGCCGACGACTGTCCCAACGGAATCTGCACAGCGCCCAACACCTGCGTCTGCATTCCCGGACATGTGCGCACGGCCGAGGGCAGGTGCATCTCCACCTGCCCGCTGGGCTGCGGCAACGGGGTTTGCGACGAGGCCAACGAATGCCGCTGCCGCGAGGGCTACTCGCTGGAGCCGGCGACCCGCAAGTACTGTCAGCCTGAGTGTCGGCCAGGATGCGCCTTCGGTCGCTGTGTCGCACCCAACAAGTGCGCCTGTTTGGAGGGCTATCGCCTGGCCGCCGACGGCAGCTGCGAGCCGGTCTGCGAGAGCTGCGAGAACGGCAGATGCACTGCTCCGGGGCACTGCACCTGCAACGGGGGCTACCTGAAGCTCCAGGGCCGCTGTGAGCCCATCTGTACGATGTGAGTAAGCTTAGTCTTAAGGCTTAGTCTTAAGGCTTAGTCTTAAGGCTTAGTCTGAAGGCTTAGTCTTAAGGCTTAGTCTTAAGGCTTAGTCTTAAGGCTTAGTCTTAAGGCTTAGTCTTAAGGCTTAGTCTTAAGATTAGTTTCCCACACTTTTTATCGTTGCTGTAATGAGAATGACTAACTGTCTAATTAATTTCCTTACCAGACCCTGCAAGAACGGACGTTGCATTGGCCCCGACATCTGTGAGTGCGCCTCTGGCTTCGAATGGGACCGCAAGCTGGCCGAGTGCCAGCCCAAGTGCGACATTCCCTGCCTCAACGGCGTCTGCGCCGGCAACAATCAGTGCGAATGCAAGCCGGGCTACGTGAAGGACGAGCACCAGAGGAACATCTGCCAGCCCCACTGCCCCCAGGGATGCCAGAACGGCTTCTGCAGCGCTCCCAACTTCTGCATCTGCAGGCCGGGATTCACCAAGAGCGGCATCAAGGGACGCCAAACCTGCCAGGCTACCTAAGCATCCTAGGCAGCTGTCACAGTCATACTTAAGCTATACTTGCAATCTTTATTGTTTTGTCTTAGGTGAAATTAAAGAGACGCCCAATGAGGGCATTGAACTCGTAACCCAGCTGGAGGCTAAAGTGCTTTCTTAGCTCCCTGGTGGAGACCTGCCGGCTGAGTTCCTGGGGCTGCAGGCAGCGGTCGACGAAGTGGGACTCCCCCGGAGGACATTCGCAATGGCCCATCTCGTCGCAGCTGCCATTCAGGCAGTGCTGCTGGGACTGGCCGCAGCCGCAGACATTCGGAGCCACGCAGCGCCCGTACCGGCCGCAGGACCTGTGAAAGTTCAAGCCGTGGATTGAGGATGCTTCGACTTGGCGACACCGATACCGACCTCTCACACCTGGGTTGGCAGCCCGTAAGGTGGGCTTCGTATCCCTCGAAGCAGCGGCAGACTCCGGGGGCGATGCACACTCCGTTCCCGTGCCCGCAGTTGTCGATGCACTCCGGCAGACAGCTGGTAGTGTTAATGTCGTAGCGGTATCCCTCGCGGCACTGGCACCTGTACCTCGACTCGCAGAAGCCATTCTCGCAATTGCTAGGAGGATTTTCAAATATAAATGGAAATATACATTACAGTGTGTACAGCATATAAGCCACAAGATCGGTTGGTATTTAAGGGTTCTGAATCTGGGGTTTTCGATCTGTTCGCGCTAAGCCAAATCTGTTGAATTTATCTTATAGATGTCAATGGAACGAATGGGTCAAATTGAGTAAACAAATCTGGGCTTCCCGATCTTAGCCACCCTTCCTATCATAAGATATTCAAATTTAAATTTAATTCTTTTTTATCGGAATATTCAATACGTATTCAGCCACTCTCAGACATTAGCTTCATTCAAATGAAATGTCTTGCCAAGTTTAGAATTCATTTAATATTTTATTACATTTAAAGGACCCCTAAATCACAGGTAGGATCTTTTAATTGTCACAAAAAAAGTTACTCAAAAACCAAGACATATAAATATGGGTTAGAATAATAAATCAAGTAGTAGTATATTTATTAGTTTGGGCCAAACTATTCAAATGCATATACGTACATGTAGCACTCTGCCTCGCAGACATTCCGCTGGGGTCGCTTTATGAATCCGGCAAAGCACTCGCACTGGTTGGGTGCCGAGCACTTGCCGTATCCGCAGTCCGGCGCGCAGACAGGTTGGCATCCGAGGTCTGTAGTGCGCCGGTAACCGTGGGAGCAGTCGCACTCGCCGGGCGCCACGCACTCCTCGTGGGTGCCGCAGGCCTTCGAGCACTGGGGCCGGCAGAACTGGCGGGTCTCCTGATCGAGGGAGTAGCCCGGGTGGCAGGCACAGGTGCCGTTCAGGTAGCACCTACCGAGCTGGCAGGCGATCGGGCAGGTGTGGGTGCAGGCCCCGTGCTCGTTGCGGACAAACTCCGCGAAGCACTCGCAGCTGCCCGGCGCGCGGCAGAAGCCGTTGCGACAGTTGTCCGGCGAGGACTCCGAGCAGTCCGGCACACATTCGTTAGAGTAGCGGTCACGCCGGTAGCCCAGGCAACAGACCTCGACGCGGTGGTAGAAGATGGTGGAGCCATTGCCGCGCGGCACAGTATCCTTCTCGGTTTGAAAAAACACAGCCCTGTAATCGGAAAATCTCTACAATCGCTTTCTTTGGCTTCATCTAGCAACTATCTCAGGCATCAAATAAAACTAGGTATTGCATAAACCTTGGAAAAACACAAATAAACTGAGCTATGATATTTGTTATCCAAATCGGCTTTCTTTCTATATAATTTGTGAACGCAACTTCAATACTTACGGCACCTCGCGCTGGCAAAGATGTTGCTGGCGCTCGCGGGTCAGACTCAATGACTCGAACTCTCCTGGAGTCACTATGTCCCCGTACAGCTCGAGCTCCGTGGAATCGGCCCCAATCAGAGCCGGAACCGCCGCCAGCGCCAGCAGCGCAGTTAGCAGAGCCGACGGTCCACTCGACAGCATGCCGCCCGTAGTATCAAGCCTGGGTGTCGTCGAGCGAATGAACGACCTGCTCTGGGACTGTGATGTACTCGGCGGGCTTATCAGCACCAGCTCTCATTCTCGGAAGGCGATCGACAAAGGCTCTCAAGAGATTTTGAGCAATTGTAGTAATTTTTTTATACGCACAGCTGTCGAACCTTGAGCCTTTGAGATCGCCTCTCCTATCGATAACGATTCCCATAGGACTAACGGGGTAAAGCATTTTTGAAGCAAAATAAATTCCACTTGTATTCGCAGTTTATATCCAACTCGCAGAGAGTAAATACGCTCGTTCTATATTTCCACTACTTCGATATTGTGCATTAAATATTATTTTATATTATTTAATTAAATTGCTCATGTGGCATAAGATGAATTACTTACTTACTTGGATTGCTTTGGTGCAACTACTGCGTGCGGAATCCACAAATCAACTGTCTAAGATAAAAGAAATCAATGGACTTGCAACGCCAACGGAAACAATATCACAACATTTACACAGCCAGGAGTTGCGAATCCCTCCAAGAGTTGTAAGGCAAATGCCGAAATATTCGTCCGTCACATCAAGCATCAGAGACAACGATTTCCCGAAAGAAGTAGCTTCAAAATTAAATACAAACAAAAAAAAACTTTCAACAACGGGAGTACTTGGATTAATTGGATTATTGTTCGCGATAATAGCCTTTGTTGGCTACCTGCGTTACAAATATAATCATCGAACCTCTTACAATTTATAACCTCAATTTGTTCAATTTCATTTATTTTTATGAAGAAATATAATCGGAATGGAAATAACAGAATTTCCTTTATTCTTCCATATGACCAGAGCATTGCCTGATTTCACCCATCTGGAGAGCCATTAATAAAAAACTGGAATCGATTTTAAAATACTTGTATGTACATTGTACAGGTATTACACAGACTAAGATATACTTTAAATCCTTCAGAAGATGGCCATGATAAGCCTTAGAATATGTTTCCTAAGCCGTTTGGAATAGGGGTCGCATGCATAAATGATTTTTAAAAAACTATTTCACCGAATTGCATCGGATATGTCCTCAATCTTTTGGTTGTCCTCAGAGATGGGCTATTCTCTTGGCTGTTAGTTGGGTGGGCACCTGCAGAAAGTTGGAGTTCTGCGGCGGAATTATCAAGTGGGTGACATGGTGGGGTCGCTGATGGGGGTGGTGGCCTCCGTTGATGAATTGGTCACTCCGTGGCATCGACGGCGGCCTGGCCGGCAAGAATGCGGAGGCGGTTGTGGAATGCTGAATGCCCTGGTGGCTGCGTGGCTGGTGATGGTGATGGTGACTCTGACTGTGAGGGTGGGCACTGTGGTGCTGCTGGTGGTAGCGGATCTCGTCGTAGAGGTGCGAGTCCAGACTGCCCTTGCGCGACTTGGGCGAGACCACTGAGTAGAGGGACTCCTTCCTAGCATAGGCATAGGGCGGCGTTTTGATCGACGAGTTGTTGCTGGGCGTGTCATACAATTCTGTTGGCGCTGTGTGGCAAGTGAAAAATTTAGTTAAGCAGTTAAAGCTTAATAGGTATTTGACAAGGGCTATAACATATTAAATAGATTATGCAGTCTACCCTTGTTTTCGACATAAATCAAAATCATTAGTGGTTCTCAAGGTTATTCATTTCTAATCAATTTTAACAATGGAGTAGTTACTTGCACATTTTATATAAATAGTCAAATGTAATTTTTTTTAGAACATTATTATTTTGATACTGCTATGTGCATCAACGACATTTCAAGGTCCTCGCGAGTCGATCTGGCCATGTCTATATGTCTGTCCGTCTGTTGGTTTCTTCGCAAACTAGTCTCTCAGTTTTTTAGGCTATCGGGCTGAAATTTTCAGCATAATCTTATATCTTTTGCAAGCAATAAAATGTAAAGGTATATGTTAATAAAATTTACAATCTTGGATTTTTTTTCAATTTTACCATAATTTATAGGCTTTTAATGATCTAATTACAAAATACAAGGGAATACAAACTGCGGCGTACCAAAGATAGCATCCTTTCTAGTTTTTTCATTTAATCGAAAGCTGTCGACTGTGTTTTTTGGCTGTTATAGAGACGGTTTGAATCGGCTTTCTTTTTATACCCTTGCAGAGGGTATTATAATTTTGACCAGATGTTTTCAACGCAGTGAAGGAGGCATCTCCGACCCCATAAAGTATATATATTCTTGGTCAGCATCACCAGCCGAGTCGATCTAGCCATATCCATCTGTCTGTCTGTCCGTCTGTCGGTTTCTACGCGAACTAGTCTCTCAGTTTTTTGAGCTATCGAGCTGAAATTTCCAGCATAGTCCTATTTCTTTAGCATGCAGTATATATGTCGGAACGACCGAAATCTGCCATAGGAATGATGGCGAAATTAATGTAAAAAAAAATTTAACTTTTCTGTTTTTCAACTTATTTATATACTTTTTTTAGATATATCAGTTTTTTATGGTTCTAGAACTACAGTTTTAATTTCATTAAGATCGGACCACTATATCATATAGCTGCCATAGAAGCGATCGGTCGATTTATATGAAAATGTAAAATTATACATGTAAAATGTAAAATTTACAAAATTCGATGTTTTTTCAACATTCCTAAAATGGTTCGATTTTCAATGATCCAATTGCGGACTGCAAGGGTATACCAACTTCGGTTTACCGAAGTTAGCTTTCTTTCTCGTTTTAATTTAATTATCTAAATATGTACATACATATGTATGTATATTCTTAGTTATAAGTAGAAATTTAGTGAATTCTTATTGAGATTTTTGTTATAGCAATTTTAAGGTCGGCTGAGACACTTACATACCCTCGTTCGATTGGGGCGTCACCGTGAAGAGGACCGGCGGCTCAGGCAGCGGCTCGTGAAAGTTCTTGCCCAGGGCCGCGGCCCCGGTGAGTACCACCTCGGGATTGGTGGGCAGGTTGCTCACCGTGCCAGTGGCATTATAGACGCTCGCCTCCTTGAGGTGATGCCGGCGATACAGGTAAAGGGATCCTGCAATGGAAATCACCAGGAGCAGCATGATGATGACCAGCATGGTCACGAGGCCCGACTGATGATCCACAGGCGCCTGACTTGTTTTGGTGTCCCCTCCAACGAACCCGGCCAGGTGCTCCTGCGGCGAGGTGATGCCATTGGTAATGACGTGGATGACATCGGTGGCTGGAACTCCGGCGGCTGCGGCGGAGTGCAGATTCTCAAGCAGCTCGGTGCCAGACTGGTGCACAAAGATCTTGGGCGTGTGCTGGCCACTTTCCTGGACTGCCGGCTGCTTGATCACGATAACCTCCGGCAGAGGACTGGACGGGGCTGGACGTGGAATAATGCCCATCTTTTCCAGTGTTGAGTTGACCGTTTCCACGATGACATGGCTCACATTAAGCTCCAGCGAATGGTCCGGCTTGATGCAGGCACCTGTCTGAGGGTGGCAAGGCTTTTCATCGCAGTCACACGCCTTGCGGCACATGATGCCGTGGGTCCCTTGGGGGCAGTGCTTTTCGCAACTAGGAACGGGTGATGTTAGGTAAAATAATAGTAGTGAAAAGAAATATATATGTATTATACTCACTATTGTCCTGTCCAACCGGCCAAGCAGTGACATATGCCGGATTTGTTGTCGCAAGCAGCTCCGTTTTGGCACTGGCAGACATTTTTGCAGTCCAGGCCCCAGCGATCGTGATCGCAGCCTTCAAAGAAAGCTATTAAAATCAATGAACATAACCAGCCCAAAGGGTATATTACAGGAGCTCACACTGTGATCAGTTTTTTTTTTTTTCTAGACTTTGATACAGATGAAATGTTCCTCTACTTACGTTGGGTGCAGTGCTTCCCGATATAACCCTCTTCGCAGCTGCAAGTGTCCGGCATTACGCAACTGCCACGCCCACAGCCGCCACGGCAAATGGGCTTGCAAGTCGCCTGGCTGTCGGAGAGATTTCCCTCGTATCCTTGGCAGCAAAAGCGAACTGTTCGCGTCTTGTTGAGTTTCTGCAAGCAGCATTATTTCATTAGTTTTATAACAATTTTTTCTTTTTTTTTTAACAGTCTGCTCTGGTAAATAATTCGATTCGAAGGGCAAAGGTTTCCTTGGAATGTTTTTTACACCCAGTACCCCAGTAGGGTTAAACGGTATTCTAACTTAGTGCAAACCGAGAATGTATGTTACAGGCAGAAGGAGGCATATTCGACCCCATAAAGTATACTGATCAGCATCATCAGTCGAGTCGATTTAACAACAGATCTCAGGGACTGGCCACGCTCACCACCGCCATTTAATTTCACCCACAATGCTTTTGGTACAGGGTATCTGGTATCTCACAGTCGGTCCTACTTGTTTTTAATAGGGTTTAGTAAAACTACGGAATCTGTGAACCAACCGATTAGAAGCTCTCTCATGAAGAGTTGATTTTTGAGCACTAGCAGTGACCATTACTAAGTATTATAATAAACAACAAGCACCCCAAAGTATGCCATGTAATATATACGTAGATCTGTGCGCCCAAAACTATGCAAGACCCGAGTAGTTCACTTAATAAGACCTCAGCTGTGACACAAATCTCTTTGATTTTCACTGACACTGAAGAGGGCATCATTACAAGACATCGCTAATTGAATGAACTCGTGGAGAACTCTCCATCAGGCCTGTCAACGCCTTAGTGTCACTTCCTCCATAAGAAGTGGACTTCGGCACAGCCCTCGCCAGTTACGGATTGAGGTGGAGACGGCTGTAAGCAAGGGCACTGCCCCGCCCCCTAGATCACCCACATCCCGCGAATACCCCTTGAGTTGCCAATTTAATGGAATAACTGAATGCCCACCGAGCTTCTCACACTCATTCCGGGACCGGTATTTGGTCCCAGTCCGCTTCCCGACTTTCGCATTGTTGATGGATTTGTATCTGGAGCTGAGTCTCTGCCTGAATGCGCGGTCACCCCTCACATGAATAAGGCGGAAATTTTAATATAATCAGAGAAATTCGATTCGAGTTGTGTCTCCTGATTCACTGGCTTTGCAGAATTGCGGCTGGCTTTTCAAATGTTCGTCATAAACAGTAATTGAATACAAGTTGGACAATTTTTATACGTGACTCTCGAATTACAGCATACTCCATGGTCGTGTGGAGTATCTATCAGTTGTAATGGCAATTTTTCCTTGCATAATCAGGAAATCTGTGGAAAATCTTTCGGACCTTTATCAGGTAATCGCTGGGCCAGAGACGGATCGAACCAGATTTTTCCATTTAGACCCAAACTTCTATGTGTCTATGTTCATGTTAATTAAATAATTGAAATTTGCGAATTAGTGGCTGCATTTTGTGAACAAAAACCATGCCCAAGGGTTGGTCAAGAAAATGTTTAAGGCTTTGACCAAAATGGAAAAGAAGTGCGATGGAATCAGGTGAAGAAATATGTTTTGGGGTGCCATAAAGCCGAGTCTCCCCTCTTAAGAGCTCCAATTAAAATAATTATGAAATTAATTCGAGCCAAGCAGCCAGCGATCTCAACTCGCACAAATCATTAGACACGAAGCCCACAAAAAATAAACTAAGCCAAAACTGGCTGCCTCTTGTCACGGCGATGGCGATGGCGATGGCGACGCTTGCAACTCTGTTTAGTGATGCAATCAAAAGTGTGTCAACAGCTCTGGCATCAAGTCGCTGCGCACAAGTGGAGCTCTAAATGCCGCCAATCCAGGCCGATCCGGCCATAAGTGCTGGATTTTCCGCTTTTTCTTAGCACTTTCCATCACTGACACCATGACATAATTATTTTCGCCTTTCGTCTGCCCCCGGTCCACGGAAAATTGGCAAAATAAATAACTAAATAGAAAAAACCAGCTGAGCCTGATTAGGCCCCACGGATCAGGCGACTGCAACCGGATTCTGGCCAAGCTTGGTCAACACTTGGCCGTTGCAGTTGTTTTTTTCGCGTTTTCCACTACGCAGTTCAAAATCACTTTACAGTGGGTATTGTGTATTAGATCCCATGTTTGTCTAAATTTATTAAGATTAATCGTAATATGGTTTCTTGTTTAATTTAACTTGACACAACAATTAATATAAAATTCATGATATTTTGAGAATAGTTGAGAAAATATGCGACAATTGGTGGGAATATTCCACTATATTTTTCAATAAAATAATTAATTGACTAAATATTTTATTTACGACAGGCAAGAAAAACAAGTAAGGAAGCTGCAGTCAAGTGTACTCGAGGGTGGGATTCTCGATTCACAAATCTGTGTGCATTATATTAAAAGACAAAGACGTTTTTCAGTTACAGGCCCAGGATTACTTAGATTGACTTTAAAAATAAAAGTTCTAAAAAATAATTTAGGAATAAAAACAAACATAATAGTTTCATTTTGTACCGCCCAAGTTCGAAACCACGGTGCGAGACTCGACTAACCATCTGACGCGAGTACGAGTACGAAGGCGAGCGAGATGTAAATATTATTGTATAATAATTTCCATGTTTATCCACAATGAATATATATTATTGAATTAATATAGCAACGTCCTTCTGCTTTTCTGTCCGTATGAAGCTACAACACTCAAAGACTATAGCTAGAGCTACCAGCTTCTTATCGTCCGCATGCAGGTTAAGTCGATATAATATTATATTCGGTAAAGGGAGAATCGTTATACACTAAATACATTTAAAAATGGGATGATAGACAGGGAACATAATAATGTTCTTGTATCTTTATTTCGAGTTTCGCACAGTGGTAACGAAATGGAGCAATATAAAACCTTTACTTTTTAAAGTCGGTCAAATTAGTAGTAGGTCAGCGAGTCCTGAAAAGATGCTTGCTAAAGACCTTTGTGGGCTGGGCCACTGTAAAACGGTTTCATCTTTTATCTTAATGCACACGGCTTCGGGTACCTGGTATCTCACAGTCAAGCACACGTGGCTCAACTTTTGAAACTTGTTTTTAATTTTAAAAAATCGTTTAAAATGTTGTAGATATTGGCTAACATATAAATTTACCTAAAAGGGAAACTAACCACCCTTACCCAACCATTTCTAAGGACTAAAAACTAATCTTCTTGTTAGAGCACACTAATTTCCGTGGAATATTCGTATCTATAAGCCAGATGTGCCCATCGGTTCAAGAGGCCTTACACCCAAGGACACCGATGGCTGGTACTTCGGAGGCCCCTGATCAAGACCGATCGCAAATACCGCTCTTGCGGCTGAGCATAGCGGCTGCATTGCCCCCCGGGATCGGACTTCCGTTCTCCATAGCAGACTCGGCAGAGTCAGAGGAAATTCAGCTCGGCTTCGCGAGAATTGCGCAATGCACCTGTTCGCGGACAGAACTCATAAAGTGCACCAAATATATGAGAAAAGCTATCGAAGTCGGCCATCGGATCAGGGTAATTTATGGATAACGTAGTGAGCGGCTTCCTGGTTGGGCAAATCGAAATCAGGTTTCTGGCGCAGGCTCCCCAAGATGGTGGAAAAGTGGCCACTGGCCACTGGCCACTGCGAAGGTGGCGATGGTGACGCAAGAGATGCCTGCAAAGGCAGAGCCGGCAATGGAACACCTGCGACCATTTGGCAGCTTACCGAACTCCGGATTCAGTGCTCCGGAGGCAGTGCAACTCACCTGGACCCTCATCACCTCGCGCATTTCCGTCTTGTAAGTGGCGCACCGTGGTGGGATCTCCATGCACCAGCTGGAAGTGCGCACGCGCACGGGCTGCATCTCCGGCACCTGGACATGCTCCACGTACGGTTCCTCTCGGATGCAGATGTTGCCAGGGCCCTGAATCGAGGCCAGGGCCACGGGCCCATCCGCGATGTCCTTCAGATGCGTGTTGATCTTCAGACTGCTGTTTTGGCTGGATCCCAGTGGGAGCAAAGCCACAAAAAGCAGGAGCAGCTTCTCCATAATCGGGTTATATATTTCCTTTGGATTACTTGGATTACACTAGTAAATTGTCGTTTCTTCTGCTTCAATTCATTATCTTAATTTTTAATAATTTAATTTGAATAATTTAACTCGATCTTATAATATCTTCTGACCCTAACAGACAGTTGCACTTTTAAAAGATTGTTTCAACACGAAAAAACTTTACTATTTTCACTCACGAGGATATATTTTTGTACTTTATACTTGTAGTTTTAATGTATAAATTTATAAGTCCGTGCAATTTTAACTGCACCGCATAATAATGCAATCCGAGTTCTATCCGCTTGATTGGAGCGACGCGTACGATTGGGACGCGAGTCTCGTGAAAACTGTTTCCCAGTTAGCGGTGATTCAGTTACTCACCCGAATGTTCCTTCTAAAAAAAAACACTACAATAACAGCACCGAACTACGGTTGTCATTGCAAATTGTCGCCGAGCTAATAAAGGCCGACCGGGGGTGACGGGGGACCCGAGCTCGGGGAGCGGAAGTACGCACTGCCCAGTAAAATTCGACGGAGTGAAAGTGAAGCGCAAGGCGCACACGATACTGAACTCCCCGCACAGACGCGATCTCGACGAGGGCAGTGATTGCATTTAATTGAAATGTTGATCATGTCCTTAACATGCTGCTGTCATTGCGGTTGGAGCTGCTGCTTCATCAGCTTAGTTTTCGCCTTGCGCTTTTGTTCACACTCTCAGGATTTAATGGCAGATTCCAAATTTAAATAACGTAGAAGATAAGAACAAATTGGCTTGACCTAGGGGTGAGAACTATAATAAAATCAAGTAAGAAAGCTACAATCGATTATGCTCGACTTTAAGATACCGGGTACCTGAAGCTTTGTGCATTAAATTAAAGAACAAATGTGTCTTTCAGTGGCACGCCCAGCGATCACCCCGATGAACTTTAAAAATAAAAATTCTATTAATCATTTTGTAATCAAAAACAAAAATAAAATATATTTATTTGTTCTCGCCCTGGTTTGAAACCATGGTTCGAGACTCGACTAACCATCTTAGGCGAGTATGAGTACGAGTGCGAGAGAGAGGAAGATATACGAACTTTATTGTCGAATAACTTCAAGGGTTATAATCCGATTTAACTCAATAAATATATTTATTTAATATATTTTAACACTTTACCGACTTCAAGATTATAGCCATGTTGTAAGTTTTTTATGATTTTTGTCCGAAAGGACGGACAAAAGGACACACGGGCAGACGGACATGGCTGCCTGTTACATGCATCCTCGTTGGCACTAAGTTATAATACCCTAGTACCTGATGGGTACCGGTTGTATTTTTTCCTAAATAAAATTTATAAATAATGGAGAGTATTGAAGCGCTCATCAAATATTTATGGCTATCACTTACCTACGTATCTGGTTTCAGCAAATTTAAAGCACTTTGCTCATTTACTTGGAACTTCTCTGTTTAAGGCAATTGCAAGTATTCAGGAATTCAAAGGGGGTTCCACTCAACGCACTTAGCTAGAGTGTCTTATTTCTAAGATAATCTTTAGAACAATGACACTGAGATGACCGTGCACCACCACCCATAGCCCCCGACCAACCCACACGAGTGTTGATTGTCTTGTTTACACTGGACTATGCCAGTTGTTGTTGCTGTTTCTGCTGCTACTGCTGCAATTTATTAAATCAAAATTACACATACAGCTAAAAACCAGTTGGGAACTCCGCCAGAAACCGCAGCCGAGGCAGCAGGCAGCAGCTGCAGCAAAAACAAAAGCACTTGCAGCAGCATTGTGAGTTTATTTATTTTATTTTATTAAATTGTGAACAACAACAACGATGGCAGCGAACCCAGCAAATGAGTGAACAATGTGCGTGCGACGCCGGAGTTCCAATGACCCGCATGGATTGCACCCCACCCCCTCCCCAACCCCATCGCCATCGCCACCGGCACACTCAACGGCCCCAAAACCCCTCCTGACCCTCGCTCGCTGGGATACTAGTTTTGCACAAGGGGTATCCATAGAACCATGGTGCATGCCAGGATCTTGAAAATCTGCGAGGAACTCTATGAGATCACAGTAAGAGTAAGCTTCACCTTTTTAAAGTCCTTCTCGACTTTAAATACTCCTTTTCCAGATTCAATTAGCTTTTTCTTAGAACTTATTTGGATTTCGCAAAGCTTACACAGTTCTAGTAACTAAATCAATTATTCTGCTACAAATATTTTAAATATTATTGTAGTGCAAGCCAACTACCAAGTATCCCCAGTTCGATAAATGCAAAATATACTTAATTCATGGATTGTTGCAATTTTTAGGGTGCCGCCCGTCGAGCAATTTGTCTGGTTTTTTTTATGTTTTTGTTTATTTAATTTTGGAATTGTGAGTGTGTATTTTTTGGCATTGATTCAAGTTCAACTTGGTTATAGGTGCGACTTGAATAAGCGGAAGTAGTAAGTGGCACAGCACTTTTACGGACTATTTGTTAGCAAAGTCCCCATGTGGGTTCGAAAACTCTAGAAATTCAAAGGAAAAGCACGCTGATATAGGAGCCGATCAAGAGGAACAGGATGCCAAATGCTGAAGAAGCCCTTAGGCGCTTGCCACCATTGTAGTAGCCGCCGAAGATTTGCAATCCAGCTGTTTCGATGCTGCGCTTGCAATAGTCGCCGTCATAGTTCCATCCAACATATTCGTTCGTCCGGAGATTCTCCAGTCGTAGCCATTCCTCAAGGGGAGCAAAGTATTCGCGAAGGGCGCTGCCATCCAAGCGGCCACTCTGGAAGGTCTCCTCTAACACCTCCTGCCAGGGTTGGGAAGCACCTTTAGCCATTAGTTTCCTGTCGTGTAAGAAAGAAGTTAAAGAGTCACTTAAAGTGGGGTTTCTAAAAATTAATAATAATGAAAATATCTTTAAAATTTAATAAAATAATTGATATTCTTATATGAAACAAAAAAGCATAACACAAAAATCCTTGCTTTAATTATCTTGATTCTTGATTATGAAGTTTTTTTTTTTTTTTTTATGGAACATTTAAAAAAAAATGTTTAAGAAAGCAAACAATTTTATGATGATAATTGTAAAATTTTTGGTTAAATTCTTCTGAGAAACAGAGTTTAATGCTTTTTTCGTCTTAAATTATTAAAGGCCTTCATTTAAACCTTTAAGAGAGTGTATAGCTTACATTAAATCTTTAATATTGAAACAATTATTTTGAAGCAATAGAGTTATAAAAGCATAAAAGACCTAACAGCACTGCGACCTAAAGATCGTTGTTAGTAAATTATTTTTATATTTGTTAGTTTTTATTCATATACATACGTGTATAAGTTGTTCTAGCTGTTGGTTAAGCACTTTCATCTCCTATTTTTTGCAGATTACTACGTTTAAGTATATTTCTACTCACTTGAGCATATTGCCGGCCGCTGGCTGACGATAGATATCGCACTGGTGCAACGGCTTCCTGGGATCACCGGGAATATATTGGCCGGCCTCTCGACACATGGCGCGGTAGATCTGGAACTGCAGGACCGTGGAGAAGAAGTATCTGCAAGGGAAAGGGGGTAAAACATGGATTTAATACAGTAAAGGCAAATTGGCTCAAGAACTGCCGCTGTCACGCTTCTTAGTCGCCGTAAAAATGGCTATAACAGTCGTCTCGGGGAGAGTTGCGAGCGTGGCTCTCGTTGGCTGTCGCTGCTACCGGCTCTGTGGAGCTGCTCGCTTTTGCATTCTGGCTCAAGGTCGAGCTCCAGTTGAAGCCTTAAACTAAGGCAAATCGCTGCTGCGGACCGACCAAAGTCGTTCTCTTTCAGTTGCGAAATCATGCAAAAGTCAAGTTTTGTGGTCTTGTAATTGCCAATTGCTTTATGCTCATTTAATCACATTTTTTTTTATAGCATTTTTATTGCACTTCTATGGCGACGGCAGCGCAATCAAGGAGGAATTATTTCAAAGGTATGGTCTCGTATCAGCTGTTGGGTTGTAAAATCGAAAATAAAATTTTATGGGAACCGTGTTTTCGGAGAAACACTTTTTTTATTGCCAGTCATGGCTTATTGAATTATAATAATTATGCAATATTTCCGAGGAGAATGGGGGATTTTTTAGCATACCAAACTGGCAATGAGCGAAGAACAAGTTCAACTAATGGTTTTCTTTTGTTTGTTCTCTTCCCAAACGAAAGGGAAGACTTGATCGAGCATTTGCTTCTGGCCTTCTGCCAGGGGGTTCCCCAGCCTTATAACCTTTGGTCGTGTCGAGGCGTTGAACCCCGACCCCGACCACGACTACAGCCGCCACCGGTTCCCATCGCCTCGATCCCAGCGAGAATGTTGCAAGCCCGGCTAGGAAAAAATGGCATTTTTAATGCTCGCTTTTCACAACGTTCGATCACAGCTTGAAGACTCGGGCCCAAACTCCCAGAAGTAGAAACAACGTGCCAGAGCACCATTAAGTGCATCAGCCAACTGCAACTGCAACTGCTAGTCTGTGGTGTGTTATGTTTTTGGCACTTGGCAGCAACGCGGTTACCACATTGCCACATCGTCGCCACATTTTCCCAGAGACGCGACATGACCCAATAACAGGGATTAGGCAGCTGCCTCGTCGTATGTTTGTGTTGGTGCCTCAACGTTTGCCATTCGTTCAATCATTCAATCAAACACTCGGCCATTCTCGGTCTCAGTCTCTTGGTCCAGTCAATCAGAGCCAACATTGTCGGCAATTAGTCCAATTTTGTTGCCAGTGCAGCCAGTGCTAAAATTAAATATTGCGAAAATTCTGCTCAACGTCTTGGACATGGAGCATGTGCTGGAGAGACCAGCGCTCTGGTGAAAAATATGCGAAAAATCTTTAATTTTCCGAGACTACAAAGCGGGTACTATTATTCGGCTGCCGCTGCCACTGCCGCGGGGCGTATGAACGATGTCGTTTATGCGATCGCTGCTAATGATCGGGTTTCGGAAAAGCCATTCATTTGACCAATTGCTGAATGGGCCAGCTAAACTATCGATGATTATTTTCCCCTAAGCAGGCAACTGATGGCAATTGACATTTGTGCCTCTGTCTCGTTTTTGACGGCAATCAAATGACTTGGGACGCCAACTTCTTACACAATGCGGCTGCGGACGAGTCCAGTCGCAGCTGGACTGTGAAGCGGACTCAAGGAAAGCCAGCGAGAATTTCCACTAGCTTCCACGAGCTTCGGAGTCGCACTCTAGTTTTCCCTATATGGCATGGTTATGTATATCTGGTTTGAGCTTATAATTTAAATCGAATTTTTCCGACTGATGTGAATGTCACTAGTAGAGGTCACCAGTGCTAGCTCAGATTAGTTCGGTTCAGCTTTTAGCCATGTTAGCCATGTCCCGAAAGTGGTTCAATGTCCATTGGCCGAACCGAATGACCAGTCGACTGTCTGATTGCCTTACTGACGGACCCATGAATGAATGCATTCAATCGTTTCGCGAGGTACTCGCGGGTCTACCTCAAATTACTTTGCGGCCTGTAATTTGCTGCTAATGTGGTTACTGTTATGGCAAATATCTTTTCTTATTGTCTCTCTTGACAAAGCGAAAATGACTTTGGTGCTGCCTGACTTTTTACGACTTACACATTTTTTGTTTTTCTTTTTTGGGGTTTTTTGTGCGGCTGACCTTGACTTTCATGAGCATGTTCATCAGGTGGAAACGGGTCGGCCTTTGTAATGTGGCAGTGAGGGAATCCGAGAGCAATTTCAATTAATTATATCATACTAATTTTGAGTCTTTCAAGTTCAAACATTGTGATAAGGTGTTGAGGTTTAGAGTATAAAGTTTTAATGCTGCATTTTTCTCCGCTTTCCCTTGGTAGTTAAATTTAAAGGCTTAGTCGGAGCCCCAATCATCGAACACACGGTCATCAAATCATACTTCCTCTCCAAATCTATATAAACTGTGGTCGTTTTAATAAAGTATATCGAGCATGCGACATAAATAATGAAGTCGCTTAATAAAGCGATAAAGAAAATAATAATATACAGGATATCTAAAGCAAGGATGGAAGCTAACTTCGGGAAACCGCAGCTTGTATGCCCTTGCAGTTTGCAATTTGTTCCTATTACAGCTATAAGACATAGCCGACCAATTTCGATTAGGTGAATAGAAAAATGATTGGTGGTGGATAAATATTTATATATATATGAAAACACAGAGGTCTTGTTGATTTTCTAAAAAGTTTGCGATTATGGATATATATATATTTTATACGGTCCTTACCTGATCTGCAAACTTTTGACCTAAGTTATAATACCCTCTGAAAGGGTATGCAAATTAAAGACTGTTACATTAACCCAAAATGACAGCTCCAGTTATCTTAACTACACATCGATGACTAATGGGCTTCATTAGGAAATTCGTTAATTATTTTTCCTGCTTCTTCTAATTTACAACTTTTAGATTTATTTAAATACTACCAAAAATGTATGCGCATTTGTAATGTATATTTTATGTAAACAAAAAGTAACCAAAGCGCCAAACTGGTTACTTGTCGGAAATCGTTTAAGTTTTTCACTTGATATGTCAAAATGCCAAAACTGTGCACAGAAAACGTGGCAAGCCTGCGATGTCGAAGTGGAGCCAACGGCCGGGCATTAGGTATACGCCCTGTTGGCTGCCCGCATCGGCCTGGCCAGCAAATCATTTAAGCGCCATGGGCGTGTGGTCCGAGCGGACTAAGCTAAGGCGACCACGACAACAAATGGCCAACAGCTTCCTTCAAAGATCGCGGCTTGGATCTGAGTCAGATGGCTTAGTTTTATTTTGTTTTTTATTTTCTTCGCCGACTGTTTTTTCTCTTCTCGTTTAGAAACATTGCGGATGCAGGTCGCTCCAACCAGGCAAGAAGTCGGTCCGGTTTTTGTCTTGGCCATAAATAGAGTTCGAGTTGATGTGGACTTGGATGGCGATGCAGTGCGTTGCACAATGCACTTTCAGTTTCAGTTTAAGCTTCGGATTCGTATTCCGATTCCAATTTCAAACCCAATTCCGATCCGTTTGCAGCGATCGCCACTTTTCGATATGCAGACGACAAGAAATATTTATATTTGTTGTTCTATGTCCGCTTTTTCGAACCTAATTAGAATTAAGTTCGAGATCACTTTTGCTTAAGTCTCGTTTATCCGCTAGATCCGTGCGCATAAATCAATATTCTACTGAACCGAATCGACAGACAATTCACTCGAGGCAACCCAGACTCGCAGTGATCTTGAGCCAATTCCTCTTCGAATTGCCGTAAAAGTTGTTATGGTTGCAGTTGTATTTTATTCTGATTTTAATAATTTTCTCCCTTTTTTTTAATGTAGCTTTATTAGCTGACTAGTGAAATTTATGCTGGGTAAAATTAATAGGAGTGCAAGTATTCGATAAGTTTATAATTTGAATTGATGTCAGAGGAAACTCAAAGACTAAGCTAACATAATTATTTCACTTTCTTTAACAGATCTTAACACAAAGCTTATTAAGAGCTCAAACAATATTTATTGAAACAGAAAGTAACTATATGCATCCAAGAGAAAAACCTAGTTATTTATTAAAGAACATGTGTGTACATAAATATATTTTCTTTAATTTTATTTATTTTTTATTGTTTTATTGTTGGTATGTCTCTTACAACATTTTGGTAAACTGTGAGGATGTCGTAACGAGACTCCCATAATTTCCTTAGGATTTTTCGCCAAATATGTCATATGACTCATAGGAGAAGACTCTAAAGAGTACACTCATTAAAAGTCAGCTTATAGTGTAGACTCATACAAACATTCTTATACTTTGACAAACAGTGTCTTTAAAAAGGAAGGGTATTCATATCGTGGAAATTCCCAGACCATTTCCCAACTGCCCCGTCAGGTCGCTCACAGCATATCAGCACGCTTAGAATTGTGTAAACTATCGCATGCCATTCAGCTGAGTGAGGATTGCCAGCCAACCTGTGGCCCTAATAAGCCGTAATTATATTCGGCTGATCTGGGGCCTCTCTGGCCTGTGCGGTGGCCAAGTAGCTCGGAGGCGAGTGGAGGCTGCAGACTCTAGAAACGGACCGCAACAGCGTGCACCAAAGTCACAACATCCAAACATTAACACACTGCAAACAATTGGCCATAAATCAGCATGCAGCAAATGTGCAGGGAGCGGGGCTGTGCAGTTATTGTTGTCGTTATAATCAATGAATTACGTCGCATCGGTTGACCACAATTTATGGCGACTTCGAACATGAGAATCCGCACAGCGGAGCCCACGGAGCAAATAAAAATGCAAGCTGAAACCGAAGCCCAAATCCAATTGGCGATGAGGGGAGGTCAGCTTGGATTTTGCAACTTGCAACCGCATACAACAAAAGCATCCACGAGATGCCGCACGGCAACCTGCCGCGCCTATCTCGCTCTCTTTTGCACTAAGAGAAACTCGGAAGCGGTAGATACCAAATAAAAGATTATTTAGAATTTGGAATTGATTAAACAAATAATCAATAAAATTAAAACGAGAAAGAAAGCTAACTTCGGTAAACCGAAGTTGGTATACCCTTGCAGTCTGCAATTGGATCATTGAAAATCGATTTTGAAAAAATATCGAATTTTGTACATTTTACATTTTACATGTATAATTTTACATTTTCATATAAATCGACCGATCCCTTCTATGGCAGCTATATGATATAGTTGTCCGATCTTAAAAAAATGAAAACCGTAATTCTAGAGCCATAAAAAACTGATATATCTCAAAATTGATAGAAATACATTAATTTCATCATCATTCCAATGGCAGCTATAGGATATAGTAGTCGATTTCGGCCGTTTCGACATATATACTGCGTGCTAAAGAAATAAGACTATGCTGAATATTTCAGCTCAAAAATTGAGAGACTAGTTCGCGTAGAAACAGACAGACGGACAGACAGACAGACGGACATGGCTAGATCGACTCGGCTGGTGATGCTGATCCAGAATATATATACTTTATGGGGTCGGAGATGCCTCCTTCACTGCGTTGCAAATATCATGGCAAAATTATAATACCCTCTGCAAGCGTATAAAAAAGAGAGAGAAAGCTAACTTCGGTAAACCGAAGTTTGTATACCCTTGCAGTCTGCAATTGGATCATTGAAAATCGATCCATTTTAGTAATGTTGAAAAAATATTCAATTTTGTAAGTTTTACATTTGACATGAAACATTTTACATTTTCATATAAATCGACCGCTCGCTTCTATGGCAGCTATATGATATAGCTTACCGATCGTAATAAAATTAAAACCATCTTTCCTAAACCGTAAAAAACCGCTATATCTCGAAATTCAAAGAAATACGTTTAAAAACACGGAAGTTAACGTTTTCTTTACACTTATTTCGCCATCATTCTTATGGCAGCTATAGGATATAGTGGTCCAATTTCGGCCGTTCCGACGTATATACTGCGAGCTAAAGAAATAATACTATGCTGAAAATTTTAGCTCGATAGCTCAAAAACTGAGAGACTAGTTCGCGTAGAAACCGACAGACGGACAGACAGACAGACGGACATGGCTAGATCGACTCGGCTGGTGATGCTGATCCAGAATATATATACTTTATGGGGTCGGAGATGCCTCCTTCACTGCGTTGCAAATATCATGGCAAAATTATAATACCCTCTGCAAGCGTATAAAAAAGAGAGAGAAAGCTAACTTCGGTAAACCGAAGTTTGTATACCCTTGCAGTCTGCAATTGGATCATTGAAAATCGATCCATTTTAGTAATGTTGAAAAAATATTCAATTTTGTAAGTTTTACATTTGACATGAAAAATTTTACATTTTCATATAAATCGACCGATCGCTTCTATGGCAGCTATATGATATAGTTTACCGATCGTAATAAAATTAAAACCATCTTTCCTAAACCGTAAAAAACCGCTATATCTCGAAATTCAAAGAAATACGTTTAAAAACACGGAAGTTTACATTTTCTTTACACTTATTTCGCCATCATTCTTATGGCAGCTATAGGATATAGTGGTCCGATTTCGGCCGTTCCGACGTATATACTGCGAGCTAAAGAAATAAGACTACGCTGAAAATTTTAGCTCGATAGCTCAAAAACTGAGAGACTAGTTTGCGTAGAAGGCGTCAGCAGACAAACAGACGTGGCTAGATCGACTCGGCTGGTAATGATGATCAAGAATATATATACTATATGGGGTCGGAGATTCCTTCTTCACTGCGTTGCAAATATCACGGCAAAATTATAATACCCTCTGCAAGGGTATAACAACAAGTAACAACTCTATACTTCTAATAAGCTAGTATATTGTAAGCCTAGTTTATGAAAAATAAGTAATATTTAAATAAAAACAAATAAAGAACATAGTAGAAGAACTAGTGGCATAATCTTAGTCTGCCAAACTTATTAAAAGCAGTTGAAATGTCATTCGTTCCAATTAAATTTGTATATCCAATTAAGTTTATAATTAATTGGCAGATAAATAATGAATTACTTAAAAACAAATTTTGTCTTTGCTTCTTTCTTGCGCAATTTGCAATTTTGTGCCCTGGATGCGTTTCTTCAAACCTCGTCGCCTGGGAGAATTGTAACGTTCGTTGCTGTGGGGAACAGCTGCAGCGGCACAATCAGGCCAGACTTTGCTCAGTTCCATGTGGACAAACATAGAAAAGACAGATTTTAAGCAAAAAGTAAAAGTTGCCGGCCACAGTCCACAGACCTAAAGTGTAGAGGTGATGCCCGAACTGGGAATTTGCATTTAACAAAGAGGAAGATATGAAACGAGTGTTTTCTATAGTCACAACGGTGCCCTTTCCTTTCATTTCCTCGATTTCTTAACAATCTATAGACTATGCTTAGGTCTTTACAATTAAGCATACAGTGTTGAAATAAATAAATAAATTATTATTTGGCTTGCAACTGTATAAAATGTCATTTATCAAAGAGGTGTCATAGGATCTATTCCAAAATTAAAAATTTGTTAAATTATAAATTCTTTAAATTCAACTATTTGCAACTACTCCGAGATATGTAGAAGCGGTTGAGTTACTTTGAGAAGTGCAAGGGTATACCGGAGTTTGCTTTCCTTTTTATTTAAAGTCTTTTTTCGTATTGAATACCATCTTCCAAATGCGGATTCCTGATAGCTGAGAGATAGCTCTCCTTTCAGTAAATTTTGCTCCAATAATATCTTAGTATTAAAACATAGCACAGAAGTATAACAAGTTCCAATTAAATCACTATTATATTGTTTAAGAATCATCATTCCATTTTGAATGTTGTAGATAGTTGTTTGATACGTCAATAAGGAAAGAAGATTTAAGTTAATGCAGTTGAGTTTTTTTTACTCCTTTCCACAAACAAAGCAAATGCTTTTATCAAGCTTTTTTATTGGACCAGGCTGAAAAAGTTTAAATTCAAAGGCTGACAAAATGTATTCGAATTTGGAAAGCTGTTTTTTATTTCGATCGCTAAATGTTTGCTTTAGTTGGATTGCTTTTGTAGAATCTGGAAAAGACAATAGAAAATGCTAATATCTTTCCCGTCAGACAGAGCAAGACAATAAGATTAGTCAATCACGGCGCACGCATATCATTTAGGTTGTCAGATAGCTGGCGCGGAGTCCAACATCCAACAGGTTTCATTTTGCGCATTAACAAATAATTATGCTGGCAATTGCCAAATCACGGACCCAGCCCGCTGATATATAATCTGATTTTGTGCGAATGCAGCGGTAACTACTCCGGCCACTGCAGCTCCGACCCATAAAGGCCTTTCACTTTTGCGGCAGAGTGCAGATCTCACGCATGGCACCCGATCCCACTCCCAGCTGCGGTGCCTGTCCCAGTCGCAGATCCATTTGCACTCCCAGTAGGGGTTCCAAGCCGCGAATCGGGGTGGCGGCCGTACTCGAAACATTGTCAATAATCAATAGCACTGGCCTGCATAGTTTTTGGAAATGAGATGAGACCTTAACTTCTAAACATACAACAATTGTTGAAAAAGGAGCAAGCAGGAATTATTTAAATCGTATCATGATGGAAGTCCCAGATTCGTGTTCAACAAGCAAAAGTACATTTTGCTGGGCTGTGCAACAGATTGCAAATGCGAAACCCGAGCCCTGGACCCACGCCGTTATATGCGGCAGTTGCATCAGTTTTCACTGCCCCAATCCGCTGGCATCTTTTCCGCGTATATTGAGACATCAAAGAAGCCGAGACATTCCAACTATGCAGCTTTCGTTTTCTGTTCCCTTTTACAGGAAAGTAGATCATCGGCGTAATCTGAGTCAAGTGACGGTGGAAAACTAGCAAGCCCTTGGCCCTTCAAGTTATCAATTCCAATTGATTAGGCAATCGTAAACTATGTTATCAAAGATATCAAATATCGGATTTTGTTGTATTAGGAAGTTATGCCC
Source organism: Drosophila rufa (assembly GCA_018153105.1). Taxonomy (NCBI): domain Eukaryota; kingdom Metazoa; phylum Arthropoda; class Insecta; order Diptera; family Drosophilidae; genus Drosophila; species Drosophila rufa. The sequence goes on along the minus strand of JAECXS010000149.1, from coordinate 1,768,868 downwards.
TACTCATGTTCTTACAAATATTTAAAATAATTTATTTTCTGCAATATAAAGTATGTTAAAACTGTCTGCTTGCACACGTAATAAAGAGACATAATATCCTTGAATAGTCATTTGTCGATTGTCCTTATAAACCGGAATTGTAAAACAATTTTAAATAATAAAATCTAATAAAAATAATAAGCCAAACGAGTTTTCTTATAGTATGATTGTAAGGTTTCATAATATTTTGCCAGATTATTATAAATGTCTTTAACTTTATCATTTATGTAACGAAATCATTAGTTAGACTGATTTGTAATAAAAATCTTGTCTTCTAAGGAGTCCATTTCTCTTCATGTGATTTGTGTACATAGAATCTTGAAAAAATCAAGATTATTTTTTTTTATTTAAACATTCTTGTGATTTTTATACCCGGTACCCATAGGATACAAGGGTATTATAAGTTAGTGCCAACCGAGAATGTATGTAACAGGCAGAAGGAGGCATCTCCGACCCCATAAAGTATATATATTCTTGATCAGCGCCACCAGCCGAGTCGATTTAGCCATGTCCGTCTGGATGTCGGTGTAAAACAACAGATCTCAGAGACTATAACAGCTAGAGCTACCAAATTTGGTGACAACATTGGAACACGCAGATCAAGTTTGTTTTAAAATTTGGCCACGCCCACTTCCGCCCCCGAAAATCATAAAAAACTGTATATAAGCTATAATCGTAATTTTTGGCTTAAAGTAAATAGATATAATAAATAAGTAGGCATTCGCGGACGTGTTTTGAAAATTTTAGTGAAATTGAATGGTAAACATGGAAGTTATTAAACAATAAAGTTTCTGTGTATGCTTATTATCTTCTCTCTCTCAAAAGCTAAGAACTCAGACACTCGAAAAGGGTTCCATAGCATTGAGCGAAACAAAAGGTCAATAGTCACCCTCTCGCTCTATCGCACTGCTCAGGAATACTTTCCGAGTGTCTGTGCACATAGCTTTTGAGAGAGAGGGTCAGTGCGTGTTGCGCAACGTGTCCCTAGCAACATTTGTCTTATTTGGATGTTGCTCAACATGTTTCTAGCAACTTTTGTCTTCATTTCTCAACATTTTCTTTTTTCCATGTTCATGTCTAATTTAATTTAAACCACATTGCCTTGGGTACCGGGTATCTCACAGTCGGTCACACTCGACTGTAGCTTTCCCACTTATTAAGTATGAGTCGGGAATACCCAATTATCAATATCATTATATTCAATTATCAATTGTAAACTAAATCGTATATTTTATGCACCTAAAATACTGTCATTTCTGTACCACCTTCCTGTTACTTATTTAGATTTATAGGTATATTAAATTAAAATCCTGATTTATAAATATGAAATAAATAAGCTATCTCTGTTTCCTTAATGGAATCAACACAAAAGCCAATAAAATTTCTTTAATGGATACCATTTCATTGATTCTAAATTCAGGTTCAGAGAAATCTATTGACTTCTGAAACAAACAAACCAACGATTTTGATGGACATATGACCTTTCACTAACAGATATTTTTGGAACAATAATAAAATGTGTGGAGTCTCGAAGATTGTTTACCGAGATCGAATCATAAACAATCGCTGATCATAGGAAGTTCTCCGGGATTTTCCCAAGATACATTTCGTTTCAAGATTTTGTTAATTTATTTAATTGTGAATTTTTAACGGGTCCAAATTCGCTCCAATATTTTATGACCCAACTCCGGCCCCTCAAGCAGTCGTGGTCGGCTATTGGTATTGGTGGCATGCCGTTGTAGTGGTGGGCGCTTCCGCTTGCCACTTTTTGAGCCGCTTGCACACAGCCGCAGAGCGGACCAACACAGGCACAGAGCCCGGCCTGGCCGCGAGCTTTGGAGAGAGCGTTTTGGCCCGGCTCAGGCCCGGAGTGGAAAAAGCTTTCAGCCACCGCTCGACAACTTGGCTCGAGCTTGGCTCGGCGGCGTTTTCAGTTTCGTTTTGACACAAAAACTCTTTGGGGGTATAAAAGCGCGCTACTGACCACAGACAGCATCCAGTCAAAGGTTTGGAATCGCTTGTGATTCTACAATCCTTCCACAGTCTATTTTGCCTGCTACTGAGTTGCTTGTAAGCCCAAGATTATTTTCGTTTGTTTTAAGAAAAGCGTGCAATTCCGGGCAATATTTACAAGCCTAAGTGATTTTACATAGTGTAGTGTTTCTCGACTTGTGCCTTGAATTTGTGTTCCGAAAGTTAACTCATCAAGCAAAATGCTAGAAGCAAATGTTTCTTAAGTTATTTACTTAGTTTTACTGAAAAATCTACATTTACATATTCACTAATTGAATCGTTTTCTTTGTTTCTTTGCAGCCTTGGCAAGTCCCAACTGACTCCGCAATGAAAGTATTCGTAAGTACAATAGACAATTAAGTCGAAGAAAAATCCATCCATTAGCATGCATGATATATGCATAGGTGAATAAGTGAGCTGAGGTGAAAGGAAGAATCTTTAAGTGCGAAAATAATAGAACTGCCTCTGAGTTTGGCCAATTATGGGGCAGCTCCCACATATAGAACAATGCCACCTGAAGCTAATTTCTATCATAGCATGCACTATAATACCACACTAGTTATCTGGGATTTTCGCATACTTTTTTGCAATGTAAATATCAATCATTGTCCGACCGTCTCCAGTTACTTCCTTAAACATGGCGAACCGTTCAATTGCAGCAAATGACAAACTTCAACTTGAATACCACGGCTAATAAGAGACTGCTAACTGATCGATCATAATTGGAGTGCCGGCCACGTCTAATAGCAGGCCATAATCGCCTCGGTTCATTTGGTCAATTAAAGCCAGCTCGAGCTCGGACTCGTGCGCGCACTCGCACTCGCACTCGCAACTCGAATGCACCGAAGAGTCGCGGTTTGCGCATGCGCAGCGTGACGTAAGCCGCGAGCGCAGCCTTGTGTCATGCCCCCAGGGGGCCGGGTAGTGGGCGTCACTCTGGGCCGCATCGCTTATGCGCGGCACGCACGAATTTCACCTGGCCATTTGAATCGCAAGGGAGTGCGATGAGACAACAGTGGCCGAATTGGGCCTCATATCGCCCTCACTTTCTAATGCGATTGGGTAATCGATAAAACTATGCAAAAGAGCCATAAAAGTGTACATTTTCGTTAGGTAAGCCCTATATCTTATATAGAGCACAAGAGACAAATGCAAAAGCTGCCAGAGACCAATGGAAGTAGAACCACAACATGGTGGATCTTTTGTTTTAAGCTAAGATCAATAAATCTCTATAGAGAAATTGATAAATAACTAGTTTCAAGCTCATAACCAAGACTTTCAATTAATTCTTTATACAACACCCAGTGCCAATATGATATCCTTCCGATTCGATTTCCCAGACATATGTATATCGCAGCACCCAGATACCATATATTACTCACATTTTGAAGTGATAACTAATTTGTTCTATAACTTTGTAACCAAGGTAGAGTTTAGGAGCCACAGGGAATCCATTTCTGGGATATATATCCAAAATCCTTTGTTATATACCTACTCCTATCGCCGATCACTTTCAGATCTGCTTAGCCGCTCTTCTGGTGGCCTCGGCCTGCGCCAGCAAAACCGAGGACGAGAAGGTGCCACTGGAGAAGAAGCTTGACAAGCGCGGCCTGCTCGACCTGGGCTACGGCTACGGTCACGCTGGCCTGGATGTCGGCTACCTGGGACACGGATCCATCGCCGGACAAGGCTACGGCCTGACCGGGCACTCCGCCCCTGGCCCCATCGCTGTGGGTCACAGTGGCCCGGCTTACTCCATCGGCCACACCGCTCCTGCCGTCGCCGTCCACCAAGCTCCCGCCCCGTATGTGATCAGCAAGCAGGCCGATGTGCACAAGACCATCACCATCACCAAGGGCATTCCTGTGCCCGTGCATGTGGACCGCCCTTATCCCGTGGTCCATGAGAAGCGCGTGCCCGTCGAAGTCAAGGTGCCCGTGCCACAGCCCTACGTGGTGATCCGCAAGGTGCCCGTGACCGTCAAGGAGTACGTTAAGGTGCCCGTGCCAGTGCCCCAGCCCTACCAGGTGATCCGCCACGAGAAGGTGCCCATCCACGTGCCCGTCGACCGACCCGTGCCCGTCGAAGTGCCCAAGCCATACCCGGTGCCGGTGGCCAAGCCCTACCCCGTCTACGTGGAGAAGGCCGTCAAGGTGGCCGTGCCCGTGGAGGTGGACCGCCCGTATCCGGTTTACGTTAAGGTGCCCGTGGTGTCGCACTCGGTGGTTAAGCACGCCCCCACCGTCGCCGTCAGCAGCTACCCGGTGAGCAGCTACGGACACGTCAGCGGCTACGGACACGACGCTTCCGTCTACGCCGACCACCACGGCTACCACAAGTAAGCGGACGGCGATTCCATTGGAGCGAGCGGACTTTCTGGAAATGAGCCGAGGGAAATCTAGCAACATTTTCAAGTATCCACTCCACCCGTCAGTCTTCCCCTCCAACCCACCCGTTCCGAGCAGAAACCAACCCTGGAAGATCCCCTTCCGCCCTGCCACTCTCTGTAGCTGTTAAGACCCCAAGATGAAACAAGCAATGCCTTTTGTAAATTATTTCCGATCCAGCCATCCAATGGAAGCCATTGTGCGGCACGAGATTTCGAGTTTAGGGTAAATACCAGCTAACTGTTTGTAGATTTTGCCGTCTATGGACAGCTTAGCCGGCTCCGTTTATCAGTGAAGGGTTTCCACGCACAATGAATTGAATGGATAACAACCGAAATATCTATGTGAAAATCTCTTAAGGACAAAATAAATTAAAATGTATAAAAATAAATTCGAATGGCTTTGTCTCTGGTTTGCTGCTGGAAGTAGCTTACAATCGGGTTGCTTGCTCCAAAATATCTTGTATATATATTTTGTAAATAAAAAGTTTATCATTATTACTGAATTGTCTTTGTTTTGAAGGATAAAGTTGGGTATTTGGGTGAATGTTTGTATTTAAAATTAAATAATAATCCGCATATTGGGTATGCACAAACAGAACACTCCTACTGCCATGTGGTAGTTGAAAATGTATATCAGGAATATAATAAAAATAAATATCATTTAATTTACATTCTTAAACTTTTGATAATAGTTTATATTCATGGCTTGTTTTTACAAAAAAAATAAGTTGGCAATTAATTTTCAAGGCTGGAAGCAGTGAATGGTAATCAATTCGTTCAATTATTTTGATAATCCTCCATCAGCTTTTAGATATTTAAAACTTCCTCGAACATATGCCTTGTGATGTGTCCTTGCAGACAATTTCCTGTCTTAGCAGCTGAAACTCCTCTCACCATGCCAGTCTCTCGGGCTGACATGACCCGAATCCGCACAGCATACGCTTTCGGTGGGAAGGAAAAGCCGTCATATGGGCTAATCAATTACTCGTAAAGCGGTGTAAATAAGTGCAGAGATGAGCTCCGATCAGATTCAGACAAGACACGCGCAAGGTCGACCGGAGACCGATCCATTCGCATGCCAACGTCAGTGGCATGAGAGTTCATTTAAAAGTCGGTCGTAAATTTTAGTAACATTTAGCAGCATGCGTAGGACTGGCCGACGGACTCTTGGTATTTTTCTCCCTTTACGCTTTTATGACAAGTGAACGAACTTAGCCGGGTTTTTCCTCATCAAATACCCAAATATCAACTTTCAAACTGCAAAAAGTTCTTAACATGTTTGCATTTGATGAATTGAATCAATTAAGTTTAGGGCTATTTAGCATTTGTTTACTTCGAATAAAAAAATAAACATAAATCCGGTTTGGTCCATCGTACGAATTACCCAAACAAGGGCAATTAAAACAGTTTTTCTAAGCGTGCTCACCATACAATCGTGGACAGAAGTATTTTGACAAAGCTCATGGCAATATTCCAGAGCTTGTCTCTCTGTATTTGTTTAAGTTACGGGATTAATTCCAATTTACAGTAAGAGAGTCTATTTAGAGCTTTGAGAAAGCAAAATATTGCACTGATAAGCCAATTCATTTCTTTGCTATGTCACGTGATTTGAGAGATTATGCATTTTTGGGTGGACAAAAGTATTTTGTCATTGCAATCATTTAGTTCTCATTTGTTTCGTGTGCAGAAAAGACAGCTCTCTGCCACTTGTAAATTAAGTTGACAAATTTTCTACCAACTTTAATACCTTTTTTGTTCAATTTCGTTTATTTCGTACCGTTATTTCATTAAAATATGGGAAAAACACGAGAACTAAGCGAAATCCAGCGAAACGAAATAGTAACAAAGTACCATGCAGGTATTTCGGTTCAAAGTCTCAGCAAATTTTACAAACTACCGCGGCAAACAATTTACTACCAAATTAATAAGCATAAACTGACAAATTCCACGGGTAACTTAGTCAGATCGGGCCGACCACGTAAAACTACGGCAAGACAAGATCGTCTAATCCTGGGAAAATTTAAAGATGATGTCCTTATTACACCAAAAGCAGCATCAATGGAAGTAAAGAAAGATTATGATATTTCAATTAGCAGGAAAACGGTCGAAAGACGACTGAAAGAGGCTAACTTTGCTACATATGTGGCCCGTCCGATACCTTTTATTTCTCCTAAAAATAAGCTTAAACGATTAGCGTTTGCCAAATCATATGTTCACAAGCCTCAATCTTTTTGGGAACAGATTTTGTGGACCGATGAGAGCTCTTTTGAGTATCATGGTTAAAAAAAAAAAATTTATTGCAGGCTACCCCAAAATATTCGAAAGAAATTAAGACCCGTATCTCAACGTATACCACATGGTGGCGGCAGTGTAATGTTTTGGGGATGTGTTTGCTTTAACGGGATCGGTGATTTGGTGCCCATCAATGGTACGATGAATCAAGGACACTACCTACGTATCCTGAATGACCACGCTTTACTTGCCGGCGATAGACTCATTGGGCAGGACTTTATCCTACAACAGGATAATGCTCCATGCCATAAGGCACAAATGATTACGAAGTTTTTGAAGGATTTGGAAGTAAAATCATTAGATTGGCCACCCCAAAGTCCCGATCTCAACATCATAGAGAACGTGTGGGCTTACATAAAACGCAAGAGGAGTCCCAATTTAACAAGAACTCGTGAGGAGACCATTGCTGAAGTCGAAGAACTTTGGAAGGAAATTTCCGTTGAAACGCTTCAGAACTTAGTCAAATCTGTTCCAGGACGTTTGCAAAAAGTTATAGATGTCAAAGGAGGGTTTATTTTTTATTAATTTATTTATTTTTCTCAAAAGATTTTGCAATTAATATTTATTTTGTAACATATTCTGTTTTGTCAAAATACTTTTGGCCTTCCACTTAAATGAAATTTCATTTTTATTTTATAAGATTAATTACGAAATAAAATATTTTTGTTGTTTTTTATAAACTCACTACACTACTGTTAATAAAAAATTTCTTTAAGATTTTTTGGATAAATAAATAAAAGTTTATTACACAAAATGCCCATTTTTATTTATGTCAAAATACTTTTGTCCACGATTGTATATTAGAGATCAGAACATTTATTTTCGGGATGCGGCCCGGTCCCTCTTCGGCTCCGTTTGTATTTTAATGGGGGCCAAAGCCCTCTGGGCGACTTTGAGGCCCCATCCCAAGGACGTTGCGCGCGACAAAGACGGAACTGAAACAACTTTCTAATAAAAAGTCACCCGTTCTTGTTAATTTCTGATTTAATTTTCTTTGGCTTCGATTTAGAAACAAAAGAGAGCCGATCCGCCTTTGGACAGAACTGGTTCTCTGGATCCAGCCCAAGAATTGAACCCCATCGCGAAGGTCGCCGGCTTTGCGGACCTCGTGTGCCCACATCCACGGGGGAGTGGCCCGAGCTATCCGCAGTTGCATGCATTCGTTATTCTACATCTAAACCGTAATTTGTTAGGAATTACACTTTTATTTGCAACGTGCTCTTGACTCTCGTGTTTGCAGCCACACTCGTAGGTGGTACTCCGCTACGATTCTCGCGCTGGAATACCTACATTAATTTTGCTCTTGACTTGGATTGTCTTTCGGGTTTCGCAACGACAAGCAAAAAAGCAATTGCAAAGCGGATCTCTCTGTCAGGCTTAATTGCCGCCAAGCTGAGGGTCTAATTACGTCAAATTAGTTTGAACAAGAATGCCCAGAGTAGATCAAGATTTCCTTAGCTACATAGTAATTAATTCAATATATTCTGTAATGGTTAATAATTACATAGAAGCTGAGTTTAAGTCTGAGCTCAATAAGAACATCGAAACATAGCCGAGGTAGACCTGCTAAAATACTTAATGGCCCATGAAAATAATATGAAGCATACTTAAATTGTTCACAGATTGCGACATTTTCCAAAGTTAGTAGTTAACTTTTCTTATAAACGTTTGTGAACTAATTTATTTTGCATTAACAGAACAATAGGTCAAGATTTACATATAATGTAAATAAGGGGCTGTCCATATATTACGTAACCACCTATAGGGGGGGAGGGGGTCAGCGAAATGATTATGTTTGATTATATGGGGAGGGGGGGTTATTGGACAATGATTACGTAATCATTTTATATCAAAATATATGTTTAAAAAAATTTTTTTTTATGAATTTATGGGGAAACAAAATGTTTCTGATTACGTAATCATAGGGGAGGGGGTTTCTCTAATGATTACTCTTGATTACATAGGGGGGGAGGGGGTCAAAAATCATCAAAATCGTGATTACGTAATATATGGACAGCCCCTAATCTATAATAAAATAAAATAATACAAACGAATCTATACATTCCATAACAGAACGTTAAATGCTCCCATTACTGCTAATAAGCTTCTGTCAAAAAAGTAAGATTTTCTTAAGACAATAAGTGCTTATAAAGCTTTATCAATATTATAATGATTAAAAGCAGATTGTAATCCCATTAAAATTATATATGGCTCATGTCTTATTATTCAATTTTAAAGGTAACATGGTAATTGTCAACTCTGGTACATGATAGTCAACAATCTGGATTTCTGTGAATGAAATCAGTTTGATGATGGACCTATATATTTTAGCTTATAAGACTTCCTGAAACCAATTTTTTTAAACAAAGTTTTCTTTATTTGCAATCAGACTTAGCAAAAAAAAATTATGTGGGCAGGAAATGCAAAAAGTATGATTTTATACAGAGGTAAAGTCATCGAAATTAATAGCTACATTTATGAGTGCAAAACATGAATATTCATAACCAGCATCCTCTGTTTCGGCGGGCTCTTAACTGGAGCACTGATAACCAATAAATCATGGGCACAGAAACCGCCCATAATCAAAAGAGAGATCCCACATCTCTTGGCGATCGCAATCTCGGAGATCTGGAGGAATTGCCCGAATGGCAGCGATTACGCAATGATAACCAATCCGGCCGAGAGAGACAAGGCAACAAATTGCGGCAACCGGCAGCGGCCAATTAAATCTCTGGCGCCGATCGCGGGAGAGGTGGGTGGCGGTGATCTGATGATAGGGACGTACGCATACTTGCAGAAACTTAATTAATTGCCACAAAATGATGGAGACACAAGCGCAACGGCAAACGACAAAAGATGGAAAAACTGAAAACGGATTTTCGCAATTCTCGCCGTTGTTGCCTGCTAGCTCGGTTTTTGCCAGCGCCTGAGAAAAAGCCGCCGAAAGACGTTCAGCATGTTCCATGTTGCCAAATGCGAAGCTTTTGCTCTAATGAACGACAATATAGTCAGTGGCTTTTGAAGGTCACCACCAACTTGTCCATCGCCAAAATCCAAGCCGAATGCGTCTGCAACGACAAGCTGCTGTCGACCAATTGCGAAATGAATTGGTTTAGTTTAAGTATTTGATTTTTCCTTTTGCCAAAATGCCCGTCTGTTTGCCAGCCACAGCTGAAATCGACATACGAAAAAATCGCGACAAAAAACTTGCACCAGTTTCTCGATCACAAAACTGAAAACCCAAAACCCAAATCCGAAACCAAAAACCGAAACTGAAATCGCAATCGTAATCGAAGTCGCCGCTGCGCAAGTCAAGTGAAGCGAGCGTCTTTGGCAATCTGGAAATCCCAGTGACTCCTAACTAAACCAGCCCCGTCCACCAGCATTACCTCCAAGTCCCTCCCACATGATCTCCCACATGTGTCTTCTGTTTCTGGCTGCCCTGCAATACGGCTTGCTGGTTCACTTGGCCAGCCGACGGCAATTGAAATACTCGTAGCAGTCGCAGCCACAATGCATTTCAAGTCATCGACATGCTGCATGATCGCATTTCAGCTAAATGCTAAGTCTGTTGACCCCGCCACGATGAGTTGGAGAATTAGGGAGTAGTTTTCCAAAAATGTCAGACGGACAAGGCTATGTGACGATGTCGAGTCAATTCAAATTAGCACATTTTCGTCAATTTTTAAGATATCAGATTCAAATAAAATATATAGCTGCCATTGGAGCGATCGATTAGCCGATTTGTTGTTTTTTATTGATATGGGATTAAAACAGAATATTTTTTTATTTTAATTATCTTAAATTTATCTGCAAGGGTATATAAACTTGGAAGTTAACTTCCTCTCTTTCTTTAATTCCAATTTTGTTTAATCATTATAAATATCCTTCACCCTACCCTAAACAAAATGGATTGCTTTCAATATCTTAAATAATGTTGAAACTATTGTAAGTGCCGGAACCTTTGTACCCTTATCTGAAATATTTTGTAATTTAGTCAAAACTTTGTGCTCAAAGTGCAACCTATTTATAGCTCCTTTCCAAACGATTTACTCTAAAAACAAGTTTCGTGAAAAATAAAATGAATTTAGAACTATTTCAGAGGTGACCAGGCAATGCATTGACATGTTAGAATTGCATTTGTGAGTCTAAAAAATTTAAGTTAGGGATAGATATGAATATTTAGATTGCATAACAAATGACAATGACTATTAAAATTGGAATTCAACTCTACGTAAGGCTAGATTTAGCTACTAGTAATTTAGTACTAATATAAACATTATGTGTATACTGTCCGTGTGCCGGCAGAGGCTGGGTAGAGAAATTTGCTGACTCATGAGTCGGGATCGTGGTCCACACTGAATTATATAAATTAATATATTTATATTTTAACATATAAATTAAATCGGGAAAACAATAAAAGGCTTTTCATTTTTTGAACATTTCACTTACCCAAAATCAAAAATAGATATAAAGACCCCTTTTTTGTAACTACGGATTTTCTTCTGGCTTAGATTTAGTTTGCTTGTCTACCGAAGCTACCGAAGCTGCAGTTCATCTGTGTCTTACTCTAGATTATATCTTGACATAAATTTACAATTGACCCGCCTGACTTGTGCTCAACCACCGATCATCTTTACGGACTCATCCTTGCCCCACCTGACAGTGCATTCAAATTGCAAACAATTAAGTTTATAAATGCTACCGCATCGCATTCAATCGGATTATGCAACTAACCCCCCCCATTATGGCAATAAATCGTGGTCTGGACTGGTCTAGACTTAACCACGGGTGTGTTTCGCACGAAAGCGAATCCTTTCACCTGCATCAAGCGAACGAAACAAAAGACTCAGGCAACGAACTCGAGCCTACCGCGACTTATTCCCATTTACTTGCAATTTCCGTATTGAAAGTGTTTCTCTGGGACTGCCGACACTCCTTCAAGTTCTTTATCTGTGAAGACAACTGTGTCAAGCTAACTATGTGGCAGGCAAAGCCTTTGCGGCGCATTCAACCGCCGAGCAGTCCAAAATTGAATAGGAAATCTTTCGGAAAACATCTTTCCCAAAATCAAACTGCAGCAGCGGCAGATTCCCAAATCTGAACAAGCTACTGGGCCACTGCAGGAGTCCAGCCAACTACTAAGGCAGTTGGCTCGAGTGCAGCTGCTCGGGCAGGCGAGACTCTGGAAAAGTTGCATAATTTTTGTTTTTTAGCATTCGACGTCTTGGCGCGGTGCTAGCGTGATTGTTGTTGCTGCTGTGCGGCTTTTGAAGTCACCCAGTTAGTGTGTCACTGTGGCATATGCAGAAAGCTGCAAGCTGCACACAGTAAACAGTTTGGCTTGGATTTCTACCCCTGCCCCTGCCCCTGCCGCTGACACTGCCTTTCTGCATACTCATTGTCTTCTGTGGGATGTCTATGGCTGCTGTTGATATTAGTAATTATGCATTTCACAAAGTCGAGTCGAGTCATGACATGTTGTTGGAGTTAAGTTATTTGCCTAATTTTTCATTGAACCGTGTGGGCGTGGCAGGCGGGAATTCGGGTAAATGTCAATCGAGCAATTCAAGCTTTTTATTATATTTGGATTTTAAGGCAAGGTAAATTAAGCAAAGCGACAACTAAGGCAGAAATTCAACTTTGGGAAATTGGTGGCTTTAAAGTAGCCTATACTATTTTGGATTGTCCGGCCCCGTAATACCACTTTAATACTTTGTTGGTAATAAGAAGTTCTCAAACTTAATATGTCGAAATTTGAAAGAATCATTTAGTTATTAAAAGAGATATTCTGTGTTTATAAATAATGCTTTTAATAGTTATTAATTAATCAGACGGTTCTAGAGTTGATGACTTAAGCTACAGAAAGTTTCGGTTGGCATATATTTAATGCTATTTACAGCTTTGCTTACTATTACATTTCTAGAAAATTAATGATTTACTGGAGATTTTTACATTTAAGGTTTCCTAAAATTGTGTTGCAGGGATGAATTCTATATACTTGTATTTATCGATGCGGTTAACTATATATTTCGTCGCATTAAATAAATAATTTTATATTTTGTTTACCAAAGTCTGTGGTTTCCTAAATCCAGTTTTTCGATTACTTTTTTATTACTCTTTAGTGAACTTCAAAATATTTAAAATATCGAAAACCACTTAACAAGATAAGAACCGGATACCGAATCAGCCGAAGCCCTTTTTGATTTTATCTCTAAAGGTGGCAAAGGTTCTTTAAATAGACAAATGTGTAAAAACTTAAGTTATTCATTTGCGACCTCAATTTTATGATCAAAATAAATAAAAGTAGGAGAATATGACAAGTTTGTTAGAAATACTTGTAAAGTAGCTAAAGCTACAAACTATTTTTTTTTTTTTGAAGAAATATTAGTTTTTAATACATATTACATATATTTTTAGATATTCAAAGTGCAATATTTTTTGCGTAATTTGGCCTGCTACATTAAAATATAGATTTCCACCAGATTTCAGGGTGTTAAAGACTCCCACCCTCGGGCGTCTTGCAAAATAATACCAAAACAAAAGTCGATTAGGCGACATAATTCCCAGGCAAGCTGCTGTCTTTTTTTCGTTTCTGTCTTAGTTCTGTGTTTCTGATCTTATTGTTTGTAAAATTTCTTGCACTAATTGCTGCGAGTTACGTACGAACGAACAATGGCCAGAGTTCAAAATGATTTATTTATTTTTATTGCCAAACACGAGTTGATCTCAAACATGGGCAAAAAAATGTCAATGATGCCGACAGACTTAATAAAAAACCAACAAACATTTTGTCAGATACTGGGAATTTTTGAGAATATTAAAAAGTACACTATATTTTTAATCGCTCAACTAATTTTTTCTTAACGATTAAATTTCATTTTAAGGGGACTAAAAGAAGGTTTGAAGTGCATATCTGTCACTTTCAATTCCTTTAAAATTATTAAAGTTATTTTTATTTAATCTTGAATACGTTTTGCGTTGCTGTCTTATATAAACATTTAAATATCATTTATGAAATCCCTTTTTCTTAATTTTAATCTGAACTGAAGTCGTGGCACGTGACCACAAATTGTTATACATATTCCATAATTATTTGTATCAGGTTTTCTAAGTGGCTTATTTCCCTGCTGTTATCCACCCGCAATCGCTCCCAAATAATGTCTTTATTTGCATTATTTAAGACTTTCGGGCAGCCAAACTTGATGCTGTATGTGTCGACGGGTGTTGAAGTGGGCGTCACACTGGACTGGATACGCCACCAAGATCTCAGAGGCTGAGCAGTCTGGTTCCGTGTGCATTTCGTGTTCGGCTGCGATCGAAGGCGGTGTTGCGGTATTGTCTTGGTCTGATAATTCAAGGTTCGAAGCGGGGCCGGGCCCCTAACCGCATTTGGCCAATTACATGGAAAATGTCAAATCAAGAGATTCATTTTGGGGTTTTCACTTCCACTCCATTGTCTAGGGCTGAATATTTTTTTTTCCAGGTTTCCCAAAAATATTACGGCACGAGATTTAAGTGCGAACTGCCTGTCAAAGGTCATTATTGTTGTTAAATTTGAGGGTGTTGAGGTCGCAGAGGCAATACAGAAGCGAAAACAGTGTCCATCAAGAGGCGAACCAAAAATGTATTTTGGCTCTTTTTGACCTTTTTGCGAGCAATTATCAAACGAAAAAGAAGCAAAAAAAATTGCTCCGTGTAAACAGTTTTTTCTAGACAATTTTCTTTGCTAACCAAACGTGCACACTAAAGATAAACAAAAAAGAAACAAAATTAAATGTCGAAGGTTTTGCACGATTGTCTTCGACCCGAAGCTTGTACAAGTTTCTGTTTTTCTGGCCATTTCAATTGACAAATGTTACTTGGCTGAGCTCAAGCCCAAGTCGAACTTAGCTCAGCCTCAAGAAAAAATCCGAAAGACCTTAGCTGCAGCACGAAATTGTTTACGGCCATCCGAAGAAAATCTTTGCCACTTCGTTCGCATTTCAATTCAAATTTCCAAAAATCTGGGTCAAAATGTGTCGCTCGACCGTCTCTTTAATTATGATAAATTTCTGACTAATTTAGGTCTGAAAAAGACCCTGACTGACTGTAACTACAAGTACTATAAAGAGCGCAATTAAATGAACCATTTACTTTTTGGGGGTTTGTCACAGTTACCTTCACAGTTTCCTTTCGGAACTCGGGATTGTGATAAATGAGGAAACTCAAAGTGATGATGATGGTGATGGGTAAACATAGATGGGCAGTTTATTATGATTGATATCAGCTTCCTTGTGCTAACAAACTGATCAAGCCGCTTGGCCCAAAGAAACCACTAAACATTCTCCTCATGTATGTATTTACGGAGTTTATTCGAATTAAATCAAGTTATCAGTTTTTGGGATTCCACTTTAGACAATTTAGAAATCAACTCGAATGCCATTAAGCCGCAATTAGTTGATTTCAGCATAAAAAGCTGTTCCATAGATTCGATTGGCGAAAAACCAAAGCGAAATTAATCAGCTCGGAGCATATTTGCACGACTCAGACATCGAAACATGTTCGGCATTCGATTGACAAATGCGTGGCATCTCAAAACTGGAGCAATCGCAATGAGAGATTGCTCGGGGACTCATCGATATGGAGGCGCAAAAAAGCTGCCAACAAATGGCAAATGACAAATATTAAGCAGCGATCAATAAATCTAGCGCGCTTAAATAAAATTAATGAGTGCTTTTGCCCTACAATAAGCGAAAGTCACGGCTAGAACAAGAGTGCTTTTTTTATACAAAACGAGAATAGACTTTTTGAAAAGACGGTAAGACAAATTTGAATAGCTTTTTATCTGCTTATTTTATTATTGCAATATTTATGGCCAGCTAACATGAAAGGTGTCTTGACATAAATCATTTTTAATGGCACAGTTAGCTAACAAGGAACAAAAGTACTTTCGCATCACCAGCGACCGACAAAATTTTGTTTTTCTATTTTTATTTTTACTTACTTAACAAAAATCCCCGCTGGAGAGTCCACTATAACGAAGATAGAATAATATAAATGCAAGACTGGTTTTTTATGTTGTCATAAATAAATACACTGCCAACATACTAGTCTTTTATAAAGATTCTCAATAATATAAACGCCTCTTAATAATGTAATAAATTTAAAAAAATATGTTTCAGATAAAATTACAAAATACAGTTTAATTAAATAAATTTATATATCCCTTTGTACTGACGTAATAAAATAATATATGTATATCTTATGGATTAAAAATAAAATTCAACAAAAATTGATTTCAAAAGATTGCACAGGTCGGCAAAAATCGAACTTTTTCGCGCCGGCGAATAAAAGCCATTGATTCTGATAGATCTTATGGAAGCTTTTCAGTTTCGGACTAGTAATGTACCGGTTCAGATCTATCAAAATCAATGGGTTTTATCGCCGTCCTTTTTTTTTTGTCGACCAGTGTTATTTATATTTCAAAGTACTTCAGGCTCATTCCAAATCATTCTTCTTGATAATGTAAAGAGTTTTGACGTCACCCATGAATTATTTAAATAAATTAGCTAGCGGACAGTGAACGCGAAATGTCAAACAGCTAATTAACCAATGGAAGAGCCACCTTTCCAACCGACTCAGATAATATGCAAATGCCTGATAGGTGTCCGAATTTGAAGAGCTAACTGGCAGCAGCCTGCTAACCTGTCTTACTGTCTTAACGGAAACAACTTTACTTTGGTATTAAAATTATTCATAATTAAATTTGGAGTCTGGCCATATAGTTCTTATGGAAGCCAGCTACTTTCTAATTTATTTTCAACCTTTTAATGCATATTTTTGCTCCACTTTTAGTACTAATTATCGAGCTCGGTTAATACATGTTTTTTATTAAATTGTTTTTTTACCAAACCAAAAAAAACGAGAAAGAACGCTAATTTCGGTAAACCGAAGTTGGTATACCCTTGCAGTCTGCAATTGGATCATTGAAAATCGAACCATTTTAGTAATGTTGAAAAAACATCGAATTTTGTAAATTGTACATTTTACATGTAGAATTTTACATTTTCATACAAATCGACCGATCGCTTCTATGGCAGCTATATGATATAGTGGTCCGATCTTAATGAAATTAAACCCGTAATTCTAGAAGCATAAAAAACTGCTAAATCTCAAAATTTATAGAAATACTTTGAAAAACAGAAAAGTTAAATTTTTTTTTTCAATAATTTCGCCATCATTCCTATGGCAGCTATAGGATATAGTAGTTCGATTTCGGTCGTTCCGACATGTATACTGCGTGCTAAAGAAATAAGACTATGCTGAAAATTTCAGCTCAAAAACTGAGAGACTAGTTCGCGTAGAAACCGACAGACGGACAGACAGACAGACGGACATGGCTAGATCGACTCGGCTGGTGATGCTGATCAAGAATATATATACTTTATGGGGTCGGAGATGCCTCCTTCACTGCGTTGCAAACATCTGGTCAAAATTATAATACCCTCTGCAAGGGTATAAAAATATTATAAAATCAACATAGAAAAATAGTTAGAATGCTATATAAAAATTTTGCCTGTATTTTGTTGTTGGTTTCCTGTCAAGTGTGTACACACCAAGAAAAAAAAAATGTAAAGTCGTATTTTATTTTTGCTTTTCTGACGATGTGTGTACACACCAAATATAAGTTATATGTTAACCTACTATGAAAAATAGTAAAAAATACTATTTTCCTTTTTTCTCATGTATTTTCTTCTTTTTCAAAGAGTACCATTAAAATAGTACTAGTCCTAACATAGAATGTAATATTACTTTTATAAATTGTAATAAAACCATTTGCTGTTTTTCTTTTGACGGAGATAGTAGTATAAAATAGTTGTATGTTTTGTAAATAATTTTATTTTTTATAATAAAGAATTTAGCCATTCTTGTCGACAATGTTTCTTATGTAAAAAAAAGCAAAAAAAAAAAAATATATATATATATATAAAATATAAAATAAAATAAAAGCTAGCACCGAGAGTGTGATTCGAACCTCTAACTGATGGTTAGTTGGAGTAAACTTGGACAAACTGCCCAATTATGTATTTGAGAACTAGACTTTCGTGTTCAATTTGCCTCCGTAGCCCAGTTGGTTGGGCGACCGGTGTATGAGTTCTGAAACCCCGGTTCGACTCTAGGTCGTGGTATTGGTTTTTAAATGTATTCATTTAAATGATTTTCTTTACAGCTTTTATATGATTAAATAACAAATTCTAACCCCCTATACAGTTTATAAAAAATTATCTTTCACAAGGAATTGTTTAACTGTATCAAAAACTTAATAAAATAATGTTAAGAATTTAATCTTAATAGAGCAATGTTTGAATCCGTACATGGATAAACTAATATTCTTCTTTTAAATGCGACATTTTTTTGGTCATTATACAATTATTTTGAAGTTTTACTATTAAATAGAAAAAAGACTATTTTTTCTGTGTAACCTACTAGTTTAAGGTAACCTAACTTTTTGGGGTAAGGTTAGTATTTTTCTTAGGTTGCTGCGGTTTAAATAATAAAATAAATACAATTTTACATTTGTTTTTTTTTTTTTTATACACGGGAAAAAATAAATAAAATGTAAGTCAAGATTAGATCTAAAATTCTTTAAATTGACAGGTTTCCATAAATGAATAGTTATTCATTTCTTTAAATAAAGAACATTAAACCTTTATAATTAAGTTTTCAGGGGCAAACCCCGATAAATAAGTTTTTAAGCTAAGAGACGAATACTTAAAAATTTTCTATTCATACACCCAGAAAATTTTTTTTTTAACAATTTTAAGAATTGTCAAATTTTTAGGCAATGATGGCCTAAAAAATGAGTCAAATTGCCATATTTTTAGGAATCGGAGGCAATATTCGTAAATTATAATCAATTCTTTTTTGTGCCGTAGATACCGAAGATTATGGATTTAACTGGCTACTTTGCAACAGTGATAGCACTGAGGAATTAGATGAAATCTGGCCTCACTGGGAGAGTACCTATAGACAAAGGGCCCAATTTTTCTCGAGCTCATACAATCTCGACAACGTTCTTAAGGATTGGCCAATCCTGAAGCAATCTTTTGGATTTAAATTGGTAAAACTCACAGACGGTTTCCTTTAGCTTTCATTAATGTTTTTCATTTATTTTTAGATTACCTTTGATTTTATAAGCAAGTTCCCAGGAAAAGAATCCCTTCTTTGTGAAAAGTTTTCAACTTTTAAGGACAAGTGTTTCCAAGTTGCTGAACGCAGACTAAAATAGTTGTTTACCATTCAAATTTTTAAGTCCATTCAGGGAGCTTCAGAAGGTAAATTCATTCGAAAATGTTTTATATATAATGAAGAAATCTTACTATTGTGATATTTTGTATTATTTATTTTACAGATTCTGTCAATGCTGGATTTTTTTTGATTATTCACGCACTCCTAGTTCCAACTGCCCGGGGAGAAGCTACCCGCGGAGCTCCAAAAAAATTTTGCTCGAGATCACAATTGCTGATTCCAGGCCAAAATGACTTCATTTTTTGTAAGTTTCCAGATCGAAAACCTTTATATTGAAAAGGCCACCTTGCAGCCAATAGTGTATGGTATAGGACCTTCAGATTTGGAATGTAAATAGTCTTTGTATATTTTGCCGACATTTACTATAAGCATTAATAGCATTCTCAAAGCTGTTGATGCATGCTTTAAGGTTTTTATGGTATAAGATATAAAATACCCGTTGAAATGTAAGCTTGTATGGTTGTTCTTACAGAACTATTTCTTTGATATCGAGATACATCCGGAGGAGAAAAATACTTTCATTTTATCATTTATCAATGATTTAAATACCTAAATATTTTCTTTAAATCTGTATAAGAGCACCAGGGAGTACACATGTTTGTGTAAAGTGTGTAATATCAATTAAGAAAAGAAGTCTTTATTTTTTAAACATATAGCCACAGCTGGAAGTTACTTATATGTAACCAAATATGGCTACTGTTTTAAGCGTGGCTTCTTAATTTGTTTAAAAAACGATGATTTTTCTTTTTTTTAATAAATGATATTATATTTTTTGATAAAAAGACAAATATATTGCCAAGAAATTGAAACTACATATCAACAACACTAAAATAGTTACGAGATTAGTAATAAGCTGGGACTTAAATTAGTTAATTTAAATGCAGTAAAAAACCCCCCCTGTACATATCCATTATTTAAATTCTAAATCTTTTGTAAAACCGAAGTTTTTTTAATTTGTATAAAATGTAAGAATATAATATTAAGCACATTTATGAAATATTAAAATATATAACAATAATAATAAAGATTAAAAAGAAAAATGAAAAAAAAAAAACTATATTTTCGTGTTTTATTGGAATAATTAAAACATTAAAAAATGCCTTTGGACAAAAATTGTCTAGAATGTAGGACTGTTTATATTGCTTAAAAATATGACATTTTGAACAAAAATTGCCTAGAATTTAGGCCTCATTCTATTGCCTAAAAATATGGCACTTTTGACAATTTTTAGGCAATAACTGCCTCGACTGCCTTCCGTTTTAGGCCAAATGTACTACAAGTTTAGGCAATTTGGCAGCTTTTTAGTCCATGATTTTTTCTGGGTGATTTTTTTTATTTTTTACTAATTATTTTTAGTATTACTAGTAATTTTAGTATATAAATATTTGTAATAGTGTTGTATATTAAGAAAAATTTAAATAAAGATATAACAAAAGTTGGCTAAACTATAAACATGAGGCATTAATTAAAGAACTGTTCATATTGATAAAGCTTTTGGCATCATTGTTAAAATAAATGGTGTACCTTTATTAAAAAATAAAATCGTTGCATGTCTACTAATATCTATGTTAATTAAATTAAATAAAAAACCAAAGTACCCCTCCAAACTAATAGAGCTAGGTATTCAAATCAAAAACAACTCCCGATGCTTAGCTCTTCGATCCATCTTTGTCTGTTTATGCAAATGTCAAAAAATCAACAACAAAATGAAAGTGATCTAGAAAATCCATAAAAATAAAGCAAATTAACAAAAACGAATCATAACAAAATCCGATACATAAACTTGAACTTGAGCTTGCTGGCCTGGGCTCTTTTGTTATTGTTGATTTCGTGTTTAGTTTGCATACGATTTCTATTGAAGCGCTTAAGTCATCCGCCCGGCTGCAGTGCGGCGATTTTGCGGTGGAGACCATAGCCTCACATTACTTAAAGAGCCACAAAAGGCAAGGCCTACCATCCCATCCACAGGCTCCCTTTCCGTCTCGTCTACTATAAATGTAGTTCAACTTTGACTTGAACTAGAGACAGCCAAATTATCGTACTAAAATCGCACGAAAAATCGTTAGTCATCCAAAAATATCGCACTAATATACGAAACTAAATGCAATAATCGCTTCATATTTTCTAATGTATCGTTTATGTTTAAAGAAAGAATAAACTTTATTACCTTTCAAGAATTTTAAAATATCTCATTTTAAATAAAGTAAATTAATATTTTTATATTGGGCTATTTTCATACAACATCGATAAGCCATTTTCATAAAATTCGATATTTATATTTATTATAACCACGGAACTCTTGCCGATATATCTGGTGGGACATTTCCTCTCAACATACATCACCAGCTCTGACTCTGCAGCCGACTGCGATGGCGATGATTGCTGAGAGGATGGTGATGATGTCGGGCGACCTTCGCCTTCAGCAGCACATTACAAAGCCTAATGCGCTCCCATATGCCTTTATGTCTGGACATTATGCTCACAATTAATTTAATGCACATAAATCTAACGTGATTCGGCCAGTGTTTGTTCTGCTTTGTGAGCGCTTGCGGTCCACTCATTGTTCACACGTTCCATTTACATGGCCATTGGCGAGTGTTTCCTATGCAGCATTAAAATGTCAAACTACCCACACCGCCGCAGCATTCAATCAATGCACCTATATCAAAGCTTGAGCTGCAACCATGCAGAATACTGAGCGAAGCTAAAATCATAGATCAAAAGTTCAGTCACGAAGCCACACAGAATCGAACAGACTCTGCGGCGCATGTTTTTTTTTTTTTTTTTTTTTGCAGCCGTTTTATTCACATTGAATATTCAACTACAACTGCATTGCAATTGCAAGCTGAAATTGTTGGAAATGTGTGGCTAATATGAATATGACTTATGGCTGTGCAACAATGCTGTTGGGCCTAATTTATTAATGTGATTAAAGTGTTCCCGGTTAGTCATTACTCGGCAATGCCACCAAAATTATGAAGATATGTTTTGTGTTTTGAAGAATATAATATGGGAAATGGCTGCTGGCAGAGTATTTTTGTGTTTTTATTTTTGTTTAATTAGATGTAAAGTTATTCCCAAAGTAGTCGATACAAATATATCTATCTCTTGGTTTTTTATTATTCGTTTACAACAGTAGCATTACATTACAAAAAAAGATTGATAACACATTTTTTTTTTTTTTCAGTGACAATCGGCTTTGATTAGATTTTCTAATGACACTGTTCGATTTGAATCATAATTTAGGATAGAATATTTACTATTTTGTAAATTACAAGTATATTTTTACTTAATGTTTTTTACTTTTAAATCCGGGCAGGACCTTTTCATAAGTTCTCCACTATAAATATGTGAATTATCTAAAGAATTGAAATGACATTTGAAATTAAAAAATGTTGTTATTTTGATTATCTAATATTAATAAATACACTTCCACAGTTTAAAACGTATGAGTTGATTAAAAATTTAATATAAAAATCAAATTTTTATCGACTATTAAAATCACTAGACAATGGTTTTGAATGTTGTCCCTTTGCTCGAAACCTTTTCTATCTTTGTATTGTTTTTCTTTTGTTAGTTTTATATTTTATTTACATCTCAAAGGAAGACGGCAGACATAATTTTATTAATTTAATGAATTTTTGTTATTTGTTATTATATGAGAGTCACTTTTGGCCGAGCTGTGCCCCAAGTACTCGAGTTCCGCCAACTGTCAATGGTTGCCCCAGCTCGATGCCAGCGCGCCTCACACAAACGCTCACCGACGGACACGCACACGGAAGCGATTCACACGAACGACACGGACACTGTCCGTGTGAGAGCGCCCGGAAAGCTCCGCCGCTAACGCGTTTCCTTTCGGCCAACAGCGCACACGGACAAGCTGCGGGAGAGAAAAGCTCGCTCTCTCGACCGGCTGCTGGTGCGATCTCGATCCGCGGCGACTGCGCAGCTGGTGGCGAAGACAATCCCGGCGCAGCATCGGCCATATAAAAGCTCGACGCGTCTGTGCGAAATTATTCAGTTAACTGCTGCGGGTTGGTCGAGACTACAAGCCCATCTTGATCGCAAAGTGTTGAGGAGCTAATCCTAGTGCAAAATGAAATCCATGGTATGTTCGGTCCGAGCTCTGTTCCGTGTTCTTTTTGGAAGTGTTACCTAGCTTTATTCCGTCATAAACTTGTGCCTAAAGAACTCGATTTCAGTTTAAGTGGCTGACCAAAGGAAGTAATGTTTTTGAGATAAAGTGTGGCAATTCAAGTTTAGTTTTCTTATAAGAACCGATCTACTCAAACTTGAGAATCACAATATGTTTTGATCTTTTAATTTTTCGGTTGAACTTTAGTGGCAGGACTAAATACCATTTAAATTAAAATGTATTAAGTTTTTAAAAATTTCTAACTCATATATTAAGCTAAAAAAATACAATGTTTACCAATTAAATATTGAGATACTTGAAAATGAGAGATAGAAATCATTTTACACTCACTAAAGCATTCCAGCAGCACTGTTTTGACATAAAAATTGCTTAAATAATTACTTTAAATCATTGGAAGCTCAAAAGCTCACACGCATCAATACCGCCCGTGCATACCGATCACATAAAGGGTTGAAAATATTTCAGTCCACACTACGTATACGCCACAGTGCCAATATGTTAGGGATCTAGGCCACAATTGAAGTTGGCTGCCTGCCCAGCTAACTTTCCAGCCATTGCATAATTGTCATATTCGAAATTATGGACTGGCGGGAGGCGAACGCGGAAGCGCGGCAGTTGCATAAGCCACCCGACCCATGTGGGCAACCCAATTTAGGTCTCAATCCCATTTCGTGCGCTTGCCATTGCAGCTCATTTTCGGCCTTGTGGCGATGTGCGTGCTGGTGGTCAGCGCCAGCGAGGAGGCGCCCAAGAAGCCAGTGGAGGCCGCCGAGCCCGCCGAGAAGAAGCAGGAGAAGCGCGGCATCGGCCACGGCTTGGGCTACGGCTACGGACCATCCGCCGGCGGAGCCATTCTTGGATCGGGTATCGGAGTGGGCCCTATTGGCCACGGCCCCGTCGCCGAGCTGCCCACCCAGGTGCACACCAACACGGTGATCAAGACCGTCCAGGTGCCCTACCAGGTGGAGCGTCACGTGCCCTACCCCGTGGAGAAGACCGTCACCTATCCCGTGAAGGTGCCAGTGCCACAGCCCTACCCTGTGGAGAAGATCGTCCATGTGCCCGTTAAGGAGATCGTGAAGGTGCCCGTGGAGGTCCCTCAGCCCTACCCCGTCGAGAAGGTCATCCGCATCCCCGTCAAGATCCCTGTCGACCGTCCCTACCCCGTGCACGTTGAGAAGCCCTACCCCGTGCCAGTCGAGAAGCCCGTGCCGTACACCGTTGAGAAGCGCGTGATCCACAAGGTGCCCGTGCACGTGGACCGTCCAGTGCCCTACAAGGTGGCCGTGCCCGTGCCCGTCCATGTTGAGAGCCACGTAAAGCCCGCCGTGGCCGTCACCCACACCGTTGCTGCTCCAGCTCCGTCCTACATTAGCCACGGCATCTCCGGCTACTCGGGCTACTCCGGCCACGGCATCTCCGGTCACGGAATCTCCTCATACGGAGGCTCCGGCCACGGCATCTCCTCCTACGGCATCTCCGGCCACGGTGGCTATCTCCACAAAAAGTAGATCAAATACCAACGCTGTCGAGGGCCAATTGAGAGGTAAATCGGGTGAAGACGGGCGAAGTAACAAGTCGAATGTATCCAAAAAGACATCCACCACCCCACTTTTTCCCATGACCAGCAACCGCCAACGTACGACTTACAAATTTAGTTCTTAGTTTGTGATACCAACCGAAATTCTGGGAGGATCCCGAGGGGGAGAAGGTCACACATCTGGCACACACAAACCCAGAAAGCTTGCCACAATCCCTCTGGGGCGTTCAGATGTTGCCTGTCCCCTCGCATTCGATTCTTCTGAGTGTACAGTTCTTTTGTAGACAATCACCGAGAAATAATTGCTGACGAGTTGCTCCTTCGACTTTTTCGTGTAAATTTCTTTTCTATGAAATGTTTGTACATATTTAAATAATGTAAATAAAAAGAAAAAAAAAAAAAAAAACAAAGCCATCGAATAAATGTGTTGGCATTCAATAAACTGTTCAAGGGTACCTTTATCTTAGCAAAGTATCTGAGTATCTACAAACTAATTAGTTTTATGTACATAAATGGAACCCATAGGTATAATTTATATTTATATTTATCTGTTGAAGTTACTCACTGCAATATCATAAAGTTTATCTTATTCTAAGGCCAAGAACTGGGTATTCTATGTTGTTGTTTTTTTAATACATCTGCAGTGAGAACTTAAATTTAATTAGACCCGTTTCTATCTGGCAGACACTTTAGGCAAACAAGCGCATTTTGGTTCATATGTATGTACACTGGGTTCAAGATTTAATATTTATACCCGGTACCCATAGGGTACAAGGGTATTATAAGTTAGTGCCAACCGAGAATGTATGTAACAGGCAGAAGGAGAAATCTCCGACCATATAAAGTATATATATTCTTGATCAGCGTCACCAGACGAGTCGGTTTAGTCATGTCCGTCTGTCCGTCTGTCCGTCTGTCCGTCCGTGTGAAACAACAGATCTCAGAGACTATAAGAGCTAGAGTTACCAAATTTGGTGACAACATTGGAATCTGTTGCACGCAGATCAAGTTTGTTTTAAAATTTGGCCACGCCCACTTGCGCCCTCATAAATCATAAAAAACGTTATTAAGCTATACTCGTTACTTTCGGGTTAAAGTTAATAGATAAAATAAATAAATAAAATAAAATGGACGTTTCCTGAAAATTTCAGTAGAATCGGATGATAAATATGGGAGATATTAGCAATAAGGTTAGAATTTTAACACACCGCCCCAAGGCACTGCTGTTGCAAGCTGTAGCCGACAGGTAGCGCATTCGAGCCTTGGCCGTGCGATATAATGGCGCCAATGTAGTGTTTGTACATTTTTAAATTGCCTTTTAGTGTGAAGCGCAAACGTTTAAGTACCGGGTATCTCACAGTCGAGCACAGTCGACTGTAGCTTTCGTACTTGTTTTAAATATAGTTTTGAAGATGTAAGGAATTCTAAAAAAAAAATACATTAACAATATTTAAGCTTTAGTTATATCTTGCCAAAAATCAAATGAAGTCATTCATGTTTAAAAGATTATTCCATTAGAATAATTTGGAAAAGTTTAATTTTTGTATATATGTTACATAAATATTGCATGTATTCTGAGCAATGGAAGTCATAGTCTTAAATTTAGGTTCCTTTGATATAATGTGGGAAATGCCGTTTCTAAAATATTTTCAGAGCCTAAAACTATGCATAAAATGTAGCAATGTTGGAGTAGTATGTAGTAAGCTTTACACTCAAATATATATAAATACATTTTAAATTTATTAATTTAAATTTATAAATATTCCATTTATTAAAAAAATACAAGAATGTCTTTAAGAAAAGTTGGAACACTTCTGTAACTCTATATACATGTGTACATATACATCAGGTTCTACTTTATTCATTTCTATTTATACTTGATTTTGAATTGGATAAATATTGTTAAGTTACACAGAAACTTTAAACCCTTTTCTACTACTACTTTTCTACTTTTCTACAAACCATATTTAGTATCTACATATTATATTCACTTTCGGTTATACTAAACTAGTCTTTGCGTAGGCTGCCTTTGCTATAAGTATTTAATATTGTAAAATTAATATTTGTGAGCTTACTTTTTGAAACCTAAAAGTATGCAATCTTCTGAAATTTAACTGCCTCAAGCTTTTTTCTTCAAGACAATGCTATTTTTTTAAATACCAAAGCATATTTATTTAGCAAGGTGGCATACGTTAATGGGGGTTTTGAAGTTATAGAGTTGGGTGAATTTATATAGCCCAGCTTTGACAATGATGCTAGAAACATGTTGAGCAACATTAAAAAAAGACAAATGTTCCTAGGAACATGTTAAGCAACACCCATTGGCACAGAGGAAGAAGAAACATACACAGAATCTTTATTGGTAATAACTTCTATGTTTATCATCCGATTTCACTCAAATTTTCAGAAAATGTCCGCGAATGCCTATTTATGCTTATTTATTTATTTTATCTCTTTATTTTAAGCCGAAAATCATGACTTTAGCTAACATAAAGTCTTTTATGATTTTCGGGGGCGGAAATGCTTACTTCCAAATTTGAAAACAAACATGATCAAATTTGGTAGCTCTAGCTCTTATAGTCTCTGAGATCTGTTTACCAACACGGACAGACGGACATGGCTAAATCGGTGATGCTGATCAAGAATATATGTATAATACCCTTGAACCCTATAGGTACCGGGTATAATTACACGAAATCCATTTTGAAAATACTCGGGGGGCTTGTGAAGTTGCACCATATGAGAAGATGTGACATATTTTATAATTCTGAAACAGTAACAATTTGAACCTTTCCCTGATCACACGATATCTTAAAAATGCTCAAGCTCTGCATGCTTCCCAATTTAATGTATAAAATGGATAGTTGCAATGAAAAGAAAAATTGCTTGAAAAATATATTGATATCGGATTTTGGCGAGTGCTTTTGGTTGTAATCTTCTGAGTATAATCGATATAAATACATGTTATACATGTGGAACAATCGAAAGCGATCCTTTAGGGTAGATTCAAAAATTCTCAATGTGTATTTTAAGGCTTGAACTAACATGTTATTATTAATAAAAACACTTTTAAAATAATTAGGTTAACTTAATACCATAAGGATGTACTGAATTGCTTCTAAATAGTATTTAAAATAATGATTTTAATAAAAGATTATAAAAAAAAATCAATAAAAGGTTAATGAACTTGAAAAGTCGTTCGTTGGTCAAAATGTAAGCCAAATTATAGCATACGTTTTTATAACCATTCAGTTATAGCAGTATATCTTGTATATATATTTCCAGCCACAACTATTTCTGTCATAATCATATTGGGAAAATTTCAGGTCGACAGCTTCTAATAGAAGCCGACAGAGAGACGAACAATCGGACGGGTCTCTATCGTCTCACTTGGAGGTGCTTATCAACAATATATTTATTGTACTTTAACTGATTTCCTCCGCTTGAGGATCAGCTTGATGCTGAGCGTTCCAATATGGTGAAAAGAATTCGTAAACCGCTAATTCAGTAGATCTGTATCCAATGGAAACCATACAAAATAAGTTCAACTTACAAGCGTTGAATAAAGCTAAAAGAAAACTATAAAAAAAAAAAAAATCGTTAACGAAAGATTAGTAGTTTGGGATAAAATGTAATATAAGCACGGAAACCAAGAAAACTCCAATGCAAATAAAAACAGAATGACGAGTTATTTTATCTCGACCATATGACTAATTTACCGCTGAATCAGCTTAGCAAGCTCGCCGTGTGATGGGACTATGTGGAATTTAACGGAGCAGACATGTTTAAAATGAAGTATGACAAGAAAGGAAGCTAACTTCTGTAAGCCGAAGTTTATAAACCCTTGCAGTTTGGAATTGGATCATTGAAAATCGATCCATTTTGATAAATTAAAAATAACGCAATTATGTATATTTTCATAACATTTACCTAGACATTTTACAAACGCAATATGGTTAAGTTGTCTAATTTTAATGAAATTAAAATCATAATTTTAAAACCGTTAAAACCGCTATAATTCGAATTTTATAGAAATACGTTAAAAAACACAGAAGCTTTTTTTCATTATTTTCCGATCGTGGCAGCTATATGATATACTTAGAAGTCAGATTTCCGACATATACGAGGTGTGTTTTTGTGTTTTTTCAAAAATTATTTATTTATTCATGAATATCTATTTTGTCCCCTTCAAAGTAATCCCCATGAGATATTATAAACTTGTGCCAACGGTTTTTCCAATCTTTGAAGCACTTTAAAAAATAATTTTTTGTATCTTGTTAAGCTCCTCCTTCGATGCCGTCTTTATCTCGTCAAGCGTAGTGTAACGTCGTCCTTTCATGGGCCTCTTCAGTTTAGGGAACAAGAAAAAGTCACAGGGGGCCAGATCTGGGGAATACTGTGGCTGCGGCATCATTAGTGTGTTGTTTTTGGCCAAAAAGTCGCTCACAATCAACGATGTGTGAGCAGGGCGTTATCGTGGTTCAAAAGCCAATTTTTGTTCTTCCACAAATCCGTTTCTGGCGGATTGCTTCGCGCAAATTGCGCATAACTTGCAGGTAATATTCCTTATTGACCGTTCTACCCTGTCACAAGAACTCATGATGCACGCCCCTGCAATCGAAGAAAACTGTCAGCAAAACTTTCACATTCGACCGAACTTGGCGCGCTTTTTTCGGTCTTGGTTCGTGCGGCAGCTTCCATTGAGATGATTGAGCTTTGGTTTCCACGTCATAACCATAAACCCACGATTCGTCACCAGTTATGACCCTCTGGAGCAAATTTGGGTCGTCGCGGACAGAGTCCAACATCTCATTTGCAATGTTCATGAGATGCTGTTTTTGGTCGCAATTGAGCAATTTTGGTAAGAATTTCGCGGCGACTCGTCTCATGCCCAAATCATTGATAAAAATCGAATGGCACGAGCCAATCGATATGTTTAGGTCCTCAGCAACTTCTCTAACGGTGATTCGACGATTGGGCAATACCGTTTTCTCCACTTCATTAATTGTTTCGTCTGTTGTTGAAGTGCTCGGGCATCCGGCACGCTCTTCGTCGTTCACATCTTCTCGGCCTTCTGAGAACATTTTGTACCACCGATAATCGTTGCTTCGGTCCAAGGTAGCTTCTCCGTATGCCACAGTCAACATTCGGAATGCATCCGCGCACTTAATTTCGTTTTTCACACAAAATTTGATCCATTTTTTTGAATAGGTAAAAATCGAAGACGATCTAAAACACGTTCAAGCAAAGCAGCTGTCAACAAATAAGTGAACATTCAAAATGGCTGGCATGAGTACCAACATAACGCCCCAAAAAAATCGAAATTCGAATATACGTAACCCGCGAAAATTCAAAATTTTTGAATACACCTCGTACGCGAACTGTAATAAAAAACTGAGAGACTAGTTTGCGTAGCAACTGACAGACGGAGGTGGCTAGATCACTTTGTCTGGTGATGCTGATCAAGAGTGTATATACTTTACGCTAAGTTCTAATAATGTATGGGTGCCGGGTATTAAGGTGAAACGACTTTTGCTGTGAGGACTGAATCAAAAACCCAGATAAAATAAACGAATTACCCATTACATAAAATTAAAATATTTTTTGTTTTTGTTGTTTAAATAATTTTTTACTTTTATTTCTAGAGATCTTATTTAATAAAATGTTTCCATCAAATTGTGTCTCAATGACTTAATCCTCACTTTTGATGAGCTATACCCCACTGTGCGTCGTTGCTGACCCTTATCGAGAAGACGAGAATACTACACACTTAACTAATAATTCAGTTATATTTTATTCGCTTGCTCGAGCACATGGAAGCTGCAAATATGTTAAAGTTTAAAATAATTTTTGTGCTTTGCTTTTCAACCTTGGCAATTTCTGACGAAGAACGTCATTTGTGCCGGCAACCTGTTGCTGTAAGCTATACGGAAGAAGTTCCCAAGCAACTGGACGAATACGGTGACTTTGAAAAATATTTCCAAAAATTGGGAATAGCAGGAGGAAATAAGACAGTGGTAAGTGTCAACAAAAATAAAGTCATTCGAGAATAATCTTAAAAGATGACAACTCTAAGACCAAAACCAGACTGGAAGATGAATTGGCTTGTTGCCCCGGCTATATAAAATACGTCGACGGACACTGTGTTCCCATCGAGACGACAACCGAGACAACAACTGAAGAAACTCAGGCTTCAACGGAACCAGCTGATAGTAATTCTCAAATGGATTCATCTAGTTCTGAGTCTTCACAAAGCTCAAAACAAGAAATTCTGGGTGGCTATTTATCATATCTATTGTACGCACTATTGATAGTTGGCGTTCTGATCATATTTGTCGCTTTCGTACGGCATTTCAATCGGACGTCAGAAATATCCGATACAGCTCGCAGTGACCGGGTCAAATATAATGCAGAAATGCAAAAGGCCTTAATATAGACAATCTTTAATTGAAAAGCAAAAGTATATACTTATATATATATATAGTCATCAAACCATTAACAAAATAAAGAAGAATAACGTTTTTGTAAAGGACCTCCCCTATCAGCTGAAATGTATGAATTTCACAATTGAGCGACATACTTAGTAATAATAAAATTACTTCATGTTTTTCACATGATAAACGTTGGGCTGATAAACAACAAAGCCTTTTGTTTATTTTAAAAGAGAGAGAACCTAATTGTATCTTTGTAATTAATGAATGAAAATAAGTCGGAGAGTTTAAGTTTGCTGTTATAAAAAAATAAGAAAGTTCAATAAGACTACCATCAGATTTATAATAAACAAACCACAGACAACAATATATTTGTAAAATGAAACAAAATGTATCTTAAGTGTATCCCAAATGTATCTCCGATCACAACCATAGTCAATATACCAAATAAACATGGTTTCTTTAGCATAAACCTTAACAATACAGTACTAATCTGGTACATACATTTTATATTATTTTTTCTCTAAAATTAAAGACGTTTTTGGTATATACTTAATGAAAACATGATAAGAAACGTCGTTTACTTCGGCAACCGATTATTCTTTGTGTATACAATGTGCATAGTATATGCAGTTTCATCACAATAGATAAGAATATTTATTTTGTCGAATTGTTCCAACAGTAGCTATGGACCACCTAAAAGCATGCCTAATCACTATATTTCGTTTTAGAATGAAAATATTGAAGCAAGTCAGAGTTATTTTACCCTTGAAGTTATTACACAAATTGTTTCTTTTTAGATTTGACCAGATAATGTTTTAGTTTAATTGTAAGAACTGTACTTAAAGTAAGTTTCAAGAGTTCCGTGGATTTTAGGTTCACGTGTCTTAAGTGTGCCACGGAGTACTATAGTTGTGATCTATGGAACAACTTTACTCCCACTGTACACTTTTTCACATAATGTCTGAAACACTTAGGTAAAAACGCAGGTAATTTGCGAAAAGCGAAATGAAAAGTGAGTCGGTGAAAAATGATGCAACAATTAATATACTTATAATACCGATCGAGAGCGGCAGCATTTGTTGGTGCAATCAACCCCAATGACAGGCAGTCCAGAAAGAGCTGATAGGCGTTTCAAGTTCGCTGCTTGAGTCTTTCGTTTTGGGAGAACCTGTTGCCTGGACTGACCAACAACATCAGCAACATTGATCTTGTCCTAACCCGAGAAACGCAGCCAGCGCTCGTGCGAGCTCGCCTCGGCTACGAGTGTGTGCCAATGGAGAATGGCGCGACCCAAAAAGCGGCAAAGTGAATGCAACTCCAGCAACTAATGCAGACACAACCAATTCAGACGCAATCAATTAGCGATATGCTGATGACGTCGACCTGCCTGATATCGTTGTTGCTGTTATTGTTAATGTCGCAGCGGCATTGTGTGCGGCAGGCACATGTGGCGCGATTGCATCATGGCGCCATGCAAACCGCCTGGCGGTAATTGACTTGCAATTTCTTTTGCGCGCAACTTTTCGGTTGCAAAGAAATTTTCCAAACTCGAATGTGTTGCAACATTTCGACAATCCAACAAAGCCAAATGAGCAACAGCCAGAAAAATGGAGAGTCAAAAAGTAGATGGAAACCTGTATGGGTAATTTTTTGACATTTATCGTGGAGTCGATTTTTGATATATGGCAATTTGCAAATGAGTTAACAGCGATGAAACACGTCAAATTGAGGTAGAAATAAATACAACTTTATTATATTTTTAATTTATTATTCGGTATGCACTCTATCTTCTTTATTCTTTAATAGTTCTGTAATATTTGTTTACATTTATTTGTTTCTTAAAAAACGCAATGATTTAAATCAGCGACTCTGCTAAGTAATATCTCAGCTTGTGCCCAAAACATTTTATTATTATTATTATTATTATGGTAGTTTACTTGACTGATTTTTGTGACCTATATTTGTTACATGATTCGGCTGATTTAATTCACATAAGTAGAGACTAGACTATTTTGCCAGTGCACACAAAGAAGACAACCAGCAGGCTATTACTCCCTATTATGCTTGTAATTTTAAAAACGTTCAGCTTTTATTTTCCCGTGTGCATTAATTTTCCTGTTCGGAAGTGGTTTTCTCAAGAGTTGCGGCTGTTAATGCGCTTTTGCATACCTGGCAAAAATATAGAAAAGCCTTAAGTACATCTTGATTGATGCGGTAATTATCGTTGCTAATTTTGTTTAAATATTTTTTCCTAATTTGCCAAAGCTTCTTCTGTACATATTTTTTCTATGCTCTTTAGTGTTTTATGCGCTACAGCCCATTGCTCCATACTCGTATTTTATTTTATTGTTGTATTTTTGTTAATTTACAGTCATTTAAGTGCTGCCTAATTACGCTCCGCTCTATATTTTTAGACCCGCCGAGGTGTGTAGGAGAAGTTTTAATAGGAAGTATGAATTCAAGTTTTGAAAATATGAATAATATATATTAAGATCTGATATATATAAAAACAGATTAAATGAAAAATGCTTAATAAAGAATACAAACTTCCTTAATGCAATAATTTGTAATTCGCTCAAACAAAGAGCAGACGAAAGCCGCCTGCGATTTTCTCTTAGCAAGGCAAGTATTTCTAAAGAAAAACAATTATACCATGATTACAACTTATTTGTATACAAACAAAAAATGTAAGATCTCACTTGGGATAATGATTCGGTTTTTAGTCTGGTTTTTTAGTCCTCAAAGCTAGTTGGGACATCATTTTCATTAACATCATTTCCATATATATACCTTTCTCTTCTTGGCTTTTCTTCGTTCGTTTATTATTAAGTTATTAGTTATCCACTCTCGTTCACTTAAACGAACATCTCGAACACCTCTCGGACTCACATTCACATACATTCGCACTATCTAACGTCGGCTTTGCCTCAGTGCGGATCAGAAGGCAGGAAAGCAAAGAGCTGCTAAAAACAGATTTACCAAATGTAAAACGAAAATGCCGACAAAAAACGAGCTAGCATTTGGTTGTCTACCTACCACCCTGGGCAGCGCTATAGCGCTATAGCATAATGTTTATTCAATTTACGCAATTTACACCAAAAACGAGAGCTTGGCATTTGATTGCCAACTTCGCTTTGGACTTTGGGTGGTGTTGTTGTAATTATGGCCGCAAAAACAGAGGGGAATTGTAGCTAAAACTGAAATAAAATTAAAGTCTATATTTAAAACATTTTCTGCCGAAGAAGTGACGACAGCCTGCGGATTTTCCTCACGATGTTTCGCAATCCGTTCGCTGGCCATGCAAAATTTGTTGACTAAGTCAATGGGTCAACAGCAGTCCGCCACAAAGCTGGCTAGCTGGCCCAAGGCGGAATTATTATGCTAATAAATGGTTTTTCTTCGACTGGTCTTTCAGGCTTTCTCGGCCGGTAAATGTGCATAAATTCGCAGGTGGGTCGCAGGCTCAGCGTCGCCTCCACTTCCTTATTAATCAGTTTAGCTTTATGCTGCCACCATCCGCCAAAGAAAAAAGGGGACCCCAAGCCGCAAGCCTGATTAAGTGAACGTTATGGTTAACTGTACATGAGTAAGAGATTTGGATATTTGTGTTTTTCTTTGCCTTAATTGAGCGCAGCCAAAGCGTTCAACGGCGCGTGACAATGTGACCGAATCGCGAGTCGGCTTCTCGGGCAATAAAGGCCTCACCGACTTCCCCTCAAAAATAAAAGAAGGCATAAGCACCACGCCACAAAAAAGATCCAAGAGTTCAAATGCTTTTGCCATTGACCCCATTTCCGTGCTCGTTATATCTGAGTGTTATTTTGGCCGATCGGTTCAGAGATGCGTTAAGCCAAGATCGTAAACCCTGATTGAGCTCTAATTGCAACGATCATTGTGTGGAAATAGAGAGCTGATCACCACCAACTGATTGTGAGGGAAGTGATTGCAGTCTGGCAAGATCATCGTATTGGACTTTAACCCAAATAAATAACA
The DNA here is from genome assembly GCA_018153105.1 of Drosophila rufa. NCBI lineage: Eukaryota > Metazoa > Arthropoda > Insecta > Diptera > Drosophilidae > Drosophila > Drosophila rufa. Next base: position 1,733,721 of record JAECXS010000149.1, on the reverse strand, counting down.
GATCATGCCGATATTAAAAGCAGTCTTTGCGTCTAATTAACATTTTGGCTATCGAAGCAGTGCTTTGGCATTGACTTTTCGGGGGGGTTTCCCTGCTAATCGAACTGAAGATCATGGAAATTTACTTTCTGATTTTACATAGATGCGATGTATGCAATCGTATTGGATATCTATAACCTTGCAGGGGTTATTATAATTATAGTCAGAATGGCAGGATTTATTTTCGACGTTATAAAGTAGGAACATTCTTAATCAGCATCAACAGCCAAGCTAATCTAGCCATGTTCTCCCGTTCGTCCGTCCCTCTATCTATTTATATGCTAGTCAGTCTCTCAGTTTTTTAACCCATCTGGATGAAACTTTTCAAATAGTTTTATCTACCTTGCAGCAGTATATAAGTACAGCATAAGTCGGAACAAGCCGGACCGGACATATAACTGCCATAAGAACGATCGTAAAATAACAACCATTTTTGGTGACAAACCCATGGCAAGTTTTTTAAAGTTATATAATGGTTTCTGACCGACATTATCACAAGCAAATTGCGACCGCAATCGAGCCAACTTTTCATTTAGCTGGGTACCGGGCCCAAGCACGACCTTGACCAGCAATGCAATGAACCCTGCGGTTGGATGTCCCCATCCGAAATGGCTGTAAACAAGACGCGAAACGGTGAACGACACGAAGCCCCAAAACAGTTATACGTCTTGGCAGGTGGCGACCACAACCGAGACAACAGCCATCCAACCAGCTACGGGTGACAAGGGGCTGAATGGGACTTTTGTAAGCGGCGCATAAAGTGTCATAACTGTCAGTTTCGCCTACATGGCTAACAGCTCTATATATTGTTGGAAGTCGTCCAAGATTTAAGACATCACAATTGGCGCCCAGCGTCGGCAAATGGGAACGGAGCGGCAAGGAGTGGAAAGACAATTAATTGTTAAACAAATCAGGCAGCGATTGGAAATCGAAGTCAGTGGCTTCTTTGGATGATCAATCGGCGGCTGGTTCAACTTTGACACTTTTGTTGACAAATAATGCCGCCCCGCAGCCCCGAAAGATGAATGGATTTATGTAAAGCTTAGTTTATCGCCAAATGCGGCAAGGTCAGGGCGCAGACAATGCGGACAAACGAGCTGCAGCCTGAATATCGCCACAGAGGGGCTAAGCCTCAATCGAAAAATAATTTTCAAAGGCGTCGCTCACAGAGCCGACCACAAGCATACATGCACATAAGGCGCATATGGTAATTAAGTCGAGGAAGTAAATTGCACTTCAGCTCATGATTATGACGGGGCAAAGACAATGTACTGGAAAGCATCTCTCTGGCGGTAGGCGTGCTCTCCAGCAGCAAGCCATCATATGACATAATCCCCATCAGCTGGAGATGGAGCTGGAGCCGGAGCCGAGCGGGAGCGTCTGGCGCCCCCTCTTTCTTCTGTAGAAGGCCAGAAGGCCCCGCTTTCTGTCGGTTGTGGAAATGTGAATCGAACAATGTGGTCAAGACATGCAACAAACGCGAATCGAAACGAAATCGAAAGTTGCATGCATGCAACGAAAGCGAGAAAATATTTGCTATCGTAACGAGTCTCGGACTATAAGGTGCCGAACATGGTTGTAAAGGTCCTCCAATTAACCAGACGCCTAATGAAGACCATCGCTTGGAAATATTATACCAACTGTCCAGGATACTCAACATATAATTGTACAACCAAAAATAACACCTTACTTTCTCTTTCGTTTGATAAATAATTATAATTAAATATCGCCTTAATTTGTATTAATTTATTCAGCATTGTAGCTTCCTTAAAAATATCTCAGCACTCGAGAATAGTTTTTTAGTTGACTTTTATTATTTATTTAATTGAATTAAATTTGAAATTATATATAAGTACTACTAATATGTTGTGCACCTTAAACTTGTATTCGGACTATAAGTGTGATTTATTTATATAGATATGTACGAGTATAGCATATTCGATATGTGTGCCAAGCCACAGCTGACTGAAGACCCATTGACATAATAACGAGGAAGGTAATCGGAGTAAGCCCAGACCCCGCCTCAGCCTGATACCACTTGGACCGGTGGTTGGTGGTGCTGCTGGCGGTGGAGCCAGTGGTATTAATTACCCAGCAATCGGAATGGAATCGAGCGAGTGGAGTGCAGTGGCCCAACTGTTATTGCCTTTGTCTTAGGTTATGGTTGGTGACCGTCTGCGTATGTGGAGCAGTGACACAACCGAATGACCGACTGACACACTCTCCTGGCGGAGTCGGACCTGTCAGTTGGGAAAACTGGACTGGGAGCATTGGGGCTGGTTCAGATGAGTGACATAATGCGAAGGGGAATGGAAAAGGATGCAAGTAACAGTCACTTGTCAGTTATGTTTGAGCAAAAGTAATGCCACCCGAAAGGGGTTTATTATAAGAGTGGGGGATCAACAGTAAAATGGTTAGAGGTGTATTTTATTGGTAAAACATGACCATATAATATAAGGGAACCTAATAATATCTTATATTTTAAAATCTAAAAAAGGTCATTAGCAGTATTATTATTCACTTCCTTGTTCGTTAGCCAACAAGTACATTTATACTTATACTTTATTTACCATATTAGACAATTCTAATAATAAGCTAATACTTATTATGCATATTAAACGAAAAAATTAATTTTAGATAAAGTTATCCTTGTAATTGATTGATTTCCTCTGAATCCGCCACTAGTTGTAATCAATCAATCAAGACAATTGCAGCGCAGGACAATCTCTCAATCACCGAAAGATAAACAATAGAAGCAGCCTAGAAGCAAGTGCATAATCACCTGCGATTACCATAAAAATAGCATTGAAATGAAAACCGGCAACAAAGCAACAGCTCATCACTTCAAGTGGCTTGAAGGCAGCTCGTCCATTTGGGTATTATTCAATTACCAGCCCGAGACTGTGGTGCCTGCTGCTGATGTTGCTGTTGTGGTTTCTCAAGCCTTTTACGTTGACTGGCTTGCAGCGGCAACAAGAAGCGAAAAAGCAGCAGCTGACGGTAGTCGAATTAAACAGCAAAATGGCACGCATCCATAGACCCTCGTCTGCTGTGCCACCGGGCCCCGACCATTCGCCGAGTCTCCTCTTGATATTGCAATCTTATTTTTGCCTTTATACCCGTCCAAGGAGAGTTTTACTACTTTTAAGAGTCATTTGCAGCCCGTTTAAATAGCTCATTTGGAAATGATTAGGAACTTTAGCACTTATAAATCCAAGTGATCAAAATGGTATAATGGAACAATTACAAATGCATTGAAACTAGGAATATTAGGGGGCCTTTTTACATCTTAAAATCTAACAAATTTTACCAGAGTTTCGATTGTTTAAAAATTATAGTATTGCATTAGCATTTTGAATAGGCAGTTGTTGAGAGTCAAATTAAAAATATTTCATCACTTTTAAAGCATTGTTTTTAAAAGAATTGTAAATAGTTGTTTACTGTTGTTTTCTGAAGACGTAAAATTGTACTGAAATACAGTCTCTAATACTAGGTTAATAGCTCAGTATTACTGTTTAATAAATACTTGCATTTAATAATTGCTGAATTTAAAATACCTGAATATACTGATATTTTCAGTTGTGGCATCTCATCTGTCAATATGAATGCATGAATTCGTAGGAGTGCATAAACTCAGAATAAGTTATGGCCTTTTAAAAGGTGATATTATACCTCTTTGTATATATATATATATATATATATTTTTTTAAATTTTTATTTATTAAAATATGTAAAAAATAAAACAAAGACGAAAGTCCTCAAGCCTGCATTTGAAGCAGTGGTGCCCACAATCATTATTAGCAAATCAGGAAATTTCTCTGCCTGGCCTCTACCGGCACATTCACAGTATGTGGACTAATTTTTGTCCGTTTGAAAACTTATATATATATATTTTTAATTAGTCATAGCAATTCTCTATGAAATATTACAAAAAAATGTTTGCTGTTTCTGTTTTCATATTTAGCCAATTCATTTTATTTTTTACTCAAGCAAATGCAATTCTAACACGTCAATGTATTGCCTGGGCACCACTGATTTAAGGTATTTACAATTTCTGAATTTCATATCGATTGAATTCAAATGATGCTGAAAAGTTTCAGTTTAGATAAAGCAGAAGTTAATCTATGGACCTACATGTAAGTCATTAAAGCTGAAGGGTATACAATGATTGGCTCTTTGGGGCGCGACTACAGTTCTTGCTTTTCTTTTTATTTTCTGCGCCGACGGTGGCGCTGCATTTGGCGCTTGGCTGCGTCGACTTCGCGCCTCCGAAAGCCAGCGGAGCCAGTGGACCACAGAAGGCGGAGAGGGCAGGCGGGAAGCACACGAAAAGCACACTGCGACTCAGGCCGCTCACCATTCGCTGCGCCGCATGTGTTTTGGGCTATTGCGATTGTTATTGCTGCCGCCGATCCGATCCAATCCGACCTGCTCTTCGGCTTGGCTTGGCTTGGCTTGGCTCGATGGTCGCGCAGTCGCTTCGTGCATCCATTCATTCGGCCGGGAACTATAAAAGTGCGCGCAGGCGCTGCAGTTGGCATCATTAAACCGTTAACCGTCGAACAGTCTACAGCCCAGTGTGTACGGAACGTGTGGACCAGTGATCAATAGCAATCCGTCGACCAAACGGGATCAGTTCTGACTCAGCTGACTCTTGTGGGCAAATCGCGTGCCACACGACTAGGGAAAACGGATTTCCATTCCCGTCCATCCAAGGATAAACGCAACATGAAGTTGATGGTACGTACCCGAGGACAGGACGAGACAGTGAAGTGAACAAGCCAAGTCAAGAATTTATTTTGTACTCAATAGATCCGAAAGCGATCTTAGCCGCTGTGATCTAAAGATAAGATATCTAACCAAAGTGTGGTAGAACTAAATTAAAATCAATCACAGTTTGATTTAAAAATAAATACAATTTTTATAATTGATTAAGAAAGTTCATCGAGTATCAGCAAAAGTGATAATGTTGAATGGTTAATCATTACTTATTCGTTGTAAACCTCAAAATGTTCCATATAATTCCTATATGAAATCCGCAACTTCCTAAAAGCAATTTACTTAAAAGGATCTTAAAATGCATCATCTAATTGTCCCTGCCTTTATTTACAGCGCACAGCGACATCGCTGGCCCTGGTTTTACTCCTGGCCAGCAGCTACGTCCAGGCGGAGGCCGAGAAGGCTGCCGTCGAGGAGAAGAAGGCGGAGCCCGAGGCCAAGCCCGCGGAGTCTGCGGCCAGTGAGGACACCACCAAGTCGAAGCGCGGGCTACACCACTACGAGGACTACCACCACCATCACGTGCCCCACTTCCCAGTGCACGAGGAGAAGACACTGACCGTAATCAAGAAGGTGCCCGTGCCTGTGCCCATCGAGAAGATCGTGCACGTGCCGGTGGAGAAGCACATCCATGTGCCCGTTAAGGTCAAAGTGCCCAAGCCCTATCCGGTCGTCAAGCATATTCCCTACGAGGTCAAGGAGATAGTGAAGGTTCCCTACGAGGTGCCAGCTCCGTATCCCGTCGAAAAGAAGGTTCACTACCCCGTCCATGTGCACTACGACCGCCCCGTGCCCGTGAAGGTGGGTTTGGAGTCAAGAAACCAAGCCGAATAGGTTCATAATGTGTTAACTCTTCTGTTATAGGTCCATGTGCCCGCTCCTTATCCAGTTGAGAAGAAGGTTCATGTGCCCGTGAAGGTCCATGTGCCCGCTCCTTACCCCGTGGAGAAGATTGTCCACTACAACGTGGAGAAGCACGTGCATGTCGACAAGCCCTACCCCGTGGAGAAGGTGGTCCACTACCCCGTTAAGGTGCCCGTCGAGAAGCCAGTGCCCCACTACATTGACAAGCCAGTGCCGCACTACGTTGACAAGCCAGTGGCCGTGCCCGTGATCAAGAAGGTGCCAGTGCCCGTCCATGTGCCGTATGATCGCCCCGTGCCCGTGCACGTCGAGAAGCCAGTGCCGTATGAGGTCAAGGTCCATGTGCCCGCCCCCTATCCTGTCATCAAGGAAGTGCCTGTGAAGGTGGAGAAACACGTGCCGTACCCTGTCAAGATCCCCGTGGAGAAGCCCGTCCATGTTCACATCGAGAAGCACGTCCCGGAGTACCACGAGAAGCACATCAGCTACAAAGAGCCGGAGTTCCACCACAAGCACATCGAGGAGGACCACCACCACGCGCCCATCCATCACCATCACTCGCATCCCATCGTGGAGCATGAGCACGAGGTGGAGCATGATTTTGCCTCTCATGATTATCATTCATATCACGGCTACTAAACTGGTGAATGAACTCTTCTCTCTTTCTCTCTTTTCCGCCTCTTTCGCTTTTCTTTGCAGCACTGAGAATGAACGGGATGGCAAGCTAAACTCTTCCATTTCCACTATATTTCCCATAAAGCAACCGAAACACTGAGACACCATAACCATAACCCCAAGCCACATTCATAACCATAACCATAGACCATTGACCATAGACCACAGACCATTTCCCCAATCTGAGTACTCCATTTCATACCGTCCCCGGAAAACTTTGCTATGCAGAACGTGATAAACGACAGAGATTCAGAGAACCAGACGAGAAATAGACGAACTTAGCTTTTAGACCGAACTCTCTTCTAGCCGTAAGCCATAAGACACACAAAAGGAAACCCTGAATCGTTGACAAGACCCGTGAGCAATGTGAACGATTGAATTGTAAAGGAACTTTAGATTTAGACTTCTAAAGCGACACATTTGGGCCACACAACGAGAACGAGAACTGTAACTAGAACAAGATCAAGATCTAGAAACGAACACCAACCCACTCCCTCCCCTCCAAGACACTCGATCGGACACACACACAGTTGCCAGATCCCAGGATCCCAGGCTTGTTGTGCTGCGACGACGATGTGGATTGTTGGACGACGGATACGGATTCGGATTCGACACCGCCTGGGTGCAACATCGACGTGGTTGCCGCTGCTGTTTTGTCCTCCAGCCGCGGCCCCTCCCTCTTCTGCTCTGGTCCGCCCGACTCGTGCACCCGGTCCGGTTCCCAAGTGAGACCGCTCGGTCCCAGGATCGATCGGTCCAGTTGTGTGCAGCGTCCCAGCGTTGTGAGCGTGTGATAAGACTTCTGATAGCGTTTAAGCTCGTGCGATATTCGATATTCGATAGGAGACGCCTATTTAAGTCAGTTTGTAAACGAACGTATTGTATTAGTTTTTGTAATGTTCTCCGCTACCTAGTTTGTAATATGTCTATGTAATTTTGCTTGTCCCTAGAAGCAAACGAAACGATTTATAAAAAGTACTTAATTTACCAAATATTTTTTGACCCTGTATAAAAGCTAACAAAAAAATCTCATACAAAATGAAGCTGATGAATGATACACAATCAAATAAATGAAAACCAAGTGATCAAAACAAAAATTCAGCCGACTTTTATTATTTCACTACTGCTTCTAAACATCTTTAATACAATCTATATAAAAACAAACAATTATTAAAGATTGGGATATATATACATATTTAAAAAAAAAATAGTATACACTTTGCTAATGAACTGGAAGGATACAATTAAAATACTGGAGTTGCATCTTCAAAGTTATCATTGCCTTCCTTAGATATAACTGACTTGGATGCGCACTGTAATAAAAAAAAAGCTAACAATAGTAACAGCCCGATATAGTAAAAAATGTCTAAATAAAAAAAATTAATTGATTTGGATAATCCTCATATGAGCCAAAAGGTTCCAATGTTATTAATTAGAATCTTGCTTGCATCTATTATTTCTACGATATTTCTTTTACTAACAACGAAAAAAAGTATCAATTTGGTACAAACAAAATTATACATTTTCTAAATAAATGTATTTGACCGGATATTCAAGTTATTTTTACAAATTTGAAGACTATGCAAACATTCCAAACTCCGATATTTGAGGTTTATTGCCATTGTCCATTGTACATATCCGCAGAATGTGATTGTTATATGGTCGCAAGAGAGAATCAAAGCTGTAGCGTATAAAGAACATGTTAAAAATATATAAATTCTCTTGACTATCGAGTATCTAATGGTCGAGGCCCTCTGCTGCAATTTTTAAACCTTTCAAGCCAATTTTGGCAGTCCTTTCATGGAAAAATCTACTTTCGATTCGCGGCTTAAACAAATATGGACATGGCAGACGTGGAGGGCGAAGAGACAAATCAAGTCGTTTCTCTATTGCCCATAAATGTCTTATCTAATTTTCAAATGAGGTAAACATCGCCTTGCATTCATAATTGCATATTCAAAGTGTCTCGCCCACAGAGAGACAGCCTGAGAGGGGACGGGGACAGTTCAACATGTTTATTACATTTTCCACACCATCACTTTGCTTTCCTCGAGCCCCAGCTTCATCCCCGCTCTAGCTCCAGCTCCAGCCTAGCTCCAGCTCCAGCTATGTGCACTCGTGGCCATTTCCTAGCGTTTATTTTGCGGTGTGGGCACTACTTTTTATTAGCACCCGCGAGGGGTCTGGCTTTTTGGTCTCGGCCCCGGCTTGGGTTTTTGCACTCCTTTTGCGGCTGCCTGCCTGTTGCAGCGACCACAAAGATTGGGTTTCAATTTGCATTTTCGGCTCCATTGAAGCCGCTGCAATTTCAGACTAGGCTAAGTAAAGTGGGCCACGGATTTATCACGTTTTTCCTCAGTCGGTTTGTAGGACATGTGCCGCTAACCGATATTTGAGTCGGAGACCCGTCGAGTCGCGAGCTGAGGCCCAGCTCGCTTTTATTACCATATTGGGGCTAACTCTCTCGGTGGCCAGTTGTTTCTGGTAGCTTTGTTTATGTAACTGCAGCTGTAACTGTAACTGTGGCGTTTGCAGTTTATTGATTATGCAATAAATAATCGCCAGCACAATGCCCGAGCTGGCGTTGTTATCCTCCACCATCGCCGCCCCCTTCTTCCTCGCAGAGTGTGGGGCTAATGCCAAAAGAATGGCTGCAATAAAAATCTGGCTAATGGTTCTAATGGAGAACTGAGCTTACACTTCGTTATTTCAACAACATTGAAGCACAGTCTACTTCTTGCAAGGATCTATTTTTTATTAGCTGGTATTTTCATTAACCGTGCGCTTTGGACTCAATAATCTCACCCGAAAAAGTGCTGACTAAATAGCTTAATGTTCTTTAAACAAATGGAAATATAATAACTCTTTACTTAATAGGAAAGAAATATATAATTTATTTATATTAGGCTGAAACTTACTGTTAACGTTCTGTAATTCTTGCGCGTTCAAAATGTACAGGAGAAAACCAATTTGCTTTACTTTAAGTTTATCTGGTGATTATTTTTTCCGGACAGCTAGCAGGCACTTTGTCAGTAAGGGGAAAAACCGGCCCCAAGATAAGTAAAGTAATCGAAAATTGCAACTATAATAAATTGCTTTACTTCTTGCAATTCTACATTCCCACAACTAAAATATAATTTTCAAATAAATTATGCTAAATCGCATACATTGGCTAAGGTTAATTTAAAACCCTACCCTAAAATGGATAAGCAAAAGTTGATTTGACTTTAGTTTACACTTAAAGATCACACCTCTAAGTGTGGTTGATGAAAGAAAACTCGAGGCTGGAAGTATATACATATAGCTTACTGGGTCAGTCGCTCAAATTAAGCCAGTCTAGACTGCGCAGTTAAATTCGTGTGCTGCCTGGATTTTCGCAACAGTTTTTCGTCCGGGCTTATTTAAATGATGGCCAACTAAAGCCGCTTCGCCCGGTGGCAGCAGCCAAGTGGAAAGTGAATGCGGGAAACGCTGCCGACATGTGAGTTTTCAGTTTCAGTTTCGTTTCATTTTCTTTTGCACAGAGTCAGAGCTTGTTGTATGTGTCTGAGTGTGTGTTTGGCCATTATGTGATGTTAGTGGGGCAGCTTTATGGCCGGTTCGACGATCCCCGCGATCGCGACGCGTAATCGCCGGCAATTTGACGGAAAATATTTGAAATCGTGTGTAAATTGTAATCAGGAATTGCAAAATTAATAACATGCCGCTGCTTTGCGTTTTAATTGCCATGGTTATGCAGCAAATTGTATAATCAATTGATAAAAATAGCTTAATAAAGAACTTTTCAAAAACTCACTTGATATAGGGAATATTAGCGGGAATATGGTACTTGGCCCCCAAGTCAAAGTCCTTTTCAGAGCGTAAAACTGGTGGTTTTATACCCGAGTATTTTTCCCTGTAAGTGGTACACTTTGATGAAAATATGTTTACATAATTAGTATTTCGTTGGGCTTTACACTAACCGCAAGTTCCAGTAGTGGCAATTCATGGTTCGCTTATTCGCGTTGCCACTGAAGACATTATAACGCCAATTGTCCAAGGACAACGCAAACGGTAGAAAGGCCACCTGTAAGGATCAAGTAAATTATTTTAAAAAACAGTAATATTAGAACGATTTAAAAATTAGTTAGTTATACTATGTTCTATTACATAAAATGAATATAACAATAATATATATTTATTTTAATTCTAACGAATTTATCTAAATATAAAAAACTACAAATATCTCGGTATACAAATAATATGCACTGCGGAAAGTATTAAATTACTGGTTCGGTGGCATTAAGACCGATCAAACTTTCTAATTTTTGAAGATTATTTTCGTTTATCCCAATACCTTTTTTATATTTTTTCTGGCTTAACCATTTGGAGTGAATAACTTAACAAGCTTAACAAGTTAAAGTAGTAGCGGTCATTAAACATTTTTTTTTTTTAATTTTCAGAAAAAACCTTTTATAAGAATTAACTCGAGGACCTAAATATCACAAGCCCTGAACTCTACTGGCTGCATTAAGATAACTTGGAAATTCGGACATGCTAATTTTTCAGCAATCCAGTAAGAAGATCAAAACATCGCTTCTAGGCATCCTACGGTATCAATACTTAACAAAAAACTCATACATTTATGTATATAGATATGAGTTAGTCATAATTTAGTTAGTCATCATTTTTATTTAAATGAGGAAACCACAACTTCCACTATCATTCACTTGTTTTATTTTAATGTATCAACTTTTGTGAGTTTAATGGAAAGACATGCGCGTTCTTTAGCTAAGCGGTGAGCCAAGGCACTAACTCCTCAACTATTACGCCTTGATTTTTTTTTAAATAATGTTAAAATACAAAAATCATTTAAAATAGTTACATTTCTTGATCATTCATTTTAACAACTATTTTTGTTTTAATTAAATTCCTTTATCTTCTTTAGGTCTCCTAAACAAAAATTTGTTCCTCAATACCGATTCACAAAACAAGAATCTATTCAGTTTTTATAACACCTTTAAAGTAAACAAGTAAGATAGCTACAGTCGAGAGTGTGAGATACCCGGTACCTAAACGTTTGTGCTTTACACTAAAAGACAATTTAAAATTGTACATACATTATCATATTCTACTACGATTTATTTTAAGAAGTATCGATTCTTAAAATAAATCGCCTCTCGAATTAGCTCCCGACCTAAAGAATTTAATGTCATACTTAAATATGAATGATACATTTTATAAGGACGCCAAAAAATGAATTATGTTATTTTTTGCCATTTTTTGCTATATTATTTTGTCATTTTTTCTGCAGTTGGCGCCATTATATCGCGCGGCCAAGGCTCGATTGCGCCACCTGTCGGCTACAGCTTGCAACAGCAGTGCCTTAGGGCGGTGTTTTAAAATTCTAACGTTATTGATAATATCTCGCATGTTTATAATCCGATTTTACTGAAATTTTCAGAAAACGTCCGTTATTTAACATTCAATTATTTTATCTATTAACTTTAGCCCGAAAATAACGAGTATAGCTTAGTTTACGTTTTTTATGATTTTTGAGGGCGGAAGTGGGCGTGGCCAAATTTTAAAACAAACTTGATCTGCGTGCAACAGATTCCAATGTTGACACCAAATTTGGTAACTCTAGCTCTTATAGTCTCTGAGATCTGTTGTTTCACACGGACGGACAGACGGACAGACGGACATGGCTAAATCGACTCGGCTGGTGGTGCTGATCAAGAATATACATACTTTATGGGGTCGGAGATGCCTCCTTCTGCCTGTTACATACATTCTCGGTGGGCACTAACACATAATACCCTTGTACCCTATGGGTACCGGGTATAAAAATTTCTTTTGTATTAGAGTTATTAATGAACGTTCATTATTTTACATCTATTTTAGTAACAAAGCCACCAAAATGTTAATTTAATCGTTAAATTTATAATTAATTTATTTCCTTATCGATTGCCATGGTAAACAGATAGTTTATGTCGTAGCTGGACTCGTCAAGGGACCTCTGAAGCAGCCCTAGGGTTTGCAGGTGTCTTGGAGTGGACACCGACAGGCCAATGGCATCCCCCACAGCCTGGTGGAAGGCGGGATTAGCGCCGTTCCTGAAGATCTTGGGCAGGTGACGGTACTGCAAAAAGTACTGTATGTGGGCCATCTCGTGGTGCACACTGATCAAGCTCCGCTGGTTGATATCAGCGCAGATCTTCACCCGGAAGTCGTGGCGATTGCAGAAATCCCAGGCCGAGGGCTCGCAGAGAACTCTCCTGTCCAGGGGTTGCTCGAATATGGAGCTGCGATAGAACTCGGGACCCACGGCGGACATGTTAATGGAAGTGAAGAACTCCTCGGCGAGCTGGAACATCAGAAGCGGGGTGTAGCCCTGCTCCACCATGCGCGGCGTGACATCGATAAGCTTGCGACCCGGGTAGGGTATCAGGATGTCTAGAACATTCGACCAGGACTGTCCGAACATGTTGCCCAGGATGTGCGAGGGAATCGGCGCTATGCGGTTGATGCGGTCCGGCCCATAGTAGTCCCTCAACTTGCGTCGGACGTACGAGTGCAGGGCCTCATAAAGCGGCCGTATCTGCTCCCAAACGATGTCCATGTCCTGTCGGAAGTTACCGGACTCGTAGGCCAGGTACCAGTACTCTCCCCCATTTGTGATGTCTGCAAAGAAAGGCACAGTAGATTGAACCCCATCTCTGGACATACACTCGGCTCCTCACTGTTTACACTGGCCACGTCCTGCATGACGTCGATCAGCTGCTCGTAGTTGTCGCGCATTCCGCGCCCCGCCTTCCTGTGGTACTCCACCCACGTGTGCTGCAGCTCATCCCAGTCCCTGCTCTTGGCCATGATGTCCTTCAGGTGGGGTATGTAGTGGAGATCGCACTGAAAGGGCTGCTGATAGGCGCAGATGCCGGCGCTGTTGTACAGGAACAGCATCTCGTTCAGCAGGCGGTTATACTGTGGCAAATGGTAATTTTAAAAACGTTTAACTATACAAAGGGTCGGACACCTCACCCTGTCCAGAACATCCAGAGGCAAGGCATTGGGCCCCACCTCGGACTGCAGCATCAGTTGTCGGTAGAGGCGGCGGTCGAAGATAAGATCCTTGTTAATCCGCTTGGATTGTTCAGCAGTGATGCGCTGAAACTCCACATAGCGCTGTTGGGCATTAAGCTGGTGGTTTAAGAAAATATTTTTCAGTGGCTATTTAATTTTCAGAAGTGAATTTCAACATTATACATATTCGTATGAATTATAGTATGTCCTTCTAAGGGCAAACTTTAGGAAAACTTCAAAGCAGTAAATAATATAACTAAAAGCTGTTATATTTATTTTAATAAGATTGAAAGGTCTTCTTAAGTGTTTTATGAACTTTGAATTATAACTAGTTATATTATAATACCAGCTCTAGGGTAAGTCTGGTTTGGGGGTTATTAAGCCTTGAAAAGTGCCAAAGCAAGCAGTGCTCGACTCTTTAACCGCGATATTCTCAACATTGGTACGTGATGGAAGCTTTTCAGATTCTGATTCCGGTAAAAACATTTTAAAATCAATAGCATTTATTCGCCGGTCAGGAAAAATTTCGATTTTTGTCGACCTGTGTCATTAAGGAACGTTAATTTATATTCTACTACGTATTTAATAAATCTAATTATAGCTATATGTACGTGTAAAATTAAAAAAAAATTAACGGTTGGCCAAATTGCTGACTGCAAGGGTATACTTGGTATACAATATAAAACATCATGCTTGAATTCCTTTAGGATTTATATTTAAGTTCCATAATGTTTTCATCACATATAAATTTCGATGAAATACACGATGAAATTACACACACCAACTCCACTCATGTCTCTTCACTCAGAAACTCCAGCGCTTTGACATTGGCATGTCTGCCTGGGAATCTGGCAAAGCTATTCGACCTTCTGAATGCGACTTTTGGGACTTATCCGAGTGTGCGTGTGGAGAAAAACCTCCACACAAACCTGTGTGCTATGAGAAAACTGCACCACCACAGCAAAGATCGCCTGCCGTTCAACCACAATTACGCGATATACGTACGAGTACAAGTACGAGTACAAGCACTGGGTCGGCCGCTCACTCACCGCTTCCGTTTGGGTAAAATCGTTGACGTTCGTCTCGAAATTCCACTGGGCGGCCACGTTGGCGGTGCACTCCAAGGAGCCCTTCTGGTCGGACTCCACGAGCAGGTTGCGCAGCTTCTCCAGCTCCTGTTGGTAGCGACGGTCCTGCTGGTAGCGCTGGCGCTCCAGGTATCCCTGATTCAGGTTGAACCGATCCTGGTTCGAGAGGAAGGGATTTTCGAAGCGATTGCGATTGTTGATACCCAAGATCTCCACATTGGGATTATTGTTGTAGTTGTACTGATCGTTGGGGTTGTAGTTCCGCTCTCCTTGCGTGGACTGAGGCCCGTCTGCGAATCGCCCGTTCAGGCTGGGATCGTTGCCGTAGCTGCGATCGGTGGAGCTGGAGACCGTGGGTCCGTAGTTGTGGTTGGAAAATCGATCCTCGCTAAAGGGCGAGTCAGTGAAGTTCTGGCGGGGTGAGGGATAGACATAGCCGATTCTCATGCGTTCGTCACTAGTCTGGCCAAACTGCAAGCGAAAGTTCGGAGGGTTAGGTGGACAATCCCACTTTTGAGGATATAGCATTGGGAAACCAGAAATATGTCCCTGCAGTTTCACAAGTCATCAGTAGGCCAAAGTCATGCACTTTGACTTCTGCCGAGCCGATGCTCTCATTCGACAATCATGTCAAAACCGAAACTCTCGCTTTCTCATTTTCTCTATTCAAAAATAATTTTGATGACAGTTCGATGAATAGCTCATGACAGTTTAATGACAAATTGATGAATAGACTATGAAATAGGTTGATGAATCATCGATGAAATGTGGATACATTTGTGGCCTAAAGTGTTGATGACAAAACCCAGTTTATAATTATGAATATTCCATGTAAAGTTAATGAGTTTGTCACTGATGACTGCCTAGGACATATGTAAATTTCATTGGTAATTTCTATTAAAATGCATCGATTATTTATCAACAAAGCCAAATATTTTTATTCTTTAAAATTACTGATGACTGGTACTGCAGGAATATTATAAAGGTTTTCACAATATGAGTTTAGAGTTTATTCTACTTAAACTCTAATTGTAGGAAATGTTCAGTTAACTTAATATTTTATTTTTCCAAAATGCTCATTGATCTTTGTTGAAAGTCACATCTTAATACATTTAATAAATTTAATTTGGTAGTAAAACTTAATATTTTCAGCTTTGTTTATTATTTTATATTCACTAAAGATTGCCACACCCACCCTGAAGTCGTCCAGGCCGTCGTCGGTGTTGCCACCTCCCCCACCATCGGCGTAGGGCGGACCGTAGCGCTGGTCTCGATCCCGATCCGCCCGCAACTGAGCGGGCGTGGTGGCCACGTTCGGGGTGTAGCCGTTGTAGAACACTTCTGGCTGCGGGGTGGGCAAGTTCAGCTGGGGATCGCCCCGGCTCAGAGTCAGACCGAGACAGAGCCAAGTTAAGACCGAAACACTGTGCATTCTTATTATCTTAAGATCTATATTCCACACTGCCAAGGTCGCCGCTGACAGCTCACTTATTAGCTCTTTCACAAGCAATTAAATACTTTAATTGCAGGCCACTGGCAGTAAGATTAGCAGACTAGAGTCTGCCGTGATATTTGGCTATATATTTTATATATTATCCGCGATCACTCAGTGAGCTGGCTCTCGTTGGAGCTCTTCACTTTCACTTGACACTCGAACTCGTTACTTTCGCTGGTCTATTGTGCCGCCCACGTAGCGTCCGGTAACGCGTCTAAAACTCTACTGACTAGACAGTAAGAATACTTTTTGAGATTACTTGCCACTTTTTTTTTCAACTCGAAAATGAATTTAAATTTGAACGCAGCCGCGTCGCAGTTGCAGTTGACTTCTCAGCCGGCGCCGTTGTCTCTGATGTCTCTCCACATATATGTACAAAGGTACATATGTATATTCGTGTGAGATAATCGCAATTAGCACTGGGACGACAACAACAACAATCGGATCTTTCACAAGCTTGGGAACAACAATGAGATGGAGCTGCCGCTGTGTGGGTGAGTCGCGTTTATGTAAATGTTTTTTGCATGCATGTTGGCAATTATAAGGGAGGGTAAGGGCGCCCAGCACACAGGTGCACACTTCACGTCCGTGTACTTATCGGCCAAAAAGCTCGACCGCATAATAATGGTGACTGTGAGAAAGTACTCGACAGTTGAGCGGTCTGCCGGCGGTCGGAACTCACTCGAAACGAGCTAGAAGTCGGCACTTATCACTCACTCATTATATTATTAGGCATGGCCAACAGCCCTAGATTTCCAAAGAATCCCAGATTAAACAAGTAATCAAGGTCCATAGTAAAGAACGATTGTCCTGCTGGGTCGACATACCAATAAATTAAATGTAGATCAGAAAAATATATTTAATCTTTGAAAATAATGTAAAATACTAAGCTCTACCCTTGTGTAAGTCTCAGTTGCGCATGCGTTCCACTCAACAACTGCAGCACCCGCATTCGAGGCACTTTTATTGTCGCTCTTGACCCAGAGAAATGTGGAAAACATCTTGACTCATACCGGCATACAACACACGGCCAGGCAGGTGTAGTTAATGGGCTTTGCAACGAATGCGTTCCACCTGGGACGCGACCCAGCGGCAACGCCAAATCACATTTTTAACAGCGCCTACTAGTCAGAAACAAATGAGTTTCGATGCAGTTTCGCATTAGTTCCCCTGCCCATTAAACTAATGTGTTTAGCATATGTGTAGGAACGCATTAAAGCTAATCTTCCGAATAGTTGCTTCGTAACTTGTCATGGAAAATATAGTTTGCCTTACTTCGAACAATTTTATTAAAAACGAATTCATTTATTGGTATTTTCAAGTTTCGTTTATAAAATGTTCATGTAATAATGGATGATTTTCACTCCCTTGACAGTGAATCATTCAAACACCTGAATAATTTTACCTATATTAATATTCTAGACACCCCGTCAGCTCGCTTGCCGGAGGAATCTAGACTGCTTACACTTTTTACCCAGAGAAATGCAAAAAACTTGTGACTAATCATAAGAGAACGATCGCAGATCGAGATGAGATATAGTGAGAGAACTATCCCTAATGTGCTAACTCGGGTTTCACGACTGGGTCCAAATGAATTGAATGACTTGGCATGCTGATTGATGGCTTGATTGTCAGCCCAGTGGCGTACAAATGAGAATGCATATAAGTTTGAGTATGTGGAGAAATATGTGATTCAGACTGTAATGAGATTGGGATCTGCGAAGTCCATCTGTCTCGGAAATGAGCTCATAAATATTAGCCAGCTTTATGATTTGGTTGGCTGCATTCATACCTGGAACTGATCCCTGCCAGAACACTTTTTTGGCAAAAATTTTAATTAAAATCAAGGTCACTTGGGATTATATTAGCACCAAGCTCACCACAACATTTTACACGAGCCGTGGCCAGCCAAGAACCGTGGGAAAATATCGTCAAGTGCCCCTAAGTAATTAATTTACACTAGTGAGTAGCTAGCTTGTGTAAGCCAATACGCCAATACGCCCATAAAAGCGCTAACCGCTTAGCATGAAATGACGAACATTAAGCACGTACTGTCGATATTATTCATTTTTCAACTATAGTTATTCGCCCGACTATAATGAGTGGCTGCTGAGTGAAGAGCTCTCGGGAGTCATCACAATCAAGTGAATTTTAATTGCAGAGCGCGCTTATGCTTTGCATTTGTTTTAAATTCCTTCCGGTTATTTATTTTTCAAACAATGCTCTGCTCTATGCGCTGGGCGATTATCATTAGGAAAGCATTGAATGATTCGGAGCGAAGGAAAACCCAGCGAACTGTGACTTCCTCAGCCTCCGAGTTCTGTGTGATGAGACTCCAAATTTATTTCCGCTTGGAAGTGTAATATTTTTTTATTTCTATAGCCTGGGGCTCTCTCAGCTCCTAGCACTCTTTTCCGTATGTGTTGTTTTTAACAAACCAAACATAATCCGTGGTACTCAAGAAACCGCTGGCGAAAATGAAATGGATTTAAAACCGATTCGCTTAAAAAATGTCACCGTGCCACAGAAATCTGGGGATGACCCACAAATGTTTCACAAATCGCACAATAAAGTATATGTATACATATATATCCTATAGGAGAATATGTTTTTTAAGAATAGCTCTAAATTCTTACGCTGAATTACGGTGGCCCTAATTCAAAAAATCAGAATCGGGCAGGATGACAAGATTGGCCCTCATTGATTTGGAAGTGAAATCATTCAGCAGAAGTTCAATCAGTAATTTGATGGATGATAAAATGGTGTTCTTTTTTTAACTCTTAATAAAACAACTAATTTATTTTGAAGTTTCTCTCATATCTCGAAAATATTCAGAATTATACTCTTGAATATTTCGAGACTTTCTCGCCGATATCACCTCCGCTTCTCAGGTATTCACTGTGACGATGGAAGAACAAAAAGGAAACGAAAATATCAAACTAAACTTGAGTAAAATCATCTATAATTTTAATGACTTAACATGTATAATATTAAATGATTTATATGTGAATTAATCGAACATTTCAATACTCTTATGAAGTACGCCAGATAGGCGCTCAGTTTCCAGCGACAGTGTCGAGCAGCAGTTTATCCAGATGTTTCTATTTCGCTAGCTAGCACTGTATCCCCGCTCTAAGCGCTCTCTCGATCTTCGTCTAGAAGTCCCGGTCAGTACTGATTACCGATTACACAAATAAACAGCTTCCGACGCGGATCGCGCAAAACCCCGAATAGTTTGTATTATTATTTATCGAGTCCAAATTCTAAGTTGAAGCCCCGCCCTCTTCCGAACATTTGGTCCTACAGCGCCGGATTTTTACTGTCTACGTTTCTTCGACGCCCCTACCAGCAGCTCCGGCGGCTTTAACTACCGCACAAGATAAGTTATAATTATTAAATTGTTACTGCCGTTCATACAGTTAGGTTTTGCGAAGCTCATTTCGCCTGACTTTCTGTTTGATTATTGTCAAAATCCAAGTCCGATTTATCCGACACTACAGCGGCTATTGTACACTGCCAGACTTATCCAATTCCTTTCTGCGCATGTTAAATTTACAACAACCATTTACATTTCCATTGCCGTATTTAATGTTTTATAAAATTTCTGCGAGTTTCAATTTTAAAAGTGTGTGTTAAATATCTGCCATAAGCCACTGTGAATATTCCAAATTGGATTTGTTTTGCCGAATTTCTCCTAATTCTTGTTGTTTCACTGTGTTCCACCGCTTGCATTTATTCACACATATGTACATATATATATACATACAGTCCACTCCACTGATCTATATTCTTTTTCCGCCAAGATCTATTAATCCAAAATTCAATACAGTCCACTCCACTGAACTACATTTTCTCCGCCGAAAAATATAAAAACAAATTACAATAAAAAAAAGCGTTGCAAATAATTAAAGTATACTTAATTTAGGTTAATAAATTAATCTTTATTAACTTAAAGTATATCTTTTAAATTACAACAATTCTGTTCAAATATATGAACATGCACAATTGCCCAGACTGTACTGGCAATTACAGCCGAACAACGCGTCAAATATCAACATACATATATATGTAAATGTAGTCAGGTGCAATAGGACGCACATATATACCGATCTAAGAATACACAAGATGCTCTTGTGACCCCCTAGAAAGTCAAAGAATGTCCAAAAACTAACCCCTAGCTGGGATTATACATAAGGAATCTGTAACTAGTACATAAGTGAAAAACCGCTATAAAAAGGCCTGAGCGCCAAATAAAGAATCAGTTCCTAACAAAATACTGTTGTGTTTAGTCAGGGATTCAGGCGGTTAGCGGTAAAAGTTGCCAGTTGAAGTGAGCGGTACGATCTGCTCCTTGACAAGCGATATACACTGCCAACATATGGTCCTTCGAGCATAAAGAAATTGTTGCTCACGAAGACTGCCAAACCGATCGGCATACTTTAATCGGTATCCACGGTAGAAAAGTCCGCAAGGCGCACCTAATTGAGTGCACTACGGCAAGATCAGGGATCAATAAACGAAAATAATACAAAATTTATCCTGAGACTGCTGCGTTGGACAGGAGAGGCAATCGACGTGGGACGAAATCAGGATTGGACTGCGGCTTATTTGGAGCAACAGCAGAGACCAACATATCTACAGCGGCGTGGGAGAGACCACGAACTAAAAGGATCTAGTGTCGGACCGCGGCTCAACATCCGAGCGCCAGCGGAGGCTGATTCAACATCTGAAACGGCGTGGGAGAGACCACCAACTACAAGGATCCAGTGTCGGACCGCGGCTCAACATCCGAGCGCCAGCGGAGGCTGATTCAACATCTGAAACGGCGTGGGAGAGACCACCAACTACAAGGATCCAGTGTCGGACCGCGGCTCAACATCCGAGCGCCAGCGGAGGCTGATTCAACATCTGAAACGGCGTGGGAGAGACCACCAACTACAAGGATCCAGTGTCGGACCGCGGCTCAACATCCGAGCGCCAGCGGAGGCTGATTCAACATCTGAAACGGCGTGGGAGAGACCACCAACTACAAGGATCCAGTGTCGGACCGCGGCTCAACATCCGGGCGCCAGCGGAGGCTGAGGCAATATCTACAACGACGTGGGAGGACCACGAAAGGAAAAGAATTAACAACAACAACGGAAAAGAGGCTTATGGAAGACTTTCAAAAACAGTTTAACAGAGTGCTTCAAAAGGCGCAGGATTTTTGGGAAGCAGCGGCAAAAAAAGGCGCAGGACCACAACCAATTACGATCGAGGAATATAAGGCTCGACAGAAGCGGACCCAAGCAAAACCGGAGAAAAAGAAGAAGATCCGGAGATCTGGAAAAAAGAAGCAGAAGAGAAGAAAAATAAAAGAGTACTATAGGTTAATAAATATATCGACAGGGTCTTATAAAGTAAAATTAATTAAAGAGTTAGAAAAATTGAAAAAATCTGATAATAAAGAATAAAAACAAAATAAAATAAAAAAAGGCAAGATGGTACATACAAGAGAATCACTTAATGCCCTGGGGGCTAGTCAGTCAGCAATATATGCGCAAATGAAAAAATGGGAAGAGGAAATAACGCACACAGAAGGGTCGAATTTAGATCTCCTGACTGAAGTACAGAGTCAGTGGGAGCTATTTAAAGAGCAACATAATGAGTTGCTGAATAACGCATCGGCCTTTACAGCGGACTATTTCGCCAAGGACGGGTATGGAAGAACCCAAGCCGTGAAAAATAAAATTTTGGCAGAGCTAAATAAAAGGGCTGCTGAAGAAACTATGAATAATTCTATAGTACACATGGTGGAAGAACAAGAAATCCGCCTTCGCGAGTACCACCAGGCAAGACAAGCTCTGCAAGCCACGTTGAAAAATGCGGGAATAGATCCGAAACTACAAATAGTTTATGCGAAATATATAGAAGAAGATTTCCAACGGCTGACGGATAATTTTAAGGAGTTAAAAATAAAAGGACAAGTTACCCAAACAATTCTTGATGGGTACGAAAAAATTAGAATGGAAAAAAGAGAAAAGGAAATTTGGATGCAACAGAACAAATTCGAAGAACGTCGAGTTGCGGTAAGGGAAATGGAGATCCCTGTATTTTTTGGAGAAATCTCAGCATGGTCAGGTTTTTTTGACATGTTTAAGGAAATGATAGATAGTGATGAACACATGAAGCCTAAAATGAAACTGATGCGACTTAAGGAAGTTGTAAAGGGTGAAGCTTCTTATTTAATTAAGCATCTATTGATATGCGATGAAAATTATAAGACAGCTTTAGATATATTAAAAAATCGATATGAGAACAGGCGTCAACTGTTTATGAGAAATTATTTTCAAATTCTCGATTTGCCTATGATGAACAGCGAGTCAGAAAGAAGTGTTCAGAATATGCTGGACACGGCACAAAAATGCACACATGCTATAAAAGGCATGGGCGTTGCATTGGACGACACCGACGTATTTATTGCCGGAATCCTTTTAAGAAAATTTGACCGCCAAGGTCAACAAAACTACGAGCACACTTCAAATTCGACAAAGGAAATCCAGACCCTACGAAATGTGTTAGATTTTTTGGAGAAACATCTGCAAGCCATAAAAGCAGTCAGACAACCAAGAAACATGACAAGGGAAAATCCAAAAGTATTGGCAACAGTTACGGGTGGGATCTGCTCGTATTGTCAGATTCCAGGGCACAGATTAACCACCTGCATCAAATTCAATAACCTTGACATCACAGAAAAATGGAATTTTGTGCGTCGAGAGAGATTATGTTTTAAATGCTTGGGTCACAAGTTCATGATCTACAGAGGCTGTCAAGTGGACCAAGTATGTTCTAAGTGTGGGAAGCCGCACCACGAGTTGCTACACGGGCCGGAAGAAACAAAAGCAACGCTAATATCAAAATCGGGAAAAACAACTTTGTTGGCCACAGCGCAAATTGAAGCCCAGGATGCAAACGGAGAATGGATAACACTTCGAGCATTAATAGACCAAGGATCTCAGGTTACTGTAGTGTCGGAGGAAGCAGCTCAAATGTTGAGAGTACCAAAGAAAAAGAAGAGGACCCAAATTTATGGGTTAGGAGAAAGCTTGGTAGGAGTATCAAAAACATCGATACAATTGAGAGTGCGTCCAAGATTTAAAAGTAATGATCGGTTCGAGACTGAAGCAGTGGTTTTAACAAAATTATTAAATCCACAACCACCAATATCATTTGAATATGACATGCGGAAATGGAAAGATGAAACATTAGCGGACCCAACCTTCAATGAACGCAGCAGGATTGATGTGCTTTTAGGAGGAGATTTATTAGCCGAAATTATCACAAATGGCTTAAAACAAGAAGAAACCATGATTGGTCAGTGTACCAAGCTAGGATGGATACTATCTGGAATCGTAAAAGTGCCTGGTAGTAAGCGCATTTTATCGGCAGTTAACTTGGAAAAATTCTGGGAACTGGAAGAAGTCCCAGAAACAACAACCATTACAGACAACGATAAATGTATGGAACTATACGAAAAAACGACGAAAATTGATGCCGACGGGCGTTTTATTGTAAAAATGCCACTAGTGGAAGATGAAGAGTTAGGAGACTCTCGGAAAAAAGCAATGGCCCGGTTGATAAATTTAGAGAAGAAGTTTTTTAAAGATAAAAAATTAAAACAGCAATACTCAGAATTTATGGAAGACTATTTAAGACAAGGGCACATGGAGGAAGCAGAGTCCGAAAAAACAGGCAAATATTATATTCCACACCAACCGGTGATAAGAGAAGATAGTCTCACCACTAAACTTCGGGTGGTGTTTGACGCCTCATCAAAAACGACAAATGGGAAAAGTCTTAATGATATACAATTAACGGGACCTCACATTCAGAAGACTATATTGGAAATTATAATGAAATGGAGAAATTGGAAGTACGTGATAACGGCTGATGTCGAAAAAATGTACAGACAAATAAAAGTTCAAGAGGAGGATCAGGATTACTTGCGAATATTATGGAGAAAGAAATCTAATGAAGATATAAAGGAGTTTAAGCTGAAAACAGTAACATATGGAACTGCATCTGCCCCCTTTTTGGCAACAAGAACCCTGTTCGAAATTGGAAAAAAATGTAACGACGAGAGATTGAAGGAAATTATTCAAAATGACTTCTATATGGATGACTTAATGACAGGAGCTGAAGACATCGAACAATGTATCCAAATCCAGAAAAATATATCGAAAGAACTTGGAAAATATGGATTGCACCTTCGGAAATGGGCGGCGAACCAGCGGAGCATATTGGCAGCATTGTCTGAAACTACTATGGAAAAAATGTTTGAAATAAATGACGAAGAGGCTGTAAAAACCCTGGGATTGATTTGGAAACCGCATAATGATGAGTTCAGTTTTAAAATCAATATTATTGATGAAAAAATTATAACGAAAAGAAGAGCGCTGTCTACACTAGCAAGGATTTTTGATCCAATGGGCTGGTTGGCACCATCAACAATTATAGCAAAGTTATTTATTCAAAAGCTGTGGATATCTGAAGTTGGATGGGATGAGACACTGGATGAAAAAGTGGCCAGTGAATGGATTAATTTTAATACAAAACTACAAGCAATAGAGGATATCAGGATTCCACGATGGACTGGAGGATCAGCAAAACAACCGATAGAAATACATGGGTTTGCAGATGCATCAGAATCAGCATACGCAGCAGTAGTATATGGGAAGACAACAAGTGGAATCACCATAATAGCAAGCAAAACAAAAGTTAATCCAATTAAGAACAGAAAAACATTTCCAAAATTGGAACTATGTGCAGCACATCTACTGGCGAAATTGTTGAGTGTAGTAACAGCAACCATACCGACTAAAAAGGATGTATTTTCTTGGAGTGATTCATCAATTGCATTAAGTTGGATAAAAAATGCAAGAAATAAAGACAAGTTTATACGGTCAAAGGTTGAACAAATTCAGCAACTAGCACCAACAGCTTCATGGAGGCACATAGGATCAAAAGAGAATCCAGCTGACTTGGGAACCAGAGGTGTTCAATTGGACAAACTAGGAGCAGCTGAACTATGGTGGAAAGGACCACAGTGGCTTAAAAAAGAAAAAGAGGACTGGCCTTTGCATGAGGACGAGTCTTACCTGAATAATGTAATTGCAGTGAAAAGAGAAAATGATCTACAAAATATGGAGAATAAATTCAGCGATTTGGGAAAACTAGTCAGAGTAATGGCTTATGTACAAAGATTCATAAGTCGATGTAAAAAAGGATCGTCATCGCGATCGGAAAATTTATCAGTAGAAGAGTTGGAAAAAGCACGGATACAAATATTTAAATTGCATCAATTAAAGGAATTTCCAGAGGAGATAGCTAAATTGAAAGGACAGAAGGAGATAGACTCCAAAAGTAAATTGGCACCCTTACACCCATTTCTGGATAAAGAGGAGATTTTAAGAGTTGGAGGCAGACTACAATTTTCGGATCTAAAATTTAATCAAAAACATCCAATCATAATTAATAAATCGCATTTGGCAAAACTCATAATTCAAAAAACACATTCAAACACATTACATGGAGGGAATCGGATAATGGAATCGCAAATCAGGAAGGAGTTTTGGATAATGGGTCTAAAAAATATGATAAAGGCCGTGGTACACAAATGCATTCGCTGTACCAGGTTTCGACAACAATATGCGCAACAATTGATGGGGCAGATTCCGGAGCAAAGAGTAACAATATCACAACCATTTACTCATGCAGGAGTGGACTACGCCGGACCTATTAATATGAGAGTATCAAAAGGACGAGGGCAGAAGTCATATAAAGGATACATAGCGGTGTTTGTATGTATGAGCACTAAGGCCGTTCACTTAGAAGCAGTAAGTGATCTTACCTCGGAGGCCTTCATGGCAGCGCTCAAAAGATTCGTTGCAAGGAAGGGACGATGCAGTCATATGTATTCAGACAACGGTACGAATTTCGTTGGAGCAGAAAGAAAATTGAACATGGATTTAATGGAAGCTCTGAAACGCAACAGTATAAATCCAACATTAGCAGAGGAGGGGATACAATGGCACTTTATTCCCCCGGCAAGTCCTCACTTTGGAGGAATTTGGGAAGCAGGAGTAAAATCTGTTAAACACCATTTAAAACGGGTCATAGGAGACAACATGCTAACTTACGAAGAAATGAGTACACTGTTAGCAGGAATCGAAGCGATATTGAATTCCAGACCTTTGTATCCGATTGATGAAGGAAACAATCTTGAAGAGATTCTGACACCCGCACATTTTCTGATCGGAAGACCAACGCTGGACGTACCTGAAGATGTAACGGAGAAGTATATATCGCCCCTCGACAGATGGAAACTATTGACGAAAATGAAGACACATTTTTGGCAGAAGTGGAAGGATGAATATCTAGTCACGCTTCAAAAAAGACCTAAATGGGAGAGTGAAAAAATGAATTTAGAAAAAGGTCAAGTAGTTCTGATAAAGAATGAAAACACAAGTCCAACAAAATGGCCACTTGGAAGAATAGAAGAAACACACCCTGGAGCCGATGGGAAGGTTAGAGTAGTCTCCGTCAAAACGCAGAATGGGATAATTAAAAGACCAATAATAAAACTATGCCCACTGGAAACGGAGCAAAAGATGGAGATAAGCAAACAAGTCAAAAATAGTCGACCATCAGTTTTAATGAATTGCCTTCTAATACTATCATTAATTAGCGGAGTTAGAACATTGGAGAGTTCCGCGAGCGGAATAATGAATCTACAGCCGTTGCAGAATGATACAATGATATATCTGGATAATCTGGGATTAGTAGACATCGCAGCATCAAAATGGAATTGGATTATTTACTATAACTTGGAACCATATAATACAGAACTAAAGCAATTAGAGAAATATATTTGGGAGTTAGCAGTAAATTGCCACGCGTTAATTCTATATGAAGGAGCCTGTAAAATAATGGTGCACAATTTCGATATCCGACTAAAGCAACTTAAGGCAAACAACGAGCTGGTATTAAAAAATAAAAGGCAGAAGCGAGCACCATTCGAGTTTGTTGGGACATTACATCATATTTTATTTGGAACTATGGATGCGGCAGATAGGAATAAGGTCGAAGAAAATATTAAAAACATCTTTGACAACCAACAGGATCTGCAAAAAATGTATGCTAAACAAACATCTTTAATTGATTCGACATTGAATATAATGAAAAAAACCACTGACGAAATGAACAACCAGTTCAAAGCCATGGAAGACGAAATACGAAGACTACATAAGGAAATAAATGACAATCTATATGTAAATCGGATGGCGCTAGCATACCAAACAATGGTGTCGCAGATCGATCAATTACTGGAAAATTGTGAAGCAACCCAAAGATCAATTATAAATTTATTAATCGATCTTAACCATGGTCGTGTGAACCCACAATTATTAGCGCCGCCACAAATAAAGCGTGAAATTGGCTTAATAAAGGAAAAGTTACCACCGAACATGCAGCTACCTGGATCAGCAACTGGAACCGAAATAAGGGAGATATACAACTTGATGACGGCCCAAGCAATTGTGGTGGATGAGAAGCTGGTTATTCACGCAAAAGTACCTCTATTCGATCAGGAGGCATCAACCATTTATAGAATGATACCATTACCTTTCAAAAGTCATGGAAAAACAGTCATTACACAGTTGAAATCCGACCTTTTAATATATAACTTTAACAAAGACCTGTACACCCTAAAAACAAATACGCAATTAAATGCCTGTACTCGTCAAAGTAATCAGAACTTCCTGTGCCGCGGGAACTGGGTCTGGAAATCGGCCACTGACAATTCCTGTGAGCTGTCGGCGCTGAAGCAAAGCCTGAGTCCATCATGTGAGTTCCAAGAGAGCCCTGCCGAGAACATTTGGATTGAATTGTCGACCTCAAATACGTGGCTGTATAAGGTTTTCAACGATCCCGTTTTGGAGTGGACATGTGGAAATCATCATAGTCAGGTCACGAAAATCCAAGCCCAAGGAGTACTGAAACTACGGAGCAGATGCACCGCCCGCAACGGACCACACCTTCTAACAGCTGCACACGAGATAATTACAGAAGACAGCATTAAGGAGCCGGTGGCCCCACTAGTTAGTATAGCGTTTAAGATTAGAAAGGAAGAAATAAAGCCAATGGCCTTAGGATTTATAAATAATACTCATGACATATTTAATATTAAAAATCAGCTTGAAGAACAGCGAATGGAAAATGTTAAATTAAGAGGTATCAATATTCATAATTCTAGCGGACATGTGTCCCTCATATTAATATTAATAGCCATAGTTGTAACAACTTTAGTGTATGTAAGGAACAAATGTAAGAATGATCAAAAACCAATTAATATAGAATTCGGGCTGCCATAAATACAACAAATCAAAAACTAATAAAGCCAAGAAGGCCCCGCGCAGAATGTTCAAATATATGAACATGCACAATTGCCCAGACTGTACTGGCAATTACAGCCGAACAACGCGTCAAATATCAACATACATATATATGTAAATGTAGTCAGGTGCAATAGGACGCACATATATACCGATCTAAGAATACACAAGATGCTCTTGTGACCCCCTAGAAAGTCAAAGAATGTCCAAAAACTAACCCCTAGCTGGGATTATACATAAGGAATCTGTAACTAGTACATAAGTGAAAAACCGCTATAAAAAGGCCTGAGCGCCAAATAAAGAATCAGTTCCTAACAAAATACTGTTGTGTTTAGTCAGGGATTCAGGCGGTTAGCGGTAAAAGTTGCCAGTTGAAGTGAGCGGTACGATCTGCTCCTTGACAAGCGATATACACTGCCAACAAATTCTTTATTAATTATGACAGTCCGCCTTTAGCCAGCACAAATAAACTGGATGGTTTTCACGCGAGAACATGCCACATATAGTTGGAAAAGCATGGTGTTTCCATATCTAAGCCACATACAGATAATGTTTGGCCTTGTGACTTATTGATCGTCAAATGATGGCTTCTATGACATTTTTTATTAACTTCTTAATTACTAATCGTGTATCATTACACAGCCGTTGGTATCACAAACTGCATCGATAGATAGATGATACCAAGTCCCCAGGCAATAACTTTTGTATTTTAAATTTGATTCATTGCCGTCCACATTTTTTGCTGACAAAATCGCTCTTTCTGCCAACCACTTAGGATTTTGATATTGTGTGTGTACATTGGGAAATATGCGATCGATGAGAGTATTTTGCGAGTCGATGATTGTGCAGAAGTCCGTTTGTAATTTTATACATCCAATATTTTCATGTACAGCAACTTTCCCATCGCCAATATCTAACAGCTGATGTACGTTGAAGTACCCCCTATCTATGGTTTTCTTTTTTTAATTTTTTGGAATAGAAAATTACCATAAATATTTATGCCGAAAGTGCAAACTTCGACATACATACATACATCCTGACAAATTTAATCGCAGTTAAACGTTCCCTTGCAATTGACTTCCGACCGCCTGATTCAATTTGAGGCACAAGTCGACAATCCAGCAGTGCCCAGTACATACCAATATACGTGCAAGGTCCATCTCGACCAAGTCCGTGCACTGTGGGATAAGGTCGAAAGAGAGTACGAAGCTTGTTAAAATCATTCTTCAGTTGGTTCTTCAGGTAAAATACGAATATTCTTATTCTGTTTATGAAAGGTGTGCCGCCCAACTCATGGAGCAGATCGAGTAGAGCTCTTCAAAATCAGCTCAAGTCCAACCTGATCCGCCCCAAAATGCTATTCCGTCTGGCTGTCGGCTTCCTCCGTGCGATACGGATGTTTTCTCGGGCGATTATTCTCGCTGGCCGACTTTCCGAGACCTTTTCACAACGGTCTATATAGACAATCCTGCGCGTACCTCTGTAGAGAAGCTCTTCTATTTAAATGCCAAGACTAGTGGCGAAGCTAATTTCATAGTTTCCAATTCGCCACTCACCAACGATGGTTTCCGCTCAGCATGGGCCAACCTAACTGAGCGTTTCGAAAATAGGCGTTCGCTGTTGAACAGCAAACTGAAAAGATTGTTTAATGTGCAATCTATCGCACAAGAATCTTCCTTAGCCTTGAAGGAGCTTCAGGGCAATGGTGCCAAAGTTGCCTTTCTTGCCTAGAAATGTCCGGCCTTTCGACTGA
The DNA here is from genome assembly GCA_018153105.1 of Drosophila rufa. NCBI lineage: Eukaryota > Metazoa > Arthropoda > Insecta > Diptera > Drosophilidae > Drosophila > Drosophila rufa. Next base: position 1,703,535 of record JAECXS010000149.1, on the reverse strand, counting down.
GAACTGGGACTGTATCCCAGTTTATCTATGCTCCACGAAGCTTCCAAAGCATACGCTTTCTTTGTGGGAGCAATCCATACAAGGTAAAATGGAAATTTCGAAGTGGCTAAAGCTAAATTCATCACTTAGTGAGCGCCATAGAACTTTGGAGGCTATTGCTTCAATTCAACCTTCTAAGTCCTGTATTCCTTCGCCCAAACCGACAACATCCAACTTGTCTTCAGGAATAATAAATTCCTTCAGTACAAGCGTGGTTCCAAAAGCGACAATCTCCAACTTGTCTCCACGTACAATTCATTCCTACAGTACAAAGCTAGTTCCAATACCGAAAAGTTGCGATTTCTGTTCTAAAGAGAATTATTCAATCCGTACTTGTCCACGATTCCTACAGATGACGGTCGACGATCGTTATTCGCATATCCAAAGAAAACAGCTCTGTTTAAATTGATTTGCAAGAGGCCATGCACTTCGTAATTGCACAAGCGCCCACAGCTGTTCCACTAGCCGCGGTCGACATCATACTTTGATGCATCCAAGCAACGCTTCCTCCAATGTTCCAAGTCCTCCTGATCTTTCAAGGCCAGTTTCTGCCTCAATCCAAACGATTTCCACGTTCTCCGCGCAATTTACAAAAGCTCCCGATTCCTCAAGTTACTGGATTCCTTATAACGACATCAAAAGCAGGCGATCCCGAGGTATTCAATCCTACCCATGCCGAGTCTCCCAAGGAAACCATCCTCTACGGAAGTGCGACTTAGCGCTGAGAAACGGCTCCAGGCAGTCATTACTCAGAAGTACTGCGACAACTCTTTGGCCCGCCACCATTCTCAAGGATCTTGCCGCAGTGACGACCGATGCCAACTGTGTGGACAGGATCACTACACTCTTCTGCATATCCACGAGCGCTCAGCGTATCCAACGCTTTCCAAAGCTAAATTGTCTTGATATTCTTGCTGCGTTATGTTCACGCCAGATAGGCGCTCAGTTTCCAGCGACAGTTTCGAACAGCAGTTTATCCAGATGTTTCTATCTCGCTAGCTAGCACTGTATCCCCGCTCCAAGCGCTTTCCCGATCTTCGTCTAGAAGTCCCGGTTTCCCCTCTCTTTCTTTTCCTCGCTCTTTCGCAAGTCTCTACTTTGCATTGGAGCAATCTATTTTAAGTTATTTAGTCAGTACTGATTTGCGATTACACAAATAAACACCTTCCGACGTGTATCGCGCAAAACCCCGAAAAGTTTGTGTTATTCGAGTCAAAATTCGAAGTTAAAGCCACCCTCCTCCGAACAGTGAGAATTGTAATATTTTAAGTATGTTTAATGGGTGTAATTAATCAAATCACTGGGCAAAAAGTAATGGATTTCGATCTTTATTAAATAGCCGGTCTTAAGCACTGTGGCTTGGAATTGGAGCGAAAGCGATTTCTGTAGCACTCTAGAATATGTATATTTAATCTAATACATTTTAATTTAATTAACATTTTTCTGGATCTTTAATTTAATTAAAAATGTACAGATGAAAACGCTTCTCGTATACGATAGAGATTTAAATAAATCGTATGCTTTGAGTTTTATGACTGCTATTCTTTGAGGGGTTCGTGTAAAATGGTTGTTATAAAAAAAAACGTTAAACGCATAATTATGCAAAAATATAAAAGATGGCAAATTAATTGAATAAACCCATTTTTAAATCCCAAAGTATTTGTTTTCATATTTTGTTGTACTGTACGCAGAATTAGTGAGTGAATTATTGTTCCATTTGGCATTTTGAAATATTAATTTAAAAATATATATCTCACTTAAGTCTACAGGGTGTCGTTTTTAGTTGACCAGCTGCCAGGACCTTCTTTTAGGTCAGATTGGGCGATCTGGTCGGGTCTGATCTGAAAGTTGGTATAGCCATATCGATGGCGCTTCCGATGCGAAGTGAAGTGTACCCTCTTGACATGAGACTCCGGACTGCCCGTGGTTTTGAGCCACTCCTTCATCACGTCCATCTCGGCGGACGGGCCCTCGACGTAGCCCCGCACTGTGCCTTCCGCAGAGTTCATGCACCAGCCGCGCAGGCCCAGAGTCTTGGCCTTCCGCAGGACGTGCCGCCGAAAGTTGACGCCCTGCACCTTGCCAAATACCTCAAACTCGCACGAATAGACGTCGGCCGCCGGCATGGCGAACTCGCCCTCGACGAGGACGCGTCGCGACTCAATTTGGAAATTTGACAGAAACAAAACGGGACAAGTGTTCAACGAAGTTTACAATTCTAACCCGGCATACTTGATTTAAATACCGGACTTAAAACAGCAATATTGTTGTTACCTTTTTTACAGATTTATAGAAGAGTTTGTTGCCTACCTTTGGGATGATTAAATTAAGAGGTTTTACATATTATTTGCTTGCACTTAGGAGTTTTAGTTTAAGTACTGAATACTAGTCGCAAGAATAATGAAAACAATATCTACTGCGTTTTCAGGTAATACAAATTCTTTCGCTTCAAATCATAACATAAGTAAATGTATCTAATAATTCCATAAATATTTATATTTGTTTATTTCCATCCCACATCCAGGTTGTTCTTTTGGTTTTCCCTTTGCAGCCAATCTTTTAGAGGTTGGAAGTAGGCTAGCAGGCCATCTACGTGGATTTCGGACTCGCCCATCAGCTTTTGCAAGACCTTTCTGTAGTGGACCGAAGATCCCAGGGCCATGCCCTCCTGCAGATCCTCCCCTATACCACGCTGATCAGACAGATCGCACAAGTCCAGCGGCTTTTGGGGATTCCCCCTTTCAAACTGTCCTGTTTTTGTGCAATAGTGATTGAATAATTGGAACTGAAGGACGATGCTCAAAATTTGGCTGAAAAGGATAACCACCTTGGATTATTAGGAAGAAATTCCACAAAGCTTGTGTTGTCTCACCTGGCGTACTGGTCGTCCACCTCCATAAGCAGCTTGGCCGGCACATCAAACTGTTGGTTGCTCCTTTTCGAAGGAGCCACCGACCCCGTATAGTGCTCCGTCAATCGCCAGTAGGCCTCGTTGTCATCCGCCTTGATATGTTCGCTCAGCACCTCCACGCGGTATCGGTCGAGGACGTAGAAGACGGGCAGTAGGAAGACAACCCGCAAGCCCTGGATGTACAAGCGGTTCAGCCGAGCGGGCAGCCCCTTCCACTGGCCATCCCTCAGCAGCCCCAGCTTATGGAGGTAGCGTGGCGAACTGGCCGCCAAGGAGAAGAACTTGCTAATGGCGTCGCTGAAGTTTGGAAAAGGCTCCTCCCGGAACACCGTTGCCTGGGCGGAGGCAGCGCGGTAGAAATGCAAATCCGCCTGAGCCTCGAACATGTTGAAGAATCGTTCCTCATCGTTGAGGGGACAGTAGGTAAAGTTTGTTCTTGGCAGGGCATAGTACCGCCAGGCCTTGTGCCAGCATCGGTCGTCATCGTCGGTGGACACTGGCTGAGCATATTCCCACAGGGAGCTGCATTTGGAATTATATTTAGTTAGCTTAACTCGTTGATATTTATAATTAACAATTAACCTCTCCAACAGGGGCAGGCCAACCCCCCTGAAGAACTCGGCCACATTCCAGAACACCCTCTGAGTGGTGGTCAGCCCGCGACGATGCAGCTCTTGGGTGATATTTGAGAGACCAAGCTCTGGGGCGGGCAGATCCACATACCATTCGGCCTGCACACGTCGGAAGGCGTTGCCAATAAAGACCTCCGCCAGATGCTGCGGGTAGGGCCTGTCCCTGGGCACCAATCCCTTGCCGTGCATCTTCCTCAACGAGCCCCGAACGTGGGCGTGAAACTGGAGGAATAAGGGTCGCAAAGCGTGCATTATCTGATCCAGCAGGGTCATGGCCTGAGGGGCACCCAGCTCCAAAGATCGAAACCAGTAGTCCTCGGCCCGTGCATACCCGTTTAGCTTGGCGGTCTCTTTGTAGAGGTCCATGAAGGCCACGAATTGGAACCTGGTAGCCAGGCCCGTGCGCCGCCGCCACTCGAACCAGTAATATTCGATCTCGTCCAGATCTCGGCTCCCTTGAACTATAGATTGGACCTCTGGTATAAGCCTCAGAGTGCAATTATTCGGCTGTTTGTAGGCGCACAGCTTAACATTGCGATAGTTGTCGCTCATGTTGGAGGCCAGTTCGTAAACCTGCCTCAAGTCCCTGTCGGGCAAGGCCTCATAGCCCATCAGGGGGAGCTTTGACAGCTGCCTTTTCTGGCGGTTGTCGCCCAAGCCGAGGCGCAAGAACTTGGCCTTTCGCGTCGATAGAGCTCTTACATACTTAACCAGCTTATTGTCGGTGACCTCAATCTCTAGAAGGGCCACCAAGTCATTGGGCCCACGCAGCTCGTGCAGCAGCTGAGCCAGGACAGCCTGATCGTAGATAACAGCGAGTTCCTGATTGGCACCCTTTAGAAATGTTTCCAAGCCGGGATCAGGCACATCATCAGCCCGAGAAAGGCACACAGGAAGCTAAATAACAGGGATGATTATCAGAGCCTCCAGCTTTCTTCCCCTTTGACTCACCACAAGCCACAACCAAAGCCACATATTTCCACACTTTCTACAAACTTCACTTTCGCAACTCAACTCAACGAAAGCTCATTGAAATTCCCGGCACTTTTCCTTAACCTGTTCGCTCGACCGTTCAAACGTTCTGCGCTTGCGCAGCTCTCGGAGTGAACTGACATGGGCCAACGACACTCCATGGCCAGAGCAGCCAGTTTGCGGCAGGCTAGGCGCCCAGTTAGCCATTTGTAATTATAATGCGCCCCACTTTAAAAGCTCTTATAATTCTACCCATTAATCGCTCAGGCACTCACTTAGAAGCCAAACAGCTTACTTTTGTAATCTAAATCTACAGATATCTTAGATAATGATTGAAATACATGTACATTGTAAATATTCTTAAGGAACTGAAGTTGCCAAAAATGTTTTTTGTTGAGCTCGTAAAATTGGTTATACCTTTAAGAAAATTGTAAGCTTTTTACCAATTGCTATTCTGATTAGTTCCCTGCATATTTCTCGAAAGCATTTTTCTCACTATATTTCAAGACCCTACCCTTTTGCTCAAGTTTCAACACCATATTTTTACGCAATTTTCTTTTGAGAATTTTTTTTATCAGTGCATTTTGTAAACTAAAAATTTAAATTTTAATTCGTCTTTAAAGCAGCTGCAATTTGTTTATTAAGGCTTTTAAATCGCGCTAGTAGTATGAACTTTATAAGATGACACTTGACCTGGACCGGCTATGATTAAACTAACCTCAAAATCGGAATCAGCCTTTAAAAAAAAAATATATATATATATATATATTTACCTTAAGGAATTGTCCAAAGGTACAAGACTCTACCTCGTATAAAAAAATGCCAAATCAATATAGAAATTTTAACAAATTAATAATTATTGTGTAAAAATGTACGCTCTTTAAACACAAAAAAAACGTAACTAAACCCAAAAATATAAACCCATCATATACAGATCTTTTCACCAATCAATGAAATTAATGTTCGCACTTTCAACTTAAAATAATACTTTTCAACTAAAGCCAGTAAGGGAACGTAATTGAAACTTTATTGAACAAAAACTGTACGAAGTCAACAAAGCCAAGTCCGTTATGAAGACACGCATTCTGAAATGGAAAAATCAAGGAATTAACAATTAGTACAGGGATCCTTGGGACAGCGGCACTTACTGTCTGAGGCGGTCCAGCCAATGTGGACATTGTTCTTGATGTTCTCCGCCTCCAGCCAAACGCGGAGTGGTTCAAAGTACTCGGCAATGGCCTTGCCACTCATGGTGCGCTCTCCATTGAAGGCCTCCAGTGCGTCGGGCCAGGGCTTCGAGGCGCCCAGGGACAGCATGTTGCTAAAGATTAGGAAACAAGGCATTCGAATGAAAACTAAAGAACTCATGCTGATCTTTCCAAGACTTACTGGAAGGCCGCTCCAGCCGCTGCGCTGCCGTAGATGTCACAGTTGTCCAGGGGCAGCTCAGGGTTGCTGGCATCATACTGGCCAGCTTTAATGCAGGCGGACTTGTAGAACTGGAACTGGATGATGAAGGAGACCAGATACCTAAAGATGGTCCCCATATAAGTATCAGCTTTATCAAGACAATCGCTTAGTGTTACAGTTACTAAAACCCACATAATGTTAAATATCATTTTCTTGGATCATTAAAAAATCTTTCAGAAGTCCTCATGGAAAATGAATGCTAACTACACTTCCAATTGATTTGAAATCCCAGGTAATGTGCCTCTGACCTTTTTCGTATACAAACCTCAGATATTCAACGTCCGCCGATATATGGTACTTGGCCGGGGGATCAAAGTCCTTCTCGCTGCGCACCACTGGAGGCTCGATTCCGGAGTACTCATCCCTCAGCTTCCAGAAGGCACAGTTCCAGTTGCTCTTATCGACCTGGCCGCGGAACAAAGACCAGCGGTACTTGTCCATGGTGAAGGCGAAGGGCAGAAACACGATCTTGTCCAGGGCGGTGTGGAAGAGCTGGTTTATGCGAGCCTCCTCGTCGCTGACATAGTCCTTCAGCAGACCGATCTTCTGCAGATGCTTGGGCGTGGACACCGACAGGGAGAGAACATCGCCGACGGCCTCATGGAAGCCGGGATTGGCACCAGTGCGATAGACGAAGGGCAGGTGCTGGTACTGAAGGAAATACTGAATGTGTCCCAGCTCGTGGTGGACGGTGAAGAACTGGTCCTGGGCCACGCGGGTGCACTGCTTGATGCGCACATCGTCGGTCAGGTAAAAGTCCCAGGCACTGGCATGGCAAATGAGGTCACGGCCATCGGTGGGCTTCTCAATGATCGACTTGTCCCAGAAGTCCCTATGCAAACCGAAAACCAAATCCGATTAGTCCAGTTTTGCAGAGCTCGCTGCAGAGCTGGCTGTACTCACTGCGGCAGCTTGGTGAGGTTCATGGAGGTGAAGAAGTCGTCGCCCATCTGGAACATTTTCAGTGCTGTGTAGCCCTGCTTTTCCATCTCGGCACTAACGTCGAGCAGGGGCTTCTCGGGAAACGGGGAAACAATATCTGCGATATCGGACCACTGCTGCGCCCACATGTTGCCCAGCAGGTGCATGGGGATGGGGCCCTTCTCGGAGACCACTTGGTCGCCGTAGTGCTTGCGCAGACGGTAGCGCACGTAGCCGTGGATTTGTTCGTAGAGCGGACGAATCTCGGCAAAGATGTCATCCAGCTGCTGCTCAAAAGTCTCGTCCTCGTACTCATCCAGCCAAGACTCTGCGCCGGAGGTGAAATCTGATGAGAGATAGGCGTAAACGATATAGTATTAGTCCCGATCTTCCACTTTAATTCATTGGAAATGTAAGTTAATCTTGGTATACTCACTATTCAGCTTGGCAGACTTGGTGTTGAGCTCCACGTAGCGCTCGAATTGGGGTCGCACGGCGGTTCCGGCCTTGTCGTAGAACTCTTGCCAGTAGTAGGCGAGCTCCTCGTGATCGCGACTCTTGCTGATGATCTCCTCGATCTCCGGATCCAGCGCCAGATCGCACTTGGTCTTGTCCTTGTAGTCGCAGACCTTCACCTTGGCGAAGTTGGACTCCATGGCGGAGAGTGTCTCCAGGAAATCGGCGTAGTCAGCTTCTGGCAGAGCGGCGTAGCCCAGCTTGGTGATGGACTTGAACTGGCGCCGGAGATCCTCCGACTGATAGCTGCGCCACTGGAACTTCTGGGTGTCGCTGGCCACCTCCTTCATGAACTTGGCCAGCTCGGCGGAGATCTCATTCTTTTTCTTCTCGTTCTCATCGTTGATGTTGGAGGCATAAGCCCAAGCGGCCTCGGTTTCCACATTGGTGCGCTTTGCCAGCTCCTTGTTCAGATTCTCCAGGTACTCCTTGGCCTGAATCTCTTCCTTGACCAGAGCGTAGGACAGCTGAGAACGAAGACAACCGCATTAGTCGGCGTCATTTCCACTTTCCACTCTTCGCATTTCAGAACTCACCGCTAAGGTAGCAAGCAGTGCTAGTGCCAGGAACAGTCTCATTTTGTGCGCCAACTTTGCCGCCTGGAAAGTGTAGTTAGCATTTTCGAATTTAGATTAGACTCAATTCCAATTCTCTGACACGTTGTTATGGCAATTCGATGACGTAGATCTAATTTCACTCTGCTGAGAGACAGTCTCTCCCTTAATTGATTAAAATGTCTCATGTTCTGATGACTCTGGGGTCAGATCGACACATATACCACCAGAGTTTCTCAAGTGTAGTAAGGTACCTATAGATTCGCTAGAATCCACTTTAAGCACCTCAAGAACCGAAATCACTTGGCAAACGATATAGATTGAGGAAAGATAGGACATTTTCAATGATTGGCTTCGTAATCAATTACAAAACCAAACACTGAAGAACGTCGTAAATTGTAAAAAGTTAACTAGCGAGAAGAAATTTATTTACGGGGTAATGAACAGACCATTAATTAACGGGGGTGCCAGTGATGAACACTGTTTAATTATTCTATATTTTTACACCGATATCGAATGGACATACCTCCTAAACAAATACCCTTCCTTTCTTGCGGGGTAAGCCTAAGTAAATACACCGATCAAGTAGATATAGATTGCGGATCGTAAATAACCCCGATAAGCACCAAAAGTGTGTGATATTTTAGAATTTATGACCGTGTCCACCGGAATGACTGTGGAAAATGTTATGGATCCCAACCGCGTACTGCCTGTTCCCGATAAGATTATCGCCGGATTATAGTGACGGGTGGAATCGAATTTGTAGTATATTGACTCCAATAAAGGGCAATAACTGCTCAGAAGTAATTACATCATAACGAGCAAATCGATTGCACGCCGCAATTACGATCCCAATTAACGAAAGGTTATTTGAAAATTCGCATTCTGCGATCCGGGGGAACGACTTGTTTCAAGTTCTAAGGCGAAGGGGAAACTTACGCTGCGAGTGAGTATCTGCGATGTGTCTGAACGGAACGAAGCTGACCGACCTGGCGCCGATCTGAACTGGAACTGAAAGTGTTTAAGTGCCATTGCGTGAGTTTTATAGCCAAGAGCAGCCAAGCGGCAATGGGCAGGCAAAAAGGCACTTAGAAAAATTATAAAATACACCCAATATATAATTTATTGGAAAGTAGACATACGAAAAATAGATAAATATATAGCAAACGTTTTTTTGAAATAATAAATAATACAATTTTAATAATAAATACAGTAACTCCAATTAGAAAGCTACGAAGGTTATATTTAAAAATAAGATTTAGAGCTCATGTAAAATTACATTTACAAACTTTGTATAATAAATACAAATAAAAATGTATTATGATCATACTTAGTAGTATTACCTAATTATAAACTCAAATTAAATCGATTTACGACAGAGAAATGTCCCCTATGGAACTTTCTTAAAATTGAAATTATATTAATAATAATTAATATATGTACGAGTACATGTATATATATCTCCCTCCAAGTGGTTTATTTATATATTATTCATTATCTTTAAGTAGAACTAAATAAATACTTATTTTTTCTTAATACCGATTTAAAAACATATATTTCGGAAATGTATTTAATATATTTGTTAATATGTATTGCATTTTTATATTATTTATAGTGTTTTTATACCCGGTACCCTTAGGGTACAAGGGTTATAAGTTAGTGCCAACCGAGAATGTATGTAACCGGCAGAAGGAGAAATCTCCCACCCCTAAAGTATATACATTCTTGATCTGCATCACCTGTCGAGTTGATCTAGCCATGTCCGTCTGTCCGTCCGTCCGTGTTGGTTAACAGATCTCAGAGACTATAAGAGCTAGAGTTACCAAATTTGGTGACAACATTGGAATCTGTTGCACGCAGATCAAATTTGTTTTAAAATTTGGCCACGCCCACTACCGCCCACAAAAATCATAAACAACTTTAAAAAAGCTTTAATAGTTATTCTTAGTTTAAAGTAAATAAATATAATAAAATAATAGGCTTGTGCGGATGTTTTCTGAAAATTTAAGTACAATCGGGTAATAAACATGGGAGATATTAGCAAAAATGTAAGAATTTTAAGACAACCCCTATGGCACTGCTGTTGCAAGCTGCAGCCGACACGTGGCGCATTCGAGCCTTGGCTGCGCGATATAATGGCGCCAACTGCAAAAGAAATTACAAAATAATATAGCAAAAAAAATACAAAAAAAAACATAATTCATTTCTTGACGCCGATCGAGCGAGTTTTTATGCGTCCTTAAAAAATGTATCATTCATATTTAAGTATGACATTAAATTGTTTAGGTCGGGAGCTAATTCGAGAGGAGATTTATTTTAAGAAGTATCAAAGTAGAGTATGATAATGTATGTACAATTTTAAATTGCCTTTTAGTGTAAAGCACAAACGTTTAGGTACCGGTAATCTTACAGTCGAGCACAGTCGACTATAGCTTTCTTACTTGTTTTTTTATTATCTTAGATAATTGTTTGCGTTTTATTGTTTGGTTTTGGAGTTTTTTTTTTAGTGTAATCTTTTCTCGCGACGTGCTCGCCGCTTATCCCAGCGCGTCGCGTCGCCGGGTGAAATGTCCGATAAACGTGAGCGTTATTTACTTTTAATGCGAACGCAGCTAAGCCTCAGCTGATGGTCTTCAGCCAGATCCGAGGCTCCCGGACAGGTAGGAACGAGGGTAAGCCGAGGTATGGAAGATCATTAATATGCCTGACACATTTCTTCACATGGGGCGGCTACATTAGCAAATATTCAAGGCGCCTAAAAAAAATGAAAAAGGAGATGATAAAGTGAGGTGATAATTTGTAAGATGAAATTGAACCAATGTGCATAGCAAACATAAAATAACGAAGGTGCGGCAAATGTTCTTTCCATGTTTTACTTACTTAAAAAAAAAACGCCTAATCGATACATCATTGCAAACGATAGTCAGTAGTTAAGACTTTTTTTGGAAAAATATGTAAATAATCGAGTATCTTATCGAACATTTTAAGAATCTTTTGGTCTGGATCCGCAGGGTTTACCAACTCCCTCCGGAGACAGTCGCACCCTTACAAGCAAGACTTCTCTGATCCCGAAATCAGAATTGTGGATCGTGAAAAGCGGTACAAAGAGGTGAGGCTGAGAAATGAGCGCCTAGGAAGAGAGCTAGCCGAGCGCCAGCACTAGAGGTAGAGAAACATCGATGCATCGATGTTTTTGAAATGTTTGGGAACATCGATGTTTTGTGAGGAAACATCGATGTTTTACTCACATCACTAAAGTAAGGAAAAAAATCTCTAATTTTTTTAAAGGAATTTTTTTTTCTGTTTTCTTGAAAACATCGATGTTTTTATGAAAACATCGAAAAACTTCGATATTTTTTTCAATCGATGTTTTTTATCTAAACATCGAAAAACATCGATGTCTGCAAACATCGATGTTTCTTCATCTCTAGCCAGCACTCTGAGACATCTTAAAGCTACATACAGTCATGGAAAAAATAATAGAAACAACCAACATGTTGGCATTTGGAGCTTAATTAAAAACTTTTCGTGAAACTTATATGTAAAAATGGTAGTACATTTTATTTCTTATTCAAAATACTGTATTTAGGTTTTGGTTTTATAAAAATATCTGGTAAGATTACGGTACTACAGCCGATTTGTCCAGATACCAGGTGTTTGACTTGGAAAAAATAGAAACACGATACATTTTTGCCCAAATAGTACCATACATTTATGAAAATCTTTTTAAATATTATTTATTTATATAGTTTAGGACATAACAAGTCGTGTATCATACAATTTAATTATATACATCACTTAAAATTTAGTTCATTATTTTCTGATTGACTTGGCTGCTTGTAATTTGAGTGTTTTAGGAAAAAATTTAAAAGTAATTTTAAAAATAAATAAAAACTAGGGGTTAGAGTGTTGAAAATAATAAGTTGATTAAAATCAATAGTTATTTATTATAATTTTGGGCAATGAATAAAAAAGAAAATTTCTGTTAAAAACCATGTTAAAAATTGTATCATCTTCATCACTAATTCCTCAATAAACTTATATCCGTTCATTATAATATATGAAAAAAGGTTCAGATTGACGCTTGCGACTCATATATTATGAAACTTATCAAAAAAAGACGATCTGTAGGCGGATTTAAAAAATAAGGAATAGTTGAAGTGGCGAAGTTGAAAATTCATATTTTCGATATAATGGTCAAAAGTTGTTCTGCTGTGGAAAATTAGCTCTATTTCGTTCAGCTGTATTGGATTTGAAAAATTATAGCCCTAGTTTTGCTTATTAGAACCATTTTTGACAATTTTTCCGAAATTGTGAATTATGTACTGAATAAGGTCACTCAAAAAATATTCACATCTGCCACTTTGAACCATCTGGTTTTTGCAAAATACACCTACTGATCTATTTTTTTAATAAGCATCTTATTATATGACTCATAAGCGTCAATTTGAACACTTTTTTCATATATTATACAGAAAGAAAATTTGTGATGAGGATGAACGATTTTTGACCATGATTTTAAACAGTTTTTATTTTTTTTCCAAAAAAATTAAAATGGACGACTATTTTCTAAAACACTGAAATATGATATAAAAAAAAATTTAAGACGTATATCATTAAAATGTATGATAACTTTTTTTTTTGTATGTATGACTTCTTTTGTCCTAAAGTATCCAAATAAATTACATATTAAAAGATTTTCATAAATTTACCTAATTTTTTTGACAAAAATGTAGAGCGTTTATATTATTTTTTCCAAGGCAAGTTTTTTGTATCTTCTATAGCGTCGATATCTTATCAGATATTTTTATGAAATCAAAAGTGAAATACAGTATTTTTAATAACAAATAATATGTAGTTCCATTCCTACGTATAAATTTCACGAAAAATGTATAATTTAGGTCCAAACGTCAACATGTTGGTTGTTTCTATTATTTTTTCCATGACTGTATTTTATTAAAATTTAATTTTAATTAAATTAGTTAACTGAATTTTCCTTTTATGAAGACCAAAGTCATCGAGTATTTCTCTGAGGAGCATATAATTGGACGCATTCTTATACCCGGTACCCATAAGGGTACAAGGGTATTATAAGTTAGTGCCAACCGAGAATATATGTAACAGGCAGAAGGAGAAGTCTCCGACCCTCCGACATATGTATATTCTTGATCAGCGTCACCAGCCGAGTCGATCTAGCCATGTCCGTCTGTTCGTCTGTCTATAAGAGCTAGAGGTAGAGCTACCAAATTTGGTGACAACATTGGAATCTGTTGCACGCAGATCAAGCTTGTTTTAAAATTTGGTTACGCCTACTTCAGCCCCCGAAAATCATGACAAACGATATATTAGCTATAGTCGTAATTTTCGGCCTAAAGTAAAAAGATAGAATAATTAAGTAGAAATTCGCAAACGTGTTCTGAAAATTAAACATAAACATGGAGGTTATTAAACAACAAAGTTTCTGTGTATGCTTCCCTTCTTCTTGAGAGAGAGGAAGAGATCCAGAGAGAAAGAGATGTTGAGAGCGCACGTGCGTGTTGCTTAACATGTTCCTAGCAACATTTGTCTTTTTTTGGATGTTGCTCAACATGTTTCTAGCAGCATTTGTTCTAATTTGTCAACATTTTCTTTTTTCCATGTTCATGCGCTATTTAATTTCACCCACAATGCTTTGGGTACCGGGTATCTCACAGTCGGTCACACTCGACACACTTGTTTAAAACAACTTTGTCCCACCACAAGGTTTTTTTTAATTTTGCAAATGAATAATGCTGAATTTTGCGCAAAATTCTGAATTATAAAATGCAATTCGAATATCCCGCCAAATGATAAGCCATATTAATCGATACATCGCAGCCACCTATAATAGTGTTTACCAACACTGTCAATGTTTTGCTGGCAATAGCGCGGTCAGTCTGAATGAAGCCACTAAAATATATGACAGTTCAAGAAGATCATTTGCGCTACACTTGATTCCGTTAAATTCAATTTGCAATTTACCTGGTGTCTATTTGAGCACCCTACAAGGGTGCCTACTCCTGCAAGCTGCGTACTTCAAGGCATTCCGTCATACATCATAGGCCTGACTGCTCGCCCTGCGCAGTCTGAACGTGTATGCGCCATTTTGTTGTTCAACAAAGGAAGAGGAAAACGTGAAATTTGCAGAAGCATACAAGCAAAACAGCAAGAAATCCGATAAAAGGTAATGCAAATCATGCAGGTAAACAGCCCCGACCCGACTACCTAAGCTACAGGACAGCAGCTAGCAGAGAGCAGCTGGCAGTGCATTGCATCTGTTATTTCGCAATCGCAATATCGAAAATACCAGAGCAGCGAGCAGACGCAGCGCAGGCAACACAGTGTGCGTGTTTAATTGATTATTCAATAAAACGAAAATACGCCATACAAACACTCCGAAAACACTGTGCTCATGTGTTCGTGTGCGTCACCAGTTGGTAGAAAACAAAAACAAAAACAAAGCCGTAAAATCGAGTAAATTTATTTTTTTTGAAAAACAATTCGTCAGCGAAAAATCGGGGAATTTGGAGAAACATCCAGAGGATCCGACGGTCATCCAGTGGGTACTGCCGCTGGGCAAAAACGGCCTATCTGTGTGAAATTAGCACATTTCATCTAATATTGTCGATCTTCCATCGCAGCATCTCTCGAAATGGAGGCGACACTCAGCTCGGGCGGCTCCAATGCCTCGAGCGAGTGCGCCATGGACGGGGGAACGAATCGCTGCCGCGGCCTAGACAACGCCAACGGCACTTGCACCCTCAGCCAGGAGGTAAAGGATCTATATAGGTAAGCAGCAGCCCCCCCCAGAACTGAGATCGAACTAACCCTTGCGATAGATCCCTCTATACAGCCTCCAAGCAGCTCGACGACGCCAAGAAGAATGTCCAGACCGTGGGCCAGCTGTTCCAGCACGAAATCGAGGAGAAGCGCTCGCTGCTGGTGCAACTTTGCAAGCAGATCATCTTTAAAGACTACCAGTCGGTGGGCAAGAAGGTGCGCGAGGTGATGTGGCGACGCGGCTACTACGAGTTCATAGCCTTCGTGAAAAAGAACTGGCACAAACAGGGACAGGACTCGGGGACCGCACAGGAGAACATGCTGAAGCTGGAGCGATTCCTCTGCGCAGGCATCTTCAACTACAAACGTCTTTCGTCCCGCATGGAGGAGATCTACGATCTCGATCTCAAATACCTCATTGATTTCTCCATCATCAGCGATGGCTACATAAGCGACATGATCGGTGACTCCAAGGAGACCTCGCACGGGGGCACTCAGGCGGTGGACAAGAGCCTGGAGGCGGTGTCCTTTGCCCTGGACACCATTCACTCGTCGCTCCTCAGCCTGGGGGATCTGCATCGTTACTTCCTCGACTTTCGCATCGACAGCAAGCTGAGCATCAGCAAGGAACAGGTGGCCAAGTACTACCTGGAGGCATTCAAGCTCAACCCGGCGATCGGGATGGCACAGAACCAGCTGGGCACTCTGTACTATGGCCAGAACTACGACCTGGACTCGACCTACCACTACCTGTACTCCCTGGTGTGCATCAAACCCTTCGAACTGAGCGAAAACAACCTGAACAAGCTGTTTGCCAAGCACACCGAGTATCTGGAGCAGATGGATCCGGAGAAGCTGGAGTTCAGCATCGAGGACTTCTACGCCCGCTTCTATCTCATCGTGGACATCTTCTTCTTCGACAAGGAAGTGCCGGACTTCACCGCCCTGTGCCACTGCGTCCTGATCGACCTGCGCAAGATTCTCTGCTCCCAGCACCTGCGCGTTCCTGAGCCCAGCATCTTCAAGATCGTTTCCATTCTGTTCTTCTGCCTCTCCAAGCTCAAGATGATCAACTCTCCGAAGGTCTTCTCGCTGCACGCCTTCTTGGTGGCTGCCTGCTCCGACCTAATGGACGCCTGCATCGTCAGCATCGAACAGACGATCCTGGCCCGCGCCGCCGACAACGAGCGCTTCCAGGCGGTGTACGAGCAGCGCTTCCAGGAGTTCGACACGGTGGTGCGTAAGTCTCGCAACGAGTACAAGAACTGGCTAGCTGCCGTCGGCGAGTGCGAGCGCGAGCGCAAGGACAAGAAGCTGATGCCTCCGCGACCTCATTCGGTGAAGGACTTTAGCTCCGACTCGCGCGATAGCCAGCACTCCGGCGAAGAAGCCAAGACCCAGGAGGCAACCGACGGCGAAAAGATTGGCGAGGCTGTCTCCACTCGCTCCAGTGACGAGGCCAAGGAGTCCGACCTGAAGACTCCGCTCTCGTGCAAGAGCAAGCGCCGTGGCATGCGACTCCGTCGGCGACGCCGCAAGATCGCCCAATCCGACGACAGCTCGTGCTACGACAGCGAAAGCGAACTGGACACGGACTTTTACAGCGACGAGGAGGACTACACGGATCTGAGCTCGAATTTCGACACAGACTTCAGTGACATCGATGCAGCCGATCCGGGCGATCCTCCGGGCGGAGAGGAGCACTACGAAACAGGTGAGCCTTGTTTCGAGACAATCTAGGAAGGGGGCAGCATTGAGGCATCTTCAGTGTCCAATCCCTCTGCTCTTTCCTTAATTATAATATCAATTGTTCCCTTTCAGCTCCTTACAGCAAGAAGGAGCGCAAAACTGGCGGTGGTGGCGGCGTCTACTCGGATAACGAGGATGTGGTCATTGAGGAAGAAAAGATTGTCTACCCCGAGGGAGTGGAGGAGCGTCGCCCCAACTCGCAGGAAGTGGATTCCGAGGAATTATTGCGTAGCTTTGAGGTGCTACAGCTGAACTTCAAGAGCGCCGAGGTGTCAAAGACCAGAAAGTTGGTGGAAGGGCAGGGGCCACAGACTGCTGCTCTTGCTCCTGCTCCCGTCAGCTTCTCAGAGCCACCCAAGAAGCTGGTGTATCGCAACAAGTACACGAAAATCAATCCAAACATTGTCATCGACTGTCTGCACAACGAGCCGACAATCAGAGCTCTGAAAATGCTCTTCGACTGGCTGCGCATCAATCCGGAGATACTCATCGGCTGCTACCACTCGAACCCGGAGTTCGTGCACAAGATTATGAAGCTGCTGAACTACTGCAACATCGACGTCTTCACCAGGAAGGTGTACTTCGAGCGCGAGCTGCTGAACACCGCCAATGTTCGGGACTCCCTGGTCGAGCTCTTCGATGTGCGGGCCAATGTGCCGCTCACCGAGGACTTTGCCTTCAAAAACTTCGACATCTTCCAGAGCACCCAGATCACACTGGACTGGGAGACCATCATACGGGAGCGTGTCACGGCCCAGGAGGAGTCGATACTCCGTATTTTCAAAATGGTCGATTTCGGGTTCTTCATCTGCAAACAGAAGAAGTTCAACTACAGGTTCTGCGTGAAGACGCGTCGCTTCACGGAGACCCAGAAGAAGAAGCAGCGCGAGGAGAAGAAGGGCGGCGGATCGCGGCGTCGGGAGCGCCGCACTGCTCCGAAAACCAACCGAACCAAGAGAAACGAGGGACGCACCCGTCGCTACTCGGATCGCAAAAACGGCATCGTTCGTAAGAGCTACACCAGCAACGAGGAGAAGGACACCGTGGAGGAGTGCCGCAAGGTGCCGCGCAAGGGTTATCTCAGAAATCGCAATGCCGAGAAGGCAGCTGCCGTCATAGCCAGTGCCACTGGCACCTCAGTGGCCGGCGGCACCTCCGCCTCCACCACCACAAACAGCGTCATTGAGAAACTGAACGTGCAGTCCAGTTCGGGCGCCGACGAGGAGCGCTCAGAGGCCATGTCAAAGAAGTGCGAGCTCATGGGCAAGCTCTGGCTGCAAAACGAGGTGGAAACACTCGAGGAGGAACTGCGCGACAGTCCCGCCCACGTGGTGATGTCCCCATTCGTGGTGGTTGACTCCAAGGCATTGACCGAATACAATGGCATTGTCAAGTCGCTGGTGAGGACCAAGAAGTGCATTGTCCTCATTCCGAATGCAGGTTAGTGCACCCACAGATACAGGTTGTATCGAGTTTAGTTTGCAATGAGCAGTCGTTGAAGTGGAAAGTAGAATGCCACATTGTTTTTTTCTAGAAGGTTTAAGGGAGGAGCGCCCTACTATCAAGCCTTTTCCAGTTTCCACTTCCGAAAAATCTACACGGAAATTATTTTCCAGACCTGTTTTAGCTTTCACTTCCGAAAAATTGGAATTTCCTCTGTTAACTCTCTGTGCTTCTCCCTATATTGACATCTGGTCCTTTGTCACCCCCAATTGGTAAGACCCGGTTGCATAAATGCGAAGAACTGCCGCAAGCTGGGTGGCATGAGGGATAAGGGGATGCTCTAGGTAGGGTTCAGCTTGTTCAACAAGAAATATGAATATTTCCTTGCTGACCCGGTATGATTGTACAAATGTGCAAGCCTTACATCTTTAAGCTTTCAGTTCTCTACATATTCGATTAATAGTGACTTACTAGCGAACTGGTAATTCCAAAATACTAGCATTGTTTTTTAAGTCGTTGCGGTGAATGCTTAATAATTGTCGCCCCTTAATTCATTAATTTCTAATAGTTGCAAATACATTTTTGAAATCATTTGGGAATCATTTGGGAAGGGGTCTAAGGGAAATTTTATAAAAAGCCCTCAAATCAACGAGGGAAATCCAAAAATGTTATAAAATTGTAGAATAGATGTAAAGATGTAAAGTTGTGCTGCTCTAAACCTGGTTAATTGAAATTTCTAAATACGATTTAATTTAATAAAAATCGGCCAACTATATCATCCGATTATATTTAAAATATAACTCCAGAGAAAGCCAAATTAGAAATTAATTGCCTCATCCTTCAAACTAAACCCAAGGTCATATTCTGAAGCTAATCTTATATTTTACTTTTCACACTTAGTGCTTAATGAGCTTGATGACTTGAAAAAGCGCAGCGAGAATGTTCGGCATGTCATCCGTTGGCTGGAGCAGGAATTCAAGCACGGCAATCGCCACTTGCGGGCCCAGCGCGATAATGAGAGTCAGCCGCTGTCCCTGTTGAAGATATCTCGCAAGATGGGTGAGTTCGCCAAACGTTTATCGGACTAATACAACAAAATGCTAACTAATGGTTGTTTTCGTAGACCGTGACGCTTCGGTTTTCCTGCAGATTGCCCAGTTCTGCAATCACCTGGTGGCCAACCATGCCGATCCGCACGTCAGCGAGCTGCAAAAGAGCGTCGTCACCTATTTGTCGGGCGATAATCTGCACGAGAAGAACCGCCAGCAGCAGAATTTCAGCTACACCGGCATCCTGGACTCGATACCCGTGCGCTATTCCCAGATCCAGAGCTTCTACGCCAAGTTCAAGGCCAACAAAAAATGAGCTGGCCCGATTGGAGCGGATGCAACGGTAGCGGGCGCTAAGGCGGCAAGGCAAAGGCAACTACAGACCAGATGCAATTCAAGCAAAAAACGGGTGCAAGCGAGCGAGTTCTCTCTGTACAACCATACATCGACATGGAGTTCCAAAAAGTTAACGAAAGCCGGCGAAGAACGACGGCAAAACCAAACCGCAAACAGCAATCGCTGCTGCAGCCTCGGTTGTGGCCGTGTTACCCCCTAAAAAAATTTAAATGAAATTTTTACCATCAGTGGGAGAGCACGATCCCCTTCGCCCAGCCCACGTAGCAGCAGCATTGCGCGGAATTTGCTTGTTGTTGTGTTTAGGACCAAACCAAACCAAAACAAAAAATACCAATCAAAATCGTTCACTTTCAACTCTATGGCAACAATGATGACGACCTTCAGCTAATGTTAAATGGACAAATGGCCAGAGTAAAGCTCTAACAAAACAAAACTGAAAAAGAAAAAAAAAAAACCAAAAAAAAACGTAAAAAAGGATATATATGTTTCGAGGATAACCTCACAGCAGGCGTGTGCCCCAGTGGTTCACGGTCAAGAGATCTTCGTGAAGAAGCCAAGAGGAGGGAGAGCAAGAGGTATAGCGGATACCAGGATACTTTCTTCATGTACCACTCGCGCCGCTTCCAAGAGTTCGCCTTTTCCGTATCGGGGTGAAATCTATGGCCCCCGTGCCTCTTCATCTTTCCTGCAATGTTTTTGTTTCGTTCTCGTTTTGGCAGACGGAGCAAGTTTATTTTTTCACGTTTAAAACTAGGTGTCCGCGTGATCATCTTCTCTATAAAAACAGTATATGTATAACAACCTACATTATAATGCAACCCTAAAAATAATCTCGTTGTGTGGGACCCACAATCCAGTTTCCTCCCATTAAGAAATAACGAAAAATGCCGCACATACATATGTAAACCAGATTCGACATCACTTTCACTGTTTCCAAAATTGAGAGCTTGTTAAATTTGTTTGAATAAATAAAGCGCCCAACCACATTTATGTTCTTTTACTTTTTAAAATATCTGATAATACCCTTGTAAAGAGGTAAAGAGATAATAAGACTTATACACCATGAATTTTTGTAAGAAACTAGCTTTCCTTACATTTTGGTCCTTCGAGCCGGATTTGAACCAGCAACCTATGGATTCTTATATGTATGTGTTCATGTGTGAACACCCCTAATTATATCCTTGCAGAGATTAAAATTTTACCATGATATTTCCAACCGTTTCTATGCGAACTAGTCTCAGCTTTTGTGCTATCGGGCTAAAATTTGCAGCATAGTCTTATTTCTTTAGCACGCAGTATATATGTCGGAACGGCCGAGATCGGACCACTATATCCTATCTCTGTTTTTAAATGTATTTCAATAAATTTTGAGATAAAGCAGTTTTTTATGGTTCTAGAATTACGGTTTTAATTTTTTTAAGATCGGACAACTATATCATATAGCTGCGATAGAAGCGATCGGTCGATTTATTTGAAAATGAAAAATAACTACATGTAAAATGTAAAATGTACAAAATTCGATATTTTTTCAACATTACTAAAATGGTTCGATTTTCAATGATCCAATTGCAGACTGCAAGGGTATACCAACTTTGGTTTACCGAAGTTAGCTTTTTTCTCATTATGTATAATTTTATCAGAAGTAACTGGAACATCTCGGTTAACCCTGCAAAGTGTACAGTGGTGACTCAAACCCTCAAGAAGGATACCTGCCCAGGACTATTTTTAAACGGCGAGCTCCTTGAACAAAGAAGAGAACACAAATATCTGGAAGTAACTTTGGACTCCCAACTGACCCTTGTAAAACACACGAAGGTCACCAGAAGCGGACTAGAAGGAAAGTCCAAAAAATGTTATCCGGGCTACTAAAAGCCAAAAAATGTTATCCGGGCTACTAAAGGCCAACAACCGCCTAAGCCTGGCTAACAAGGTAGGCATATACAAGGCCATTCTTGCCCCCAAATGAAGATACGGAATCCAGGTCTATGGTATTGCTGCCAAGACCAATCTGAAGCGCATCCGGGTGATCCAGAGCAAGCTACTGCGCAGCGCAACGCTGACCTGGGAGGAGATCTTTGTGCTCTTTGTACATACAATATCACACTCTACTTCGATACTTCTTAAAATAAATCGCCTCTCGAATTAGCTCCCGACCTAAACAATTTAATGTCATAGTTAAATATGAATGATACATTTTATAAGGACGCATAAAAACTCGCTCGATCGGCGTCTAAAAATTAATTATGTTATTTTTTGTCATTTCTTGCTCTATTCTTTTGTCATTTCTTCTGCAGTTGGCGCCATTATATCGCGCGGCCAAGGCTCGAATGCAGTGCCTTAGGGCGTTTTAAAATTCTAGCCTTATTACTAATATCTCCCATTTTACTGAACTTTTCAGAAAACGTCCGCTCAAGCCTCTTCATTTATTGTATCTATTAACTTTAATTCGAAAATAAGGAGTATAGCTTATGTAACGTTTGTTATGATTTTTAAGGGCGGAGGGGGACGTGGCCAAATTTTAAAACAAACTTGATCTGCGTGCAACAGATTCGAATGTTGTCACCAAATTTGGTAACTCTAGCTCTTATAGTCTCTGAGATCTGTTGTTTCACACGGACGGACAGACGGACAGACGGACATGGCTAAATCGACTCGGCTGGTGACGCTGATCAAGAATATAATATTTATATGGTCGGAGATTTCTCCTTCTGCCTGTTACATACATTCTCTGCTGGCACTAACTTATAATACCCTTGTACCCTATGGGTACCGGGTATAAAAAATATATATATATCAGAAGTAAGGAACCATTTTTGACTTTTAGGATATACTTGTATATACTTGATTTGTTATTGAATTTCGACTTGACATTTTTCAAATCGACCTTAAATATATGTCCGCGAAGTAACCGTGAAAATCTGTTAGCTTTTTGAACTGAACGTCTCTTATAATTTTGTTCAATTTCGTTATTTTTTAAGGTCGACAAACAGAACACTCCAAAAACTAAACCCTATTGATTCTGGAAGGGACTATTTGTAGATTGATTTGTAGCAAGATCAAACTTTTATTGAATTCTAGTTGCGGTTCTGGAATAAGTAAGACTTGGGTTTTTTTAAGAAGGGTGCCAATAGAAGCAGGAGTTGATACTTTCAACGAAATTATCTCAAAATTGGTACAAGATGAAATCCTCTCTCCTCTCTGAGGAGAAAAAAATCGATTGCTACTAAAAATATTAAAATACTATTAGGCATTACATAATATTAAACGATTAAGTATATTATTTAACTTAATAGTATTAAACCATGAAAAATTGAGAAAAATAAGTTTCTAAAATCTGTCTTTCCTAGGAGAGATCTGGCTATTTATATTACTTATTTGGTTATTTTATTTTCCGTATTATAAGCTTTTGTTTAAGGTCACAAATTTTCTTTAGATAACAGAAAATCAGATTATAGATTGGTAGGCACTAATGGGATGCCTTAGATAGCAATGGTTTTGTTAACTTTGGTGCATAATTACACAGCTTGCTGGCTCCCAGTTAATTGAATTCCATAAAAAATGCACATTTAAAATGTTTAATAGATTTTTATTTGAAGGGTTTTCTTTTTAGTGATTTTGGGTGCTATACTTTTCCTTCCAATTAGATTGAGTTTGTCACGTTGTGTGGTTTGTAATTCGTACTTAAATAGTACACAATATAAAGGGGTGTATACATATAATATTTATAGATTGTTTTAAAACTATGTTGTATAATAGGCTTGAAATACTTTCAATTTAATTTGATGTCTACGCAGATTCAATTCTGACATATTTGTTATCTGCTTAACAAATTTTATTTATCAGATTTCTTGTCGGAATTTTAGTTTAGCAATTAATTTGTATTGTATTTTAGGTTTGGTTCAGCATAAGCTACATGTGGGGCGTGCTCATTAGATATAAACGATTATCAAGCAATTTCAACTATATACATATATATATATGTATGTATATAATATAGGGGCTCATGTATATATTGTAAAGAATAAGTTTGTTTTTGGCTTTAATCTTAGATCCATTTTGTTTATACGTATATTTTGCATCAGCTTGTGCCTATTGTTGGTTTATTGTATTGTATATTGTATATATTATGCCTTTCTTTTTTTGAGTCAAGTCTTCTTTGCAATCTGCTGATTTTAGTCCTAAACAAATAGTTACAAATAATATTTTAAGTTTGTTGTTTTGCAAACGACATAAAAACCTGCACACGATTAAAACAATAATAATCTATATACTATAAGTAATTCGAAATAATAAATTATACACTTGAGATTACAACAAGACTGTACAGGTTCTTCTGGACTTACTTAGCAACTAAACAAACTAAAAAATAGAAAAGAAACATAAATAAAACTTGTTTGCCAAATAATAATAATAAAAACATTTGCACAACATTTGTAAAATCTATACACACACCAATCGCTATACAAATTTCCCGTGGTCGAATTTAAACTAATTATAATTATTATAATTACGTATAACAAAAAATCTAAATCATTTTACAATTTCTATACCGAAACTCTCGATTATCTTATTTGAAATTGAACTATTCGTATTCAGATCACACCGGACACGGATTTCTCGTAGGGCGTGCCCAACGTGTCGCGTCTTCGGGGCAGGGTTCCGCTGGCAGTCAGCGGTGCTGCTTCGGCGCAGCCCAGTCCCTCCAGAAGTTCAACCAGGGCGGTCGTGTCCTCAACGTTGTACTGGGGAGCCGGAATTCCGCCATTGGCGGTGGGTGGAGCCGGAGCTGGAACCGCGGTGCCCGCTTGCGCGGCTACAGCTGCCTTAATCGACTTGGCGGTGGCCAGGGATTGGGCTGCTCGGGCGTAGGCCAGGCAAGTGCGACCCTCGTGATCCGTGTGCTTGATGTTGGCGCCGTTCTGTAACGAGAAGAAGAAGGTAAGCATTCCAAGTATTAAGTATTATGTTACCACTAGAAGACTTACCCATATGAGGAGCTGTGCTATGGCCAGGTTGCCTATGGCGCAGGCCAGCAGCAGTGGAGTGCGCACATCCCTGGCACTCACATTCGCATTGGTCACCTCCGAGGGGCAATTGGCCAAAATCGAGACAATCGACTTGATGTCGGCCCTAATGACGGCCTCGATCAGCTGCTGGCCCGGATGCGCCGCGGAGCCGCTGCTGAGTGGGGTGAGAAACTCCTTGGCCTCGTACTTGCTGCGTATCCAACGCTCCTTGTCCTCGCGACTGCCCTGTGCCGTGGGCTTGGCTCGTTGCCTCGTATTCGACTCCCAGACGGAGTTGGCCAGACTGTTGCCAATGGCCAGCATCACGCTGAGATGCGGAGATCTAGAGTTGCGGAGAAAAGATATGTTAGAATAATCTCAACTTTTTTCGATTAGCTTTACTTACGGCCAGTCATCCAGGCCCAGGGAGCGAACCTTTGAGATGTGTGAGCCGAGATTACGATGCACGCCCGAGCACTCGATGCACATGAGAACTCCTAAATTTAAACTAGCCCATTCGGGATCTGTAAAGGACAATTATGAAGGAAACGGAAGGTAAGTGTTGTAAATAATGTAAATAGTATATTAAAAGTTAGAGATAAGGTAACATTAAGATCGAAGAAGTGCGATTACTAACTGGTGAGCGCCAACAGAGAGTGAAATTTAATTACAAATAAAGAAATTAAAAGTGGTACAGCAGATAATGTTTAAGAATGTTTTACTTTTGTAACTTTTATATTTGAAAGTTCAACTCACTTTGTGCTCCGCAGTCGACGCAGTGTCCGTTTCCTGGCACCCGTTGGCGAATGGCCAGCATGGCGGCCAGGTCCGTACTGGTTGCCTGCTTGGTCTTGGTGCTCTCGATGCTCTGGAGGCTCTTGAAGATCTCCTGCTCGACGGCTGCCACCCACTCGTCGCGCTCCTCCGAGTTGGCGGCCTCAAAGTGCCACTGCTTGGAGTCCAGCGAGACGATGTAAAATTCGTAGCCATCGTTGTCGTCCGCCTCGGTCGCCTTCACGCTGCTGCTCTTCATCCGGCGGTGTCGCTTCTTCACGTTCGGCGTCTGGGCCTCCAGTTTGCTGGCAGCTGTAGCCGTCGTCGTCGATTCACCGGCAATGAAAGTCTGCGAATTTGAGTTGGACATGGCAATGCCCTCGTCCCCGCTCGTCTGCTGCGAGCTGTTCGACTTCAGGGGCTCGGCTCCACCGCCCACGGCACCTGGTGCGGCGCCCAGCAGCGACAGTTTTTCGCTCAGCTTGCGCTGATTGTCCTTGGCCAGCGTTAGGCAGCCGATGCCGTCGCTGAGCGCATTCTGAGTCCTCTGGCCATTGGCCATTAGTGAACTGGTCAGCGCACTATTTGTGATGATGCTCTTGGAGCCGCGCGGCTTCTGACCGGGCACCTTCACTGTGACGTACTGCAGCGGAATCTCCTTTCCGTGCACATCGTCCATGTAGTCGTGCAGCGAGGGATGGTAGGTGAGCCGGCCATCGTCGCAGAGCGTGACGTACTTCTTCTTCCATTCCTTGTTCAGCGATTTGCTCGATCGCTTGTAGAGATAGCCCTGCTTGATGGGTATGGAGCGTCCACTGCCCAGCTCACTGCTCTTTGGCTCCTTCTCCTTATCGGCCTTCTTCGAGGAGGACGGGATGAAGAGGTTGGATCGCCGTCGGCTCTTGCGACTAGTCGTCGGCGTCGAGGTGGGCGTGGGCAGTTCCTTGCCCGGCGGCGGCGCTAGGTCGCGAGGGTCCCGCAGTTGCACCTGCGAGCAGTCACCTTGGAGGAGGGAGCTGGCCGCTGCGGGATTGTATTTTGTGATGTTGTTGTTCTCGTTGGTGGCGGTCGTCGGCGCTGCGCCGGACTGCAGGGACCACAGCTTTTGCTCCGCCTGGGTGAAGTCTGTGCTCATCCGCAGGGGCAGCTGATGCTGTTGACTGCGCTGGCCGTTGGTGGGCGGTGCCTGGTAGGGCGCCAGTCCTAGGCGACTGCCCTGCGGGGTCGTGGGTCTCGGCGGCTGCACCTGAGGAGGCAGGGGCAGGCGCTGCGACAGTATTTTCTGGCAGGCTGAAAGGACGTTGGGAAAATAATTGCGTTAGAGCTCTGTGATTTTGTTGATTGACTCTCGAGTGGACTCACCATCCTGAAAGACACGTTCCACATTCAGGCCATATGTGGCGCAGGTCTCGTAGTAGGAGCAACGCTTCAGATCGCTGGCCAGCTTCCTAGCTCGGGTGTCGTCAATCACCCGGGGATTGCGCTCACTGATGGCATCTGTAATCAAAGGAAACGTTTTAATGGGTAACGACACGAAAGATTATATTTTAAATTAATAATATGTACCATCTAAGATGTCGCGGTTGCCACCGAAATCAATTGAAAATGTGTCCAAAGGTATGCAACGAATTATTTTAGGATCAAAAAGTATTGCAAATTGCAATGTTGTAAACTTTGTAGCATACTTTCGGATGCCAGTTTTTAATTTCAACTTCACAGCGATTTCTGTGGCACCTCTGTTTATTTTTTACTTTTCCTCATAAAATATGTGTACACACAAATATATTTAAATGAGGGTTTAAAAAGAATGAGTTCAAGTAATCCAAAAAGTAGTTTAAAGCTTAATATAAAATACCAAATAATAAATGTCTTAATTGCTTTCGGTCACGAAGGTGTGGTTATTTCAACCATAAATGGAATTTATACTCTAAATTGACAGAATCGATTATTTCTTGAGCCACATAAAACGTATATCTATTCATATTAAGTACAAATTCCATGTACATTTAGTATACACTTACCTTGCGTCCCCACCAGTATCATGGGTATGTCCTGTCCATTCCGAAATTGCGCCATTTTCGTGTAGTAGTTATAGACGGTATTGAAGCTGCCCTCGTTCTCCAGGCTAAACACAAAGATTACCGCATCCACCCAACCAGCGAACTGTGATGATAAAAATGAGGAATAGTGTGAGTGAAATTGGTAAGAATGGGTTGTGAAAGCTGAAAGCTAAAATCTGAAAACAAAGAGAGTCTTGCGAAAACGGCGCGTTTTGGGACGCTAAGAGTCCTTGACTTTGGTCGACTCACGGGGGGATTCCGGGGAGGAAGGACTTGGACTTGGATTCGACTTCGGTGGACCAAGGAGTAAACACAAAAGTGCGGCGTCTGGCGGAAGCGCGCAAAACAATGGGCATATATGGTATAGCTCCTTTCCATCCGAGAGGAGTATTTCAGATGGGCTGGAGGAGGACTCGGCACACACACTTGAGAAAGTCGCTAATGAAGCACTTGAAGCCTTCTATACTCCGCTCG
This sequence comes from Drosophila rufa, assembly GCA_018153105.1. Taxonomy (NCBI): domain Eukaryota; kingdom Metazoa; phylum Arthropoda; class Insecta; order Diptera; family Drosophilidae; genus Drosophila; species Drosophila rufa. The sequence continues at coordinate 1,675,810 of JAECXS010000149.1, read as the reverse complement.
CCCAGCTCGACTCGGCGTGTGTTAAACTTTTTAATGATTTTTGTATGCCTCACACACACACACTGACACACACACACGCCCAGTTTGGCAGGATAATGAACTTTAATATGGGAAGAAGTAAACAGGCTCTGTTGTTTCTGCGCAGGATTGCCATTGAAGGCGAAGGCAGACCAGGCAGTGGAGTTCTCCAGCTCATATTGAGTGACTGTTCTCCAATCGAATCAATTAATAATGAATCAATTAAAGAGGCGCTTCACCTGGACAACTCTGTGAGGTCGTTGAAATATTTATGTAACTCGCTCATGGAGTTGGGCCTGCGCTATCCTGCGACCTGTGACAGCAGCAGCAGTCCGTCGAAAAAAAAGCCGCCCGCACGCGACGCCAGTCGACAAACAACTGGCTGCCAGAATGTCCTGGCAACGAGGACACTCGTCTCCGCCGCTGTGTCGCTGTGTTGCTGTGTGCATTGTGTTGTGGTGGGTGGTTGTCTGCTCCCCGCTCCCTGGCATCCCCTGCTGGCGTCGCCATCATAGCCACTTTTTATGATTTGTTGTGAAAATGTATGCAGAGAAAACAGAGGAAACAGGAAACAAAAACGAAGCACAGGCGAAAAGGGGAGCGAAAAAAAAGTTGCACTAAAAGGCGATGAAGGGCTCGAGGGCCTGAGATCTGCTTAGTTTATGCGGGGAGGTTTATAAATAGTGAAATACGTGATTATGCTATAAGACGAATGCATCAAATGAAGGTATCAAAGAGTAATCACAAGTGTTCACCATTTTACTATAGTTGTCTCTAGTCGACATTTCATAAAGCCTCCTAAGATCATTGTCAATTCTCGATTTTTTTGTAAATACTTTATATGAAGTTTGAGAATTGGGCATCGCATAAACGCAGTAATACTGTGTGTGAGGGGGGAGGCCCTGTTCCTGCGTCTGCTTACTGCACATATGTACATATGCTGATGACGAGAAAAAACAAGAAGTAAGCTCAGCACAATGCGGGTCACAAAAATGGCAGACCACTTTAAATTTACTTTAATGTTTTAGGTATTTTAATTTTACAATAGTTTGATTGGCAAAATAATTATGCACCATTAATATATCTTATCTTTTTTTAGCAACAGATATTCCTAAAAATTATATAACCCTTACAATTAGTTGTTCGAAAATATCTTTGAATCAACTAGAGTTATGTTTGGGGCTGTAAGCGCACCTCGAGCGTGCACCCCCATCGCATCTTTCACAATACGGAATCGACGAAATTCTGATCGCATGCAGTATAGCTGGCGCTGTAGTCATCGTCTCATGCCTCGTATATGGTAATGATATCCTTCGCTGGAGAAGCCGAACAGAAAAAACAACTACAAACGCGACAGAGTGGCGACGAGTCGCCCATTGAATGAGTGATTTAATCCAGAGTCGGGCGACTGTTACTTCTGTTGTTCCTGCGAGGGTGGTCTTCTGGGTGGGTTGCTCACTTTCCTTTGGGGGGTTGCTATTACAGTTACAGTTACTGTTGGCGTAACTCTTGGCTATTCAGACACAGTTGAGGGTTATTTTGCTTATGAAATATGGGTTTATTATTTCCCATAAAGATGTGACTGACGCAAGTTAGCCGCGGAAAGTGATATAAAAATAGTCGAGTCGCTCTGGCGCAGACAGCAAACGAATTTGTGAATTGGAAAGAATATCTATTGCAACAATAGTTCGAGGGGTTTGGGGTGGGAGTGGATCGCAAAGTGCGCTCAAGTGAGAGGGCTGATTGACAGTTTGGTGAGCGAATGTAAGGATTATGCAATGGGCATCAGGAGAAAGTTGCATTGGTGTCCGATGAAGCGCACAAAATGAATTACAGAATACGTCACTCTCAAACTATAATTATGGAAATATAAAAGGGTGCAATTACTGGAGAGCTACGTTGAAAATAACATGTTTTTTAGTTATTTAAGAACAATTCAATATACAGATATGTATGTACAGTATATTTAAGAACATGAGGTTTCAGAATCTTCTCAAATTATCTCAAAATCACAATACTATGTGAGGGAACTGATGTTAGTTCTTTTTCTTTTCTCCTTTTCTCTGATAATTGCAAATTTATAATATGTGTGGGAATGGGACCATAGTCCCGAAGCTTTCTTCTCTCCCGATCTGCAAGGTGAAAAACGGGGAGTTCGCAACAAACGACAATTCGAAATCTCATTCAATATTATTGCTAATCATTTACTAAATCTATTTACATAAAACTATCTTACTCTATAAAAAATATCGAATAAACTTATGAAACTATAATCTAGTGGGACTTCTAATTTAATATGGAAAACCAATCCCACATATGTATTTATATTTTCAAAATCTTTTCCCGTAACGCAATCATCCAATAACACCCGGACTGCCATACTTTTTAGAGCCCAAACTCAAAAATTCCCAACTGTACTTCGAAATTACACCCTTTTAGGCTATAATCCTTTGTTATGCGTATCCCACTGACAATTTAGGTCAATCATCTGCTTGACTTGCAAAAATGTTCAAACTTTTAATTAAACAGAAAGGAAATTAGAAATTAGAAAAAAGCAATTTGAATAAAAATGGCAAGCGACGGGAGAGAGCAAATAGTGCGGAAGGCTGTCAGTCAGTCAGCGGGGATATAGTAAGGATTATAGGGATATTATTGGGATTTCGAGGGTCGCGTGCCTGGCACATTTTTTTATAGGCAACCCAACCCCCTAGCCATCCCCCCTGCACAAGACGTGTAAATAGAACCGCAAATAAAAAATGAGAGACTAGTGAATAGCGAAAGCAGCTTAAAATTTATAATCCTCACTTTCACCCGTTAAGCCGCAGGCGAAGGCTTCGGTACTTTTCTGCGTGCGGAGAGGCAGAGGGGGAAAGCGAAATTGCAATTGCAAAAATGTAAATGCAGACGTCGAGCACACTATAAGGTTTGTCCTATAATACTCAACTCACATATATCAAAGCCGGGCGCCGAACAAAAGCTCCTTGAGCCACAATGGCCTCGGGCGAATCAATGAGTCAAGGCCCCGTTCGAATGTAAATAGCCCGTGGTTAAGTTCACTTTAATTACACTGCCCGCGTGTATTGACAAAAGGCGAATTCAATTGCATTCGCAGTGGATCGGAGCTGCAACAGGGGTTGCTGGCTGCTGGCTGCTGGCAGCAAGGTGAGCTCCAGGGGTTGGCTGGCAGTCTTGGGAGGAGCCGCCATTGTGTGCTCTGTGCCAAATTGTGTTTTGCCCGGCTATTGGCTCTCGGCCAGGAGATGATGATGCAGCATCACGTCCTGCCATAATGGCCAACAAAAACGTGTGTGTCACAAGCACACGGATACGTTGAAAGATCTTATCTGCCATTGCGCCATAGGTCGAAGTTCGACGCCGAGTGACTCATGCCAAGTCCCAAACCCCCAAGTCCGGTCAAGGCAAACTTTAGCGTAGTGAAAGACTGGCCAAAACTTGGATAATTGCTGCCGGAATAACTGTTAATATGTCTGAGGGCCAAGAAGGAAAGTTCCAGCTACAGTTACTCCAAGTTTCAATCAAATTATATCGTAAGTAAAAACCGACTGAGGAGGGTAACAACCCCTAAAAGTTTTCCCACTCAGTTGATCCCACGTTGACCTCAATTCAAATATTTACAAGATGATAAGGGAAAATGTATTTGTCTACGGCAGTACGGAAGGCAGAAGGCAGACCTTTCCGGCAATACATCATTTTCCCATTCCCATGAATATTTCATGGCAAACAGAAAGCAAAAACAAACCCCAAGGACTCGACTTGACTCACCTGCATTTCGGGGGCTCCACCCTCGTCCCGTATGAGCAGCAAGTAGCTCTGGCCGTCGATGAAGACCTCCTTCTTGAAGCGGCCGCCCTCGGGCGACTCCTCCTGCATGTATGAGCCGGTAAGGTATCGGTGCACCAGGGCCGACTTTCCCGAGTTCAGCGAGCCGACGATTCCCAGCCGCAGATCGGGAACGGAGCGCGAGATCGTCCATTCCTGGCTGTTCACAAACGAATCTGGAAGAGAGCATCGATCGCATCATTATTAGTAAAGGAGTTTCTGTCTTAAGTAGTTGGTTTCTCCTAGCAGGAGGGAAAGAAAAACAAGTTCACTCGGCGCAATTAGCGACTTAGGACCGGGCGGCGAACCCGTTCCTGCTCTGACCTATCTACATGTCGCGGCCAAAAGTTTCCAGCTCTCGAGAACCCATCCTCCGATCATTATGCAAATGCCCGGGTATCCTTCCGCATACATCGGAATTGTTGGTGTTTTCCTAGCATCCGCCCTTGATTGACAGCAGGAATGTTTGCCAGGAAGCTTCCTTTTCAATTTTCGGCAATTGTCTGCCGTCAGCCGTCTGCCGTCCTCCGTATGTTTTTCCTCGTGCAAAAACTTTTAAATTGTCAGTTTGCTCGAACACTTTTCTGATTTAAATTAGCTCATTGTCAAGTCGCAGTCATTCAATCAGACTTAAGATCTGAACTTCCCTCTGTCAGCTGGGCCCAAGGTTAGGAAATGGTCCACGAATAGGTAGCTAATTGAAGCGGCTCTGGCATCTTGAGCCTGATGCCTGAGCAAGCCCAGCTGCTTGTGACTAAGCTTTTGAGGCTCCTCCTCCGGCGGATTTACGGTGCACTTCACGCCCGAGTGTGACTAGAATGAAAAGTTTATAAAGGTTCCACCATAAATCTTCCCAAGAGCGAGCCATTGGTCTTCCAAGTGTCCACGATCAATTTCACTTCACGAAAGGGGGATACTCCTCCCTTGAGCCACCCCATGATCTCAGGGAGGAAGGAGTGACAATGGCTGACCAGTTAAATGGTGGCCGGCGATGATTTACTGCACTCGCCAGAGGACTCGCACGTGAAAATTGCTCTATTATGAGTTGTTAAGAGTTGCGTAAGTAAACACAGAGCCAGTCCTTCTCCTGGGCTCTGTAGATGGTCAGCGACAACGACAACGACAGGGACATGGCCATGGACATGGATATGGATCCGTCCGTCTCAAGGGGTTGTCATACGGCGGAAACTTGTTTTCCTGCCGTTTGTTAATCGACTAAGACGATGGACAGCCGACGGAGCAGCAGACAAGACAAGTTCAACTGGTTTGCTCTGTTGCCTTGCTGACCAGAGCGCAAAATTACAAATTAAAATGAAATAAATATGCCTTTTGTGTTATATAACACTGGGAATACCGAAATAAATCTGGGCCAGCAGCCAGGAGCCAGGAGCAGCGGCGCATTTCAATTGTTCAATTCAATTGAAAGCGATATGCACACGCCGGCCAGGAGAAAAATTAGCGCGGTTTTGCAATTTGCATGCCCCTAAAGGTGAATGGTAGATGGGAATGGTTTTCGGATCAAAAATGGCGTCGGAGACGGAGACGCGGACGCGGAAGACTGGTTCCCTGTTCTTTTGGTTCTCAGTGCTCGATTTTGTAACAAATTGCAGGCTGGCTGCCAGAGACGAGATCGCCTAATTAATGGCTCGTCATTAGCCTAAAGCGCTTAAAGTTACAAGCCAGTTACAAATGCGTCTTTAAGTTTGACTAATGATGTCAAATGTCTGCCGCTGGCTGGGATGGGATGGGGGTTAAACATCGTTTCGATCGGGATAGGGCTCCGGAGCTGGATGGCGATCGGCTTATGTGTGAAGTTCAAACCGCCAGCCAGGGCAACCCCTTTGCTGCGGCTATCCCTTCCGACTGCATCTCTTTATCTCTCTGGGATCGTTACTCAAACTCATGTCAAATGTCGCCATCGTTGTCAAAATTCCCAACATAATTACGTATGCAAACTAGTTGCAACCCGAAAGAGGTTCGATTTCCGAATTTTCCATTTCCATTTCTTGTTCTTGGGAGAAAGTGTCCGAGAGTTGGCTGCCAGAATGCCAGAAGGGGTTTGTGTTGGTTGGGATTTGTTTTCCTTTCCTTTTATTTTGTAGTTTTGTTTGTTTGTGTTTATACACTTTTGCCATTGAGGCGATAAGGCTGGCACCCCGCCCAATCCCATTCCCCGTGCTTGGGATTTACTGCTCTTGATGTGGGTTAAGCATTTTAATTAGCGAACAATACGAAAATTCTCGTATCCCTTTCCTGCCTTCCAATCTAACTCTCTCGCTCTGTGGAAACGTGTTTCCAAAACAACGGCCAGGTGACCGATCTTCTGACCCGAAACTTGAAGATATAGATAGCTTAGTTTTCTGACTGACAGCTGCTGTAACCGAGGAAACCAAACAAGGCTGAGTTTTTTTATCACCAAGAAGCGTGCCATGCATCCAAGAAAAACGTATACATTAATTTTATTTGAGCAGGAGGCCCCAAGGATTGGTCGAGGAATTGTCGTAAAATGTTTATAAGTTGTTTACGGTAGCCACAAACTGTCATCGCATAATTTTATGACAGTCCTTTGCCTCCACAAATACAGCTGAAACACAAGGCCATAAAACCAGAAGAAGAGAATTGATAAAAACATCAAGTGCGAGCAAAGTATTCATTGATAATGAGCTGTTTTTAAACTCTGAAGAGGAAAAGCAGAAACGCAGTTTAAAGCCACCCCGAATCGCAAATTCACGCTAATTGGATCCCACAAGCGGCCATCAATAGATCATCCCAGGGAAATACTTTGCGGGTGTTTTGATACCCGAGGCATTCCCATAAATGGTCAAATAATGTGATTTTAATAAGCCATAACCATAATAAAGGAATATTTTCCATTTGCCGCGCCTTTCATGCGCATATTTATGAATAGCGCCAGATCTCTGGGAAAAATCATCTGAAGGCGAGTGGGATATTTGCATGGGGCCCCAAGAGGCCTACGAAAATATTTAGGTAGGCTGGCCGTGTCGACAGTGTCGTCCAGTCCCAAAGATGTGGCGAGCAGCAGGCCATAAATCTCCGGACCTCGCTGGTCCCACATCCAACTACCTTCTTTCCTTGCCATCTTGGCACTGGAGTACCTTTCACGATTCATATGCCCGTTGCCTATGTACATTCTGCACATCTGCTCCAAAATCTGATTTACTTTCTTTTTGTGTTTGCCCAGAGATCGGTGAAAGAAGATCACGGCGACTGGTGGCAATAGGCCGCACAAGGCATAGAGCCTACCTATTCCCATGTGCTGATCCTCTGTCCCTCTCTCTGGGTGCGACAAAAGGCAAAGAAAATTAGCAAGGCCCACAAATGATTCGGGGCAAAAAGGGCGATCGCACAAACAAGATTACACGAGGAGGCGAAGGAGGATGTCGCAGACAGGAAAAGGTAAAGAAAATAATGAATAAATACAGTGAAAGATGACCGAAATTTTTAGTAGATTCATTTCCAGCTGTATTTTCTTTTCTTTAAGTGTAGAAGAGAGTAAGCTGTGGAACTTATACTAGAAGCTAAGACATCTTTCTAATGTAAACGTCTAATATCTAAGGTAAGGTAAATCCCAATAAACCCAAGATGCCTCTTTTTATCGGTAGCACTCCCAACTTATGTTTTGGAATAGAAACGTTCAGCCATCACTTACATTGGCCGATTAATTACAAGACAAAACAAACAAAACAATAACTTGTACGTCGGCGGGGGCTCCGGCACCGAGCGTTCCGTCCAACTGTTGTTTTCGAGAAGAGAGGAACAGTTCTGCACGAATGATTGCGACACTTCAAGGTTCGCCCCTGGGGCATCATCAGCGTCACGCAACGTGAGAGGGATGCATGGAATGGGATGGGGATGGGTGTGTACCTGAAACTGTATCTGCCAGTTACATATGACTCGTGTCACGTGCCGGCCCATGTTGTCCGCATGGAAATGCGGAATCTTGCGGGTGGCAAGAACATGACTTCATCGGAGAGAAACCCGGTGAAAACAATCATAATTGACACAGAAATTCACGCATCATTAGCCAATGTGCGAACATCCAAACAAGCAAACAAACAGATGCCGGCGAGCAAGTAATTGAAAAGATCTCTCAAAGATCACTCGGAGCGGAGCATGTGCTGGATGGATTTTGATAAATTGAATCGAAATACGGTCGCTGACTGAGAGGAATTTAAATTCAAGCACAGTCGAAGGTCATGCACAGGCCCTCGAAAGACCACGCCCCGAGCCTTTAAAGGGGTTAAAAGGGTTGCCGATCCCTCAAGAATGCTCCTCTTGGGATGCTGCCATTGGCCCAGAGATTTATTTGTGTCTTCAGGTAATAAAGCATCTCCGCGCCAGCTCCTCAATGCCGTACTCCATTTTGCAATTTCTCAGCAAACTCGATCTCATTTGCGCCCAAAAAAAACATATATATATCGCTGCTTATATAGGCATTGACGATTTCTTTGTTGGCTCTTTTTTTCTATGGCTTTTTATTTTCAGTTCGTTTATCAGTTTTGGGGCCGAACTGAATTTGTTTCTGTGTCGAAACCCATTTATCATGCGCATACAGTGAAAAGTAAATTGCAAAACACGCGGCGGTAAAATAATAAAAAAGTAACAGAGACCTAATAAAGAAAAAACCCCTGGCTGTAAGCAACGATTCCTTATCGTTCAGCAGTTAAAGACCATCCACCTAATGGGGGAAGTGCGACGTGAAAGACATTCTTATCAGTCTTAACTTGTTTGGTAAATCAATTCCAAGCTATTACCAACTTTGGCTGTAGATACCACAAGTCATATACGGTAACAGGGTTTTTAATGGCAAATATTGAAATTTATAATATTTTAGTTCTCCAAATAACTTTTGTATGAATTTTGTCTTGTCTTATCAATTATAATCTAATCTAAACTTTTCTTTTAAACTTTAACTGACTCAGAGCAGAAAATACCAACTTAACCTTAGTCAATAAAATTTAAAAAGAAATTTAATCATGATGACCGAATCTCCCTAAGAATGTAAATTTTCTCATACGCAATCCAAAGCGATTAAATGTCAAATTTATGACATGATTTGGCTCCCAATATCATCTTACACAGATGCGGGAAAAAAACATGGCATTTTTTCCTGAAAAACGTTTACCCTCCCGAGAAGTATGTTTTTCTCGATCGAAAAAAAGCGCAAAAAATATTACACCCGGCTGGAAAATCTTTTCAGCTCATGCGAGTCAATCAAAAGTTGACAATGGCAAGTGAGAGAACGAGAACCCAAGGACATGCAGGACACCATCTCTTGGTGGTGGCTCGGTGGCTTCCTTCACTGACTTGCTCGTTTCCTCAGTAGCTCACAGTACTCTATTAAATATGACATATTTATGAAGTGTCAGTCCCGAGACAATGGACGGGAAAGAATCTGAGGAAGAAAGCCAGAAAAAAAATGAAAGGAAAGTGCGGAGGGAAATGGGACTTTTCCTGGGACTCGTACTTTCCTTCCTCGTCAGCTGCTCTTGCTCATCGGCCGATGGTCGGTCGTAAAATCAAATAAAATAAAATGGGAATCTTATTTGTGTTTAATATTTATGCGGTGAGATTGTCAATGATGAGCATTTGATTGTCTTTTGGCCAGCTCTGTCTCCGCTTCTGAGGTTTCCCTTCTGCGGTTGGGATTTGCTAAAAATATAAAAGCCGATACAAGTACGTGGTTTCAGATCTTCCGAGCTGAAGGGACGTCATTTGTGTCTCATAAATTTCGCTGTAATTAAATTGATTTGGAATGGTCAGGCGCCTCATTAGAGAGAGAACTAGCAGCTGGCCAATAATATTCCACGATCGCCGACTCCTGACCGACTGACCAGCTGACTTTTCCTTTCCTTTCCGCTTTCCGCTTTCCCAGTCGCTCAGGCGCAACAAATTAACCGCTTACTTTTACTTTTCTTGGTTCTCGCTTCTTAGCGGCAGCCTCCTTAGCAGTAGTTGGCCGTTGCTTCATGGTCAGTTACCTAGAATCTCATCTTATCTGCCATTGTAGTCCGACCATCTCGTTTACATCTTTTCTCTTTTCAGAGCAAAAAAATTATGATTACCATTGTTCTCCCAGTGGCTCCTCCGTCCTCCGTCCATTACAATCTTATTTATGGCCGTTTTTGGTGATTTTCTAGGTGAGTGTCGCAAAACCCCAGCCTTGCATCGTGTGCGTTCGCATCTCCGGCTACAAATTTTACCAGCATTTTCTTCTGTCTCTCGAAAGATTTCGAAAGAATTCTGCCCGTGGGCAGCTCCGATCTGCTTCGGCTGCCTGGCCCACTGTCTCTTAGCGGTTCAATGACTTGCTGGCCATTAGCCGTTGTGTGTGTTTCTGCCAAGATACACCAACCGGCAGTAACTCACTGCTATCAGTCATACGCCAATGCACGACCCCGCTTGAGAAGGCTATTGAATTACACTGAACAGCAGGTTAAAACAGGAGGCTTAAATTCGGAAAAAATAACAAGAAGGTTGACCAACGGAAGCCAGTTTAAGCAACATATTCCTGTTTGTAAATAAGTGTTTCTATAAAAACTCTCATAATCTTGTCTTATTACGAACCTTCTTATCTTCTTATCTTAGATATCCCTAACCCTTAACCCCCTTTTCTACCGCCTCATCGCCCATATAAAATAGCTTAACAAACGTAGTGATCATTCCCTATTAAAGCCAATACTTTATGATTGTTGCGCCTGTAATCTGATCAGAGAGCCCGCAGTGTGGTGTAGGATAGTGTAGATATATCGGTATCCGGCAGATGCAGAGAGCAGAGAACTGCCCACAAAGCATCCGAAAATGCGAGTGAGAACTGGTTATGTTGTAAGAATCACGTAAGTTTTCGAGAAGGGCGTAACTAGAGTGTGACTGGACTTTTGGCCAAGGCGAGAGGAAATCAATGCAATAAGGAAGGGCTTGCCTCCAAAGTGGGCACACACCATACTCGACGTAATGATCGCGGCCCTGGAAGTGCCATTGTAAAAATTATGTTGGAATTTTATTATTGTTGAAGCGCCCCCGGTACGGCAGCAGCAACAATTTGGCGGTGTCAACCGCCGCATTTGAATTTCAATGGGCATTAAAACTTAGATTGAAGCGGAGCGCTAACAAAACCTAAATAAGAACTTCCGTTTCCCTTATATGAAACTCTGGATGGGGCTTTTGGAACTCGGGACTCGGAACACAAAGGGCAAGGAAACCGAAACAAGGCACAACGAAAATGCAATCCCCCCTTGATCAACCGGCTATTCAGTCAAAATTTGATTGTTTTGTTTAGATACACTTTGCATTCTGAACGGAGTTGACCAATAAACCTGCTGCCTATATTTGGGGAGAAAACTCCACCCACGTCGATGGACGCACTTTGGTGGTGGATAGATAGGTATTTTTGTTTTCCCAACAAGTGTCCCACTGTTTGAGGCGGAAGCGGCGTTTGAAACGTGTCGGTTGCCATCTAATTTGCATATTTTCCAGCTATTTTCTCATTACAGGCAAATGCATTTACATTTTTCTCCATTTTCCTTTGCCGTTTGACAGGTTGTCTGTCGGACGGGACAGAGGGGAGAATCGTCTTCGTATGATTTAATTGAAAATACGCAAATTTGTTTTCCGTTGTTGTTGGAAAAAGTGTCGAAATAAATTTGAATAGTTTCTCAGCTTGGCTGGGAACAGTTTCCTTAAGTCAGGCTGGATCGCTTGATTTTCGTCATGGTCGATAGCATGTGAGCATTTTCCCAGCCCTAAGTCGGAGTGATCAACAAATTGGTTTGATATCTTGGAACACCGTGAAGAAGAGCTGAAAGTGTGGGAGAAAAGGAAGTTCTACTTGGTTCACCTTAAGTTACATAAGAAAATGGGTTAAAATATCAATCGAGGACTAAACTTAGCTCTATTTAATATTATAAGACAAGGTCTGTAATTGGTGGAAAATTAAAAAGTATTTCCATCTGCCTCAACCATGACTTGCCCAAAGACAGAAATGCCTCAATTGCAGACTATTAATAATATGGTATTATCATCCAAGATAGAGACATCATAAACTAGATAGGCGGGGAAATTATCATATTTTTATAAGAAAGTACTGTGAGAGATCATAAAACTTCATTAATAATTTGCTCTCCTTAGTTTTCGCTTTTCAAAGACAATGTGGATAACATAGAGAGAAAAGATAATTACAAGGCGTGTGCGCTACAGTTAAAAAGATGCCGAATAGGAAAAGGTGCATTTTACGTGGAGTTTAAAAGACGGCGCGTGCGTTAACGCCATTTAGAGAGCGAACCATGTAGGGAAGCATCTCGGTCTCTTGTTTATTGTCTGTGACCGTGGAGTGGCGAATGATTAATGGTTAATAGAACCGATCGATGAACCCCTCCGGCCGAGACTCGCTCCATGATTGACACCAGCTAAGAGTGACACTTCAAACAATATAATCCCAGCCGTGCGGCGGTGACTCAAGAGCTGGTTCTGACCAAAATCAATGATGAAACCAAAAGTCTCAAGTCTGTGAGCTGCCTTTTAAGGTTTGCCAAATACTGATCTATGCGTTGATTTGAGTTGTTAGTGCCCCAGTGGGCGGTTGTTAATGAATGTGGGCGGGTCATTAATTTAACTGCGAACGCTGAGACTTCATCAGTCAGAATATGTGGATGCTAATTAAGGGCACGCGTGAGAGTTGCTGAGGAAGTTGATGCATCTCAGAGGGTCCTCAGAGGTCAACGAGTGGGCTGACAGAAGATCGAAAGAGTCTGAAGCCACGCGCACATCTTAACTTTCCCACAAAAATCCACACACCAGCTGAGGTCACTCCTCGTCTGGGTCGGGGGAACCAACTGTGCCGTGATCTCATGTGCTCATCAACTGAATTACCCATCTCCGCATAGATACAGTATGCAGATCCATGTATCCAAATGTGTGTGGATACACGACCGAAACTCGCTTGTTCACACACTCGTGTGTGCCCCAGGCAAATACAATTGCGTTTTAATTTTAATCATACGAGTTCTTCTTTTCGTTCTATATTTCGTGGCCTATGTTTGTATTTCGCACAAAATGTGTTGAGCGTATTATTTCGCCGTTGTTGTTGACTCTTTATTTATCTTGTTTAAGCGTTGAGTGCACGGGCGGCTAAAGAAATAAAAACTGTACGTATACAAAAACAGGAAAAAAGAATACAAAATATACAAAACATGGGGAAAAGTGTTGCATGGAACAGATTGAAATAGCTTGCAAATCGAGATAGTCCCCGTAAAACGTTTGACGCGATACTTTGGGGGTCTCTAAAGCGAAAGGCTGTCCAAGGTCTTTGAAAAGTCATCTATCTCAAGTAATTCGTATGCCGAGCGGACCTACCGACTTATCTGGGCTCTAAAACTTATCACTTGGGGGGACAGAACGACGCCTTTTAATTAAACAAAGTGAATGAACGGAAATAAATAGAACAAGTATGTATATAGAGACCATTAAACAAAAAGGAAATTCATTCCTTATCTTATCAATACATGAGGCGACCTGGGGCCTCCATTATTGGTAGCAAAAAGTACGGCAAAAGCAGGAGTAGTAGAGTAGAACACGCGATCCAATACATTCTATTGTAATGCGATTCCGAATGGAATTTGCCATTCGAGTCGAAATTAATGAGCCGATCGGATTGGCAAAATATCTCAACTCACTTAGAAGAATGCAAGAACAATAATTGCAATAAAGCAAAGAAATAAAAGCTGCCCGCGCTGAAAATAGAAAACGATCATGGGATAGGGTATAGAATTAAGCTTACTGTGCCTTATGGTATACATTCGTTTTCCAGAGAACACACATGACTAAGATTTCGCTATTGATAAGCTATCTATAAACGAATTGCAACAAAAATCGAGAGATTATAAAAAGTGAGCTTGGGGACGTAGCCTCTTGCCAACAGATATTTCTATTTGTGAAAAAAAAGTTCCTACATGCCCCCAAAGTGATTCATGTCCCGAACAAACGATGATTTATCCGTCTTCAATCTCTCACATATCTGGCTGCTGATCAATCAAGTAATCTCTCGGCCAGATCTCTGCCAACGGCGAGAACCAGTTGACACATTTATCAGACCCCGAAACCAAGTTTCTTATCAGCTCTTCATCTGGCATCCCACCTAGGAATCGTGCTGTGGCAGACACACCTTCCACCCTTCCGCCCATCCGCTGACCCACCACCTCCTCGGTATTTACGTCATTAAGAGGCGTTTGCCATTGGTTGCAATGTGTCGGCTTCCCTGCCGTTTCTAGACCAAGTTGCGGCATCCCGCATTAAACTAGAATCGATAATTGCATGCTAAATAAGTGCCAAAGTGAGAGGTGGACAAACTTTCCTCGTTCCGTTGTCACGGCTACTGGAAGTCAATGCCGGAACATACAAATGTGAGTCAGTGTTACAAGTCAGACAAAGGCCGCCATCCCCGATTGAACTTCCCTTTGTACCAAAAGGTACCCCAAACTTTCGCTTTCCACTGTTTTACCGACCTTTCACTCCTCTTCGCCAAGCAATTTGATGGAAACAATACGTTTTGGCAACATTTCTTTATTTGCTGTTTTCATGCAAAATACTTTGGAAAATAAGACATAATAGTGTCATAACTTTGGCATAATAAGCCTCAAACGCGACGGAGTCTGAACTGAGGAAGTATAAAAGCGAAACTATGCCAAATTGCATTATTTTCGTTACAACACCCAAAGTTTGCCTCACACTTTGACACATGACACGCGATGTGCCATATTCAAAAGGTTTTCAACTTTTTCTATTTATAATTTTTGTGTTTTTGTTCACTTTAATAGAGTTGAAATGGAGTTTAGTTGGACGGTTGCACATTGAATGCTAATGAAGCTGGCGCACAAGGTCATTGGTTTACGATTTTCTTGTTTCGCCTGATGTAATTAACGAAATTGCACAAAACTTATTCCGCTGGGCCAGATGATTTTTAAGTTACAACACGCTAATTATCACATATTTTAATTGTCAGAAAGTCTTGAGTGATGATTGTGGCACAAGGACTGCCAACGGGGAGCGCTGAGGGTGGGACTGTGGGAAAGCTTTAAGGGCAGTAAATTGAATTTTTAAGTTAGGCGAGATTGTCATCATACTAGGAGCTACTCGGTTAAAGTTATTTATCTTAATATTAATTCATGTAGTAGACATTGTCTACTTATTGGGCGTATAAGAAAAAGTCTTTAATAAACGGAGGATATACCAATATATAAGGCTTGATTTGGACTGATTTGTACTGATTTGGACAATAGTTTCCCCCCAATTAATATTTAACCCATATCGGTCGCATTACATCGACACTGTACCTCACCTGATTTGCGTTTCTCGCTGCGATCGGGCACCACCAAGCTTTTGGCGCGCTTCACACGCAGGGAGCGCCTCCGGATGGAGCGGAGGAAGGCCTCGGGCATCCGGGAGAATCGCTGCGGAGTCTCCGGAGCCTTGGCTCGCTCCGGCAGGAAGAAATTCTTGACCGCCAGCATGCTACCAGAACTGCAACTGTTGCTTCGCTGTGTTTTCCTTGGCGGCTTTCTGCGCGTTGGCTTTTCGCTGGCCTCTGCTAGCGTGTGTTGGCAATGAAAAGAGTTTGCTATTCTATTTGCTATTTTTACGCTGCCTGCCGCTGTTTGTTTTCGTGTAATCCTTCTCGTGTGCCTTGCCTTTCTACGTACGTAGTATCTCTTGCTTATTTATTTATATTTGCACTTATTGGCTTCCTCGGCCGCACTTTAGCAGTTTGAATTTGCATTTTACCACATAAATAAATTGTATGATGACTAACACATTTGGTCACTTTGCATTCGAAACTTTAGACCAACAAAAGCACTAACAACACTCGTCGGATATTCCGTATTTATATGTCTGACGGCATCCGTTCGCTTCTGCTAATTTGTTATTGCTTCGGGTATTTCATCAAGTATCCAAAAAATGTCCAGCCGAAAAAGTTTACGCGAAAAGATACGCGTGCGACCCTAACGCCAAATCAAGTATCCGCTCTGAACGTCCACATCGAGCGATGGCCGAGATACAACTGAGTGCGAGAGTCTCGGGGCTCGAGTCGAGGAGCGTAGCGCACACCGGTCCGCAGTAGAGGGTTAACGCTAACAGCGCGCTGTTAGCCAACAGCAGCTGTTGCTGCAGTTGTAAGTAGCTGTTGCCCCGTGCTGTTAGCAGCTGCAAAGGTGAGCGTGCTGCAGGTAAACACGAGGTGGAAATCAATCTTCCCGCTTAACAGCTTGTTGCTGATACTGAAAACATAATACTTGGGTGTCTCCGCAGCCCGCCCACCGAAAATCACATGTGTAAACAAGAAAGCAAATACTTGGTTAAATAATGAAGCGCTTCTCTATTGTTAATACCTTCTAGTTTTCCTTTTAGTTTATACCATCGGATATCTATATCTATACATATTTTCAGCTTGGAACTCATTATATAAAATATGTAACCATAATCTACATCTTTTATACCCTTGCAGGTATTCAAATTTTACCATGGTATTTGCAACGCAGTCAAGGGGGCATCTCCGACCCCATAAAGTATGTATATTCTTGATCAGCATCACCAGCCGAGTTGATCTAGCCATGTCCGTCTGGCTGTCCGTCTGTCTGTCGGTTTCTACGCGAACTAGTCTCTCAGTTTTTAGCTATCGGGCACGCAGTACACATGTCCCACTAAATGTAGCACTATATCGTATAGCTGCCATAGGACTGATGGCGAAATTAATGAACAAAAAATGTTAGCTTCTCTGTTTTTCAACGTATTTTTGAGATGTAGCAGTTTTTAACGGTTTTAGAATTACGGTTTTAATTTCATTAAGATCGGACAACTATATCATATAGGTGTTATAGAAGCGATCGGTTGATTTATATGAAAATGTAAAACTCTACATGTAAAATGTAAAATGTACAAAATTCGATATTTTTTCAACATTACTAAAATGGTTCGATTTTCAATGATCCAATTGCAGACAGCAAGGGTATACCAACTTCGGTTTACCGAAGTTAGCTTTCTTTCTCGTTTTTATCTGCTATAGCGTCGACATCCAAGCAGATATTTTTATGAAATCAAATCTGAAATACAGTATTTTTAATAACAAATGGAATGTAGTACCATTCCTACGTATAAGTTCCACGAACAATTTATAATTATTATTTTTTCCATGACGGTATATACTTTATGCGGTCGGAGATGCCTCCTCCTGCCTGTTACATACATTCTCGGTTGGCACTAATTTATAATACCCTTGTACCCTATGGGTACCGGGTATAAAAATACTTGCACTTTTTTTATAATAACGAGTTATTTAAAGATATGACCAACCTAAGAGTAATAAATGCCAATCAAACACAATCTGAGATAAGTCATGAGGAATGCACGAAAAATATCGGATTTGTTTAGGCTAACAGTACAGAGCTCTGTAAAGTATAAAGTAAAGAGTGAGCGGAAAAGCAATGTTTTCACTTTGGGGATGATGACGCCAAAGAGAGCCTCAAAGAGAATTAGTGACATTAAAGAGAACTAAACAAAGAGACAGAGCGGCAAGGAAAACATTATGCGGAAATCAAAATGTAATAATAAACATTTTGCTACCGTTGATAACGATGATGAAGATGGAGCTGGAGATAATAGTGCTTGGGGGATATACTCGTGGAAGACCTTCTCCTGGAAACTGTGCAGACAGCTCTTTGTTATTGTTTTTTTTTACGTTTTGGGGCTTCGCTTAGTGGGCCGCTCGGGGCTGCTCCCCAGCAACAATGCTTCGGTTATGCGATTCACTTCCTCTAGTGAGCGATGCTGGCGGGTACTCGACATGTGCTGCTCGCTCACAGTTCATTATCGTGTACAATAATTTGTCTGTGGCCGTTTTATGCAATGAGAGGGGGTTTGATAGGAAAGAGTACAGGTAAAAATGTAGCTGGATTTAGTTTTCAATGCTTCAATGCAATCAGGTGAAACTACCCGTGGATTAGCGTTCAATAGGCTTCCGCTTAGACGGAGTCGGTGTCTAAAAGAAATAACAAATCATGTTTTAAAATGGCTTAAAATTACGAATATCTAATCTATAGTAAGCTTATATTGTTGACCCTAGTGTGGCCTGGAATATTAAGCCCATTATTTGGCATTTTGCACATCGCAAATCAAAAGTTAAAACCTACCCTAGGTAACTTTATTTCACTCTAAAGATCGTCCATGTTGCCCTAGTTTATCTAAAGGCCAAAAAAAATATTTTTGTTGAATAATGAACTGCAGTTTATTTTCAGATTACATCTCCTGCGAAGATTGCGAGTCCCAGTAGCAGCGGCACGTGAACTGCAATATATGCTCGATAATTGGACACGCTCGCCACTTTTGCTCGACTCACTTATCGGGGCCACACTCCACAGTTTGCTTTACATCACCAGTCCCAAAGCCAATCCCAATTCGAGTCCCAAGCAGGGACACACTTTGCGACTTAATTAGACGACATCAGCGGCAAGCGACATTGAAATACAAAGCAGTCGCGGAGTGAGGGAGGAAGTACAGTCATTGACGGCGAGACATCGCAAGCGATTGCAGAAAAACTTGAGGTTGCCCCTTCGCCAGTGGGTGTGGGTGGTTGGATCGTTGGGAAGAAACCACCCCAAATAAGAACTATGCACTGAGGGAAAAAAGTGGCACAAGACCTACATACATAGTTAAATACGATAAATCCCTTTCGAAGGAACTTTTACATGAATCATGGAAAATAAATTAACAGAAACGTAGTTATATTTTTAAACTCTTTTAAAGAGAAAAAAAATCTTGCAGCATAGTCAACCTCTTGCTTGCATTTGTTTGTACAATTTATAAATAACGTTTTAATTATCAGTGTATCGCAGAACAGGACCTAAGAGCGGCTGCTACCGTACGTATATTTTTTGTATGGAATTTTAATGATATTTCTAATCAACCTGCGACACAATAAGCGACTGCCACGGGGCGCGCCTGCCTGGGTCACACCCCGCGAGGATTGCGCCTCGACTCGCTGCAGACTTGCCCAGATTTCATTGACGAATGTTGGCTGCACGGGAACTACGCACCGTGTCCGTATCCGCGAGGGGTTGCACTTGTGGGTGGGTCAGAGTCAGACTCTGCCCTCGGCATGTGCGACACTTTCCATTTCATTTGTCCCAGTTCACCTCGGTTGGCCCCGAATGAAATCATCGAGATAAATCCAAAAAAGAAACTTTAATGACGTCAATAAAAGGACCTCTTTGCGCTTTAAGGGTTACAAACTTTCAATCTCCACCCCCTCGAAAGAAACAGCCATAGGCTAATTGTGACCTGAGGGTGCCTTGGGCTGTTCCCGCTGCCTCTAAGTCCCGAGCAGCTCTATGCTTTCTGACAAGAGCAATTCCTTGGCAAACTTAATTGTTGCTGCCAAGGGTGTATGTGCTTGATGCACGAGGAAAATGCTTAAGTACAAATATAATTATATTTTCTTAATTTAAGGATATTTAATGGTAGTTGAACTATTTCAAAATTGGTTTAGTTTCTTACAATTAGTAAGCTTTGTTGTTTTAAGAAATTCGAAACTCTGAAAACAATATAGAAAATAATCCATTCCAAGAACCGCGAATTGATAGTTTTTAAATAGTTTCCAAGCGAGTCGAACCCCTTTTGAAACAAAGTCGGTTTACTACTCCTCTGGATCCTTGTATGTGCAAACAAATTAGGCTTCCCTCGGCGACGGCGGTGGCTAACCACGAATCCTGCACCCCTGCACTGACATTTGATACTTTTGCGGCACTCAACTCCACTCATACTCCCAACTCCCACTCCCACTCGGAGCTTGTTGGGCAAACATTGGCCAGGCTTAGCCAACTTCATCATGGTGACTCTGACACCGCGGCACCCCAGACAAAAGGTCTGGAGAGAGGGTTGACGGCGGAAGCGTCCGATTTGTCATGGCGTATGACAAGCCATTTATTTGATTTAGCTGAGTACATTTGCTGCTATTTGATTATATTTAATATTCAGATTCGCTGTGCAAAACAAGGAAAGCAGACAAAAAAGTCAATTTGGGAAGGGAAGGAGGGAACTATGCCTCATTTGCAATGGAAATAAATGTGCAGAGTGTTTTTTAGTGGGTCAGTGAGTGATCACACATGTCTTTGTACGCAGGGAAACATGATTCATGGGCTATTCAAAAATTTCAAATGAATTTTAAGCTTTCTTGAATTTATTCCATGCGTAATCGGACTTACGCAAGTTTATTTTTAGAATTAGCAGCATTACATAGACCCTCATAAAAGCTGCATTTTCTCAAGCCCCATGGCGATTAGAGACAATCCTTTGGAATTTGGCAAATGCTATTCAATGCTCATCATACAAAACTAATTTCGTATTCATAATTTTCATAATTTGCATTGAAAGTCATTTACAATTTTTAACCCTTTGGCCAACCTCACGTTTTCCACTTTCCTGGGCTGAAATTACAACCGAATTAGTTCTCACGCCAAATGCGCTTACATATCGGACATGGATGGGACGTAAGGGGTGCCAATAGCATCTCAGCTCAACCTCTGCCATAATTAATAATTCATAATTTCGCCTAAATATTCCTCGTGCGATTGCCAATTATCTGCGAGCCTCAGTAATGGAGCGTGAAGGAAACATTTGCGAAATTTGTGAAATCCATGAAATCGCGCAAGAAAAAGGAGAACACGGAGAGAACATTTTCCTTGCGCCATAATTTTCCGGTCAGACATGACATAATTATTAGGGTAAGAAGAGTTACGGGCACTCCGGAGTCCGGAGTAGGGAATACGGAAAAGAAAGCCAAGCCTCGGCCCATTCGTTCGAGTTGACATCGTTGTCTGCCCATATAATCAAGGCTCGCTGGCGCTCGCTGGATGCACTTTTACGCAAATTGAGTTGATTAATTTAAATGTGGAGGAGATACCCGGGCAACTGGGGTAGAATGGCGGGCAAACGGGGGTTAACTCTGTTGGCCAGAGGGCAGAATTGCAGACGGCAGAAAATCAATAACTTTAATGGGCTGGCCTCCCTCCTAAATCCCCAAAACCCAGCTCCATCAGGCGCAAACATATGAATGCGAAGTACCTAAAAAATGTATACATATATATGCTTGTTAATGCAAATATGCTAAGTACATGAGGCAACGTTGCTGGAGAGCAGAGTTTGTATCTCCGTGTCAGCCCCAAAACTTCGTTTGCAGCTCCTCCTCAACTCCAGGAGCCCTTGTGGAAAACGAGGGAAACTCTGTTGAAGAGTCGCCTAAGGCAAAAGGCAGTCAAATTGAATTTCCTGCTTCAAAAAGATTTGGAAGCGATATTTCTCGAGTTAACTTGGTTGATACACTACTTATTTTTTAGAATTTGATTCGTGAATGCAACCAATTATTAGGGTCAAGGTAAAGGGTTTAAGCAATTTGATAATTGATAAAATGTCTCAGAAATAGTGGCATGCAACATATTAATAATAAAAATTATCCGAAACAGAGAAGAAATTATATTTCATATATTAGCTAACTCAAGAAATATATGAGTACTCTTATGCAACAATAACATATACAAAAATATATTTTATTCCCAAGTGATTTAGAATTTACTGTTACCTCTTTAACTCTGTAGGGTATTCCTCTGAGCACACACCCCGCGTTTAAAGTACAAAACTCGACTCAAATATTAAATATAATTTTCATCGTTCCCGTCCGTTTGTATAAATTCCCCGCGCAACTTTGTTTTCCCAAAACGAGAACTGCCGGCAATTCATTTCATCGCGAAAAATATAAAGAAATACGACTACGAATGCCAAGAGAGTGTATTCTCTTGCGATTATTGAAAGAATTAAATTATATTCGCTTTCGTATGTCAAACTCAATTATTTACATACGTAAATACACATCTGACGCAAGTTGTTCCCAGCAATTGAACTCAACTGAACTAAAAGGCAAACCGTAAATTGCTCTTATTCAGGGTCAGTGGGTGAGGGAGGTGGGGCTGGTGGCTGGCTTTGGCCCTTGTATTTGTTTTGTAATGTTGCTTATTTTCGGTTTATTTCTGTAAATAACGCATCACAATTGTTGCATAGCACGGCATGTCTTCCTAAAAGTGTCTGTTGAGGGATTTAGTGGAAAATATAAAATATATTGTGAAAACGCGATATGTGATACATCTTATGTGATATATAGATGATTCTAAAATTAGATGCGATAAATTGAATCTAATTGGGTAACATGAATATGCATAAAGCACCTAAGGGGGCAAGCGATTTTAATTTGCTTGCAAGCCGAATGATGAGATCCAATAATTATAAATAATTCGAACTGTATGAATTCCAAATTGATATTTGTTATGGTATACCTAACAGAAAAAAGACTACTCAGATTATTGGTTTATCCTATATGAGATTTTTAAAGAAATATCATTACCCTAACTTGTTATACCCTTTCAAGTTTCAAAAGGTTTCCAAACAGGTAATTCTAATTGTACCTTCAATAAACAATAATTCAAGAACTAAAATATTTATAATATTCGTATTACCCTTTATGTTTTTATTACTCCAATCTTTTTAATTAATCTAAAAAATCGTATATATTTATACGTTACAAATGGTTTCTTGCTCGAAGATTCGTACCGAACATTAATTAAAACTTCAAATATATTTTTAGGGTGATTCTCAACTAGATCCTGCTGGGCTGAACGGAAATCAAGGCACGCTCGAGAGATTTTTATCTTCCAAGCCAGGGTTAAAGTTCAAATGAGAAGACGAACCTCGTAGGGGAAAAATTTGGCAGAAAAAAAGATCAAATAAAAATGTTTCCAATATTTTCGAACATAAATCCAATTTTGTTCTTTTTTTCAGGCCCAATAATTTCGAGGGGAGGAACTGGAAAGCCTTTTTACTGATTCCTTAAAGGCAGGCAATTTTAGGGATGCAATTTTTAAATGGCGTGCAAAATGTAATACTGAAAAAATGATTTTGACATTTTGATGCGATTTCTCTTTCTGTCATATTTCTTATGCGGTGTTGTGAGATCATAAGACGTTTTTATGATCGATTTACCAGAGCAGAAATGGTATCCTTTCTTATTCTCAAGAAATTAGTGCCTGCCGCCTTAAGAAGATACTTTAACCTGAGATATAATGTATATGAATAATAGCTGATCTCATTTAATAAATACAGCCTTTGAGTCATATACAATGAAATCAGAGTTTATAAATACATTACTTGCAGTTTCCGAGTCTTACGCTGACTAAAGCCGATCGGCTCTCTTAATAAGTAATTGAAGTAATCGGTCTTACCTCCAAAGAGAAGAAAAATAACGTTTATAATTCATGCGAAGCTCATTTTGATACATCTTGGGGCGATAATAAATTACCGCAAATTATTCAACCAAACGAAAATGAATGTCTGCCATTTAAAGGGAAATTCATTCGCAATTTTAAATTTTTCTCGAAGCCACCCCGCCGCAGTAACCTAAATCAACATCGAAAATTGCAAACAAATTGCACGAAAAAAGAAATTTCAATTTTTGCCAAAAGAAATCCCATTTTTCATGCGAAAATCTAGACCAAAAGGAGGAATTTCTGTGCCAAATCAATCAAAAGGGAGAGAGGAACAATGCCCGAGATCGGGGGATCATTTTGCTTGGCATTATTTAACGTCAAGATCGTGTGCGGGACATCTGAGGAATTCCAAGCAACCCATAGACCAGCACATTTATCTTGCGGCTTCTTGGACATGCGATAAGGCTTTCCGATAGAGAGATCCTAAACTATCATGCAATTGATATCCGACCCGCCGTAAAAAAGGAGGAAAAACCACCACAAAAAAGGTTTCCTCGTAGGACACATGACGCGTGTCCCTATTTCGGCCAGTCATCCTAATGCATAATTGTGGGTTCCACTGACAAATCGCTGGAAATTAGTTAATTACATCCACGACACGAACAAATTCCCTCGCGGCATAATTAAAATAATTGAAATTGAAAGTGAAATGGCGAAGGGAGGACGGCCCACAAAAAAGGCAATTAAACAATAAAGTTTACACGGCATTAAGACTGCAGCAACACCAACCGAAAAAAAAACACCATTTAAAGCTGTCCGGCTGAAAGTTAGGGAGTGGACAGGGACAAAGGACAACTACTACTGGATGAGCGGGTTGCATTCTGGTTTGGGACGCGCATCCGGACTCGAAATGGTGAGCAAGTCCCGCTCCGTCGTTTTGTGTGATTTAACTTGATGGACATGCGTCGCTTTTGTCGCCACAGGACAATGCAAGTCCTGCCAACGGATGCCCGGATGACTCTCCCCCTATTCATTAGCGGACCGAACTGAGCAAACAGCAAACAAGGCAGCCGTGACTCGCTCAAGTGTGCTCATTAGCGGAGGGAAAGGGTTGCACACATCCCGGCAGCTTATCCTTATCAAATGCATTGCACGTTTTTGCCTCGGAATTATTTATCCGTTCGGTTTTTTATGAGCGCTGCTTATCAAAGAGACACGTTCCATCGCCATCACCCATCCCCCGGGGCGATCTGAGATAATTTAAAGCTCATATCTTGATGTTATGAAATTGTATGTCCACCGCATCGTTATGGCAGGCTGCCCAGCATCCGTCGGATGGGTAGCCTGGCCCATCCCCCTCCCCATAACACTTTCATCTGTTTGCATAAACATCACCTACTTCAAAGTGTCTGGCTGGGTGGTTGGGCGGTAGTCCTTTCAGCCTCTGCGGCAGCTGTTGGCCAGCAGGATTGAAAGCCTCTCGTCCCGTCGTCGGTGCCCTCATTCCCGGGGCCAGTGAAAGTGATGAGCAAAAATGCATGCACCACAGATGGGTCCACGGATAGGCCATTTCGGGTTTGTTATGATTGTTACAGCTGCCTTCGGACTTCGAGGTCCGTGCTCCGGAGTGAGGAAGCCCCTTTGTCCCACTCAATTGGAAAGTAAAACACTCGTTATGCTAACTAATTGTTTATGGGCCCAGAAGTGTGCCAAGCCAAAATTATCCCTAGCCAGAGATGTTGGCAGAACATTTAGTGGAATAGGATAGGAATCAGAGGAATTCCTAAATGGATGGTTTATGACTTCTTAGGAAGAGTCTTTTAGCTTTCAAATAATTCTGGTCACAACGATGTGTTTTTTTTTTTGAGTCGTGGCTTAGTGGATTAGTTCTAAAGAAGTAGTTATAATGTATCGTTATAGTGGCTCACTTTAAGTAAAAATATCCGCGACAATTTAGATTTTAACGAAAGTCGCCATTCCCGACTCGGTAAGAAAAGTATTGTTTTTGTTTTCTTAATATTGCGAGAACTGCAGATAACTTTAGCCGGAACCCAGACTCCCTGTAAAATCTTTTCAAAGAAAAAGCTGAATTTCGATAGCACTTTTAAGTGGTTCCTATAACCAAACTAACCGTGTATTTGCGCCTTACAGCACAATTCGGTACTTAACAATATATAACAGCAATCAATATGTTACTCTTTCACGTTCAGGTAATTTTTAGGAGGACAGAAAACCGAATTGCTTTACAATAAGTTTATCTGGTGATTATCTTTTTTATACAGATTTGAGAGTGAGGGGAAGAATCCGGTCCATAGTTATTTAAAGTCTGGAACACCTCACCTCGTCCGACATCTAAATTGCTTCAATTAACTTCGTGACATTCTTTGACTCTATTCACAAAACGGAAAAATTCCTTTTCCCATTTTCCAGACTATAATTTTTGATTTTAAGTAATTTCCGTTTACAATCTGTATAATTGGCGCATGCCAAGGCGATTTGCTGCAGTTGTCCCAGTTGCCGGACAATGACCAAGGATAGCTCCGGCTGGCCAAACTAATGTGCAGACCATTGACCAGGTCCTCGTGCTCAGTGCTGCGGCTTCTGTTGCTGCTGTTTGCGTGACGAATGGAGTTGCAACCGACAGGATCCGCTGCCCGCGGTGCAATTGTCCTGTGCACGAGACACGCGTCATATTTTAATTATGACAGCCGGCCTACCGGCCAGCCCGGGGTCCGTTCTCCTGTCGGTCAGTAAGTCAGTCGCTTGGTCCGGACTATGGACACGCAACAGCCACGTATAAAGGGGTTGATCTGCTGCTGCCAGCCTTCGTGCGGAAACAGGAAATGCCTCGGCCTCGGCTTCGGCCTTTGTTGACAGATTAGTAGCGATCGCCGCGTGGTTGGTCCATAAACTTGACATTTTTATTTGACACCTTTATTTTCTAAGCTTGTCATGTGGGTTTATTATTATTTCGGTGTTTTAGAATGATTCGGGGGCATTGTAGGCAAATGCAAAGCCCACATACTCATAGAGCCGGCACGTTCCACAGGCCACCTTAATGTTCTGAACTTGTTTTATTTATTATTTCTGCTTTTTTGCATACATACCGGAAGCATTGTCCTGGCTAAACAAACTAGAACTAATGAGTGCACTTTCCGCACGCTGAGTGGAAACATTTTTAGCGAAAAAGTTCCAATTATGCGGGCCAGCCAGAGTCAAGGTGCAAAAATAGCGCGGCACTTGACAGTGCCCAGTGCAGGGATGATGCCGGCCACCGCGACTTCTGAACGCGACGGAGTGCGATGCACATGCCCGAGCAGCGGGCAGTCTCTCCCCTATCCCTGCTTTATATACCAAACTCTCCCTCTACTTGGGCATTGCGTGCTCGCCTTAATTTCATTACGATGCATTTTCCTCATTACAACGCTTGCATTTATTTTAATGAACTGCCCAAGTCGCGTGTCCTGCGCCGCGGCGCATACTCCGCGCGTACTCCGTCCAGGATTTTGAGCGAAGCGCAGGCGCAGACAGTTTAAGTGCAACACGCTTTCAGGGGTGGACGACGGTCAGTGAGTCAGTGAGTCAGGGAAGCCAGTTGACCAACGGCTAAGCTCCGAGGGGTTGAGCCTCAAGTCGTAAGGGGTCGCAGGCTTTGATTGATTACTCAACTGACCGTTGAGAGGACTTAATGGTTATCAAAGCCTAATGCCATTTGTCAATTGTACGCGTAAGTAGATTGAACTCATTTGCATGCATTTCGGATTAGTTTGACAGCAGGGAAAGCGAATCAAATTGGATCACTTAGTGTTCCGGAAGAATTCGTATGCTGAAGCGTAGTTCTTGAGTTGTGTTCATAGTACAGTTGAGCATATGGGCTTGTTAAGTCATAACATATACCCTTTGAATGAGAAAGTCCCGCCATCAACATCAAAACCTGACTCCCTTACTTAAAAAATGTATTACAAATACTCTGAAGCAACACATACATTTTTATAAAATATTGCTTATTAATACTGGTGATCATAGCTCGACTTAAGAATGTTTGCAATGGCTTGCGAATTCTTAGTTCAGCTTAAAAGATTTTGATTGAAGGCATGGATGAATATATTCGAATATAATGTTTAAAACAGTATGTTAGAATAAGATTTTATTTGGATCGGACATTAACACAAACATTACCATACAAATTACCCTCTAAGATATTAAGATACTTTGGATGGTAAGATTCCCTTGCGGTTTTCTGGGATAAACTTTTTCACTGACTCGCAGCGACTAAGCCAGTTAATCTTTGGTATGAGCCATATTCCCCACTAGTCGTCCTATAAAACCCAATCAGTTCACAGTTTTCGGCTTCACAATTTTTGTTTTCACATTTCCACAACGGGGCGTGCTCTGTTTTGGCCTCCGGGTGCAGGCCAACAGATTTTTCCACATTGACGTTGACAGAATGTCAGGCTGGGATTTACGAGTATGTCCTGGCAGGTAGGCCGGGTTGCAAACATTAAAAAAAAAAAAAGAAGATCAACATGCGACGACTGTAATTCATGGACTTGTCCAAATACGGAAAATTCCGTTGCTTTAGCGAATGCTGGCCATTTTCGGAATCTAATCCCGTTGTTGCCGAAATCCCTTTAGCTCTGCTCCGGCGGGTAATTAGTCGCCTGTCAGCGTTTGGTTTGGTTTGTGCTACGGCTTAGGATCCAGCCAGGATTTGCCACCTGCGCACACAGTGGAACTCTCCTTGAATGACCTGCGGCAGGCGTAATCTATCAGCGGCTAAAGGCAACGGCAACAATGTGCGACAGTTTTCCCCTTCCCTACATACAAGGGTGTCCTACATTTGATGAAATGCCTTTGCAAAATGAGAAATTGCCATGTGCTGCAGCCCCTCCATTATGTTCACGAGACAGAAATAGGCTCTGCTCCCGTTTAGTCCTGCAAAAAAAGGATAACACAGTAAACATCAACGACAGCAGCCACTAAATGAGATTTGCTCTACATTGAGGGCAATGCAGTCCATGTCGCTCCGCTCCAGGAGGAGGCTGCCTCTCTTTATTCTGCCGGCATTGTACGTAAAAGTGAGCCGGCGGTTTGTTGTCGCAAAAATGCCGCCTTCTGAAAGCGAAACTGACAATTCTCTGACATATATGCTGTCCGATCCAAATAAAGGATGAAACTCTTCTCATCTTCGCAGAAAGGGAATCCTGAGTCGCAGGCGACGTCACAAGAAATTAGCTTAAATGCGTTCGGGCTTTGTGCCTTATCTCACACCTTCCCCTTTGATTTACGAGGCAGTCACATTCGCTCCCAGGCTTAGATCGATTTGATGATCTGTGACGATCGATTTGATATAATTGGCCGTGGAGAGTCAGCTCTGGGCATTTTTGAAGAATGAAGGTTAGGAATAATAAAATCTTAGTTGTGAACCTCGAGATATTAAGCTATGCGCAAAAGAATACAAGTAAGAAAACTACAGTCGAATGTGCTCGACTGTGAGATACCAGGTACCCAAAGCTATGTGCATCAAGCTAAAAGACAAATCCGTTTTTCAGTGGCACGCCCAGCCCAATAAATGTTATAAAAGCAGCGAACAAATTTACAAAAAAAAAAAAAAAAACATTAGTTTATCGCCCCAGTTTGAAACCACGGTTCTAGACTCGACTAACCATCTGCGACGAATCTGTGCGACAGTGCGAACGGGATGGAGATATCAGAACATAAATGTGTAATAACTGCCATGTTTATCATCCGATTTTACTCATTTTTTAGAGCACGTATTTTTTAGAGCGTGTATTTATTTAAAATCTTTTTAACAAAAAAACACGACTATATAGCTTAGTTACATGTTATTTATTAATTTCGAGGGCGGTAGTGGTTAAATAACTAAATTTTAAATATAATTTCATTTTAATATCTTAATAATCCTCATATTTATTTTATAAAAGCAACCAAAAAAAAAATACACAAAATCTGTGTGAGAGTGTGAACGGTATGGAGATAGAAGAACATTAAAGTGTAATAAATAACCCCCATGTTTATCATCAGATTATATTTAAATTTTTGGAGCACATATTTTTTAGAACGCGTATTTATTTTAAATATTTTTTAACAGAAAATCACGAAACATTATTCATGGATTTCGAGGGCGGTAGTGGCTCAGTAACTATAATTCTAAATAAAATTACATATTAATATTAACATTGTTAATCCTGATAAATAGCTTTACAATATCTCAGTGCCTCAAAATTAAACAAAAATCTATAATTATTTCAGAGGCAAGCTAACTGGTCTTCAAATTCAAGATCTGATGCGGCCGGAGAGAAGCACAGTATCCAACTTAAATTCTTTCAGACAAAACAGACATTGGTAACCATTGCGAGCTGTAGTTATACGCCTCAAAAAAAAAAGACCCAAGAGAATTTAAAATTAAATGAGTTCGGTGCCAAACTGCAAAGCATTTCCAGCCTCAATTGCAGTCGTTGTCAGGACAACAGAAATACAACAGAGGGAACAGGAACTGCCGGGAGGGAAGCCAACGGCAGGCATTCAGTCGGCTACTTCCTTGACACGAACATAAAAACCTAAATAGTTAATCCTTTTCCTTCCTTGAGTCGCCAGAATATTGCGAAAACCGCCCGGCGGCGCAGACCAAGGAGGCTGGGACGGGCAGGGAAGCCTGTGAATTTGTCAAAGAGTTGTGCAAATATTCGGGGAAAGGGGAGCGGGAAACAAGAGCAGAAACAAATCGAATGCAATCAAAATTAAAGCGCTTAGAGCGGGACAAACAATTGCCGAGCAGAAGGAGGGCAATCGTTTCGGGATTTCGCACAAAGAATCCACCGGGATGTCCTGCCGGCAATTTAAGCGAATTAAAACGGAGTTCATATTGATTTAGGTTTTGGCTCAGCCCCGAATAAAAGCGAAGAAACGAACGAAGGAACGAAGGACGAAGACGTCTCCTGCTGCGTCTTAAGGAAAAAATAAAACCTAAATATATTGAAGAAAACATAGCAAGCTGGGGGGAAACACACAAACAAAAACAAAAATACAGCACTCGAAGCGTTTAACTTTGGCTTAAGTGTTTGCCAGGACGTGCAAGGACCTTACCCCTTTTACCTGACAACAACTTTAACGTGCAACGCTGCATAGCCCTCCGCCGGCGATAGCTGCGGTGAGCAGCAACCGAAAAAATCCCTCCAAGTGTCATCGACACTTGTGCGGCTGCCTTAAGGGTTGTCCCCCCTTGCGGGAGGCGGAACTCGATCTGGAACAGGAACGGGAAAGGAGCACAGACAGGACGGCAACAGGACGGAGTAGGCCTCAATGTGTCGCCTAAGTGCTAATAAATGTGCCCTCGCACAGTTGGCGGTCGTTTCGGTTTGAGAAAAGGTTGAATAAAAACTTGAACCCAACAATTTTTAAATCCAAGGATCTGCATATTTCCTAACAAGGACTGAAAAATCTACCCAGCCACTGTGAACAATATAGTTTCATCTCAAATGGATAATAGCTGGAGACCTGATCTTGAGGCGGAATATTTACTTGCGAACCCCATGAAAATTACGAGTAATAATCATAGTTCCATGTGTGCAATCGGTGAGGGTATAGTTAGACTAGCATACTGGGACTCTTACATACAAATACTGATAGGATAATTATAACCGGTATGGTGGCAACCAAAAATATGAGAAGCAGTGAGAAAATCTGCAGGATATTGTTATTGCATAACTAGGGAATGCATTGAGTGAGACATACATTTTTGCTTAAATTACCATCTTAGACTCAACGTTTTTCAACAATGAAACAAATCCACGCAAATTTATATTACCAGAATTCTATTTGAATGATTAATGATGCTGAAAAATACGCTAGGTCATTCCCATATCACGATCCATGTTGAGTATCAAAGAAGTCGAGCATTACTACATTTTTGCCTTCCTGTTCACTCCATTAGTGGCGAAAGAAGATCCCCATCATTAGCCAAAAGCCGGACACATGAAGGATGATTAATGATCATTGGTCCTGGGCAACGACATGCGCCGCATGGCAGGGCTCAAGTGCAAGCCACTGAACCGTTACGGATAAATCATAGCGGGAACTCAAAACCGCAAATTGATCGAAGTTTGATGACATTTGGAAACATTTCTGGCTTTTTTGTCGTCTTTCCTTTTTTTCTGATCTTTTTTGTTCCTTACTCTAGTTCTTTATCAATGAGCTCCCATCTAGGAAATTACTTTCACATAATTTCTGTTGTCTTTTCGCCGATCGATTTTGTTCAGCTTGTATGATTTATTCGCATTCTTTAGGATTGTCCTCATACCCCTGGATAGTAGATACTCTGGATCGATTACCTTTGTCTTGAGTGAAGCGCAAGCGCATCAGATATGACCGCAGAGGAAGTGAATAGAAAAACCCTTAGGGACCAGTCAGTCGGCACAGAAACTTAAGTGACGCAATTTAAAGTTAAACTCCTTATATCTGAGATTCTGAAATGTGTAATGAACCACAGACGCAATAAAAATGATCTCAAATAAAGAGGATTAAGAGGGATAATTGAAGCATGCCAGTGGTATGATGAGACTTCTCAATCATCCTACTAAAATAAGAAACAATAAGAACTTTGGCAAGCCGTTGTTTTTGTACGCTTGCAGATAAATTTAAGACATTTAAAATGTTTTATTTTAATTAAATTAATGGATCGATTCTATGGCAGCTATAAGATATAGTGGTCCGATAGCTCCGATTACTGTTCAAAATTATAATACTTATAATACTGCAAGGGTTAAAAAATGTTAATTATTTGCAATTCATAATAATTTATAATCTTTTGGCTAATAAGATTTTTAAAACTGGCTAGCAATTGCTAGAGTTTTTATTTTCAAATATGAATGTTAAGTATGCGTTAAAATGTTTTAATAAAAAATTGAATCAATTTCCTTCTCATAATAAAATAAACCCGAAACAGTATTCACAGGAACGGTTAATTACAGAAAATAATTAACTTAAATAGCCTTTTCCTTGGGAAAACACAAATGAAATTCCTCCAATTTCCCATTTTCTTTCACACCTCGCAGATCGGAATTCCTCCTTCATCCTCATCCGCAGGATCTGTCAGCAAACATTAGATGAGAGCAAGGAATCCGCTTGACTCCTAATCTCGACAATACGAAAGCTAAGCTGAGATACATGGAGTAAAAGGAACTTTAATTACGTGTAATTATTCAAGCGTAACGTGACGGGATGAGGCGTCGCAAGGCAGCTAGGATTACGGACACTCTTACACAAGTTGAGCAGACGGACAGCTATCCCTCTCCCGGAGCCTGACGTGTCAGAAATCCGGGATTAAACATATGTAGATCAGGAAGAGAACCCTGCCAGGGGGGCTTCTTTTTTTTTCTTGTATCTTCCGCTTGTGTTTTCTGACTGAGATTTTTTTTTCGTCTTAGCTTGCAGCTTGAGTAACCGCACGGGATCAACAGCAGGAAAAAATGCATCACCATTTGAAGGACAATGCCTGGCAGCACATCCTTATGAGATTAAAAATGCAAATCAGCCGAAGGCAGCAGAAAGAAAATATGATGAGTCCAGGCAACACGAATGACGATGCAGTTGGCCGGAGGGAAACAGTAATTGTTGTCTGTCAGAAGAGGACGACTGCGGTGTGGCCTGCCCAAGAACATGACAGCTTCATGCGAGTGCCTGAGCCCGAGTGCCGCTCCTTCCGAGACAGCTGCGCATGCGCCATGGCCTATTGGCCCGATGTCTTGGCGGTGGCACGGAAATTTGTGCAGTTTTGCGTTGATTTTCATTAGCATTTACCGTTTTCCCATTTTTCCCACTTTTTGTTTATCCTCGTGCATGATTTTCAGAGATTTTTTACAGCCGCTTGCATGATTTGACATAATTTTGATGAATGATTCGAGCTGGGCTTGAGGCTGTTGCCATATATGCTGACAAGCGGGGATAACTATATTTCGTCATGGTCGTATGGTATTGCAAATGAGTTGCGACAATATGCAACCTCCAGATCATTGAGACAAGAAGCTATAGAAGCATTTTGATAGAAAAAGTTTCCTTAGTGACAAGAGCTCATATATAATGTTAAAGTTTTTAAATGTTTTTTTTTTATCTGCTCTCCACCTAATCAGACCGATTATTTCTTATTTCGACATCTGAAAGCTATCTTGGCACTAACTAATTCTAAAGCGAGAAAGAAAGCTAACTTCGGTAAACCGAAGTTGGTATACCCTTGCAGTCTGCAATTGGATCATTGAAAATCGAACCATTTTAGTGATGTTGAAAAAACATCGAATTTGGTCCATTTTACATTTTACATGTAGAATTTTTATATAAATCGACCGATCGCTTCTATGACAGCTATATGATATAGTGGTCCGATCTTAATGAAATTAAAACCGTAATTCTAGAACCATAAAAAACTGCTATATCTAAAAATTTATAGAAATACGTTGAAAAACAGAGAAGTAAAATTTTGTTTACATTAATTTCGCCATCATTCCTATGGCAGCTATAGGATATAGTAGTCCGATTTCGGTCTTTTCGACAGAAATAAGACTATGCTGAAACTTTCAGCTCGATAGCTCAAAAACTGAGAGACTAGTTCGCGTAGAAACCGACAGACGGACAGACGGACAGACAGACAGACGGACATGGCTAGATCGACTCGGCTGGTGATGCTGATCAAGAATATATATACTTTATGGGGTCGGAGATGCCTCCTTCACTGCGTTGCAAACATCTGGTCAAAATTATAATACCCTCTGCAGGGGTATAAAAATATAACAGAAAGCATTAGACAAACATTTTTTGTAATTCCACCACCACTTCTATTAATTTTACTTTATATATTTCTTATTTCCAATCCTTCCATGCAAACTTTGAAAATGAAACGTACCGCTATAATTTTGTACCCCCAGAGTATATTTAATATCCAGAAACACGATATTTGGTATACAGACTGATCAGATCCAATTAATTTCACAGTTCACAATGATTAGATTGCAGAAATAGTTTTCCTTTTATGATAAGGATCGATGTCGTAGATATTGATTCAAGTTTGATTTTATAAAGTTATACATATTCTTGATCAGCATCACAAGGCGAGTCTATCTATTTTATATTTTTAAAAAGGGATTCTTGATCTTACTAAAGCATTCTTCGCTCAAGTTACTCTCTTGAGCCCATAAAATCCAAACAAATGGTTCTAATGAAACATAAAATTAACAAAGCATTGTAACCAATTCGAGCATGGACTGGATTCTGTAGGATTTTCGAACGCGGTGATCCTCACCCCAGGGAACGTAAGACAATGGCGCCAAAGGGTTAAAGGTGTAAACATTTGACAGAAGTGTCACAGCAAGGATACGAGTTCGCCCGGCTACAGCTGTAAGGCATTGTTGGAGGACTCTTGAGGAGGGCGGCAGGACACCAACTCGTTGTGATGTTAATGAGCAGCTTGCCATTGGATTGAGATCTGGGCTGGATACAAAAACGGAAAATCTGCAAGTGTGTGGATTTCTTGGTTTGACAGCTGTCAAAGGGCTAATAAGTCATATTCATATTCCTCTGCGAGTGTCTCTTTGTCCATGCCAAGCCAGGATTAGGGAATGTAATTGAAATCACTGATTGAGTGATTGATTGATGGTTTGTCGCAGTGAGAAAGAGTCAAGCAAGCACATATGTGGGCTGGCTTCATTAACGGCTCAACCTGGAGTTGCTAAAAAAAAATCAAAATCAAAATGGAAAGGGTGCGTTTAAAAATAATTAAAAGTATGCCTTAAAAATATATGAGATTTTATCATTAGACTTTATAACAACTCCTTAAAATGTAAGTCTTAAATTAAGGGACAATGCTCCAAGACAGACGCTGAAACTTAAAGTCAGTAAGTATTTGTCTCTTGCAAGCAATCCCCTCAAAGGCTTGTCAGGAATTTATCAATTAGAGCAGCCAGCAGAGCAACAAATTGATTGATTCCCATCAGTCCCACCTCAGGAGAGGTGGTATACTTAAATGAGAAGATAAGCCAACTTGCAGACGAACTAGGCAAGTTACAGCGAGCTGACTGTTAGTAGAGGATGTAATCCGGTTAGGCGAAACTTTGGACGGGCCTAGAGGATGAACTTCCGTGGCAACCCATCTGCAGCTCGCAGCAAATGCGCAATTTTCAGCTTGACTTGGCGCATGAAACAAATTCGAGCTGAGGACACTGGGAGAGGGGCATGTCAGACTTAATTGAAAAAAATAAAAGCAAGGAGCACAGAGAACGGTGCCGCATCCTTGCAACCTTCTGCCGCATCCTTTTCACTCCTTTACGTTTTTCCTTTTTTCGGTGGCGGCTGTTCATTTACAGGACAGCGCACCTTTTCTTCGCATGCGATTTTCAGGAAATTGCGCTGCTCAATTACAGCGAATCCTTGCGCTGGGTATTTTAAATTTTCTCATCTCATTTTTACCGTTGACTTGGCCAGGACAATTGCCGCGAAAGGGGCACAGCATAGGGAAGCACAGCACAAGTCGCGATCTTACTACGTTTCAAATTAAAACCCATTTAATGCGCAGCATTAAGGAAAACAACGACGGCAGCTCCTTTAAATAAACAATGGGACTCTACATATGGAGGTCCTCCCTTTGCTGTTTGCTGTAACCCATTTTGTATCTTATCTCGACCTTCGGTTTGTCACTCCGTGATTTATTTCCCCCTTCAGAGTGGCTCTCTAATGAATCCAAATTCGAGTGCTCAGCAATTCAGTGCATCATAAATTTTAAATTAACCCCAATTTCGGGCATCACCCAATCCTTGCCATCCTTGGCGTAAAGGGGTTGCAGAGATGCAAATATTTCCGCCTTTCGTCAGTGCGGAAAATGAGAAGCAAAGCTTTGCACTCGCTCTTTCAATTAGCCTTGTGGCAGCATGGCTCGTGGTAGCAGGTGAGGCCTGAATGCAATGAGAAGGCCCAAAAGCCCAACCCGAGCATTTAAAGTCTAAGTCTTAGATGGGCAATTCAAAGGAGGACTTGCCGAGCTGGTTCAAGTGTTTGTAACTCGTTTTGAGAGATAGCTAAGAATGAACTATGAAAAGGATTCCAAGTTCGAATTTTCAACATAATTATATCTTACACACTTAAGGACGCCAAAAACGTAACCCAAGAGTAAACTAATTAAAAAAGTTGACTGTGAAATAAGTTTGTTAATGCATAGAAATGCAAACAGGAAATGAAATATAATATAGTATGTGTAGAAACGGACAGACGGAAAGACGGACATGGCTATGAAGAATATTTATACTTTATGGGCTCGGAGATGCTTCCTTCACTGCGTTGCAAACTTCTGACTAAAATTAAAATACCCTGCAAGGGGTATCTATAAATGCCACTAAGTCTGATAACTTAAAGATTTAATTTCATACTTTTAGACACCTTTCAAAGTGATTTCAAGACTTTAGTGATTTCCGTATAACTATTTTGTTTGGCCCTTAAGAACAGAACGCAGTGAAGGAACGGCCGAAATCGGACTACTATATCCTATAGCTGCCATAGGAATGATGGCGAAATTAATGTAAAAAAAATGTTAACTTCTCTGTTTTTAAATGTATTTCTATAAATTTTGTGATATAGCAGTTTTTATGCTTCTAGAATTACGGTTTTCATTTTTTTAAGATCGGACAACTATATCATATAGCTGCCATAGAAGCGATCGGTCGATTTATATGAAAATGTAAAATTCTACATGTAAAATGTAAAATTTACAAAATGCGATATTTTTTCAACATTACTAAAATGGTTCGATTTTCAATGACCCAATTGCAGACTGCAAGGGTATACCAACTTCGGTTTACCGAAGTTTGCTTTCTTTCTCGTTCTATATAATACTCTACATAGACAAATAATAAAAAGTACTTAAAAATACCCACTGTGGGGAACTAACAATGAATTTCCAGCAGAGATTCTCAAGTACCCACCCAGAGTGCATAGGGCATATGCATATGCACACCCAAGGTACTCCCATTGAAGATGAGATGACTGCAGACTCTGTGTGGACACAGATCGGGGCTAATCAAACTGGGCCACACCAATGCCTCGGGAAGGAGGTTGTGGCGGATATTCATCTGAAGGAATTTAATGGATTTTAGAAAAGTGCCTCATAAATGTCAACAAATGGATGCAAATCTGGGTGACTTGGGTTGGGTTAGTACTGCTCGGCTTTGAATGGAATGGCTTCTCTGGGCTCGGGCGTTGTGGCCAACGAGTCTACCAAGTAGTCTGCAGTCTACGAGGACGCACAATACAACAGACTGTCTGGTAGGTCGAAAAACTTCCTTCGGGACAATACACCCAGCCAGCAGGACGTCTGTCTTACGACGCTGGGCACTGAGCACGTACTCAGTACTCGGGACAAAACACAACTGCTTTTTGTTTTATTTTTGCATTATGACAATCTCCCGAGGGGACGCAAGGTGTGTCCCACAATAAGAGGGAAAGGGAAAAGGTGGCTCGTAAATTGCAAATGAAATGAGCCAAAACGAATTCCAATGCGGCGAAAGAAAAGAAAGTGCTAGTGAGCTGAAGAGCTGAAGAGCTGAAGAGGCTCGCTATCAAGAATGGATGCCCTACGGTATTCTGCACTAATTAACAACAAATGATGACACTAGACCAAAATCAGAGAAAAACGAATCATCGAAATCCGAAGTAATAAAAAGAGAGACTGTGTTGAGAAAAAACATCTGCTATGCGGACACAAAAACGCAAAGCCACTCGCAAATCGGAGGCTAGAAAGTGTTGGACCGCCCGTCGATGTCCTGCTGTGCTAGGACTCGTGCTTCGGTTTGAGCCCGCCGATTGAGATGTCCTGCTGGCGCTGCTCGGCAGAGTTTTCCGCATTTGTATTTCCCAATCCGATTATAGACTTTGCTCCGCGTCCCCTAAACTCCCATAATATCAACATTAATTTATGGTTGAAACGATTAGAACGCTAAATAGAAATCCCCCCAAAATAGGAATTATTGTTGATGAAGGCCGAGAATACCTTGTATGTATGTATGTATACTCACAGCCAATAAACAGGAAATCTAATCGGGCTTACCTGTAAGGAGAGTAAGAGAAAGAAAAATAAATTTCATTAGTGCATATAATTATTTAAATCAATAAAATAATGCCATTAATAATAGGGAATGTAATATGCCTCAAATCTCTAGAAATTTATGCGAAATCGTAAAAATTTGACTTCTATAACTGTCCAATACTTCATTACATGTTATTCCCTTAAATTATAGCCACTTCACGGAAATGACACCATATAATTCCAATTAATTCTTATCAAGTTTATTTTAGTTAAGCCATTTATTCACATTTAAGCACTTAAAACACCTGGCTGCCGACTGCCCAGCTGGCTGTCAGCAAATTGGCTCCACCGGCAGAATGCCCTCGACCAAGCCCAGAATGATAGCCGTAATCTCGTACCAGGCCACATTCTCCAGCACCACATTCATCGGCGGCACAATGAGTCCCTCCATAAACTGCGAGACCTCAGTGGGGTTGTCGTTGATCATGATCTCCAGATAGTCCTTGATCAGTTCGTTAATGAACTTGGTGTACAAGCGGCTGTTCATGATCCCCGTGGTCTTTGAATTGGCCTCTCCCAACTCCCAGTTTACCTTCCAGCTCTTGACGTACACGCCGCTGGTGGCCGATTTTGGACGGACAATGAAGCTACCGTGGGCTCGGAAGTTGATCAACTCCAGAACGAGAGCTCCATCACCCCACAGGGAGAAGTCGGCACCAAAGAGACGAGCCAGGATGTTTAGTTTGTAGTTTGAGCTCCTCACAGATATCTTTGGAAAGTTCATGTCGAACTTGATGGTATGCAGAACGTTGTTCCATTCCAGCTTGGAGAACTCGTAGCCATCGAGACCCTCGAGAATTAGTCCAGTAAAGTTTCCTTGGCAGCTGTGGATTTATCGAGAAGGATTCCTTTCAGTTCTAAGGAATTTTATTTTCTTGGGGTATTTACCCAAAGTTCTCGGTTCTGGTAGCAATTTCCTTGTAGGCAATCTGAGCTGGGGCCAAGATAGGAATCCCTCTGGCTGGATAACCACACCGCATCTGCAGGCGCAGGAACTCCGTCAGCTCGCGCAGCTCATCATCGAAGAGCTTGGCGGAGCCCAAGGAGCTGCAGCAGAAAAGGGCCACCAAAATTACGCAACAAGTTCTCATTGCGAGTGCCAAACAGTAACTGCTAATGATTCAGGCAACTAGTTAGGTACGATTAGCCACTTAGGTAGAAAAAATCGATAAGATTGGATTAGGCCAGGTGGCTGGGAGATAAGCGACCGAGTTCCCAAATTCATTTCGATATTTTTAAAAATAATTGAAGTACCAGAAACCGTAGTTTATAATCAAATGAAATCAGATAACATTTTATGTTGGTCGATTAACACAGTATCTAATAGATACCATCCCTGTATCTCGAAAATTGAGATACACATTAAGAAATACACAGAAAATATGATTGGGAACCGCAGAAAAATGACACCCCTAAAAGTAGACCAAGCAGTTAATGTATCGACAAGTGTTTATTTTTTATTCAGCCGCTGAACTAGGGCCAGGGATTGGCAGCGGGATCGCAGTCGACAACAATCGGATCATCCTCGCTCTCGCCATCGCTGCTGGACAGGATCAGGTCGACGACAGTCCAGAAGTCTTTGCCCTTCAGCATCTTGTTCACGCGCGGAACAATGGTGTCCTCAATGGTGTCGGAAATGGCCTGCTGGTTGTCATTGATGCCCTTCACCACGATGTTCTCCAGCTGGCGGTTAATGGCGCGGTTGATCTTGCCATTGCCCATGAATCCAGTGATGTCCGACTTCACGGACTCCAGCGAAATGGTGGTCTTGAGCGAGGTGATCTTGGCGGAGCCCCACAGCATGGGCAGCTTGTACTTCAGGGTGCCGGCGATGCGCAGGTTAATCAGGTCGAACAGCAGCTCGCCGGATCCCTCGTACTCCACGGACAGACCCAACTGACGCAGGGCATCGATCAGAGTGTCAGTGCTGTACTTCTGGGCGGTGGTGTCGATGTTATTGAACCGGAAGTCGAAGGTCACCTTGCTGGTGATCACGTTCAGCTTGAACTTCTGGATTTTGAAGTCGTCCAGACCGGCGATCTGTAGGTGGAAAACGTTGTTCAGCGTCTCGAAAATGCCCTTCTTGAAGTCCAGGTCGAATTCGTTGATGCGGAGAGGGGCCAGCACCGGAATGCCGTACTGGGGGAATCCGCACACCATCTGCGCCTGGAACTTGCGGATGAAGCGACGTGCCTCCCAGGACACAATGAACTGCGGCGCAACTAGAGATTTGATTTCATTTTTAGTTGGGTTTACATTTTAAATTGTTACGAAATAGACTTCTGACTCTAATCATTGTTCTTGTCTTGTTTGGAAAAATGTTTTACTCTAATTAATTATTAGAGAACGGATTTGATTTAAATAATGTCCTTAAAAAAGGACTTCGGATGAAATGAGAACTCTGTCAAACTCTACAAATTTCTTTCACAAAGTCATACTGATCCTCTCCTCGTCTCACCTTCGACGGCTCCCTCTTCGGGCTCCACAAACAGCTCGATGTCGCCATTCTGATCGGCCAGCTCTCTCAGACGCTGCTCCACTCGGTTAGGCAGAGTGCCGGCGGCACAGGCGGCCACCAGGCAGGCCAAGACTAGCAGGAAACGCATTGCTGATTGTTGCTTTTAGTAACTCAACTTGCTACTGAATTGGCTAACCCCCGGGCAGAGTCTTATATACCAAAATCCATCCCGGGCGATAACGCCAACGGAGATACTGTGGGGAGATACGGGCTAATTAAAACGTAGATCGCTAGCTCGGTTGAATTGCTCATTTCTTTATTGGTGGTTGGTTTAGTCTATCTTCCTGGACTCTACGGCCAGCCAGGGGGCGGGTGTAGGGTTGCAAGTGCCGGTGGTAGCGGACACCATGCTCAATAGGTACCAAATCTTGTGACCCGACAAGAAGCCGTTAACAATGGGGCCAAGGATCTCGCAAATCTTTGAGCTGATGGCCGCCTGGTTGCCATTGATGA
Organism: Drosophila rufa; assembly: GCA_018153105.1. Lineage (NCBI taxonomy): Eukaryota > Metazoa > Arthropoda > Insecta > Diptera > Drosophilidae > Drosophila > Drosophila rufa. The sequence goes on along the minus strand of JAECXS010000149.1, from coordinate 1,634,526 downwards.
AGGCTGGCACCTCCTTGTCGATAACGTCGTTGAGGAACTCGTTGATCCTGCCGTTGCCCATGACGCCGCCAATGTTGGAGGACACGCCGCCCAGGCCAATGGCGACCGAGAACTTGTAGATCTTGATGGAGCCGAAGATGAAGGGCATCTTGTACTTGAACTCGCCCTGAATGGACAGATCGTCCAAGCTAAAGGACAAGGGTCCAGTGCTCTCGTAGCGCACAGACAGTCCCAGTTCCTGCAGCAGATTGATGAAGGTGTCAGTGTCCAGGAAGTGGGCGCTGGCCTTGATCTGGCTGAATTTGAAGTGGAACTTGACCTTCTTGCTGAAGGTGTAGCTGACCTTTAGCTTCTTGATCTCCATGCCATCGAGGCCATCGAGACGGAAGCGCAGGAACTGCAGCAGGGAACTAAGGGCAAGAGTTAGACATAGGTACTTCCCCGCAGATAGGCAGAGATACTCACTCAACAACATACTCGACCAAGTGGATTCGCAAATCAGCATTGGTATACGGGGCCAATGGGGGGATTCCGTACTTAGGCCAGCCGCAGGGCATTTGGTTAAGTAGGCCCTTGATCGCCTTCTTGGCCGATCCATTCAAGATCAGGCCCTGGGTATCGGGCTTGACGGCTGTTCAAGACGAGTTACAACTGATTTATTAGCCCTCGATTGTGGCCAAGGACACTTACGATTGCGCTCGACCAGCTTGTCCCACTGCTCCTCGCTCAGAAGCTCTACATCATAGGCTGCCACGCAGGCCAATAGGGCCACCAAAACACAGACGATTGCTTTCATTGTATAGCCACCTGATTGTTGTGTCCCGCCGGCCATCGCCTTTTATAGCAAAACTTGGTCAGTAGTGGGGGCGGGGCCTGGGTCTCGCCTCATTAGCCAGGTTAACATTCACCTGATAATCTCTCGAGCTGATAAGGGAAGCCCAAATGGGACGATTTAGCGCTCCCGATTTAATGCGATGGAATTCAATCACTCGCAATTCGGATTTCTTCTTCTTTCGCTTAAGTGGATTGTTTTGGCGTAATCTCGACGGCCAATTGGCCAATCGATTGTCAAAATCGTCTTGAGAACATTTATGGTCTATCATTGCGAAACGCACACGGCTGGGACTTATAGGCAAATGCCCTGACTGGCCGGGGAAAACCTGCGTCAAAGTCAATGCAGGTGTCCGCGGATTAATGGTATTATTGACTGATTCGTATCACTCGATAGGGGGTAACTTCTGTATTTCCATGTCAAAACTGCACGGACTTGCTGGCACTCTTCACAAGTCTTTCAAGGGCCTCTCCTTAGCGAGTAGTTTATGGCCGGCTTTGATTAAGATTTTAATCGGTGAAAACCGTAACATCTGCGGAATAACTCCGCACCGGTCTAGGCAGTTGGGCCAAGTCCGGCGGAAACTTTTGGTCTCATAAATCATTTAGAGGGTATTGGTCAGTCACCTGCCACTCGTCGTCTGGTTTATGTATTTATAGATCTACCCGCGAAAGTCCTTTAACTAAGCTATTTCCAGCAATCGGTCGTAAATCATAAATCGGCACTCAGGAATGGCTTGATTGTAAATCAAATAAAAAACATTTCGCAGACTTTAGATCCTGAGGAGTGCTTGGATTATATTTATATTTTAATCCGAAACAAACAAGGCATTCCTGCGTTTTAAAAATATCTCCGTTGAAGTATGTGGACTCAGGTGCCTTGTTTGTTGATTTGCAAATACAGGGGAGGGTAGGTTAAAACCTACAACCCCTTCCCTTTGTGACTCGCTGATGGAGCAGATGACAGAATTGAGACTAGTATCAAAAGAAAGCTTTGATAAAAAAGGGAAGATCCCTAAAACCAAGTTACAAATTTCTTCTATTATCATCTGAGTTGTTGCTGTTATAGGGGTTTCTGCTGTAGTTTTACGGTTCTTTCTAAATTTTTCGAGCTTCACGAAACTTGAGTTAAAAACCCTTTACTTGCTCGGAAAAATTAAGGAAATTTGTTTTTAGATTCTTTCAATCTTTTTTTTATTTGCTTAGAGACAGCATTTCTTCGAAACAGTGGGAATGAGGCGAAAACTCTTCGGCAGTAACGCTTTTGTTTTTTCTGTCACAATTAAGAAAATAAATTGTGATAGAAAAACATTTTGGGAGCAGCAATGATTGCTAGATTATTTTTCATTTTAATTAAAATTTTGCGATGTAATAGATAACCTATGCTGATAGAACCGCTGCTAGAACATCCGATTTCTTAATTATTGGGTAAAATTCCCCTTTTAAAAAAGGTTTAAAAATATTTTAAGAATTCTTGAGCATGCTAAAAGCCAAGCCTTTTGCTTTCGCCCAGGGAATTTTCGAAACCTTTTCTACAAAACCCCGGAACTGGTTACTATAATAGAAATAAAATACATTTAAAACAAATAAACTTTGGAGGGAAACAAATTGTATATTTTACCACCTTTTTCACCTTTACCATTTCGGGTGTCGGTATTACACCCTTTTCTACTTCGAATTAAAATAAATTAAATCAAAACCCTGTAATTAGTTTAAAGTTTTTTTAATGTTAGTGTTAATGACGTATGGTGCATGTGGCGATCTAAAGTCTGAGGGATAATAAAAATGTACCGCTGGCAAATAATATTTAGCAAAGTTGATCAAAAACTCGTAAGCCCTGCAAATTAGTACAATGAATTCGGTTTTGTATAATAATGTTTTTTTTTAAAGAATTATTGCCAAGAAACGTTTTAAACTTCGCCTTATTCACTGTTTATTAGGATGAACTATTATCTTAAGAGACACGCCCTAAACAGACTTTGATCTCACGTGTTTTTTCTGAGTTTTTCGTATATAAGTGATATCTCTATATGTAGCTTCCCTATCGGAATGGCAGATCAGATCATTTCCTCGGGATAAGTAGTCTGATTTATATAACAAATTGAAATTAAAAAAGTTGGCCAACCGGGAAACCGTAGCCAGATAAGACAGCAATAAGGCATCGATCCAATAGCCGTACCGTCCCACCCCGCCGCGGTGGCTAATCAATCGTTCTCGGACGGAGAACGGAGCGGAGCCCCTTATCACTCGCCCACCTGGACGGGCGGGTCGTCTATAAAAAGCAGCTCGTCCGAACGGACGATTGAGTAGTATAAATACCGTCTGCACTGCGATTAGTTGGTAGGACTCTCAGTCAAAGCAATAATGAAAATCTTTGTGGCTCTTCTGGCTTTTGTGGCCGTTGCCAGCGCGGCTACGGTGGGCGAGCCCATTGGTGAGTATCGGAGATACTCCTTCGTCCTAGCACAATAAAATCTAAGCTTACGATCTATGTATCTACGCTCTAGGCTCCCACTCGATCTCCAGCACGATTGTGGACGTGATCGAGGGCGTCAAGGAGCAGATGCCTTGTGGCTTTGCCGGTCTGGGCATTCCGCCTTTGGCTCCCCTGAGGATCGACCATCAGGATATTAACATCGATACCGAGGCTCTAAAGGCGCAGGGAACAATCGACCACTTCCGCCTAAATGGCCTGAACGAATTCGATATCGATGAGATGAAGGTCAACGCCATCACCAGCAAGGTCACCTACAAGTTCAGCTTCCGCGACGTGAACGTCGACACCCAGTACGACCTGAAGGTGCTGCTCAAGAAGTTCGGCTTCACCATTAACCTTATCGGAGCTGGCCATGCCAAGTTCGCCATCAAGGATATGGTCATCTGGGGCACCATGAAGTACTCTCTGGGCGTAATTAGCGGCAACTTGAAGCTCAAGTCTCTGGAGGTGCGCACCCATCTGGGTGAGGTCGACTCCGAGATCGAGGGCATCCTCGGCGATGGCACCATCAACGAGAAGATGAACGAGTACCTGGCCGAGGCCGTAGAGCTGGCCATCAACGAGAACGAGGACCTGATCGCCGATACCATTGAAACCATTGCCCTGCCCGCTGTCAACAGCGTCCTGGACGACGTCAGCCTGGCCGAAATCATCTCCAGCGCTGGAGGCGGCGAGGGTGGTGAGAAGGAGGTCTGTATTCCCCCCGAGCTCGGGTGGTAAATTAATCATGGTCGATTAAACAACAAACGTTATTGAATCAACTCGTTGTAGTTATTTTTTGGCTTGGGTTTTCAATGGGTTATCTCGGGACTTAACAAAAACACTCAGAAAACGAATTCGCCATAGAACTTAGAAAATCGCCATAAAACGAGAGTCACCCTTAAATTTAGAAAACAATTTTATTTATAAGAAAATATTTCTACTTCATAGAAAAATTTTCTTAATTTCAGAAAATTTTACCCCAAAAAGTAGAAAACAGAACCCTGAAAAATAGGGCGAAACTTTTCACCATTATTTTCTATTTGTAAGAAAAATTGCTACATTTTAGAAAGTTATACCCTAAAAAATAGAAAAGTTTTTCCTGAAAACGTGGGATTGACACTGTTTCTGAAAAACGCCAAAAAATCCCAAAAAATGGCATTCTGTTTCCTGGAAGAATGCGGTGTTTTAAATATTGTCACATATGGTCACATAATACCGGTCTGAGATATTGATGTAAATTTGGCTGAAAACATCGATGTGCGTGCTCTTATTGTGAAATGCGAATTTAAACAAAATGGAAGAAGTGCTAAAAAAACTGGGTGGCCAAGTGTTTGCTGATCTTTTTAAAGGTAAGTCTAAATGAAGTCCATAAATATGCGCATGTGAAATACATTAAATACGCGCCCATCTTAAATGCGTTTTTTTTATGAAAGATGTATGCATTTAAGTATAAGTGTGATTGTTCGTATGTGTGCATATTGCCTATTGCGCCAGTTGCGCCATGATACAATAAATCAATGAGTGCGAGTGAGAGACGCGTGTCGCGTGTCGACGTGATGTATCATGATTGCAACTTCGGTTACTTGAACTTGCATGTATGTATGTACATACATATGTATGTATTTAAGATTATTTGTTTTATTTAGATTTAAATTTTACTGAAGCCACGCTTCTTAATTTAACATGGGCACAACTGCGCTGCGAGATTAAAAATGACTACGTTGGAGAAGCTTTAATATTTTTTGCGAACTTAGAAAAGTGGAAGAAGCAAGTTAGTACTATAATATGGAATGAAGTATGTGTGTATTTATGTACGGCTGTGTGTATATGTGCTTATTCAATGCCGAAGCCTTTGTGTTTGGCTTGCCAGATACGATTTAAAACTCGAATAACCACACTCACGACTTTTTAATACATTTATTAATACTTTATTTATTTTTGTTTAATATAGCATAACGTTAATCAAACTGAAGAAAGTATCGAGGCAAGTAAATAAATATGTGGCGCCATATATATTATATTAAATATGTAATTCCATTAACAGATAAGCCTTGCAGAAATCCTGGCAAAAAGCCAAAAAGCCACCATTATTTTTCGTTTTTACAAAGTAAATAAATGCTTAGCTCAAAAATACAGGAAATTATTGAGTCAAATAATTTCTGAATATTTGGTGCTAAATTCAATTTTGCCGAAGCAACCTTTGCTCGAAAGAATAGCAGAGGAAATTACAGGACTATTTCATTGTGAAATCAAGGTACGAAAACTTTTTCTTTTATTTTTTATTTATATTTATATTTTTTTTTTTATTTTACAGGATACATATTTTATAAAAATAAAAGGCGTCTATTTCAAAGAAAATGTGCATTAGTTATTCTGAATTTCTCCAAGGTGTAAAAAAGGAGCATATTCTGTACAGTAAAACAAAATGTTTGGCATCGAGTTCCATTTTCAAAAATGAACTTCTGCAGATGGTTAAGGATATTGACAACATAACTTGTTTGGCTCATGTGCAAGTTCAAAACATTAAATATAGAAATGGATTTGTACTTTATAATTTTAATCCAGACTTTGTAGCAGCTGAAATTAAGGAAATTTGTGTTCGCGAAAATCAATTATTTTATTTATGTGTCGCAATTGAGGTTCTTTACTCTGACCATCTGACTTGCTATGAAAAAGTAAAATACTTAAATTTTAAATTAATTCACCAAAGCTCACTAACGTATCCCCCTATCGAATATCATAGTCTTAACAATAAGTTATACCTAAAACCAAAAATGTATTTTTAAAACATTATATTATTTTTAAGCAAAGAAAAATGAAAATATAAGTGTACATAAATATGTAAATGGAAAATAAAAGAATAGAAAAATTTGTTATACTTTTAAAAAATATTTTATTTAATAATAGAAAATGCCTTTCTAAATTTCAGAAAAACATATTTCTAAATTAAAAAAAAAAAATGTATTTTCTAATTTTAAGAAAATAAAATTTCTTAAATTTAGAAAAATTTATTTCTTAATTGAAGACATTAACTACCCTAGACTTTAGAAATTTTTTTTACATTTTAGAAAATAGTTTTCTTTATTTTAAGGTCAGATGCCCTTTATCTTAGAAATAAATTTTCTCAATATTAGAAAGCAAATTTCTGCTTTTTAGGGCGAGTCGCCTTTGGTGACAAAAGTATGGCGATTTTCTAAATTTCAGGGCGATTATTTTTCTGAGTGTACGTAAAGCTTTCACAGAATTTAGAATTTACGTACCGATTCAAATATAGACAGCTTATCTCAAGTCTAGTCTTATCGATCGTAAAACAATTGCCAAATTATTTGCCGATTAACAATACTACTTCAGTAGCCAAACAGAAAGAAAATACTTTCAAACGTTGTTTTCATATTAAATAAAAAACAATAGGTACATAAAAAAGTAGGTACAATTTCGAAAGATTTTAAATAAATGCAATACTTTAAGTTTATTTCCGAGAAAGAACAAGACAGTACTAATTCGATAATTTTTTTTGGGAATTTATTGAACAATTAATTAAATCTTTAGTACTGTTGGATTACAAATTGTTCGATTACCAGAATAATCGCACTTGCTATTATTATTTTACGTTGTGCCCCATTTTAGGTACGATAGTTAAGGTACATTTTCGTAGTGTACAGATAGTTTATCTCATCGGGCCAATTGCTATAAAAGAGCAATGCCTTGGTCAGGATTTGACCAGTGCTTTTTGCTACCTCAAAGGTTTAGCTCGTGTGCCTTGTCCCGGAATAAAAATGAAGTCTGTCCTTTTGATTGCACTTACCTTGGCCCTCGGCAGCTGTTACGGTGCCGAATTCGCTGAACCTTTGTCCGGTAAGAGTGACTGTTTTGATGAGAAATCGACGATTTTATTAAACAGTGCCGTTTTTAGCTCAGGACCGTTCTCTTTCCAGCGTGGCGTTGGAGGGTCTGGAGTCCTTGAAAGTGGTTTTCCGCAATGGAGCCCCGAATCACGGAGTTCCTGTATTGGCCCCTGCGACGCTCGCGAACAAATCCTTTAAGTTTAGCACGGGAGAGTTCAGTTTTGAAGGTGAGGTTCAGGACTTTGTACTGCAGGGTATGGATGGATTCGAAACGATCATCATGAATGTCGACGTGATCCGGAGCCGCGTCACCTTCGAGCTAAATTGGGAAAGTCTGAACTTCACCACTTTGTATAAGGCGGATGTGGGCAGCGGGTATCGCGTGCAGCGCGAAGGTGGCGCCTTCTTTGCCCTTGAGAACCTCAACATCCGAGGCCGGATCAACTACTCACTGGGCATACTGTCCCAGAAACTGGCTGTAAAGGACGTCCTGATCTACCCCTCGGTAGGCAATGTCAACTCGCAGGTCGAGAACCTGTCCAAGTACCGCATTCTGAACCGCAAGATGAACGAGATTGTCGAGGAGTTCGTCACCCTGACGATCAACGACAACACAGACTTTGTAGCGGAATGGGTCAGCGAGTTGGTCACCCCCATTTGCAACGAGATGATCGGAGACCGCACCCTAAGTGATATCATCGGAATTATCACGGGAGGAGGAAACTAATTACCAAATATCGACAATAAAGCTTAAGAACTCCCAACTTCAGTATTGCATTCACATTTGCGGTGGGCTAAACGTGTGAGCCATAAACATGTGCGAACGTTTTATTGGCCTGCCTACCACCAGCAGCTGAAAAACACGCAAAAACACCCCATCAATTTGGTTAATCTAATCAATCAGATTAAGCTTATAATAGCATTTCCTTTGCTAAAATTGATTAGGCCAGCTGAGGGCTTAAGCCATATAGCTTGACATAGCTATTAGAAGTTAGTCTAAGTTCCCACTTTTTAGCTTGGGATACTTTAGGGTATTTTGCCTTGAAAGGTAAATATTTGCTTAAATTATAGATGCTGCGGCTCTAGGGATTTAGGATTTAATTACAAACATAATTTAAAAACATTTACTATATTTAGGTGTAGCTTAAAAAAAAACCTCAAGACACAGTCACTTAAATATCTTGTAATCAGTCAGAACGTAAACTCTACAAGTTTATACTTACAAATATAATTTAAAATGGATTTTCCTTTATTTTTTTCTACTTCCCCTTCATGGGTTTTTGTGTGCTGTGAAAACGTTTTTACATGTTACATACAGTTCAGAACACGTTGCATACTTTTTGGCTGATCCAAAGTACAATTACTAAATGCTATGGCTCTTAAGTATTTGCAGATAGCTATGTTTCACTCCTCGCTCCACTTGCAAAATATGTTTTCATATGGTTTATATGTTTCCATATCCTGATTTTCGTAGAATTTATATAAGATAAATTTGATTGGCGACGAATCTGTCTGTAAAAGAAAATTACAAATTTTTGTCTGATCGAGACTACTATGTATGTAGAGCCGTAGAATTGAAAATCGGCTTCGATAGTCTGATCAGAATCATTTAAATCTTTATCGATAGGTGTTGTAAAGCTCTTTGCAACTGCATACTAAAATTTTTTCAAAAACTAATTGGTTCAGATTAAATGGGAGTGAAAGGGTGAAAATTAACATTTTGAAAATTGGAGCTGTTGGGGCCGATGAAGCAAAAGTGCCCAAATTTGGCATGCTGTTGTGTTCTTGCGTTGTGTTCTGTTGTGTTCCGCGTCAAACGACACCTCAATCTTATCGGATCAGATTCCGTCTTAAAGATATTTAAAAAACAAGATTTTAAAGGCCTTTTCGAAATGAAAACGTTTGTCTCGGTCTGTGTCTGTTTGTCGTTCTGTATGAAATTTTCGTTTTAGAGTCCTGGAACAATTTTTATTTTATTAAACAGCTCAAGCTGAACAACTTTTGTTCTGCCACTTATTGGGTTTCCCGCTAGTTTAGCAAATCATTTATGCCAATAAAATATTGAAAAATTTATAATCATAATAATTTTTTTTTAAGTTTTTGCACTTTTTTGAAAATATTTCTAACCATTTTAAAAATTAATAGCAAAAATCCCATAAAGCTAATATTTTACATATATACATATATGTAAAAATACGTGTAGTCATTTACCATGTGCACAATTGCAGTATACTTTAAAATTATCAACAAAACTTAAAATATTTTAATTTTAACTACCGTTTTAAAATTTTTGTTTTTCATTTCTACAATGTCAGTTTTAAATAAAAACTTTTGATATCAATCAAAAACACCTCTAACCGATCACCTCTGTAACAATTGCCGGCGTTCAGCTATTTTAAATAGCTTAGTAATATGGGAACGACCTGTAAAGTGCAAAATGTCTAGCTAAGGATATTGAGACCAGCGTGTCCAATTAGAAACTAGATGAATTTGTTTATTATATTGTCGTGTAACGTTACTATTAATCGTCACAAAATTTGTTATCAGAAACTTTTGAAGTTGAAGGTGCCATCCTCATTTTTATTTCACCACGTTAAGAGGTGTTTTTGTTTGTTGTTTCTGTTGTTAATTTAACAATTTCTGCAGTTAAACTCTAGTACACGTACCAATTATACACGTACCAAAGTTTCATTGTAAATCCTCACATAGAGGAATTGGTAGACTAATCAAGAATTTTTCCTGTGTATAAAATGACTAGAATACTAAAATTAATTTGATAACCCCTCTATATGTGTATGTACTGTAAGAACCACAGGTTCAATGTACTGATATTATCAGCTTGCTTACAAAAAGACACAGATAAGCTTTTTTGTAAGCAAGCTGATAATATCAATATCAGGGCTTAAATGGATTAAAAACGTATTAGCTTCTGTGTTTTTATTTTTCTTGGTAGTTCAAACCATTAGAAATTCGTAGCATAGCCAAGGTTGTTCAATGTTTGTTAGACAATTGATAGTGGGATCATGCGAGCGACTTACCACCCAGGCAGCTAGACAGACCTTGACAAAATAGCATAGATCAATTGGCAAAATGCTCGCCGCCGCTGAAAACGTGCGATGAGATCTTCACTTAAAACGCAGTTTAAATGACGGGGAGTTCAAAAAGCTCTAGAATTAGTAATATTCACGAGAGCTGAGAGCGCCACGAAAATCCCTAGCTAGATTATCTGTATCAGGCCCTCGGCAGCTTATCATCATCTTTCTGAGAGAGTCAAATAGCTCGTATATGAATATATATTCGAAATCAGTTTAATTTCATTGTTCACTCAGGACGGAGGCACAAATCACTTTCCTCTAGAAATGCTGCTTAAATGTGTTACTTTGCTGCTGGTAACTCAGGTAAGGGCAGCTTACATGTGTTACGGGAATCATCCGACTTAATCAATCAATAATAATTTCCAGCTCTTGCTGGCGGACGCCAAGCCAGTTGATCCTGGATTCGATGATCCCCAACAAAAGGCGCTGGAAAAAGAGGCCAAGGAGGAGACAGTCAACCTTCTGAACAACCTGTTCCGTTCTCAGATCGCATACTTCACGGAGGTAAAGGCCAAACTAAATCCGCAAATGAAGCGAGCCGCCGACATCAGACTTTATATTTCGCGATTGAACCAAGCTATTGCAGTTAGTGATCTGGACGAAAAGGATAAAATGTGGCTGGACATTTTCGATGAAGTAAGTTGTTCGGGACTTTAAAAGCTCAAACAATAATTGCTGCGTTTTTCCCAAATCAGTTCAGGGGCTCTCCGTTACTATTGAACAGGGAGGCCGAGACAGGACTCAGCGATAGCGAATACAAAACCCTGTTAACTGGACAAAAATTACAGGATATATCCACAAGATTCGTTTCGGATGTGGGTGATTATTTCTGGAAAATGGCCAAGATCAGTGGAAAAGTCGTTGGAAACCACTTGGACGGTATATCGTACACTCCCAGACACTAGGTGCTAAGTCTGAACAAAATCCGAATAAACAATGTGTTAACAAAAATATTTTTGCAAGTAAACATTCCAAAAATCCGTAAGCATCCTACTCCCTACTGACCCGTATCGTAATGGAAAAGCATAATATAATTATTTTACCTTTCTTTTATCAGAGGTCAGAAGGGTAATCCTTGACCAGAAGGGAAGGTCCTTATAAAACATACTTGAAACTAGAGAAGAATGTCTTTATCATATTCTTGCAGATAATTCTTTCATAATTTCCTAAATCAGAAAGCATTCAAAATTATAATTGATTTCGTTTCAAGATCAAATGTTAGATATTGTAAAGCGATTTTAAATATATTAAAGGCGAACATATTTTATTCAAAGGATATTTTATAATAAAACAATGAAGACACGAATCTTAATCTTAAGCAAACTTAAACGATCAATCGGTCCTAAAAGGTACGCACCTGCGATTTCAACTCATTTGGTGATCTTGATTGCAAATATATTTACAAGCCTTTTTCACATTAAAAGTTGTTTATTAAAATTTGTATTTGGTTAATTTTAATAACGAATGCGTTTCTTCTTAACGTTACTTTTGCACCTGTATGTACACCCAAAAAAAAAAAAAAAAGAGTTTAACCTTTCCACTCGTTGTCTTAAAAGTATTCTCAAGCAGTATAACGAGTTTAGTATAAATTTTATTCTTCAAACTATCGAATGTATACTCCAAAGTTTAGTTTTTATACTCTATAGTTTCAATTGTGTATTTTTGAGTATTATTTTTATACGAACCTACATCGAAAATTCGATAACATATCGCGTTAGCTGGAATTCAGTGCTTTTCTGTTTGTCGCGTTAGTGATTATTATGAAATATTGGTGCAGATGAGTATAAAATTTATACTTTCGTAGTATTAAATTGATAAGCATCTTATTAAGAAATTTTTCATACTCAAGAGTATAGAATTCATGTAACAATCGTATAGGTCCTATGATGACTTTTTTTTGGGTGTAGGTAGCCTGCTAATTAAATGATAAATTCTCTGAAGCCGTCACGATTTCGTGAATCATTCCCAGCGACAACCAAATTCGGACATATTATGACTTAATGGCCAAATCGGCTTTATTTTGTTCAACTCTATTCGGTCGATCGAGAACGAAAATAAATCGGCGAAATGAATGCAACAACAATTTGTTGTGCAATTGAAATTGAAATAGCAAATGCAAGCAAAGCGCAAGATATATTTAATGCAATTCACGTTAAAAATAAACGCTTAGTGCACGGGAAAGCCGAGGGAAAGGGCTGTGGAAATAGTTGTAGGAAACGAGGTGGTGGAGGAGCAGGGTGTGGAGCAGATGACGAGCACGCATGCCATCAACTCCGCCGGTCGGCCATGTGCCGCTGTCGAGCCACTGAAATTTGGTAATCCGCACACACACAAAGAAATATTGTGTGTTTATTAAAGAAACATATCAAAAACTATTAAAGAAGTTAAAGCGAAGAAATTGCGAATTTCTTTTAACCTGAGCGGGCAAATTTACAAAATCAAAATGTCTCCTTTAAAACGTTGTAAACAAGTCTTCTGTAAGGACTGAAAAACATACAAATATAATCAACTAAAGAGCAAACTTTAAAAAAAATACAATAAAATAAGTCCCAGTTCAAAATAATCTTCTTTCTGTGTATGGAAAGTGCATTTGTGTTGTTAATGCCAGTATTTGTGGCCCCAATGGCATCTCCATGTTACGCTCTCGAGCGTATCGACGCACAACAACAATTTCCACTTCCGAATGACACACACAAAACACCATATCAAACAGCAGCACAAAAAATTCAAGTAAAAAATAAAAATAATAAAAATGATATGCGAATGACAGTGGCAAACAATTCTCCGCAAAAGTCTGTTCGACAATATTATTATTATATTATTGTACAATTAAATGTAAATAAACAAGCTTGCCGAAAGCTAGGCAGCAATAAAGACGGCAAGCCAAATCGCCAACAGATAAGAGGCCAAAAGTTGAGATGAGATTGTTAAATCGAAAATAGAGAGACTGCCGGCAGCTACCTAGCTTTCCAATAACAAATTGTGGCCGACCTGTTTTGTGCTTTCATATTTACAGCTCTCGCGATAATTAAATGACTTAATGCTGCTCAATAAAAGGTATTCAAATAAGATAAGACACCCAAAGTGGAAAAGCAATTTAAATATTTGTGGAAGCAATTGTGATATCTCAAGTTCATTGAAATGAGAATCAAAGAAAGATAAGAAGTCTAATTACTTATTAAAATAAAACTAAAAATATTCTACGAAAAAAACAGAAAACAGAGGCAACTGTAAATAAATTAAAAAGTCATTAAATCTCAATTAGATGAAAAATATAATAACTTCTGGAAAAAGACGAAACCATTTTGGGATACTGAGAACTGGGTCGTAGAGGCATCCAAATACGAAGTGAAAGAGAGTGCTTAGTCTGCATACAAATTCCCATAGACTCGCATAAAATATTCACTCGAAGTCAGTAAATTATTAAAATAAAAGTCGCCCAGCAAACTTGTAAGGGAATGAACGTACCTTATTTGGGGAAGAGAGTAGCAACCGACAAAAAGCCGATGGGGCTAATTGCAATCGCTTTAATGTGAAGTCGCCGGCTATCCATTTGAGATAAGAGAGGAAATTTGTTTTTCACCGTCGCCAGCGGCATTTCTGTTAACTGCTGTTGTTGTATCACTCACCTTCGTATTTACAAACAAACAGACAGTCTTTGTGTTCATATAAACATCGAGGTGAGGCGAAGGGGGCATTCCAGGTACTATTCCAATACAATTATCGATTCGTCACAATAATGCGATTGATATGCTGATACCGTTTAATCGATTTACTATTTATGCTCTGTCAAAGACAGCGAGGTGACAAAGAATCTTAATGCGGACTCTGCCTTTTATATTTATAAATACCAATTTATAGCAGAATATGCAAATCTGAAATGGCACATGGCGAGCTCAGACAATAATCAAGCTAACAGAAGTTTGAAGCTGCTTATAATTATTCGATTATTATGTTCTTATGCGGCTATGATACAGGGCACAAGTTTTCATTCATTGACAACTGTCTTTTTTGGTTCGGATTTTTTTCGTACTGCGACTACGGTCAGGCTAATTTAAAAGGTAAACAATAACAATGGCCAGAATTCGCAGTACATAATTATCAATTTCTGAAGTCCTCGTGCAAACACTCCTGCAGAAATTAATATGAAAGCCCTTACACTGATTATTACACCCGCTCGTGTACATAGATTTAGTTAATTCATAATAATTACACAATTTCACCGCGGAAAACCCATGCCACCGAAAACTTATTTATTTTGTTTAATTATCTGCTTTTGTGCAGTATAGTTGCTAAAATTTATGGCAACTCTTCAGCAAAAACCAATATATTCTGTGAGACCGTTTTGTCTAATGAGACATTAATATGTTTTTTAGATACAATTTAATGAATTACAGACGAACTCATTTTTTTGTCTGGTATTTTTTTCGGTAAACCGATAAGTTTTTCAAGTAATGAGCAATTAATGTATTAAATCTCTCATTGAAAGTGCCGTATAGTCGTCTTGCTCGCACTTAGGTAAATCCCTATGGTTTCTGTCAAGCCTCTAATGAATACGCCAATTAATGAAGTTTTTAATACAGTCTCATAATGCTATAAGAAAAAGCATTTTATATTTATGTATTGCATAAATGAAATAAATTAAATAGATTTTCGAGCAGCTCTTAGCTAGTATCTAAAGCCCCATTTTAATATTACAAATAAATCTGCGTATTGCTGTACATTTTGATTATGTAAAAAATTATTAAATCATTTTAATTATTTAAAATTTAAATTTTATATACCTTATACAGAAAATAGTTATTTTGAAAATGAGAACTTGATTTATTAGTATCATTTTAAGCACAATTGTTATTAGGTCGACCCTAATTTTTATTTAAATCTTTTCGCTATTTTTATTAGCAAAATATTGTAATCCTTTTTCGTATAATATAGCAAAATGAGTGGGGGAAAAGACCCCCTTTTCTTTTGTTTGCTTTTCATCGTTCAAAGCTAAATATTCTTCACCTTCTCGATTTGTAACTTCACCGTAAGAAACTCTTATACATAGATGAGCATTTCGAACGGGAAAAACCAATAGGAATCCAATTCCGAAACATCATTCATCACCCCGACAGCAAATTAGAATCGGTATCGGTATTGGGACATACAAACATACAAGCGTACACATATATAAATCTGGCTGGGGTTCGGGTCAATGCCAATAAGACAGTCGCGTGCAAAACGGTTTACGAGATCGTATTCCCGCGCATCATATCAGGTTTGCACGATAAAAGAGCGCAAACAGAGGTCCCAGCCTCTGTTAATAAGTTCATGCGACCAGTTTTGTGTATTCTTGAATACGTGATATCGAAATAAGGCTTTGGTTGACAGTATATAGACGGAGACTGGTTGCCGCAGGTTGCACTTTCGCAATGGTTTCTACGGAGCTAGGTTGGTAAGTTGATACCATTGCAATGATTGCAATGGTGTTTGTGACACACCTCTTCATGAATTGGACATCGCATGCACGCAGTAGCCTCTTTCTCTGTCGCTGCCTCTGACGATTTTGTTTACATTTTTGGTGAGCCTTTTGTTGTTGCTGCCGCTGCTGCTCAACAAGAGATTTTCTAATAAACCATTTTAGAACCGGTTTTCGGGTTTCGGTTTGATTTTGTGAACGGTTTCAGTTTTTTTTTTTTTTTTTTTGGTTGTTGCCACAGAAAAGCCGAGGATGACGCGAAAGCAGAAGAGGAAGAGGGCATCAAATTTCATGCCCCGCATACACACACACACACACACACTGGAAATTATTGGGCAGAAAAGCTTGTTTTAAACAACAAAAAATCGAAGCCCTTTATTTCGGGAACAACGGGCGAACGAACGACAACACTTTCAATGGCCCCGGTCCGGTCTGCTTCAATGGGCATTTTGGCAACAATAATCCCCGCACGGGGGTTGGGTTGCTGTGGCTGCTGCTCCATGATGCTCGGTCAGAGATTAGCATAGAGCACTCCAAACAAAGACGACCACAAGCCCAGACGCTCGCTGCCCATTACAAATAACACAATGAAGGTGTGGATACAATTGCCGGCGATAAACATGTTTAATCAAAGGATTTCGCCTGGACATCTTGCCCTCAAGAAAGCCAATGAGTTTTCCGTCCTCACAGAGTCGAAATTCCTCCCAAGTCAGCGACTTGAGCATAAATTGCGAGATTGCGAGATCTTTTTTCGATGATGAAAACAAAACTCAAAGCATTTGAAAAACCAGAAACAGCATAACACAATGTGTTTGCCTTCTATTTTGATTGAGAGTTTACACATATTACAAGATAATTGGTAATTCGAAGTATTAAGTATACAAATTAGACGATTTAAAAAAGACACCCTCTGGCTTATGTGAACTTTCAAATCAATGAATGATTTTCCTAAATTGTCAGCGAAAACTAATGTGAGGCAATAATAAAAGGGTTACTTTTGGTTGGCTAATTGAAGTATTCGTCAACCCAGGTTTTTAATTGAATAAACATAGGAAATATTACTATGGCAAGGCTTAAACCTATGCTTCTTATAACAAATACAGACGACAATCCCTGAGTGGGGCAACAGGACTCACCTTCAATGCACACCACATGGTCCCGAATAGACTGGGCTATCTGGGCATCCGCCTGCGGCAGCAGATCGATCAGATCGTATATGGCATAGATGGATGGGTGGACGCTCTCGAAGCGCTGGATCTCCTGCCGGATGGCCAGCGAGTTGCTAATCAGCGGCTGCGGCGGCTGGGCGACCAGAATGGATGAGGAGGCCGCTGCCGCGGAAGAGGCTCCAGCGGATTGCAGTTGAAGGCTGGCAGCGTTGGACGTGGGATTGAGGCGCTGCTGCGGGGGCGGAAGCTGGTTCTGGAGGTGATTTTGCAGCTGATTCTGGAGCTGCTGCGGATGGGGATGGGACAGCGCGTGCGGATGCGGATGCGGATGATAGTTACTCATGGCGGGGGCGGCGAAATCGAGAGTTAGCTAACGTTTTTAATTAACTTAAATTGCTGCCACACACACTGCGCGCACACACACACACACACACTACAGAGAAGCGGTGGCACAATTTTTCCGACCGAACATTTTCCAATAACAACAATCGGGGGCAACAGAGTAATGTCTGGAATTCTAAGAGTCGCAGTTTTCTCGCCCAATTGACTCAATTCGGTAGATCGATTTTGCACCTGTACAAACAATCACAACACATCGATACGATACAATTACGGAATTACGGTTACAATACACGACAGCGTGTCAGTATCTGTTTCGATTATATTTCAATATATTAAGTTTACGTTGCTTTTCGCACTTTCCAAGGGGAGCGCTTTTGATTTAACAGAAAACTAACAGAGAACAGTGCGACGAGCATTTTTTCTCTGCTGGAATCTGCGTCCAGTAGGACCGTACTGGGGTAGTGGAAAAATGGTGCCAAGGCCCACTTGGGGCTGTTCTGGCCGGACGGTTGCCACATGTCCCCAATTGGAATTTGTAAAGAGCCAGACGTCCTACTAAATGTAAACATCACTCTTATTCCAGCGAAGTGGCAGCTCTCTGGGGATTTTTATTAATAAAAATTTAATATTTTTAAAGTGTAAATATATTAACTCTATCATTAAAATTAAGGACATTCGTAAATATAAAAGATTTGAATAATTCTTTATCCTCAGCCGATATCCCTGCAGTTATCTCAGATCAGCCAGTGTTCCCAGATCAGGGGTTTTCCCCCTAGATTTAGGGGTTTTTTGATGTTCCAGGGGGGAATTTTAGGGAGGGGGAGGTTTTTTTTTTGATTGATTGATTGAACATTTTTAAGAAAATCTCTATAAAATTGCTTCTTTTTATTATAGATCACCTAAAATGTCGAAAATATCAAACTAAATTCTTGGCCCGATGCGCCTCATCCACCACAATGAGGATCACTCGTCCATACTTTGCAGGCACGGCTCCTCAAAGACTCCACCTGAGCAGGAGCTGTTCTCATCTTCTATAGACTTTTAAATGAATTAATAGCTTGCAATATGTTTAAAACACAAGACTATTGCAACTAAGGCCTTAAGCTTAACTAAATAATTCCAAATAGTTCTTTACTAGTCCAGGATTTGTTCTCTTCGCCATGGTGATATCGATCGATCGATTCAGTAGCTTAGTGAATCCCTTTTCTGACTGCTAGTGTGTGGCGCTAATTATTCTCCCCGAGTTCCTCTTTCGGGATCAGAATCGTCTCAGCACCCGATGTACTTGGCCACTGGAGTTGCATTGTGTTGCTAGAGCTGCTGCGTTCCCGGTTCCCCCTTTCGCGGACAAGCTGGCGGACCTTTGGTTGACGCCGTGCAGAGCGACTGCTGTTCCTGGGGTGCCTAACTAGCCTGCGGCGCTCCTCGCCCTCCACGACAAGATACCGGCAGATATTGGCGTCGCAATGCCACTAGATGACCAGATTTAGTCGTTAAAGTTCATATATGATGAGTATATTTTATGAGCTTGGGAACGTCTTTAGTTTTTATTTTTTGCTGTAAATTTTCATTCGAATTCGAGACACTATTAAACTAGATGCTTGCTTCTAGAGATCTGGAGATGTTGTGGCTGACTTGGCGGTGACTTCTGGTTGTTTGGCTTTTGTATTTGCCATCCAAGGATGCCCTGCGGGAGACCTCAGTCTGGCGGCGGCGGCGGCGGCGGCGGCCTTCTTGCCAGCACAGTCCTACACGTACAAGTGCCGGGGTGCAAGATATTGGCGGCAAAGTCACGGCCACCTCCACGGCGTCCGTGATGATCTCCAAGCCCACAGCGCTCCAAATGGGGAAAAGAAATAGAAAGGAATACATAGAAATGATTCCACTTACACTTGGCTATGAGCGGCCGTCGGGTCAAAGATCATGTCAGGTCCGACGTCATCGATCTCGCTGGCGGATTCACAGCGGTCCCGTACCATCAGGCAGCCAGGACTGAAAGTCCCACTTGAACTCCATGTAAAAGTCCAGCAGCAGGCGCACGGCATACTTCCTGCCCAGCATCACGGCCAAGTGGAGCGGTGTGTGTTTCCGTGCTTGTCCTTCCGCCCCACCTCGTCCTGCGCCGTACTCATCAGCAGGCGCCGTTTCAGCGACTTGATGTCGTCCTTGAACGGGCTCGTTCATTGTGACCAAGGGAGGTGCCGTCGCTGCTGCTGGTGCTGGTGCTATCGCTGGCCCCCGCAGAGGGTCACTGGAGGTCGACTTGGCTTCCACCTCCGCCTGCTGCCCGTCGCGTCGGTATTATATACGGTATTAATCAATCTATATCAGCCAATCAGAGCCTTTGTTTACATTTCGGAACACTGCAAAAACGGAGCGAATTCTCGCCAAAATACCAAATTATCGCAAGAGCGACGTGGTATTTACGGTTTATCGAGAAACGGTCATATTCGCAAAAATGACGTCACAAATATCGAATATAATCGAGCTGTCGATTTCCCGATTATTATATTCGATATCAAAGTTATCGACTATTTGGTATTTTTTTAGGGGGAAAGCAAAATTTGCATCTGGTAACACTGTGATCAACGATAAGCTCACGACAGGCCCGACGCATGTCGTAATACTATTTTGTTAAACACTTTAAATAAAATCAATTAAAACTCCTTAAATATGGCTCAAAGTAGGCTGGAGAAGATCGGGACCATCTTCACGAGGTAAGTGGTGCACTCTGAATTTTAGTTTCTGCTTTAATACTTTGCTTTATTAACAGAGTTCAGGGCCTGCTGCGTGGGGGTGCTATGAAAGCTGAGGATAAGCCCATTTGGTACGATGTGTACGCCGCCTTCCCGCCGAAAGCTGAACCCCGGTTCGACCGACCCGCTCCAGATATGCCGGTGCGCAACATATTTTACGCCGAGGATGTTGTGCGAGCGTAGGTTCGAAGACTTAACCCTTGTAATCTTTTACTAAAGTCCTGCTCCTCACCCAAACAGGAAGCTCCATAGACAGAACAGACCCCAGGAGACCATATCTCTGTTGGACAACAGGCGGAGTACGCAGTCACAGCACTTTGTACAGATTTACCAGAACCTGAAGTCACAGGGAGCGTTGGATGAGCAGAGGATCTACGAAGCCGCTTTGGACCTCCTGGCCGAACAGCGACAGCAGTCCCGCCTGGAGACGGCCTCCGCAGAGGAGAACCTTCCCGAACTGGACGCGGAGGTCAGGACCCAACTCGTGAGCGACTTTAAGGAGGCTGCAGGAAACCAGCAAAGCACTACATCGTCTACGTCGTCACCCGCTCCAAGCAAAGCGAAAAAGGACGCCGGCGTGGGCATCAACATAGACAGCTTGTTCAAGGATTAGGCAGCAGCACTCGTTTTATAAACTAAAAATAAACATATGTTATCGTAACTCAAACGGCCAGGGCATCGTTCTGTGACTCGTGACTGAGCTGCGTCTGAAGGTTGGACAGCTTGTTCTTCAGCACCTGCACGCCCATGACGACAATGTTTTCCGGCTTGAGGGCACCGGAGGATTCGACGTTGAAAAAGAACTTGTTTGGCTTGGCCTCCCAGTTGTAGGGCGCCTCGAACTGGTCGTCTTCGAGCTCGGTGTGCTCGCTTTTGGGCCACTCGTCCGGCTTAGGGTAGAGCGTGTGGCGCATGGAGTTGTCCGGATCGTACTCGAAGCACACGCCCGCCGTCGGGTTCCACTTGGCGTGCTCCTTGCCGAAGCCCTTCTTGGCGTAGGCGCGTAGCTTCAGCTCCTGGCCCTTGCGCAGCTTAATGATCAGGATCTCGTCGTTGCTCTCGCCGTACTCGTTGTCCTCCTCGCCCTGATTGCGCGACGTCACCGGTAGCACCTTGGCGTTGCTTGACTTGAGATCAGCGGTGGTCACGTGGCGTGTCTGCTCCTCGTTGCACTTCACGTCCAAAGTAAACTCCACGCTGCACTCGGGGCAGAAGTCCAGGCAGATGCAGTCGCGCGTATACTGCAGCCGCTCGACCACATCGTCAGAAATGAGCGGAATCAGGCCGATGCGGTGAGCCAGAAACTCGTCCGAAAGCACCGTGGAGTTGGCCTCCAGTTGCACCCAGTCGATGGCCAGCGTCGGCGTTTCGGCGATGAACACGCGCCGCAGACTATTGGCCACGCTCAGCTCAGTGTCCTCCAGCACGAACTTGACGTTGTCGTCGGTCAGCTCGGTTATTTGCACGGACGGTTGGTTGGCGTACGGCATTGCGGCTCTCTGTTTTCAGATATTAAACCAAAACAAATAAAAATGTGAATTCGCAGATGGAAAATAAAAGCCGGAGCGTCAGTGTGACCGCGAATCGGATGTTGAAATAAGTTAAGGAAATTTCGAAGAAAAAATACTAAATACAAACGAGTTTTATTTCTAGCTGTTTTATAGCCAGACTCTTGCTCAACACTGTCTATCTACTGCAAAAATGTGGCGGTTGTTGAGTAAACGTTTTTACTGCAAAATTGCAACAAAAGCGAATGAAAAACCCCTCAAATTGGACTTCAAGCAGCTAACACATCCCACCAAGGTGCCGCAGACGCCGGTTGACACCGCTTTTCCGGACAACAGCAGCGCCAGCCCCATTGAGATTGACACAAAGACCATTCAGCTACTGGAGCGCCTGTCTCTGGTGGATCTGGACAGTGAGAGGGCGCTGGCCACGCTCAAGAGCAGCATCCAATTCGCAAACAAGATAGCCCACATCCGCACGGACCACGTGCGCCCGCTTTACACAGTGCTGGAGGAGCAGCAGCTCCAGTTACGCAACGACCAGGTGACGGAGGGCGACTGCCGTCTTCAGGTGCTGCGCAACGCCAAAGTAACCGACGAGGACTACTACGTTTCCCCGCCGGGCAACATTCCGCTGGAGCAATGAGTCGTGTCCAACGGTGCTTTGAGTCTCTGGCTTCCGCTGGGTTCCTCCGCCACCACCTAGCCGGTAACCAACTGGAGCTGCTCTCCCACGGACGCGCCTATGCCAAACAGCTGCAAAGGCATTGGCTGAGCCTGCGTCCTCTGGCCGCCCACCTGAGCGGCGTCCCCGTCATTCCAAGTTCCCAGTCGCAACTGGAGCAGCGCTTATCCTTCGCCCGCTCCCAGGAATTTAGTTCCCTTATTCAGCGGCTCCTCGAGGAGCATCCCCGCAAGGCCAAATGCCCAACACTTATCAAGCACCAGAGCACTTCCTCCTGCCCCCGCGAGAATCCGCTCTTCAGTGTCACGTCGCCCGCCACCATTCTGACCACCGACTTCCTGGTGGAACCGCACCGCGCCCTGGAGCACTTCTACAACATACAGCGCGAGAGCAAGATCTGGTGGATGCGGCTCTCTTCGAATCCCAGTCGCGTTCGCATCGTTCCCTGCGATTTGCCGGAGGAGCTCGATTCGAAGAACTATCAAGCCATCGATCTCAGGTCGCAGGAAGTGACCGTAGAGCAACTGAGCCTGGTAAGCCTTGGAGATGATGATGGACCCTTCCCATTGCCCGATGGTCGAACTGGAGAATCTGTACAACCCACGGTCATAAGATCTGTCATCGAGCTGGAGACGGCCACCTGCGGTAAGAGAGGGCAGGGATCCTCGAGTTGCCAAAAGTTAATTGTTTTAATTCTTCCCTTGAAGCCCTTCTTCTGGATGGCTGCGATCATGGACGAGACGCGCAGTCCCTGCTGCTGAACAGCGCCCTGGCGCCGTATCAATGTGGCATCGCTTGTCTAGTGGAGGATTTGGGGCTCTCGGATGATTTGAACGACCTCTGCCTGCACCTAAAGCACGTCCTTAGCCACGCAGGCCTGCGACTCCGCGAAGGCATGGGATTTTCCACGGCCAAAGATAACCGTCATCTGGCGGATCACCTAGCGGAATCGGATATGCTGGGCGTGCCCTATACATTGGTCGTAAGCAAGCAAACACTGAAGAACGGCCTGATGAAGCTGCGCAGCAGGGACACCAGACTGGCGGAGACCATACACATTAGCGACGTACCGGACTATTTATTAAATATATTTAAAAACTAAAAACTAGCTACATAAAATCGCACAGATATTGGCGAACATTGAAGCCAACCACCTTACCGATCTGGAGCACAAACTCCAGGCCCACGGTGCACTGCAAGCGTGCGGAGCCATCCATGATATTCTGCTCACCGGACACAAAGCCGAGCAGCTTGAGATGGACCAGCGTTGAGATCTGGGAGAGCAGGTTGCAGGTCAGCCCGACTTTCTCTTCCAGAATTGCATAGAAAATGGCCAGCAGGCGGTCGATGCTGAATGATTTTGGTCCCAAACTGGTGGACATTTTCTCCGTTGTCTGGAATGAATTTGAATCGTTAAAACTTTTGATACAAGACCAGATAAACCAAAGGGGTTGAAGGGAGCAAAGAGTCAAAGCTGAACCGCTAAGGAAGAGGCCTCTTGTGTCGCTTGAGGTTTACCCTACCCTCGACTGAAGCGCTTTTCATAAGTTAGCCCCATTCCACTGCAACATATTTTCGAAAATTGAAAGTAGGTGATTCCACAGCTCCATCTACATGAACGTGACACGTGAAAAAGAATGAACCATCCTCGAGAATGTAGCAGAATGCTGCAGTGGAACAGGGCTATTATTCTTGAAAGAGCTTAAATAGAAAAGTTAAACTGAGAACATTCAACCGAAGACCTTTTTAGGCATATAACGATTATGTACCTTGGCTCTGGCGTTAACTGTCTGCATCCGCTTCCGCTGCTTGCCATGGTGCTTGACAAACAGCCGCTTGTCCTGGTTGGCGGCGTTGTGACTGGCGAGGAAGGCGGCTATCAGCAGAAATTTAGCGTAGTAGGGAAGTTCCAGCGACTGGGCCAGCTTGCGCACGCTCTGATCCTCTATGGAAGCAGAGCCCTCGGTGCATTCTTCCAGCGGTTTGTCAATGCGCATATAGATCTGGGTGAGGGCAGCTCTTAAGGGGCCCGCTATGTGCCGCCACAGTCGGGAGATGTCACTGGCTTCCACTGTCCCGTCCAGGACGGGCTCAAGGTAGACGGCGAAGCATTTTCTGGCCGTCAGCTGCAGCTCCGGGAGATCTCGACAGGCCTTGTAGAACACGCTGAGAAAGAGATTCAGGTAGTTGTTGTAGAAGTCCTCGGACATGGCTGCGTCGCAGATCTCCAGGCGCTGCTCGTCCTTGGCAAACTGCTCCAACAAGTCGCCGCGCACCTGCACGAAGTCGGAGCCCAGAATACGCTGCGTCTCCGCCTTGTTGTATTGGGGCAAGTGCAGGCTGATGACTTCGCTCAGACCCGTCTTGTTGTAGAACTTCTCGAAGGGCAGCTGGGATAGAAGAATCACGCACAGATTGAGGCTGGTGAGCTGCTGTAGCCGCAGGAGAACGGGCAGCACATTGGCATCCATGTCGCGCAGTCGCTCGGCGTTATCCACGGCGATGAGGAAGCCCGGGGCCTCCGCACGTCGCAGCTGCTCCACAAAATCCACCATGTTGTCCGTCTTTGTCAGGCCTCCTCCTTGATGTGGCGGCGTTAGTGAGTCCAGCACGTTCTCCAGCATGATCTTGGTGGTGTAGCACTCGATGGCATTCAGCTGGGCAGTCCGCACGCCCTGTCGCTTGCCGCATTCCTTAAGAAGCGCTCGAGTCAGAGCTGTTTTGCCCGTTCCACTGTGTCCAAACAAGTATATGGCCGAGGGATAAGCCTCTCTGGCGTCGCCTATGAGTTCGCCCAGCGTGGTTATGGCCGCCTCCCGGCAGGGGAACATCAGCTCCAAGGTGGCGCCAATTGCTTCCATTTCCAATTTATTATTAAAAAAACGTATGTTTTCGAAGAATACACGGGTTTTTAAGCTACTGCACCAACAACGCCGTTTCAAATCGATGTGACCGCAGCAAGGGCGCCAAAATATACTAGGAATACAGAAGAAAATGCGACATTCGTGGGAATTTCTATTACTCGATTGAATGCCACCCAGGGAATGAAATTACAATTATTAGTATATAATTTCTTTCAATTAAATCTAAATCTATTGTAAAGTAATAGTACAACCAAAGAAATAAACAACAGAATATTAAAACTCTATGGGTTTGAGTCTGAACTATCAATGCAGAATTTTATATTAGGGCTCATTTGTGGTATATTTTATCGGTCAAAGAGCGGTTACACTTGAGCTCTTCGGGTGATTAATTTTCTGCATTTTACTTTTCCAAAAGACTTTTTTCACACAGCTTGTCTCTTCTGGAGAGCAGGGAAACCAGCCACCATCCTTCAACGCTAGCTTAATCGTGTAGACGGCCCAGAGTCCGCGATTAAAACTAGAGCGAAGTGAAGCGCGCAGCCAGCGGAAACAACGCCCACTCGAACGCTAAACGCCGAACAGCACTCCCGGTGAGCCGCGAACTGAAGCATCTACGTGTGTGGTTGGAGTTGGATCAGGTGGACTGCATTCCGAGCGCATTTATTTCCCCCAAAATGGCCGAGACATTCACTTTCGGCACCTCGCTGGCCTCCATCACCTGCCATGCGTGGAACAAGGACCGGACGCGTAAGTGCCATTACTCCCATTACTCACCCGGTGCCGATGCCGTGACTCACCGAGATTACCCACAGAGATCGCCTTATCGCCCAACAACCATGAGATCCACATCTACAGCCGCGAAGGCAGCGACTGGAAGCTAGCGGACGTGCTTAACCAGCACGACCTGCGAGTAATGGGCATCGACTGGGCCAAGAACACCAACCGCATCGTGAGCTGCGCTGCTGACCGGAACGCGTACGTGTGGACGCAGGGTGAGGACGGCAAGTGGAAGCCGACGCTGGTGCTGCTGCGGATCAACCGGGCAGCCACCTGCGTCAAGTGGTCGCCGGCGGAGAACAAGTTTGCGGTGGGTTCCGGAGCCCGCCTTATCTCCGTGTGCTACTTCGAGTCGGAGAACGACTGGTGGGTTTCCAAGCACATCAAGAAGCCCATCCGCTCGACGGTCACTTCGCTGGACTGGCATCCGAACAACGTGCTCCTGCTGGCCGGCTCCACGGACTACAAGGTTCGGGTCTTTTCGGCGTTCATCAAGGATATTGAAGAGCCACCATCTCCGACGCCCTGGGGCAACCGCAAGCCTCTTGGCCAGCTGATGGCCGAGTTCCGTAACTCGCTGACCTCGGGCGGCGGCTGGATAAACAGCGTGAGCTTCTCCAGCGACGGCAACAAGGTCTGCTGGGTGGGGCACGATAGTTGCGTCAGCATCGCGGATGCCACCAATGGGAACACGGTGATCCGCTGCCGCACCGGCTACCTGCCATTCCTCTCCTGCGAGTGGGTCTCGCCCACCTCCGTTGTGGTGGCCGGCTACAGTTGTGTACCTCTGCTATACAGCTTGACAGCGGACGGGAAGCTGGTGCTCAGCGGCAAGCTGGACAAGTCGCAAAAACGCGAGTCCAGCGGCATCACTGCAATGCGCATCTTCCAGTCGATGGACCGCAACATGCGCACGGAGAACACGGACACGGTGGTGGACTCAATCCACCAGAATGCCATCACCAGCGTCCGCCTGTATGCCGGGGACAAGGACAGTGCCAGCAAGGTGTCCACCTCCGGCGTCGACGGCCAGCTGGTCATCTGGAACGTTGAGCAGGGCGGCATAAACGGCGGCATGCGCAACCTACAGATCTAGTTCAGATCTAGACGCTCCAAATTTACATGTTATTGTCGTCTGTTAGCGAGTGTGTTGGCGTTGGCCTTGGCCTGGCCGGGTGCGCAGTATTTTGCCAAAATGTTTTCCAAAAGCGTTTCTCCCATTGTTTTGTACCGCGCGAAAGTCTTTTTACATCAATTAACTGAAGAGATTCGTTCTTTTCCCGATACTTCTTCCACTTACAAGGGTTCTGAAAAGTCTGTGTGTGTTTTAAAGTGTTTCACTCTCTATAGCAAACTGAATAAAACGTTTTTTATTCGCTAAATCAAATTAGTTAATATGCTAACATTACTTCCGGCTATAAGTTCAGGGATACCATTGGGATGTGGCTCGGATTGGGAATGTTGAAACTGGCGGCCTCTGAAACCAATAAACTCATCGGATAGTATATAGTAAGAGGCATTATTTTTCAGAAAAAATGCAACTTAAATTCAAAAAAGACAAGAAAGAAAGCAAACTTCGATAAACCGAAGTTTGTATACCCTTGCAGTCTGCAGTTGGATCATTGAAACTCGATCCATTTTTGTAATGTTGAAAAAATATCGAATTTTGCAAATTTTGTACATTTTACATTTTACATGTAGAATTTTACATTTTCATATAAATTGATCGATCGCTTCTATGGCAGCTATATGATATAGTTGTCCGATCTTAATGAAATTAAAACCGTAATTCTAAAACCGTAAAAAAAACGGTTTTTAGAGAAATACGTTTAAAAACAGAGAAGTTAAAATTTTATTTACATTAGTTTCGCCATCATTACCTATGGCAGCTATAGGATATAGTGGTCCGATTTCGGCCGTTCCGACATATATACTGCGTGCTATATAAATAATACTATGGTAAACATTTTAGTCCGATCGCTCAAAAACTGAGAGACTAGTTCGCGTAGAAACCGACAGACGGACAGACGGACATGGCTAGATCGATACGGCTGGTGATGCTGATCAAGAATATATATACTTTATGGGGTCGGAGATGCTTCCTTCACTGCGTTGCAAATATCATGGCAAAATTATAATAAGCTCTGCAAGGGTATAAAAATATTCGAATTTCAAAATTGGCAGTGTGACCGCATTTCGTAATATTGCCGAAATACCAGGAAATAGCGTAGCGGGTTGATTTGTTCCACATTGAAATATGATTGATTGGTAGTTCACAATGCAGCTCTTTCTGTTAAGAAACTACGCCAGCAAGGTCACCCGGGAGCGCTATGCCAGCAGCAGTCTTAAGATCTACCGCCGGGCAAAGCCTTTGACCAAGACGTCTCCGAACAAACCGAAATTGGCGGAAGAGAATGATGCAGGTGGCCAGGCTGAGTATGCGGAGAATCTTGTCAAGGTGCAAATGATCTCGCGCAACCTGCACGCGCAGCTTTTCCCGCAGACGCCCCGAAGCGTTTCGGAGCAGCAGCTTGCATCCGCGAAGACATACCAGGACGAGTTGCGCCGGCATGGAGTCGATATTGAGAGCAGTACTCCTCAGACAGACGTCCAGCTGAAACTGCCTCCGTTGCGAGGCGCGAATATCGAGGAACACTTCCACAACATAGCCAGGGAGCAGGTGCAGCCATATGAGGAGCTGCTTCTGGCGCTGGTGCAGTGCACAGAGCTTCCGAAGAGACCCCAGCGATGGGCCTTCTTCGCTGGCTGGACAGCGTATGACCCGGCCGATGGCACTCCCACGCCTGTGGATCAGCCGGCGGAAAGAGGCCTTGTCTTCGATGTGGAGGTGTGCGTCAACGAGGGACAGGGTCCCGTTCTGGCCACCGCCGTTAGCACCAACAGATGGTACTCGTGGGTGAGTCCCAAGCTCACAAAGCACCGCTTGTCGGTGCCCAGTGTAGAGCCCCTGGATGGGGAGACGGACGCAGAGCGACCCCGCCACACCACCGACGAACTGATACCCCTGGGGACCAGTGGACCCGGCCTTGTGGTGGGCCACAATGTCTCCTATGACAGGGCCAGACTCAAGGAGCAGTATCTGATCGAGGACACGGGCACTCGGTTTGTGGACACCATGTCGCTGCACATGTGCGTGAGTGGAGTAACCAGCTACCAACGCGCCATGCTCAAGTCCAAGAAGGAGCCGGCACCAGAGGATTTGGCTTGGCTGGAGCAGAGTTCCCTCAATAGTTTGGTCGAGGTGCACCGTCTCTACTGCGGCGGGGTGCCGCTGTCCAAGGAGCCCAGGAACATCTTCGTGGAGGGAACTCTGGAGCAAGTGCGCCAGAGCTTTCAGTCGCTGGTCAGCTACTGCGCCAGCGATGTGGAGGCCACCCATCGCGTCCTTCGCGCCCTGTACCCCTTGTATGCCGAGCGCTTTCCGCATCCAGCCTCCCTGGCGGGCATGCTGGAGATGGGCTCCGCCTACTTGCCCGTCAACTCCAACTGGGAGCGATATATTCGCGAGGCACAGCTCACCTACGAGGACCTCAGCATCGAGGCCAAGTACCATTTAGGGCGAAGAGCTGAGGAGGCCTGCTCCCTGCTCCAAGACGATAAGTATCGCCAGAATCTTTGGCTGTGGGACGAGGACTGGAGCGTGCAAGAGTTGAAAATGAAGCTGCCGCCCAAACGGAAGCCCTTGCCGCGGGAAGAGTGCCCATCCAATCCCGGAACTACTGAGGAACAGCGACGCCTGCAGGCCAAGTACCAGCATCTGTACGACCAACATTCCCTGCTGCCTGCTCGGCGACCTCTGCTTCCCGGGTATCCGCTTTGGTATCGCAAGCTCTGCCGCAAGCCACCGCCGAGCAGGTTCAAAAGGGAGGATCTAGAGGCGGAGGAGGAGGATCCGTGGTCTCCGGGAGCCACCGAAATCAGCACCGGCATGCAAATCGCCCCCAAGCTGCTCTCCCTCTGCTGGGAGGGTTATCCGCTGCACTACGAGAGAGATCAAGGCTGGGGCTTCCTCGTTCCATTTCGCAGCGACACTGCTGGCGTGGAACGGCTGCCGTTGGAGCAGTTGCTGGAACGTTGCCCCGTTCCGGAGTTTGCCCGGCAAGGCGCTTCGAAGGGTGAGAGTGACCTGGCCTTGGATTCGCTTTCCGAGCAGCTGGAGCAGCACCTGGGCAAGCGGGAGCACTATAAGAAGCTATCCCAGAAACAACAGAGGCTGGAGACCCAGTACCAAGGTTCTGGCGTGTGGTGCAACAAGGTTCTGGAGGACTGCTGCTTCTTTCTGAAGCTACCGCACAAGAATGGACCCTCCTTCCGGGTGGGCAATCCCTTGTCCAGGGACTTCCTCAACAAGTTCGCCCAGAACGTGCTGACCAGCGGTGATCCGTCGTGTCAGGAAGCCACAAGGGTCGTGGAAATTGCTCGCATGATGTCCTACTGGCGGAACAATCGGGATCGCATCATGGGTCAAATGGTAGTCTGGCTGGATCAGCAGCAGCTGCCGGCAGAGATCAGGGGAAAGGGAAAGGCCCAGGTCAGAGCCTACGGAGCTATTTGCCCCCAGGTGGTTGCCTGCGGCACATTAACCCGTCGTGCCATGGAGCCCACCTGGATGACGGCTTCAAACTCACGGCCGGACCGCCTGGGTTCCGAGCTGCGTTCGATGGTGCAAGCGCCGCCAGGATTCAGGCTGGTGGGAGCCGATGTCGACTCCCAGGAGCTCTGGATCGCCTCCGTTCTGGGCGACGCCTACGCTTGTGGGGAGCACGGAGCCACACCGCTCGGCTGGATGACGCTCAGCGGCAGTAAGGCGAACGGCAGTGACATGCACTCCATCACGGCCAAGGCAGTCGGCATCTCCAGGGACCACGCCAAGGTGATCAACTACGCCCGCATCTATGGAGCTGGCCAGCAGTTCGCCGAGACTCTGCTCCGCCAGTTCAATCCCACGTTCAGTGCCTCGGAGGCCAAGGCCAAGGCCTTGAAGATGTTTGCAATCACCAAGGGAAAACGGGTGTATCGCCTGCGGGAGGAGTTCCACGACGAACTGGACGACAGGGCGTGAGTATTCTTTTTTAATTTTTCGCTGTGAATCCAAACAGCCTCCAAACACTGCGCGTTGTCTTGCAGTTACTCCAGCTACGAAGCTTCCCGGCTGGCTCTCCAGCGAAATCGCACCTTGAGTGAAGTATTCCATCGTCCCAACTGGCAGGGGGGCACCGAAAGCGCAATGTTTAATCGCCTCGAGGAGATTGCCACGAGGTCACAGCCCCAGACACCGTTCCTGGGCGGGCGACTTAGCAGGGCCTTGGAGGCGGATGGCGGTACAGAGCAGGAGCAACGCTTCCTGCCGACCCGCATCAACTGGGTCGTGCAAAGCGGAGCCGTGGACTTCCTGCACCTCATGCTGGTCAGTATGCGGTGGCTGATGGGACCACATGTCCGCTTCTGTCTGAGCTTCCACGACGAGCTGCGCTATCTGGTCAAGGAGGAGCTGGCTCCCAAGGCGGCGCTGGCCATGCACGTGACCAACCTTATGACCCGGTCCTTCTGCGTATCACGCATTGGACTGAAGGACCTGCCCATGTCGGTGGCCTTCTTTTCGTCTGTGGAAGTAGATACGGTTCTGCGCAAGGAGTGCAACATGGACTGCCGCACGCCATCAAATCTCCATGGTCTGCGTATAGGCTATGGGATTCAGCCTGGTCAGAGCCTGAGCGTGGCCGAGGCAGTCGAGGCAGCCGGGGGAAATGATATAAGCAAATGGAGCTGGATCAAGTAGCGTCGTAAGCTTAATATCATTATTTACTTAAGATTCTGAGAGATCCCAAAGACTATTCAATCTAGTATTTCCTTAAATAATTTTAAGAGAAGCAAACATATTTTGTAAATAAAATGTTGTTAAAATAATGACGTACTTGTATATATTTTAACACATATGTATAAATGGAGACTTCCATTCATTGTGCGTTTTTGAGTTAACCGCGATATCGATATGCAACTTATATTAGTGTAAATAGGCTATAAGTGAGGATTTTCCCGTTGATTCCTATTGACAGGCTCCAAACTTAACATTGGGGGTGGTTATCCCAGCTTTATGCTCTATATATCGAGGTGTGTCTACACACTCCAAGTGTTCCATGTAGATTCCAATGAAGAGAGTACGATTCAATCTAAATCAAAAGTCCTATAAATATGTATTTTGTTCTTTGTTCGGAGGTAATACTTAACATCCAATATTATATATACAAGCAGGGGTGTAATTAACGATACACCACGGTATAATATGTATGTACGGCATAAGCCTAAAAAGAATGTTGTCAACACTTAACCATATTACATTCGCCTTGCCCTTCGCATTTCCACTCGAAAACTACAAGTTCTGGGCCAGCGACTCGATCTCGTTGAGGAAGTAGACCATATCGGACTCCTCCAGACACGAGTTCTGCAGCACCAGGCGGAAGAAATTGGGCAGCTGCCGCAGAGGCTGGTAGGTAATCATCATGGAGCCCTTTTTAATCATGGCCTCCTTGACCTTGGGCGCCACCTTGTGCAACCTGTCGTAGAAATCCCGGTTGCGCTCCATCTGCCGCAGGCTGGGAGGCACATACCAAAAGCTGATGTTGGTGCACTCCGGACTCTCAAGAACCAGCTCGAATCCAGGACGCTCCCTCACCTTGGCGGTGAAGAACTCGGCCATGCTGAAGACCTTCTCGATGTGCGCCTCCAGGCCCTGGCTGCCCTTGGCCTTCCACATAAACCAGAACTTGAAGACATCCGCCCGGCGGCCGCACTGGATGTGCTTATCGCCCGTGTCATAGGAGGTGTCGTAGAACTTGTCCTTCTGGAACAGATATGTGGCATTGGTCGAGTGGCACTGAGCCAACACCAGCTGGTGGCGCGTAAGGAAGGTGGAGCACTGCTGGGATGCCGCCAGCAGCTTGTGGGGATTCCATGTAACCGAATCAGCGCTGGAAATAAAGTCATTTCAATTACTTCCCGCTTTGGGAACTCTTACAGAGCCAACTAACCGTTCGATGCCATTGAGGAGATGGCGATACTTCTTGGACATGAGGGCACCGCCGCCCCAAGCCGCGTCCACGTGCATCCACATATTGTACTTCTTGCAAAGCTCAGAGATCCCAGCCAAGTCATCGAAGGCCCCAAGCACAGTGGTTCCGGCTGTAGCCGACACCATCAGTGGCTGCCAGTTGTTGTCCAAGCACAGCTTCACCTGATCCTCCAGATCGCTTAGACGCATCTTGCCAACCTCGTTGGTGGCTATCTTTCGCACATGTTCGCTGCCGAAGCCCATGAACATGGCGAGCTTCTCCACCGAGTAGTGGGCATCTTCCGAGGTAAATATAATCAAAGGTTTGGCATTGAAGAGTCCATTTTTCTATGCAGATTAAAGCGGAATCGTTTTGGTCTTTATTAATTTTGTGCTGCAGAAATACTCGAATATAAATATATGTGACCCCAAAAGATTAGAGATATTAGCTAGAAAATGCATTATAAATCTTTTTTTGAATATAGGTAATTTAAGGTTTTTATTTGCCATTAACTCACAAGTTTATTATTCAAGTCTTCATACTCAAAAATGTCCATTATAAATGTAAATTTTTTTTTAGATTTGTATGGGCTATCTATAATAACACTATTATGGTGATTATAGAGATACGTCCTTCTGCCTGTTACATACATTTTCCGTTGGTACTAAGTTATAATACCCTTCCGTTGATCATTTTTATTTTTTGAAAGCTTTGAAATAGCGTAAATAATTTCATGAATTCTTAAACACCAGCTAATTGAAAAAATCAATTTTTTGTCAATAAAAGAACAAATACACGTAACTTGCAATAAAACAAAAAAGGAAGCTAACTTTGCCAATTCGAAGTTTATATGCCCTTGCTGATAAAAATACAAACAAAATGAATGGATCATTTATTTGGTTTTAATCAGATATTTTTAAAAACAAAAAACATTGGCTAATTTGACCCGATTGTTACTAATGGGAATAGATATAAGTCTAACTGCTATGTTTCATTTAGATAGCTCAAAAACTGAGGGACTAGTTGGGGTTAATTTGGCTAGATCAACTCTGTTGATCATGAATATATGTATGCATGTAAGTATATACTTTATAGGCTTCTGACTATATTATTATATTCTGCAAGGGTAAAACAAATAGGAAAATATTAAAAAGGATTTAAAATTACCTAATATGTTCCTCGACGTAGAAAACTGTATATTTTGGTTACAAATAATAAATACTTGTAATCGATAAAAATGATTATGATAAAACTCTTATGTAAACTCTTTTAATACCCTTGTAGGCGATAATAAATTCAGGCTGATCCTAAAAATAATAACATAATAACATAAAACAACAGCCAAATCGATCTAGCCATGCTATTTTTAGGCTGATCCTAAAAATAATAACATAATAACATAAAACAACAGCCAAATCGATCTAGCCATGTCCGTTTATTCGTGTAAACAATCTCCGGCTTCCGGAAGTTGGTTTCTTTTCTTATTCTTTTTCAAACAATTTGCTTCTTTCATCAAAGGCATTAAAGGTTTAAAATTAGTCAAATTTAAAAAGGATAGTAATCAAAATTATCAAGAAAATGTCTAGGCACTATGAGGCACCACAGGATTCCCTTTTCATTTCGATCTATTCAAGACCATCCCTAATCGTTATAATAAAATAGGCCTTTGATCTGGCAAATTTTCCATTTCACTTGCTTATATCACAGCCATGTGTACGTGTGACTAACAATTCGCCTGCAGTGTGGCGTTAGTCGTCGATCCGCCTTGAGCGGATCGCGGACTTCCGTGTGGAAGTGTGGCCCGAAACCACTTGTGTCGTAGGTGTGGGGGAGGTGGGAGTGGGTTCGAGCGGGTACTCACCTTGGACTCGGGCGCGTATTTGTAGCGTGCGCAGCTGATTGCATAACCGTTGGCTATTGAACCGCCAGGACAGAAGATGCCGTCGCCCTGGCCGCCGTTGGGGAAGCCCACAATGCGTCGCATCTCGGCCAGCACCTGCTCCTCCATTAGCGTGAACAGGGGAGCCACCTCGTAGGTGTACACGCTGGGATTGAGGGCATCGGTGAGCCACTGACCCACCAGGGCGTAGGGATCTACTCCCGAGTACAGCTGGTTGATGAAGTACGGATGCCCCGTCTTCACCGAGAACCGGACCGTCTCCCTCAGCAGCTCACGCAGCTTCTCCTGCGACTCTCCCTTCTCCCTCAGCTGGAAGTCGAAGAGCTGACGCAGCTCCGCGGGCTCGTGCCACTCGACAACCTTCGAGGAACGATTGGTGCCCTG
Source organism: Drosophila rufa (assembly GCA_018153105.1). Classification (NCBI taxonomy): domain Eukaryota; kingdom Metazoa; phylum Arthropoda; class Insecta; order Diptera; family Drosophilidae; genus Drosophila; species Drosophila rufa. The sequence continues at coordinate 1,599,363 of JAECXS010000149.1, read as the reverse complement.
GAAAACGGCCAGTTTAATGATCTCGTCTACGCAGGCCCGGATGAAGCCTTCGAACTGGGCGGAAGGATGGCTGGCCACAAAGCCGGACAGGCCATCCTGTGGCTGTGTGTTATTATTATTATTATTGTTACTGCTGCATCCGTTCACGTTCGCGGTTAGCATTTTGCGGGCGGTCTCGAAGTCGACTGAGGCGGTATCAGCCGATGACGACGTGGTCGCCACTGCCACCGCCGCGGTGGCTGCTGCCAAATCATCGCCATCCGTACTGTAAGGCTTAAATATAGATTCCTTGAAGTGGTGTGCAGGGAAGTTCTCGCTGGCCAGCATTTTGTTGGCTCTTTTGGCTGCTGTTCACGATTATACTGTATAAAGCTCTTGGCTAAGGCTTCGATTGTTTGCTTGTTCCTGGTGCTGTTGCTGTGGCCGCTGCTGCTGCTGCAGGTTGCACTTGACAATGATTCGGAATGGTCTGGGGGCGAACTGAATGAGCTGACGCTGTTGTTGCTGCTTTTATAAAACGCGAGGCGAGTTCCACAATTCAGAATCGGAATCCGAGTCCGAGTCCGAATCCGAACGCGAGAGCGAAGCCACTTACATAAAGACAATGCTGCTCGAGCTGCCGATCGCCGCCGATCGTCGTCGATCGTCGACTCGTTGATTCTGGTTCTGGCGTTGGCCCGGACCGGGCGGACTTGGGGGAAAGTATCGGAGGAAAGGAAAGCACCCCACACCTGTGGATGGGGTTCCTCATCTGTTTATTGCCTGTCACCGAAGGGATTTCCCACTGGCCACCATCGTCTCCAGGAGAGATCGGGGGTAATTGGCTAATTGATATGCTCATGTAATACAATTATGTAGGAAAACATCCAATGTAATTGCCGCGAGATGATTGTGCACAGAGGTCGGTCTCTGGTTTCTCTCTCATTACCGGCAATCAAGTGAATTAAATGCAAATTCATTGAATAATTCTTTGGCCAATTGTTGTGCAAATTGCACAACTGAAATGTGATATCGAGAGATGTACACGAGAATGCCTTGGTGTAGGTCGTTTAGACTCAGCTAATTGCCACCTACACCCACATCAATGTTGGTCAAGTTTAAAGAAATGCGAAAGGCATTTCAGTTATCATTAAATGATTCTTGAGACGATGGGTGATCCCATAACCGAGCTGTGCAATGGCCTTGGCTATAGGCTATGGACTAAGTAGCGACGAAATTCTTTATAAATACAAAAGCATGTTCATCGGAAATTTCCCAAGTGTCTGCAGTGATATATTAACGTGTACTCATGCCTAGGATACTATTTGACATATAAATAATTGCTAGGCCGATTGCGCATTTCCCAGAGATTCAGAGATTCCTTTAACGAAATAATGACGGTTCTGTTCTCCCTGGTTTATTCACCTTGGCAACAACAACATAACGATGCGATCCAAAAATGAAATCTCCGGTGCTTTACCGAATCTGCAAACAATCGTAAAGTGACACATCACTTCCCAGTGATCGTTTGCGGGTAACTAACTGGGGGAATTTATTGGATGCAACCCATAACTCCGGCGATAACTTGTGATAAGGGGCTGGACACACACGCATTCGCACGAAAGTACGAAAATACGAAAATACATTCAAAAACAAAAACCAGTTCCAGCGAGAGCAGCCCAAATTAACAGGAAGTATTTGTTCAGACATCAGCTTTATGACGTCTCTGACGTTAGAAAAGCGAAAGGAACTCGCAACTCACAAAGTTGTTCCAACTAAGTATGTAATAGAGTGTTCACATCGAATTTAATTGCACATTCAGTGCACTGCCCACAATTAGTTGCCGTCTACAGCCGCTCCATTTGGTCCCCCGCTATCGAAGCTAATTAGCAATATATGTTAATAGTGGCTACCAATTATGTTGGACACACTGGTTCTGCCAGGTGCGCTGCAGTGCCATGTTATTTCTCGATTGTTAACGCAATCTAAAGTGATGCTGCTTGTCAAGGCCTTTGGGTGTTAAGCGAAAACCTTCAGGGTCTTTGACTTAATCGAGAAGAGAACTTGAATGGTTATTGACCACATTATGTCAAATTATGAAATATTTGATAAAAGAAAGAGCTAGGAGACCCGAGGTCATGCTGCAGGCTTATACATTCAACTGAGTCTTGAACATACATACATATGTTGAATGTCTCTCATCAATTACTTTAGCGGGGTTTGATTCCAACCAACTGAAACCTTAGAAATCCCAATTTTGGTTCGTGTTTTCACAATGAATAGTACATTTACATTAACCTATTAACACTTACATACATACATATGTATATGGTGGCTAATTTTTAATTTAACAATTTAGTGCTTCCTAAATGGCCATCATTTTGCCCTTTAGGAAAGTCAATTTTGTTCTTGTTTTTACAATTCCTAATATATTTTGTATTATTTTATTTTATTTAGACTCTGGTTCCGCAACAATTGGAAATTGTTACAAACCAACCATTCAATCTACCGAAAGCTACTAGGCCTTAAGCTAAGTAGATTTGATGTTATATATACATGGTTCTTAATGCATGCATGTCAGATTATATACGTTTATTGCCTTAATAAATTCAACGGTGGCATTGTTTTGTAGTTTTCGATTATATTTTTTCGAATTCCCTTGTATAACGGGCACTCGAAGATAAAGTGTTTAATGCTGTTCCTTGTAGCGCAATGTCCACTTTGATAATTGAATATATTGTCATGTGTTTAACTGGTGTGTTCTAAATCGTAGTCTTGAGAATTTTATAAGATCCTTATTATTGATTTCATCTTGTGACGTAATGTTTAAGTCTTTAGTTTATGTTTTGTTGGGATTCTCGTTCTTGTAGTGTTCGTACGTATTTTGCCAAACTAAGCTAAATTGCTTATTAAATTGTAGGCTTCCCTTGTCGGTATTTTTGTGTGCCCTCGAAAAGGTTTTTATTTTTGGTTGGAGGCGGATGAGTGTGTCTCGGATATGGACAGTGTAGATGCAATTGTTGTTGATGTTGGCTACTGCCCTAAGAGATGACAGTGAGTCCGAACAGATAATAGTTTTTTGTCAAGTTTTTCTACATGTGAAGCTCAACTCGAGGTCTAATTCGGCTCAAATTCATATACGTAATTCGAGACCCGACTTTTTACCAAGATCACACACAGATCATTATATAGCAATCATTGTCCAGACGCGTTTCAATCGATTTTTAACTTTTGATCTCATCAGTGAACATTTTGCTACGATCAAGCTTCTCACATTAGCGCCTATTTTATATATTTTTCTGCATATTTACATGCAGCCTAAATGGCTGCAGCTTCTGCTGTGTAGATTGAGCTGTGCTTTGGTAAAAGTACTGTTTTGATTGTGTTCAACTCCAAGGTGGTGCTGTAGGGGACTATTTTAATTAAATTTTGTACACATACCTGCGAGCTTAGGAACTTTTTAAATCCTTTCCATATTGCTCTAGCAAATAAATAAAAGATGTAGCCAACTGTCTAACAATAGTGTTATATTTTATTGTTTTACGTTCTACGATCAATACAATGTTTTTCGATATTTACAAATATTTGTAATAATAATTATAATAACATAATTTCATTTTTGCATTTGTAGTTGTTGTGTATTTGTTTGTGTGTGTGTGTGTGTGTGTGTATGCATATGCATGTGGTGTGCTCCTTGTGTAAATGAGAGTTTGTATTTGTTTAATGAGTTTCGAATAATAAAATTCATCAGATCCAACTCGGTCCATATTTGCTGCATATGCATATGCATCAGCATATGTATGCCAACTAGAATACATAACTGTACCTACGTATATAACTCCCGTTCCGCTCCGTTCCGTTCATACGTATATGTATATCTCAACATTGAATCTTACGGATCATACTCGTAGTTGTTTTTTTTTTTTTTTTTTTATCCTATCACATCGCCAGGCAATTTAAATTATTCTTGGTTTGTACTTGGGTAAAGAAACATCGTACCTTTATCTGCAGAGAAAGCACATAAATTATATAAATTATTTTCGTAGGAAGGTGTTTCCTTGTCACTCACCTGGATTGTTATAGAAGTTAGCGCTTAGACTAGGTTTTGGTGGAAGTTTGGGAGTGCCCTCCAGGCTCGTGGCAATCGGAAAGATCTCCTTGGGGGAGGAGCGTGATTGCGGCTGTTGCTGGTGCTGGTGATGATGATGGTGGGGCATATGATTGTGCTGGAGTCTCATTCGCGCATAGCTGCTCGGGCAGGTGCTCTCAACCGGATGACAGGGAATGTTGGGGGACATGGGTGTGGCGGGAGTAAGCGGTGATGTGGTAGTCGAGGAGCTCAGTGCGGGCGAGATCGACTGGGGCGGCTGCTGTTCGTCCGTTCCTACTGTTCCTACTGACTGCGACACTGTCACAAGCATGGTATTAATGGACCCCGACTCCGGTTGTTGGGCAGCTGCCGCAGCCCGCTTCTCGATCGCCGAGTTCCGGCGTATCATAATACTGCTGGTGTTGGGCAGAAGTAGGCTGCTCTTGCCCACAAACTCCTTGCCCTGGCTGTGTCGCGAGTAGCCCGTGGAATGGTTGAGCCGTGGTGGTATGGGGGGAGGACTCAGCTCGCCATCGCGCGGAGGTAACTGGCATAAAAATACGCTGTAATTAATGGAACCCATTGAAGGATGAACCGAACGACTTACTGTGGGAGCGTCTGGCGCCTGTCGTTTTTGCGCCATGTCGGCACAACTCTCCGTGCGCTCCTTGCGCCGCGGGGGCAGGGGAGGCGGCACAGCTCGATACTCCAGATTCGAGGCGGTTGGGACGTTGACGTGCGGCGAGATGGGCACGGCTCCCGCTTGACCCTGCTGATGGGCGCTGTTGTAGTAGAAACCTCCCGTCTGTGGACTAATCTCTTCTCCCGCCAACCCGATCCCTGTGAGCGTCACCGTACTGGCAATACTATGAGTGGGGCTGTACTGCATCCGCCCATGGAATGGTGATCGGTTGCCGGTCTCATGCCGCGGACTCACCACCACCTTGGGCAGTGGAGAGGGCGGTGCATCAGAGGCATCCGACATGTTGATGGCAAAGGGATTGCTGCTGTCCGGCAGCGATTGTGGCGGCAGATGCTCCGGCAGCGCTGGACTGAACACATCCATTGCCGACGCGTTGGCCAGGTGGGTCGCCGCGTTGTTGTTGGTCCACACATGAGCCCCCGGTTTTCGGGGGAGATGTGGCGCCGGCGCCTGCATCGCAGCCACCCCGTTGCTGTGGTCCGTCCGACTATGCAGCGGTGTGCCGCTGCTCCAGCCGCTCCTATTCGGTATGATAACTGGCGCGAAGTCGGAGAACGCATGTGGATTGTGTTGCGGACTCTGTTCGCCGGCCAGACCTCCTGCTGACCCAGCCGTCGACGGAGGATCTATGGTGCTGACTGACTGTGCCGCTGCCGATGCTGCTGCTGTCGCTATCGTTGTGGCCGTTGCCGTCGTCGAGGCTGCTGCTGCGGCTGTCGAGGTGGTGTTCGACGTCTTGTTGCTGCTATTTGTCTGATTCTGACGACGTGGCTTGATGCCTGGCGACTTGAGCGGAATGTGCGGCCATTTACGGGGCTGAAAAGGTGTTATTTAATATTGTTAATGTCGTATTTAGACGGGGGACATGCAAGTTCTGTGGATGTTTTTTTTTGGGCTTGTCACTGTGCCTGAGTTAGTCACAGTGTTTTATTGTTTTCTGTTACTCTCTTGTAGCCACTTTTACAATAGTGCAGGGCGATGTTCAATGGAATCATGATACAATTACATACATAATTGTATAATGAAAGGAATAATATACAAATTGTGAAGGTGTAGGAAAGTGTTATGAGATATAAATTAGTGGTGAATGTTAGGTCAGGTGTGGATCTGTGGATGTTAAAACTTTCATCCTTAGAAACCAAAGTGTTGAAATTCTAAGCCTAAAATATTTCTATGGACTTTTGGATAATTTTTCAATTGATTTCTCATTCAAACCAATTTCTGTGTCACTTCTGTCTGTGTGAACCATGTCCTGGTTTATTCTTATTTTCCTATCCCAAAGCTCCCATAGAAATGTTTAAGAAAAAAAAAGCATACCTTCGTTGTGGTTTAAAATAATTGCTCAAGACTCGAAATATAATTGTTTTTTATGTTTCCGATAGTTCACTGAGTTGATTAAGTTGCAGGTGTATAAACAGTAGGTACTTTAAGATTTTAAGAGCAAAACATTTAAATATCTACGTGTTCTACACCCATACAAAAAAACAAAGGGTTTTCCCTTATACGCGTTGTCTAAAAAATATGCTCAAGCAGTACAGCCAGTTTAGTATAGATTTAATACTTAACAATAATAAATGTATACTTATTAGTATAGATTTTATACTCCATAGTTTCAATTGTGTACGAGTGTTATCGAGCATTATTTGTATACGAACCTACATAGATAATTCGATAACATATCGCGTTAGCTGGAATTGAGGGCTTTTCTGTTTGTCACGTTAGTGATTTTTCTCAAGTCCTGGCGCGGATTAGTATAGTTTTTATACTTTCGCAGTTTCAAATTAAGAGGCATATTTTTAAGAAATGTTGAATACTCTAAAGTATAAAATTCATGGAACAATAGTAGTAGTAGTTTTATAATAAATCCAAAAGGTGAAACACTTACAAATTGGAATTTGTCTTCACAAAAAACCAATACTTTCTCTATGCTATTTTTTTTATACCCTTGCAGAGGGTATTATAATTTTGACCAGATGTTTGCAACGCAGTGAAGGAGGCATCTCCGACCCCATAAAGTATATATATTCCTGATCAGCATCACCAGCCGAGTCGATCTAGCCATGTCCGTCTGTCTGTCTGTCTGTCCGTCTGTCGGTTTCTACGCGAACTAGTCTCTCAGTTTTTGAACTATCGAGCTGAAATTTTCAGCATAGTCTTATTTTTTTAGCACGCAGTATATATGTCGGAACGACCGAAATCGGACTACGATATCCTATAGCTGCCATAGGAATGATGGCGAAATAAATGTAAAAAAAATTTTAACTTCTCTGTTTTTTAACGTATTTCTATAAATTTTGATATATAGCAGTTTTTTATGGTTCTAGAATTACGGTTTTAATTTCATTAAGATCGGACCACTATATCATATAGCTGCCATAGAAGCGATCGGTTGATTTATATGAAAATGTAAAATTCTACATGTAAAATGTAAAATTTACAAAATTCTATATTTTTTCAACATTACTAAAATGGTTCGATTTTCAATGATCCAATTGCAGACTGCAAGGGTATACCAACTTCGGTTTACCGAAGTTAGCTTTCTTTCTCGTTTTTTTTAAATTTTTGTATTCAAGTGCTTGCAACTACCCATTAAACAATCAAGTAAGAAAGCTAAAGTCGACTGTGCTCGACTGTGAGATACCCGGTACCTAAACGTTTGCGCTTTACACTAAAAGGCAATTTAAAATTGTACATACATTAATATTAGTCTACTAATAATAGTCTACTTCGATACTTCTTAAAATAAATCGCCTCTCGAATTAGCTCCCGACCTAAACAATTTAATGTCATACTTAAATATGAATGATACATTTTATAGGAGCACATAAAAACCCGCTCGATCGGCGTCAAAAAATGAATTATGTCATTTCTTGCTATATTCTTCTGCAGTGGCGCCATTATATCGCGCGGCCAAGGCTCGAATGCGCCACCTGTCGGCTACAGCTTGCAACAGCAGTGCCTTAGGGCGGTGTGTGAAAATTCTACCTTATTGCTAATATCTTCTATGTTTATCATCCGATTTTACTGATATTATCAGGAAACGTCCATTTTATTTTATTCATTTTTTGTATCTATTAACTTTAACCCGAAAATAGCGAGTATAGCTTATTTAACGTTTTTTATGATTTTTGAGGGCGGAAGTGGGTGTGGCCAAATTTTAAAACAAACTTGATCTGCGTGCAATAGATTCCAATGTTGTCACCAAATTTGGTAAGTCTAGCTCTTATAGTCTCTGAGATCTGTTGTTTCACTCGGCTGGTGATGCTGATCAAGAATATATATACTTTATGGGGTCGGAGATTCCTCCTTCTGCGTGTTACATACATTCTCGGTTGGCACTAACTTATAATACCCTTGTACCCTATGGGTAGCGGGTATAAAAAAAAAAAAAAAAAAAAACCATAAAAACCAAAAGTGTTGAGATTGTTGAAAATGCTGGGAGTACTTACAAATTTGGGCACTGTCTTGCAGTTTCTTGGCTCAATACGCATGCTTTCGTTATAGAGATAGTCGGACATCTGTTTGTCGGATAGTCCGTTGAAGGGATCGAGTTGCTCGAGGAACTGTCGAATGGTGGACTCCTCGTTGAGGCAGTATGGCTGGTTCTGGTACTGTTGAATTTCGCCAATGATCTCTGCCACTTTCCGTCGCTTGGAGAAGTTGATTAGCTCCGTGTTGGCCAGCAGGTCGGGGTTGCCCTCCTCCAAGTGCAGTATGTTGGTCAAATAGCGACCAAAAAATGGCACACATGGCGGATTGATGGACCTCAATCGCTCCTGATACTTCTTCAGATGATCGTCGCTGAGCTCCCGGCACTCATCCAGAAATTTCTTGTGACGCTCTGTTAGTCCCTGGAAGGTCCATCGGAGGCGATAGACCGATGCCGTGCCCATGGCCGCGACAATCGAGAGGATGCCATTGAAATTATTCAACTCCAGCATCACCATCATCAGTTCGATGGCTCGCTGCATGATCGCCAGCCGTTCCTCGTAGTTCTCCGCTTCGGTGATGGACTTCTCTATCCAGCGCGTCACGTTGGTGGTGTGCTTCATTATCTTCAGTAAGTTCGGACTCTTCACCTCCTTGTCCTTTTTCGTCCAGGGCGAGCCGACCAGCTCCGATGGCTTCACGTTCTTGTACATCTCGAACTCGAGCAAGGTCAGCTGGCGGGCCAGTTCCAGGGGGTGCAGGGTGAGCAGGGTTATCTCGTCAAAGGAAACACTCAGATGATGCTCGATGGGTGGAGGATCGTGGCCATAGGCGTAGACAATCTTCTTATTGCTTTTCTCTTGTTCGTTCTGGAAATAATTAAATATTGAATATATTCAAAGATAAACCACGTTCTGCCTTCTCACCTTTCGCTGAACAATCTTGAGCACAGAGTCCACCCACTTGCGCATCGACTTGCCATTTACGTGTTCAAGGAAGCTGAGGAGCTTCTCCAGCAGCAGGGGATCCTTCTCGAAGTCGTAGAAGTGGTGATCCACCCAGTGACGCAGCACGTTGAGAACTCGGAACTGCACCGGCTGAACGTACTCCTTGCGGTAGCGCTTCCAGTCCTCGCGATGCGTGTTCTTGTGCTCCTTGTTGTCGCCTCCAACGCCGCCAATCCCTCCCAGGGCTGCCATGCCTGTGTCCTGATAGACCAAACTAGGATCGGGTATGTTGAAGCGTTCCACCAACAGCTGCAGTAGCTGCTGCGGCGAGCAAAAGTAGCGATATGTGGTGAGGAAGGTGCGGACGAAGGTCGGATCGGCGTAGATGTGGTAGGTGAGACGTTCGATCAGCTTGCACAGCGTGGCACCCTTGATCATCGGCACTCCGGCGCTCTCGCGCTCCTCCAACACGATGTTGTCGCCGCTGTCCGGCACCGCAAACTTGTAAATCTCCGGGCTGGGCATGCGCAGCGGGTGCTTCTTCTCTATATCCTGCAATATACTATCCAAGATTCGATCCAGCATCGACTTGGTAATCACCATCAGCAGGTCTGCCATCCAGTCGTGCTTGTGTTGCGCATTCTTGGCCGTGAGCACGATGGCCGGCTGCATGCGGGAGACCAGCTCGAAGCTGTTCTTCAGATCGTCGCTGTCCGTTCGATCGTTTATCTCCACGCGTCGCATAAAGAACTTCTCCTTCAGCCGGTAGTCATAGGTGGTCGCTCCAGCCGATGGCGCTTGCTTCTTGGTATTTGCTTTGCATAACACCATGAGGCCATCGAATAGAAAGACTTTCCGCTCGCTCCAGATCCGCTTGCCCGATCCCAGCTTGCTTAGCGAATCCTCTGCAAAGTGTTCATACAAGTTTATTACTTAAGGCATGAGTCGTTCTTGTTTCTGAGGACAGATCAAGGAGCTTATACTATTAAACTATCTGGACGATTCTAAGATCTATCAGATTATGGTTAACCATGACCCATTTACTCAGTCGGTCGACTCGAGCACCCCCGGGTATAATCTGCTATAAAAGAAAACATATCCTAGCCACTCCTCTCTATCCTAGAATCCTATTTCGGAGCTAAGGTCGTCCATCAGACTAGATTTAAAGCGCAAGTCATGTTAAATACGGGCTAGAATAGGAAGATCAGACAGCTCGACAGACGTCAAGTGCTCCCAGTGACCGTTTGGTCCATTGTGATGTCTGAATAATTCGAAACAGGAGGAATAGCTAGGAATCGAAGGGGGTTGATAGGTAGTTGGGAAGAGGGTCGGGCTCTTTTGTCTAGCTCCTACTGTCCAGCTACATTTGGTTGCGGGAGCCCCCGGAACCACCCGGTTGAGTCTCTAAAGAGCACCTGATAATCCAGACTGCCCAGTTTGTCGTAGAAGGGTCTATTTAGAAATTGGGTTCTCCTCCTGAGAAGTGCGGGGACGCTCTCTATTTCTCCTTCATTCCCGCAGCTGAGACAGAAGTCTTAGTGGGGTCCACCGTACCGTTGTGCCATGCGCCCAATGTAGCACTGTCCCGCTAAGGCCCCCATCAGCATCCTCCTCCTGTTCTTTGTGAAGTGTAGGAGCTCGAAAATGCGCATCGGATTGTATCTTGGCCATAGTGCTTTTGACACCTCGCAACCAATTGTTGCTGTCTATTGTTCAGCTTGAATATGGGCTAGAATATGCCTGCGACACTGCCTGACCCCTGACCAAAAATATAAACACATCACTCAAACTGAAGTTAGTAAGAAAACTATGATAAGTAGTGATCATTACTCGTCACATAGTTTGGTATATAAATCAGCCTTTGGTCCCCGAACCGATGTAAACACACTACTAACCTCGAATAAATTCATTGCAGTTCTGACCCACGTCCTTGTCGTCCCAGTGCTCGACCTTCAGTTGAAGCTCTCGCGTCCGTTCGATGGCCAGCTGGCGGCGCACACGCCCGCTTACCGGCACCATTCGCTCCTTGGACAGGCTGGCCATCACCTTCTCGAGATCACAGTGAAGCGGATGCAGCAGGCCCTGGACCTGTTCGAAGCTCTCGATGTCGTCCTGTGACGAGCTGAGATCCTTGAGATGCTTGATGTAATCGAAGTAAACGAAGGCATGGCAAACGGGCACCAGAAGCAGCTTGGGCAGATAGTACTTGACAGCGTCCCCGAAGCCGTGACCCGCAGATCTAAGAGGTGAGGCCTATGCAAGATAAATAAAGAGAATGATGAGTGAAAGTCGTACATAGACTGAGAGGCAAACCTACCCCGGGCTTCGACAGGAGATTTGTGAGCGCATCCCGCGATTCCTGAGATGTCACATCGTGCGCATACTTCTTGTACACGTCAAACTCCTCGGCCTCGGCCAGCTCCTCGAAGCAGCTGCCTACACATGGGGCGTTCTGCTCCTGCGACATCTCGATGACGTCCTCGAGGGAGCCGAGTAGCGTGACCGTAACTTCGTAGATATCCATGATATTGGAGAAGATCGGTTCCAGCTCCTTGGGGTCCGACACGATCTTTACCAGCTCCTCGCGGAAGACTCGAATGATCATGTGCAGGTCGCGCTGGTACTGCTTCTCATCGTGGATCAGCTCCTTCACCGTTTCCTCGTATGTGGCGGTCGCACGCTGGGCGGGCAGAGACAGCGGGCTTGGAAGGATGTGCGCCTCACTCTGGTTCAACATGTCCATGAGAACGCGGTCGGCGTTCATCACCACCTCGATGTCCTCCTTGGTTATCTCGGAGTGCGCGATCCTGATCACGTAGTCGCCGGCCATTTTGAGGATGTCGGCCGAGATGTACTCGAGGACGGCCACGAGGAAGGCAGATACCGAGCTGTCGATCTTGTACTGCAGAACATCCTTTTGGAGCAGCGTGTGCACACGCTCCGTGGGCAGGACTGACTTCCGCTTCTTCGAGTTGATCACCTCCTTGGCCTCGTTGAGGGCCCACTGGTCGATGGGGGCCGGAAATGACTTATTCACCTTCTCCTCCACGTCCTGGACGGAGTGGGGTAGCGGCTTGGCGCACAACATGGCCAGCAGGCGGAGACAGAGTTTCTCAACGTAGAACAGCGCATCCTCCTTGGCGGTGACGTGCGGATGCACCTGCTCCAGCACCTTCTTCAGCGACGGCGTGAACAGGCCTCGCCAGCGAGCCGCGTTCTCGCACTTGGTAAAATCGTAGCCGTCGCAGTCCTGCAGACCTGCCCCGCCCCCTCCACCACTGCCAGCGCTGCTGCTCCCGCCGCCGCCCAGCCCAATCCCGCCGCTGTAGCTGATGGTGTGGGCATGGCTGCCGGATCCGGAGAACATCCTAGCCGCTGAGGAGCCGTCGCTGCGTCGCTCTCGCTGTCGCAGCGCACTCTTTCCTTAGTGCCTTCGCCTTCCCTCCTCCTCCTCCTCCCCGCCCGATGTTTGTATTAGTCAAGCGAAGAGTGGAGCGGACCCAGGCGAACCCGAGCGTCTGGAGCGTCTAAAGAGTGGAGCGGCGCCACTGTGAGCGTCGCATTTTTCACATACACCCGATTCGCGATCTTTTTTTGGCCCCGTTCAATTGCGATTTTGTTTTCTGTATATGTATCTTTTTTTTTTTTTTGGTTTAAGTGAGGTGGTCCGTCGCTTGGAAAAATCAGTGTGCTCGCCGCTTTTTTCGCCAAGAACGCCGTAACGCCTCGCAGAAGTGACGGAAAAAATAACGCATTTCTTCTTCTCTATTAGATGGTAACACTTGCATCCCGCCGGCTACAGGTTTTTCCCCTATTTCTAATCATGATACAATTATAGATGGTAGTCTCGTCGGGTGTTTATCGTTCGGGTTTAGGGCCTTATTATATTCATTCTAGTATATTCTAGTTTTTCTCTTAGCTCATCTGCGTACCGACCTTGCTAAGAGGGGCCGAAAAAGTGTATTTGTCCCTCGCTCGCACTCATTTGGTTGCTAAATTTTAGCGCTGGTGAGTACATAGCTTAAATTGAAAACGAACACAGCTGACAGTATGACCGTTTGGCCGTTTCGTATTGATTTTCGGTGAAGCTCCGTACTCAGACATGCGAACAGCGTTTCTAAGCAGTGAGAGAGAGCGAGAGGTTAATAGTCGAGAAACACTTTTCGGCCGCGCTGTTTTAAAGGCCGGTACGCAGACAAACGAACAACATACTAGAAAATACCAGGAGAAGACTCTTGGTATTTCTAGAGCGGGGTGACGAACAGAATAAAAAATTTAATAAAACTGGTCGTTCCCGACTATTGGTATCCACTCTCTTACTGTTTCTTCACACAATTCAAACATATAGATCCCGCCAAACACAATAATGTATTCAAAAGCCCAGTCTAGGCGTTTAGAAGCACAGAAAAAGTTATAATAACTAAATTGGTAAAGGCCAATTCAATAATAAGGCATTTTGGCAATATTAAACATTTGCATAAATAAAGGCCTGGAAGGAAATAGGTCCCTCGATGTCATATTTGGGTATGACTTTGATGAGCACTATGAGATGACTGAGATGAAGGCGTCAGAGGAGTGTCTGGCTGGACAAAACTTGCATTGCCAAGCTGGAAAAGGACGTGTACAGCAATGGACTGAACCGGGCGCAGGAGCAGTACCCACTCTAACCAAATGTATTGCAGCAAGGATATGGTGTACAATCAGAGTCCCGCATCCGTCAAGATCGAAGTAACTGAATCATTTCACCAGTCCAACAATTTGGTGGTAGCACTAGTAGCTGCTGCAACCACCGCCACCACCCAGATGGTGGTTAATTCCATTTGGTAAGAACAGAATCACCAGCAGCAGCCGGTAGAGCGGCCCTTGTCCTCGTTGTCGATCCAGGAAAGAATGTTGGACAAGTAATAGGGAGAAAAAGAGGCGGTTGTGCATGGTCGAGAGAATCGGGGCGACGGCGTTGGTGGTCATTGTGCGCAAATGAGCTATTCCAAAACGAAACTACAAGTCTGTGCAAATTGTCTTTCAAATATAAAATAAATAATTGCAAATATAAAACCGCTGATTTAAGATTGGATTGCCGAAAAGCGTTTTAAGAAGCGGTCACACTGGAAAAAGATTAAATCTTTCTCGGGTTGCGAACTGTTTTACTATCTGCGTTCTAGGCTATACATTCGTTGCTCTCACACAAACTTTGACAGCCGAACTAGGGCCTTATTATTCCGACGAGACTACCTTCTATAATTGTCTTTTGACTTCGTCCGTCGGCAAAACCCTAAATCAAAGCGCCCCCGGAACGCCCTCATGACTCACGGAATATCGTAAGATTACATTAATTAACCTTTTACATTGACAGTGTAGGTAAACGCATTCGGACAATTCAGGAAAGGAAGAATCGATTTAAAAATTTCATTGTGCGGTCCGTTACCAGGTTCTGGTCAATGCAACATCCCAGTTGCGACCATAAATCAACCATCTCTCGGATGGTTTAAGCAAAAAAAAAAAAAAAATGTGCGGTCCGTGTTGATTAGTTTATTAGACGGCAGTCTACGATATGTATGTACCTAAATAGGGCCGTAGAATTGAATATCTGCTACGATAGCCCGATCAGAAACATTTAGATGTATGTAAAATTTTAAAAATTACAAGAAATAAATTTAAAATAATTATACAAATAGTTTCGTTTTCGGCACTGAAAAATATCTAGCCGAATTAGAAACTAGTTAAAATATTTGTAATTCATTACACAAGATGTGCGTCCAGCACCCTACGACGAATCTCACTACAATCTGTGCCCTCAATGTGGACTTGTCAGAGGCCGTCGTCTTACGTCGTCTTAGCAAATGCGCCAGCAGCTCAAAAAAAAATTTGCTTCCAAATTTTTAAAGATTTTAAACTCGCGATGAGGCATTACTTTTAAAAAACGCTGAAATATTTAATCGGAGAATAATATTTTGACTATCTCTCTAGTAGTGTGCCCCGCTGCTTCTTTTGGGGAGGAGGCGCATCTTCTGGCTTTCCTTTGATGCCCACATCGCTGAGCTTCCCGCCCTTACGCTGCAGCTGCTTCTCTATGATGCGCGCATTGTTCGCATAGCTGTCAGCAATCTCTCGCTATTTATGTAAAGATAGGAGAATGAGGATCATTTCATGGATTTCTTGGAGTAAAAACTTACCGCCTCAATTTCGTCTTCCTCCTCGTCGATAGTGGACACCGTAACCGAGCTGAACTTGCCCATATTCTTTGTGTGCCTCGTGACCATGACCTTCTTTCCACTGGCATCCACTATGCCGGAATCCTCAGGGCCTACAGTGGATGCAGCTGGCTTTGCAGAAGCAGGCTTGATGTTGCTCTTGCCCACGGAACTTAGGAGTTGGGCCATAGGAGCATCGCCTTTGTTGCGTATCAGAGCATTGAACATGACGAAGGTCACTTGGGAGTCTGGACTATGCCGATAGTAAAGTGGCAAATTGCAGCTGCGGCACTGGAGGATAATGGAAAAAGTTAAAGTGGGTTAAATTGAGAAAGCCAGATAGAGATGGACTCACCTTATACCGGTACTGTTTCTCTATTGCGTTTCCCCTACTCTTGCGCTTTATGTAGAGCATCTTTGGCGTGGGATTGTAGGTCAGTTTATTCGCGTGCTCGTTGGCATTTATCACACGGGCGTTATCCACCTCCCGCAGCGGCAACTGGTCCAGGGTGCAATCTATTAAAAGGAATTTTATAGAATTGGATTGGTTTTTCTGATCCTCATTTAGTGTACCCAAAATCAAAGCCATCTTACTGCAAAGGCAGTAGTATATGTTGAGTGGCTTCTCCTCATTGTATTCTTCCTGATCCTTGGTATCGGAGCAGACGATGCTGCGCGAGACTACTTTCGGCATGCTTAATATTCAAAACAAACTTTTTTTATTGTTCAAAGAGGATTTCAAGACTACGTGAAAGTAAATAAACGAGCAGTGTGACCGGAGTTTAAAATACCAATATGGAATTAGGCGAAAAATGGAGCGTTGGTCACACTAAGCAGTGCCATAAATAAACAAAATTGTTTAAATAATGGGTAATAATGACAACATTAAACCGTCTATACAGGATATAGCGAGTCTCTGCTTTGAAAAATACAAGTCCCTGCCAAAGACCGGCAAACCCGCTCCGACTCAGTGGACAGTTTTAGCCGGGATTGTGGAGTACAACCGGCTAACGAGCAGCGCCCAGGTGGTGGCTATCGGATGCGGTACAAAGTGCATTGGTGCATCCAGACTATGTCCCAACGGATACATTCTGAACGACTCCCATGCCGAGGTTCTGGCGCGTCGAGCTTTCCTGCGATACCTGTACCGAGAGCTAAAGCAGGAGGGGATTTTCCACTGGGACAGCAAGCAGAAGCGCTATCAGATAGATGATCACTTGGAGTTTCATTTCCTGAGCACTCAGTCGCCTTGTGGCGATGCCTGCATACTGGCTGAGGCTGAGAGAGAGGCAGAAAGGCCGGTCAAACGTCAGAGACTGGATGAAGATGAGTCCGAGATGGTTTACACTGGCGCCAAACTAATTCGCAGCTCCGGGTCTGAGACGTCATCCGATGACATGCAGCAGACGCCAGGTGCCGTACGCACCAAACCAGGACGTGGAGAACGCACTTTATCCATGTCGTGCAGTGATAAGCTGGCGCGCTGGAATGTGCTTGGAGTGCAAGGCGCGCTGATAGACTCTTTGATCGCCAAGCCCATCTACTTCAGCAGCCTCAACTTCTGTTGCGCCGATGCCCATCGGGAGCCCTTGCAGCGCGCAATCTACGGTCGATTCGAGGACAGACCCTTCCATCACGGACGATTTCAGCCCCAGAGGCCAGAGATTCGCATCAACACTAGTTCTGGTCTAACCTTTGAGCGATCTCAGCGCCTCGACTGGCAGCCTTCCCCCAATGGCTTGGCTTGGTCTCTGATGCCGGAGGAACTAAGGTATAATCGGATATGTACTTTTTTCCACTTAACTCAGTCTTTGTACTTCTAGACCCTACGATGTTTCTGTTAATGGAACGCGGCAAGGGGTGACCAAGAAAAAGATGAACACTCCCCAAGCTGCCTCGGCAGTCAGCAAGTACAGGCTCTTCAAATACTTTCAGGATCTACATTCTTCCAATCCAAAACTCAGCGATAGCCCACCACAAAACATTTTGACTTTGGAGCCAATAGCATATTCGGCTAGCAAAGATTCGTCTGTTGAGTATCAGGTGGCGTGGCGTCAATTAAAAAGTTCTTATTTCCTTCAGTGGACAAATAAACCCAAGGAATTGCTAAACTTTACTATAAGAACTGATGAAAACTGAAGTGTGTACGGTATAAGTATATACTATAAGTATAGTTCATATTTTTTTCCTTCTCTATAGATTAGGTTAGGTTAGCGCGGCCAAATAGCGCTACCCAATAAACTTGAGCACACTTGAGCCACAAAGGGGGTCATTGTGGTATCGCCTGAACCAGCTCTCTCTTACTTGTTCCAGCAGTGCGGTCATTTGTCCCAACCCGGGGCTATGATTAAAGATGGTATTATATCTTCATTAGGTTTAAAAGGATATCGAAACATAAGTCTGCGGTGGCTGAGTGCAGGACAGTGAGAGAGGAAAAGTTCTGAGCATTCTTCCTCCTCTTCGTTCATCCAACTTAATTGTGTAGTACTGACGACTGCAAGACTTTGCAGCCTGTCTGCTGATCTGCCAGTCCCTGTGTGACGAGGCAGCGCTTTTCCCTATCTAATCTGAGAAATTTTGCTGTCCTTTTGTTTGATAAAATTTGCATTGTCAACTTTACACTATATTTACATGAAAATGGCTTAGCAGAAAATCACGAATAGCATACAGCTGGTCAAATTCTGGCAGCTGAAACTAAAACCATAAACATATGTACATACATAGAAAACATTAATTAATATACAACAAGAAAGGAAGCTGACCTCGGCAAGCCAAAGTTTGTATACCCTTGCAGTCTGCATTTGGATCATTGAAAGTCGATCCATTTTTGTAAATTTGAAAAATATTGAACTTTGTACATTTGTATCTACATACATATATATATATAACACTTACATTTTACATGTATAACATTTACATTTTACATGTATAATTCTAAATTTTCATATAAATCAACCGATCGTTTCTATGGCAGCTATATGATATAACGGACAACTGTCCGATCTTAATGAAATTAAAACCGTAATTCTAAGACATTAAAAAACTGCTATATCTCGAAATTTATGAAAATACGTTGAAAAACAGGGAAGTTATTATTTTATTTCCATTAAAGTTTTTTTTTTTTTTTTTTTTTTTTTTTTTTTTTTTAATTTGGTATGTTTTTATAATTTAAAGACTGAATTCGGGGAAAAACTCAAATTCTTGGTGTAAATTTAGCAATCTCACACTCCCCGGCCACACTTTTAATGGCATCTTCAACCTATTTAGACCAGAATTTTGAGTACTGGGAACAAGTAATATTTAGTAATGAAAGCAAATTTAATGTATTCGGATTTGATGGGGAAGGAATAGTATGGCCAAAGCCGGGAAAAGAACTTAAAAAGCCGCTTTAGTTTTCAGCTCCCGTTCACTGCACAGTCAACTTGTTTTAATTGCATCTCTTCTCTGCTTATGTATATGAAACAGAGCAATAATGAAGTTACAGTTTGTTTTGTATCGGTCAATCGTAGTGCGAAGGACATCGAAATCGGTTTTCTAAAAGAACCTTGGACCAATGACAAGGAAGCACGGCCCTGGTGCTCCACTGCTCCACTGTTTGTTATTGACAAACTTATTTGCCGCATTTTTAAATATAGAATTTACAGATAGAACTATACGATTACAAGGTAGAGTTACGGATTAAATGTACGTTTTATTCGAAATATCGGTACCCATTAGTGAAACAGTACCTAGGGCCTAGGCGCTACAACAAATTTGGAAATATTGTCCATTAAAAGTCAGTAACAGGAGGATAAAGGCACAGTCTTCCCGGAAAGCTCCTGACACCACTAAACCAAGAAGTCAAGGACTCCATTCAAGAAGACCTGCAATATTTCGTGCCTAAGGAAACAATAGCCACCATGGTGAACCAATCTCAGAAAGAGAGCACGTAAGACCTTCACAGAAGCTGTGTGTCCAAGGAATGGACTAAGATGCACAAAATCATAAAATGGGAGAAGTACGGAGCCAAGAAAGTATCTTGGACCAGTAACTGCGAAGATCTAGATGGAATAAAATGAACGATTTTAGCCAAGGGGCACGCAATCCCAACTCAATACAATATTTAGACCCACATATGAGATGCTCGAATAAAAACAACTGTAAGAGAAACAAATAAAAATGCTTTCCACTGTTTTCATATGCAACATTTAAGCGAGTTATATTTAGTTTGTAATACCATAATAATATTAATCTAATTGTCATTTTGCAAACGTTTTACGAACAAAGAAACAAACAGGCGTACATTTAAGGTTACAGCTACACATACACTGAAGCGAGTACGGATACGGATGCCCATGGAGGCGGTATGCCTCCTGCGAGTAGTACGAACTAAAGACGAGAATTGAACAGCGGGATGTGCTGGGCCAGCTGGAGGCTTAGTCCGATCCTATCGTGCTGCTGCTGCGTTGATGGATGTGGTGAATTGTGGGGTGCGAACAGCTAAGCGAGTGACTCGAAGGAGTTGACTATCCAAGAAACGGTGACCTCATGGGCTTGAGGCTATCAATGTCCACCGATCTCGCGTAGCTCACGCTTGCCCAGCGGCAGCGGGGGGCGGAAGTTGTTGATGACCTTGCCGTTGAACTCGTTGCAGGGACACTCCTCCTTGACGTCGTAGGCGTTCAGGTTGCGCATGGCGTTCAGCTGGTCGTCCGACACCTCGATAGGAGTCTTGAACACGATCCAGATGACCGATTCGGAGCAGGGAGGGGTTGTCAGAGAGCCCTCGTATGTCCAGTAGGTGTGCACGTCGGGCAGCAGCTGGCCGGGATCGCAGCCCTGGGGCAGGGTGACGCGGTCGCCCTTGTGCAGGACGAACTGCAGCAGGCTGCTAACCTTGTCCAACTCGGCATGGTGGGCACCGGCCTGCAGGAACACGCCCAGCACAGCAAGGCCATCGGGAGCAGCAGCGGCCTCGCCAAAGGACTTGTACTTGGTTGTGTTCCAGTGCACGAGATGGAGCTCGCCGGCATAGGACACTCCATCGACGGTGTGCTCCGAGCCCTTGGAGTCCGTGCAGCCCCAGTGGCAATGGAACTGCTCCAGCTTGAAGATCTGATCGCCCAGCGGTCCGCCAGTCAGCTCGGATTTCTCGCCGTTCACATCCACGCGCCAGCAATAACCTATAAATAATTTAGAAAATGTATTAAATTCAAAATAAAAGATAATGCGTAATCCGTTCTTATTATTAATCACAATGGATTAGTTAGCATATTTAATCGGATCGGATCTGCCGTGACTTATGAACTTAACGTTTTCTTACCAGGATTGACCAGGCTCTTAGTGTGCTCCGGCACGTACTTCCACTTGAGGGGAGAGACTTTTAAGTCACTGCCCTTCTTGGCGCTGGAAGGCGTGATGTCGACAGGCGACTGGCGATGTCCCGACGCCTGCGGGTAGTCCTTGGCCCAGTGGGCGGGACCTGAAAACAGTGGAATGGGATGAGTTAATAAACACAGACCCCGCTGTCATTAGGTATTTGCTCTGCCATGTTTGCCACCTGAACTAGGTGCTAATCCATCGATAAGACAAACAATAAATCATAAATAAATCGTCCCTAGACGTTAATTACAGGTCATTAGGCCAGGGAGTCCAACCTTAATGGAATAGTTCCCTCATACCAAAAGAATAAAAGTTTAGTTTAGCCAAGCGCTATTGATCATGATAAATATTACCGAAAATTATAAAAATTTCAATTGTTGATAGCCACCTAGTTTTATAATTTTATTTTAAGAGTTCCAATAAACGAATTAGAAATTATACATGTAAGAATAGACTTGGGACTTGACACTCGCTAGAATTAAGCGTAAATCCTAGATAATATTCAAGACCAGTTGAACTTAAGGTGCACATTTAATGCTACATAATTGCAGGACTTGTCAATGTCAACTATAATATGCTCAGATCCTACACCCCGTAAACTTTTTATGAACACATAATTATTTACTGAAACATTGACTTAAGATCTTATTTATGAGGGTGTCGCCAGCCCAAGCGTTTACTCAACTGGCACTCATAATAATAATAATATTTGCATAGAATTTTATCTGACCAAGCCACCGGCTGTGGCAACACAAGTATTTGCTCTTCCCCTGTTTGCTGCAGTTCACGATTTACATATAGACCTGTATGCGTATTCTTTTTAATTACTGGCGGCGGTGTGCAAAGTCGGAGCAAATGTTGACACAGAGAACCACGTCACGTGCCAGTAAAATCACTCTAAAGACCGCAGGCCCGCCTGGTCATGTGATAGGATAGGTTGCAGACGCTCGCTCCAGATAAACCGCAAAAGTGTGGGCTGACTTTGGGTCTACATACTTGTGGGACGGAGAGGTGGGGCCATTGCTTGTCTAAACCCGACCAACAAACGACTTATAAATGCTCAAGTGCAATGATGTTAGTATGCTGGTTTGCTACGGTTACCCGGCGAAGGCAACCAGGAGGTGACGGCGTTCTTATCGAAGACACCACCGCGCAAAGCCTCATTTGTCATATGATAAATCACCGAGCTCAAGGCGTCAACAGCTTTGTAGCTTCGCGTATTCATTTCACTGATTCCCAAAGTCCTCAATAATATTGATAATAAATTATAAAGTCAGGTGAAATGCATTTATCAGCGCCAAAATCAAGATCTTTATTCCCTTTTCAGGTGCAAAATGTTTATGCAATCGAGAATCGGGCCCACATGTCGCATGAATGTCACGTATACGCCGTGTTTGGCATACAAAAGAACATGAGTGTGGAGTTGAGTCCCCATGCACGATCCTTTCATGAGTTAGCAGCCAAGTGTAAATTTCCGATCATATTTAGCACATTGCCTTTTATAATTTACGATCAAATATATATCTTCGAGGCTGCAGCTTGTACATATGTATATACATATATTTCTGATATTTATTTACGTTATTTAGAGTGACACTTTTAACACCCTTGCATAAGGGTGAAAACATCGGCCATGTAGTATTTAAATCGAATAAATTTCATAATAAAACAATGTGTACCAAAATATGTAATTATTTTGTAGGAATAATTTTAATCCTTATTATTTTTGAGCCCGCCTTGCCCCTTTGCATTCATTTAAATGTTAAAAGTGTGTTTACATACGCTTCTGCCAGCCATTTTGTGTTTTTTGAGTACTTAACTAGTTTGTTGCTGCTGAATTTAGCTGTAAATACTTTAAGATCACCTGGCGACGTTTTTGTCGTGTCTGCGATAACAATGGACAACCACAAATTAAAAGTAAAAGAAGGCAAACACAGGCAAGGAAATAGCACACTTGTTTAAACAGAAAGCTGGAGATCGGAAATAACCAGTCTGAACTCGGCCATATATGGGACTGGGTTCCTTAAAGCTAATTAAACGAGCCTCACTTATTAAAATTATTTTCTTCTTTTGTACTTTACAAAGTGCAAATTTATCTTTCGGCACGCTCATCAAATAATTAATCATCGCTTTGCAGTTTATATCATTTCAATTTAGATCACAAGGGACAAAGGCAACAACGTAATTGTTGCCATTAATGCTGTGATAAAAACCAAACGATTTCTTAATTGAATTACCGCACACAAATTGCACACATCCATATTTCCGTAAATACCAAAGCAGAATAGAAAAAGCTAAAGCTGTCGGGGAGAACTTGTTCCGGAAACAGAATCAAAATGGAATTTTTAATTTTGAATGTTTTCCCAGGGAGGATTTTCCTAAACGTTGCAGTCTTGATTTCCCCATTTGGCCATAGAACGGAATAGACACATTTTCGTGTTATTTCGACTTTTTACAGAATAAGAAAACGACATAAAAACCTTAGAATCGTTCTGACAGCTTAACAATGCTATAAAATGGCATAACAAAAAGTTTGCAATTAGCATTTACGAATTAACGAGCTAAGCGTTCTGAGTGAGCCTTGGAATGATTATATCTGCTGGGGAATCATCGAATTTGGAGGGAGGCATGAGTTTGTCGCGTGTTTTTTCCTTCCTGTGAGCGATCGTAAGGAAGTACTCGAAAAAACTGGTTTGGGCTGATACCCCCTATCCCCTGAATGATGAATTCCGAATTGTGAGTCAGGCCGTAGTAGCTGATATATACAACTGCAGTGCTGGGGCTTTTGTCTTTTAATAGGCACTCAATTGACCAGGCTAAAAACGAAAAGCCTCGGCCATTGGCCCACTATTTTTATCACACAGTTGGCGCTGGAAGAAGCCTCAGAAGTGCCTTTAGGCCATGGTCCACCTTGGCCACGAACACGGCATTTATCTAACGGGAAAGCAAATAAATAACCACCCCATCCAGTCCCTCAATCACCTGCTCAAATTTTTTCTGTAATTATTTGTTTGCATGTGACAAATGGTGGCAATAAAAACGCAAATCGAATAATTGAATTGCCGCAAAACTAAAAAAAACGAAATGGGCTCGTAACCGAACTGCATTTCAGCCTAATGAAAAGTTTCCTCGTAGTCACGTTGAAAATTGTGTATCCATGTGAGCAAAGTGTTTTCGGTTTTCCTAAAATTTCCAACCCAAGAATTGATGCTTTGCTTTTTTATAAAGATTCCCGTATATATGTATAAGCATATAAAAATTTGGTTTTCATCGGAATAATTTTATTAGCGCGCCCAATAAAATATCTGGATTGGCAAGTCAAGTGGTCTATATCTATATAGCTGGCCAAAAATAATATCAAACTGGTGATATCTCTCGCACGTTCCTTGCGTGAGAAATAATTTTCGCGATTCTATTTTCTCAGTTTTTCCAAACCTCTAATAAATATTGTCTTAATGGCCGGGTCTGGATTTGATCTAACGATTAAATGGTAAATAAAAAACGTATTCGAATGCAACTCTCGACTGACTCAATATTTCGCAAGTAATTTTCATCCAGCCAAGAAATTGATAAGTCAACAAAAATATATCACTTAAAGGCGTTAGGAATCCATCGATCATTCTGACCATGACAATTTAATGATACATACGTATAGTACACTAATTTTGGTTGCTAAAAAAATAAAGATAAAGTAAAGTTCCGACATAGATATCTCCACTGCCGGGATTGGTTGGAAGCAGTAGGGCCTTGCCGATTTAATCAGCTGATATAGATGGGAAATCGGGCTCGAAACAGTTGATTGATCTTCACACATATGTAGACACGCGAGTTGTAATCTGTAGTGTCCAGATGGAAGCGTGTCCGTTACCATTCAGACAGTTCTGACAGTGCCACAGGGGTGAGACACAACCTGAGCTATTTGATAAGGATGGCGGCTGCACTGATCGCGCAATCTGTGCCGAGAACACAAATATATATGACACAGAAGTTTCTCATGCTTAGTGTGGGCATTCTCGTGTTTTTTAAGGGAGCAGCTCGCTGATAAGGCGCTTCTTGCGCTGGAAATTTACCAGCGCGGCGCGATGCGAAATCAGTATTGAAATCGGCATCGGCATCGGCATCGATATCAAATCAATCAAAGCAATCACACCCAGTTAAGCAAATTAATTGAAATTGTCAAAAAGTTTGAGTTTTCTTTCGCTTTCTAAATTGATATGTCGCTAACGCTGCGTGCCAGCCATATGTGTTCTATTGGTGTTATTCATCAAGCATACGATACGTTGACAAGGCGAATTACGTATACGCCCAAGACATTGGGCAAGCTCCGGCCGCTCTGACGGTGGAACCGGTCCGGTCATGTCCGTCATGTGTCCTTAAGCGCCGAAGAACATGCACTTGACTAGCAAATGAACCGCCTTCAAAGCCGCGAAAAGAGGCGCTCCGGAGACGGAGCCAAGTCGGCTACGAAAACGATCGAGTCGAACACACGATCGGTCGGTCGAGAACTCGAACTGCGAGTCGAAGTCGAACTCGTTTGCTTTGCGAGTCGGTTGACTCCGGTTGCTGGCTTGGGTGCTTCCCAACCCGATCACGAGACTCAGCTCGTGCGAAACTCCCCGATCCAAGCAGCGCTCCCCAGCGGCTTAATTAATGCCCAATATTCATGAGGGTCCGAGTCTAGTAACGGGGTCTGTATTGCGCAATTCATTACGTTCATTATATTGACTTATGAGGCATGAAATCGAAGTACAGGGCGCTATTTGAAATGCATTAGGATTAGTCTGGTAGACATTGTGTAATCAGTTCTTCGGAAAACATCGGAAGTAAATCCCCTCAGTCAATACTCTTACTTATTTTCTCTTATTTTTTCGCGTCGCTGCAATCTAAACCCTATCCGAGATAACTTGAATCATAGACCGTTTTGAAGTGCCTTTAATTATCTGACTAATTGCCTATTTATTAAGGGTTTACTCACACATCGCTCTAGCGGGTTGTTTGTCTTTATTGTTTTGACGCTTTATTGGGTTAGGCTTACCCACCGAAGTCAGCTATATATATCTAGCCAATATCTTATCGCTTAACGACTAATTTAAAGAGCCCTGTCTGATTCCAGAGCGTGACGTATTTTTCAGATAGATGATGTTTGCCGTAAAAGCAAAATGGGGGATAAATTCCTATGTTTATATATAAAAGGCAACCGATGTCTTCATTGCAAAAGATAGCCGTAACGTTGTTTAAGATTTGCGGATCACTGCACGTGAGCATATTTTCACGGTTAAAGGAAAGGGTAAAAAACAAGAGAAAATCTTGTTATTGGGCCACGCATGCGCATCGTGTGCATATGAGTCAAAATATTAAATTCGGAACCGAAGCAGACGGGCGATGTCTGATTAGACGAAGGCCAGACCGCTGAGCAAAGTAAACAAACCGAAGCCAAAAGCGGGAACCTGATTCGGAGGCTGCCAAAACTCAAAACAAACACCGGATTGCGAGTGGGAGTCCGAGTGCGAGTGCTCTTTCTAGCCACGGCACGAGAGCTTACCGTTCTCTTCGGTGTAACCCCAGTGGTGGCTCATCTTCGTTGGTTGGATGATTGCTTGGATAGTTTGGATTGTCTCTTGAAGGACTCTGGAGATCTGTTGGTGGTTGTTGTTTCACTCGCGGATGGCGGCACGCTTCTGACTTTCCCTGGGGATCGCACCGATTGCTTTATAGGACCGGTAGCCGGGAATTTCACCGAATCGCGGAACTTATGGAACGGCGACTGTTTGGTTAGTCCGCTGATTGTAGACTGCCGGACCCGAGCAGCGCCGCTGACTTGAAACTTGACGGCGACGGCGACTGCGACAGCAACGGCAACGTCGCCGGAGACAGCACGCACCTTACGAGCAGCGGCGGCAGCGGCAGCGGCAGCGGAAGAGAGCGTCGCCATCGCCTTTTAGAAAAGAGAATGGGAGAGCAGGAGAGGCGCAAAGCCAGTGAACTAAACTACCGCTTAACCCCCGAGTCGTGGGTGGTTAACGGGGGGGGCAGGGTCGGAGGCGTTCGGCGGTTGCCGGCTGCGGCGTCATAAGAACCGTTGACAGAGCGGTCGGGTTCAATAGTTTGCCGCTGGCCAGGCGTACTTGGGCCCGGCACTATGGGGCGAATACGTAATAAGTTTGTTTTCGATTTCGCAGAGCTGAAGGCTGGTCGGGATCGGTGGTCAGAAATGGAGGAATCGGAAGGAAATCCAGCAGTTCTTAATTAAAATCAACCTCTCATACGGCCGACGATCGATTGCATTTTAATTAGATTGCTTGACCTTGAGTTGTGTAATTGATTAGTTAATTAGTTAACTAAATAGAAAAGTGCGGTCAAAAATATTCCCATATGCACTAACTTCTTTGAGGAATTCTCGACTTGTTTTACAAAAAATATATTTTTCCGTGCAAATATACATATATCGTGTTAATATATTTAATTTTAAGAAAAATAGTATATTTAAATACGATTAAAATTAATTGTATACAAACAAATTAGCAAGTGAATTTTACTAATAACATAATTCCCTATGGAATATAAATCACTTGGAATGGCTTGATTCGAAGTGGTTTTTGTTTTTTGATCATTTCGAACTGTAAAGGACTATATAAACTAGAAACTTTAAATTTTGTATTATACCCTTGCAGGGTTTGTCCAGAAGTTTGCAACTCTCCGACCCCATATAGTATATGTATATATTCTTCATCAGCATCACCAGCCGAGTCGATCTAGCCATGTCCGTCTGTACGTCTGTCCGTTGCTACGTAAACTAGCCTCTAAGTTCCGATATTTTTTAAATTGCATCAAAATTTATCGACTTAATGATCCAATTGCATACTGCAAGGGTATACAAACTTCGGCTTACCGAAGCTTCCTTTCTTGTTTAACCAAAAATGGATTATAATTTATTGTAGCCCCTTTTCATTATTAAAATCAATATCCGAATTTGTTTTTCAAATGTACCCACCTTGACCGAATTTGTTGTTGTCATATTCAGAAAACAGAGTATTAAATGGTCGGAAATGATTTTTTTAATGTAGGTCCATTTCTATTTCAAACATTTTTATATTATTATTTAAAGAATGTAATAAGTTTGATAATTTATAAATTTGAAAAATTATGTTGTCCTTTTAATACTTTTAAGCAAAGTCGCTACATCTGTCTGTACCTTATATACTAAAATGTTCAAAACTAACGGATTTTGTTGCGTTTTCTTTTTTAATTTATAGACTGAACTAACATAAAGGTGTTTAAGTATAATACATGCATAATATAGTGGAAAAACTCTGATAATTGGAGGTTTTTGATTTGGTGTCGTAAAAAATTACTTTCTGTCAAACGAATACTTACTACTGAACGTTTTGAAAGATTTCGTAAGTATTATTAATTTGCAATTTGTTTTTAATCATACTTATAGTACATAAATTATAAGGTCATGTCTAGAAGATATCGTCGTTCGAACATACGTCGTAGTACACTGAATGGCAAAAGACCACTTTTAGGATTTACAGTTCTGATTCTATGGAATAAAATTAAAGAAAATATTGCCATATTTATTTGGATTTAACGACATCGAAAATTAGTTTCCGCTGCACCAATAATATGCCGGGACGGGTTTACTATATAGTAAAACAGAAATACAATAACATTTTACACAAGGTTCAGTACAACCTGGCATGCTCTGCCTTTGAACAGAATGGTTTCCATACGCAGTTCTTCACTCTGCTTTTTTCGAAGAATAGACAAGCCCATTTTATATAATTTATCATTCTATCATTCAAATAAATTAGGCAATAGTGCTTTTCGATCCACTGTGCTTAGACACTTTGTAAATTGCTCTACACAGCCGCAATTTAATTTTTTTTCGCTTTTACTGTTGAACTGTTTCGCATTGTTTTTGTTGCTGCTGTGGGACTTAAAGCGTGATCGCGATCGCGCGCACTGAAACGCACATACTTCCACAAAATTGTACATATATCTCAATATATAAGTATCACGGATCGTGGTGGGGGAAATGGGGATGGGCATGGTGCTGGAAATGACTATGGCGATGGCGATGGCGACACTCTAATCGCAGCATATTTGAGGGGAACCGGCTCTCGCCACGGAGACCTGGTCGGGATGGTTAGGACGAAAAGGGAAGGGAAGAGGCCGGAGGGATCCATAATTTCCATCAACGCGCTGCTCATGTTATTCCATTAGTCCATTAAGCTGTGCACAGTCGCCGCTTAGCACGAAGCCACTTCAGCGAGTTAAGAGCAGAATTTGTCACTAAATTCAATTCTGTCCGCTGCTTTTGTTTTGTTTTCTCTCCGATGCACAATAGAATATGAATTGGTTACACGGTCTCACACACAACGAAGTTCGGGCTCTCCCTTTCAGATCCGATCGCAGATACTCTGGCCAACGTTGCGTATGCGCAATTAATTCGGCCCGTGTGAAGTCTTCTTGGGGTTGTTTGCGTTGGGCTTAAGTCTTATCGCACTATTTTCACTGTGCGCCGCGCATGTTTTCCAATTAGCCGTGCATTATTATTAGCGCTTTGCAACCCCCGCCCCAGGTGCCGCCTCAGTCATGCCAGCGACCCCACCTCACGTGCAGTTCAACTCGTTTGCTTCCGCCTTTTGCCTTTCCGCTCACCGTTTTGCAAAATGGAAATGGAAATGAAAATGGGAATGGGAATGCGAATGCATCTGGCTAGAATCTGATTTAAGCTCCCGCTCAGACAGCCCATTTCAAGGTCGAGTAATTATTGTTAATGGGAATTAACTGAGCCCATGTGACGGGTAAAGTTTTGTTTCGGGAACGGGAACGGGAGCATTGTGATCGCACAAATTGAATGCTAGAAGAAGCAGAAAAAAACGTAACCACAACGATTTCTGCCCAAGATTAATAAGGTTAATGGTAATTTATCAAAGTTGGGCCAGGATTAACGGAGAATAGAATAACTTGATAAGAAGAGATGTCTTAAACAGGGAGCATTAATTTATTGGAATCGAATGGATTATATTATATTGAAGATCTGATAAACGTATCAGGTTGAGGGAACAACCATGATCATTTAGATTTTGGGAGGAGCTAGAGCATTTTAAGCAAGAGAAGTTTTGTCAGATACCAGGGTCGGGCACCGAATGTCAAGCTTGGAGCCGGAAAATAGAAATCACCCTTGCCGTCGATGTATAGATTTTGTGGTTCCACCTCTGCTCAGCTAATATTACTTATAAACAAGAACGGGATCCAACTTCGCCAAGCCGAAGTTTATATACCCTTATCGATAATAATACAAAAAAAAATTAAAGAATTAAAGAATGAAATTTAAAATCGGCCCATTTGGCCCGATGGTTCCAATGTCAGCTATATGATTTAGTAGACCGATTTGACCCGTTGCGACTTACATATGTATGTATAGACTAATGAGAATAGAAAGAAAACTAACTGTAATGTTTCATCCACTATACAGTATCGATGTTACTAATTCAAACATTTATAATTTTTCTATATAGTTTGGTTTATAATACTATTATTTCATTAAACTTCAACACTTAAGAACTTTAGAAAATAAGTAAGGTAGAAAAGAAAAAATGTAGTTTAAAAACGTTAATATTTACCTGAAGCTAGACTGATTATTTTTGGATATTTACACAGATAACTTTTATCTTAGGAGGTTACTTTTTTCATCACGACTAATGGGATGTTAGGATAAAGAACATGGACAGTTCAACCAACTATTCAAGGCAAGTGCGACGACATACTGTGACCTTTATTTTTGGTTATCATTAGCTTCAGCAATGAACTTCATTAAACGTCTTGATCCCAGACTAGAATTCTCTCCAGTTTCCTTTTTTATTTGTTCATGTTTATTTCCTAAATTATTTCTGTGCTGGCAACAAGCGTGGCTAAGGATTTGTTTTTATGCTGTTTTGCCAGCAACTGTTGAGGGCCATAATTCTTTTTTATAAGGCATATATAAGAGCAGGGGCTGCGTGCTCTGCCAAAGATCTTGAACTTCAGTTTGCAGTTGGCTTAAGTCGGATTGAGGTGAGATTTTATTATTGTTGTATGATACAGAACAACTCTCTGTACTCTCTCTGTCTTTTTATATAGAAAATATTTGTATTCCCCCATACGTAAGCGGTCCCAATTAGCACCCATCAATGTGATACAAATCGCAAATCGAATCAGAAAGCGAGATCGAGATTAAGTTTCCACTGAAATTGACATATTAACAAGATTGATTAGCACCTGGCTAAGAATTTCCAAATCACACACCGCAGCCGCTGCCCTAAAGTAATCTTCCTCACACAAGGCCCATTGATTTCTACCCGATCTTCTCAGTTTCGGCCAGTTTGCAGTCGGTGCTGCGTGCTAATCGATTTGTTTAGCCGGCAAACAAACAACGTAGCACGTCAAGCTTTATACCATGTCATGTGGACAGTGGACAGTGACTAAGGTACGAGTATTGCCAAAAACAAAACGATAAACTTGTCTTGGAATATTCCAATAGACTCTCTTACCTAAACAGAAGCAGAAAAAAATTACTTTTTGAGGCTATTAAACGAGAAGGTGTCGCGAACGCATAAACTTTTATTTATTCCAAGACTTTATTACCATCAAGATATGCTTCGAATACTTGAATTTTGAAATACGCTTTATGGCTTTGTCATAGGAACACAAAACACAAAGTCTACACCAATTATTATTTAATATGTAAACCAAAGATAATTTGAACAGTTTGTTTGTTAATAAATACTTATTAAAAATTTCTCCTATTATCTGCAAGAGTAAATAAAAGTCACTTCCAAATTGGTACGCCCTACGTTTAGATTTTTAAGACACTTTGAACGTATTCCAAACATAAAATCAAGAGGCTGTCGCCGTCGTTTAAATAAATTCGTAGCACATATCTCGGTATAATAAAAATGCCATCAATTTGAGCACCAAAGACTGGACACATGGCAAGGGGTTAGACAAAAATATTCGCCAGATTTGAACCATATAATTGGCTTGTTGTAGATTTATCAAACAAAGAGAGAGGCGCGTGATGTATTTTGAATTAAAAAATCATTTAGAGGAGCGCGACCGAAATATAAAGATGCTACAGATCTGGGCGAACGATGAAATGTACATATGTACACCAGGGACTGCAAATAATTATTATTTTGTTTTTGTTTTTAATCGAAAATATCAAACACTTATAGTTTTTATACAAGAGCAAGAAATAAACCATTAATTTATGCATTGGCATCATGATCTTTAAATCTGTAATTTTTATTTTTTGATAAAAAAATAATCATTATTCAATGAGTACTAAAATAAAATACACTTTGTAAAATAATAATAACTTTGTAATCAAAAAATAAAATGTATAAAATAATGATTATTATAATTTTGCCATGATATTTGCATCGCAGTGAAGGAGGCATCTCCAACCCCATTAAGTATATACAGTGGTGGAAAAAATAATAGAAACAAGATTCTTCTCTGCACATTTAACCCGACTGTAAATTAAGTACAATAGGAAACGGCTTGAAACAAAAAGTACATACATAACTGATAACGGGACTTTATTCTGCTTTCCTTTTTAAGTCGTTTTCGCCTTTTTTTGCGGCGGCAATTCGCAATTTGGTGAGGGACCACGTGTTTTAGCTTGAAAAAAAAATAGAAACGCGACCCAATAACGCCGAAATTTTTGACTTAGTCTCGTTTTTTGTTTAAAATAAAGGTATAGTTCCGTTAATTTAAAGTAAGTTTGTCATAAAACTAAACATTTCGTCCAAATTCAGGAACAAAATCGACTTTTATATCCAAAATGGGTCGAGGAGTGCATTGCACTGCTGTAGAAAGAGATATTATAAAAAAACTGAAGAACGAGGGAAAAACATTAAGGGAAATTGCTCAGACAATGCAGTGCTCACTAAAAAAAGTGTTTTCGGACCTTCATTTCACCGAAAGAGAGGAAAACCGCGGTAGAAAGCGAGCAACAACTACAAAGTTTGATGACATATTGACTCGTACATCAAAACAAAACCCATTCCTTTCATCGAAGGAGCTCAAAAAGGAACTGCAGGCATCAGTTACCAGTCGCACAATTAGAAACAGGCTGATTGAGAAGGATTTGAAGGCACATTCACCTAGAAAAGTACCATACTTGAGCAAGAAAAATATTCAAAAAAGGCGATATTTTGCTTATCGTCAAAAGGACCGCCAAAATTGGAAATATGTCCTTTGGTCTGATGAAACAAAAATTAATATGTTTGGATCTGATGGTAAATCATATGTAAGGCGCCCAAAAAATACAGCTTTCAATCCAAATCATACAAAAAAAAACGATTAAGCATGGTGGAGGAAATATCATGCTATGAGGATGTTTCTCCTCCTCTGGAGTTGGTCCAATATTCCGTATTAAGGACAAAATGTGTGCTCCACAATACCTTGATATACTCAAGGATGTTATGCTGCCATATACCGAAGAAGAAATGTCGTTAAAGTGGGAGTTCATACAGGATAACGACCCCAAACACTCGTCCAAATTAGTCAAGAAATGGTTCCAGGACACACAAATAAATGTAATGGAGTGGCCACCGCAATCACCGGACTTGAACCCGATTGAGCATTTGTGGGAAGTACTAAAAAACGAATTGGAGGCTTTAAGGCCAAAAACAAGGAAGAATTGTGGCAGAAAGTGCAATCCAAATGGTATGCCATTGATCCCTTGATTTGCGCCAATCTAGTGAATTCTATGCACCGTCGGTGCATTGCAGTTATAAAATCTAAGGGCTGTACCACTAAATATTAATTAAAACCATGTTTCGACTACAAAATTTGAGAAAATACCTATGATTTGTGAATTTATCCATTTTGTTTCTATTATTTTTTCCAAGGAGAACAAATTGAATCAATTTTTTTTTGTCCTTAGCCAGTTTGAAACAATTTTTTTGTTTATTTTTATAATACATACTTCAATATATGTTAACAAAAAAATAATTAAATAAATATCTGTTACGGTTCTTGAGAAAAAAAAGAAAAAAACGAACGCAAAAATCTTGTTTCTATTATTTTTTCCACCACTGTATATTCTTGATCAACATCACCAGCTGAGTCGATCCAGCCATGTCTGTCTGTTTTTGTCTGTCTCAGTTTTTGAGCTATCGGGCTGAAATTTTCAGCATAGCCTTATTTATTTTGCAAGCAGTATATATATCAGATCGGATGAAATCGGACCACTATATCCTATAGCTGCCATAGGAATGATGGCAAAATTAATGTAAAAA
The DNA here is from genome assembly GCA_018153105.1 of Drosophila rufa. Taxonomy (NCBI): domain Eukaryota; kingdom Metazoa; phylum Arthropoda; class Insecta; order Diptera; family Drosophilidae; genus Drosophila; species Drosophila rufa. Next base: position 1,565,368 of record JAECXS010000149.1, on the reverse strand, counting down.
AAATTAACTTCTCTGTTTTTAACGTATTTCTATAAATTTCGGGATACATCGTTTTTTTTTTTAGAATAACGGTTTTAATTTCATTAAGATCGGAAACTATATCATATAGCTGCTATATAAGAGATCGATCGATTTAAATGAAAATTTTAAATTCTACATGTAAAATGTGTAGGTAAATGTTATAGAAATTTACGAAATTCGATATTTTTTCAACATTACCAATTGATCCAATTGCAGACTGCAAGAGTATAGAAACATCGGTGTACAGAAGTTAGCTTTCTTTTTTATTGTTATAATTTTACTTAAAAATAAAACTCCAGGTCCAAAATTGTCGTTGTTCCTTAATGACACGTCCGTCAACAAAAAAAGTTGAATTTAGTTGTTAACTTGTCATAGACTAGGATATAACTTTTTGCCTCATTAACTGCGAATTTGTCTTTGGCACAACCTGAACTGGATGTTAGAACTCAACCTTTTTAATGCTGAATTCGTTGTTGAAACTTTAAAAATATTGCTATGAGCAAGATAAGTCATTGAAAGAGTTACTATTTGTCAAATTAAATAATAAATAAAAATGTATAATTTGATCTCTTTTGTACGGAATAAGTTGTATTATTTTTACTGAATTATTCTCACCCACAAACTAAGAACGTACATGAATTTTATCCCTATTCCCAAGGATTAAGTCAATACTAGAACTAGAGTTTTATTTTTAAGCAACATTATAAAAAAAAAAAAAAAAAACTTATTCTTTGAGTTTTATTTTTGGATTTCAAAAAATGGATTATTTCATGATTTGTGATAAAAAAACAATCATTTGATTATAAATACTTATTTTCTGATCAAAAATTTAACCAATGAAATAATCACAATGTTCTGATTTATATTATAAAACTCATCCCTGATATAAGCAGATCCCACCCGACTTGCCTTGAACTTGCTCTCGGTGTGCATGATAAGTCCAAGTTAGAAAATGCTTTTACCGCTTTGGTAATAGATTTTGTATTGTATATTTGAAATATATATATTTGTATAGATTTTGATTTAAATTAATAACTAGCAATATACACAGGCTGCACAATATGCTGGTTTAAACGGTATTTACGCTACACATTTATCGATAATAATAGGTGAATATTAAAGCGTGTTGTGTGGTTGCTTCGGGGAAAACAATTTTTAAAATTCGTAACTGAAGGAAACTATATAGACACGCACACATTAAAGCCTTACATAGCATTTAGATAACTATGTATTTATGTATGTAAAAACAACAACATTTCTTGTTAAGCCTAATAAACATTACATATTGCCTTATGTATTTTTTTCTTTTTTTTTAAATATAATAAAAATATACTTATGTATGATTAAGTGCCAACATAACAAAGCCGAGGGAACCAAAATCAGTGCACATTAAACTATGATTTGAGGGGAGGATTGGGGAGGATATCGTTCTATTAACATGGCCGAGTCAATTAGCTAGGCGGCTGAGGAGGCTCCTCCGTGACTATTTAACGCTCATTATATTAAATACTGGACCGATGCGCATGAACACACGCCTAAGGACACTTCTCAGTTCGGGCTTGAGGTCGAAGCACATCATCTCGCACAGCAGGCTGTAATAGTTGGACACGTGCGTTGCGAACTAAAAGAAAGTACAAGATTTTGATTAGTTTAGTTTTAAACATTAAACACATGCCATTTTTAAATAGTTGTCCCGATCACGATTTTAACTTTAGGGAAGTGTGGAATACACTTGTAGAAATGGGAGACTGTAGCTAATCTAGGAATGAGACAAACACTATAAACATTTCTCAAGTTTTAAAGTTATTTAAGAAACTAGCAACAATTTGTAAACATTTATATAAAAATGAAAAAATGTCCAAACCGTAAAAAATGTATGAGTTAATCATATTGAACTATTAAAGCTTAGTTTATCTTCTTCTTTCCCTTGGCATAGAGTCAAGAAGATCCTGGCATCTTTTCTGGGAAATGTTACTCCAGGACTAATTAATTGGTTTCCAATGGGATCTAATGGTGGTTGACTTGGAAGCATTAACTGCCCTATTGATATCAGATCTCAGATTTTCGATCAAATTCAGGTCGAGGGACTGTTAAGCGCTTCAAAACTATCACAGAGTAGTTTCATTGCCCTTATCCTGTTTTATTTTTGGGGTTAAGGTCCTGTTTAAAAGCCCTTTCAAGTGGGATTTCATATTCTGCAAAGGATAGCACTATTATCTTAAAAATATTGGCGCACACTTGCTAGTCTGGGATGGGTTTGTACCTCCATAGTAGAAAAAGCAGGCTTGTATCTTGGACCTCCAAGCTTAATGGCTTTTGTGGTTTAGTGAGGTTGGTGTTTTGTGCATTTCGATGTCGGTCATAAGATCGAGATCTCTTTTCACAAAAAAAAAAACTCACCTTGCTCTTATCTGACCACGAAAAATTCCTTAATTTTTGTTACGTCTAATTTTCATGTTCCTATGTTAATGTCTAGTGTCTAGCAATATGTCATTAATTTAAAAGTGGGTTTATTTTTGGGCTACAAACTGTTGGGCTATGTTGCCTGAGATATGGGTGAACTGTTTGCTCTATTGCATTCGTTTTAGGCTACTCTCAATCTCAGTAGAAAACTCAAAACGATCCATTATGCTCTCAGAAATCAACCTATAGCCATGAAAAGGAGTCAGAAATGTTTTTTTTTACGTTTTCCAATCGTTGCCTACCACTTTATGACATTTTCCTATATTTATACCCTTGCAGAGGGTATTATAATTTTGACCAGATGTTTGCAACGCAGTGAAGGAGGCATCTCCGACCCCATAAAGTATATATATTCTTGATCAGCATCACCAGCCGAGTCGATCTAGCCATGTCCGTCTGTCTGTCTGTCCGTCTGTCGGTTTCTACGCGAACTAGTCTCTCAGTTTTTGAGCTATCGAGCTGAACTTATCAGCATAGTCTTATTTCTTTAGCACGCAGTATATATGTCGGAACGGCCGAAATCGGACTACTATATCCTATAGCTACCATAGGAATGATGGCGAAATTAATGTAAAAAAAATTTAACTTCTCTGTTTTTAACGTATTTCTATAAATTTAGGGATACATCGTTTTTTTTTTTAGAATAACGGTTTTAATTTCATTAAGATCGGAAACTTTATCATATAGCTGCCATAGAAGCGATCGGTCGATTTATTGAAAATGTAAAATTCTACATGTAAAATGTAAAATTTACAAAATTCGATATTTTTTCAACATTACTAAAGTGGTTCGATTTTCAATGATCCAATTGCAAACTGCAAAGGTATACCAACTTCGGTTTACCGAAGTTAGCTTTCTTTTTCGTTTTTATTTAAAATATATATATGTATATTTTTATTCCCTTGGACATGGCTAGATCGACTCGGCTGGTGATGCTGATCAAGAATATATACTTTATGGGGTCGGAGATGTTTCCTTCATTGCGTTGCAAATATCATTGGAAAATTATAATACCCTCTGCAAGGGCATAAAAAAAAAAACGAAAAGTAACCTTTTTTTTAATATAGAACAGCGGTGCTATTATTTTTTGGCAACTGTCTGTATTTGAGTGCTGGTGACTAAGGATCTTGACTAATTTTTTATATCATTTTTTTTTTATTTCAATTTTAAGCTTACCCTTGCATCGGACATCTTCAGCAGTCGCGTCAGGATGAGGAGCAGTAGCGATGTCCAGGCATCTCGGTGGGCCTCGCTTTGCAGGCTCAGATAGTAGCCCAGCGCCTCCTTGCAAACCTGGACCAGCTCCTGCTCGATGCCCGGCCAGTCGCTGCGCCGATTCTCGTCGCCGTACATCTTGAAGAAGATGCGCAAGACGCAGGCCAGCGACGAGGTCTCCTGCTTTAGCAGATTTGGCTTCACCGACCCCTTGAACCCGGCCCGCCACAGCAGGCTGCGCTGATCGTGGTCGGCATTAAAGCGTTTGGCGAACCGATGCGACTGCATTAGGCAGTCGGCCAGGGTGAGCAACTGGCGGGTCCTCAAATAGCCGTACATTCCCTGCTCCTCCCGCTGGCACTCCAGGAGCTGCGCCTGCGATCCGTTCCTGCCGCCTGTCAAGTCCGCAGCTGCCTGGGCCAGTGTCTCGGCATCCTCCTTCCGGGATGTGGCCGGAAAGAAGACAATGTTGTCCATGGTCTGTATCAGTTCCAGCTGCACCACACAGCGGATGTGCAACGCCTCGAACTGGCTATGCTCCTGGGGCTGATTGTTACTGGAATGTGCTTTTGGACGCCAGCTCAGCAGCTCCTGGGGAAGCGTGGCGTTGAATATGTCCAGAATGCACTGGCACGTCTTGTCCCAGGTGGACTCGTTGAACTTGAAGCCGTTCGAGATGACCAGGTTCTCCAAGCAGTTGGTGCCAGACCGTGCCAGCTGCTCGTTGCTCTGCTGTACGCACCAGTGCAGCTGGGCGAAGAGCTCCTCCAGGAGCAGGTGGCCCAGGACATCAAAGTACTGCGTGAATACATCTATGATGGCGTACAACGCATGGTTGCAGGTGGTCGTCATCCACTCCGACTTCTCGGTGACGTGCTCCGGCAGCTTCATGTTGTCGAAGATGCGGAAGATCACGTTGAACAGGTCCTTCCACCAGTTGGGCTTGAAGCTCTCCCCGTACGTCTTCACAATCTCAAAGAGCACGGTCAGGGCGCGGGTGCGAACGTCCAGCTTGCAGCGGTTGACCACGCACGAGAGCGAGAAGAGCATGGGGAACCAGCCGCGCACCCACACGCGATCCTCCTCGGCCACCGAGGCGTCGTTCTCCATGCCAGCATGCTCGGCAAATAGCTGGGGAGCCTCGTGGACGCACTGGGCGCAGGTGCGCACCAGGCGGATGGCCTCCATGCTGGTGTCTGGAAAGCGGGCTGTGGCGAACTCGGACAGGCACTTCACGGCGTCCTGGAACGAGTCCACCATAATGGCGAACTGGCGCTGGTACAGGTCCCCGATGATCTTGCCGGTGGTCTGGAAGGCCAGCTCCACAATCGGTTCCTCGTGATCCCCTGCTGCCAGGTGGAAAATGCTGAAGATGTTCTTCCAGCCGGAGCGAATGTTGTGCGCCTGGGAGTTCACCATCTGGGCGATGCATCGAACCACCATGTCGCGAATGGCCGGCGAGGCGTTCTTCTTCATAATGTGCTCGAAGGGACGCAGGAAGTCTTTCTGGAAGCGAAAGTTACTGAACTCGCCCTTTTCCATGAACTTCATCGACAGCTGGCGCAGCGAGTCCAGGGCGAAGAAGGAGATCTCCTCGTTGCTGTTGCATCCGACGGCGTTGAAGTGCTCGCCCAGCACCTGCCAGATGCGCGACCATTGCAAGCGGATGCGCTCCATGTTGTAGTAGCTGATCTCGACGATCTTCTGCAGGGAGAACATCCTGGGCTGCGGCTGCTGCAGCTCATCCACCGACACCTGGCATAGGGCCTTCACAAAGTCAACGATGGCATCACCATCCAACCGCATGGAGCCGGTGAAGATGCGATCGACGGCCACCACCACGCTCTGGCTGCTCGTCTCGCCGATGTGCTCCTTGACGCTCGGATTTAGCGAGTCCTTCAGCGTTGTCTGCGCCCCCGACAGGTACTGGGGTCGCACTCCGGTCCCAATTAGCTGGGCCAGCTCCAGCTGGCTGATGCACTTCACAATGTCCAGCCAGCTGCTGCCCAGGTAGTTGCCATCCGTGTGGGCCACCATTATCAGCGTCTTGATGGTGTCGATATTCTTGGCCTTCATCTCGTTGATGGGCGAGTTGGCGTTTAGAAGGGTGAACCTCGCCAGGGCCTGCACGTAGGCATCCCGCTCCAGCGACATGTGGAAGATGCAGGCTATTCGAATGGCACAGCGGATGCCATCCAAGCAGAGGGAGGCAATCTCCGGATCATCGCAGTCCTGCAGGCCCACCGAAAAGGCGGCCAAGAAGGGCGTCCAGGCCATCTTGAACATCGGACGCACGTGCTCCAGATGCTTGGCCGAGGTGAAGGGAGACTTGACGTGGGAGACAGACTGCATCAGGTTGGTGGCCGTCAGGGAGATGACCTCCATTTCCATGTTCCACAGCAGCTTGCGCCGCTTTTCCGTGATAAAGGCCTGCTTGCCCAGGGGCTTCGGCTGCTGCAGCATCCCCGAGTTGTTCTTCATCTTGATCTCGTGCTCGGCTATCTCGTCGTAGATGGAGGACAGATACTCCTCGGGCAGGTCCGCCTTGCTGTCGCTGATGCCGCGGTTCATCTTGATGTACTGCTCCTTGGTCATCTTGTGCTTGACCTGCGGCGAGTGAAGGTCCGTGGTCAGCATGATGATGCTAAAGGCCAGCACATAGACCGTGTCGGCGCTCTGGAAGAGCTGGTTCTGCGGATTACACTCGCAGTACCTGCTGGCGAACTTCTCCATCAACCGATCTATCTTCTGCGCCTCGCCCGGCAGCCGGAACTCCTCGAGCAGTATCCTCAGAGCGGCCACCACCTCCAGTTGGCGGAAGTCAAAGGCATCGATGTAGGCGCACATCACCTCCTTTGAGTGGTCGTCGTTCTCGCCGAGATAGTTGCCAATGACGGTCTTATCCAGTCGCTCATCCTCGTGCAGCCAATGGGCAATGTCCTGGCAACTGGGGCCGAGCAGCTGTTTCTCCTGCAGAAACTGGACGCCCTTCTTCGGCTTTCGATTGAATAGCTCAATGCCCGTCTCCATGACCTCTTTGCGCATCTTGCGCTCCTCCAGAGCTTCGGGCAGATCCTGAAGCTGCTCCTGATTCGAGTTGAGGCTGTGGCTGGAGCCGCTGTGCGTGGTCTGGATGGTTATGTCCGTCTGATCCTGCTCTGCGGCCGTTGGCGACTGCACTTGGAGAGCGGGAGCAGGCATATTGGGGTTGACATACAAGTCCTTGCTCCATTCCACCATGCATTTGAGGATGGACACTAGACACTCCAGGCCGCGAATGCGCATGGATTTCTCCTGCATGGGATTGGCGCCCAGTTCGAGGGCCTGCCGACCCTGGGCAATCTTCGACAGATCATTGACCAGCCGCTCAAAGAGATTTGCTGCCGAGAAGTCGCAGTCGTAGTTCACGTAGATATCCACCACCGACTGGGCATCGGCACAGATCCGTGTCAGCGCCTGTATCACCATCCACTTGTGCTCGAAGCTGCTCGAGTTGGCCTCCAAGATGTTGAGGAAGATCTCCTTGAAGAAGACTTCGATCTGCCGCTTCAGGTGCACCTTGAAGTTGGACAGCAGGGCCACGAAGATCGAGAGCGACAGCTCGAAGACCTCGGGCACCAAGCTCACGCCGTTGTTGGACAAGGCCACGCACAGATACTGCTTGATGGCCATGATAAACATCTCGTTCGAGCGGAAGACCGGTCCGGCATTCTGCAGAATAAGCAGCAGCAGGTGCAGTGACAACACCTTCGAGCGCAGCTCGTGTGACTTGGGATCCGGATGACCCTCCGGCAGCGGCTTCATCGACAGCTTGCACAGGGCGCGGAACACCAGGAACGCATCCTTTTGCAGAATGTGCGTGAACTTGGCCGTGACCACCGCATCGTTCTCGCTGTGCAGCTCCACGCTGTCGTGATCAGAGTGCGACGAGGAGTCGTTTCCGTTGACGACGGGCTCTGCATCTCCGCCAGAATCCTGATCCTTCGTGGCTTCATTATAGGCGGCTGGAATATACAAAATATAAAATATATTCTTATAGGCTCTTTATATTTTATTTGTTATTTCTTTCGCACCAAATACAAAAGTGTTCGCAGAGATCGCAGATCCTCGATTATTCTTAGCTTGGTTTACTATAGAAATCTACTTAACTTATTTTAATAAGTCACTCTTCACACTACGGTTACATTATATAAAATAACGTACAAACAACATACTGGTTGAGTCAAAAATTAACACAATAGAAAACAGACGCGAACTCCTAACTGGCAAACTGGCAAACTGGCAACCAAACTAATCCTCTCCCACGACACCCCAATACGCAAACTCAAAAAACCTACAAAACGAAATTACAGATACCCTAGCACAATAGACAAGATCATTGAGACCAGCAAAACCCTATCCCTCCCATACTCCCCAATCAAAAACTACCCATCCAAGAAATACAACCCAGAAACAATCCTAAAAGCCACAAACACAACCCTATCCCAATTCAACAACACTACCAGTCCACCAATAGTCTATAACCAGCTCTTCCACTTACTTAAAAATTCCCTGCATAACCACCAATTTATCTACACAGACGGCTCAAAAGCAAACGACACAATCAGCTACTGCTGCACTAATGACACAAACACTATAAAATCCGGACTCCTTCCCCAGTACTCCTCCGTCCTCTCAAGCGAAATTATAGCCATTCTCGAAGCCGTTAAATACTGCATCAAAAACTCAGGCAAATACCCTATATGCTCAGACTCCCTATCCTCCTTAAAAAACTCCAACAACCACTCCTACTACCCCTCAACAATAAGAAATCTAGTCTCCAAACACTTCCCCAAAATCAAGTTGATATGGATCCCGAGCCACATCGGGATAAAAGGCAATGAGAGAGCTGACAGGGCAGCTAGGGAAACCCACAACTATCCACTCACCTACACAGCAAACTACAACACCAAAGACATCACACAACACATTAAGATACACTACACCAACAAACAAAGAGATCTGCAAAACCAAACTTCCCACTGGTACAAACAGATCTCACAAAACACCCCTGCAAACTTCACACTTAAAAACGCAAATCTCAACAGACAACAACAAATAATAATTAACAGGCTACGCCTAGGACACACTCTACTCACAACCGCACATTACATGGACAGATCTCTACAAGGTACCTGCCCCCTCTGCAATAATGCTACAATAGACATTGAACACATCCTAATAAACTGCACTACCCTTTCCCAACTCAGAACCATAACCTTCTCCCACGAAAACCCAATCCAACTCCTAGCCAACCCAACAACAGAAAATTCAATAAAAATCATCTCCTTCCTCCACAGAGCCAAACTTATACATAAAATATAGACACAAACTCATAATAACCAAAACAAAAATAAAAAAAACATGTAAATACACCCCTCAGCAGTTAATGCTCCTAATTTTAAGTTAGCTTTTAGTTTTATACCAAATATTAGCTTTAGATAAATAAATAAATAAAATAAATTTTTATATCTAGTTGTAGTGTATCTCATTAATGTCATGTTTCTACTATGTTCCTACACTATTAAGCAAAAAATAACCAGGTGGGAGAAGAGTCCGTCCCTTTATGTTTCTTGCACGTTATCGGAAATTTACTGGGCCTGACTCATACCCATTTATGGGAACAAATAATTTCCTCAGTAAAAGCTGTGAGCAGAAAGTTGAAGGCGTTTTAGAAGAGACGTTTCATAGTTCCTTTAACGGGCAACGAATTGTGAACCAATGTATTACCGATTAAAAATAGGAAGGGAATGTAAATAGGGATCGGACTCATCCTAGAATAAGAACCGGTCGGTGTCCACGCACCTGTTATGATCTCCGCCAGTATCTCGGAAGCAATGACCTCGTCGGAATCGGGATCGCCTATGCCCTCCTCCCCACTGCCATTAGTCCAGTCCTCGGAGTGAATGCTGCCGTTCATTGCATTCGAAGCGGGCGGCGACGGCACCTCGTATACCTGGTTCTCCATGCGGGCAAAGATCACGTTCAGCATCTGGGTAAGCGTCGCTCGGGCCGTTGTCTGGTTGACCAGATTCTTGCTGGACAGGTAGATGTCGTAGCAAGTGCGCACCGCCTGAAGCAGCGTGAACTCATGGATCTCCACATGCTGCGAGGTGACCACCGTGAGTAGCGCCTTGATGATCTGCAGCTGGACGCCCTCATCCGTCTGGGGCCCACTGAAACATCCGTAAATAGTCACCACGATGCGGTCAATGAGCAGGTGCCCGGGGTTCGCCGAGTCCTGGATGGAGCCAGTGAGGTGGCCATAGGCAATCAGCTTTTGCAGGCAATCCAGGGCCGTGACCACGATCCGAGGCGAGCGGCTCTTGCAGGCCAGCTCGAAAGGCAAAAAGTAGGTCTCCGCATTAATGATGCTTGCCGCATCATTCTTTGGCAGCGGGAGGGCGGCGCAAGGCAGCTCGTTGCCCTCGGCGATCTGTCCGGCGCTGATCAGCTCTGCCTTTATCTGCTCCAACGCCGAGTCGCAGGACTTCTTCAGCTGCGAATGGTGAGAGCGCCGAATGTCCTTGTCGGCAAGGATCTTTTCTAGAGCACGCACGATGAACATTTCCTTGGTCTTCGTGGAGTTGTTGTGCATATTGGGCCGCTGCCACTCCCAAGGTCGCCTCCAATGGGTGAGTTTCCGTTCCTACTCCTCCTCCGCCTCCGGTTCTTCTCCGCCCTTCTCCTTGCCCTCTCTCCGCTTCCGTCCAACTTTCCGCTCCTCCCTCTCCTTCACTCACTGCGCTGCGAGTGCGGAAACGACAGCAACGCAACTTTCGCTGCTGCCTGCTGGTGACCTCTGCCAGATGGGCAAGAGTGTTCTCCTCGGGTTGGTTGTGAGCACGCGGCACTTGGCGTCTTACTTGCGTGTTGTGTGTGTTTGCATTTTGCAAATATCACACTTTTTTCACATTAAAATATTCTTCAAAATACAATGCGAAAAAACGTCATCAGTAACGAAGCTGCACAACACTATAAATCGGTCTGGCAGCACTGGGCCAAATCCGATTAATAGGGCAAGTCCACTAAGGGTGGTTTTCCACTACGTTGCTTTTTCCAACCATCGCACGAGAATCACGAAAAGCAGATAAGGTGTTTCTACTAGCAAATAGTGGTTTTTAGCACTCTTTTGAAGGAAAACAGCTGTTTTTTGTTTTGCTTTTGATTTGGCGGAAAATTAAATTTAATTTAAAATTCAAAACAATGTTAACTAAGATTAAAAATGAAAGAATGAAATGGTTCCGCCAGCCAGCCGCTTGACTGGAGCCCTAAGACTTGCAGGATCCATTGCAGCCGTCTGGAATATTTTAGCCTGGAGACGCGGATTCTACCAACTCGGAGGCAGACTCATCAACCTTTCTCTTCTTATGCAAGTCTCTTATGATCACGGACTCACATCACCTTGCTCTGCCCAAGGAGGAGTAAGTGGAGGAGGTCCTGCCCCCGGCGGAGAAGGGCAACTTCGAGTATTCGCCCCCGGTTTTGTTAGAACATGACGATGAGGCATATTGGGAGAAGTGAGAGGATCCCTGCGCACCGCCGCCGACCCACAGGGCTCGGCTATCTTTTATACTTTTTCCGTAAGCGGGCAATAAATTTCATTTGTTCAAAAAAACAGCTGGCTAGTGGTGGTAGTTGAGCAAAATCATACATCGATAGGCAGAAAACGACTAAAATAATCGATAATATCGAACTAAACCACGAAAGCAACTTTTTTACAATATTCGTCACCACTAGATGCCTATACCTTATACACAGAGGAAAAGTTACTTTTTGGCCAAATTGGAAAAATCAACTGTAGTGGAAACGGGGCCTAAACACGTGTGTTATCGATATCAAAAGAAACGCAATAGCGCACAGGAACGCGTTGCCATCATAAATAATGGCATTATTAAATTATTCAACATATTAAATGAATATATTTATATAAAAATATTTCTTTAAAATATCTGATACAAAATGTTGTACAATTAATATTTATTCAAAAAAAAAAACAAAAAAACGCGATAATTGAAATGTCTTTTGACACGTTTTAAAAGCTAGAACACAACAGCATTTAAAATGTTTAGATTGGCGGATTTAAGGAAATATTTAATTTTGTTTATTAAAGGGTTTGTGAGACTTTTTATTACTTTTTGCTTAAATACAATTATTATAAGTTTTGAAAAAAACCTTAGCTTAGTCACAATAAATCTTTAAAGTTTAGCCTAATTCCCATACAAAATCCGAGGCAAACACGCACACTGACAAATTATGAATACAGAAAATTCAAGGGCCTGTCTGTGTGATCGTCGCGGTACAGTGGTATGTGAAGCATTAAATTTTTGTCAACTTGTGCTTAGCGTAAATAATATATATGTCGACACTTTGCACACTTTGAATACATTTATGCTGAAATATAAATAAAACAAAAATTTTACAACGTAAAATACGTAGTAATTAACGACTTTTTAATTTTTTACTATTTTTTTTATTTCAATATTAAGATTATATTATATATAAAATTAAAAAGGACCTTCCATGTCTTTATTTTCGTTAAATGTCAAAATCAAAAATTGGCCGTGCATAATAAACGAGATTATATAATATATAATATTTATATACAAAAAAAATAGAATTAAAAAGTAGTTAGTTGCTACGTATTTTACGTTGAAAAATATTATAATAAAATATAATATTTCACGCATAAAAGTATTTAAAGTGTGCAAAGTGCCCACATATATAGTATTTACGCTAAGCACAATATGACAAAAATTTTAAGCTTCACAGACCACTGTACCGATCGGGAATTAGGCAAAACTTTAAAGATTTATTGTGGCTATACTAAGAGCGTCCCCAACATATATATATACATTAAACCCAAATGTACGTTGAAGCACCCCCTATCTATGGTTTTATTTTTTGTTCACTTGCTCATTTTTGCTCACTTGCTCATTCTTACTCACTTGTTCAGTTTTGCTCTCTTGCTCTTTAGTGCTCAGATGTTCAATTTTGTTCAGCTAGTCTTTTTGGTTTTTTATATGATATTTTTTTGCGCATTGTTCTCTTAGATTGCGCAAAAATAAGCAACTACATGCTCGTTATTTATTTTAAATTCGAATTGTCGGTCATAGAGATGGTGAACAAGTTTCTACATTTATTATTTTATTTTTTATTTAATTTTGTTATTTTAGATTTGTTTACATTTAATATGAAATATGAAATATGAAATCATAAACATACATACGAGTATATCAGATTTAAACTAATATGTAACAAATGGATTTTTTAGTCGTTGAAATGCAGTGCTCAGTATTCTGCTTATGAACAGTTAATAAAAAGGCAATGAACAGTGAACAAGTGAGCAACTGAGGAAGGAGCAGTGAACAAAAGAGCAAGTGAGCAGTGAACAAGTGAACAAGTGAGCAAGTGACTAATGAGCAGTGAACAAGTGAGCAAGTGAGCAATGAACAAGTGCATCGATGTTTTAAAAATGTTAGGGAACATCGATGTTTTTGTCACATCAATGGAGTAGGGGAAAAAACTTTTAATTTATTTTTGAGGAACATTTTTTTCTGTTTTCTTTCTTATGAAAAACTTCAATATTTTTTTTCATCGATGTTTTTTGTTTAAAAATCGAAAAACATCGATGTCCGCAAACGTCGATGTTTCTCCACCTCTAGAGGGTAAGGTTTGAGAACTTTTTATTTTCTTTTTGTTAACATTTTATTTCTGAAATTACAGCATTTAAAGAATATTATAGGTTGAACGGAATGAACTTTAAAAAAGAGTCAGTAATCTCCTACATTGTAATCATTGTACACAAATTCTACAGTGCTTATCAGAATTATAAGACACCCTGAAAATGTTAGTTTCGACCCTCGTAGGAGAATGAGGAAGCATAATACAACAAAATTCAGTTAACAGTCAACAAATCTGATTTCTGTATATGAAGATCAGGTTAACTATAGACCTCGAGTTGGCGCAAATTACTAATAATGAAAATACAGGTCACCAAAAATCAGAATATAGAAAGAAAATGTTTTCTTAATTTTTAATTTTGTATTTCATTGCCAATGAAATTTCCAACAAAATCCAAATCAAAATTTCCAAATAAATCTGTGTGCCACTACTGCCGTCGTGCATACAAATTTCTATAGAACCATCATTTATTAGCCACATACTAACAGAAAAGTATATATGTATCTCTGCTAGTTTTTGTCCAATTGAAATAAGTGATACCTCATTATGTTGGAAATTTCATTAGCAATAAAATACAAAATTAAAAGTTAAGTAAACATTTTTTTTAATATTATAAACTAAAAAAAATGTACATAACCGTAAAAATAGACTTAATTTGTTGAGGGTTTTGGATGTTTTCCCTCGACCTTGGACATTTTTTAGTGCTGGTTTTCTCCCAGAGCTATGCTTCACCCTTATTTATCCGGTTTATCAAAAAATTTGGTGATAACTCAACGTGTTCGAACACCTTTTAGCGATTTTTCGCATTTATTATACCCGGTACCCATAGGGTACAAGGGTATTATAAGTTTGTGCCAACCGAGAATGTATGTAACAGGCAGAAGGAGGAATCTCCGACCCCATAAAGTATATATATTCTTGATCAGTATCACCAGCCGAGTCGATTTAGCCATGTCCGTCTGTCCGTCCGTGTGAAACAACAGATCTCAGAGACTATAAGAGCTAGAGTTACCAAATTTGGTGACAACATTGGAATCTGTTGCACGCAGATCAAGTTTGTTTTAAAATTTGGCCACGCCCACTTCCGCCCTCAAAAATAAAAAAAAACGTTAAATAAGCGATACTCGTTTTTTTTTCGGGTAAAAGTTAATAAATACAAAAAATGAATAAAATAGAGCGGACGTTTCCTGAAAATGTCAGTAAAATCGGATGATAAACATGGAAGATATTAGCAATAAGGTTAGAATTTTAACACACCGCCCTAAGGCACTGCTGTTGCAAGGTGGCGCATTCGAGCCTTGGCCGTACGATATAATGGCGCCAATGTACATATGTATGTACAATGTAGTGTATGTACATTTTTAAATTGCCTTTTAGTGTGAAGCGCAAACGTTTAGGTACCGGGTATCTCACAGTCGAGCACAGTCGACTGTAGCTTTCTTACTTGTTTTTCCCTTTTCCTCGTCGGAAAAGAAACTTTCACGCGGCATTTTATTACAGATTCATTAAATTGTTAAAAGAAATATAAACTAAATTATTTTAAACCAAATCTTTCTCTCCAGCCGGAATAATTGAGCTTTCATTCTGCATACTTGAATTTTTTTTATTATGCTTCCCCATTCTCCTACCAGGGTCGAAACTAAAATTTTCAGGGGGTCCTATAATTTTGGTAAGCACCTTACATAGGAATAGCTCTCCAATTACGTACAGTTCTAAACATTTTGTTTTAAAATTTTGGAATTAAAAATTAAGTCGTTATTGTCGTTAAAAATCTAAATATTTCCTTCAAAATGGTGCCAAAAATTATAAAATTATAAAAAAAAAATGGATGTCATTGGAAAGATGAAATAAACTAAAGGAAGCATTTGAATTTTTTGATTTCAGATGATCATCGTCGAAAATTTGAAGAAAAAACGTTATTTTTCAATAATTTTAAACAAAAAATTGTTTTGTTTTTTTAATTCTCCATGTTGTAAGGTAAGATAAACCTGCATTAATACTTTTTTTTTTTAATTCTTAAAAAAGGTTAATTTTTTTTGGCAAAACAAACCTTAGCCTCACCATAAAAGGTTAGGATAGGATACGTTATTAGCCCTTCCCTTCCGACGGCTTTACGTCCAAAACGGTTTCACTCGATCGAATTGAAAAAAACATCCAGAAAAAAATAATATATATCCAACAAGGAGTGTCCTTTTTATTTGCTACAAATACTCCTGGTGGACTCGAAGTCAAGTCGGTAGAAAAAAAACAAGCATTGGGCTTTGATGTAGTATTCAATTGTTTCTAGTCTCAGACTTGTTATGGCTGGAAAAGCTGTACGCAATATATTGTAAAAAATTATTTTTAGATTACTTTTATTCTTAGAATATTTTTTATTGAAAAGATAGTTTCTATAAGTAAAGAATATATTAAATAAATATTTATTTTCATGTTTTTTGCACACAGTTAATGTCTTTGATATTAGTCTTTACACATACATGCGTTAAGTAGAAAAATCCTGCCGACAACACTGAGTCCAAGTGACTGTCGTCGAGGATCAGATCCGCCTTTCTTCGGATTCGAGATTCTCTGTTGAATTGAATACTGGCCGAGGAAAGTGTTATATGGAATTTTTACAGATGAGATAGAATATAGATGTGGTACCGCGAAAAAGGCAGAAGTGATCCCCCCGGCGACAGTTTTGTGCTCAGTCTTTGCGATATGACAACCCACGACCACGCTCACACGTGGCTTAGGATTTCCGGGCTTCTCTGCACCGAGGATTCGCGTGACACCGATTGGGACTTATTCTGTTTGTCGAACTTGAGAAAGATATCCTCTAGCGTGCACTCGTTCACAGAATAATCCTCAACAATATCCCCCAGCCGATCGGCCAAATAATCCTCCGTTATCCTGAACACATCCGACCACCGGATCACGCTCTCCTGTGTGCTCACAAAGTAGGTGAGAGTGCCAGCATGGTTCTCCCGGAGTTCTAGTCCAGGAAACTGCGCCTTCAGCATACCGGTGATCGTGTTCACATTCGACTCGGTTTCTGTGCCCTCCTTCATTTTCAGTTTAATGGTGAAGCCGCTTAATCGCTTCAGGGCGCAGATATTGTTCAGACACTTGAACTGACCGTGCGTCATGATGGCCAATCGATTACACAGCTCCTCGCAC
The DNA here is from genome assembly GCA_018153105.1 of Drosophila rufa. Classification (NCBI taxonomy): domain Eukaryota; kingdom Metazoa; phylum Arthropoda; class Insecta; order Diptera; family Drosophilidae; genus Drosophila; species Drosophila rufa. Next base: position 1,548,787 of record JAECXS010000149.1, on the reverse strand, counting down.
TCGTCCATGCTACAAAAGAGGAATTTTTAATGTTTATTTTTTTTAGTTTTAGAAGGTCGATGTATATCCAACAAATGTTGACAACTGTTATAGCCCTATTCCACTGCAACATATTTTCGAAAATTGAATGTAGGTGATTCCACTGCTACATCTAAATTTTTTGGCAACATGTGAATGGGCCGAACAGCTGATCTGCCTTTGTTTACAATTGAATTGGCGTCCATCATAGCACTGCCGAAACCGTTCATTTCAGGCTTTGTTTTGCGACGCTTGGACGACGTCGACACCGTGTCTTCTTCAAAGTTAACTGACCCATTCAAGGACTTATTAATATCCAGGCTTGGAGCTGGAAAAATCAGGTGTTTTTCTGCCGCGACCGGAAAGCAGAAATATTTTCCTGCCGCAGCTTAAGGAGCATCGCATTATACAACGGCGACCACGAAATGCTAATGCTGCGCTGGATCTAGTTTTCATTTATATTTTACTTTAAATTAGAGCAGGGTGAGAAGGTTTAGGGAAGGAACTTATTAAATATCGCTTAAGAATCGAAATTTTTCGGTATTTTTATACCCACTTCCCATAGGGTACAAGGGTATTATAAGTTAGTGCCAACCGAGAATGTATGTAACAGGCAGAAGGATAAATCTCCGACCCTATAAATAATATATATTCTTAATCCGCGTCACCAGCCGAGTTGATTTAGCCATGTCCGACTGTCCGTCTGTCCGTGTTGGTAAACTGATCTCAGAGACTATAAAAGCTAGAGTTGCCAAATTTGGTGACAACATTGGAATCTGTTACACGCAGATCAAGTTTGTTTTAAAATTTGGCCACGCCCACTTCCACCCCCGAACATCGAAAAAACTTTATATAAGAAATAGTCGTGACTTCCGGCTTAAAGTAAATAGATAAAATAAATAAGTAGGCATTCGCGGACGTTTTCTTAAAATTTGAGTAAAATCTGATGATAAATATGGAAGTTATTATACAATAAAGTTTCTGTGTTTCTTCTTCCAAAAAGGCCGAAGCAAAAAAAAGTGGTGCGTGCTTTCGGGCGCAGTATTAATTCGTAATGCAGCTGCGTGCAGCTGCAGAATTTGCCATTCTTGAGTGTTGCTCAACTGTCCTAACATCATTTGACTTTTTTGAATGTTGCTCAACATGTCGGCCACTCTCGACTGTAGCTTTCCTTCTTGTTTTTAGTATGAACAGAAACTTTCGGTGCGAATGGTCAATGGACGGACCGTTCATTTTGGATGGACCATCCTCCCTTATGGACCATGGAATGGAGTGGACCATGGACCATCGAGAATGTAGCAGAATGTTGCAGTGGACCAGGGCTATTATTTACGAGCTCCGGTTAAACAAATTTCCTTACCTGTGCGAAGTGAGCACCACAGTTCGTTCCTGTCCTTGAAAGTCCTTAATGCACTGCCATAGAAATCGTCTCGAAATGGGGTCAACGCCGGTGGTGGGTTCGTCCAGAAGCACCAGCGTGGGTGCCCCGATCATGGCCATGGCGGCCAGTAGCTTGCGCTTAGTGCCGCCAGAATAATGGCGCACCTGCACCTGTTGGTACTTGGTCAGATGCATTTTCTCCAGCCAGTACTTGACGTTCTCCTTGACGCTAGCTGGCCCCTCGCCGGAGCTGCTCAAACCCCGTAGCAGACCCATGTAGTGCAGGCACTGCTCGGCGGTCATAAACTTGTTCAGAGCATCGTACTGCGGGCAGTAGCCAAAGCGGTGACGGTAGGCCACCTCGTTCTGGCGAATCTCGATGCCATCTATGCTGATGTTGCCACCATCGAGCGCCAAATTGGCGGCGATCATCTGGAAGGTGCTGGTCTTGCCCGCTCCATTGACGCCCAACAGGCCAAAGCACTCGCCCCGCTGGGCCGCAAAGCTCACCCCATTTACAGCCACTTTGTCCTGGTACCGCTTCCGAAGACCACTCACCACCAGGGGATACCCATCCGAGGGATGCTCGATCAGCTCCTTGACCAGCTGCTCTTCCTTGGCACAATCGATCGATAGGTGTGCGCCGCCGCTAGGACTGCTTTGCAACGAGTTCTTTTTCTGAGTGAACATGGAAATATTCCGGAAGATGGCGTCCTGCACCTTCCGACGCAAATACATGTGCTCCAGGACGATGGTGAAGAAAGCCATGACCAGCACACATACTGCTATGGCGTAGGCAAAGAAGACTTCCTCGCTGATCACATGCTGCTTCCGTCCCGAGTCCGCGACGCGTCGGCGGGTAATAAAGTTCTCGTTGATTATGCGCAGCTGATGGTTCAGATTGAAGTCCGGAAGGAAGCACAGGAAGGCGATCTTGGTCTCGTGCAACTTCATGGCGGCCCCATTGCTGGAGGTTATTAGTGGGGCGATGGCTATAAGCAAAATACAAAATACAAAAAAGGAAAATATAAATAAAAAAGCTAGGAACCATACCTGACACAATCAGCATCAGCAGCAGGTAGGTGGAGATTGTCGATATCGATTTAAAGTTGTTGCCCAACGCGTACAGAATTGGCAGGTAGCTGCATCCGTAGAAGAAGATGCTCGCCGCAATCATCCTCAGCTCCATCTTCGAGTAGAGCTCGGCGGGCATGAACAACTGTTGCAGGAGCAGCAGAAGTACACTGATGGCAGCCAAGGTCAGCACATCGAAGGTGAAGTGGGCAGCCCAGTAGGTAAAGCGTGACATGGTCTGCAGCCTGCGGAATCCGTTCGCGAACTCCCTGAAGGGCAGGGCAATAAAGTAGAACATGCTGAAAAACATTCCCACGGACACGATGACTGCATAGTACTCCAGACGAGAGGCGCTTATGTCGCTAATGAAGCGCCGGATGGGCACGTAAGTTGCACGTATATCTGACTCTGGCTGCTCGAGCCTTAGCATTGCGGAGTCCACTAAATTAATGAGTTCCACAGAGCTGTGGTAGCGGTTGCCGGAGTAGTAGATCTCTATAGTGGGCACTCCCTCGGTGCCACTGCCGTCGGCGTACATGTCAATAATGCCCACCACCTGTTCGAGGAAGTCAGCCAGGTTGTCGCGTTGTAAATCGAGAGATTCTAAATGGAGAGGTTATTAAACATATTATTACTCGAATTCCCAGCTCAAAATGTAGTGCAATTCCACAGCAACATATTTTCACAAATTGAATGTAGGTGATTCCACTGCAACATCTACATTCTTCGGCGACGTGTGAACAGCTGATCCGGCTTTGTTCGTTTTCCGAAAACTCTTTTCAAAAAATGGGTTTCATGTTGTTAAGTTTAGCAAATCTTTTGTTACCCTTCTAAATTTTATAATTTACACTAATGTTTTAAATTTTTTAAGTCGCTACTCAAAGTTAACCAATTTTTCTGTATTTGCAGAAAAGTAACAAACGCGCTAAATCAACAGACTTAAATTAATTTTTCTAAAAAAATAGTTAGGCTCAATGAACATTAACATTTTTTTTCTGTCTTAAAGAACCAATTTTAAATCTGAATTAAAAAAGAACCATTACCTATACGCGTCTGTTTTAATTCAATTTTTAAGAAAAGGTAATTTTTTCCCAAATTTTTAATTATTAGTGAAAAAAAAACATATTTCGCCGAGCTCTAGACTATACTATAAATTAGTGGAGATATTCAACAAAAAAATAAAAAAATAAGAACAATAAAAAACAAGTAAGAAAGCTACAGTCGAGAGTGCTCGACTGTGAGATACCCGGTACCTAAACGTTTGTGCTTTACACTAAAAGGCAATTTAAAATTGTACATACATTACGTGTATCATACTCTACTTCGAAACTTCTTAAAATCAATCGCCTCTCGAATTAGCTCCCGACCTAAACAATTTAATATCATACATAAATATGAATGATACATTTTATAAGAACGCCAAAAAATTAAATTTCTTATTTTTTGTCATTTTTTGCTCTATTCTTTTGTCATTTCTTCTGCAGTTGGCGCCATTATATCGCGCGGCCAAGGCTAGCGTGGCGCATTCGCCACCTGCCGGCTACAGCTTGCAACAACAAAAGCAGTGCCTTAGGGGAATGTGTTAAAATTCTAACCTGATTGCTAATATCTCGCATGTTTATCATCGCTAATTTATTTTATCTATTAACTTTAACCCAAAAATAACGAAAATGAGCTATTTTACGTTTTTTATGATTTTTGAGGGCGGAAGTGGGCATACATTCTCGGTTCGCACTAACTTATAATACCCTTGTACCCTATGGGTACCGGGTATAAACATTCCCACAATTGTGCCGCATTATGAGATATTTTTTATACCAACCCATACAGATAAACTGACCCTACGTAATCGGCCAGTATGGAAATTAAAAAAAATTTAATCAATAGAACGAGTATTCAAACTTTAATCATTTTGAGTTTTTAAATTAATTGATTCTTATAAAAATTGTAATTTTTGTAGCAACAAATTAAAATTTTTCTTGTATATTAAAGAAAAATCGGGTGTTTCTCTGCCCCGACCACAAAGCATAAATATTTTCATGCCACAAATCAAGGAGTGCTAGTTGGTGCTAGTTTTCATTCATCTTAATGCCAAAAATATTTATAATTATAAAAACAATAAGAAATTATAATCGATATTTTTTGGTATTTTTTTCAGTAAGTATAGAAACTTTTGGGGTAAATGGTGAATGTTTCGTCTGATCATTTTGGAGCTCATCCTCCCGAATGGCAAAAGAACGGACCATCCTCGAGAATGTAGCAGAATGGTGCAGTGGAATTGCGCTATTACTTACCGTTTTTAACATCGTTATCCCCACGAACATTCAGTGTTTTAGCCGATATGCCACTTAGGTCGATCAGCTGGCGCAGCTGCTGTTCCACCTGGGCGTGGTGTCCCGTAGGATTGTATATGTAAACGATCCCACTGCCCATTTGACTGAGTTTCAGCTGCAGAGCCTCCTCGTTCTCCACCACGGACATGGCGTGCATGGCGAGGGTGGCTCCAAAAACGCAGATAAAGGGAATGCACAGCTGGTGTGGAGATTAAAATTACTGCGTTGTTGTAATACAACCTTATCTTCATTGCTTATCGCGCAACGAAAATGCTTACCATTATCAGGGAGTACAGCCATTCTTTCGAGAGGAATGTCCACTTCTTGTAAAACACCGCCACCCACAGCTGCCACAGACTAGGTTCCCTGTGTTGGCTGGGCAAAGCCTTGTAGGGAGTCAAGAGTGGCATATCAGTTCTTGATCCATCCGGAGTGTCCACCTGATCTTGTTCTCCGGCACATCTAAAATATTTCCTATAGTTATACAGGTAAAACTTATTTGAAACTTACTTACTTCAAGAACACATCCTCCAGGGTAGTATCAGTCATGGAAATTGTACTTATGCCCAACAGATTCATATTGGACTCAAGGTTGTGAAGCATTTCTGGGAACTGTCTTTTATACGCATACGGCAAGCAAATATTTACGGTCGGCTTTACCACATTCTAATGGGAAAAATACCCTGAAGTTGCACTTAAGATATATTTTGTAGATTTGGTGATCTTACCAGGACACTGGCCGGCGGCACATAGTTGCGGATTGTCTGCATGATTTCGTTCTCGTGGCGTGGGAAGTCGCTGACCTCCAGTTTGAGGCGATAGCCAATGCCCGACCTGCGTTTGAGTTCCAGCGGGGAGCCCGTGCTCTGCAACTTGCCATTGGCGAGTATGCAGATGGTATCGCCCAGCACCTCAGCCTCCTCCATGTAGTGGGTGGTGACCAGAATGGCCTTCTCCTTGCGCAGATTTAAGAGGATGTCCCATAGTTCGCGTCGGGAGTTAATATCCAGTCCCGATGACGGCTCGTCGAGAATAACAATTCTGCAAGGAGTCTCAGAGTCTTAGTATAGTTTATTACGAGATCTAAGCAGCTGCTTCCCTACTTGGTGTTTCCAGTAATGGCGATGCCCAGTGACAGTCGTCTCTTCATGCCGCCAGATAAGTTTCGTCCGAACTGGTCCTGTTTGTCGCTCAGTCCCAGCTTCATCAGCTTGTCATCTGCCCATCTACGGGCATTGGCGCGTGTTTCCCCGCGCAGTTGGGCAAAGAACTCCAGGTGCTGGTGACAGGTCATGTAGCTCATAAACACACTGTGCTGAGGACAGAAGCCAATCAGGTGGCGGTAGGAGGCCACATCTCGCTCGCTGCACACAACTATCTTGCCCGAATCCTTCGGCACCAGGCCTAGAAGACTCGCGGTCAGTATGCGCTTGATTTCACCCAAAGGATAAGCTTGCTCACCCATTATCATGTTCATCATCGTGGTCTTTCCTGCACCGTTGTGGCCGAGTAGAACAGTGATCTCCTTGTTGTTGATCGTCATACTTAGGTTGTCAGAAATGAGCGTTTCTCGTTTACTTGTCTGGAACTTCTTGCACAGCTCCGTAATGATGATGGCATGCGTGCCTCTGGGCGCTGTCGTGTATTCATTGCGTTGCTTCTTCTGATATGTTTTGGGCTGGGGATGCAAAATATGGAATAATGAAATCGAATAGGGCGAATCCTTTCTATGCTTAAATTAGTAGGGAAAACATACCGATATCGAGCTTAACCGTAACCGAAAAAGAGAGAATCCAGCTTTTAATCAACTTAAAAGAGTAACCGCAACCGAAACCGGCACTGAAATTAAAATGCGAACTTTAACCGAATTCAAAACTGAAACCGCACGATAAAATATATGCATATTTTAGCTGCAAGATAAGATACCGGACATTATATTGTGTATGCGTATTTAAGTAAATAAGCGATAATATTGACCACTTTCCGAATTTAAGATATACATATAATTTCCGACACGCACCGCCTGGCAGCGATATTAAGCTACGAGAACAATAGCGCGATGTGCTTGCGCCTATTAAACCGTGAGTCGCGGATTCAAGTTCCGCCTGACGCGCACAGTGGCTCGTTTGCTCAAAATATGTTGCAAAATTAATGATTGAACTACTACATTTTTCTTTTATAATAATACGCAAATCAAAATTTGGTATGTAGGTATTACATTTAGTAAATTACGCCTACCAAAAGAATAATTAAAAAATAAATTGAAGAAAAGTAATTTTTTTTCAACACCGGTATTTGAACCTATACTTTTTGGTGCCCTGCAGTGTTCTATACTGACAGACTAAATAAAGTCAGTTTGGCAGTATGGATTGATATGAACAATTATCAATATATCAAAATGCGCACAATTGTAGCAATGTTTTTTTTTCATGTTTGTTGAATATTTCCACTAATTTTTTAGAACTGTCTAAATTTCCAATACAAATTTAAAATTGGAATTTTAGAAAAATTAATTTAAATCTGCCGATTTAGATCGTTCTTTTACCTTTCTGCAAATACAGAAAAGTTGTCCAATTTTTAGCAACGATTATAAATATTAAAATTTATTTAGCACAGCCGAAAATTGACAACGCCGCTGCGATTCTCAAGACTGGATTCACCGCCGCGCTTACTTAAATAGGCACTTCTGTTTGGAGTCGGTCGCCAGATAAAGTTCATTGATGAGACTCGATGTGGCATCGAAACATGTATGGACAACCCCGCTGTGCAATAAGATCTGTGTGTGATCTTGGCATATAATCGCGTCTTGATTTACGTACGAGAAATTAAGCCGGTTAGACCTCGAGTTAGCTCCACCTTCAATTACAAATATAGGTCGCCTAATGTACAAACATTATTTAAAAAAAATTTATAATTTATACAATTTTGGTCTTAAATAGCTTTATCAATTCCTGATTAAATGGTTTCAAAAGATTTGCTGAATTCAACAACCGGAAATCCGACTTTTGCAACGAGTTTTCGGAAAACGACCCAATGTGAGGCGTTTCAAGGTTTTTATTTTACATTTCCACAGCATTTATTCGCAACCCTTCTACTTTCTTTCTATAGAGCTTTAAAAACGCGTTTTTCTGTTAGTGAAACGCACCACGTTTTGACGTAGTCGTACGGTCGAGCACATTCGAATATAAGATTGAACTTTCTTAATTCTAATAAGTTCTTTCCCGACGATTAAAACCAAACGAAAAGAGCTCTGGAAGCTGATAGAGTCATTTCGAGCCTATCCAGATAATATAGGAATGAACAAAGTCGGCCACTTACGTCCAAAAAGAAGAAAACGGGGCGCTTCAGCCCGCCTGGACCGGGATACACACAGCCCAAGTAGTTGTAGACCAGGGCGTACAGGAAAGATTGGAACAGCAGCACAGCATAGATCCAGAACATCCGACTAGAATCGTACTTGATTTCACGGAAGAGATCGGCTGCGCCAAAGGTGCGATCTGCAATAGATGGCCAAGAGATAAATTGAAGGAAAACAAGCACATGTTGGCTGTGTGTTTCTTACGCTTGTTGGAAAATGTCTGGAAGACGTCCAGACCCTCTAGAAAGGCATTGGTGCTGAAGAAGAAGAAGGCCAGGGAGGTGGCCCAGCTGCGAACAAAGGTAAACACATATGGAATGATCAGCATCACCAGGCCACCGATCTTGGCATAAAAGACTGGAAGCGAAGTAAGCAGGTCAGGTAAGTATAATTAAACAAACGAGGGGATTGTTGTTCGTAATTACCTGAATGAAAGCAAACCGATATAAGATATGCGTACGACATGGTGGCCAAAATGTAAAGCAGAAACAGTACAGCCACATAAAAGAAGCGTATGAGTCCCAGGGCCTCGTAGCCATAGGCAAGGATGAGGACGAAGAGAAGCAGCGTTGCAAACCACACGAGACGGATGAAAAAGAAGGTGAGGCCATTGAGAAAACTCATGGGCGTGACCAGATTGAGGAATTCCTTCAGCCCGTTCTGCTTTTCCTCCACCAGGGGGACGACAAAGGTGCTCAGCAGCACAACGCTGAATATGACGCTGAATAAGGTGCCAAAGTAGGTGAGTCGATGGCTGTCCATGCTGGCTACCTCCAAATTGGGCATGGAACTGACCAGCAGATTATAGTTTGTCATCAGCCCCTGATACTTCATATATTGCTTGTCCAGTATCTGCTCCAGGGTTAGAAATCCCGACCGAATGTAGTCATCGTCATCTGAAAGGACAGAGAACAAAGTGAGAAAATCGTTAACGCGAACAATAGGGAGATGCTGCACCTTTCTGGTGATTGATTTCCTCGTCATTTACGAAGCGCTTCCTGGGCGAAAGGCGCATTTGATTCGAGCTCACGCTGTACTCGAACGTGCCGCCAGTGCCACGGCTGGGCACCTGGATAAAGTTGATGGCAAAGCAACTGCCCCGGCACTGCTGTTCCAGTTCCAGCTGCATGTCGGAAGTGCTGTTGTACGCCCGGAAGCCTAGACCAGAAAGTTGTATTAAATTATTTAATTTAAGATCCTCATAAATACTGGGTTTACTCACGTTCTTGGGCAATCTGCAAATCCATGCGAAGCAGGTCCACAATATCCTCCACATTCTCGGTGCTGGGAGCATAGTAAATATAGTCAAAATCATTGCCCGGGAAGTACAATTGTTTCAGTACTTGCTGTAAGTCAGATAATAATTCCATTAGGAACACAATCGCAGTCATACGACTCACTTATAGATAACAGAATTGAAAATACGTAAAGTGTGAACTTACGTAGGCATTACAAACCTATTTACACACTTATAAGGCAGGAACTTTCTACTCACTTCATTTTTGGGCTCGAAGTCCGCCAACTGGGGCACAGTGGGCTTGATGGACCAGTGCAAGTAACCCCATAGTACACCGATGAATCCGATGCAGATGCACAACAGGGGGAGTAAGTTGCAGCGCAAGTAGAGCAGATTCTTGCGCAGAAAGACAAAGAACAGCGGGCTGCAACTACAAGCCATTGATCTTTTATGGGATCCGCTCTCCACCGGCTTCTTTTTTTATTCCTTTGATTTTCACTTTTGTTGTGACTAGGCGTCGTCACCTGCTCTCTTTGTGATGTGCCAAAAAGTAGCGGAAACCTATCGAAACTTTCACATGTACCGTCCGGCCACAAATATTCCCCCACTGCAAGGGTATCAGACATTTATATTGTATGTGTGCCGTTCGTAATGAGGTACGGATCAACCCCAACGCCCCAGTGACTGCACTCTAGTAAAATGTGTACAATGCATGTACTATACACTACTATATATATATATATATACTATATTTGGACTTCCCTCCCCAGTAATGCATATAAAAAAATTGGCTAGAAAAAACTGAATTGCATTCAACTTCTTTCAACTAAAAAAAAACAATTCACTTGTGGAATTAAGTATACATAATTTTGATCTAGTTCTCCTTTAGAGGAATTTTAGAGGATTAAATTAAGTTAAATTCTTTATTAATTATATGTATTTTTTCAGACAAATTGTACCTTTTTTTATTTGGTGTGAAAAAAGCCAAATCGGCATGCCTGGCTGCTTCTGAAGTACAACGATATATCGATAGGATATCGATTTACCAATCGAACTCAGTTTGCAACAAAAACAATGAGCGACTCGAATTTATTTCCCATAAATCTAACTAATCTTTCGGCCAAGGAGCGGCATAACTATATCCTGAACCACTACGTTCTCAATTCGCCTGCAGAGGCGGAATCGCGCCGACACAAGAGAGACATCGATGTGATACGGGAGAACCACCGCTTCCTGTGGGAGGAGGATGAAGAGGTGGATACCGATTCCCTAAGTTGGGAGCAGCGTCTGGCCTTGCGGTATTACAAGAAGCTCTTCAAGGAATACTGCATAGCCGATCTGTCCCGCTACAAGGAAAACAAGATTGCCTTGCGATGGCGGACGGAGCAGGAGGTGGTCACCGGTACCGGGCAGTTCCAGTGCGGCAGTCGGCACTGCGGCGAGCGGTCGGATCTGCGTAGCTGGGAAGTTAATTTCAAGTACATCGAGAAGGGATCCCCCCTGAATGCGTTGGTCAAGGTGGTTTTTCGAAAGATTCCCATACTCCCTCCCTGTTTACTTGGAAATTCATTATTTGTAGGTTCGCCTTTGTCCCACGCACACGGAGCAGCTTAACTACCGCACCAAGAAAAGGGAGTACAAGAAGCAGCGACGTAGACAGAAGGAGGAACGCAGATCTGAGAGAAAACGCAAACGACGCAAGCTTACTGCGAAGGAGGAGGGATCCTCTTCCTCCACAGAAGGCGAAGACGAAGAAGAGGAGACTGAGGCACCGATGGCTGAAGCAGAAAAGAAGGCAGTGGAGCAGGAGCAGGAGGAGCCCGCGGCAGACGAGAAAATTTGGCTGAAGCAACCAGACCTCACCCAGGAGCAACCTTCAAGGGAACAGGAGTTCGAGAGATATCTAGAGGATCTACTTTTGTAAAATACATAGCACACATTTATTTGGATTCAACGTAGGTAGACACTAGTGCTCTTTTTATAGTTACTGGCCGCGAGATGCTTATGAACTAGGATGTACATGTACACTACTCACATTTACAGGATTATTATTCACAAGAACTGTTTAACTGTGTGTTAAAACCGACACCAAATCTAAAGTTGAACTGGACATTAAGGCTGTGACTTTGTGGGTTTTGGAAACATTTCCGGATTGCTCTCAATTTCTGTACTCATCGAATGAAAATCGGAGGTTCAAAAATACTTGGGCGCTTCTGTGGTCAATAGCACAGAAAATTGTTTAAATCCAGCCACTGAAGTGTTTCTAAATATAAATCGCTCTAGAATAAATAGTCCCCCCTCAGCAAATTGTGTTTACATTCGACGAATAGAGAAATCGAGATTTCTCGGCTGAGCACATCCGCTTCAACTAGGCATAACGAAGACTCGATCTAAATGTATATAGATAGCATCATTGAACGGACAAGGGCTGGATGTGGGACCTGGGACTGGTACTGCTACTCTTTGGAAAGAAGCTCGGCGAAGGCGGCTGTGGGCTTGAAGCAGCTCACCTCGGTGAAGACCATCTCGCGCCACTTTTCCACCGGCAGCTCGTTCTCCTCGAAGCTTTGGTCGTACAGCGCGGCGGTCTGCTCGTCGGACGGGTCGTGGTACTTTTCCATGTAGGGATGGGCCAGCGCCTGCTCGGCGGTGATGCGCTTGTCAGCGTCCAGCTCCAGCATCTTCTCCAGCAGATCGATGGCCAACGGATTGGCGCCACGGAAGACATCGCGGAAATTGCGGCGGGGCATGACCGGCAGAGAACGGATGTAGTTTCGGGCGCTCTCCGAGGAGATGCGGCTCATGAACTCATCCGCCGGCGTTCCCAGTACCTCCATAATCAGGTTCAGCTGGTGGATGTGGTCGGTGCCCGGAAAGAGGGTGCGTCCCGTGAGCAGCTCGGCCATGATGCAGCCCACCGACCAAATGTCCACCGTCTGGTTGTAGTGCATCCAGTTGAGCATAATTTCGGGCGCCCTGTACCACCGCGTGGCCACGTACCCGGTCATCTCGCTCTCTGCCGGTCGGGCCAGGCCGAAGTCAAGAATGCGCAGCTCGCAGTCCTCGTTCACTGCGATGTTCGAGGGCTTCAGGTCGCGATGGATGACACCGGCGCTGTGAATGTATTTTAGGCCGCGCAGAATCTGGTAGACCAGGAACTGGACGTGGTCATCAGACAGCTTCTGCGTGCGTATGATGTTGTTCAGATCGGCGTCCATCAAGTGCGTCACCATGTACACCTGCTGAAACTGCTCCAGCGAGTCCGCTGGCTGTCCCGGATGGAAGACGTCCAGCAGCCCGATAACGTTCTCATGATCCATGTGCTTCAGAAGGCGCAGCTCCCGGTACGTGCGCTTCGCGTGCACCGCCGACTGGAAGGGCCTGGCCAGCTTCTTGATGGCCACCTTGGTGCTGCTTCCCCGGACTACGGCCTTGCACACCTGGCCGTAGGCACCCTGGCCCACGGGCTGTAGGTTCTGGTACGTCTCCGGTATCTCCCACTCGGTGCGGTTGATGTCCAGCTTGTAGAACTTTGCTATTTTCCGGGACATGTCGTTGCGTTACGTTTAATCTCTACTTATTTATTATAATTCCGCTTGTCTTGCTCTTGTCTAATGGTGCTTCTTCTTGCTCGTGGGAATCGTTATCGGCCTCAACATTTCTGGGAATGAGTAATGCGGCGGGGGGATTAGTTAAAAGGCCACAGCAAATTTACCACCCCTCGGAGAGTTTCTATGGCTGGGGCTAAGCCTTGATTACTGCTTACATCTTGAGGATTAATTAGTATTCGTTCGCGCAGCGCCCACACCTTTTCTGATTGGACAACTGTTTTTGGGAAGTTAGTGAAGAGCCCCGACAAAAGATGCTATTTTGCCTATCGATAGCCGCGGTTTGGGCCAAACCACAATCAGCTGTTGCTCGATTACGCGTTAACAGGCTCATTGTGAGCTTTTGCCCTCACAAAACCAAAGTCCATCAGTTATATTTGCTTATTTACCTACCTTCTGCGTCGTAATTGAAATTGAATATGTATTATCGAATATTAAGATATACAGACATTGTATATTTATATTGATTTTGGGAAAAACTGTAAATCCATTAAGGGAATTGGAGGTACATTTGCAAATGCACAGTTTCATTAAATTATGACTTTTTTGTAAATCCATGTAAATCGGTTAAGTAATTGTATAAATAAGACACATTTATTTGACTATAGAGTAGAAAATTTCTCTTATTACATATGTACATAACTTTTTTTATTTTCTAATCATATCCTTTAAGTCCATATATTACGTAATTAAGTTTTTAATGATTTTCCTCCAATATAATCAAGAGTTTAAGGACCTTTTTGAATACGTAATCATAAATAAAATGTATTTAAATTTATAACTTAAGACACAAAAATGTGTATTGGAACATAAACATACATAAGTATGTATGTACATATGTACATATGTATGCTTGTGTATAAAATGATTAAGTGAACATTGCCCTCCCTCCCCATATAATCAATCAGTTCGCTGATAGTCTTAAATGCCAGCCAAGGACCTTTCAAGAGAAATGGAGTACATATAAAAGTATGATTGTATATCTTCCTGTTCTATTAATTTAAGAAACATAAGCAACAGGAAATTGGGCCTGAAATCAATTCCAAACTCACTAAATAAAGAACATTTCCTCGTCGACCATGGGGCGCCAACTGCTTTGGGGCTTAACATCGCCCGGCAACAGAACTCCGACCAGTTGAAGTTTGCTGGCTTAGTTTCAATCGGCCGTTCGTTGGGTCAACATCAGAGGCCCGGATCCCGACGCTTTGTCTGCCGGCGTTTTTTGCACGAGTTTTTTCCATACGTATTTGTTCATTGACAAAAACTCAAGCTGCGCTCTGTGCGTGCGAGTGTGTGTGAGCGCGCCTCTGGCTGGTGTGGCCCTGCTTTCGAGTGTGAGTGATAGTGTGAGTGCGCTGCTTTGTGTGCAGAATAATTTTTGCAAACATTATGTAAATGCGCAAATTAAAGTTCAATCGACGCTCGACAGTCAAGAAGCCAATTTGAATCCGAATCCAGATCGCCGGGCGTTAAATGCTAAGGCAGCGACAGCAACAGTTTCAAAAAAGCAAAGCTCCGAGGGACAACCACTAGAGGGCGCTGCCTAGAACACTACAAAACCGCGCCACACACACAGGATCCGATCGAGTGAAGAACCGTTAGAGGTCGGCCAAGAAATCCAAAATGGCCACCACAGCGGCCGCGATGGCAGCCACCAGCGTTGTAGTTTTGGATCGTGGCAACAACACAACCTGCACCATCAACATGCACGGTAAGCAGAAGCAGGCAGCGAGTATCGCGATAAAAGCTTAGCAACAATTAATCATAATTAACGAAAACACAGGGCAACGCAACGGCAACAGAAACAACTGCTGTGTGCAGGCTTTGGCCAAAAGTTGGCGTTATTTTTAGCGCATGATTGGACAGCTCTTTTTGGCTAATACGCTGATGGACGGACTTTCGTTAACCCGGGAGTTTCCGAAATCGAAACCCGTTTCGCCCCCTATTGACGTACTCGCGACCTCTGGAGGTTATCACTTCGTTCTCAAAACAACCTTGTCCATGCAGGTTTCTCTAGCAAACGCATAACTGGCGAGCTTTCGGCTATCTTATCAGCGGTGATCGTCTAAAATAGGGCACTCCAAAGCTAAGCTATTGGGGGTAAATAAATGCTCCAGACGATCGGGCAGATTCGGCTTTGTCTTGGGCCAACTTGGAGCTCTGTTCCCAGCTTCTACTCGTCGCAGCACATTTCGATTAGGCGTTATGTGTACATAGGCACACACATAGGTGTTCACAGGCCCCTCTCCATGTGCACCTATGGATGTGTGCTGGTACCCAGCGTACTTTCAACAATTACGACTCGCTGTGTCTGGCCTGCCCACGTTAGTTTCATAGTCGTTCGTTCGGGTTTGAGCAACAGTCAGACAGTCAGAGCCACAACAGCATTTGTAGTTACACCCGAAGAAAAAAAAAAAAATAGGCACCTAAGATATACAATACTTAGTTACTCAAAACAGAAATCTATTTTTTGAACAGTAGAAATTAAAGAAAAATGTTTAATTCTAAAAAACACATTTAACTTTTGCTTAAGCTAAACAAGCTATCTATACCCCTACATATCTGCATGTCTGAGGGCTCTCGAAGAACCTCTTATCCAGATCAAAATAAATTTGATCTTGAAATATATGTACATTAGAAAATCATAATGGAAATCAAGGAAACCAAAAAAAATCCGCAGTCCCCACGTAGTCGCTTAGATTTTAACTTATACATCTTGAACCACCTCAAAACTAAGAACCTGAAGATGCTCTCTTAGTTACGTGTATCTCAGCTCAGGATGAGAGAAATTAGTAAGCAAACAAACTGAACCAGGGAACTTAAGTTTACTCACTCAGAGTGTGCTGATATTTTATAAAATATATTCAAAAACCTAATTAAGCTACAAATTAGGTAATAGATTGAATTGTTTTGTTAAGGTTGGTTAGGGTTCATAGCGAGATATTTATTTTGTTTTCTGTGTAATTCACGTAGTTCGAGCTGGTGCGCCTTTTACTAAACTTTACTTAACATAGTAACTTACATCAAAAAAGTCATATTCTGAAAACTCATCGCACAATGAGGCGATTTGGCGAAAATTTGGGAACAGCAGCAGCTAGCTCCTCCCACGCACTCGAAATGCCCACCCACCCATTGGCCGTGGGCCATCGCCCAAGCCTATATCCCAGGCTTTAACTGTACCAGAGAGTAGGTTTCAGCCAGTTTGCCTATAGACTATAGACCAGTTACTTACTGGCGCAATACAGTGCCCGAATAAGTGTGTGTTGGCCTGCTGTGAGTATATGGGTTAGAAGTGTGTGCGTCATGTACTTATCATTGCCGTTTGTTGTTGGATCCCAGCCTCAACTTCATTCATTCATTGATGATCTAGCGCAGGCGTAGCTTGCTCTCTTTCCGGCCTTCCTCATTCACGAAAATGTTCATCACTCGATTCCAGCTGGAGTCCTAAAGAGTACAGTGGCCTTAGCTTATATTCGTTCCCTGGATCCGAGATTTCATATTACAATAGAGAGATATATATTGATTCCTATTCGATATATGCGGTTGTTTACAATTTAATAAAACCAGTTATATTTTTGTTCTTCTTTGATTGCAGGTGCCACAGTTGTCTCCTGGCGTGTTAACAATCAGGAACAGTTGTTTGTCAGGTGAGTCTCTGGCGGACATTGCAGCTGGGCGGCACTCTTAAACATTGCTCATACGCCACGCTGGCCGAACTTTAAGCTCGAACTTACGCAAGCCCACGGTATGCGTTGGTCATGCAACCAAAAAAGTGATTCGCAAAGTTTCAAACACACACAGAGTCGGGGAAGGGGACTGGGGACTGGGAAGGAGCAGCCTTAGCCATTCTGTTTGGCGGCAAAATGTTTTTGTATGACACCCAACAAAAAACACGTCGGGACCGAGCGGCCCCAAACGTCGAACCAACGAACCGAACCAAAGGCGACTGAATGGCAAAAACACAAAAACACAGTGACGAAGAGAAACGGGGGCGCAGGGAACGAGGGATAGAGTTGCTGCAGAAAGGGCTTTGGCGGGCAGGAGCCGTTGCACTTGCATTCAAACAGTGGAGCTGCCTGCCTGCCTCCATTGATGTCCGTTTTTTCGCACTGTTGCTGCTCACTCCACTCCCCCTGTTCTGGGTTTCCCTCTTCTTCCCTTCTGGGCAAAACAATGTGCAAGTTTTTATGAATGGAGTTTTTGGCGCGGCCAAGCTAGATCGATAAATCCCCACTACACAAGTCCACCGGCCGGCACAGTGGTCCGAGCCTTGCCAACTCTCATCCAAATGCCAGGTTCTTGGCCCGATGCTTTTTGCCACGAATACGTACGAACCCATTATAGCGTTAGACCCTCGTCCTCGCTCGTTACCAATTTTTTGTTCCGTCTGCTGGAAAGTTTTCAACTGTTTTTGTTGTCGCCGCATTTGGAAACCCACTAAAAACCGACAGTGGCTGGAACCTGGCAATGGCCACGGACAAAACGAGGATGAAGCTGAAAGCTAAATGAATTATTTGCTTGGTTTCGGTCTTAAATACATATTTAAATGCAAGTATGTTGAGTTCGTAGCTCGTAGAAAGTATATCTAATTTCAACAAAATTTCGATAAAATGCTAAAGAAAGAAAAATATCAAAATACTGCAGACTGCAAGGGTATACCAACTTCGGTTTACCGAAGTTAGCTTTCTTTCTCGTTTTTTGTTAAATCCTAGATCTTGCATAAGAAGGAATAGTGTTTTTTTTTCACTTCTTCCTTAAGTAATTTGAATTTGTCCAAGAGTTGCAGATATACCCACTTTACTTTAAAAAAAATCTTGGAAATTAATGACAATTAGTTGTCAAATGCGTTCCACAACTAAAAGAGTTTAAAAATGATGCAGAGAAACCGAAGAAGAAAATCGGCAGTTTAGATGGAACCAGAGGCTGAGGAAGCTTGATGGATGCGTCGGCAAATTAGCTGAGAGGAAACTGAAAGCAGGTTCCGACGCCGGGAAGAGAAAAACAAAACAAAAAAGTGACAAGGACCATTTTGCCAGACACTTTTTTCTGCTAATAGCATTTCTGAATTTCTGAATGTCTGTCTGTCTGAGTCTGCAAGTGTTTTTATGGCTGAAATATTTTCGAGCATCGTCTAACCGAATTAATCGAGTCTTTTCTCTCCATATCAACCATCTCGTCTTCCCTCAGCAAGCTAGCCTCGTTCGATGGCAAGAAGGCGATACGTGGTGGGATTCCCTTTGTCTTTCGTAAGTTTGCCAACACCCAGGAACTTGGCAGCGCGATAAGCTAATGTGTCCTTACAATTACAGCTCAGTTCGGTGCTTGGTCCTTTGGGCCGCAACATGGATTTGCGAGGATTACGCGGTGGCATCTGGAGAGACCACCGGATAGGCTGCACAATGGCGATGTCGAGGCTATGTTCTCGCTGATGGACAACGAATTCACGCGCTCTATATGGAACTATCAGTAAGAGAAATGCATTTAGCTATATGTTCTCTAGATTTTTGGGAAACTACACGAATTTAACACATACAGACCCAAAAATGTACATGGGGTAACTTATTTTTTACCTGGTATTACTGATTATTTTATACTGATGGGAAGAAAACATTTTAATATGAAAGCTGTTGACAGAATATCCTATTTTCAGCTAATTTCTTAAAGCGGGCATTTTAAATACAAACTTCTGACCCTATAATTAAAGAGTTTTAATTTGGATTATAGTTGAAGCACTCGAATATGGCTTTTTTCTACACCCAAAAAATAATAATCTTAGACACTATATACCATGCTTATAAATTTGATACTACAAAAGTATAAAACACTATACTAATCTGCGCCAAGATTTGAGAACATCACTAACGCGACAAACAAATGCACTAAGTTCAAGCTAGCGCGATATGTTATCGAATTTTCGATATCGGTTCGTATAAAAATAATACTCGAAAATACGCAATTAAAACTACAGAGTATAAAGTATAAAATCTATACAGCTTGACTATATTTTTACGACAATGCGTAGAAAGGTTTAAATCTTGGTTTTTATACCCGGTACCCATAGGGTACAAGGTAGAGGTGGAGAAACATCGATGAAAACATCGATGCACCGGCGTAGAAGGGAAACTTCGAGTATCCGCCACCGACCCGGCTCCTGTGCAGGCTCCGCCGCCGGTTTCGTTAGAACAAGATGATGAGGCATATTGGGAGAAGTGAGAGGATCCCTGCGCACCGCCTTCTGTCTGTGTACATATTAAATGCTAATTCGTTTAACAACATAAAGAAAGTCCATATTAATTTGTTTAAAAAAACAGCTGGCTAGTGATGGTAGTTGGGCAAAATCACACATCGATAGGCAAAAAAAGACTGAAATAATCGATACTATCGAACAAAACCACGAAAAATCGACTTTTTTCTCATTTTTGTCACCCCTAGCTTCCTATACCTTATACACAGGGAAAAAGTTACTTTTTGGCCAAAAAGCGGAATTGGAAAAAGCAACTGTAGTGGAAACGGGGCCTAACATCAGCATCACCAGCCGAGTCGATTTAGCCATGTCCGTCTGTCCGTCTGTCTGTCTGTCCGTCCGTCTATCCGTGCTGGTAAACAGTTCTTAGAGACGATAAGAGCTAGAGCCACCCAATTTGGTGACCGCATTCTAATCCGTTGCATGCAGGTCAAGTTTGTTTTAAAATTTGGCCACGATCACTTCCGACCCCGAAAATCATAAAAAACGTTATATAAGCTATAGTCATGATTTTCGGCTTAAAGTAAGGGGCTGTCCATATATTACGTAATCACGAATTTGATGATTTTCGACCCCCTCCCCCCCTATGTAATCAAGAGTAATCATTGCAGAAACCCCCTCCCCTATGATTACGTAATCATAAACATTTTGTTTCCCCATAAATTCATAAAAATAATTTTTTTTTAAACATATATTTTGATCTAAAATGATTACGTAATCATTGTCCAATAACCCCCCCTCCCCATATAATCAAACATAATCATTTCGCTGACCCCCTCCCCCCCTATAGGTGATTACGTAATATATGGACAGCCCCTAAATAGACATGATAAATAAAAAGGCATTCGCGGACGTTTTCAGAAAATTTGAGTAAATTCACATGATAAACATGAAAGTATTAACAATAAAGTTTCTGCGTATGTTTCTTCTTCTTCTGTGGCAATGTGCAACATTTGCCTTTTTTTGATGTTGCTCAACAAGTCTCTAGCAACATTTGTCTTCATTAGTCAACATTTTCATTTTTCCATGTTCTCATGGGCTATTTAATTTCACCCAAAATGCTTTGGGTACCGGGTATCTCACACTTGTTTTAGCTAAAAAGTTTGCACACAAAATGCAACACAGGTTGATCGTCTGTAAATAATTCTTTCGATTTGCAAATAAGTCACTTATTTTATTTCTTTCTAAAATTGTTGACCGACCTGTTGCCTTTGAAGGTTCCGCATCACCTACCGCCTAATCCTGCGCGAGAAAGAGCTCCACTTCCACATCGGCGTCTACAATCCGAGCAAGGAGCTGAGTTTTACCTTCAACATGCTGCTGCACACCTACCTAAAGGTGCCGGACGTCCGACGGTGCCAGATTACGGGTCTCCAGGGCTGCCACTTCATCGACAAGACGCGGGAGAATGCGCTCTATCAGGAGGGTCGCGAGGTGGTGACCGTCAACGAGTGGACCGATCGGATCTATCAGCACACGCCGCAGGAGCATGTGATCACCAACGTGGTGTCCGGCCGGAAAATGAGACTGCACAAGTACAATTTTCCCGATACGGGTGAGTGTAGATAAACCAACTGATCAATAGAGAAAAGGTTTTGGGTTTATTAAATAATCCATGGTTATTGTTTCCATAAAGTAGGCAATGGTTTTGACGTAATAGTTATCTCAGCCAAGGATTTTGCCTTTAGTCCATAAATATTCATAAATATTGTCCTTGTCCAGAATCAAAAGTAGACATACTTGAATAACTATGTTATTGAGGCATACTACAACTAGGATGTACCTTCTCAAATAATTAGTTTACAAGGGCCGTAGACCGAAGAGGCACAAAATCAGAATTGTTTATGTTGTATGAAAGATATATGTTGTAGACGGATTAGATTAAGATGCTACTTGGGTATGAGGGTATTTATGTGTACAATTTATACTTAAACATTATACCATATTTTTGTATTCAGTCATATGGAATCCTTGGATCGATCGATCGCGTGAGATGAGCGACTTTGGCGACGACGAGTTCCCCAACATGCTGTGCGTGGAAGCGGGCAATGTGACCTCGCCCGTGATCCTGCTGCCGGGCACCGCCTTCGAGGCCAGCCAGATCCTTCAGGTAGAGCAGCCGATGCTGGACCAGTCTTAATCCTACCTATCCTAACCACCCGACCCTACTACCCCAATCCCAGCAATTCAGGTGCCCCTATACTAAAAATTCAAGCAACTAGGGAGGGATTTAATCGACTTTATCCAATACGACTAGAATCGTATACAACTCCAAACAATTCCAATTCAAATTCTTTACTTTGCATGCTATCAGATCATCATCGAAGGCAATGTCAGTCGCAAGACCAAGCGGAATCGCTAGCGTTTAAAGAATCGGAACCCGATGAGGTAAACCGATTCGCAACCAAGCAAAGCGCACTTTTCTTTAGAGATTTCTGAGCGATTCCTGGACTAGCTCGGCAGACGAGGATCCGCATCAGGAGGAAGAGGAGAACAAAGATGAGGGAAAGGAAGAAACTGTTCCCTTAGTTCTTCCCACATAAACTCTAGACTCCAATTTATATCTTAAGTAATCCTAAAATCCTCTAGCAATATATGTCGTGCTAAGAATGTTGAAGGAACATGCCCTTGCCAGCCTAGTTGTTCATCTTAAGTGCGGGCCTACTTGGAGCTGAGGTCAAATCAAAGCGAATGGGATGGGAGAATTGGTCTGTAAAAAGTTTGAACATTCCCAGCCACCTAAAACTAAATGTGAATTGATAGTTATTTAATCATGGTTTTTGGAGCACGAAGTGACGTGGAATTATGATTGCCAGGTTATCATTCACAGTAATTATATTTTCTTGTCGTCAGTCGTCTTCTTTGGACTCTTTATTTTTGAATCTACGATTTTAGTGCGGACCCGTAAAAGTTCGTTTCGTTTGAAGATAGCATTCATTGTGATGATCTCACTTCCTGCTTCGAAAATTACTTATTCAACTAATAAAGGTGAACTAAACTAATTTATGTATGTATATTGGGCAATGCCAGCTCTGGTCAGCACCCAATTCATAAGCGTGTATACGATTGAAAATAGATAACAAACATAAAGATTTAAATTTAATATGTGTAATATACTAAATGCAATTATATGTACGAAGTAATGTAATAAACCATTTATGAGCCCAAGCGTTAGTGTTTCTCCGTTTAGTTGGGATGTGGGGAAGTTATCCAAGGAAATACTGAAGGGGTTACGCCACCCTCGCGGCCTAAAAAATGGTATAAAAACAAAATGGTTTTCTGAAGAACCTATAAGTTAAATTGAAAAAATTTAATATCGTACATGTAGACCAATCTACTGTTAATAAAAAAAAAAAAAAAAAAAAAAAAAAAAAATAAAATTGGCGGTATAAGGTATGATTCAATTATTAGAACGCTTTTTTTTTCAAAACTATGCCCATGGTGTACATAATTTCGGAATAACGGCAAGCTAAAAAATTCCAAGCAACACTTTTTCTTGTTTATAAATTTACTCGCTATGGCGCTTTAAAGGACTTTTTTTAATGACAATTGTTTAAAAAAAGTTTAACTTTCGAAAAAAAAAGACTTTAAAAATGCATAATTAAAAGAATCCTATGAAGCACCATAGCGAGTACATTTTTAGGATGGCGAACAGCACAAAAAAGACTAAAATTAACATTCTCTGAATTGTTTTTTTTTTTTTTTTTTTTTTTTTTTTTTTTTTGCATGATCAATGCATATTACCAGTACTATTTGTAGTAAAGTACAATATTCCATTTGTCTTTTACCTAACATGTTCCTATGAATAACTTCATATTTCCTTGAAAAACAACTTTTTCTGTTCATAATAGATATCAATAAGAATTAGCATTAGATATCAATTTTATAGCAAAAATTCAAACATTTCGTATATTTTGTATGCGAAGTAATTAATGATTATTTTTTTATTTTTAAATCAAAAAATCAGACACTTGGAATAGTCTTTGAAAAATATTAACTAGACCGAAATTATTCATTTTGGCCAAGCTATTCCTTTCCGTCAACCTTCCTGTTCAGGAAGGTTATGCAAAAATTGATGGCTACAGTCCGAAGCAAATTTGTTTGACTTCGAACATTATGGAGTATTGGAAAGACAAAAAATATTTGTATCCCAATTTATATCAGTTGGCGAAAGTGGTGCACTCTGTTCCGGCAACTCAAGTGGGCATTGAGCGAACCTTTTCGGCCCTTAAGATAATGCTTGCACGCGTTGTCTTAAAAGTATACTCAAGTAGTATAACGAGTTAAGTCTAGATTTTATACTTAAAAATATCAAATGTATACTCCTAAGTTTAGTTTTTATACTCTATAGTTTCAATTGTGTATTTTTGAGTGTTCTTTTTATACGAACCTACATCGAAAATTCGATAACATATCGCGTGAGCTGGAATTTAGTGCTTTTCTGTTTGTCGCGTTAGTGATTATTCTGAAGTCTTGGTGCAGATGAGTATAAAATGTATACTTTCGTAGTATCAAATTAATAAGCATCTTATTAAGAAATTTTTAATACTCAAGAGTATAGAATTCATGTAACAATCGTATAGGTTCTATGATGATTTTTTTTTGGGTGTGCCGATCAAAAGTGCAACCTCTCTGAAGACTCCCTATCAAAGTTACTGTACGTTAAATTAAATATCAATAAATCATGAAAATCAACAACGAAGTGTTTAATAATTTAAAACTGGCGACTGGCCAGCATTTCCGACTTAAATGCTTATGGCTGCCTTATAATCCTTTTTCAGGGATATGAAATAATATCGGCGAAATCTCAAGCAGAGAATGGGGAACTTTCAGTTGGGTTTTATTTTGAGCGGAATAAATAAAAATCATTAATAATTAATTATTTAATTAAAAGATGTATTGGTTTTCGAGGACACATTTTTATCGTATGTTGTTGCCTTTCGATCCTTTTTTAAGGATATGAAATAATATCGGCGAAAGCTCAAGCACAGAATGGGAAAATTACAGTTGAGTTTTATTTTGAGAGAAAAAAATAAAAATCATTAATAATCATTATTTATTATTTGTATTTTTTTTTATCAAAAATAATAATTATGGTTTAAAAGTTTTAAAGTTTTAATAAGTCACTCACAAATAATGATTATCGATAATTTAAAAAATTAAAATGCAATATTTAATCTATATGATGTCATTTTTATTTTAAAACTTATAATGATTACTGTCCCTGGTTTTTTGCAGTTAGGGGCTGTCCATATATTACGTAATCACGTTTTTTATGATTTTCGACCCCCTCCCCCTACATCAAGAGTAATCATTGGAGGAACCCCCTCCTTGGTAATTTTCTATTAAACGGGCCCCTTCCAAAAAATTACAAAAAAAAAAATATAGGATGTGCTTCAACTTACATTTGGGTATAAAAATTATGTTGGGGACGCTATTAGTTTAGTCACAATAAATCTTTAAAGTTTAGCCTAATTCCCATACAAAATGTTTAGCAAACACGCACACAGACAAATGATGAATACACAAAATTCAAGCGCCTGTCTGTGTATCGTCGCGATACAGTGGGCTGTGAAGCTTAAAATTTTTGTTAAATTGTGCTTAGCGTAAATACTATATACGAGTATGTCGACACTTTGCACACTTTGAAAACATTTATGCGAGAAATATAAAGGAAACAAAAAGTTGACAACGTAAAATACGTAGTAATTAACGACTTTTCAATATTAAGACGTACATTTAAATATAAAAATGATAAGGAGAATTTTATAGTAAAAAGCATACAGTTTGATGAGGTAAGAGAAGAGTATTGCTGTGATCATTAGGTCAGAGAGAACGTAAAGCAGCGCTGCAGGCGAACATTTTTTTTGAAAAAAAATCGCGAGCGCGATTATTTTGTACAGCCAATTTTTGCTTTTGACATTAAACAAAAATAAGGACATGGAAGGTCCTTTATAATTTTATATATAATATAATCTTAATATTGAAATAAAAAAAAAAAAAAATTGGATTAAAAAGTTATTTACTACGGATTTTACGTTGTCAAATTGTTGTTTTATTTATATTTCACGCATAAATGTATTCAAAGTGTGCAAAGTGTCGACATATATAGTATTTACGCTAAGCACAATTTGACAAACATTTTAAGCTTCACAGCCCACTGTATTTTGTATGGGAATTAGGCAAAACGTTAAAGATTTATTGTGACTAAACTAAGAGGGTCCCCAACATAATTTTTATACCCAAATGTAAGTTGAAGCACCCCCTATCTATGTTTTTTTTTTTTTTTTTAATTTTTTGGAAGGGGCCCGTTTAATAGAAAATTACCAAAAAAAAAATCCCCAAAAATGCATAAAAATAAATGTTTTTAAAATTTATTTTAATATAAAATAATTACGTAATCATTGTCCAAGAACCCCCCCTCCCCATATAATCAAACATAATCATTTCCCAAAAAAACAATACTAATGAACATTTTAGTTTTCGGGCCTGGTTGTCCTTTTGCTGGAAATGCCCCTATGTGGAAAAAGTTTGAGTCAAATCAGTTAAAAAAAACTTTGCAGAAGTATGCTAGGGCTGATCTTCTTTGAGTTGGGATGTCTCCAAAGCCTTAAACTATTCTTAAAAGTAAAACAAATTTTTCGAGACCAAAATAAAAATCGATTTTTTAAAACGTCCATGGTTAAAAAAATTTATTGGAATCAATTTTTTGTATTTACTATTGATCATGAACAGCCGAATCTATCTATGTAGCCGAATAAGCTAGAGTTACACATATTGTATTATGTTGCAAAGCCTTTTTCCAAGCTTAAAATATGGAAATTCTTTCAAACATACAGCGATTTCTGTAGCACACTGAATATATTTGTTTCATATTATTTTTAGTAATTTACAGAATTGATCTATGTCTTTTGAATTGTTTTCAAATTGAGTCGTTATCAAGTTGACGATCCTTTTCAACACCTGCGTAATCCTCCATGCCACCATCGATATTTAACCACTCGTCTTTATCTGGAACCATTTCGAACGGCATGAATTTTTCCAAAGTCCAATAGAGCCCCAAACTCATGTTGGACATAAACTGTGACTTTGTGGACATTTTTCCTTTCTAAGCAATAAAAAAAGGTATGATTTTGGTACTATGAGCAATTAGATGGAACTTACTCTGTGAGGTGAAGCAGAGAAGACTTGATGGAGGAGGAGAGAACAGAGTGCAGTGAGTAAGGATCGGAAAAATATGTAAAACATTTGGTCAATCTGTCCCGAATCAGACGTCGAGAACTACTGAAATAATAATAATACCAAGATGTCGATGTAAACGGATTTCTGCGAAGAAATTAATACCGAGACAGGTGTACAATTAAGCTTAGTTTATTTGATTTTTGTTTGTTTTTTATGAGTTGCTTAGATTAGATTCTTTACATACATATATAAATTAGGCATTTCTAGAATGTATACTAAACGCAACGCTCTCGTAAGTCGAGTCACCTCCGAGGGCTACATATCTTGCTGTCGACTTGGTAAGGGGTTACTCGTTAGCACACACAAGTGAGTCGTCGGATATTAATTTTGTTTTGTTTTGAGGTGCAGCTGGACGAGACCTGGTACAGTTGCTCTATAGATATATATATATGATCAAATGATATTGCAAGGATAGTTTGGTGTACAGCGTGGCGAGGGGATGACACTGGAGCTTTTTTTTAGTCGATCTTCACAGCTCCGTAGATTCTCAAAATAAAAACGTAGGCGGCAAAGAAGCCAATCGATCCGGTCAGCAGCCAAAAAGTCAGCACCATGAGGCCTGTTGGGGTCAGATAACGTGCCATTAGATTGTGCCTAATCGGTTATTTAAATTAAAGAGTGGACTGCTTACCCGTATAGCCCAAGTAGAGCAGGGTTGGTATAAACTCTGTGATCTCAAGTTTAGTGAAGAAGTAGAAAATACTATAGAAGAGGACATAGACGGCCGAGCCGCCAGACACAACGAAGCTGCGCCACCACCAACGATAGTCCTGCAAAAATGAGTGAATGAATAATTATTTTTAAGACGAAAAGGTTGCAATCTCACCTCGCCACATAGCTGGAAATAGGTCATGACTATGGAGATCTGTGCGCAGCTAACAACTAGAATGCAAAACACCAAAAAGAGAAAGCCAAACAGATAGTAAAACTGATTCTGCCAGATAGCCGTGAACACAAAGAAGAGTTCAATGAAGACGGCCCCGAACGGCAAGATCCCGGCCATCAGAGTGCTACAAAAAAGAGGTGAGACTTCGTTGAGTATGGGTTACAATTTCCTAATAAAAAGCCCGCTCTCACCTCAACACGGCATTCATGTACCAATGCTGCGTGGGCACTTGTCGCGGGATCATGTTGGTGCGCACTGGATGCTGATACGGTTGCTTGCGGTAGCCCAGGTAGAAGCCCAGGTAAACCAGTGGCACCGAGATGCCAAACCAGAGCAGCAACAGCGATATCATGGTGGTGAAGGGCACAGCACCGCTGGACGACTTGTCCCAGATGAAGAAGTTCAAAAAGAATCCAGTGCTGCGAAAAAGGAAGGTTAGACACGGCAATATAAACTGCCAATCCTGAGCTCTGCTCACCCAAAGACAATGCCTGGATAGAGGGTGGCGGTGAGGAAGGCAGCCCGCTTCCACTCGCGACCCTTCATCGTCTTGTAGAGACGTGCCGCATAGTAGCCAGCGATGGTGCCCATGAAGACGTACATGAAGATGCCCGAGGTCATGAGAGCGCCCCTCGATGACGGCGATAGCATGCCCAGCATTGCGAAGAATATGGTAATCAGGGACATGAAGAAGATCTGGATGCCGCTGCCAATGATCGCCGAGAAGAGTCGTGTGTTCTTCGGTGGACGGAATACGTCGCCGTGGACCAGCTTCCAGCCAGTCTCCTCCAGCGTATCCTCGATGTTGTCATCCGTGTTGTAGCGCGCAATGTCGCGTCGGAGCGTACGGATCATGATCATGGTGAGGATGCCAGAGAGGAAGAAGACCACCACCAGCGAGTTGATGATGCTGAACCAATGGATCTGGACGTCGCGCATGCCCAGGTAGATGTCCCAGCGCGAGGCCCAGCTCACCTTGGACTCCTTCCACTCCACGGAGTATGTGAAGTACAACTGGGTCTCGCTGCCGGGATTCACCTGCTGCGGCCGAGCACTATCCGGGAAGTTGCAGGTATCGCCGTGGAACTTGAGCTCCTTGTGGCTGACTGAAACGGTTTCCACCTCGAAGCCCACGACTCGGTACTTGTCCTTGGAGTGCATGTGGTAGGACAGGATGAACTTCAAGTGGTTGTTTATGTAAATGTTGTCCCCCTCCACCTGGCCCAGCCGGTAGCCGTGCTCGTAGGTCACCTCCGAGGGGTTGTTGACGTTGACGATGCGCGTGGCCACCGGCAAGTTGTCTACCAGCAGGTGGACAAAGTACTCGTGCTGGATGCGCTCCGCGACCAGGGCCGAGTCCTCCTTGCTCCAGGTGAGCGGCCTGTCCTTCTGATTGCACAGCAGCCGGCAGTTGACCTGCTGGTTCATCCGCACCTCGTAAGGTGTGTTCACGATCCGGTCGCCGCGCAGCACCTCGCCAAGGTTCTCCGACTTGAAGATGAGCGTGCCGTTCTTGGGATAGCAGAACTTGAGCGAGTAGTACTGGTAGGGCAGCTGGGTGCGGCTGCTGGTCATCTTCACCGCCTTCACGTCGATCTTCTGGTCCTGGACGAACTCCACCGGCGCCACGCCGGGCACGTAGAAGCCGTCCGCCACCACGCCAAGGGCCGCCAGCAGGCCCAACAGCAGCCATGGCCATCTAGCCACAGCCCCTGACTGCAAAGAGAGAGTGGTTACATTCCTCGTATTTGCACGAACATATTTCCCATCGGTTCTGGTTGCGTGTCCCTCTGCCCACGTCGCAGCTGCAGGAGCCTTGCGGCGCTAGTTTCGGGAGGTAACGCAGGCACAGGAAGCCGTCCAACTCACCTGCATGGTTGGACGCGTGTGAGTGTGCGAGCAAAGTGACCCTACAACAGTTTGTTGACTGCAATTTCGGTAATAAAATGTAAAGTTTTTGCGTCTGCTGGCAAATCTTTAGGCGTTCAGTGTTGGGTAATTTGTTAGATTGCTGTGTTGGAAAAACCCGGGGGCGCTGCACTTAATACGGTCTCACAAACAATCGGTTATCAACAAACGACAACGATGAATTGTTCTGTTATCGTTATCGACAATAATGAAAAATGGCGGGAGAATTTAAATCCATAAAATCTTCGTTGTAAAACCAAGCAGAACCTTGTGAAATTACCAAGGAATTTAATTTTTTACTTAGCGTAATTGATATCTATATCTTTAGCAAATAAAAAATTCTTTTAAAAGCCTCTTAAAAAGTTGCTAAAAGAGTTAAATATATTTTGAAGGGAATGTTTTATCTTAGAAAGCTTCTCAGTCCTAGAGCATCTTATTCATCCGATCAACTTGAAACGATTGTCTTCAATTTATTGTACTATTTAGAGAAAACTGTAGTGTGTTTCTTTATTCATTTCCATTTATCTGCACAGCTCAAATATAAAAATAATAATATCCTAGCAGATATTTTTATAGATAAAATCCTTTATTTGTAAAAAAAAAAAAAAAATAATAACAAAAATAAAATAATAAACAATCTGAAATTTCACCTCTTTGTATAAATATCTATTTACACTATTTAACTATTTAAATAAATTGATTAAACCAAGGAAAAAGGGAGGTTTATCTTACCTCCCAATCGAGTTTCCTCTCTGAAAAGATTTAATTTTATCTTATAAATATGCGTCATATAACACATGCATGATTAAATGTAATATTAAATCGTTAAGCTCTAGAACACAAAAGCATTTAATAAAATCAATTTAAAAATCTCATTATCCGTTCATACAAACAAACAGTTTATTTCGAGGGTGAGATACTGTACGAACACTTGTAAAACACAATCGACTTTTCAGTATTTGCTGAACCTTGTTTCTGTTTTCATTTGCACAATAACAACAAATACTCCAGTAACTACGACATCTTTAGCCGGATCAACAATACAATAAACATTAATGCTTAAACACAGACAAATAAACATAAACATTTATGTCAATAAAATGAACTGATGCTTGACCAGCTCGGTCAGATAAAATGTCTGTCAAAAGCAACCCTCCAAGCATACTCAGACACGTTAATACATTCAAACATATATATGTACATATATATGTATATATGATTTCCAAGCGACATGGCTTTAATATTAAAGATTTTTTTTTTCTCCTTTTGGCTTTTTATACCCTTGCAGAGGGTATTATAATTTTGCCATGCTATTTGCAACGCAGTGAAGGAGGCATCCCGACCCCATAAAGTATATATATTCTTGATCAGCATCTCCAGCCGGGTCGATCTAGCCATGTCCGTCTGTCTGTCTGTCTGTCTGTCCGTCTGTCGGTTTCTACGCGAACTAGTCTCAGTTTTTGAGCTATCGAGCTGAAATTCAGCATTGTCTTATTTCTTTAGCACGCAGTATATATGTCGGAACGGCCGAAATCGGACTACTATATCCTATAGCTGCCATAGGAATGATGGCGAAATTAATGTAAACAAAAATGAAACTTCTCTGTTTTTAAACGTATTTCTATACATTTTGAGATATAGCAGTTCTAGAATTACGGTTTACATTTTTTTAAGATCGGACAACTATATTATATAGCTGCCATAGAAGCGATCGGTCGATTTATATGAAAATGTAAAATTCTACATGTAAAATGTAAAATTTACAACATTCGTTATTTTTTCAAATTACTAAAATGGTTCGATTTTCAATTATCCAATTGCAGACTGCAAGGGTATACCAACTTCGGTTTACCGAAGTTAGCTTTCTTTCTCGTTTTTTTTTTAAAAAGGTAAATTATTGGTAATATTATCGAAAAAGGATTAAACACAAAGGTTGTATAGGTTGTTCTTACAGTTTGAATTTTGGCCTCCATTATTGAAGGTGTACAAAACATACATATATGTAAAACATAGAGTTTTTACCGATTTTTCTTCTGCTTTCTAATTGAGGTATATGATCAAATTAAAAAATTGATTTTTAAATCGTAAGAAATAACTGCATACATACATATATCTTTAGTTAATCATTGGAGATATTTAAATGCTGAATTTCTGGCACATCTACGTTTGTGTTGGCAGCACCAGTTGTAAGAGTCGTAATTCTGAAATTAAAAAAAAAAACCCTTGAAGTAGAAAGTTCCATTCTGATAGATCGAAAGCTTAGATACTTCAAAGGGTATTAAAAAAGGATAAGTATATATACCAATATTTGAGTTAACTTACCCCGTGTAAATGAATAAAAATTTGCCAAAAACTTTGAGAGTGGTAGTAATAGTAAGCTGCTAAGTTCAAGCTATTAGTAAGTATAATAATTATAATAATGATACTATTTTAGCTGTTGATGTTTCCATGCTGTCCTCTTCATAGTATTTTGACCTGTTAAAAATGCTTTCCCGTAAATGAAAATCAAATACACACGCAGATAGGACTATGGCGTACACTTAAACTGTTTAAAGCTAATGGGAACTTAATTAAAGGTTGAATGCAAAAGTAATTTTCCCTAATTTTTCTTTGCTTTGTTCACCATTTTTGTAAAAGTTTAATCATATTCCATTAATATGCATTTAGCTTGAGGGAGGATTTAATGTGGATGTGGAGGCTAATTGTATTTACATTTTAATATTAATTAAAAGCGGGAAGATTTATGAAATAACTTTTTTGTGCAGCTTAAATGGCCATATAAATGCGGTTAACTTTCTACTTGTGTTTGTTGGAAGAGGGGTTGCGTTAACAGTTGTGTGAAACTTGTGTAACATGTAGTAAAATATCAATTAAAGGAGTATTATGTATAACATATTGGCTTTGGATAAATTACACTAGTTTACACTCAAAATGCTCAAAGCCTGTTGATGCGAAATTCTGGTAGAGTTGAATCCCCAGATCACGAAAATGGATTTAATTTTTTTTTTTAAGTTTTACCCAAAAAAAATCTGCTGATTTTACGTTTATTATTTCATAGCTCGAGTTGTAGCCAATCAATTTAGCCGTCGAATGTTTTATTTTACAGATAATGAACTAACCTTTTGATTTCAAAACACTTTATGTGTATTGTATAAGTACTTTGTGTGATATATGTAGCTCGATAAACTTAAAAATTTTAATCCGTTAACTCAAATGGTAACTTGCTGCTGGCATCCTTAAAACTCGAAAAAAAATCCGTTGGAAAATTAAAAAATGTTTTTTTTTTTATAAAGTGGATCGCCCAAAGTATCAAACAGGCCTACAACTCCAGAAATCCGTTGAAAAATAGATTTATCGATTCATAGATTCATCTCAACTAAAATTCAGGAGTAATATCGATTTAAAGGGGCGCTCTTGTACAGAATACTGATATATTGTTTCTGCAGAAAACAAGGTTTGTTTATATACCACGTTTTATGGCCGCGAGGCCGTATAACCCCTTAATGGTACCAATGACCCAAATCAAATTAATACATTGTCTATGTATGTAAATAAAGGAGATTATTAAATTTTTATCTTACTTCAACTTAATTAGTGAAACCGTAAATATTATTAAAAAATAAAACTATTCTATTGAATACTAAAGTGGTAACAAAAAAGTCTATTAATTTTTCTTTCTGTCAATAATAAGTTTAATATTTCCCAAAAACCATACAAGTTTTACCTATTTACAAATTTAATTTAAAGACTCATTGTCATTTAGTATAATGAATTTAAGCCTTTCAATACTTAATAATTTTCGCATTTAAAATCGTCGGCCAATGCTGTGCTCCCGGTAGAACCATTGAATTCCCCGAGTTCGCAAAAATCTACAAAGGTCGGATACATACGTAATAAACATCAATAAAAATTGCAATACTTTTGGAACTGGCCAAAAATATTATGATGCTGCTGCTGTTGCTGCTGTTGGTCTTCTGTTCCCTAGTGGAGCATATTCTTCATTTTAACGCGACCCAAATTGCATTTTTAAATATACCGACGCAAGAGGAGCTGGCTGAAAAGCATTTGTAGTAATAAATAAAAAGGAAATAATAAATATAGCGCTCCAGAAACTTACAAATGCACAGAATGCAGAGAATAGACAAAACAACGAATGCAAAATATTTGAAAAGGCTTTTAAGTGTTATTGATAGTTTAGCTTGGCTCTGCAAATACGGGCTGCTCGTCGATGGCGCAGCATTTCGTTCCATTTGTTTTGTTTCGTTTTCCGTTTTGCATTTGCTGATTTTAGACTGTTGTTTTTTGCCTTCGTCCTGTTGCGGATTCATTGCAGCTGAGCGAATCGCTTCCGGTTATTTGAATGCTAACAAATACAAATGGCTGGGCGTTTGCTGCTCAGTTAAAACGCATCGTTGGTGGCCACACTCAACAGTTGTTTGACACCGTTTCCATTGTCCTTTTGCGAAACGGATCAGGGAAGATGGTCCAGAAAATGTTTTCCACATCTGGCTCACATTGTAAATCTGTCAGTAGATGAATTCAGATTTTATTTTATTTTTGTATACCCAAAGGGTTACAGGGAAATTTTAAACTCAACAGATGAGTCAACAGACAGTCCGTCAGTCCCTAAAAAGTAACACATCTCAGATACTGGGTTTATACACAGACTCGAATACATGTATTCATATTGACAGATGAGATGCCAGACCTGTAAAATTAATATTTTTTCTGTTTATTAAACAGTAATATACTGGGTTTAATATAAGGCAATTTATGCATCTACAATATGAAATTGTGTGGCGCTATCAGCTGAACTCTGTTTAATAAACGCTGAATATACTACTTTTACAGATCTGGCATCTCATCTGTCAGAATGAATACATGTATTCGAGTCTGTGTATAAAAGCTCCGTACTCAGACACACGAAAAGTGTTTCTAAGCAGTACGATAGAGCGAGAGGGTGAGTATTGACCTCTTGTTTTGGCTCAATGCTTAGGAACACTTTTCGCGTATCTGAGTACGGAGCTAAACCTAGTAAGAGACTATTAGAGCTAGGCTACCAAAATTGGTGACAACGCTTCTATCTAAAAACAATAAATAGATATGAAATAAAATTATAAAACAAAGACGTGCTCTTAAAATGTTAGTGGTATTGCATGATAAACCTGGGAGTTATTCCACATTAAAGTACTTCTTTCTCCATCCCGCTCGCACTAGTTGAGTCTCGAACAGTGATTTCGAACTGGGGTGATTCAAAATTAAACTTTTGTTTTGTTATTTTTAATTTTTTGAACTGTTTGGCGAACTTTTATTTTTAAAGTCGATCGGAGTAAGCGTTTTGATGAGTGTTGGGAACATCCTTAAAAAAAATCGATTTTGGTACCGGGTATCTTACAGTCGAGCACACTCGGCTTTCTTACTTGTTTTAAATAAGAGAATATATATTTTTAGTTATAACCAATTTATTCAAAAAAGAAAATAGGGGCAATTCTCCAGAAAGGTCAGCATTAGACAAAAAGGTTGAAAACTAAAATATTTTTTTCAGTTTAATTTGTTATAATTAATTATTATTTAATTTTATATAAAATTTAAATAAAATTTGTTTTTAATGTAAATGAGTTAAAGCAACGGAAAGAAAATTTTAAAAGATATTGGGCTCAAATTAAATATATGATCTATTCATTTTATTATAGCTATATATTTAAAATTTAATGCGAATCGGACCACTATATCTTATAGCTAAAAAAGAAACCATCGGCCCGAAATAGTTATTTTCATTGTTTTTGAAGATATTGGATTCAAATTAAACTAATGCATCTTTAATTTAATTATAGCCATACATTTAAAATTACATCTAAATCGGACCACTATATCTTATAGGTGCCATCGGGTCAAATTATCAGAATTTTGTTGTCTTTAAAGATATCGGATTAAAGCTTAGTAAATGGTCTTTTAATTTAAATAAAGCTGCACATTTAAAATTTCATTCAAACTAGCCCATTTTCGTTGTTTATAAAGATAACGGATTCAAACGATATTTTTATTTTAATTATGATCTGCAAGGGTATATAAACTTCGGCTGGCCGAAGTTAGCTTCCTTTCTTGTTATGTATTACTTTTTTAAAGATTTTTTTTTGGTTTGTGACTAATATTGAAAATGTACAAATATTTTAAATAAACCTAAAATAATTCAGATACATCTTTTGCACGTCTAATAACTAAAAAAGTTAAAAAATTTTAAAATATACTATGATGGAAAAAAGTGTCGCGTGCGACAGTGATTCAAAATAAATTAAAAAAAAAACTATTTAATATTTTTGAGTCGAACAAAGTACACTATCAAGGAATATTAATAAGTAACATTTTAAAATTAACAGCATTAAAATCTTCATTAAGGTTTGTCTGAAATCAGTGCTTGAACAGGATTTCGAGTATGTGACTTCAGTCTGAGTCACGATTATCTTGAAAACGAAATTTTCCGCGAAATCAATATTTGTTCAAAAACTTGTCCTTGCCGAGAGCTACAAGTTCCGCTTTAGGTCAAAATAAAAAAAAGATCTTGGCACATGTTTTTTTTTTTTCACTTTCAATGCGTACGAATGTCACATTCGACATCAAAGAATTGCCCATATATTTTATAAAATTGAGATTCAATCAATTTTGCGTGTTGTACAATCTACTTTCTCTTTAGAGAACTCTAATTTTATTCGTAGTGATCATTATAATAAAAATGTAAGGGTATATTTTGTTTTTGTTAAATATCTGCACCAAACTCAGGCACATATGTATGTATTGTTAGTTTTGTTTGTGCGAGGAGAAAGAATAAAGTTTCTGTATAGTGTATGACGCGCCATAGATATCGAAACAAAACATTGAACTCGATTCAATAAAAGCATACTTCTAGTCTCACAATTCTGACGAACAATTTAACGTCTGGTCTACCATACCTCATGGCATTGTGAATTTATTTGTGGAATTTTGGTTGCTGTATTTCATCTCTGTTGTTTGGTCCACATTGAGTGCGGTGCTCCATTGTTTCTAAAATGCGGCGTATTGTAGTGGACATCTGCAATAGATGATGGCACTTCAGTATTGTGGCACGTAAGTAAGCTTTATGTAAAATTGAAAAAGTACGATATACATATTACGTATTTTAGTGAGAAATTACAAAAATGGTAAATATTGCATGTTCTTAAAACAAGCCAGGTTCACTTAGAGTACCCAAAGCATTGTGCGTTAAATTAAAAGGTTCTAATAATAAAGCAGTCGTAAAATTTTAGGAAATAATATATGTGCTCAATTTATTTCCAAAAAAGAAATTGACCCACGCTCAAAAACGTTATTGTGTATTTAATCAGCGAGGAAAGTTCGCGCTGGCAGACGTTCTTACGGTGTCAGATGCAACACTCAAGTGGGGAAAGAAACAAGGACATATGCTACAACAAGTGACAAGAAGTTGCACCACAAATGCAGGGCGCATTGCATACTTTAAGGCGCTTAAATGCTCTAGCCGAGAGTTTCTGGCAGGGCCATAAATAAACTGGCATATGCGCCGTGAAGTATGCAACGCCAGCTCTAATGCAGTTAGATGATGGTTGGCTGGAGGCGGAGGTGCTTGAGTCTAGAACTTGCAGCGTTCTTCGCGCGCGGCAAGATAAATCTCAACAAGTTTTTATGCGTATATCCTCGGTCTCCGCATTTTTTCCATTCCCCGCCCTCTGCTTTCATAACAAGTCATGGCGTAAGAAACTTGTTAAAAAGAAAAGAAAAAACTGCCAAGTCGAGCAAATGCACTAAGCAGTATGCAACGGCATCCCTTATATTTTCTCTTTTGATAGCTCTCAGACACTTACTTTCTTTGATTAGAATCTCCAGGCCTGCAGTGCTGCTCTTTCCCTTTTCAGCCTTGTCTGAAGTTCTTGACGTGGGTGGAGTGCAGGCTCATTAAAGACGGTGGCAAGGGCATTAAGCATACGCCACGTTGACCCATTTAAGCTCTATGTTTCTACGACAATAATGCTACTTTCGCCGGCAGCATCCTTGTTTTTACGTATGCGCCTTGGATGCACCTCTTGGGCTTGTGTGTTTTTTTTGCCCAGTCACCTATTACGTTTGTTGGTGTTTGTGCCCAAATGTATAATGTTTATATTCGAAAATAACGATTTGACGATTGCTCTCTTTGGCTCGCACTGGAAGTGTTCAACTTAAGAGAATGTTTTCTCTTCAAATCGTTGTCGATGAGTTCGTTGTCACAGCTGATTAATTACGTATTGGGTTTCTTAATTGGAAATAAATATTACACAAACTTACTTTTATTTTGTGGTGGGTAAAATAGTAATGGAAAATATTATTATCGAGGCATTCTACTTTTTTTAAGAATAAACATTTTCTAAATCGGCAATATCTGCTGAGTCCACCTGTCTTTCTGATCCTATTATTGCTTCTCTTTTGATTTGCTTAATTGTATTCGGAGAAAAACAATGCAAGGCTCTCTCAGAACGCAATTAAAAAGAAAACTCTCTCGTTCGTTATTGCTTGTGCATTGCAGGCAAAGCGTGGAGGATAGAGAGAGATAGAGCGGTCTTCCGAGAAGTAAGCGGCCTCAAATGCGCACATACCACCTTACTGTGCGGCTATTTCGATATTTCGATTTGTTTTAATCGGGGCCTCTTCTTGCGAGCTCGGTTTTAATGTTAAATATTTAATTTCAGCAAACACTTAATCAAATATTTGTATTGTAAAATTACTATATTATTCTAAAAACGACGATCTAATTATTTTGTACTTTTTTTACACGATATTTAATTTTTGATTTTTCAGATAAAGGCCCCCACACGTCTACATTTTGTTGATTATTCAGTAACACCAACATAAACATAAATTAAAAGCTTTCGGAAAATTTTCGTAATTTCGTAAATCTAGCAAACAACAGAGGCTTACAGATGGTGGCAACAGAGCACTTAAGGGCTTAGAACCAACACATTATTGGTACCATTAAACGGAAATGGGGACAGAATGGATTTAAAACCGAACCTTTTAAAGTTAGCTCGGGCATTGCGAGATTTTTGTTTTGACTCTTATACAAAAATAACAAAATTGTTGGTATCAAATGCAGACGATGACAATTCAGATGTTGACAGGCTGCAGTGGCCCAAAACAGCCGCCAACATATGCTATATACATACATACGTGTATAAACCAGGCGTAGGCTATATGATTATGGACTGACTTGGCTCACAAGATAATTGCCAAAAGTTGTACAAAACTTTTGTGCTCTCTTTCATCCCTCCCATTTTTTTCCCGGATGCCTCTAAAACATTTTTCAGCTAGTCAAAAAGTTGGACCGTTGGGTCAAGCTGTGCCTGATCCCCGAGTGGAGGGCAGGGCAGGGGGCCGGGATAAAAGTTAGCTAAACATTTTATTTTATCTAATTGAGTGTGTTTAAAGTTTAAAGTGTGCCAAAGTTTGTTGTGCTTGGCGAACTTGGATTGATCGCCTCCAACCTACTACAGAAATCGGTGCTCCAGCCACAAACTGTTGCACACTTGGTCTTACAGCTAAATCTACTTACTCCAAAATAAAATTTGTTGCGTTTTAGCAGCTGTTGCAAGATGAAAAAAAAAAAAAAAAAACGAAATTTAATTTAGCCGTAATTATATTAAAATATTCTTTGAGGAATATTTCCAAATCAAATTTGGGAACCATATTTTTTTTGTTGAAAAACCAAAACCTTAAAAAACAGAATTATTTGACAGTTAAGTTTCCAATAATTTATTTAGACATTGTTTCGTTAAATTTAAAGAACAAGATAGTTTATTAATATTAAAATAGATAATAACGTTTAAATCCTTACTTTCGAACAGAGTCCTTTAATATTTTTTTCTCTGTGTGTTGATACTATTGTTATTTTTGGCGTACGCAGCATTTTGATTGAGTTTCAGCCATTGTTAATTTATTTTGCTCTTCGTGCATCCGATGCGGAAAATGAGGGCGACGCATACGAATTTCAGCCACTTCTGGTCAATAACAACCATAAAAATTCACCAGTATTGCAAATGAGAAATAATAAAGAAACGCAAGTGCCAATTTCGCGTCATGAAAATTTCGAATTCTGCATGCACACCTCGTATATGCAATCTGCAGGCACACTCGCTAGCATTTTGCTATAAATATTAAAATCTTTCAAAACTCAACCTCATATATCTTATGAAGACCTTCAGGTAATATCCAAATTCCAGGACATCCTATTTGTGACCAAACAGACGACACACAGTCCATGGATATCAGGAAGATAGTTCTTAGATGCATTTCCTCGTTATATCCTTGTAGAGGGTATTATAATTTTGACCAGATATTTGCAACGCAGTGGAGATATCTCCGACCCCATAAAGTGGACAGTGCCCGGTTTTAGACACTCCCCCAAAAAGTTGGACAGCATGCAGATGCTACTGATCTGAGTATTGGGAGTTATATTCGTTAGCAATACGCAGCTTTTGTGCTAACACCGAAAAAATAGCTGCTTTGGTGTAGGTGCTGTGGGCATAATAATATAAAATTGAGGAAAAAAAGCCTAAAAGTAAATATTTATATTTTTCAAAGTGCCAAAAATTTTGGTGTTTTGTTTTCCATTTTGTATAATACTTCCAAAGAATTCCTACTTTAAAATTGAATTCAAAGCGTAATACATTTTATACGCGTTCATTTTTGATTGAATGAGACTACCAGGATATTTCTTCAAGAAAAATATTCGAATGCTTCAAGTTCCCAAAGGCCATTTCAAGTTATTGCGATTCTGCAGTAGAGTTTAATACTTCGGGAAGAACCTGACATTGATAACAATTAAATAACTTTTGCATATGATTTTAAGCTTAACAGTAATTAAAGCTTTCCGGACAGGTCCAAAGCCGCAACAACAACTGCAACTACTGAAACTTTGCTGGCGAACCCATAACTTTTACTTTGAGATGGAGCCAAAGTGCAACAACAATAACCCAAAAAGAGAGCAACTTTTCCCTATTGAAATTTCCAACACCATCCCATCTCATGCATATATCTCTCTTGCTCCGTATGCGTGTGGTGTTAATAATAAACCAAACCAAAAAAGGGTAACTTTTAACGAAAAACAAATAAATTTCTTTGGCTAGCTATGTGGGGGATGTTGCTGTAGGAGCTGCAGCTGCGAATCTTTTTGGAAAGTGTTAAGCGTGTTGGTTTTCGGTCTACCATGTGCAAGTGCAAGTGCATATGACTCTGCACTGGGAGAAATTGAAATAGTCAGATTATATAACAGGATACACTAAGAAGTGATTCTCTTATGTTGAAAACTCAATTTTGTCATAAAAGCATGATTGATTTTATCTCACAATGATTTTATGAAATAGCTTTAGTACTTTAAGCTTAATCCAGAAAACTGTAGACATACCGAAGATGTTGTTTGCGTGTTCCGTGATCGAATCTCCGAAATACGAAAACAAATCATTGCTTTTAAAATTAGTTTTTAAAATAGCAAATAATTGCTTTTAAAGTTAGTTTTTAAAATAGCAAGGCTGATGTTCCGGCGGCTGCCAGTAATGGAGTAAATAGTGGGAAATGAAATTTATTTTCCAATTAAATATTTTCTGAAGTTAATGTGCATCAAACAACTTGAAATAAATCTTTAAGATGTGTAAAAGCTTTTCTCTGTGCCTTTTTATATGCGTTGAAATGAAAGAGAACAGCAAGTTTTAAGAGCCCAAAGTTTATGCTCTAATTTCCGAAAAGGAAAAATTAGCAAACTATTTGCACCATTGCCATATCATAAACATGGATAGCTGGCAGAAAGGAAATGCAGCAGGACGTTGCCAGGACCTATGTGAGCCCTCCCCTCTGACTCTCGTACGATACAGTTGGTAACAAAAGTCGCATAAATTTGAAATGACAGCAGCAGTTTCACAGTTTTTCGAGGTCGTGTGGTGATAAAGTTGTCGCTGCTTTATTATATTATTTTTGGCAACAGTTTCTCAAAGGGAAAGAATGTGAGCCTTCTGGCTCGAACTCGTAAGGTATGGTTAGGTATGTGATGATTCTGCCATGGATATAACATACACCTTCAGAGATGAAAGCACTTAAATCTGTAAAACTATGCCATGGGAATTTGTTCACTAAAATTGTTCGACGGCGATTAGATAGCATAATGGGAGTAGAGAATTATACAAGTACTGATAAGATACAAATTACAAAATAAATTGTAAAAATAACTTTTCCGCGTCGATTCCATTAGGTCGAATTCAAAATATTCTTCAGTCTATAATATTTAAGTGTAAAAGTGGCACAATTTAAATTGATTTTAGGCTTGTTCAATACAGTTAAGTATTTATATATTTTAGTATTCCATTAGTGAGATAATAAAATGATGTGCTA
Source organism: Drosophila rufa (assembly GCA_018153105.1). Taxonomy (NCBI): domain Eukaryota; kingdom Metazoa; phylum Arthropoda; class Insecta; order Diptera; family Drosophilidae; genus Drosophila; species Drosophila rufa. The sequence continues at coordinate 1,507,100 of JAECXS010000149.1, read as the reverse complement.
GATTAATTTCTTCATTTATTCGGTCGCTAAATGAAAATTGAATCTTTTGCACTCACGAATACAAATCAGATAAACCAAACGTGAAACCGCGACACAAATCAAACCACTCGAATTCGATGGGAGTTCTGGGTGGAATCCTCATGAATAATTGCCACAAAACAAAATATGTTTAAAATAAATTAAACAATGTGCCAAAGCGCTGACCGCACAACATGCGAAATGCCTGTTCTGGTCGCCTGGCCGGTAAAATGCCGAATAAATTGTAATTAAATTGACAGACGACAGGGAGAAAACAATGATTGCAATCCCTGCAATCCACTCTGGCAGTCCTCGGGGCATATAATGCATATGAGTTTTCCGTTTGTTGCGTAAAACGATTTGTACGTTAATTATGGCAAACGAGCAACATGGAAGTCGGTCACTCAGCGCTTCGATGCACGGCTAAAATCTCTGACCAACCAACCAGCGGATTGTGGCGATTTATCCTAGCTCAAAGTTTGCTCTTCAGCGGCAGCCACGCAACAATTGCACTGACTGTGGCCACACTTTGGCATCGGGCTTTGATCCGAAGCTAACCCAAATAACACGAAAATTTGTACTATTGCCTTTGTTGCATTCTCTTTTTTCGAAACCAATTTTGGTTTCGTGTTCATCGGTATGCGCGCTCGCCAGCACTTATCGGATCTTCAGTGGATATCGGATTAAGAGTCTTACTCCTGCCTTTTTATTATAAGGCGGTGGTCCAGAAATCATAAGGGGTTTGAAATCACTTAAGGGGCTATATACAGTCACGAAAAATTGATTTTTTTTGTTTGCATTTTCTTAAAGTACATCTATTTTACATATTTAATTTAATTTTGTGTTTGTGAATCTTTAAACTCGTTTTTCTCAAAACTATGTATTTCAAGTCGGTGAACAAAAACCGCTGAACCGATTTTGCTCTAATTTTCACACAAGCTCAACAACTACTTTTTGCCGTCCTTGATCGAAGCTTTCAAAAAAAAAATTAAAATTATAATCAACAATTTAGAAGCTGCCGTTTTGTCAAGAAGTGATATTTTTTTAATTCCTTCGATCAAAGACTAGATTTGTTCATACACTAACAGAATCTTTTTTTGATTTTAGATGAATCTATCAATTGATTTCGTGTTCACCCCGGTGCACATTTTTTTCAAGGACCTTTGGGGGATTATCTGCAGGAGCAAAAAAAAAATATTTTTACAATTGAAATATTTTTTTGTTACCTTTAAAAGATGTGAAAAATTATAGGAAAACGAAAAAAATCGCAATAAACTGAATGTATTCGACCGCCTGACTGTTTATAACTCCTTAAAAAGGTGTCCAAAACTATGCTACAATATGTAACATAATTAGGTACCTCAAACATTTTATTGCAGACAACTGATTTGCTTTACGATAAATTTATATGGTGATTATCTTTTCCGGACAGATGCTATCAGGCACTTTGACAGGGAGGGCCGAAACAGGCCCCTAATGATATCAATATCACTCAAAAATAAAGAATACAATTATATTATTGTTATTATTATATTATTTTTTATTTGAACTTATGTTCTTTTGATTATCTAAACATACTTGTATACTGGAGTGCTCTAGAAATCGGTTGGGATATAACACTTTAATTAGTTTCAAACCCAATGCGATTTCTTTGTCAATCTTGACAACTATTCGACGTATTCAATATAAATGCTAGTCATGATGCTCTAAGTAATGCGTACATCTCAAATGGGACTAGCTAATGCCAACTTAAATTAGATATTCATCCCCTCCTACTTTTAGTCGCTTAAGGCAGAAAACGACAAAGTACTCGTGGCACAACATAATTAGGCTTAGGGCAGTGACTTTTATGGCCGATACAAGCCGCCAAATGAAATCGCCGCCATTTACACAACTCCACCCCAGTCACCAAGCCATCCCCAAACTACGTAAACAGCAAACCTCCCAAAACGCCCATCTCGCCGCCCATTTCACTCGAAAAGTCGCCCATTTGCGTGCGTCGCTAATTAGTGTAAAATGTTTCCTGTTATTTACCTTTTTCGGTTTTGTAAGCAACAAAACAAACTGTGTCGAGCAGTGTTGCCGTTTTCCAGCAATTATCTAGCTACTGAAATTACATCTAGCCATATATAAAATAACTGGGAAAGCAAAAAGATTAAATTTTAAATAATAATAAATTATTGCTCTACATTGTATATACTATAAATTTCTATAACATTTAAATTTTATTTTATCGATATGAAATTTCTTATACATTCTATCTTCTCAATGCCTATGACTTCAATTTATGTCGGGGTATGACCACTCTTATAAATAAATGTAGCGATTTTTTCCAGCGTTTTTGCGATATTTGGGTGATTAATTCAAGCAGCACTGCGGACAGGACTTTGCAATGAGGAGGAAGTAGAAAATTGTAAATGAACAACGGCTGTTGGGAAAGCATTTGTTATAGTGGATACGTTGTATCACTAAACCGTTTCGGTGTCGATTTTTATTTGAGTTGCGTTACGTGACCTGTTTGGTCAATAACAAAGTATGCAGTGCTATTTGTTCAGCAGTTTGTGCACAAACGAAGACGAAATCAACGCTAATTAACTCGTTTTAGAGCATAAACAGGCATCAAGGACTCGAGCTCCCATTGCTATTCATTTACGATGATCATTCAGTCAGCTCTTCCGCGCTTAACATGCACGTCATCAACTCTGCGCAGCTCCACTCCACTGAATTGAGCTCAACTCGTTGCCCCGTAAATTGCATTTTAAAATAAATTATAATGATTATTATGTTGCAAACAACAGATGTCAGTCCCGACTTTCTGTCTCCGACATCCTGAATGTAGGTCGAAGCTGAAAAACTCTCGCTGGGCCTCTCCCTTTTTCTGTGTATTTCTCCCATTTCCCCATTTCTCCATTTAACTCATTTTCCCCATTTCCCGCCACTCGTTAACGTTGGCAGCAGCCGTCGTTTTGCCAGTCTGCCACTTAGGTCTTATGGCGCAAGCATAAAAATTTTAACTGAACAACATTAACGCGAACACTTTATGGCGTTGATCTTAATATTATTAAATCAGCGATGAGTTTATTAAGCGCTAAGCGGATAAGAGTGACAACGCAGTGGATTGGACTTAATCAGTCCGACAAATGCGTTCTTGTCTCTTCATCTAGATGAAAAATCCAGATATATTTTGGAGAGTGAATCTAGAATTAGCTAACGAATTTATTTCTCATTTGTTGTATTATTTTTATTTAAATATTATGCAAACATATCATGAGAGTAATATTATTCCATAATATATGAAAGGCTACTTATTCAGTTAGTAAAATAAGTAATTCAGTTAAAAACGGGCGAAAGTAGTAGGATAAAGGCTCCTATTCCTTTCGGGGAGTGCACCAGCTCGTGCCGATATTAAGTATTCGCCGCGTGGCCATTAGTTAATGAGTGCAAAGTTTCATGTGGATTACCCACATGCAAATCAGATCTTGTTCATTTATGTAAAGCTGACCAACTTAATGACCCTTCAGTCTAAGGTATTTAAGAAAAATATAAACTTAAACACGGGTCATAGCCCCAGACAGGAGGGAAAAGTTAAAGGCGGCTAAAACACGATTCTCTCGGCCTCAGGCCTGTGTGTCTTGACATTTTGAAGACATTAATCCGAAACTGCTGGCAGACCGCAGGACATCCAGGTGGAATGGGTCGGCTAGTCGGGTGGCCAGAGGCAGGACTGGAGCAGCAGATTTCCCCAAAGACAAAGACCATGTCCGAGCAGCAGCTCTCGACCCGATCCTTCGACTCTGAGTTCAAGTTATGAATAATTAATGTCCGCCTAGGTGTGTGCGTGTGCCGTGTGGGCGTTCCCCGACCGGAAGCTGCCTTAGCTGTGAGTGTCTGTCGTGTCGGTGAGGCCGCCTCTGTGTGCGTTCGTGTGAGCGAGTTGATAATTTGTTATAATTGCCGGGGGAGGCCACAGGTCAATTTTGTGGGCATTTATATAAATTTGCCCAGACAAGTCAGCAAAAGGAAGAGGCCCGCCTGCAGACAGATGGGAAAAAGTTAAAAAGTCGCCCGACTAATAAAATTTCCGCAAATGCTGGCCGATAGCCAGATAAAAAATCTTGAGGAGACAACGAGAAAGAATACATTTGTTTAACAATTTGTGAATAAATATTGCCTTCATTATATAACATGGCCAGTATAAAATTAAAATAATTTTATAGCCAAATAAATATTTTTTTCAAGTCAATTCTTAAACAATACTTTTAACAATTTGGACTTAAAATTACCTGTAATTTAATTTCTTTATATTATCAATTTCTTTGGATAGATGTTTCCTATCGTTTAATTATCAACTAATTTAAAGATCTTCTTGATAGTTATTGGAAGTAGGAATTACCTTTTGTCACTGTAGTTGCATATCTTCTTTAGATTTTGTTCGTTATAACATATACCAAGTACTTGGTTGATTGTTCTTTGTCTTATATGTGTACTCATAATCTTAAATTCTCAGACCTCTCAGCTTAACCCCTTAAGGCCTTTCTCCCCGCCCAATAGTTTACACAACCCTGGTGAACCAACTCAAAGTCGAAGTCATTTCTGACTGCGATTCTTCTTGACTCCGTGGGCCACTCCTGATGACCATAAATACCTTAACGGCTTTTACCTTGCTTAAGTCACCTCAGCAAAGACAGGGCTTGGGCTGGGAAGTCCGGCGGCAAGCGAGCGAGTCCGGCTGCATCCACCAGTTTGCTAGGTAAGCACATTAAGCGCTTTCCAAGGTGGCTGGCGGAGGGGAGTGGGAGTGGGCGGTGCGGGGCGTGGTGCAGTCATTTAAGGCCCGTATTCCGTTTAAACGCGCACAAAATAAACTTTTTTGCTGCGCCGCCATGAAATAAACGAGTAAACTCAATAATGCACTTGGCGAGCCCAACACACAATTGCCAGGATCCCTCCCCATCACAAACTTAATGTTGCTGTGTTTTTTCCTGTATTTTTTTTTTTGCATCCACACTCTTTTAAGCCCGTTCATTGAAACATATGGCTGATGTCGTAGCCATTTAATACCAGTTGCTGCTGAAATGCACTGTAGTGTGTTTTTTTATTTTCCTTTTGTTTTAAAAGTTTCCCCACTTAACAGCGAAACTGTTCGATTGATGGCCAACGGGCCGCATACTTGACGCCTGAAGTACCAAGGTGGCTGCGACAGCTGCGAGTAATTCACCTGCCTCGATCTGATTTTTATCACAATTATAAAAGCGGAGGCTTAGTCCATGCAAGCGGTTGTATTTTGCAACGCAAAGGCACATTACTGGACCTTATGAAATATACAAATGCACATATATATTGTTAATCTCAGGGAAATCGCTCAGCTTAAAATCTTTCAAATTAACACATCAGTTTGGTTGGCTGAATTTGTACAGTAAATAAACTGTTATATTGTAATAAGTTTAATTTAACTATATACCAAAAAGTACATATGTCCATCAATCACATAGAATCGACATAGAGAAAAATAGAATAATGTCTTAGTTATAATTTTTCAACGATTTCGGATTTTTTTTTATTTTTATTATCCATGATAACCAATTTTAAGTAATTTAATAGGTAATCTATATTTTTGAGTAGAAATATAATACAAATTGATATTTTAAAAATCAGGATGAATGCAACAATTAGTCAATAGGAATAATAATGGTGTAATGATGAAATTTGGGGACAGCATTTTAATCCGTTTCCCCTTCCACCCCAGAAACGTTAAATAAGCAATTATCTCTAGAATTTCGGATAAGGAAACAATTATATGAAATAAGGAGTTCTGTGCGGTCATTTTCTGAAAATTTGAGTATAATCGGATGATAAACATGGGAGCAATGTGGTTGAAATTGTAAGGGAGGCTCTAAATCTCTGCAAAAGCAGTCTGCGTAGGTTGCGCAATGTGTCGTGGGTTTAAACTGTGGCCGGGTTAGAACCTTTTTTCTTTTCTCTTTATTTTACTTTTTTATACTTTTTTTAGAACAGAGAACTCAAAAAGCGTTTGAGAAGGGGACAGCATGATGACATTGACTTCTTCTTTTTATTATTTAACGCAAAAATCTTCTTGTACCGGTCGACTTATTCGACTTTGTGCTTTCTTACTTGTTTTAATCAAAGGTATTGATTACTTACGATTTTTTAATATGGTTCCATAAAATAAAAATTAAAATGTAGTTATTATCACAAGATTTTTAATAATAAAGCTTATCCTGATTACGGTTCCTGGTAAATATACATATTTCGTTCTTGTTTTAAAGTAATTAATTTAAAATAATTAAATTTGTATATTTTTTTCCAATGCTCCATTATTGTGCTAAGGGGCTGTCCATATATTACGTAATCACCTATAGGGGGGGAGGGGGTCAGCGAAATGATTATGTTTGATTATATGGGGAGGGGGGTTATTGGACAATGATTACGTAATCATTTTATATCAAAATATATGTTTAAAAAAATTATTTTTTATGAATTTATGGGGAAACAAAATGTTTATGATTACGTAATGATAGGGGAGGGGGTTTCTCTAATGATTACTCTTGATTACATAGAGGGGGAGGGGGTCAAAAATCATCAAAATCGTGATTACGTAATATATGGACAGCCCCTAATGGATATAGGAATCGTGTTGTCATGGATTTCCAATTCACTTACCAAAGAGCATTTAGCAAATAACACTACCAGTGACATTGCAATCTCGCCAGCTTTCATAACAACCATAACCTGAAGGGGGAAAACAGCCACAGCGGACATCAAAGTGTTATAGATTTAAATTTATGTTGCTTTTAAAATGGCACAAAAAATTACGATAAATTTATAAACGCCAAGACCGCAAAATGTGGCCAGCCAGACAATAAAAGCTTCTCTCAATACGAGCTTCTGAAGTGCGGGAAAAGCCACCAAGCAGACATTGAGCATAAATCAATTTGGACAAGAAACATGAAACAAAAAACCGAAAGGGGTGAAAATATACTAGTTGCAAAATGGTAGCGGAGCATTTAACTTTCAGGACTGTCAATTCAATTGAACTTCATTTTTTACATCCAACCAAACGAAACGAAATTAGAACAATTGAATTGTAAATAGTAGAGCAGAGGAAGAACAAGCCGAAAGATGATGATGCTGACAAGGAGCGGGTGGGAGGCAGAGTGGCAAAGATAGCCACCAAATTGAAAATGTTTGTCACGTATTTTACAAATTCACTGCGACGACTTGCCTCCGTAGGATGTAACTGTATCTGTATCTGCTAGACGTGCATGTATCTGTATCTCGTCGATAGTTGTCTTCCTGCCGTGAAGCGAGGTGTGCTGCTAGCTGGGTCTGCGGTTAGTCTGCAGCATCGATGGTCCGGGGATATATTTTGCGGCTTTCTTTTAGCCTCTCCCATTATTCGGTTGTGGTCGCCTCTGCGACCTGGGATTATAATGCACGTCGTGTCCTCGTGTGCACACAAATACTCCTTTAAGATAAAGCCGCATTGAAATTTCTTCAAGGCTAAATATAAAAACTTGCAGTTGCAAAATGAATTAGACCTGGGTTGGAATTTTTAGTAAAATTGCGATTGGACAAATTTAAGAATCATTTTAGCTTTTCCCATACAAACTTATGCACATATACATATGTCGGTTTTCCCTCAAGGCGGAATATTGCGAAATAACTTGTTAAGAAATAATCACGTCTTTCTTTCCCTCCATATGGAAAGTAAAATACTGTTAATTTTTTATTTAATTTCCGTCTGTCCAAAGAATATTTTAAATTTGTATAGTAAAAGTCAGTTAATGATGTATTTTATTTCTTTACATCCTAAAGAGTATAATAAATTAGTTTGTACATAATTTTTCCCCGAAAGCTCGGTCTCAAGACGTATTCTATTTATGCAACCAAAAGTCCTTTTTCTATATAAAATTATGTTTTATTTTTATCAGCAACAACGTATTGTGCAATAATTGAAGGCCGTAAACAGTTCTTTTTTTTATACAAACTTGTACTTATCGTTGTAGATCTCCTATTGAAATAATTTTGCAGCACTCCTACCCGTAGGAGTTCATTTGAAACAATTAGAGAATGGCTCTTGGTTGTCACACTCTTGGGAAATTATAACGGAATGGAAGGCGCCGAGAAGAGTGGAAAACAGACCAAGAAATCACAGAAAGTTTGACCAACTGGCACTAATAAGCGCTAATTTTGTTAGCCCTGTAACAGGAAACGCGAATGGTACGACGACGACGAGGAGCAGTTACCAGTTACCACCGCGCCCATACTGATGTCATGCCAAAAAGCAAGTTAAGGCTGTGGAGCAGAAGAATCCTGAGTGGACTTTCGTGACGCTGCTCGGACGATTTAGCAAAGTCGCTGCAGCTCAAACACTAATTCCATTCATTAAAAAACTTTTTATATGCCAATTTTTTTGTTTTGTCCCGTTGCCCGTCGTTTTTCTGTCTTTTCTATCAAGTTTCCCTCGAACGTTGCAAACTTTGCAGCTACTTGGCTGCCATAAAGACAAGCTGGATGCTTCAGTCGGGCCAGCTTCCGTTCGTCCGTTCGCGCGTCGAGACAAAGCCACCGAAAGGGAGAAAAAAAATCATACAACTTTCTCAAACTCCACCGTACATCATCAGTCACATAATGAAGTAGTGCAGCTGCTGAAAATACTCGTTACTTTCAAGTTTATGGCTTGTCCAGGCCAGGAGACAACTGTTAGCGGGATGGCCAAGCTGAGTAAATTAATTAAATTTCCCTCTCGGCCTACGTGATATGCTAAATAGCTGGCTGTTGCTTCAGTTATCCAAGTTTCTGTCTTCAATGAAAAGTATGTATTTTGGCTTCAAGTACAGTAATAATAATCATTTTAAAGCAGTGGTCCGTAACATCACAGTACATTCCAACATTGCATTTGTATGATTAAAAATGTAACGATCTTTGGCTAAATATGAGAAAAAAGATAGCTAATATCTTCTCTAATATGGCAAAAAAGGTGTATCTTAAGAACTAGCTAAACGCAAAAAAAAAATGCAAAGTCTAGCCTCACACTACAATTTGACAGCATTCTTTTCTTCTCTTTTGTGCATATTGTGCATGTGTGAGCCGAGGGTCGGTAGAGGAATTTGCTATCCCGCAGGATAGGGCCGTACGGACCACTATTTTAAAGTAAAACAAGTAAGAAAGCTACAGTCGACTGTGCTCGACTGTGAGATACTCGGTACCTAAACGTCTGCGTTTCACACTAAAGGGCAATTTAAAATTGTACATACATTACTTCTTTAGTCTACTTCGATACTTCTACTACTACTTCGATACTTCTTAAAATAAATCGCCTCTCGAATTAGCTCCCGTTCTAAACAATTTAATGTCATACTTAAATATGAATGATACATTTTATAGGAACACATAAAAAACCCGCTCGATCGGCGTCAAAAAATGAATTATGTTATTTTTTGTCATTTCTTGCTATATTCTTTTGTCATTATACCCTTGCAGAGGGTATTATAATTTTGCTATGATATTTGCAATGCAGTGAAGTCGGAGATGCCTCCGACCCCATAAAGTATATATATTCTTGATCAGCATCACCAGCCGAGTCGATCTAGCCATGTCCGTCTGTCCGTCTGTCCGTCTGTCCGTCTGTCCGTCTGTCCGTCTGTCCGTCTGTCCGTCTGTCCGTCTGTCTGTCCGTCTGTCTGTCTGTTCGTCTGTCGGTTTCTACGCGAACTAGTCTCTCAGTTTTTGAGCTATCGAGCTGAAATTTTTAGCATAGTCTTATTTCTTATCCTATAGCTGCCATAGGTATAATGGCGAAATTAATGTAAACAAATTTTTAACTTCTCTGTCTATAAATTTTCAGATATAGCAGTTTTTTATGGTTCTAGAATTACGGTTTTAATTTTTTTTAGATCGGACAACTTTATCATATAGCTGCCATAGAAGCGATCGGTCGATTTATATGAAAATGTATAAAAAAAGTTGATTTTAATAAAAAACTAAAACTAGCCGGTACCCTAAGCATTGTGGGTGAAATTAAATAGCATAAGGACATAAAAAAAGGCAAATGTTGCTAGAAACATGTTGAGCAACACCCAAAAAAGACAAATGTTGCTAGGAACATATTCAGCAAAACCAAAAAAAAAAAAAAGTAAGAAAGCTACAGTCGAAAAAGCATTTTTGTGAGATAAACGAATTCGGGCACGTTACGTTTTCGAGAAATCAGCGTTTGAAATACGAAAAACAGCGATTTTGGCAATGTTCAAATAATTGTACAGCTAAATCCTGACGTGCTACAAACTTTGCCAATATCAGAAACTAAAGGCCGATTTGATCGCATATTCCCTTTGCGCAGGGGGTGTGTTAAGAGAAAATATGTTTAGCGGATTTTCAACCCACGATTCGTGATCAGCGCTAAAATCCCATCGAAAAAACACTATGTCGCATTCTATTCGTAGACTAAAAGCGGAAATTAACAGGGCACTGTTTTTATAGTTTTTATGATTTCCGAGGGCGGAAGTGGGCGTGGCCAAATTCTAAAACAAAATTTATCTGCGTGCAATGGATAGAAATGTTGTCACCAAATTTTGTAGCTCTAGCTCTTATCAAACAAAACACCTCTTAACGAGGTGAGATAAAAAGTGACGATGGCACCTTCAACTTCAAAAGTTTGTGATATCTAATTTTGTGACGATTATTAGTAACGGTAACAAAAATAAATTACAAATAATTAAATAGTTTCAAATAAGACACGATGCTCTTTAGTTTCAAGGCTAGGAATTTTTGGAGATATTTGTTGTATACTAAAGGGTAAGCAGTAATCTCAAGGGCTAAAAAAAAATTTGTTTTAATTCTAAAAAGTCTTAATTATAATATTTAGATAAATTTTGTCAAGGCAAAGTAAGTATCATATCAAAATACCTTTCCAACGACATAAAGCACGATTCTGTAGCTTTCTGAAGTTATGGGCGTGGGAAATCTAGATTTTTTAGCTGTTTTCCCGCCAAACTAGCGGGAAACCCAAAAAGTGGTCGAACAAAAGTTACTTAGATCGAGCTGTTAAATAAAATAATGATGTTAAAATAAATAATAAAATAATACAATGTTAAATAAAATAAAATCCACAGACAACAAACAGGAAAAAAGTTCTCATTTCGGAAAGGCCGTTAAAATCTTGTTTATTGAATATCTTTTGATCGGAGTATGGGATCGGGATGATTGAGGTGTCATTCGACGCGTATTTAAAGCTAGATCACAACAACATTAAACAAATTTTGGATGTTTGCTCCACCGGCCCCAACAACTAAAATTTCCAAATTTTTCAATTTCGCACATTCACTCTCATTTCTCCTGATCTAGTCCGTTATGGAAGATAATATCAACTTCGTGTATTCCGTATGCAATTTCAAATAGGTTTACAATACCTTTTGATCAAGATGCAAATGATTCAGACTATCGTAGCAGATTTTCAATTCTACGGCTCTATATAGTAGTCACTTGCGCAACACAGTCCCGGAGCTCATCGTCACTACGTGGATTGCCGTTCTCAGTGATACTTTATGAGATCTTTTGTTTTATACAGACAGGCGTACATACAGACAGACGGAAAGAAGCGAAGACGGTTATGGCTAAATAGACTTGGTTGGTGGTGCTCATCATGAATATATTTACTTTGTGGGGTCGGAGATGCCTCCTTCTGCCTGTTAAATACATTTTTGGGTTGCACGAAGTTATAATACTCTTGTACCCTTTGGGGACCGGGTAATATTACCAGCTTATAAAGACCTAGCTTTTTTTTTTTTTTTTTTTTTTTTTTTTGGTTATTAATGGTAATTATTCGAATTGCATTCTTCACACTTATGCTATTGCATATTTTATAATGAATGTTCGCAGGTCGTTTTAATCAGGGAAGACTAAGCTACATTATTTTCCTTGGCTCCTACGAATTTCGTAAATAATTCTATATAATTTATAAAGATTTATCCGCATTTATGCAGCTCACCAAGTGGTTATTAATGCTTAAGTAAGTACGGATAATTACATAATTTGCAGCGCACTCAAGAATAATCGGGGCACAACTGCAATGCAGTCATAAACTCGTACCAAATATCAATTTATACACTTAATTAAGCACATATGTGACTGCGACATTTTGTGATGGGAGAGGAAAGCATAGGAGAGGAGTGGGGACCCAGGAACGCAGAGGCAGCTCGAAGTCAATTGCAATTTTATGAGCTGTTGAAAATGAAGTACGTAAAGCGAGAGGGCGAGAAGCCAACTCCACTTCACAACCCATTACGCTGATTGGCTTTTAATGTTTATCAATACATTACGCAGTCAGCAGCAGAACTGATGCTGCTGATGAGCAGGCGAAAAAGGACGTAAGCGAAGGGACTGGGCGAGCCGAGCCGAGCCGGTTGCCAAAGTTGACGGTTGAGGTTTTTGCGGTTGGCATAGAGTGCTCTTTAAAAATGCATGACCCACTACGTACTGCACCGCACTCAGAAAGGGCCGGTTGCCGTGCCTGTCCCTCATAAATTTCCATTATCACATGCAAGGCATTTAGGCTGCTGTTATTTTCATACAAGAATTATAAGATGCACCATACTCGCTCTCTAAGGCGCCAGGCCACGCGGCTTTCCCTTCTCAGCAGTCGGAGGAAACTATTTTTCCTGGACCTTAATTTTCCCTGTGTGCATAATTTATTGTCAGCGAGGGCAGCGCGTACTGGCAGCACAAATACTCGTGCCTCACCTCATTTAAGGTGGTTTGTAGCAGGCACCGCAGTAGCAGAGAGTGGCCATATTTGACTTTGCGGCTACATAATGCAGTATATGTAGGTGAGACCAAAAGCTTATATTTATACCCTTTTAGGGTATTCTAATTTTGTCCAGAAGTTTGCAACGCAGTGAAGGAAGCATCTCTGACCCCATAAAGTATATATATTCTTGATCAGCATCACCATCCGAGTCGATTTAGCCATGTCCGTCTGTCCGTTTGTTCGTTTGTCCGTCTGTCTGTCCGTTGCTACGCAAACTAGTCTCTCAGTTTTTACAACGATCTGTGTATCTGGCAATTAATAGTCAACAAATCTGATTTCTGAATATGAAGATCAGGTTGACTATAGACCTCGACTTGGCTCAAATTATTAATAATAAAAATACAGGCCACAAAAAAGCAGAATAAAGAGTTTCTTACTTATAATATAAAAATATATATATAAAAAAAAAAATCAACAAAGCTCAAAAAATAAAACAAAATTGTCCTTACATTTTGGCTGGACGTGCCCACAGTTTGGTAGCTGGCACAGAAAGCCAGAGGAGCTGGCGGTGACTATAACTGCCATGCATCATCGTCATCGTCTTCAGCTGGCCACAAGCATCGGTGGCAGTGGCAGTGGCAACAATAGCAACGAAAACGGCTTCTACAAGCTGTACTAACTAAATCCTATTATGAACTTTGAGCTTATGAAAGGACTTCAAGCGGCGTATGGAGGAACTTGGCCGTCCTGCGACCTGTGCACTTGTGTTTGTGTCGGCCACGTTTACATTTCTGCATAATTAAGTTATATGCCCTGCACTACGGCACAGAAAAACATATGCATTTATATGTGTGTCATGTGTCTGTGTTTGGGACTCACCTTCGGCCGGACATTTTGCAGCTGCCCGTAGTTTTTCATTGCGCATCCGCCATGTGAGCCCGGCGAAGGCTTGTCCGCTTTAATTGTTATAAATTATGCATAAATTAGGGGTGGTTCCATTAAAGCATCTCACTTTAAGTGGCAGGCAGTGCAATTGTATAAGGGGACCGACCGGCAGCGAACTTAGTTGCAAGGCGCAGCTGTTGGCAAATCGAAATTTCTTGCTTGGTTTAGCACAATTTCCGTTCAGTTCGCTCTCAATTTATCAGCTGGATGTCGACGTGAAGCGTGCAAAACAATTGGCAGCTAATTTTCCTGAAAATTCTGCGCAATTTTTTATGTTCGCTTCCTGCAATCCAGCGGAGATGCCGAGGCGGTGGTCCTTGGCTTTGCTAGGCGATTCCTTCTGGCGGAACCAGCTACATTGCAGTTGTAAAATGCAAAATACATTTCTAATGAATATTGAAGTGTGAAATTTGAATTGATTGCATTTGATTTGTGGATTTACAGTTGGATATTTACTTTGGGGCGGTCGGTCTACCACACTATTGAGGGATGGAGCTCGAAGGCACCGTAAATGGAAATGGAAAAGTGGAAGCGGAACTGGGATGTTGCTCAATTGGTGTTGAAAATTGAATTGAGCAGTCAGCGTCGGGGATTCTGTATTAAAAGCTTTAACGGTTTTGTTATATTGTGAAGTAATGAGTTTTCAAGAGTAGAATGATTCTACAATTGACGTTAGCTTAAGCTGGCTAGTTAAGTTTAACTTTTTAGTAGTCTAATTGAACTATAGTTCATTAATTCATAGTTCGACTTGTTTTCTGGTCAATGTGGCCTATTTTTGGTCAATTACGCGAATAAAATGCCCAGCACCAAGCTTCTGCATTATGCCCAAATTGTCTAGAAACTAATTCAATAAAACCTTGGCAACCTTGTTCAAATTTAAATCCAAACTTTGAGCTGAAACCGCAAATAATAACGACTGCAGCTTGTGGATCCGTTTGCGATTTCACCACGGCAACTTGCCTCTAATCCGCCTGCAGCAATCAGATGCTCAACAGAATGGTTTCGCATAATTGCAAAAGTATTGCAATTTGCTGTCTTCCGCTTTGGAGTAAGTCCTACTTCAAGATTTAATTGAATTATCCGTGCGGCGCGCCGCAACGAAAAGCTCGCCAAGCCGCAAAATGAAATTGTTGCCAAAAGAAAGGCCGAACAGGATGCGGAAACCCCAGCTAGTGCCCCGGCGTCATGTTTTAATAATTTCGCCCGGCAACAATGCTGGCAAAATTCAATTTTATTCAATAATATTAGCTGTTCACATTCCGTGCCTCACTATCCTTCCCATCGGCTTGTGGTCGCCAACTTTTGCAACCGCATTGGGATTTGCTCGGGAATCTGATTCTGAACCTGAAGTCCCGGAAGGAGTCCATGTGTGCGGCTGCTGGCCCACTTCCTTCAACACTTCATGCTTCTCCAACCACCTCCGGCTTGTTTGACTTGGCACGCCAACTTAGAGTAGAGTTTTGGCTAGTTAAGCCAAAAACCGCCATCTGCCGCATATGGAAATTGGGTCGCCGAAGCAGGCCTCCGTGCACATCGACTCCTCGGGCTCGGAGCCCTGGCCCCGCAATCCACTTGGTCTGCGACTACAAGCCAACTTCTTGGCGCTCTTGTTGATTTTATACCGCAGCTGGTGCGAAGTTATGTCACAGTGCCGGAAGGTTTGATTTGCTAATTTGTTATTGACCAGCCATCGGGATCTGCAAGGTGGCCAAACTTTGTGTGTGCATGTAGTTCGCAAGTTCGTTGGAAATGCATGCGGAATTTAATTGGCTTAAAATGAAGCCAGCATAATTGGGCAGCGGCCCAATTTAATCTTACATTCAGTTATGTCCCAGAAATCTCAGGTTTGGAAAGCCGGCATCTGCGTCATGTGGTTAAATTTTAGCTAAGGTTCAGCTATTATATATACATATACATATTACATAAGTATTTATTAGACATATGGAAAATGTTGACAAATGTTGCTCGGAACATGTTGACCAACTCGTACCAATGTTAATGGCAGCACCAATGCCAGCACAAATGTAGATCTTGCAGAAGAAGAAGCTTAAACAGAAAATGTATTGTTTAATAACTTCCATGATTATCATCCGGTTTTACTGACATTTTTAGAGAACTTCTGCACAAATGTTTTCTATAATTGTTGCCTAAAATGACTAGGTTGGTGATGCTAATCAATAATATATATGCATTATGGGGTCAGATATGCCTCCTTCTGCCTGTTATTTGTTATATACTGTTATTGTAAATAAAGTTTTATTTTTACTATAAATGTGCAAGTAGGTACATATTATCAAATAGTGCTTAAATTTTGTGACGATTATTAGTAATGTTAACAAAAATAAATTACAAAAAATTCAGCTAGTTTCTAATTCGACACGCTGGTCTTTAGTTCCAAGGCTAGGTATTTTACAGATTAGTGTCGAAAACGAAACTAGTTAAATGAATATTTAATTTTTATTTTTAATATTTATTTTTTTAAGACTTTGTTTTTAATCAAAGTATTTTAAGTTTAGTTTGATGGTTTTAAAGTTTATGGCAATTGTGCACGCCTCTATATAACTCTACATGTATGTTTATATTAATGTAAGTGTAGTGCATGTAAAAGATTAGGTATATGGGATATTTGCTACTATTTTGAATGAGTAATATCTCCAGCGATTTTCCAAGATATGTTTTATATACCAAAAGTTGAGCAATCTCAAGGGCTATATGGTCTTGAGTGACTATCAAAATCGAAAGAGCTATTTTAGAAAAAATTTCAAAAACTTTAAAAACAAATTATTTGAATTAGAAATTGTTAATTATTATATTTAGGTCATTTTTGTCATTTCAAAAGAAGTTATGGGCGCGGGATATCTAGTCTTTTTAGCTGTTTTCCCGCTAAACTAGCGGGAGAACCAAAAAGTCATTACTTAATATTAACATTATTTAATTGTAATTAATATTACTATTTTACTATTTTTCTTACTGTGTGTTTGCAAAGTGTTCCCTACTTTTTATGGTAAATCTATGTGCATTGTTTATTGATTTGGTTTCATGCGGAAGTCGATTCCAAAGCCGAATAGTGTTAGTATAGAAGTGCTTGTCAGAGCTAGCCGGAATAGTTTTAATAGGAATTATATTTTGTGCGTTGGGAAGTAGATAGATAGATGTCATATAGATAGTCAGGTTGTTTCGTATAAACTATTTTGTGGAGGAGTGTCAATGCTTTAAGTTTCATCCAAATCGTCATACTTATATCAAAAATCCTATTTGAATAACACGTCACATGTTCATATCTCTTAACATTGAATACATAACGGAGAATACTATTGAACGCTACATTTAATAGGATATTTGATAGGATAGGTTCCTAGGCACACCGTAAGTTTTACCTACTGCTTTGTTAACTTTGTCAGTCCATGATAGGGTATTATTTAATGTAATACCCAGGTTCTACGCCTTAGCAACATACTCAATCCTTTTTCTCCCTATGGTATATAAGGTTTTTTATTATATATCCAAGACATTTACATTTAGACGGATTTAAACTGAGACCATTTTTACATGCCCACTCACTAATATGTAATAACTCATCATTACAGACATTAACATAATCACTAATTTGTCACAAGGGACGACTAACATACATTTAAACATCATCTGCATACGTTTGAACTTCACAATTACACAGTACATTCGGAAGATCATTTATGTAGATCGTGAACAACAGGGGCCCTAGGACAGAGCCCTGAGGGACACCACGTTTAACGGGCATATACATAGTTCGACCTAGTTTCGTTTGTAACGATTGTTTGCTAACGGCTACTTAAATATGAGTTCATAAGACTTAGTGCAGTGTTAGAAAAATTGAAAGGAATTTCAACTTCGCCAGAAGAATTTTTTTGATTCACGGTGTCAAATGCTTTGCTAAAGTCAAGAAGTGTCAGGAATGTTACGTCGTTTTTATCTAATTTTCGTCTGATGTCTTCTACAACTTTAATTAAAGTAGTTGTGCAGCTTCTATTTTGTCGAAGCCCAGATTGCTTGCTATTTAGTAGATTATTAGTGGTAAAAATGTATTTATTGGTATTGTAATAAGTTGCTCAAACGTCTTTGACAAAAACGGAAGAATAGATATCGGCCTAAAATCACGGTTTGATTTGGGTATTGGAATAATCTCATGGTACATACAAGTAGTAAATGCACAATTAATTATATGTGTAATATTCCCCAAGATGTGGGGCAGCAGTATTTTTATAAACATGGGGCTCATATCGTCCAAGCCAACAGGATTTGATTTAATTTTTAAAATAGCCTCTAAGACATCTCACTGACTAACACATGCAAAATTAGACATATTAATACAATTATTAGTCAAAACTGGACAGACATAAGCATTAGAGTCAGCTTCCGGTACGTTAAGGTCAGTAAATTTTTGAATTAGGTCAGTTACGTGAATATCGTCATTTTTTCAGGTACTGCTTTGCCTATTCCGAGACTTTTAATGACTCTCCATGTTTGTTGAGAGAATGTTGCATTTTCAAATTTTGAGGAATTGAATGCTCATTTAGCATTCTTAATTAAAATATTTACTTCTTTTCTGGTATTCTTGTACTGTCTGAAAAAATGTTCTATTCTATATCGTTTCCACTTGTCATAATTATACTTTTTATGAATGTATTAAACCATGAGTTGGCAGCCGGCTTTATAATTTTTGTTTTAATCGGAACGAACTTGTCATATAAATATTTAACATTTTCTTGGACTATATTAACCTATTCATCAACCGAAGTCAACGTATAGATCACACTCCAATTGCACAGACAACATTCATTCGATAGTAAGTCATAATTAATGTCCCTAAAATTTCTACATTGAATTATAAGGTTTTAATAGTCAAGTTTTAATTTGTACGTCAAAAAAATAAGGTTATGTCTTGAGAAAGCAGGTACTGATAGTTGATCATATAACAATATGTTATTGTTATTATTAATTAAGAAGATGTCCAGAAATACTCTTCTACGTGTTGTAAAGTGTGTGGGTATGCTAGAGTTAACAATATGCAAATCTAGCGAAATCTAGCGAGAGATGTCGTTCCACCAAAATATTGCTCTTTAAGTCCCCAGTTATTTTAATATTCATATGCGTCAAGGAAAGGTTATATAGTGTGGCAATCAGGTTCGAGTAGTCAGTATTTTTGTGTGGTCTATAGATGCAGCCAACAAGAGTTTTATTATTGTTTCGTATATTAGTGAGTTCTAGAAAAAGATATTCAATCGAGTGTCCACTGGATGTTTAAGAACTTCTTTACATTTTAACCGCGTACTGACAAATAGAGCAACACCTCCTGCATGACTCATACGATCAGAACGATAAACATTAAAACCATAACAAACAATTAATGAATTATTTAAGTCTGAGACAAACCACGTTTCTGACACACAAATTATATCTATATTTGACTGGGCAAACAATATCTAAATTCATCCATTTTGAGCATTTATATGACATATGTAGACCTTTTTTTTTTTGTTTTTTTGATATTCTTACCATTTCATAACTATTCGGCTTTGTAATATCTATACTGGCTTGCATATTAATATTAATTTTAAAATATAATGTTGAGTTTTCAGATGCACACGGATTTTTGAAGAGAGGTCTTTTTAGAAACACACAGAAAGAGAGACAAAACAATTAATGAGATAATTCTTAAGAGTAAAATTAAAAAGAGAAATGATTACAACAATTACATTATTAGGAACGAAAAAGAGTCTTATCTGGCTGCTGAGTAACAGACTCCGCGACGCTGCTTACATCTGCTGAGCTTTGCTCTGGATCATCCGGATCTGCGTGCAGTTAAGAGAGCTTTTGCAAGCTGTCAACGCAAATTACTCTCCCCCTCTCATTCTTCTTAACATGCACAAGCGAACGGCGGCAAAATACCGCAGTCAATAACTTGTGTTTTGTCATCTGCATCGCTTCCTTAAAAAGTTTGTAGTCCTCCTTTGTGATCTGTTCGTTTAGATAAATGAGAGCATCCGAGTCGAAGCCCATCCAACGTAGCGTTAGTTGTTGTTTGGCCTCTCTTCTGAACGTCGCAGCCGCGTGTAAAAATCGAATTTTTTTGGATTGATTGTCCATCTTGACAATAATAATAGGGTCAAAAATTGTGTTGTGCTGGAGTAGGCGTTGCATGTCCCGGCTCAGTCTCTCAATTCGGTCGTGGAACATTTGAAGAATGCGCTGCTCCGACTCCCCAATCTTGGTGGATATGAAATCCACCTGCTCCATGAATCTCTTGCCGATAATCTCCTCCTGCTCCTCAAATTTTTTGTTAAAGATTTTGATCACCATTGAAGTAGCTGCCTCGCTGGATGCATAACGCCTTGATGTCTCCAGATGAGTTTTCCCGAACGCTGCCGTTGCTTGTGTCGGATTGCAGAAAATGTTATGTTGGATTTAAATGTCCAGGAACGCAGATTTAAATAACAAGTAAGAAAGCTACAGTTGACTGTGCTCGATTGTGAGATACCCGGTACCTAAACGTTTGCGCTTCACACTAAAAGGCAATTTAAAAATGTACATACGTTTTTTATGATTTATGAGGGCACAAGTAGGCGTGGCCAAATTTGAAAACAAATGTGATCTGCGTGCAACAGATTCCAATGTTGTCACCAAATTTGGTAACTCTAGCTCTTATAGTCTCTAAGATCTGTTGTTTCACACGGACGGACAGACGGACATGGCTAAATCGACTCAGCTGATGATGCTGATTAAGAATATATATACTTTATGGGGTCGGAAATTTCTCCTTCTGCCTGTTACATACATTCTCGGTTGGCACTAACTTATAATACCCTTGTACCCTATGGGTACCGGGTATAAAAATACCGGTTCACACCAAACTCAAGGTACTTCCCACAAAAACTTATTGGATTTTGGAAGTTTAACTTTAAGTAATTGTTGTGTAATTTGATTTATTCTTGGAGCTTGTTTTGGCGCACAACTAATCAAGTCGATTGTCGATAACCATTTTCATTTCGAATAAATTCATTGCCGAATAAATCTTATTTAAAATCTTATTTAAATCCTTTTTAACAGCCTTTCCGAAATAAGATCGTTTGTCCTGTTGTTTGTCTGTCTGTGGGTTTGTCTGTCGATTATTTTCTTTTAGAGTCCTGGAACCAATTTTAGTTTATTCACCTGCTGAACAACTTTTGTTCTACCACTTTTTGGTTTTCCCGCTAGTTTGGCGGGAAAACAGCTAAAAAAGCTAGATTTCCCGCGCCCATAACTTCTAAACGACTACACTTTAGTCACTAAAGCTATAGGAACGTGTTATATGTCGATAGAAATGTATTTTGATATGCCTTTTTGCCTTGACATAATTTATCTTAATATAATATTTAAGAATTTATAATTAAAATGCATTTTTTTTTCAGTTTTTGAAATTTTGTAAAAAATGGCTCTTAGGATTTTTATAGGACATATAGCCCTTGAGATGGCTCAACTTTTGGTCTACAGCACATATCTGGGAAAATTCGCTTTCTCGAGATATTACTCATAAAAATTAGTAGCAAAGATTCCATATACCTAACCTTTTACATGCAATACATACATTAATGTAAACATACATGTAGAGTCATATAGAGACGTGCACAATTGCATTAAACTTTAAAACCATCAAACTAAACTTAAAATATTTTAATTTAAAACAAAAGTCTTAAAAAAATAAATTACAAAAAAATTCAACTATTTTCGTTTTCGGCACTAAGCTGTAAAATACCTAGCCTTGGAACTAAAGAGCAGCGTGTCGTATTAGAAACTATTTGAACTATTTGTAATATATTTTTGTTAACGCTACTAATCGTTATTAATCATCACAAATTTTGATATCAGAAACTTTTGAAGGTGCCATCGTCACTTTTATCTCACCTCGTTAAGAGGTGTTTTTGTTTGATAACACAAACAAAACTATGATTGCTCTTCCAATCATGACGAAAAAAATGTGTTGAAAAATGTTTTTTGACTATTTGATTGATCCAGTCAATAACAGCTTTTTTTCAAGCAATAGTTGGCAACACTGGTCTCATCCTCGTCTGATTGTTCATTCTCTTTATGTATTAAGATTTCGTCATCAGGGTTATCAGCTTGTCATCTTTATTCGTTGTGTTCATCTTCTTTTGGCAAACCTCACGCCACATGAATGTATCATATAAACGTATTGAATGAAAATTCAACCTCATTCGCTGGGACTAGAACTCGTAATCTTCAGTTAATTCAAACCACACATGATTGAATATCTCCCTAAGAAAAAATTGATTTTTAAATTGTCAATATTTTTAGTAAAGATGCACCTAAGCCGAATATCGAGAGAAAGAAGAGAAGAATCTCATCTCAATGCCTATACTTATTTAAATGTATAGTATGTGGAATTAATATGACGCCTAGTGTTTATATGTTTGATTATTTATGTATGTTTTCTAAGCAAATCCAAAGAGTTTCGAAATTAAATTAAGTTGGTACTTAATAAATTTGGATTACAATAACTTGGCAAAGGTGCAATTTAATACGGAATAATTCAGTAGGTGTCTCTTCCTTACATAGCAGCACAATGGAAATACATACATATAAGTACATATGAACTAGCCATTGCTAGTAATTTAATAGGTGAACGGCATAAAGTGGCTTCGATTTAACCCATTAGGTATACAAGCATTTTTGATATCGGAGCCAAGTTTGGGGAAGTTTTACCCACCCGCTGCTCCTTGCCATTTAAATGTTCATTTCTCGGCTCCAGCCAGCTGCTGCGAAATCCGAGTCGCTCGCAAATTATATGTTAATGCAATTGTAATTGATACAAATTTGATTTCGGAAGGAATAAAAATGTGTTGCTCCAGCCGCTGCCGTTGCCGGCATTGGAAATGAGAAATCATTCGGAAGAGATTCGGGGAAGGGCGGAAAGGAAAGCAGTAGGGGAAACTCGTATGCCCGGCACATTGTGCCACCACGTGTCAGCTGCCATTGGGTGGGTGGACGGGCGGTCGGCTGCTCGAGATAACGCAATAATTTATATGAACTTTACAGGGTCATTAATTTAAAGCTTATTCAGTTGTTCAAGATTTATTAAATTAACTCAAGTTGTGGCAGCCATACTGTTGGGAGTTTAAGGGTAAGCCAAGAGGGAAAGTAAGTTAAAGGGCCTGGAGGAGGGTTTGTTATATAATCCATTTCGGTTCTGTAGTAGGAAGTTGGCTTCAGCGATTTCGGTTTTGTTCTCATAATCCCGGGATTGTACGATAACATCAATGCCAGGAACTTGATGTATAAAAAATATATGCAGGCAGCGTAAAATAAAGTTTCTGATTCTATGTATCGATGCTTTGGGCAACTATAATTTTTATTAAATTACAATTTAATTTTATAAATGAGTTTTAACTTTTTCTTCGCTTATTTTACATAAGAGCTGCACAGCATTTTCCCTTGACAGGCCATTTTTTTTTTTAACAATAAAATGCTAAAGTAAAAAAGCAGCAAAAGGCCACTTTGCAGTGCGGCCACATTGCAATACTAAACAATTTTAAACAAACATTGATTATACATTTATTAAATATATGTATTTTTAAACCCGGTACCCCTAGGATACAAGGGTATTATATATTAGTGTCAACCGAGAAGTCTCCGACCCTATAAAGTATATACTCGTATATTCTTGATCAGCATCACCAGCCGAGTCGATCTAGCCATGTCCGTCTGTCCGGCTGTCTGTCTGTCCGTCTGTCCGTCTGTCCGCCCTTCCGTCCGTGTGAAACAACAGATCTCAGAGACTATAGGAGCTATCAAATTTGGTGACAACATTGGAAACTTGAACTGAGAAGTTTGTTTTAAAATTTGGCCACGCCCACTTCCGCCCCCGAAAATCATAAAAATCGGTATAAGCTAAATCGTAATTTTTGGCTTTAAATAAATAGATAAAATAAATAAGTAGGCCTTTGCGGATGTATTCTGAAAATTTGAGTAAAATCGGATGATAAGCATACAATTTCTGTATGAAGAAGCCAGTGTTGCCATCAGCTCGTTACAGAAAAAGGCTAGATTGATTATAAAAAAAGGATAGAAAAGGACAAAAATTTAAAACAAAAGGACAAAAAACAAGACAAAATATTTTTTCCATACATTTTATGTAATATCACTCTTCATTGGTTGCCAACTCGTTTAGAATATCGTCAATGTCATCATTGCAAGCTTCTAAACTTAGATTTTTTGTAGATTGGTTGCTTCCAATCATTTTTAAATATTGCTCAGGAATTTCATATTCATGGCAACATACGCCTTTCCGGCGTAGCCCAAACCTAAAAAAGAAAAAACAATTTCAATAAATGTGTGAAACAAAAGAGTATTAAAATATTAAAATATTTACCTAATCGATAAAATCGCATTTAATGTTTCTATTTGCAGTCGGTTGCGCAATTTGGTTTTTACCAAATTAGCTTGGCTAAAAACACGCTCAACTTCTGCATTTGACCAGGGCAGCGACAGCAGTTGTAGAGCAAATGTTGCCAATTCCATAAATGGGTTATTGCCAGCCGAGTCCTTATAATTTCTCACCTCTGCCCAAAACGATTACAACAGGGTTGCATTAATTTAAAAGTGCTGCTATCGATATAAAAGTAATGTACATTTGGATTACTTTTCAGCACTTTACACAAAAGTAAAAAGCGGATAAAAAGGCCAGGCCAAAATAAAAAAAGGACAGATAAAAGGCTAGGGGACGTTTTAAATTTTTTCCGGCTGACGCAGTTAAAAACCGGACAGATCTGTCCGGAAAAAGGATAAAACGGCAACACTGGAAGAAGCATACAAATAGAGAGAGATATGTTGAGAGCGCACGTGCGTGTTGCACAGCAGCATTGTTCCTAGCAACATTTGTCCTAGCAACATTTGTTCTCATTTGTCAATATTTTCTTTTTTCCATGTTCATGTGCTATTTAATTTCACCCACAATGCTTTGGGTACCGGGTATCTCACAGTCGGTCACATTCGACTGTAGCTTTCCCACTTGTTTAATTACAGCCTTATAACAAAAAAAGCTATGTTTTATATATGTTGAACGAATACTGATATTTGAATTTAACGGCAGTTTGTTTATTTTGAATTTGAAACGAACCATTTGTTCAGTTTCGAACCTTTAGTTTTTGTGAATCCCTGGTTTTATTTTTTATGTACGACCACTGTATACGCCTGTCACTCTAACGACACTCTAACCAAATGACAGATCGAATCAGCTGCCAACTAGAAAAAGACGTACCAGCAGCGTGCGTGTAAAATAAAGTTTTATAATTAGAACGCACTTGCTTCTAATTATAAATGGTCCTTTGAGTCAGATATGTCGCTGATCGGTTTACTCAACATGTGAAATGGACAAACTAAAGTTAGTAAGGAGCAAACAAAAGTCCAGCCTATCGCGGCTGCTTTCGTTTGTCGAGAATCCCACATCGGGGTGTAATGCGCAGATTGCGGAAATCATGATGGCGAGGCTCGATGCCGATCCACGGATGACATGTTTGAGTTTTCAGAATCTCGAGGCTGGGTTATCCATCTATTTTTGGCTAAAATTGATTCGGAGTCCAGGCGCAAGTAGGTTGACTTCAGTCGAGATGTCACGTCTCCAAAAATTTAGGATTTGTTCGGATTTCTTGACGCTCGCTGTGAGGAGTTCGAGCTCAGCCAACCTGAAGGTACAACAATAACTGCTACGCTTGGTCAAAACACAAGAGGATCGACACGCTCATTTTTATCAGCTGGACATAGTTTCAAATGTGTTCAATGCAAGTCAGATGAACACACATTATATGATTGCGAACATTTCCTTGGACTTTCGGTAGAGCAGCGCCATGCCTTCGTAAAAGAGAAACCATTATGTTTTAACTGTTTGAAACCTGATCACGTATTTCCAAGATGCGACAGACAGTGCCACGGCAAGCATCATTCACTTATTCATTTGCAAGTCAATTCTGATCCGCTTGCTGCGAACCAAAGTCAGCCAAGCGTCGCCATGATGGTACAGGGTCCGCTGGATCAACAAGACCAGAATGTTTCCATGGTGTCTATGAGTCACATTGCCCGGGAGCCATCTGAACGGATTGTCAGTATTCCTTTAGGACAAATTAAAGGAACGCTACATGTACTCAATTCCAAAGGGTCCTATATAACTTGCCGAGTTCTGTTAGACACTGGCTCCGAATCATCTTTGTCATCTTTGCCAATGAACACTATCGATGCGGGAGCGCTGAAGATCTTCGAGAATATTCCTCTTGCTAATTCCATGTTCAACACTATCTCTGAGGTAGACATCCTGCTTGGAAGTAACTATGTATGGGCTGCGCTTTCCGGACAAAAGAAGCTGGACGAGCAGGGCAACATAATTGCGATGTCAACAATTTTCGGCTGGGTAATCACGTCAACTGCCCTTGCAGCCCCAGCTGCTGCGACATCTCTATTGTCAACACTAGAAGTCGATGCCTCTCTTCAAAGGTTTTGGGAAATCGAGAACGTATGTACCATTATTCCACCTGATCCAGAAGACGCAATAGTTGAAGCACATTTTTGCAAAACTCACACGCGAGATGTACATGGGCGATACTGTGTAGAGCTGACATTCAAGGACCAATCTACCAAATACGCTGACACACTTCAGGGAGCAATGTCACGTTTTAATTCTTTGGAAAGACGCCTGCAGAAGGATTCTAGCACTAAAAGCACATTACGTAATATTCATGCCTGATTACGAGTCTCTGGGCCACATGCGAAAGCTGAAACCAAGTGAAGTACACACAGCAGATGGGAGCGTATTCTATATGCCACACTACCCAGTATCTGGTGTTCGATGGTTCGTATAAAGATAGAATCGGTCGATCCTTGAATGAGGCTTTGCATGTGGTTCCGTGCATTCAGGGGGATCTGTTTGCAGTTGGCCTCCGAGTTTGAGTGGCCGCTGAGCATCGTAATTATCAAAGAATTTTGTGGAGAGAAGATCCTAAGAAAGAATTATTCCATTACCAATTGTATACCATTATATATGGCACGGCATGTGCTCCATTTTTGCTGGAACAACTCGCTGACTACAAGCAAACCTATCCGGAAGCAGCAAGAATCGTTTTAGAAGACTTTTATGTCGACGATGTCCTAACAGGAGCAAGCACAGAAGATGAGCTGGTACGACGCCGAGATGAATTGATAAAACTAATGGACCACGCACAACTAGAGCTTGACAAATGAGTTTCTAATAGCCAACACATTGAAGACCCGAAGGCAAGCCCATTCCCATATGTTATGTGCATGTCAAAAGACGAGACGACCAAGGTCCTTGGCATTCACTGGCAGGCGAGCTCCGATACTTTAATGTACGTGTACAAGGTCGGTCTGACTAAATCAGCAGAAAGTACGAAGCGTTGTCCAACGTTTCGAGACTCTTCGATCCACTTGGCCTGCTCGCGCCAGTAGTTGTTCAATTTAAAATATTATTCCAGGAGTTGTGGCTGCTTGATTTGGATTGGGACTCCCCCCTGCCAGCTAATTTGGCGAATTTGTGGCACAGTTATCGATCAGATCTAGCCAAATTGACCGACCTGCAAGTAAAGAGGCATATGGGCTATTTCTCTGGGGCGATTAAACTGCATGCAGTTTCCGTCAATAAAAGCCTACGCCGCGGTTGTCTATAGCCGTATAAAGCATCCGAATGGGAGTATTGAAGTGTCGATTCTTGCAGCAAAGACACGGGTGGCGCCACTTAAACAACAATCATTGCCCCGCTTGGAACTTTGTGGTGCCTTGTTATTATGCCGAATAATTGCTTCTATCAAGACTGCCCTGAAGTATATTACTATCACGGTTCATGCTTGGACTGATTCTATGATCGTCTTGGCGTGGCTTTCCTTAATTCCATCCAAATTGAAAACATTTGTAGCCAATCGCACTGCAGAGATTTTGGAAATTATACCGCGACATGCTTGGCACCATGTCAGCACGATGCAGAATCCAGCTGATTGTGCTTTCAGAGGCATGATGGCTGCAGATCTTCTCAACTTTACTCTTTGGTGGAAGGGTCCACAATGGCTGCACGAAGAAGACTTGAGCTTGGTAAATCAACATAATCCTCAAACATCTATTCCCATTGGAGATAATCGAGTCACTGACGAAATTAACACTGTTGCTCTGGTGGGCGTAGCAGAGGCAATTCCTGCGTCTCGACCTGGTGGAAGCTCATCATCATGGCGTATGTTTTGAGGTTTGGTCGTTACAAAAGAACCGATTATACAAACAAACGCGGTTCGGTATCTTTAAGCTTGGACGAGATAAATGAATACGCATCTGTTGCATTCGACCTTATTGTGGAAAATGAGCATTGGAGACACCTGCATCCGGGCGTGTCTGCACTTTTCGCCATTATTCGTCAGAAATATTGTATCTTAGGCGCCCGAAATTTAATTTGTAAGATCACCCACAACTGCTTAAAGTGTTTTAAGCAACGTATGCACACTGCTCATCAGTTCATGGCAGATCTGCCGGCAGCCAGAGTTCGTCAAGACTTTCCGTTCCAAAACACTGGATGCGACTACGCAGGACCCATGATCCTTAAAGTGCGCAAGGGGCGTAATCCACGCAAAGAAAAGGGCTACATATGCCTTTTCATTTGCATGGCTACCTCAGCGCTCCATTTGGAATTGGCAACTGATTTAAGTACTGAGACCTTTCTGGCAGCCCTCCGCCGATTCATTTCACGCCACGGGAAGTGTACCCAAATGTTCAGCGATAATGGCCGCAACTTTGTCAGTACAAAACGTCAACTTAATGAAAGCATAAAATGGAATTTCATACCGCCGCATTGGGGTGGTAAATGGGAGTCAGCCGTACGATCAGTCAAGCTACACCTCCATCGAGTATTAGGTAACACAACTCTTACATTCGAACAGATGCATACTTTATTAGCACAAGTGGAAGCCGTAGTTAAATCACGACCACTGTATACGACCTCCGACACTGAAATTGGCTATTTGTCTCCAGCACACCTGTTGATCGGTCGTCCGTACTCTTTGATACCGGAAGGAAACCTGGAAGCAGTGCCTGCCAACCGATTAGACTACTGGCAGCAATCTCAAGCTCTTCTTCACGGCTTTTGGAATCGTTGGTCGTACTTGACCACCTTACAACAGCGTCCTAAATGGACAACTAGATCCCCAAACCTGAAGTGTGGAGACATGGTTATAATCAAGGACTCGAATACACCACCAGCAGCATGGGCTTTGGCAAAAATTCTTGAGACCTATCCTGGACCAGCGTGCGTTTAAAATAAAGTTTTATAATTAGAACGCAAACTCACTTGTTTCTAATTAATATATATTATTTATATTTAATAAATAAAATTGCATCCCATCTCCGCGCCCACTTCCTAAATCTTTCCGGCAAGCCAAGCAAACTAATGACTAATATAAGGGCTGGGTAGAGTTGGTAGTTTGTTGATTCGATCCCAGAATGTCCCAGGGCTTTCTTCCTTATCACTTCGATTATGTTCGTGAGGCTCTTGTTTCTTGTTTAAAGTGTTTCTTTAATAAAACCTCTAAAATGTCAGGTTGGAAAGAAAGTTTAAGAATACTAAGGAACACTTTTTTAGGCTGATAGAATATATTTATTTATTTAGTAGCCATGACAAGCAATATAATTATAATGTTACGATTTACAAATTGGTAGGAGGTGCATATCGCACGATCTGCCTCCTTGGCATCGGCTCCTGACAAACCCAGTACTAGAAGGGCCACAATTCCAAAATAGATCTTCTTGTTTTTGCGTTGCTGGGGTGATAATCTAATTCTTGAAAAGTTCCTATTTTTATTCTGAAAACAAACAAAGGGAACTAATGCAAATTTTACCATTTAAAATGACTGATACGGACATCATTAACAGTTGGAAAATATTTTGTGACCTTGAAAAAGGAATTCGATTTGTAAGGGAATAACCTTTTTACAAGATTCTTAAGGTTTGGGTGTACTTTTATTTGTTTAATACATTTTTTGCTAACTAGAGAGATTAATTGATTTTTTTTTACAGAACCATTTGAAACTGTCATTACCCAATTCCCAGTGAAGGAGTTATTACCGACCTTATATATATTCTTGATCGGCATCAACAACCGAGTCGATATAGCCATGTCCGTATAGGCTGACCGGTTCTACGGACACTATAGTGTCTCAGTTTTAGAGCATTCTGGATGAAATAGTTTTCTTTCATTGCAGGACGCTATATCACACAGCTGTCATAAAAAAGATCGGAAAATGAACCGGAATATAGTATGAAAATTTTTATAACTTCGTTATTTCTTATCAAAATGCATATACTACTGTGGGCAAAAAGTAAGGTGAATTTGTTTCTAAAGTGAAAATTCTTTATTTATTCTCTTGAATCAATTTCATCCCCTTCACAGTAATCTCCTCCCGATAAAATACACTTATGCCAACGTTTCTTTAAATCCTCGAAACAGGCCAAATAGTCCCTTTCCGGTATAGCCATGAGCGCCCTCGTCAATTCCGCTTTTATCTCTTCAATCGACTCGAAACGCGTTCCCCGGAGTGGTCTCTTGAGTTTTGGGAATAGCCAGAAGTCACACGAAGCCAAATCAGGAAAATACGGTGGTTGCGGAACGATATGCGTCGAATTCTTTGCGAAATAGTCACGAAGAACGAGTGCAGTGTGCGACGGTGCATTATCGTGAGGCAAAAACCAAGAGATGTTGGCCCATAATTCTGGTCATTTTCGACAAATTGCTTCACGCAAACGACGCATAACGCTCAAATAATATTCCTTATTAACAGTTTGGCCAGGTGGAAGGAATTCATAGGGCACCACACCACGAAAATCGAAAAAAACTGTCATCATAACCTTGATTTTTGAACGACTTTGACATGCTCTTTTCGGTCTGGCCTCGCCTTTAACACGATATTCGCTTGATTGGTCTGTTGTTTCAGGGTCGTAAGCATTAATCCAAGTCTCATCGCCCGAGATTATGCATTTGAGCTTGTCCTGATAGTCAGAAAGCATTGTTTCACACACATCAAGGCGATGACTTTTTTGCATGAAATTGAGCGTTTTCGGTACCAAACGAAATTTGACTTTTCGTTGGCCCAGGTCTTTCAAAATGTTTTTCACAGATCCTTCTGATATTTCGATCATATTAGTAAGGTCTCTAACAGTCAATCGCCGATTTTTGAGAACTAATTCCTTCACTCCATTGACGTGTTGGTCATCTGTTGACGTCGATGGTCGTCCGGAGCGCTCCAAGTCATCAACACGTTCCCGACCCTCTTTGAAGTCTTTGTAACACTTATAAACATTTTTCTGGGACATGGTATAATCAACAAAGGCCTTCCGCAACATCCTCAACGTTTCCGCAGCCGAAACTTCATTACGCAAACAAAATTTGATCTCACTCCTCTGCTCAATTAAATCAGACATTGTAAAAATCGACAAATGCACTCTTGACCGTTTGGTAAACACAAGCGTAAATATTGTACTGATACTGACATTGACATGAAATTACCGCCATATGTCATCAACAGTCCTGCCAACTCAAAAAAAAAAAAAACTAGTCCGCCATCTTAAGCCCGCGAATTTTAAATTGAAAATTCACCTTACTTTTAGCCCATAGCTTTACTTTTAAATAGTTAAATATACCTATATCTAATAGTACCATTAGATATAGGTATATTTAACTATTTAAAAGTAAAGCTGTGGGCAAAAAGTAAGGTGAATTTTGAATATACCTATATCTAATGGTACTATTAGATATAGGTATATTTAACTATTTAAAAGTAATGTTTTTAGTTTTATTAAAATCCTGCTCTTTCTTTTTTGCAGTCTGCATATACACAGCTGAAATATGATTGTTCAAAATGGAAATTCAATTATTTTCAAATATGTATTATTATGTAACGAGAAAGAAAGCTAAGAAAGCCGAAGTTGGTATACCCTTGCAGTCTGCAATTGGATTATTGAAAATCGAACCATTTTAATAATGTTGAAAAAATATAGAATTTTGTAAATTTTACATTTTACATGTAGAATTTTACATTTTCATATAAATCGACAGATCGCTTCTATGGCAGCTATATGATATAGTTGCCCGATCTTAAAAAAATGTAAACCGTAATTCTAGAACAGCTATATCTCAAAATTTATAGAAATACGTTTAAAAACAGAGAAGTTACATTTTTTTTTTACATTAATTTCGCCATCATTCCTATGGCAGCTATAGGATATAGTAGTCCGATTTCGGCCGTTCCGACATAAATACTGCGTGCTAAAGAAATAAGACTATGCTGAAAATTTCAGCTCGATAGTTCGCGTAGAAACCGACAGACGGACAGACAGACAGACAGACGGACATGGCTAGATCGATTGGATCAAGGTGTCCAGTCGTTCAAGTTTACATAAATACCGCTAGAAGATGACACACATACAATACTACAAATAAATTTAAAAAAAAAATGTATCTGTATTTATTTATAGGATATTTATTTACTTCTAAATTTCAAGGTCCACTCTCTACCGGAATAAGTTAGGAAGCTTTTGGAGTTACCCCCATTAAATTTAAGAAAATGTATGTATGGATGTTGAAATATATATAAATACCGCTAGAAGATGACACACATACAATACTACAAATAAAATAAAAAAAAAAATTATCTGTATTTATTTATAGGATCTATATACTTATAAATTTCAAGGTCCACTCTCTACCGGAATAAGTTAGGGAGCTTTTGGAATTACCCCCATTGAATTTAAGAAAATGTATGTATGGATGTTGAAATATAACTATTTTTATCGATCAGCATCAAAGTTCACTGATGATCTCCTTGGTAAGAGTGAAACAGGCTGTATGAACAAAAAATGAACAAAAACGATCTGTGTTTCTGGCAATTAATAGTCAACAAATCTGATTTCTGTATAGGAAAATCAGGTTGACTATGGACCTCGAGTTGACGCAAATTACTAATAATGAAAATACAGGTTATGAAAAATCAGAATAAAGAATTTGTATCTAACAATATATCCCGTTTGTTTCTTTAAAACTATAGTTTATGGTGAAACAAGTGTGAAAGCTACAGTCGAGTGTGACTGACTGTGAGATACCCGGTACCCAAGGCATTGTGGGTGAAATTAAATAGCCCATGAACATGGAAAATGAAAATGTTGACTAATGAAGACAAATGTCGCGAGAAACATGTTGAGCAACATCCAAAAAAGACAAATGTAGCTATGAACATGTTGGGCAACACCCATTGGCACAGAAGAAGAAACACACAGAAACTTATTTGTTAATAACTTCCAGGTTTATCACCCGATTTTACTTACATTTTCTGAAACCGTTCGCGAATGCCTATTTATTTATTTAATCTATTTGGTTATAGGCTATATAACTTATAGCCGAAAATCACGACAATAGCTTATATAACGTTTTTTATGATTTTCAGGGGCGGAGTGGGCGGCGCCAAATTTTAAAACAAACTTCTGCGCGCAACGGATTAGAATGCTGTCACGAAATTTCTGATCAAGAATAAATATACTTTATGTGGTCGGAGATGGCTCCATCTGCCTGTTACGTACATTTTCGGTTGGCACTAACTTATAATACCCTTGTACCCTATGGGTACCGGGCATAAAAATACTGTGCTTTTAAATCCAAATAATTTAAAGTTTATGTCTAGAAATCGGCGTTTTTGCATAATGTGCATTGGCCAAAATTGGTCAGGCATAATTAAATTAAAATAAATACGTTTTAATGCAAGCAGTTAGGAATTAAGTAACAATAATAAGGAATAACAATGCTACCTGTTTGGTAATATCAAAGTCAAAACCCAATGCAATCCAATTTATTGTATTGACCGCGACCGAACGGGCGGGGGCTTTGCTGGCAAAGAGTGGCGTCTAGCTTGGAATTGCAATTTGCTTGGCCAGGTAAATGTTGCTGCAAAAACAAAAATTACAGAGGCAGCCAGACGGAGCTACATTTTGATTGAAACGCTGCAATTTGGACTCGGAGGGTGGGAGGATCGGGGCGGGGAAAGGATATCGAGTATTCTCCAGACAAAGAGGGAGCGGGAGGGCATTGCAGGGGAATATTCATGGCAAATCCAATGCTTGAGTGGCAACAACCACAAAAACGCATTGAATTGAAAATGTTTGAATATATATTGCAAGTTTGACTTGATTGAAGCACTTGATATCGTTTCCTTTTTGACAGAGCCAGTGACGCCACTTGACGGAATCCAGTTCCCCAGTTCAACCCACTCACCCTTCTTCGACTCAACTGCGCTCGAGGATTACAGGCGGACGGACCACGTGGTGGGGCGAGCCACTAACGAATTTCCATTCATCAGTTCAAGTTGGTCAATTCTTGACGATGGGCCATGAATTAATCAATTTAAATGTATTCAGGTCGAATAGATCAATTGTCACAGACATGCGAGACTTGACCACTTAACTCTAAAGCCATTTGTGATAAAATATTAATTAATTAACTAATAAATGTTTCATAAAAATATGAAAGCATATTTAGTAACAGGCTAAGGCAGAAATTTCGACTAAATAAATATATTTGCACGGACGCACTCTGAAAATGTTTGTAAAATCAGATGATGAACATGGAGTTATTACACTTTTAAGTTCTTCTATCTCCATAAAGCTTCTACTCTCACTCAGATCTGCCGCAAATGGTTGGACGAGTCTCGAACCGTAATTTTGAAAAATAAACCTTTTTATTTTTTATTTTTTATTTCTACGTTGTTTTTGGAACTTTTTTTTTGTGTCAATCGGAGTAATTGTTTTGAAGAGTCTTGTAAAGGTGTGTCTTAAGCCATTTGTGCTGGATAAATCAGTTAACCTCCCGAAAAGTAAATCGTCTTTCTAACCTTCTGTAATTTAACTGACCGATAAAAATTAACAAAGCACTGTTAAGCAACGAATTGTGCTGTAAAACGCCCACTGTGTGTGGAAATACACATGAAATCATACCAAAATCCATCCGTTAATTTCTCAAAATGAACATTTAGATTACAGAGACTATATAAGAGCTAGATATACCCATTTTGTGCCAACATCCTTATAGGTTACAAGTCAAATTCACGCACAATAATATTTAATAAATAAACATCAATGAGTGTTCCTAGCTACAATTTATTTTTGCATTCCGCCATTTAAGATTTCAGTTTTCAAGCCCGGTACTTCAGAGTATAATAATATGATTAAGCCATGTCCATTTGTCTTTTAATTTAATAAACAAAACCTTGGATACCTGGTAGCCTTCTTACTTGGTAGTTTTTAAGGGGCTACCTCACTCTTTTCGATGTGATATCAAGCATATTTTATCATGCACATTTAAAATTTAAACCTGGCTTTGCTGAGCAATATGCCTATTCATTCACTACTCGTGAACCTTGATTTCAAAAAGGCGAAGTATCTTTTGTGGCATATTAAACTTCCTCATTACGGTCATTGAACACTGGGTTTGGCAAAATCATTGCACCGTGCGATGCTCAGTTTTTATAGCCGGGACGGAAGTACCAGCGGAGTCACTGAATAATAAAAGACAGAATTTAAACATTAATTAGAGCCATCGATGCGCAGCCAACGAAAATACCTATCAGTAGGACCAGGGCCCACGTGTCCTGCATGCCAAATATGCATCACGTTAGCGGAGAATCCGCAGGATACGCAGCTACCAAAAAGTTGCCGCGACCTGTTTAATGTGGATAACAATTTCGGGGTGCCTTTTGTGTGCTTCCTTTGGCGGCGTCGTGCCATCCGCAAGATTCACAGAAACTAACCGCAAGACTAAATCCGTCGGAGAAGTTTGCGAGGAGTTTAACGCCATTTTTCGTATGCGTGGTCTGCGTTGATTTTACGACATTTTCGACAGCGATTTCCATAAAGCAAAGTCGTCTCGCAGGGTCCTATACCCGTGTGTCCTTGCCGCACGCCGGCTAACTCCATAAAATTACAAGATACTACCTGTTAGAAGTTCCTCTTCGCTGAAATTCCAATAAACTCACTGCACAATATTAGTTTTTATGCGGCATCCAGCAACAACAGAAAATGCTGGCGAAGAAAAAGAACAAGTACAC
Source organism: Drosophila rufa (assembly GCA_018153105.1). Lineage (NCBI taxonomy): Eukaryota > Metazoa > Arthropoda > Insecta > Diptera > Drosophilidae > Drosophila > Drosophila rufa. Next base: position 1,471,214 of record JAECXS010000149.1, on the reverse strand, counting down.
TTGCAAACAAAAAAGAAAAAAAGTTTGGCGAGAGGAAAAAAACTGCAAAATCATTTAAGCAAACAGTCATAGACTTTGGCAGCCTTCCGCTAGATCTACGATACCTGCATGGAAAACTTTCCGCTATGTGACTTTCAGAATTTTTAGTTTTGATTTCAGGACTTTTCCCCGTTACTATTGTTGTTGGCAGCTTAGTTTTGGTTTTGGCCTTAGCTGCAAATATTGCAAGTTGGCCCAAAGTCACGTGCAAGTTTACAGACATTCGGTTTGGTCTGGCACTTGGCACCCGTGAAATGGTTTTTCAAAAGCAAAAAACTACGTCGTCTTTAAATTCGTAGTTGCTGAAAAGGTGGAAGCAGTCGTTTCTTTAAGAAGAAGACGTTGAAATACTTGTACTTAAAGACGGTTGCACCTCTGTGAATAAGAAAAAATATTTACATTTAACTTGAGATTAATAATAGTTATTCAAATCTTAATAATTATACTATTTAAGTTTTATTTGGAGTGTGAAAAACATTTGGAAATTAATATCAAGACCTTTTTCAAGTTAATAATGCCCGATATTATTTTCCATTCAAAGTTATTAAATCTAAATTTTTTAAATATTTCTATCCTAAAAAAAATGCACTTATTTAGAATTTTGTGTTTGTAAAACGATTTTTATTGGAACCAATTTTATATATTTGAACAAATTTTAAGGGATGTAGGGCTTTCGCGTCTATAGCGACAGGAAACCGATAAAACACATAACCGCGATCCGGTTTGCTTAGATTTGCTCATTTATAACTTACCAAGTCTACAAGTCAAGAACTGAACTCTATCTACGTACTTTGAGTTCCCAGGTCCCAGCTCTCAGAATTTGTTTCCCCTTTCATGTTAATTTGAGGGTGGAATTCCACTGATTTCAGCTCCCATCGCTGCCATTTAGCCCCAATCCAGTGATGCTGCCAGCACGCGGATGAGCTGCTCAACACCTTTTGCAGTGAATGGAGCATAAGAAATCATATCAAGTGCTTCGGCGAACGGATATAATATATATAACAATTTTCACACAATTTTCTTAACACGTTATTTGCGCGTATTTCACATATCCTTGCTGCCTTGCTGCCTGCTACTCCTGTGGCTGCAAGTGTGTGCGTGTGAATTAGCGGCAAACGGATGTTGAATTGGTTTGCCTTCGCCTCGGCGTGCCACTCAGCCGTGAAGATGTGTGCGCTCGTTTTCGTATACGTACACGGGGCTTCCTTCGGGTGTGGGTGTGAAGGAGCATCTTGTGGCTGCTTTTTCCTCGTCCAATGTTGACTGCTTGTTTTTATTCCCTTTTTGAGCGCAGGATGTGCGCAGCGCAGTCCTGGCACGTTGGCGCGCTTAAATCAAAGCAATTTGCCAAGCACAATCGTGTTGTAAATTATCGCCGCAGGATTTTGTTTTATTAAACCGAGAGTGTGTCCGTATGTGAATATGCGATGGGATGGGTCTGTTATTGTGTTTGCGAGCTGCCCGAGATTCATCGGGCTGCGTCTTGGCCTGGCGCTGATTGCTACTGGGATTATGTGGGGGCAAATTTAAAGTAGTTCTAAGCAAAATTAAAGACGAATTACATTATAACGAAATGAAAGTCAAGCGTTCAAAATTTAAATCATAAAATCAAAATTCCCATTTATTTTTAATTGATTGTTAGTTTTCTATCACTAAATGTCAGATTATTTTTCTCTATTATTTAACCTACGAATAAAGTAGTAGAAAGCAGAGAATGCTAAATGAGGAAAACTGTACTACTATCTAGGGACTTTGCAGAAATTGAATAAACAATTACAAAGATTACAATTACTATCGCATTTTGATTTTAACTAGTTCAATCCCATTTACTGGGTCTTATCATAAGCAGACATAATAATATTTACTTAGGCGGCCACTGAAAAGTCAGCGGGGAGCTACAAGAAAAGAAATTGATAGACTGAATCGGTCGCAGTGATTAGTGAATCTGTCTATAAATTGACGGCATTTCTCTTACTTTACATCAGTGCCAACTAGTGAGTGATATAGTAACGTCCAGCTTAAGTCCATCAGTATTGGAGTCTCTCTAAGTAGTATCCATTAAAGAGTCGTGGTTATACTTAATTCGACCTTGTGGAGTACTGCCTTAAGAAACTCCAGGTAATGCCAACTATGATGTAGAACTTGAGAACCTCGGATCAGAGCCTCCATATTTGAAAATTACGAAAATCATATGTTTAAGTAGTGGATACAAAGGCGATTGACCGCAATAATATTCGCATTGTGTTACCTACTTAGCTAGTCGATTTTTACAAGCGTCACCAGTACAAAGTTATAGTAGTATTTTCGAATCAAAAATCTATTATAGAGAATTTTATTTCAGCAAAAATTGTATAAAGGGCACCGAAAGAAAATTAGAAAATATCTGCAAATAAAGCTGTTCTAAAAAAAAAATTAAAACGCAATTTGATGTTATTTAAGATTTTGTACATTCTTCAAAAACCACGTGGTGAATTTTAGTTTGTGCCTATGGGAGCTAATTCATAAAGAAATGCAATATTGTTCAAGGTTTGGGCGTCGATATTTGTATGTTATAAGAAGTTAATACAATTTAAAGATTTTTGGTCATTAGCAATAATAATAAAAATGCAGCTACTCTATAAAACTGGCCGATTGCGGAGAACTCCAAACTGTGTAGATGTTATTACTAATGTTGATATAGATTATAATCTATATTATAATAATTATTTAAGTGACTGTTATATTTTCGAAAGCACCACTCTGAGACCAAGCTGCCATTTTAAAATTTCAGAGAAAGAAACTTATTCCGATTTAATAAAGATGCCACTATTTTGGCTTTGAAAGTTGGGTCTAGGAGGGTAATAACTATTACAAACTGGGCAGTTGATTTCGATATTTAATGTTTTATTTGTGTCCCTATTACCTACCATTATATGTTGAATTATTATATTCTAAGTATATGGATCTGAGCTTATTGTTGTTTAGAGATTGAAAATATATATAATTCGATTTTAAATTATATTAAATACATGTTTATTTTACGGGAAATCGGCTAATCAGCATTGAATTTTGGTTGAACAGCAGGGCAATTTGCAGCCTTCATTGTACCTTCACTAAACTCATTAGTCAACCTCAATGATACTCTCGACGTGATCGATTTCCCGACAGACAGCAGCCAGTGTGTTTACATGCATAAATCAAAGTTGCGATAAGGTTAATACAATTGGCGCTCGCCCACGCGGCTGCATGCTTAACACCTCTTGCCGGTGCGCGCTGACTGGAGGAATGAATGAAAGAAGCTGCCGGATGGATAGACGGACGGCAGGCAGCCGGAACGATTTAGTTGACATACGCAACATTGTTGCCAAAATACAAGGAGCATGACAGCCTACAACAGCAACGACAATGGGCCGGGAAAGTGTCAAACGAGGAGCAGCAGCAACAACCAAATGGTGCCGTCGGTGGCATTGCTGCCATTTTGCCATTTTCCGCACGTGTGCCAAAGCCCTGACAGTGAAAAGTGTATGCGGGGCTGTGACTGTGTGTCGGTTCGGTTATGTGAATGATTTTTCACTTTTGCCGAAATACATTTTTATAAATTCTGACAGGGCATTTGTTGAGCTCCCTGGTGTCGATGCTGCTAGCAAAGTTGATAAAAATGTTCCCCTTCTTCGGTGAAATCTTTCCTGAATGGAATACCGGGGCTTGTGTGCGTTTCGTCATGGGCCATGACTTATAAGCGCTAAAAGAATATTGATACTGGAACCATAAGGATGGATATTTACTTATTCTAGTTGATAGATAATAATACACTTAGGTACAGTTCCTATTTCTCTATTTGTATTCCTTAATTACGATTTTCATTAATTTAAGACAAATATAAGTTATACTTGATTAATATTTAATGATTTCCTTGATTATTAAGAAATATTTACAATAATTATTATTATAGCCCATTTCATTTACTCTCATCTCTCAGTCAGAGGTAAACAAAATTAGCTGTCAACAGCTCCAAACAGGGCAATCCACTTTAAGTCCCACAAGCAGCTGGGATAATAAACCACATAAATATTATAACTTCATCAGGGCTCAACAGTTCACTACTCCCACGACCGCCTCAAAGTGTTGAGGCGCAAAGATTGATGATGTAAAAAGTGTGGGAGACAATGACCGACGTCCTGCAACTCCCGCAAAGATGGGCACACTGTGTCAGGCTTTTGGGGCTCGCAGCTCAAATATTTTGACTGAATTCCTCGACCATCCACTTATCACCGGCCTATCATCAACTCATAATGTTGACATTTTTCACACAGTTCAATGGGCATCCAAACTCGGACGTGTCTGTTGTTGTTTGACCTTATCTATAGCTGGCAGGGGCTTCTACCATCAAAATATCTGAGGGCAGCTGCTGCGGTGAGGAGATGAGAAATGGGCCGATGAATGTCCCTTTGTTTGATTGACTCGTCTTCGCCTTTGTTTCAATGACTCGAAACATCTTGATGATAACTTGTCCAAACACAGACAACGTTGATATATACAGGCCATTCGAATGTGACTGGGGAAGGAGCGACAGCAGGGAAGGGGTATTCTGGGTGTGAGCGACAGTGATGACAAGACCTTTGGGTTTCTTAAGTACTACCTGACTTACGAAAAACTATAAGTAGATAAGAAATAAAGTTCGGGGTTTCCTTTTTTACGTAAACATACCTAATACATTTATCAAAAACATCAGGTAGGGTATTTAATTTTTTTCCCCCTTTTTTTTTTGATTATGAATGCCCAACATCTTAAGAATATAAAGTCCAAATTTGACATCGATTGGAGCAAAAATAACGAAGTAATGGGTAGTTGAACTGAGGTCATTCTATGTTCGATGTATGGGGGTCCAAAACTTTAAAGCGCTCTCCTGAAAAGTGTCATCTTCAAAGTCGGTGTAATTACTAAAAATCTACTTGACCAATCGTTTTGAAATTTTGCACACAGCTTTTGGAACTAATTCTCCAGGTATCACCGTCAGGGTTTTTTAATTTCCATTTTTTATTATATTTTTTATTTAACAATTAAATTTTGTAAGCAAAGAATTGCATTTTTGACTTCAAACATTCACGAAAAATCTAATGAAAAAAAGATAATCTCCACGTTGATACCTCTGGGCAATTATCCTTTAACTAATGCATATTCTGGTTTTCATATCGGATGATTCTGTGGACCGTTAGGATGTACACCGCAAATCAACTTTTTTTGGAGGGGCCACGGGAGATTCCCTATAACTCCTATACCTGCACATATTTTCCAATTAAGCCTTTTTAGAAAAATTGTCTAAATGTTACGTTATTATATGTCATTTAAATTAATAAACTAGCTCAAGCCATTTCACCACAACAATTTTTTGAAAAGTAACCCGTTTTGCACCGAATTAACCCTACTCCCCCCTTAAGGCACAAAAAAAGATATAAAATAAACATTTTCCAAACTTTTATTTTGCTATTCGATATAATTTTCTTATCTCCATTCTTTATTCTTTATTATTCAAAAGTTAACAAAAATGTTCTGTTAACATTAAAATATATTAATAATAATAATATTACCCACAACCGGGTAGGTTTTTTAACGATATGCTCCGTCTCATATCGGGTGGGTTGGAGTAAAGATTTACAAACTAGACAATAAGTAGGACAGAATATTAGATACGTTTAATGACAAGGATGTTTTACAGGATAACATATGATAATTTTCGTTATATAACTGGCACAGAATACGAAATGGGTCATGGGAGTCAAAATTTGATCGGCTGTCGAGTGCTTCTGGCAGGAACTGCGAGCTTTATATTATGTAGCAACGAAGCAGAGTCGACTTCGCCATTAATTAATTTATAAAGGAATATAACGCTGTTACATGTTCGACAGTCTTGCAGTGTCGGCAAGTCCAAAAGACGCAATCTGCTCTTGTACGAGGGAAGACGAAGATGTTGTTCTCAATTTAAACTCCTTAAAGCAAAGAGAAGAAATTGCTTCTGCACCGATTCGATGAGTTCTTGATACTTTGCATACTGGGGTCACCCCCATATGCATGAGCAGTATTCGAGCAAAGGACAAACTAGCTAGATATAGAGAACTTTAGTGGTATAATGATCATCGAACTCTTTAGCCCAACGTTTAATAAACGCTAAAATGCCTCTAGCCTTTCCTAATAAGATTCCTATGTGATCAGAAAAATTTAACTTATGGTTAAGTAGAAAACCAAGGTCTTATATACTAGAAATACGCTCAAGGAAGTTTGGCCCTAGAAAATAACTCGACACGTGTAGATTAGTCTGATAGAAGGACATAACCACTCCAAGTGCAGTATTTAATTTAAGCTCGTTATTAACGCACCAGGATTGAAGTGAATACAACGTCGACTTGAAACTTTAGTTTAAAGCCGTTTCTAATGAAAGATGTAAATTCTAAGAGGTTGGTTGTTGTGGACCGGTGTTTCATGAAACCATGCTGAGATGGTGACATTAACGAAAAACATTGATGTTGTAGCTGCGAGGTGATAATTAATTCGAGCAGTTTGGGTATAGCACAGTGCTTTGCGATCCCCCGATAACACAATACTGTACATTCTAGAAAGAATGTACTTGTTTCTTGTAGTTTTTTATGCACTGAAAACGAATTTGACCTTCAAAATGCTCCATCACGTCAGGATTTTTGGTAAATTAAGCCTAAAAGGTAAACAAATTACAATTTTAGCCATTTTTGATAATTTTTTTTTTTTAAATATAAATTTTGTTTCCTTTTTTCGACGAAAAGGTCGCATAGTACAACACTTTAGCCTTAAAACTTTTTTTTTTAATTATTGTACGATTTTTTAAAAAACAGGTATGACATTTTTAAATTAACCGTTTCAGTTACGCCAATAGACGTTATACTCAACGATTGGCGTAACTGAAATTGTTTATTTCAAAATGTCATTTTTGTTTTTTATGAGTATATAAATGTCGGGTATTCCATTATCCAAGTTTCAAAAAGCAGCACAAAAAAATAAAATAAATAAACAGATGAAACGTAACATTATTGAATATTAAGACAATCTGAAAAGTTATATTTGTAAGTACTATACGCTAAACCTGTAAGTAATAATTACATTTTATTTAAAAACGACATGCTAGAATGCTATAATTAGTACCCGAAAATGCACCATTTATTCTGTACCAACAAATAGATTTCATAGTACTCTTCAGCACTAGTGACTGGAGGGGCTGAATGGAAGACGTGATGTTTGCTTTGCTGCGCCGCCCCCTTTTATTTTTGTCTTTTCTTGGTTCAGTGCGCGGCAAGTAGTGGAATATTTTCGACGTCATTTACTTGCCATTCAATTCCGCTGTACCTACTTATATACATATAAAAAAAAGAACTAATGCCTTTGCCATTCCAATCGCAATCACATCATTAGGCAACGGCGCCCGCACATCTTGTTGCCGGAGGAAAATAAAAGAAAATCCGTGAACATTTCATTGATTCTGTGTTGATTTGTTTGCCTGGCAATTATTATCCTTATCGCTGACACAAATCGCCATTTAATTAGTTCAATGCCTTTGTGCCATGTTTGTATTTCCCATTGATTTGTTGACATTGTCTAAGTCGAGCAGCAGGAAATGGGACATAGCACCAGGGCCCGGATGCCTGTTCCGATAATGGTCGAGTACGCTAATAGGGATCACGAGTTTCTGCGGCTGACAGCTGGCAAATAATTCCTCGCCAAAATCGCCTAATTGGTTCGATTTATTTCCATAACAACCCGCGCGAAAATAACGTGATTTTAACCAGTTTTCACAAATCGCTTGGTAATTAAATTTAAGAAAAATGCTTTACCAATTAAAACGTAAATCAATAATAAAATGTTTCATTTTAATGTTTTCATATTTTGAAATGCCATTAATAAAATCTATTTAAGTGGAATGGAAACCCTGAACTTAAATTTTAAGTAGAGGCTTCCAGGTAATCTCGTTATATAATAGCCAATTTCAATAAATTTTACTCTTTATGTACAACACACACCGGCAATAAATCAAGGACTTGGCCAGGGTATAAATTACAATTAAAACTGAAGCATAATTATGTTATCTGTGCAACTTTCCAGCAGCAGCGGCAACAGACCAACAAGTTCACAAAACATTTCTATGGGACTCTGCGATGTGTGTGCGGCCTTTGGGAGAGTATCTCACCTTTTAGAAACTATTAATTATGTCTCCATTAGACGGACACAATAGCCGAAATGTCGCAAAAGTTCTGCTGTTCGAGCACTTCGTCCCTCGGGTTCGTTGGTGCCCATAAATCTGCATAACCTGAGTCCCCAAATCTCTCTGTCGGAACATGTTGGTTGTGGCTTAATTAACATGAAAAGTGGCTGCAACTCGCCGCTTCATTTGCTGTCTGCATCTGTAGCCCGGGCACAAGGGCCATCCTAAAGATTCGCCATCTTGCAGTCACCATTTCAGATCCATATGCAGTTGCGTAAGCTGATTAATGTCAATCGGGCCAAAATGATTAGCTTTAAACACTTAACAGCCTTTTCTATCAACCGAAATCAAGACTCTATAAAAGGAAAATATCTTATAATACCTAGGGCTATGTATCTACTACCTGCCATACTAAGTTTCATTGTGATAACTGATTGGACGACTATATCTAATAGCTGCCATCTTGTTAATAATAATAAAAGTCTAATAATTGTTTTAACGCATACAATTTAAGCCATTTACCATCTCGGTGATTGGATTGAATAGCCAGTGGGCTTAGGGGCTGATATCTGTTGGATATGTCGCAGTATTTTATAGTTTACTTTCGCCTGGACACTCCTTGCCCCGGTTACTCTCATATTCGCCGGCATCCCTCAGTTTGTTTTCACTACAATTTTCTTCGTTGTTCTACACAATTAACAGCCATTCCCATTCTCTCCCCGTCGTGCCCTTGCGTCCTGGACGCATCGCCTCTGGCCTGTTTGTTTGTTTGTTTGTTTGCGGGGTCCTCGCCGTTTGCTGACTTGTTTGTGCTGAAGTTGCCGGTGGGCGTGGCTCATTGTAATATGCGTTTTAGATTGTAGGCGCCGTGGCGCTCTTGGGGCCTGGTTCAGCCCCCTTCTCGTGTTCTTGGCATGACCCGACCTCCGATCCCCCCCAGCCCTAAGTCTACTCGCTCGGTTCCTGTGACTGTGACTTGCATAATGAGTAGCATGTTTGTCGAAGGCCATTGAGGCCTGGGTTTGGACCACATCGTTACTCCCAACAATTGAAAACGTTTAAGGGAATGACGTGTGGAGGACGAAACGCCTGAAGGTGCAGTTTCAAAGGACGAGGCCGATCATGATTGGTTAACGAGGGTTTTGTAAGCGAAATTTGAACGTTATGCGGTTTAAATAGACTTTGATTTCCCCGTGTCTCATTGAGGCTAAGATACATAGAACTGGACTCCAGTAAACTGCTAAAATATATGGGTTATCAGCAAGTGGAACACAATAACCGTTGAACATACATTTTATTCGGATAGGATCTGTGTTTTTAAGATTTTGTGGAATTTTATGGAATTTCCCTTCTATGATGTGTTCTGAATGATAATTATTGTTAGGAACTCAATCGATTGACACTCAAACATTTAAACAATTAAAGTTGTATCAAATTCTATGGCCAACAATCTGTTGGGTGTCATTTTCTGTCTATCACTGTGGACTCCTTGCATGCCATCCCAATGAAGGCAATTGGATTGAAAAAAGCTGGCATTCGGACACAAGACTATCAGAGCTATCAACGGCAGTTGCAAATGCAAGGGGGAGGAGCAACAAATGATTTAGAAAGTGATTTATGGCACATTCATCTAATTACCAGGGCCCGCAGAGTGGCCGGGACACAGGAGCACCCGGCAAAAAGAACCTGATCCCTGACCAGAACCAGACTCCTGATGACAATTGTGTCCCATTTGTAGCCAATGTTGCTGCTATATGTCTGCAGACGCGGGTGTGGCCTCGGGTGTGGCATGAGTGTGTTTGTCAGCAACATCATTGCTGACATTAATGACGCATTCCATCAGTCAGAGTCGAGTAATGTGGCTGGCAATGGGGGCGGCACTCCGAAGCCTTTTTCCGCGATGCAGCGCATCAATCGTCATCAGTAGCGAGTGCTGCGGCTGTAAAATGGAACTCGTATTAGTATCGCATCAATTATAATTTCCGGCTGACAGGCGAATATGCGTTTAAGATCCCAGATTGGTTGCAATTCTTTCACCGCCCGCCCCTTCGATTGCCAGTATGTGTTGCCCCGCTTGTGATTGACGTCGGTGCGTTTGTGATCCTGGGGTAACAATTTCCCATCCCAATCCATCCCATCCCATGACATGGAAGCCCACAATTCGAATTTAATTTACGTTGCCCGCACGTGGAAAAAACGTCAGCTCTATGATGACATGTTTTTGTTTTTATTTATTGATTTACCATTATGTGTGGCTTTGTTGTTAGGTCCTTGGGGTGTGGCCTGTGTCCCATGTCCAATGGGATATGCTTCGCCTAATGATTGTTTTTGGGTAGCATGGAGAAATGGCTGATAAACTATTCGCTTGCTATCGCATCTCGGACAGGTAATTGTTTAATAAAGGGCCGAATACGGAAAGTATTTTCTTCCTGAAGTTTGTATGTTCATTTCAGTGTAGGTAAAATAATATGATTATAGGAAGCTTAATAACCTACACAAGTAAGAAATCAATGCTTTGGCATCGATAATTACCATTAAAAACTATAAATTCTACACTTTGTATCATAAAGATGACTTATCGGTTCATTCATCATTCAAGTTCAGCTTTAAACATCAAAATTTAAAGTCAATGTCGGTCAACTGAAGGCATAAATCGAAGCTGTCTCTCCCGATACTTGAAGCAATCACCTGTCCAAACCGAATCCGAAACGGGAACAAATCAAAAACTAATTCCAGCTCACCAAAAGAAACATCCTTGAACAAACCGAAAGCAAGATTTCAAAGCATTTCAATGCCGCCGGCATGTGGCTGCCTCCTCCTCCGCTCTCCGCTCTGGCATCTGTCAGAAAAATAAACAAAACTGCAAATTTTATCGTCGGGAACGTTTATGCACAAATTGCTTCCAGGTTTTAGCGCTGTCGTGTCTGTCGCCTTATCGAATTTCAGGACAAGGATGCCGCAGACTCTAACTCGGAGCAGGACTCCGCCGCATCCTGGATTCCGCGGCAAGGGCTCCACGGCGGAGTAAAGTTTTCCTGCTCAAGGCGTAAAATGAAATCGACAGTAATTTGTGTTTATCTGTCTCCCTCTGACGCAGTGTGTAGGTCTGTTGGAACAACAATTGTGACAACTTTCCTACTCCTGCGAGTATGTGGCGAAAAGTTGAACAACAGGAAATTACTTTAATTCGAAAAGTTGTCTTTATCAAACTATGATATCTAAACGGCGGCTGGTGTTAATGTAGGCGACAAATATTGTGTCGCCGACTCAAGTTCAATAAGCCGGCTTCATTATATTGTCATATCCCAGGACGGCAGCGGCGCGGAGCGGGGAGCTCCGGGGGCTGGAGCTTCAGCAGCCGCCCTTAAGTCGCTTTGATGGCGCATAAGTAAGAGCCAATGAATAATTCATGTGCTATTTATACAAAATCGAAATGATAATCGTTCACTTTAGCATTTAAATCAGTTCATTTTGCTGGCGGTTGGGGAGAGCACAGTCCCTTCTTCAGATTCCAAGCCAACCTGGCTTTCTCAAAGCGCTCGAGGCAAAAGCAAATTTACATCTGACGGGATGAAATAGCTATTACTTGGGTTAATTTATGGGGACTTTTGGGATTAATTGAAAGGTGTCTCAAATGCAATTTTAATTGAAGAAATAATAAATAATTATTATTTATTTTCTAAGTTTTAATCATAAATATATCAAAGTTTAAGATGACTTTTAACACTATTTAAAAAAATACTTTAAGTCTTCTTTTTTAAATTGGATTTTTGATTAATATAATTAGTTTTACTATTTAACATGAAGACTCCGAATAAAACATTTCACTTCACTTTTGCCTTGCATTCCGGTCGCCAGTTGCACAGTATGCAATGAATGTAAGTAACTCAAAAGTGCGGACATCGCTTCATCTAGACATTTTTTTCGAGCTCAATAGGTATATTTTAGCTATTTTTTGCGCCATATTACAAGCGTTTTTTATACCTTTGCGGGGCATTATTAGTTTGACTAGAAGTTTGTAACGCAGTGGTCAGCATCACCAGACGAGTTGATCTATCTCCGTCTGTCTGTCTGTTTGCGCTATCTGATTGAAACTTTCAGAAGAGTCTTTTCCTTGCTTTTCAAGATCGAATTCAATTAAATTATAGCAATATATTTAAAATTTCTTAAATTTATCTGCAAGGGTATAAGCACTTTGGCTTGTTGAAGTTTGATTCCTTCCTTGAATTCTCTTAGATTTAGCCTATGTATTTATTTCTTACTCACACAAATGTAATTTTAACAGGTCAATGGCCCCCGGCCTTAAGTGTAACCTTTGTCCTTGACTTTCCCATAAAAGTTTTTCCAGATTATATACTTCATAGGACCACCGATAATAGTAAGTGATTAAGTAATTTTTTTATTTACTCCTCAGAATTTCTAATCATTTTATAAAAAGCGAAAACCATACTCATTTGTCACTCGGAATGTGTGCATTTTTTCCTAGCCACTTGCTCCTCGATTTTCTCGTGAAAACTCAACCGCTCAATGCCAATTGACATTTATGGCTTGTGCAAGCATGCAAATCCGACGATAACATGCCTCACCACACGCCAATGAGTGTTGGAGAGCCTAGAAAAGGCTAAAAAAAACCCTGGTGGCACTTATGCGACGGGGAGGGTTCCTATCTGCGCTTATTCATAACTGCAATTGTGATTCGTTCTTCGTCCTTTTCCAGCGAGCCACACTCACGCATTGGCAAGCTGTCGAGCATGAATTTTTCTGTTAAATTGTCTTGTTGAAAGAAAATCGCACACACTTAATGCCTTGGCAGGGGATAAACCCGATTTGCATGTCACCGCCACTGTCACCAGCGGAGTTCGAGTCGAAGGTGGAGGTGGAGGTGGAGGTGTAGCTGCCTGAAAGCAAGTTGCATAGCTGGAATGCATTTTCCAACTGACAGTTGATAAACGACGTGCACTCAGTTCTTAGAGTGTCAAGCTGGCTTTTCCATACTCGAACATACATACACAGTGGTATGTGTGCTGCAAAGCGCCCAGAAATGGCATGCGGGTGCTCGAATGAGTGGAGCACATTCTCCGTATTATTTCAATTCGCGATGAGTGCTGGGTGCTGCGGGTGAGTGATGATTGTCAGACAAACCCCAACTCAACTACAACTCCACCTCCAGCTCCACTTCAGGCATGTTTTCACTCCACCACGACCCACTTGGCAGGAATGGTTTCTGGGCTTATCGCACACTTGTTGCCGGGCTTTGCATAATTTATGATCTTTGCCGTAATTGCTCTATTTTATGTCTCCAGCCAGCTTGGATTTAAAGGAACTGCAGCCAGCACCTCCACTTGTCCCCACTCGTCGCACTCCTATCAAGGCAGTAGGACACAGGACTTGGCCGCGGCAAGGACTTCGGCACTTAAGCCCTTTAAAATTTATGTCAAATGCATTTGTAAAATACGGCAATCGTACGAGTGGTTAAACCGATTTCTATGCCAGTTAAACTGCACAGTGTCACCATTGGGCTTTAATAAGATGGGATCTGTCTTTAATAAGATATTTCTCTCCAGACAAGTCTTATGATAGCACACATATATTTTCCTGATCCATTCTTCGCTTTACAAGGAACCGCTAAATGACTTTATACGATTTGTTTTCCATTTTAAATACAAGTTTTACAAAAGGAAAACTATTTAAATTAGGCCAGTAAAGTTATCTTTGTTAGCTAACAAACCAAAATCTACCAATATTTTTGACTTGATCTGCCTACTATACATAAAAGTTCAGGTATTTGAAGAGGTTTCCGACCAGAAAGGACCCAGAGTGCAGGAACGTCGATTGTGAAGGACGAGGGCAAATACAGAATGTGGGAACAGCGAAAAAATCTTGGAGCATTTTTGTGCAGTTGGTCGTGGGAAGTATTCGTGCTCGGAAAATGTAATTTCAGAGCACGTTGGTGGTCCCAAGTTTTGCTCGTTTCCTTGTTCTCTGCGCCAGCTCTTCGACCACATATGCATATAAGTTGCAAATTCTACAAAATGGCGACAGCGGCCCCATTGCCTCTCCTTCGGCTTCGACAGGAGGGGCCGGCCCCTCAATATGTGTTGTCTTTATCAGTTTCGCCATCGCCGCTGATGTCGTCGTTGTTCGCCATTTCTTTGGGGACTCGAGGTTTTTGCCTGGCTCTTATAGAAAATACATTTGCGACATTTTGGCTGGTAAGCACTGGGAGGCAGAGAGCCTTAACTCAGTCGGTTTTTCATCTTTTATCTTATGCAAATAACGCTGGCTGCATGCAAAAGTACCTGCCGCCATTCGAATGGCAGTTAAACCTTTGCAGATAGGCAGGTGTGTGCACTATTTACACACGAGATAGTGCGCTCCGAAAATTTGGTCACGAAGTTCTGAAAATATTTGAGGGCATTAAACATAAATAGGCACGAGGGTGGCTCGCCCTGGGCCAAAGGCGAGGCACACTTTAAATTCCCATTTTTATATCGGAACGATGCAAAAACATTCACATGCATATGCCGCAAATCAATACGCACCTCGATACAAATATTCCATTGCCACCACACAACTGTTCGTCCGAACGCTCGTGTGTTGTGCAAATAAAATAGCACCAACGAGCACGCACCATATTGTATTTATGTAAATTTATTTCCGTTACATTTCCGCCGCTCAATTGAAAATCGGCAAGTGATTTCCCATTTTTCTGTCTCTCATGCCAATATTTCCTCAGCTGTAGTTGGGCGCCGATAAAAGTATTTAATATAAAAGAGAAACTGCAAATTTGCGTTTTCGAAGGCTTCGAGGTTGGCCTCTGTGGCCATGAGTTTGGCAAGTAAATCTGAATAAAAGATTTTCTTTTGCTCGCCGGATTTGTATTAAGTTTAATTCGGGGAAGTCAATTGGGCAGAGAACCGTTATAAAATATTAAATTGTAGAGTATTGAATGTTTTCCGAAGCTTCTTTGGATTTAATGTTTCTTGTTAAATCGAAGCTTTTAAGAACTGACTAGCCATAAATATATTTATGCATCTCTGTTTAAATGCAATGCTTTTGGTTTTAATGCTTTAAATAAAAACGACACTACAATTAACTAGAAGAAATAAAAGAAAATAATTAGATCTATTACGATAATTGGGCCACTTTGAAAGCCCAAAAAGAAACACCACAAAAATCATTTGCATGCATTGTGATCAGCTGGCTTTAGAACTTCTTTTGTTCGGTTTTCACGTACGGCAGGCAGGCAGATTATAAATGAGACCAGTCCGTGGACAATTAATTATCATAATTATGCTCTCAACTGTACTCAGCACTGTTCGTTATTCGTTTAAAAGTTTAATTTAATTTGGTTTCAAACAGCTATCTTTGCGTAGTAAAGACGGGCTGGGAAAAATGTGTATGTAAAGTAGAGCAGCCAATTTAATTTCCTTTTGGCTTATTGTCCTATCTAAATTGTTTGGCTCTTTTGGCTTTTGTTGCTGCTAAAGGCCAAACAATGGCCGTCTATTGTTTGCCGAACAAACTCAGACAAAGACCAAACTTTTGTCTCCATCCCAGAGTCGCTTAGTGAATTCAAATTTATACGGACACATGTTGCAGATGCAGAGGAAATTACAAAGTTCTCACTGCACATTTCGCATCACGCTGGCTTAATTAAACGTAAAAAGAAAGCCAATATCAAATCATCTGCGCCTCATAGCTCATTATCTGAGTCATCCGCCAGACAATGGAAACTCCCGTCAAAATGTGCCGTGCTCTGATGCCTGATGCTCTCCATGCACATGGGTTTAATTTCCTGCAGGCCACAAACTATTTGTGGCCTAATATGACCCCTTGGCCAACTCATCTACGTTTTACCATTTACTATTTGTGCCGGTCTACACTCGGACAAACTCTGCGTTGAGTGACTTGCCGAGTTTTGAGCGAAGCTTACGCCACCAGATGCAGTGGCTGGCATAGCTCATCTTGTTGCACCAAATGTTGTCTAATAATCCCAAAATTTAGCCGAACTTGGCGGCCACAAACTTTGCACCGACTGCAGCACAATGCCAAGCAAGTTTGGCAGAGTGTAGCATTGCCGAAAGGCCGGCCAAGCCCGAGGATGTGGCAACAGCCCGGCAACATTGGCACATTCATCATTTGCGGGCCTGGCGCCAGAACATCCAGCATTTACCATCCAGCAGGAGACAGCAGCTGTTGCAGCAACGCCGCGGCAACTTCTTGTCACATGTCACTTTGCCTGGCTGCTTCCAGTAAGGGAGCATGGGGGGCGCAGGACGAAGCGAAGAAACCGGACTGACACTCCATCCTTTTTGGTTTTTTTTAGCCAGTTGAAAGTTTTGGGAGTAAAGGCAAGTCTTTAAACTCCGCTTTGCCACAAGAGTGAACTTCAGTAGGCTGATAAAAGTATGTAAGGCGGGAAGCAACGTTTGAGAATTTTCTAGGCCCCATTTAAAAATGAGGTAAGCTGATCCTTAAATCATTTATATTAGAGCATACGACAATAGAATCTTAAAGAATGTAAAAACTTAAAGAATATAGAATATTGATCTGTGTATACTCACACATAGAAGCCATTGTGAAAGCGGAGAGAGCGCGGTTCTCGTCGCTGAAAAAGGTCTTGCATACTGCAAATTAAAAGAATGGCCATTCGGCATCTTAGTGATTATATTGGCATTTGGCTGTCCCAACCGCAAAATGTTAATAATAACATATGTATGTTCGACTCTGTGCTACAACTGTGTATTCCATAATATGGAGAGCCGAATCTGATAGGATTTTTTTTCCATTTTTTAAAAGTCTGTAAAATAATAATTCGGCACAATAAAACATTCCGCGGTGGAAAAAATGAAAGCTTAAACGTTGCGCTATCAGACCAAAAAATAAAAAACTAAGTAGTGTACATTTTAAAATGTTGGTAACACATTTTGTATCCCGGTGCACCCAAATTATGTTCAATATTAACATTGCATGCTCGGCATGCACGCGACTAATTCTACTTACTTAGTTTCTAATTCGACACGCTGGTCTTTAGTTTCAAGGCTAGGTATTTTACAGCTTAGTGCCGAAAACGAAACTAGTTGAATTATTTGTAATTTATTTTTGTTAACGTTACTATTAATCGTCACAAAAGTTGATATCAGAAACTTTTGGAGTTGAAGGTGCCATCGTCACTTTTATCTAGCCTCGTTAAGAGGTATTTTTGTTTGATATCAGAAGTTTTTCAAATGACATACATATGTGTGTAGGTCTCCCATTGTTAGAGTTAATTAGTATAGCTCAATACCATGTCCAGAGGTCGTTCATATATGACTTAGCTTTTTTTTTTTTAACACATATATATTATTTTTACATTAATCAACCAAATTAATGGTTATAAAATGTAGGGACTAGCAATAGTAACAAAAATAACATGGATGCATAACATGGAAACGGTAATCTCCCTAACATAGGGAACGAAGTGACAATCAGTGCAATGTATTTATTGGGGAAGGACTCTCGTTCTCTGCCGTCCTCCCATCCATAAGTCTCCTGGGTGCCGTCTTTGAAGCCTTCTTCTGGTCCTCGGTGTTGCCAATGAAGCAGCTAGTTGGTTCGCATGGACTCGAAGTCGTTCATTATACCGACTCGAGTGTCGATTAATTTGCTCCCTCACGGTGGGGATGTGAAGGTCCTTTGTAATGTCCACGTTCCTCATATACCACGGCGCATTAGTGATTGTGCGCAGCGCTCGGTTTTGGATCCTTTGCATGCGCATAATGTTCGAGTCAGACGCCGTACCCCATATCTGGATGCAATAGGTCATTGAAGGGACCACTATTGCCTTGTACAGAAGAACTTTGTTACTTAGACTTAGTTGACTCCCTCCTCTAAGCATCCAATTGAGCTTCCTAAGCTTATTCCGACATGTGGCTGCAATTTTGGTGGTGTGCTGCCTCCATGTGAGCCGCTTGTCGAGGATGAGACCCAGGTACTGTGCCTGAGGAGCTTGAGGGATGAGCGTGTCCTGGAACTTAACCCTAGGAAGGATTTGATGCCTTAGGGAGAAGTTGCAGTGTTGAGATTTGTTTCC
Organism: Drosophila rufa; assembly: GCA_018153105.1. NCBI lineage: Eukaryota > Metazoa > Arthropoda > Insecta > Diptera > Drosophilidae > Drosophila > Drosophila rufa. Next base: position 1,452,897 of record JAECXS010000149.1, on the reverse strand, counting down.
GTTAATGCAGATGTTCCATCGATTCGACCACACGCTGTAGAGCTCCAGGAAGTTTTGCGTCATTCTGGAAGCTTCAATCCGACACGAAGAGTTAGCAATGAAGGCTGTGTCGTCAGCATACGTTGCCAGGAGGGTACCCGGATCACTGAGATTTGGCATGTCAGAGGTGTATAGGGTGTAAAGCACAGGACCCAACACACTACCTTGAGGTACGCCAGCTCTTATGCGTCTGATGGTTGATCTCGCACCTCTCACTTCAACCATGAAATTTCTATCTAGCAGATATGACTTTATCAGAAGAAACTGAGCAGTTGGCAAGAGAGATTTCAGCTTGAATAGGAGGCCATCGTGCCACACTCTATCAAACGCTTCCTTGACGTCCAGAAAGACAGCAGAGCTGTATTGTCTATTTTCGAAGGCATCCAAAATGTGTTGCGTCACTCTATGGGCTTGCTCAGGGGTTCCATGGTGATTCCTGAAGCCGAATTGGTGGTCTGGAATGGCATCCTGCACGCTTCTTACTGCCATCATTCTGCTAAGAAATATTCTTTCAAATATTTTAGAAAATATTTTTTATTAATAAAAAATTATAACACATAGTTATGACCCCTGATATTAGCTGAACGGTGGATACCGTCACAAAATTTGGTACTTCGTAAGGAGGTGTTTTTGAGTGATATCAGAAGTTTTTGTTAAAAACTCATTTGGGGGAAAAAAAAAAAAGCATGTAAGAAGTTAGCTATATGGGATCATTGCTATTCATTTTGATGAGAAAGCGAATTTTCGGAGATGTGATGTACCCCAAAAGGGAAGCAGCAATCTCGAGGGCTATACGGCATGAAGTGACTATCAAAATAGTAAAATCCATTAAACAAAAAATCTTTAAAAAAATTAATTTTAATTCTAAATTCTTAATTATATTATTTCGATAAATTTTGTCAAGGCAAATGAGTTATCATTTCAAAATACCTTTTTTAACGACACCTAGGAAGTTTCTGTAACTTTAGTCGTTTAGAAGTTATGGGGGCGAGAAATAAAATTTGTCCCCTGTTTTTCCCGCCAAACTAGTGGATCAAAAAAAAAAAAACAAAAATTATAAAACGTTTTTTTTTAATTTCAAATATTTAAGTTTCCTTGGATTGTTTTACAAATTATTGCAGTTGAACACGTCTCTATACGACTCTACATGTATTTTTACATAAATGTATGTATAGTTCATGTAAAAGGTTAGGTATATGGAATCTTTGCCACTAATTTTAATTAGTAATATCTCGAGAATGGAATCTTTGCTACTAATTTTAATGAGTAATATCTCGAGAATGCGAGATATGTGTTATATACTATACCAAAAGTTGAGAAATCTCAAGGGCTTTTTGTCCTTGAGCAACTATCAAAATCGTTAGAGCCATTTTTGAAAAAGTTTCAAAAACTTAAAAAAAAAAAAACATTTTAATTATAAATTCTTATATATTATATTAAGATAATTATTAATTATTATTAATTATCAAAATACTTTTCTAACAACATATAGAAGGTTTCTGTAAATTTAGTCGTTTAGAAGTTATTGAATATCTTTTGAACGGAGTATCGGATCGGGATGATTGAGGTGTCATTTGACGCGTACGACAACATTACATTTTTTTTGGATTTTTGCTGCACCGGCCCCAACAGCTCTAATCTGAACTAATCCGTTTTTTTTTTATCTTAGTATGCAGTTTCAAAGAGGTTTATAATACCTTTCGATCAAGATATAAATGGTTCTGATCGGAATATCGACACAGTGATTCTATTTATTTACTTTAAACAAAAAATAAAGAATATAGCTTTTTATACCCTCTGTATTATAATTTTGACCAGATGTTTGCAACGCAGTGAAGGAGGCATCTCCGACCCTATAAAGTATATATATTCTTGATCAGCATCACCAGTCGAGTCGATCTAGCCATGTCCGTCTGTCTGTCCGTCTGTCTGTCTGTCTGTCTGTCCGTCTGTCCGTCTGTCGGTTTCTACGCGAACTAGTCTCTCAGTTTTTGAGCTATCGGGCTGAAATTTTCAGCATAGTCTTATTTCTTTAGCACGCAGTATATATGTCGGAACGACCGAAATCGGACTACTATATCCTATAGCTGCCATAGGAATGATGGCGAAATTAATGTAAAAAAAAATTTAACTTCTCTGTTTTTCAACGTATTTCTATAAATTTTCAGACATAGCAGTTTTTTATGGTTCTAGAATTACGGTTTTAATTTCATTAAGATCGGACCACTATATCATATAGCTGCCATAGAAGCGATCGGTCAATTTATATGAAAATGTAAAATTCTACATGTAAAATGTAAAATGTACAAAATTCTATATTTTTTCAACATTACTAAAATGGTTCGATTTTCAATGATCCAATTGCAGACTGCAAGGGTATACCAACTTTGGTTTACCGCAGTTAGCTTTCTTTCTCGTTTAAGTTCTTATGAATTACGTGGGAGGAAGTGGGCGTGGCCAAATTTGAAAAACAAACTTAATCTGCGTGCAAAAGATTCGAATGTTGTCACCAAATTTGGTAACTCTAGTTCTTATAGTCTCTGAGATCTGTTTTCAAACACGGACGGACGGACAGACGGACATGGCTAGACATAGCTGGTAATGCTGATAAAGAATATATATAAAAAAAAAAAACACTTTTTGACATCTTTAAATCAAAATAGCTCAAAAACTAGAGCCAATATAATATTTTAATGCACAGATTCGGATTCTACGGACAAACTCCTATCAGATTCGGCTTTCATTGGTTGGGCACCATGAAGTTGTTTAAATTTTGGTGACCTGTGCAATTTTTAAATAAACAAAAATGTTAAACAAAACCTGCAGAAAAATATTTAAAATAAATGGTATATATTTCACAATTGCGACTAGAAAAGCGTAAATTAGATGACCATCCAAAGACTACCATTTTTCTCATCTATATTTAAATAATGACTTTATTAAATAATTTTCTAGGAATAACATTTATTGATCCTTTCTTAAAAGTATTTATATTTATCCGTTTTTTCTTTGCAAAGCCTTTACGTCCTTAGTAGCTTAAAGGTTAAATATATAAGTTATAAATATTGAAGAATTTTTAGTTTTATTATTTCGATCAGGGCTCTACTCGTGGTATTCATTTAGCCGGTAAATTAATATTGGCAGAAATTATTATGTTATTCTGATTACAAAACATATTTTGAGTGTTCGCTAATCTGAAATTTCTCGTATAAAAAAACTTGCAACTTGAATGGCAACGTTACAAGGAAAGCTTATTTAGATCTTTAGTATTTTTTCAGAATTTCTGAAAGCCCAATAGCCAAGTTAAGTTGTGAAAGCAGACTTCTAGTAAATTTTTTTTTCAAATCATATTTATTTATCGTGAGTTAGCAGATCATATATTACAGCTCTGTATCGAATCCGGAGTTGGCGTGGTTAGTGATTACTGGGGGAGTTCTTAGGCCTTGTTGCCCTTGCCGGTGCGCCTCCTGACGGACTTGCGCTTGCGAGCACCGCCACGACCGCGACGTCCACCACGACGTCCACCGCGCCTGCGGCTGGAACGGCGTCCACCTCGGCGTCCTCCTCGGCGTCCTCCTCGGCGACCTCCACGACGGCCGCGGCGACCACCTCGACGACGACCGGCGCGAACGATGCGGCGGGCACGGGCGTCATCTTTGTCGGGTCGCACAATGGTGTCCTTATCGTTTGTGGTGGTGTCCTTGCTCTGCTTGTTGTCGACGGCGCCATCCTCGCTGCGTCCCTCCAGCTCGCTCCTCTCTTCCTCCTGCTCCTGGCGCTCGAGCTCTTGCTCCTTCTCCTGCTCCTGGGCGGCCAGATCGGACTCCTCCTTGGCGACCAGCTCGGAGTCGCGCCGTGCGCTCAGAACTCGGCTGCGCTGGGCAGCCGCCTCGCTGGTGGCTACCAGGCAGCATAGCGCCGCCAGGGCGAAGATCAGGGCGTACTTGGCTGACATGTTGGGCTCGGGTCAAACTGTTGCTTGTGGAAAGCCAAAAGCGGTTGTGATACTCTCGAGGTGCAGTTCCCGGAGTTTTATACCCGATCTCTGTCCGATCTCCCCTGAAGAACTCCAGCTCGAACGCAAGCTCCATCGGCATCTGTTCAAATGTTTTCCCATTGCAAGATGTTGCAACGCACCTGCCGGGCGGAAGGTATACACCTTCCAGCTTCCACCCATTCCCTACCCTGTTTCAGCTGTGTTTGCCGCCCCCACCCGTGTCGATGCTGTACGGCTATTAATTTGATCTTTTGTTTGCCCTTTCGCCTTTCAACTGCAGCGCGTTTTCCGGCTCCTCTGCTTACGCTTCATTTCTTTACAAATTGCTTGCCCTCCGGCTGGCTTCCTCCGTTCTGTCCGCACATAATTGGTTTCGCCTGGTACTCCAACCATGTGCCAACCCGTTGGTCCGTGGGTCCGATGCTCCGCTAGCCCCGCTGGCCAGACGGGAAATATCATTTAAAGAGAATAAACGTAAATAATCGAATTGTGCACAAAAGCATTTTAGCTGCGCTTTCGTTTGATTTAGCCGCTTACGGGTTCCCGGACCCTTTCCCTGGGACCCTTTAACTGGGATTCCGTCTGCGGCGTTTCCTGAATCTGCACTGCAACAACTTACAGTTGAAAGGGCAAAGGGAAAACGATAACTAATTACGAACTTTAAATCTGATATTCCCGAGTGCACCTTGATAGTTATGCAGGCATTAAACCATTCTAGTATCCATTAATCCAACTCTAATCGAAAAAAGGAAATAAATACCAAGAGGTTTGAATGAATTATGGTATGTATACAATATTTCTAGAGAAGTATATCCTAGGTACCTAAGCGTAAAAATAATATATGTAATTTGAAACTATTTCCTCTTGCATTTGTCGCTATGTACTCCACGTAGACTACTTACAGTCCGCGACTTTCAAAAAGTGCAGAGCAAACAGCTTGAAGCGATTTAGTTGCGCGTTTAAATGAATTACAAATTTGCGCTCTGCCAGGAGCTGGCTATGTGGGCGAAACAGGAGCGCAGGACGCCCAGACCCAGTCCTTATATATATATGTGTGTTTATCTTTGGATATCTGGGATCTTTGGGCAACTTGCCAGCAATCAAACATATTTATTGCGCTTAAACGCTTTGCCAATAATTTCTGCTTCGGCAGCTGTTGGCGGAACCGGAAGAAGGCGGCGTGGCAGCACCGAGGAAGTGAAGGTGGAGCACGTGCCGCCGGAAATCACGTGGCCGACATTTGTTGAAATCATTTTCAATTGTTGATTACTCGGCCTAAACAGCAGCTGCCGAGCATGAGCAGAGCAATTTCTTAAAAACTTTAAATTGATTGAGGGCTGCGACATGCGTTCATTTGTGGATAAGAATGCGAACCGGTATTTATTGGGACAAGGGGATCTAGGACTTGCAGAATTCCTAAATGGGGGCGCTTGAAAAACTAATTAAAAAGCGCTTAATATGTGGGCAAGGGATTTTCAATTTCAGTCAACAAAAGAGGGCTCGCACGTTCCTTCTGACGATGAGTTGCATTGTCCCCGTCCACACCGGACAGTTGGCCAGAAATTTCATGGCCATGGTTCATGCACTGCTAGAAAAGGCAAATAATACCGTTTATTTTTTTTGTGTTTGTTGTACATATTGTAACTTAGAATTTCTAAGCCTATATGACAGCGCAGAAAAGTTAGCTTACATAAAAAAATTATGGACTTGACTCTGCGAAAACAGACTAAGTCGCTAGACTTAAGATTAAATGTAAGGACGAAGTAATCTAAATCTAAACTTAAAGCCAACACAGTTTGGTTAGTCATTTTGTTAAAGTACGGCAAATGAGATCCACAATTTTTGTAAGTAAATCAATAATATACATTACCTAGTGAGAGATTTCGATTTTCATCGGTCGGTGAAACGGAGTATACTAAATTGAGGGAAATTCGAGACAAATGGCTTTTTGTAGCATCCTCTTATATAATATTATTTCTTTAAGCTTTCTATTTTGTTAAAGACCATTAAGTGTTACTAAAATCCATCCGACGATGGCAACTAAATGAAACTGACATAATCCAGAGCCGGTCCCAGATCGCAGATCACCACATGGCTGGCTTAAGACCGTCTGAGACGGGGAATCACTGGCTCCAGGCCACACTCTGATAGCTGAGCCAAGGCAGAACTCTTTCGACCTTTTGCCTAAGTTATTTGACTTTCTCCGGGTGCCCCACAAAGGCCCCGAGCAGCAAAAGGGCAAACATGGGGGCCGGGTCGGTAGTTGCTTGCCCCTTTTTCTGGAGCCTTGTTGCCAAAACACTGTATTCTGGTTTGTGCCATTGTCTCGCACGGCGATTCCCCTGTAAGGACCAGGATCTGCCGTGTGCAGCTGGGGGCCGACAGCGTGTCAGAGTTTGCATTAGAGCCTGACATGCCTGCAGGGAAAATGGCAGGAATACAACGGAAAAATCGCACTTGAAATCTTTAACTTCGACCAGATTCGGATAAGAATTACCCAGCTGTGACAGTGAAAGTTCTGATTCTTGCTTAATATCTGCTTAAGCCAGTAATATATAGTTAAAAAATGTGGATAAGGTATATGTAAATATGTTTATTAGAATTAAGGGCTCAATATTCCTTTCCAATCGTTTTCAAGTACCTTATAAGCAGATTAAGTTTAAATATAATCGTCTCTAGGTGCTAAAAATAAAAAGTGCTAGTTTTTACCAAAGCTTAAGTATATATTAATTTTTTTTAGGTATTATAAAGCATATATTTTTTTAAATTTAAAATTCTATTAACGAGGGTGGATCCCTTTTAATCGTATTTTTGCATTTACAATGACACTCGTAAGGCCAGAACCTTTTGCAATTTTTTTACGTGCAAGGCAGACAAAGTAGGTAAAGGCCATTGATGTGTGCTGGTTGTTGTCTCGACTTGATTGAGTTTTATGCACAGTTTACTCCCTCTCCCGCTCCAGAGTGTCGCCTAATAGCCAGCGGGCTAAGCACACGTGCTGTACATCCTTAATTTGACTGACGAGCTGGGGGTCCCAGCTCCCGGCTCCCAGCTCCTAGCTCCCAGTTCCCAGCTCCCAACTTCCAGGAGCTTCCTATATTTTTAGCCGGATTTAAGCCAAACAACTGTCGTCTAAGCTAAGGGCCAAGTGTGTGCAACTTAAACTTGGCCAAGTGCTTGGGAATGGAATCCTGCGCCGGCAGCCCACTTGTGGGTACTTCAGCGTCATCGTGGCTCATTGTTGTCTGCTCCTTGCTCTCTGTACTCACCTTTATTTGCTCTCCGATTTATTTATTCAAAAGCACAACAATTTCCCAAATCTCTTTTTCTATATATTGGTGTGTTTATTTATTTATCTGGCTTTTAGCTAAACTTCGAGTATGGTCCTTTGTGCCAAGTTCCTTTTCAATGGGCTCAGCTCGAGTCGTACTTTCGGGCCATTCATGCTCTGTCTGGCATAATGCGTTCCCCTGGATTCCTTGCTTTTTCACTACTGACTTGTAAGCTCTTCCCCTGCAAGTCATTGCTTCTATTTGACGTCATTATAATTCGGGAAGCAAACATACTGGCAGGAAGCTATGTACCATAGTCTATGCAGATAATGCCCGTGGATTTGAGCTTCTGCTGCTGCTGCTGCTGCAGGAGTAATTCAAATTTTGATTGAAAACAAGCTGGAGAGAAGACCGAAGAAGTGCATATTTTATTCAGCAGAAGCCTTTCCTGTCGCCAGATAATCGATATTTCCCCCCTGCCCAGCCACCGAATTTGCACTTTTACTTCCCTCGCTAAGCCCGAGCAACACTTTCAAGTCGGCTTCAATTACACAGCCTTGACGGCCCGGCGCTCCAGCTGGAAAAGCAAATAAGTGCTTTTCTATTTGCCATCGCCTTTTGTGCAAATTCTCGGCGCTTATGCAAAAGACGACGACGCCCATTATGCAAGGTAATCGAAGCGCAAAGACCGAGTTGCTGGCCCAGAATCTTCTACTCTCTTTCTCGTCGCTGTCAGTGCGGGGCGCCGATTCGAATAGACTTCTCCGGAGCAGCGGCCAAGGCCAGAACCTTCTATGCTGGCCATTTAATGCATTCGTGAATAAAGACCTAACCAAACCGAGCTCCCCACATCGGGACTCACCCAATGGCCCCTGGAATTAGGCTACAAAAATTATGATTATGATGTGTTCATTGTTTTTATGCGGCGCTCTTTTCCGCTGTAGCAATTTGCCATACTGCGTGAGTACAAGCGTACATTTTGAAGCAGACACACGTGTAACGCGTACTTGCCAAGTGCTTACAAATCGTCTTTTGCTCTTGCTCTCGATACCGAGCACTGAGGGGGTATAACAAAAGGCCGATCAGAAACGGCGAGGTTCCAATGGCAATGATTAAAACGCGAGGTAACTTAACAAAAGTATAGAACATAAATGTCTCAGCAATAAATGCGTAGTCTGATATACGAGGTGTGTTCAAAAAGTATCGCGAATTTTGAATTTTCGCGGGTTACGTATATTCGAATTTCCATTTTTTTGTGGCGTTATGTTGGTACTCATGTCTCTCACTTATGCCGACAAGTTCGGCCATTTTAAATGTTCACTTAATTGTTGACAGCTGCTTTGCTTGCACGTGTTTTGGATCGTCTTCAATTTTTACCTATTAAAAAAAAATGACCAAAAACCCTGTTTCAAATGTTGTGTGGAAAACGAAATTAAGTGCTCGGATGCATTCCGAATATTGACTGTGGCATACGGAGAAGCTACCTTTGACCGAAGCAACGTTTATCGGTGGTACAAAATGTTCTCAAAAGGCCGAGAAGAAAGGTCGAAAATATCAAAAATTGGCTTTTGCGCCACGATATCGCCCCTGCTCACATATCGTTGCTTTTGCGCGACTTTTTGGCCAAAAACAACACACTAATGATACCGCAGCCACCGTATTCCCCAGATCTGGCCCCCTGTAACTTTTTCTGGTTCCCTAAACTGAAGAGGCCCATGAAAGGACGACGTTACGCTACGCTTGAGGAGATAAAGACGGCATCGAAGAAGGCACTGAACAAGATAAAAAAATGATTTTTTGATGAGCTTCGAAGATTGGAAAAACCGTTGGCACAAGTATATAATATCTCATGGGGATTACTTTGAAGGGGACAAAATAAATATTCATGAATAAATAAATAATTTTTGAAAAAACATAAAATTCGCGATACTTTTTGAACACACCTCGTACGAGTTGCTGCATCCACCTGTGTTATTTGGTCAATACTCCAACACTTTTTAAGCAAGTAAGAAGATGGCCGCCTATTACGTACACCCAAAAAATAAATTCCAGCTAACGCGATATGTTATCAAACTGTCGATGTAGGTTAGTGTAAAAATAATACTCGAAAAAACAATTGTAACTATAGTGTATAAAATCTATACTACTACATTTGATAGATTTATTGATTGATTGATAGATTTTAATATACCAAACTCTTTATACTGCTTGAGTATATTTTTAAGACATCGCTTAGAGAATTTGAACACTTGGTTTTTGTTTTTAGATTCGCTTAAATCAAAACATTTCCTTATTAGGGACGGCAATAATTATCATTCCTTTGAATACAAATCAAAAATAATTAAAAGACATGAGAAATAATTAACTTAAAATTATAAAACTCAAATTAAAGTATTCCAGGCTGATACAGAAATCACAACGTTTTTGATATTCACTAAAATGGTGCATATAAGTATGCTATAATATGCTTAGGATTCAGTGTACATTTTTTTATTTATTGTCTGTATTACTCTTAAAATTTGACAGATTTTTATACAATCTAGACCAAAAAAAATAATCGTTTAATAATTTATTATTAGCCACCAAAAAAGCAAACTCATTTTTGTTGGATTTTTAAATTAAAATACACATTGCAAGGCTATAACTACAGGGTATTGACTTAGACGACCTCTGAAAATCCTATGAGATTCCGCATGTTGTTTTTGTGTTTTGGCACTCGAGTTTTGTTTACATTCCGTGCTGCTAATCACATGCAAATCCTTTTAAGTCGCAATGACTTTGTGACTTGAGCGCATAATAAGCTCATTTGTAATAGAAATAAGTACACCCGCAGACATCTGTGTGTGTGCGTGAGAGGGGCGTGTGGCAGAATGAGCCTGTTTGTGTTTCGAAATAGCTGCAGGTTATTTGGCAGGACCATTTTTTGCAACTCTGTTGTTGGCATTCACGAGGAGTCTCTGTGTGGAAACGCAGGCTTTTATTTATACTCTCTTCGGTATGCGTCTGTGTTTGTGAGGGTGCTTCACATACGCACATACGCACTCACTTACACAACACATACTGGCGTATTAAAATATGAATCTAATGTTCATTTTATACGCGTAATTTACGCTGTGAGGCATTTTAAGTGAGGCGCGTGAGCTTCATTTGCACTCGTTCCTGGCCGGAAACTGATGGAACTTCAGAGTCGAAACCGTCTGCTGTGTGAGAATAATGTTTGTGGCAGGCTTCCATTCTAATTGCTGGCGAAGTGCTTCAACACATAATATAATTCTAACGAATACCGACCAACTTAAAGGTGCCAGTAGGTTTTCCTCAATATGTCCAATAATTACGCCTTGATTCCCACACTGAGTCCAATTATTTAATAAATGAATATGCATTCGTTAGCAGTAAATCAGCACTGGTATGCGAAAATACATTTTTATTTCACTGGCAATTAGAAAGAAATAATTTAATTTAATTGGCACGCTGGCCATTCTCATCCACTACATTATGCGGTGCGTTAAATTTAATAAGCGCTCGGAGCTATATGGCATTTAATTTGAAATATATGATTTATTTGGCATCAGCAGAATCCTTTCGCCCACATATGTCTGCCCTCGCCAATTTGCGCCGCTCTTGAAACGCCGGCTAATTTATTAGCAAACTCCCCAATGCCCGCGGCCAGCACCTTTAAAATGTTGTAATAAATGTCACACATGCCACGACACAGCCAGCCCAGCAAGTTATGGCCACGCATTTGTCACACTCGCTCGGCGGCGGCTAAAAAGGCTGAAAAAAGTTCGAAAGCAAACCGAAACGGAGTGAAAGAACACAAATAAATACGATAAATAAAAATATTTTTAATTAAAATTCCAAATAAGGAGGGCTTACGTTTGAGCATTCAGAGAATAACAGAAGTGTGGTTCCCAAAAATAATATCGCTACCATTTCGCAAAGTTTAAATAAAAACAAAGTGAACAAGCAAATGTAAAAGGTCTTAAATGAATTCATATTCAATTTAAAAGTAGCACCTGCTAGCACAGAATAGTCATTCCAATGATGTATCTATAATTTAGTTCTCAATGATAAATATATGGAAAGCGGAGTTTCAAACAGAAGAAAATATATCAAGTCGCTGTCAAGTAAATTTGAATTTATTTAATCTTCGGAACGTAAATGAATCAAATTTTCTTCAAATGGGAAATTAAAATGGAATGCGCGCGCGAACGGAGCTGCCAATTATAAGCAAGAGAAATTTATTGCTCAAATTTATTTGTTTTCATTTTCCCGTTTTTGTTTTGTGCGAATTTAAATGAACATTTGAGCGTTTTTCCAAGCACGTTCTGTTCCGTTGGCTGAGCTTGGGGTGGCACCGGCGAAGGGAAAAAATTGCTGCCGTTTCTCTTCGATTGTTGCAGCAGCTGTTGCACTTCGAGCGCTGATTATATAGTTTTCGCTCCGATCTCGGACGGCTGTCATAAAAGTCAATCCCATTTGGACATGCCTTGACCCTTTTTATTTCCGCAGGCTGCCTCCTCTGATCCTTTCACACATATGTGCCACGGCATATACAACTTAATCGCAGCATTTTCATAAAATTTTATTGAATTTAAAAACGAAGCCCAGCTACTTGGGCAAATATCATTTATTTTATTGTTCAATTCCGGACTAAAGTATTTCTTCGCAGCACGTCCTTTCCTACAGAGCTAGAGCAGGATGTGGTTGTTTGTGTCCGGCTTTGATTTCCCGACCGTCCGCCGGCGACTGGCAGCTGTGCCATAAAAACTAAGGCTCTGTCTCGGTGCCCATATCCTTCTCTGTTTGTGGCACTTTGGCCCATTCGTAATGAATGTTTATTGCACCGGACATGTACATGTTTTTGCTCTCCGACCACCCTTGCCTGCACCCATCTTGCCATGCCCTTATGATATCTCCTTCTTGGCTGCTTCTCTGTTTTTCTAGTCGTTTCTGGTCAACAAGACTGCGTAATTGCTTTTGGTTTCTGCTGCTTGTACTGGCATTGTTGTCTTAACGATTCTCCAATTGAGGAGTCAGTCTTGAGGAGCAGGCGGAAAAGCAGCAATTTGTACGACAACATCGGCAGAGCTCCCTGGCGATTATGTTTCCTGCATCCAGATAAGTACATGTTTACCTTTATCCAATAGATTCCCTTAGTTTGTCAATTCTCAGATAGCTTGGGCTAAGGCAGGGACTCAAGACTTCACTTTGTTTGCAACCCTGCAATTCAAATTTCAGTTTGAGAATAAATCGAAAGTCTCTGCAGCTTTAAGCCTTGAAAATCCAACATAAATACATCATTTCCCGAAAGGTAGAGATATATGATTTCCATAAAATTGTAAGATAACCATTTTTTTTTTTTAATGTTTATTCAAGTGTTTTCTTTGGAGTCTGGAAACATAAACATGTGCCTAAGAACTATTCAGGCGGCATATGTAACATTTTAATAATCATAAAAGCCAACAGCAAAAGCCAAAATGCTAACAAAGGAGCACACAACACAATCTGGTTAAATAAGAATAAACGTGGCCACATATTAAAAAGCCAAGCCAGCCGAAGTTCGTCGATGAGGACGGAAGGAGCGTCAAGAGGACGTAGCGAGTCCTTGGCGAAAGTAAGTCATTGTTATGCATGACGCCAACTGCCAACTGCGAAAGCCAAAGCCAAGTCGAGGGTTGTGATTTCCATAAACAGCAACAACAAGTGCGAACTGGCTCTGTTCGCGGTGGCAGGGGAAATATTAAAGATTCTGAAAACCATAATCTTATTGACGTGATAGGATTACACTTTGCTAAGTGAATTAATAAAGTATGCGAGACTGCGGAGCTGGGAGAGAGTGGCCAACTACTTAGGGCGACCCACTCAATATGATATGCACACAATATTGTGGTCGAAAAACGGTCGAACGGGGCAGCGGCATAATAAGTGCGGCTTGGAAACGTGGTCTGATTCCTGACAAGGATGAGGATGAGCGAGGAAACTTTTGCAGTTCTCAACTTTCTGCCAACTTGCCCACTCGACGTTATTAACATAATTTATCACGACAGCGACACCAGAGCCCAAGTCCACGCCAAGCAGCAAGCAGCCCAATAAGGTAACACTTTTGTTCGGCCCCTCAAAAGTTTGCCAGTTGGACAGAAACTTTTTGCCGACGCCCAACATATTCATTACATAGTCATTATGGCCGGGATAATTTTTTTTCTGTCAACGATTTTATTAACAGCCACCGCTCAACGTCGATCGCCCAGCGGGCTGGCAAAATAATTATGTCGTTCAACCAATGATTAATCATTGTTCGATTTGCCTGCCGAAACTCTTCAGACTCGCTTGGATTGGGAAGTTGGCACAAAAAAAAGAGCAAAATAAATTGGCATTTATTGTGATGACTGGCTGCGTAGGCTGGGAAAGGGCAGCAATTTTGATGGCTATACATCAAAATGTCCAACAGTTGCCGAGGCCCTGCTGATTGGACCCCAGGGAGCACTTAATTCGGTGGGATTTGATTTCGTTTTTCCCGTAAATTCGCTGATATCTGGGCTTAGGAACATGAGCTTTGATTTCCACTTTAATAGACTTGGCCACTGAGACTTAGGAGTCCATTAAACGGATTTGAAACGTCGATTTGACAGAGCTATAAGCCAAATGATTGATAGTCTTGGAAAATTAAAATGTCGTTTGCTATATTTGTTGTTAAATAAACATTTATTCTGAAGTCATCACTTTTACTGTAACCCCAAAATATATTTAATTAAAAATCATTTTAATATAAATAAGATTCCTCGTAGCTATCGCCTTGTACTCCATATAAGGACTATATAGCTTTTAAGCTTTTTATATTTTACAGCTGATCTTTACGATCTGATAATCCCAGTTAAGTCTTTAAGTAAATCGTAGTCGTTGAGATCAAATTACGCTCTCAACTTAGTGTGAGCGAAGAGAGCTGTATTTTTGTCGCCAGCCGAAAAGTAGCTGCATACTGCAATGCAAATGTATGGCCGTTCAGCATATTCGTGATTTTGTTAAATCCTGTGGTTTTCGCAACCTTTAGTCGGTTAAATAAAAGGGCACACCACGCGACCTTGACGAAAATGACGTTTGAAAGGCGCTAAGCCGTTCGATGATAATTCATAAAGTTTGCCAATTGGGGAGAGTTCTGGGCAAGTTCTTGGACCCGTTGGCCATTAAAAAGTTGTGTACTCCAATTTCAATTGCTGCAGCCAACTAAGTTGCCAAAGAAATTGTAAACTATGTGCAAATTTGAACTTTGCAGGGCGAGACAAACGACATTCTGAGCAGCCCGGAAAGTGTAGCATCCAAAAGTGCTCCATCCAAGTCCAATGCAAGATTCCGAGCAGAAAGTTGTCCGTTTCAGTTCTCATTATTTATTTTTGCAGTTGCCAATAAATGCAAATTGCCTTCCAATTAGTTGTGGTGAAGGGGAATGTGGCCATGATGATGCTTATTAAGTGGTCAGAAGGGGAACTTTTCTCGACTTGAACTCGCTTGACATTGTTGCTTGAAACCAAAACCAAAATTCAGGCCGAGAAGATTGCCCAAATCATTTGTTCGTCATTTATTGTGCTGTTGTCGCCAGCTCGTAATTAATGCAAATTAGATATGGACCTGCGACGAAATGAGTTTTTCATCAAGTCTAACAACTTAATTAGCTCATAAAAATGACGCCCCCGAGCTGGTAACCCGCCCCAGCCCATCGCTTTTCGTGTTCCTGCGTGTTGCGGCCACTTAAGCGCGGCACAGATTGCCAATGTCCCCGACCTCCTTCCCGGACTCTCTGTTCCCTATCCGGAAAATCCGCTCGCCGGCCAGGTCGTAGGTCACGGCGTAGGCGCAAAGCTAATTAGTATTAAGTGCTCTTGCGGCACTTGAGGCCTTTCCCTCGCCGCCTGTTCCTGCTCGGCCTCCTGCCCCGCTCCCACTCCCGCTCCTGCTCCTGCCCATGTTGTGGTTGGTGGATCCATCGTTCTGGTTTTGTTGTCGCCTCGGGTGTGGCAAAAATATTTTTGTTTGTGCGGTCAGTTGTTAAATTCCAGCAAACGTTCACAGCAAACATTTTTGAAGCTTTGTGCTCCATTTGGCCAAGGCGAAGCATGGATTCCCTTTCGAAATCCAAAATGCTTTACTTTTCAAGAATACTTTACTTACTTTCTGGTAATAATATTAAAGCTCCCATGAATGTTGGAAGTAAGAATAATTTTAAGTGAATAAGATAAGCCGTTACCTATTTTAATTACACCTCAGCTTTTGTATTTCATTAGGAAGACCATTTTTTAAATCATTTTATCCGAAGCTTAGTCACAAAAAAAAGCCATCAGGAATGATTTTATTGCGACGTATAGATAAAAAGCAAATTTTATTTACTTTAATTAATTTTCCCGATATTTTGCCATTAGGCGTAGCAAACAGGATCTCAAATTCGAGGCTCTGATTCGACCCGAAAAGGCCATTGCCATTGGCAAGCTCGTACAGGCAATTTAGTACCGCTTGAGCGGACAATGAAGCTATAGCTGAGTCCACGGCCGTACTCGGCCTTTTGCTTAATTTGTGCGCCACTCAAATATGATGATGACGATGGCCATAAAAGGTGGCTGAGGTTGCGGGTCAGCAGGTCATTTGAAAAGAAATTTTTTGATCGCTTTGTTTATGGCACTGACTGACACCGTGTAAAGCGTATCACTTCGTGACTTGATTTTAACTTATATTTGTATTTACATGATTATTGAGGGATACGCCATCCAATATAATTGTTTACAAAATCGTTTAAAAAATCCTCAGGTGACTAAAACTCTGTAGTCAAAGTCAATTAAGTGTAGCATTGCCATAAGCTAATCAACTTAATGAGGGTCTAGGAACTTACAGCTTAAGAAACGGATTTTTTACGAGATGATTATGATTTAATATTCATCCTATAACTTGCCTTAAAGGTTGAGGTTTTGAATACATGAATTTTTAACTTAATAATACTTAATACTTAAATTGATGCTGGAAATTATATTTTGTGTAGTTAAGTTTGAGTAAAAGATAAGCAGATAAGATCTCAGTCTTCTCTTTAAAAATAAAATTAAATAATAGTGCCCTTCAGTCTCAGCCATTAATTAAATTTGACACATTCAGTTCCTAAAACTCAACGATTTTTAATCCAGTCAATTATCTTATTACAATCAATTTCTTCTCCCCCAGAACCGTTTCCGGCATCCGAGTACGGGTGGTGAGGTCCCGAAGGAGAGGCACGTAGTCGCTTTACTTTAGTTCAACTCATTTCCGCTACTCACATGACTTTATGCAATAACATCCAAATAAAATTATCTTATCAGCCACTGAAGCATCCTGCGTGTCCTACGCGTGTGTGAGTGTTGGCTAATTTTATAGCATAAAACTTGTGCTTATTGCGTTCCCCTTCCGGGGCCCCTCACTCCTCCGGAAAAATTGCACGTTCCGGTCATACAATGCGAACGTGACCGCTTGACCCTCGCAGGGCTAAGAGATCGGACTGAACCAGCAGCACACTCGTCCCGGCCGGTTCCGCTCTCCGGTGACGATGTCCTGCGACATGTCCCATTTCCATGTAATGGCATGGCTTATGGCCAGCAGCAACGTTCCAGTGGCAGCACAAGCAGAATTACAGTAATTCATGGTAATTTTTTGTATCTTCTGCAGGAGAACGGTTGGTACGAGGATGACAATTTGCTTGTTGCTCTAGGAAATGGATCGAAATGGCGGGTCAACAGCGTTGTCACAACGCAAAATTGGCGTGCCTGGAAGGTGACCTTGTACCAGATAATTAAAGCCCTAGGGGTGATCATTTGGCCAGCAAAATATCTAGAACTTGGAAACATTTTTCCAATCAAATTCAATAACTGATTTTTACTTTTATCAATGGTTATCTAATTGCCTATAGTTCTCATTACGGTCTGAAAACAAATCCACAGGCTATTATTCCATTTTAAATTCAAATATTAAACAATATCTTAATCAAAAATTTGGAAGGGCAGGCAAGGTTAAACACTTTAACGAAACCCCTCAGTCTTCCCGTTTATTATCTGCTAACAGAGACAGGCAAGGCTGAGAAAATGTGGCTAGCACGTTCTTCTGCTACAATGAAACGACAACGACGGGAAGAACAGCAAATATAAATGCAAATATGGATTCTGTGGCAAGCATTTGTAGCTCGTTACATATCAACATACCAGCCAAGACACTCACGTAAGGTATATTTACACGTAGCCACTCTTATTAGTTGTATCTAAATATGCATGCATATGGGCTGTCGGTAAGAATGTACATGTGCTCTTGACAAAGCGGAAGTGTTGATTTTCATTAAAAGCCGTCAGTTCAATTGGAAAAACGTTGTTGTGGTGAACTGTGTGTAACTGTGCGTTTGCTGACCTCCGTCTATGCTATGTTTAACTTATTAAATTAGTCTGCTTGAGTGGTTCGGACTGTGGTTGTGTACGGGCTTTTTATCGAAGCCAACTCAAATGAAAATTGTTGATTATTTTCTGTGCGCTCCATCAGTTTGGAAATATGAAATATTATTATTAAAGATCACTGTTCTGATAGATAAACTGGCCCAGTCCAAATTAAAGCCTATTGGCTAACATGGAATACCTAGACAACACTTTTACCTCCAGATGAGTAACGAAGGCCTCTCCAATCATGATTTATTCGTTCCATCACCGAGTGCAATATTTTTGAAAAGAACATTGTCAGCTAAGGGAATGCGGTGCAGGCTGAGAGGCCAGCTCCGGCTGACAGTTGCATTTGGAGATAAGCAAGCAGAAGTTTCGGGCTGTGGCGTAGCAAGCTAAAATTGCAATCCGAGGATAAGTTCGGACTGCAGCAGCACAGTTGTCACACTGAATGCAAAAAACAGACACAAGCTAATGCCAGTCGGAGAGAAAACATTAAATTTAATATCCTAGCGGATGGCAAAGCCAAATGAAATTTAAAACCGAATTTCCAGTCACACATTGTCCTGCGCCGACTGCCTTCTTATGTATGGATGTGGGTAGGCATCGGCATGGTTTGCATAGAGCAGTTGATATAGTGTAAATATTTTGACATGGCCGTATGTTGTCACAATCATGCCTGTGTGTCGTCGGACGAGTGTTTGCTCGAAATTCGGCCATTGTCAGGCTGAAGATGGAAAGTTTATTTGTTTGCCATGTCCCAGCACTTGCTGTTAATTTGTTAAAATTTCACTTTATAAATAAAATTCAGTTGTGGAATTCGTTTTGACCAGGCGAACTTATACGTGGGCGTCTAAGGTTGGTCTGGTCTGGTTCGGGTTGGGGTTCGGGTCGGGTCCGGGTTGTCGTGCCGTAAGTTTTCCAATTTGCATAACTTCCGCAGCAGTTGGGACTATAAATATGCAAAGGGTTTTACGACCGCACTATATGCAAGTGCCTCAAGAAAGCGTTTTCCCGCCTTTCCGCTTCTCAGTCCCGCCTCCCAAACGGGTTGCACTGGATGAATAGCTCCCTGTTTTCTGTTTTCGGTTTTTTGTTTGTTGTTTAGTTGGTTTCAGTTGCGCTTGAATTGAAATGGAAGTGTCCTAAATCGTAGATGGCGCTATGAAAACTGTTTGCATAGCAGATGAGTACTAAGCTCCGTATTCCTTGAATACGCTGGAAACCAAGCAAAGGAAATTTCACCATTCTAGGATGGTGACACCCAAAACAAAAGGTAGACAGTGGACATAGGAAATTGGAAATAGCACAATATTCCTTTAAAAGTTCGTAAAATCGAAAATATTTGCACTGCTGAACGACGGAAATATAAAATCTTAGCAGCAGCCTAGGTTTTATATTGATTTTGTATAAATTAATGTATACACTGGCGAAAAACCCGTTCGTAACGTTTTCGATATTGGTATTTTTCTTCTCAAAGTCAGGCCAAAAACAAAGGTACCTAAAACGAAAAGTATAATTCCCATATTAAAAGCGGTTTTTAGAAAGTGAGTATTCTTGTTTTAAGAAGAAGTCTTCTCGTTCCTATGATCGTTCTCGATAAAAATAAAATATTACTTGAATATGAGGTCATATTTACTATTTTTTAAGTTTTGAAAAACACACACATGAATATCTTTCCAGAGTACCAAGAGAGCAGAGGTCGCTAAATTTTTCTCTCTTTCTTTCATCTATGCCTTCCCATCTAAAAGCTCAACACTAAGAGTAACTTTTTATCCACTTCAAGATCGCTCCTTCTCGAAAAAAAACAAAATAAAAGATGAAACATTCTTGGAAAATATCGTTCACATTTTTTCTGGATCTAAAGCAAAATTATTTTTTTGCTTGGACAGCCTTACACCCAAACAAAAATCATCATAATAACTATACTATTGTTATAAATGAATTTAATATACTATATTACATTTTGATATTATTAAGTATTAAATCTAGTATAATCTCGCTATAGTGCTTGAGTATATTTTTAAGACAACGCTTATGGAATATAAACTCTTGGTTTTTTTGTGTAGTCGGTTGTCAAGATAAGCGCGCAGGAATTAAAATATTTGTAACTTGAATATGATTTCATAAAATGTAATCTTCCGTTGATTACAATTACGTTGAAAAAAGAAAGAAGAAGAAACATTATTTTAAACCCGTATTAAATTACTGGCACCTAAGTTATTTGCCTATTTGTTAATATACATCGATCGACATAGCCGATTTTCGTATTATTGGAGACATTGGCATGCCTCCTTTAACTGCATTGACGAAATTTATAATATACTCTGTAAGGGTACTACCACGTGAGAATGATTTTATTTTATATTTTACATTTTACTATAATTAATTTATAATTATAATTATTTCGAAGACTATATTATATTTCAAGATATACACTCGAACAGTTGGCACTTAACTAGATGTCACCAGAGAAATACATATACATATATCCCCCCAACTCTGACGCGTACCTTACATTTCGATCGGAAAATTATAAAAATAGAGTATTTTGGAAAATAGTTGTAAGCCTGTGAAAAGTCGTCGCGAAATTAATGAACAGCAACGAACCATCAGCGACATCAAAATCGAATCAGACCTTCCGGCTCCATCATGGGCTTTGATCTCACCTCTATTGTGGGTCACGTGGACGAGGAGCTGATCTGCCCGATCTGCACGGACGTTCTGGAGGAGCCAGTGCAGTCAACCGTCTGCGAGCATGCCTTCTGCCGTGCCTGCATTGAGAAGTGGATACAGGAGAAGCAGGTCTGCCCCGTGGACCGCTCCGACCTGCTGCGCGGCCACATATTGCAGCCCTCCCGCCTGATGCGCAATATGCTATCGCGGTTGAAGATCAAGTGCAGCTTTGCGGATAGCGGCTGCGCGCAAGAGCTATCGTTAGAGGAGTTCCGGACTCACGTGGCCAGCTGCGAGTATAATCCGAAGGTGGTCGTAGAGTGCAGCCACGGCTGCGGCATGAAGGTAAATCCTTGACTGGCAGTAATGTTTTTCATAATCGAGTACCCAGACGTAAGGTTTTAAATAAAGAATAGCTGCTCACACAGTGCTTCCGGGGGCCCAGAGCTGGCCGAACCTGATCGAAGGGTTAACTTCAATTCGCAAGGGTTCTGAATTAAGATTAGAACTGATTATGAATTATTTAAAATGTCCATATATATTAAGAAAATCCAATTAAAAGTAAATTTGATAATAGAAATCGGATCTAAAAGCTGATATAATCAGGTGATTAAGAATATATACTTCTGTATAATATTCAGCCTTCTATATTTAGTATAATTATCAAACAAAAACGCCTCTTAACGAGGTGAGATAAAAGTGACGATGACATCTTCAACTTCAAAAGTTTCTGATATCAAATTTTGTGACGATTAATAGTAACGTTAACAAAAATAAATTACAAATAATTCAATTAGTTTCTAATTCGACACTCTTGTCTTTAGTTTCAAGGATAGGAATTTTGCAGCTCAGTGCCGAAAACGAGACTAGTTGAATAATTATACCCGGTACCTATAGGGTACAAGGTTATTATGGGTTAGTGCCAACCTCTGTCCGTCCGTGTTAAACAACAGATCTCAGAGACTATAAGAGCTAGAGTTACCAAATTTGGTGACAACATTGGAATCTGTTGCACGCAGATCAAGTTTGTTTTAAAATTTGGCCACGCCCACTTCCGCCCTCAAAAATCATAAAAAACGTTAAATAAGCTATACTCGTTATTTTCAAAGTTAAAGTTAATAGATACAATAAATGAATAAAATAGAGCGGACGTTTCCTAAAAATTTCAGTAAAATCGGATGATAAACATGGGAGATATTAGAAATAAGGTTAGAATCTTAACACTCCGTCCTAAGGCACTGCTGATGCAGCTGTAACCGACAGGTGGCGCATTCGAGCCTTGGCCGTGCCATATAATGGTATAAAGTATGACATTAAATTGTTTAGGTCGGAAGCTACTTCGAGAGGCGATTTATTTTAAGAAGTATCGAAATAGACTATTATAATGTATATACAATTTTAAATTGCCTCTTAGTGTGAAGCGCAAACGTTTAGGTACCGGGTATCTTACAGTCGAGCACAGTCGACTGTAGCTTTCTTACTTGTTGGTAATTTATTTTTGTTAACGTTTTTGTTTGATATCAGAAGTGTTTTAAATGACATATGTATATAGGTCTCCCATTGTTAGTGGTAATTAGTATAGTTTAATATCATGTAAAGAAGTCGTTCCTATATAAATAATTATAATACATAGTTACAGCGTGACCTTTCTTTTTATTTTTTATAAAGGAAAAAACACTCGCTGTCCGTTAACTTTATTTAGGTTGGCACTATGCTACTGATAAAATAAAATTTTTAACGGAGTATCGGATCGGGATGATTGAGGTGTCACTCGACGCGAATTTGAAGCTAAATCACAACTAACTTAAAAATTTGTGGATTTTTGAACCGGCCCCAACAGCTCCAATTTTAAAAATTTTACACTTCGCACTTTCTCCTAAACTAATCAGTTTTTGAAAAATCTTAGTATGCAATGTCCAAGAGGTTTACAAAACCTTTCGATCAAGATATAAATGGTTCTGATCTGACTATCGTAGCAGATTTTCAATTCTACGGCTCTATATACATAGTAGTCTCCTTGCGCACCAGAGTCTCAGTGCTCATCGTCAATACGTGGACTACCGACCACAGTGTAAATCCCACTCAAAAGGCTTTAAGATACAAAGCGTATTGGTTTTGCTTCTAATAAATGGAGTAGTAAAATTGTAAAATGTAAAATGTTATACAAATTTACAAACTTCGATATTTTCCAATATTATAAAGGTGGACTGATTTTTAATTATGCGACAGTTACGCGGCAATTATAAGAGCTCAGTGCACTCTCAGTCTTCTTCTTTTTTGGGAGATACATTTAAAAACCGAACATATTTTTAGAATTTCAGAAATATCATAGCCAGTATTTCCAATATAATAAAAATAAGTAATAAGTATAATAAAGTACTATTAATATTAAAATTAATGTAGAAATAATTAAAGTCAAAATCTAATTCTTTATTTGTATTATATTTTATTTAAATGAAGGTGCCCAAGGACGAGCTAGCCACGCATAACTGCGTATTGGAGCTTCGCGAGCTGGTGAAGAAACAGGAGTGCGAGATTGCCTGTCTGAAGAAGGCTCAGGAGAGCCAGGAGCTGCGCATCGTGACCCAGCGCAGGGAGCTTGAGCTGCTGCAGTATTACGTCACGGCCCTGCGTTCCTCCAACCCGATGCTGCGAAACATCGGCGAGCAGCTGGACCGATTCTCGCTGATGCAGTGGGGCGACGGACTCCCGCTGGGAAACATCCGCACGTGGGGCAGCCTGGTCTCCACGCCGGACACTCCCATGCACGTAATAGTTCGGGACTGCCTGTGTTCTTGCGGATGCCCGATGAACCTGGTGAACCTGATGGTGGACCGCTGCCACGAGGACCACTGGCCCGACGGCCTGATGACCTTGGACGCCCGCCGCGAAAACTACCACCAACTACCGCTGTATGTGACCCGTCTGCTGCCCTCGCTGGTCACAGGGAAGCAGTGCGTTGTTGTACTGGGCGGCGACAACACCCATATGCAGGAAAACCTGCGGCCCGTGCTCGGTCTCGTCATGATCTTCGTTGACGGCGTGGAGGAGTTGCTGCAAGATCCGCTGCCGGACAGCGAGTTCGCCTGAGTCACACACTTATCTCCAGTTCAAAATTCAGTTTGGTAACATGTCACACCTATAGCAACAGCCTTGCATTTGCCACCATTGTCCTGGGAACGAAAAAAAGTTGCTTATAGTGTATTAAATTCACATTCATTTTTGTCACTCACTTGGAACTCACCGATCAGAATATATCCTTAACAAGAAACAAAGCTGTCTATAAAAATATGTTCTTTACTTAAAAATGTTAGCCGTTGAATTTAAGCAGCCTTAGGGAAACATTATAATTTAACTCTCAAAGATTTGAGAGTCGGGTATGTAGTGCACACTCGATTGTAGCATTCTTATTTGGTCCTATACTAACTAAGCAAAAATGGAAATGGATTTTAAATTAAGAGCAGAAGCCGGCCCCTAATGAATTAGCATTTGTTGATCCCTGTCCCCGAAAAAATATGCTTGCCGTAATTGAATTAATTTTTGTTCAGTTTATACATTTCATGTCTATGCTATAAGTGAAAATTAGCAAGTCTGAGCTAGAATTGACAGTGTTTCCTCCTAGCAATTATGCGACAATTACGCGGCAATTATAAGAGCTCAGTGCACTCTCTGTCGTGTGGTAGTGCTTAAGCTAAATTAAATAAACGCATAAGCTGGGATGGAGGTTGCTGGTTGAGCGGCTGCCTTGTGGTAGGTGCACATCGCCTCCGCATTGCGTAAAACTTGTAAGGGAAATGCTAAAAGTTTGCTTGCACTCGGTTCGTGGCAGTTAGCGACACCATTTGCCAAACTTTTGCAAATTGTACAAAATTTAATTTCACAAGTGTGATACATTTTTTGGGGCTATTGCCAGTTTCAGCTTCCAATTGAAAGTGCGATCTTAGATCAAAGGAAATTTAATGACCTGCGAGAGGAGTGTGTTCCAGCCGAGGATTGGTTGGTTGGCTTTTATCTGCACAAATATTGTCCATTGAATGTACACAAGAACTCAACAAAATAGACACCAAATTAGTGTCAAATCAAACACGACTCTTTGAACTAATTAAATGGCCTAGTAAACACAAAGAGCATGTACGGCTAAGTTGATTAGGCCAAGTCGATAGGACAAAGGACCAACTAACTAACCACCTAATACCTCACCTAATGCAATGATAGATGCTTGTACCTGGGAGCCCCAAACTGGCTGCTGTGTCTGCTGCAAAAACCAAAGCTTAATGCAACAAAAGCCGAAACTTAATTAATATTTACATGGCAGCAGTACGTCTCGTTGAGGGAAGAAAGCCGAGAGCTCGGAGATGCTCGTACTCGTGGCCTATCTCCGGTGCGGAGCTGTCATGTTTGCATATGTGCAGGCGCCGTTCTTCCTGAAGGCTCCAGAAAGTGCCGAGCTACTGCAAAAGGCGATGGAGCTGGGGCTGGTGCTGGTACTGGTGCTGGAGCTGGGGCTCCTGCATGGCTGCTAGAAATCAATTCGCATTGTTAACCCATGATTGGATATTATTGATTCAATTTGCAGCCAACCGACCAAAACATGTTTTATGCATGTCCGTGTTGCCCCCGTCCCTGTCTGGCGGTGCATGTGTGCCGATAATGTCCTTCTGTATCGATAATGGTGCATATGCACGCTCGCACACTAACGCCCAGGTACGCATGAAGTAGGTGGAGCCCGGCTCCCAAGTTTAATTTAAGCATTGGTTGACTCTGCGGTACAGTGGGCCTTGGTTAATGGTTTGCTAATGGTATTTAAGCAAGGATAACAAGTGCTTACTAATATTTATTTACTGTTGATGGTCTTGATCCACTAAGGTTTCAAGTCTCACTGTTAAAGTTAGGGAGAAGATCAACTTATCATACAAGGAAAACGGTTTTCGCGACTCCTATAATTTATCAGCTGTCAGTATATGGCGAAAAGCTAATTTCCATGGGTCCATGAAATGTCCTTGACCAAGAAAAAAATTGATACTGAAGAATTCGGTAACCTACGTAAAAATGTTGAGCGACTGAGACTAGCTTCCATTCTTGTTTAGCATGTGTTACTATGTTTTGTACCTGTCTGCAGTTCTATAGGAATGATATCCTAATATTCCATGGTCTTTGCAAATTAAATTAGCATCAGTATACCGGCTTAATCCGAAGACCCCCAAGCGGAGAGTCTAATACTGATCACCCACACAGAAATCACGGGACCAACCCAAAGAAAAATGCGGCTAGAAAAAAACAAACATACATAACCGCTTGCCTTCATTGCTCTGACTAAGAATATGAAAACACCAGCCGCAAAAGTACAATACAGGAAACGCACAAAATATGTGACCGGACTGTGGAATAACTTGTTTAAATCAAAAGGTTACAATTTGATAAATTTAAAAGATATCAGCATATTACATCTTCCCGCCTTCCAAACCGGCTTTCAGAGGGTTAAAAGCATTGACTTTTGACTTTGGTCGCACAAACTAGATATACCCGTGTGAAGTACCGGGTATAGAACTGCAAAAGCACACAGAGAACAGCAGTAAATTGGCGGTGATAAAATTGAAACCCGCTGGAAGCTGCGCTAACCGATTTGGCCCACAGTGGGGACCATAACCGTAGACCCCTGAGAGCCGCAAAGGCGAAGCAAGGAAGTCGGCGCGTTGAGTTGTGAAAGTCATACGGAAATGGCGGACGTAACTCGCCGGTTGCAGGCCAGAAAAGCGCCACGGAAAGGCCATTAGGTGCGCTCGTTTTTGCCGTGGTCGTAGTTACCTGCCGAATTGATTCGCCGTTGTGGGGGGCAATATTTAGGTGCTTGATTACGGAGATTGGCAAAGGTTTCAATAAGGCTGTGTGATCGGTTGGCAGGGAGCTGGTCGGGAAAACGTGTAACTTGGGTCGTTAAAGGGATGATGACGTGGAACCTAAACTAATATTTTTAGATATATGTATATTTGGAAATTAGTTTAGTTTAATTTAGTTTAGTTCTTTGCAGTTTTTAAATAAGAAAGCCGTTGTATATAAGGCCGAGTTAGGTTCTGGGTCCTAAACCTAACTTCTTATTTGAATCCCGTGGGTCATATAAGTTATCACTTGTACTATTTGAAAGCGACTAGTCCATTTTTATGTACCCGGGCATCGACCGCAACCATGACCATCAATTCAATTTGCTTTGCGGGTGAGAATCTAATAAAAATGTAATGTCATTTATTGGGAACACATTAATTTGATTAACGTCCTAGGAAAAGGCAAGATATATTTATTTTATTTGAGTTTCAGAGTTTTCCCAGCATACAGGTATACAATTTATTTGTTCCAAATAAAATCTATACTTTTTCTAGAAGGCATATGCTCAAGGCAATCAAAGGAAAAGTTTGACTGTTATTGTGAGTTGGTTATTTATAAATCCTTTTGAAAACGTTAAATGCTTATATTTGTACTAATAGGTGGTCAGATAATAAATTTAAGTGTTGCTTTTGAATGTAACGTACTTAAAAGATTTGTGAAAATTTTGGAACTTTCGAAAAGCTTTCCTTCCTTTTTTGCGTATATTTGCCGACCTCTTCAATTGTCAGCAGCAATTTGAGCTGTAAATGCAATCAGCTTGTCTTTCCTTTGCCTGATTGTTGCTAATGCGCTTTAAGTATCAGCCTGCCACGCCCACGCAGTCGCCCACATGAATCAATTGCCACTAGATGGTCCCAGAATGCCATCTCGAGTGCCTTTTGCAAGGACTCCTGTCCCGCTTCCACCCCCCATATTTTGGTGCTGCAATTTACTCCAATTGCATCGGGAGCAAAAAAAAAAAATGGAAAGAAATGGAAATGACACCAGCAGAACGCAGCAAACGCTCTCGGATTTCAGCTAAATGCTGATCCCAAGGGGGCTATAACTGGCTAGCTGGGAAAATGGAATTGGAGTGGCTTGCAGGGGTATATCCTTGCTTTCAAAGACATTTACTCACTTTCCAGAGCTCTGTCTAGATTACGGTTAAATTAGTTTTCTTTTTTGCTTAAAAAATAACCATTTTAAAGTGATATAAGCCACACAAATATTTTACTTTATTAGATGCGAGAATAATAAATGTTTCGCAGCTTAAATAATGTGAGGCTTTCTTAAAACTCGCACAAAAATTCGACGAAAATAAAGAATATTAATACCCCAGTACTAAAAAAGTATTACTTTTTTATGTATATCACATTATTATTTACGTTGTTTCTACCTTCAGATCAAATTATTTAAAGTCTGTGCTGCTGTGACTTAAAAAATGAAAATGATACCATATCTAACAAAGGGTAGGTTTTGCTAAGACAGCTTTGTTTTGTGTCTACTCTTGGTAATATTTATGGAATCTCGTTAATATTAGCAGCGCAATTCGTTACAGCTTCTGATAAAGAGTTGGTTAAGTTGAAGAATTTCAGAGACCTGGGCACAGTCCCACACATACAACTTTATTTTGCCTTTTCGTTTTATGGAGTTACCATTGTTGATTATTTTATTCCTGACCAAAACTGTTGCCTCTGAATTTTCTGTTTAGTTGAGAGTCTGGCTGTGTGGTTAGCTACTCTCTGGTCAGATGTTTGACCAGTCTCTCCCGATCTCCCCCTGTTTTGGTTTTAAGTTTCCGAGTTATGTTTATCTAAATGATACCAGCAGGCAACGCTGCGTATGTGGAATATTTTTTATTGTGGTCAGCAGTCGGCTGTTGCCAGCTTCCAGTTGTTGGCTAGCTGCTTTTGACATTTGCTTGGGGGCTGGCGTCCACGGGTGAAGAATAGCAGTTCAGTGTGTTTCAGCAGATAAGCCAATTTATGTAGTTGTTCCTTTTCAGTATGCGTGTTAATTTGGTGTTAATTTGGTCTGCGCAACTTAATGGTGCGACTGTGGTCCTGTCCTTACCAGTAGTTGTATCAGTCTACTACTGATACTGTTAGGGTTAAATTTGGTCAAAATAATAAGTCTGTCTCAACTGTTGAAAGCTTACAAAAAGCAATGTCTATTAAGTTAAATTTAAGTTCCTGTGGAATACGTCAAAAGTCTGAGATCTGAACCTATATTTAATAAAATATTTTAAACATTTTGACCTTGAGCTTAAAGTTTTAACTACATTTTTTAAACTTTAAGTCAATTAACTTTTTCTCGTTCTCGACCTCTGGTATTAAAATTGTACCAAAACTACATATTTTTATAAATAAAAAGGGTTATTTTAAGAGCTTTAATAACCATTAACTATTAGTAGGAAAGTTCCTTCGCAATCCTTAATAGGCGAATAATAATCCGCGCCTAAGAGCAGAGCGTTGTCTGACACAATGAACGCTCCCGAGTGGCTTCCAGTGGAGCTCTCTCTTGGACGCCGAGGAATTCACTCTCTCTAGCGGTGAATTTCGAACTTCGAAAAGCCGACTGGCAACCAAAAGCCGAAGCTTCGAAACGACACGAAGTGTTAACGTCGTTTGGGCCACGGCTAAGGATTTTCCACCAATGAAGGTCGGCCTCGCGCTCAGTTGTATTTCGGGCTTTCAACTGAACGGACGGCCTGCGCCCAACGAGGGTCGCCACGGAACTATCTGACGTGCGATTAGCGAACTCCGAGTTGCGAACTGCGATCCAACGCGAGTGTGCCCACGAAATGTTGTTCGGTGTGCTGTCGCAGTCCTTGCCGTTGTCGTTGTCGTTGCCGCTGTTTCTGTCGCTGTCATTTGCCGGATTTTGCCAGCCCTCGCTAAACTTGTGAGCGAGTGAAAGTTTTAGTACAATTGTCGCCGGCAAATTCGGTCGCCATATTTGAATTGCTATCCAATTCGCATCTGCATTTGCGTGTTTAATTTGAAGTAATTACCAACCTGTTTGTTGCTCTGTAAAGCCATTTCGTCGCCTTTCCCAACAATTTGACCATTTCCCGGGCGACATTTGATTGTGATCTTAAAATTTATTTGAAACGATATCCGACTCCCAGATAAAGACACGGAAAAAGCATTGTCAAGATCGTACACTACACAGGTCGACAAAAAAAAAACCCGCGAATAAAAGCTATTGATTCTGAAAGATCTTAACCGGTACATTGCTAATCCGAAATTGAAAAGTTTCCATCACGTACCAATTTTGAGAAAATCGTGGCTAAAGTATCATGCACTGCTTGAATTGGCAGTTTTAAAGGCTTAATAACTCCCAAACCTTACGTGGCCTAGAGCTGGCTTTAGGCTTAAAAGATGCTTTGGCCCTTCTACTTCAATATTAATCAAGAATATCCAATGGGGGACCTCTTGCTCTTTAATTATAATGCATTTTAAAATTATAATTTTGTCACTAGTTTTTGCTATGTTGGAGCACTGGTATTAAAAAAAATCTTTTGTGTCTCGGCTATAGGTTGGGAACAACGATGTAAAATCGTTAAACGAAACATCAATGTTTTGAACCGAACGCCGAGACTCTTAAAAAAAATTTCCAAATATCAAATATGAAAGGCTACAACATAGCAAAAAATTGTGACAAAATTCAAATTGTAAAATGCATTATAACTAAAGAAAAAGAGGTCCCCCAATTGATGTTTTTAGTTATTATTGAAGTAGAAAGACCAACGTTTTTTTTTAAGGCTAATACCAGCTCTGCGGTACGTCTGGATTGGGGGTTATTAAGCCTTGAAAATTGCTAAAGCAAGCAGTGCTCGATACTTTGACCGCGCTTTTCTAAAAATGGGTACGTGATGGAACTTTTCAGTTTCGGATTAGCAATGTACCGGTTAAGATCTTTCAGAATCAATAGCGTTTATTCACCGGATAGAAAAAGTTCGATTTTTGTCGATCTGTGTTATTGATCGAGATTTCCGAAATTGTTGTTATAAAATAAAAAAAATCATATTATTCAAGGTGTACAATATATTTTATAAACATAGAAAAACACAGAAGATGGGTCGACTTTTCGAGTTTGTCATATAAATTGATCACTTGCTCCTACTGGAGCTGTGTGAGATGATCGAATGATATTAATAAAATAAAACACCTAATTTGGAAATCGTAAAAAGTAACTGCAAACATATGTCTCGTGTTATATGAGTTCAAAAAATATCGAACGAATTTTCCTATTATATTCCGGACGGACGTACAATTGTTGAGTAGAGTTGACTCTACTGTTGATGTTAATCAACAATACTCTTAGGGTCGGCGAAATGTCTCCTTCACTCCGTTACAGACTTTTGATTAAAATAATTATACCTTTATAAACATTATTGTCAATGGCATTTCCACCAAATTGTCAACCAGCCCCGAAAACTAAAATGTTCAAAATCGTCGTATTGTTTTGTGTATATTTATAGTATCTAAATTTTCATAATACAATGGTAACGTAGCATATCTCAGTGCTTTCATGTAAAAATTGGCCTAAAAACTGAAAAAAACTTTAAGCTTTTTTTAAGGACATTTTTATATTTAATTTTTTCGCATGCGAAACATTCGAAATTTTTGCACCTTATCTATCAAATGTCCTCATTGAAATATATTAAGAAGAGAGGGTTTTCAAGGAAATATTAGGTTTTTCATAGGAAACGTGAGCTAAAAATCATCGAAAAATCGTACGTTTGCGACCCGTACTTAATTCAATTTAAGAAAAAAATAAAATATATTTTTCCAAGTATACTCGATAGAAAGCTACAGTAATTCTCTTTAATAGTAAATGTATCGCTTTAGAATATTTCGTTCAAATTCGCAGATTTTGACATTTTACTAGATTAAGACAAACTCGACTTCTCTTTTGCGTACGTTCGCGACCGCATGTGTTTTGCTATAATTATGAAATCTGAAACTTGATGATCACCATCATTTGCATTGAACATATAGTAGATCTATCAAAATGTTATCGAAAAGCAAAATAAAAGTTTGGGAAAATGTTTATTTTCCATTTCTTTTGTGCATTAAAAGCATACCCGCGGAAATGCCCTTATGTTTTACAATACATATTTCTTTAAACTTGTAATTTTGGTAATTATTAATTATCTATATTAACACACTTGCAGAGGGTATTATAATTTTTCATGATATTTGCAACGCAGTGAATGAGGCATCTCCGACCCCATAAAGTACTATATAGCTAACTTTGGCAAGCCAAACCATCGAAAATCGGCATATTTGGTCCGATCGTTCCTATGGCAGCTCCGATTTCGGCCGTTTCGACATGCAAACTTCTGGTCAAAATTATAATACCTAGAAAGGGTGTTTAAAATAAATTTTATATAGGATCTATGATCAGTAATTTTTTGCGGAATCAAAGACATTTCTGTAGCTTCCTATTGTAGCTTCCATGGCATACAAAACTTCTTTAATATATTAAGATTAAGTTAGAATACTTAGTTAAATTTTAGATACATTTTATATCGAACCGTTTTGCAGTTTGAAAGTTCATACGGAGAGAGAGAGAATTCGAATCTGGATTCTGGGATTTTACAAAAAATAAATTACAAATTATTCATATAGTTTAGTTTTCGGCACTATGGTGTAAAATATCTAGCCCGGAAACTAAATACCAGCGTTTTGAATTAGAAACTAGTTAAGGTAATTATAATAATACATAATACAAAACAGAATGATCTTAAGTCCTTCCTTAAAAATTAAAAGTAATATTTAATACAAACATTTTACCTATGTTGATGAGCAGGCTAATTTTATTTGATGTGCCCTTGCCAGGAAAAAGCAACTTAACCATAATTTATGGCTTTTACACTCGAAACAAATTGAATGTGACTGTAATACCCTAATTTGTCTGCAATTGTGCAAACAACCGCAAAAATTCCAACACAAAATCCTTTTACTGGAATTCAACGAACTAAATGGCCATAAAAACCGCTTACGAATAGTGGCTGAGGGGAGCGGTTGCAGGGGAGCAGTGCCAATGCTGAGACACAAACAAAGAGCCGCCGTGTAACCAGCAAAATAATTTGCTGCAATAAATATTTGAAAATCCAGTTAAGCGAAACATTTTCGTCACGAAGAGGCCAACTGGCCGCCCGGTCTAAGGCTCCGCAAAAAATGCACTCCCGGCTAAAGGCATGACGCTGGAATGGGTTCAGCCGTTGATGGTTGTTGCACAGCTCCTGGCCCGAGGCGTTGGGCTGGTTGTTTCGCCTCGCAAAAGAATATGGCAAAACCTAGAGGGTATCACAAGCATTTTGGTTGGATACCAAATATGTTAAATTTTTATTGGAGCTTAAACCTTAAGCTAATAATCAAGAAGAATATTTTATGGAATATTTGGAATATTTTTGAAGAAAATATGACTGCATATTGAATTTAAAACAATTTTCATTAAAAAAGAACAGCAGAGAAGGAATACAAATACTGTTGTCTTAAACAGTTACGATACCTGATAAAATTAAAATAAATGGCAATAATATTGAAATTATTAAAAAAAAGAAAATTGTTTTGAATATTGAAATTGAGAAGTATATATTTTAAGGAAAATAGAAGGAAATTAAACAGAAGGTTTTACAGAAATTTAAAACTTTAGAAACTTGAAACTGCTTAGCTCATTGGTGCTAATTATGAACAGCAATATCTTGAGAGACTGTAAACTCATATTATCTGTGCAATTTTGGTTAGCTACATTTTGCTTTCAATAATATTTAAATATTAATGTGTAGTTGCTTCAAAGGGGTAGCAACGTGTCTTTTTCGACATATGTGTTTCGTTTTTGTTGTGGCACTTTCAAGCAGTTTCTGGTTTTTGCATGCCCCGCATGCCATTGGAAATGTTGCTTCTGTTGCACGCCGTGTTGCATTTTGCGGGTTGCCTGTGCTTTGGGCTCTTTCGGCTTTTGTGTCTCCATACCGGACGCTTTAATATTAAAATGTTTAAATTCGTTGTTCGTTTCGTCGCCATTGTTCCGTGCTGTGGCATCAGCCCCAAGCCGAAACCGATTCCAGCCCTCAGCGTTATCCGCAAAGGCGTTAACCCTTTTTGTCCGAGTTCGAAGTTTCTGAAGCAATATTTCAGAAATCGTTGTATATACACAAATTAATATATCGGATAAATTTTAATTTTGATTTCGACTTATATTTCGATTTGTGTTTGTTAAAAAAAAAAACCAAACACAACCCTAATTAGTAAGGAACTGATTCTTTATTTGGCTCTCGGTCCTTTTTGTAACGGTTTTACTTATGTATTAGTTACGTGACATACTGGGTGTAAGTATGTAATCTCAAGTGCATGCTCACCAATTTAAACATAGTTTCACTATTCTAATAAGTCTTTAGGTTTCAGTTATAATATTTAAAAATTTGAAATATACGAAAGGTTCCTTAGGTAAAAGCAGTCAGGGAACTGAGATATTAGCTTGCATTTAAACGGAGAACTTGGTTAAAGCTGTAATAATAACTTGGTTAGATGTTTGGCAGTAAGGGGTTAAAAGGAGGTGGAGAGCGGCTGTTGGACCGCTTTGCGGAGCAACTCTAACAAGCTTTGTTATGTTTCACTGTCGTTCTGTCGCTGTTGCTTTTGCTACCAGCGTTGCTGTTGCTTTTGAGTTTGTGTTTGAGTTTACTCAACGTTTTGCCAACTGTGCGAGAAAGTCGCCCGCAGCGTCGGAAGCGGAAACGGAAGTGTTGCCATTGCCATTTTGCTGGCTGGCATCGCCATTGCATTTTCGCTGTTCTCCGCACCAGTCCGCTCGCTGTTTTTGCGTGTGCCAGTGATATTGTTTTCGCCCGTGCTATTCGATAAAACTTTTTTTTGGCTTTCCGCTGGCAAAATGTTGCCAGGCACTGTCCGCTTGTGCTCCGACTTTCAGGGGGCTTTCGGCGGGTAGGGGGAGAGTTTGCCTCTTGCACAAAAGTTTCTGACAGGTGGTTTGTATGTTACGTGTTTGCTGTTTACTTTGTGTAATCATTTCATTTGTCAGACTTGATTTGCCAGCCGGCATTGCGTTGACAGCTTGACATTGCAAATTGAGACTCTGACGAACAAAAAAAGGGGATTTCCACGGACCAAAGGTCGAGATTGAGAACGCAATTGAAAAAGATTTGGGGTTTTCCCTAGTAATTATACAGGTCGACAAACATCGAACTTTTTTCGCGCCGGCGAATTAAAGCCATTGATTATGATAGATCTTAACCGGTACAATACTAGTCCGAAACTGGAAAGTTTACATCACGTACCAATTTTGAGAAAATCGCGTTCAATTGCACTGCTTCAATTGACACTTTTCAAGGCTTGATAACTCCCAAACCTTACGTAGCCCAGTGCTGGTATTAGGCTTAAAATAAGCGTTGGCTTTTCTACTTCAACTCCCGTTGAAGCGAATCCCAAGCCTTACTTAATCCAGAGCTGGTATTAGGCTTAAAAAAAGCGTTGTTGGCCTTTCTACTTTAATATTAAACAAGAATATCCAATGGGGGACTTCTCGTTCTTTAGTTATAATGCATTTTAAAATTTGAAATTTGTCACAAATTTTTGATATGTTGTAGCCATGAAACTTAACAAATCTGGTGTGAGTCTTGGCTTTGGTTAGAAACATGGGCTTGGAATTATAATTTCAGCACACAAAACAAACGGTTTATGGGCCAACAACACATTCTCTGGAGATTTTTGATTATAATATTTATGGACAAAGTTTAATTTATTTTTAAAGTATTCAACTTCATACCAATCAATTCCTCAAAAGTTGGAAAAGAACATCAATGTTCCGAACCCAAAGCAGTCTCTAAAAAAAATGTTCAGATATCAGGACTACAACATAGCAAAAATTTGTGACAAAACTAAGTTTTTAAAGTGCATTATAACTAAAGAACGATTGGACCCCCATTGGATGTTCTTGTTTAATATTGAAGTAGAAAGGCCAACGCTTTTTATACCCGGTACCCATAGGGTACAAGGGTATTATAAGTTTGTGCCAACCGAGAATGTATGTAACAGGCAGAAGGAGGCATCTCCGACCCCATAAAGTATATATATTCTTGATCAGTATCACCAGCCGAGTCGATTTAGCCATGTCCGTCTGTCCGTCTGTCCGTGGGAAACAACAGATCTCAGAGACTATAAGAGCTAGAGTTACCAAATTTGGTGACAACATTGGAATCTGTTGCACGCAGATCAAGTTTGTTTTAAAATTTGGCCACGCCTACTTCCGCCCTCAAAAATCATAAAAAACGTTAAATAAGCTATACTCGTTTTTTTTCGGGTAAAAGTTAATAAATACAAAAAATTAATAAAATAGAGCGGACGTTTCCTGAAAATTTCAGTAAAATCGGACGATAAACATGGGAGATATTAGCAATAAGGTTAGAATTTTAAGGCACTGCTGTTGCAAGCTGTAGCCGACAGGTGGCGCATTCGAGCCTTGGCCGTGCGATATAATGGCGCCAATGTACATATGTATGTACAATGTAGTGTATGTACATTTTTAAATTGCCTTTTAGGTACCGGGTATCTCACAGTCGAGCACAGTCGACTGTAGCTTTTTATACTTGTTTTAAGTCTAATACCAGCTCTGGGCTACGTATGGCTTGGGAGTTATTAATGAAAAGTGCCAAATGAAGCAGTGCACGATACTTTGACCGCGATTTTCTCAAAATTGGTACGTAAAGGAAACTTTTCAGATTTGGACAAGTATTATACCGGTTAAGATCTATCAGAATCAATGGCTTTTATTCGCCGGCGCGAAAAAGTTCGATTTTTGTCAACATGTGTAATCTAAATCGATCGTATGGCAGATAAAAGATATACTTGCCTGGTGGTGCTGATCAAAAATTTTTATTTTCTTTCGATACAAGAAAAAATTACCAAAACATTTAATATATAAAATAATAGAATAAATGGTTTGGTATTTGGCCAATATTTTATTCTCTCTAACTAAACCCTTCTGTGCATAATTAAATCAAAGAAAGTTCACACAACTTGTATATTTTTACTAAGAACTTTTATTAACCGAATAATTTCAGTTTCAGATAAATTTTTTTAGGATATTTTACCTGGGTGGCATTCAACTTAGACGTTTTATTTGGTTTTTGACTTGAATATTTTTATTTAAATTCAAAATGAATAAGATCTAAATATTTATTTATAGAACGTTTCAATTGAACTGTATACGTATATAAAACTTTTTTGAATCAAGCAGTACTAAGTTTAAATTTTCTTTATTTTTCTTTCTTTCTTTGTAATATTACTCGGTTCGCGCTACTAACATATATCAAAGTAAATCATTGATTTACTTCCAAGAAGTGATTAACTTGAATTTCACTTTCAATTGTTCTAATTTCGCTGCTCTTGTAGTACTTACAACGTTGTTGGGAATTCCCACGAATATTCACAAAGCTATGTAGGTCGGAAGTCTTAAAGGCCAAAGTTAAATTAATCGCGGGCTAAGACGGAATTTGCGTCGACAAATCGAATTACTGTCTGCCTGCTGTCTGAAGATATTCAATCCAACTGAGCCAAGTTTAAAAAGCGTCAAATTAACGCACACAAAGTTAACTTGGTCGGCAAGGGGGCGGGGACTCAAAATCAGAAGAAAAACAAACAAATGTCGCCGGAAAAGTGAAAAGTCGAAGACTTTGGGCCAAACTATGAGCGAAAAACGCGTGTAAACAGCAGCAGCACGAGCAGCTACTGTGACTTTCGCCAGGCATGCGGACTCGGATCCGGCTGGAAGGACCGGGTTCGGGCTTTGGCCCTGGCTCTCCGCGTTAAGTGCTGGCAAGCCCGCACGTCATCATCCACCTCATCGTCGTGACGCTCCGTCTCAATAGCTGTTGGTGTTGATTGCTGTTGCTTTTGTTGCTGATTACGCGCCGTTTAAGTGATTAAAGGTGAAATCGTATGCCAGCCAGCTAGCCACGCTTAACTTCCCCGAAGCTCGAATGTTTTGCCAGCACAATTTCAGTGTGGAACATTTCCCCATTAACCGTTGCAGAAGTAAAACCAGCTAAAGGACTTCCAGAGCCATGGCCGAGCCGCACTGGCCGCCACGCCCACGTCCCCGCCGACGGTCACGGGAACGGATTCTGTCCACAATGATGATAGTCACCGCCGCGGTTACCATGCTGATGACAGCCACGCCCACGCTGGCCGAGATCCCCTCAAAGGGTAAGTGCTTTGATAATTTAATGAACCACTCTTAATGGGCTTCTTAGTTTGATTGATTGACTGGTTGATTGACAATAGTCACTCCACGAGCAGTTAGGAAGGCAGATGGGGAGCCAATTTTGGACCAATTTAAACAAGGGCAGAATATTAAACTGTAAGATATTTGTTATTTAAGGGTCTGTAGTTGTCTGCATGCTGAAAAATAACAACAAAGTAAATCAAAGACCTGTACAATAATTTTATGATGACTAGTAAACTTTGTAATTATAGCTTGAGTTAAAGTTGTTACGTTCAACGGGAGAGAAATGTATTTTCTATATCGTTTGAGATTTCCTGTTGTCAAAGGAAAACTTAAAAGCTTCCTTTATTAATTTTATTTATTTTCATGCATGCATCTTTAAAAATCTTTACTAAACTCAGCTTTTTCAGATTCGAACTGAGTTCGACGTTTGGCACATATTCCATTAGGCTTACCTTCTCGAATGTACACACAGATTTCGTTTTATGAACTTGAAGAGAACGCAATGATTTGACTCTATCCGGAGAGATGCTTGTTTACCTTCGCCATTAAAAGCAATTTCAAAATAGAAAATAATTGCAATTGTTGTTGCCTAAAGCCTAAAGGTTTTTCGCATCCAAATGGAAGGATGCTAAATTGTGCATATTTGAAAAGTTTATGAAAAACAATTTTCCATTTTATTCCAGTCGCTAGGAGGGAGAATGGGGCGTGTTTTATTTGCATATTTGTTAAATTTATCTTTGGCTAAGCAAACGAAGAGGCAGAGAGACAGGCACAAGCGGCGTAGTATGCTCCAGGATATTTTGTGACATAATCAAATATGCTTTAAGCCAAAGCCAACAACTCAACCCTTTTGAAGTCGCTGCCAACAAAAATGAATGAACTGCAGATAAAAGATGTTGGCCCCTGCCATGTCATGCTTGTTCAGTTATTTCCACACATATATTTTACAGCAAATTTCCCCGCCTCATCCGAGTAGTGCCGAGTCTGAGGGACTTTTCCTATTTCCTTCTTATTGCGTCTATTTTATGAGCGTGGAAATGCAAATGCTTACAAGACGTTTAACATGTCACCTGCGGGCAAAAGACGCTCTGCAAAATGCTCTCCACACTTATCTGACAGTTGTGCATCTCTGGCTTGCTCTTTCGCCCCGTATCCGCCCCTTTGGTGGGCACATGTATAAAATGTACATTTGTTTGCCTTACCATGTTTGTCACTTATCGTTTGGTCCAATGTTTTGCAGCTGAGTGCCATTCCCCTGCCACCGTCCTTCCGATTTCGACTTCAACCGGGTCTAAGATAGCTGACTGTGTAGCCAGATATATTATGATTTTATGCATGGTTCGGCGGAAACTTGCTATCCGGCCACATCTGGAAATATGAAAATAGCGCCTTCCACTGCCATTTTCTGCGTTCAAAACTGCAATAAATACTAAAATATATAATTGACAGATATATGGACCAAAAGATATTTCACGTATTTTCTTGCTTGATTAAACTTCTAAGGGCCAGTTTCTGCCCTCACTGTCAAAGTGCCTGATAGCTATCTGTCTGGAAAAGATAATCAGATAAATTTATCGTAAAGCAAATCGGTTTTCTGCCCAGTTAAAATTTATATCAACGTAAAAGAATATAATATTGCTGTTAACTATGCTATCGATTATTGCTATTAAGCACAGAATTGTGCTGTAAGGCGCAAATACATGGTTATTTCGATAATTGAAACCACTCAAAACCACTGTAAATCTGTTCTTCTTCGTAAGTTTCTACGTAAGATTTAATTTGAAGATCCTCCTTCATTCACTAAATGAAATTCGTAATGAAGGTTATTATAGCTTAACAATTCAGAAGCATTTTTTTTTTTAAATAATAGCTTTACACGACTTTTGCATTTTCCTCGTATTATCACGGCATTAAATTTCCCGTTCTGCCATTGCCTTTCTCTCTTTTTGGGAAGTACTAAAGCAATTTTTATGGCACACTATTTTCCTGTTATTTCCGTTTGTCGCCTGGCATTATTTTCAGCATTTCATGGCAGTGCTTTAGTCATACGTTTTCTTGGGCTCCTTATTTTGGATATTTCGTACCTATTTAAGGTGGTATTCTGATTTTTTTTGTTGAATGGCTAGCTAGATGTCCTTGACTGCCTTCAGAAGGGGCCGCACACAAGGGACCTTTATGCCCGAGGCGTTCCTCTTCGCATCGTTTGCGGGAATTCTTATTATTATGAGTTCGCGTGTGCATCGCCTGCATTTTTCCACATTACTTGCTTCGTTCGACGGCTAGCCCCAGCTTATTAAGATTCTTAGACGCCGCAATCGCATTGTAGGGCAAGGAGCAGGCGCCTACCAACACCGCCGGACCGACCCTTGGCAGGGCATTGCGATTTATGTTTCAAGTTTGAAATTCCCGAAATAGTTTCGCGTGCTGCAAATTGTTAACTCAACTAATCAGCATAAAATGCAGCCCAAAAGACCGCAGTGGGGCTTCCAGAGGAAAGTGAAAGTGTTCCGCGTTAGGTTAGTTTAATAGTTATATTTTTACCACAGCGAAATTTTGCGCGTGACTCAACGAAAGAATTTCCCAACTGGCAACTAGCTAATGAAGTGCAAGAACAGTGAAGTAAGTTAAAGGAAATTCCTCAAACCTGGGCTATTTCAGATTCTGTAAATATGTAGATATGTAGAAATTCTGTATATTTTTAAGTAAATTTAACTGTGTCATAAATAAATGAAATGGTAAATCGATAACTGGATTAAAAATAGGAGTATTAATTGTAGCCAATTGTAACCATTTATTAATCCTGTCCTTATTTACTATACTTCTATACATTTATTTTAGGTATAAATTTTAATTTAGATCAGAACTAGCGATGTACATACATATCGTCGCAGATTTGCAAAAGTATTGTATGTCAAATTTGACAGGAGTAGGTTTTTTTTTTAATTTATTCAGCATAAAAGAGCAAGATCGTCACCAATTCTTTTCAGTTTGTATGGTTTTAGCTACACAATCGATTGACATCTTAAATTTTGCCAAAAATTTAGCCGTTTCTTGGTTCACATATTCTTGGCCTTCTGAGAACATTTTGTACTACCGATAAACGTTGCTTCGGTCCAATATAGCTTCTCCGTATGCCACAGTCAACATTCGGAATGCATCCGCGCACTTAATTTCGTTTTTCACACAAAATTTGATACAGGTCTTTGTTTCGTTTTTTTTGAATAGGTTAAAATCGATGACGATCAAAAACACGTGCAAGCAAAGCTGCTGGCATAAGTGAGAGACATGAGTACCAAAATAACGCCACAAAAACATCGAAATATATACGTAACCCGCGAAACTTCAAAATTCGCGATACTTTTCGAACACACCTCGTATACATATATTCTTGATCAGCATCACCAGCTGAGTCGATGAAGCCATGTCCGTCTGTCCATTGCTACGCAAACTAGTCTCTCAGTTTTTGATCGTAATAAAACTTTACAAATAGTCTTCTTTTTATTGCAGCTTGTACATATGTCGGAACGACCAGAATCAGACCACTATATCTTATAGCTGCCATAGGAACGATAGGGCCAAAATGTCATATTTTCGCTGTGTTTGAAGAAATTGGGCTCAAATTAAATATATGATTCTTTATTTATATTAAAGCTATACATTGAAAATTTCATGCAAATCGGACCACTATATCTTGGATTAAAATATAGCAAATGGTTTTAAATATTAAATATTGCCAATTATTTAAAATTTCATACGATAATTTCGCGGATGCGGAAAGTGCACAGTTACATACGATAAAATAGGAAATGGAAAACTTAAGTATCGAAAAATATCGCATTTAACGTTAAAATATCGATATTATAGATCAAAACATAAACAAAAAAAAAAGTTTTTTTTTTTAATTTTGTATTTTTAATTGGTCAGATATATCAAACAGAATATCAATCTATTGCAAATATATTGCAATGTTTAAATGTCGATTTCTGTATCAAATATCAATACAGTATCGATATATCGATGTTTTCTGCCATCCCTAATCAAAACAAATTTTTGAGATTTTTGAAAATTGCATGAATAATTTGTATTATTGATTATAATTGCTGCTTTAAGGTTTTTAATTACAAAGGCTTTCGCTTTGAAGAGAACAACTGTTTAAATACATGGCAGAACGAATTCAAAATAAATTCGAAATTTGATTTCTTTAATTTGATGATAAATAAATTCTCTCAAAATCATATTAGCGAGCTGAAATTTAAATTAAATTTCACAGCAGCTCAAAAATGTGGCCATAAAAAGGTCATTGCGTCGCTAACGAGCGGCGTCAGGAAAAATATGGCGTTTGAATAAATACCACCCACATACACACACTTTCTGCCCCAATCAGCCAATAAATACAGCAATATATGAGCGATAAGCATATTCAAAGTGTAGCAAATAACAAGAAATGATTTCCCAGCCCAATAACAATAATTCAAAATGGGACACCCCCACGATTGCTTCGTGCTTCCCCGCTCTCACACAAGTGTACCTAATTTATTAAAAACAAACGACAGCACCGGCGGCTCCAAATTGCCAAAGTAACGTAAAGAAAACGTCTAAAAACCCTTAGCGACTGCCAACTGCTACCCAATGGAAAATCGAACAATTCTTTTATTGTTTTATGAAATCATGGAATCCAAAACATGCGCCTGGAAGAAATGCTTTGTTTGAATTCTAAACGTCTGCACAATTGAAATTAATGATTTCACCACTTGGAGGCAAACAAGAC
This sequence comes from Drosophila rufa, assembly GCA_018153105.1. Lineage (NCBI taxonomy): Eukaryota > Metazoa > Arthropoda > Insecta > Diptera > Drosophilidae > Drosophila > Drosophila rufa. Next base: position 1,410,594 of record JAECXS010000149.1, on the reverse strand, counting down.
ACTAATATTCAAGTAAAATAAATAAATATTGAGACAAACACAATTTTAGATGTATAATTGTATTTATTGCGTTTACGTGTTTGTTGAACCACAAACGCACAAAGCAACCAATTGTCTGCAAACTTCATTTTCTCGGATGCAACTCTGGCTAAATGGAACTCTTACGTAATACTTAGTTAAGATGCTGTCAGCACATGAACTTGTTGCGCCACGTGTTTAGGATCAGGTCGCGCTTGTCGTCAGACCAGCCACTGGGAATGGATCTCGACCGATCGCCGAAAGCAGTCAAGGCACTGTCAACCACCGACCGGTGGGTGATTCCTGTTGTGGGGGCCCAGGGAACATTGGACATCTTCTCGCCGTGATGTGGGTTAACGCCTGCTTGGAAGGCGACTTGATGATGAGAGCTTGCCTTGCGGGTCACAGTCAGCGGGGCGAGGGCCTTGGAGTAGCTCCTGGCCTCCTTGCGAGCGGCCGCCCGGCAACAGCAGGCCTCCGAGGAGGCCTTCTTTCTCGGCTGGCTCTTGCCCATGGTCCTCGGGCGCACAATGCTTCCGAGGCCCATCTGGCGCACCAGAAACTCCTGAACCTCCTGCATCTGCTTCTTCTGGGCCCCCTTATCTAGCCCCTTCTCCTCGGCCAGGATCTTGAGGACCTTAGGCAGCACTTGCAGCGTGGCTGCTGCGTCCACGAAGGCGATGCGCAGTCGTCGGGCGACGATGTCCACTAGGGTGCAGGCGTACTCGCTGCGCACCGCGTACTGCACCTCGGCCTCGATGTACGGAAAGCTCGGATGAAGACGCTTCAGCATATCCTGACCCTGGGTGAGCAGTGCGTGGCCGTTGGTGCCATAGGAGTCGGATATGTGCTGCGCCACGTCCATGGGCACGTCGTAGTCCTGCACGAATTCAAGGGGTAACATGCAGCACCAATCCTTGGCGCCGTCCAGCGGCAGGTCCTTCGTCCAGCTGGTGGTTATATGCTCGTCGCACAGTCCGCACACCTCGATGGCCAAGTCGACGGCCTCGGCGGCCATCACACGGTAGCTGCTCAGGCGCCCGCCGCCCAGCGTGATAAGGCCGTTTTCGCTCACCTCGAGCATGTAGGTGCTGACCGCCGGCGACTGCTTTTCCTCCTCCTCCTTTCCGGAGGGGCAGCTGACATTGGGCCGCACGCCCGTCCAGGCACTGAGCACGTGACATCTTCCCAGCTCCACGCAGGGCTCCATCTTCTCCTTGGCCGCGTCCAGCAGGCAGTCCACGTCCTCTGGATCGGGGGTGGGACTCTGGCGGACGCACACGCCTGCCTCTTCGTACACGCCCAACACCGTGTGGTTCTCGAAGGGCACCATAACCACCGTGGGGTCTTCCTTTTTCCGCGAGGGGCTCAGTAGGCCGTACCGCCCAGACCCGAAGTATCGGGGCAGTGAGACGTGGGTGTCCAGTGTGGGCACGAGAATGGGGGCAGTGCCCTCCTCGTCCAGCTGGCGGACAGCATCCGTGCCAGCGCCCGTGGCGTTGATCACCGCCTTGGCCTGGATGTAGACACGGTCGCCGGCGATCGAGTCATCGGCGCCCACAACCCGACAACAGCCCTCCTGAGGCAACATCTCCACCAGCTTCAGATGGTTGGCCACGTTGGCGCCCAGGGCAACGGCAGTCATAGCCAAGGCCATGCACATCCGAGCGTCATCCACCTGGCCATCGTAGTAGACGACCCCGCCGCGCAGTCCCTCCGTCTTTAGACACGGGAACTCGTAGAGCATGGTCTCCTTAGAGAGGAAGTGTGAGGCGCGCACATTCGATGCGGCCGATATAAAGTCGTATATCTAGGAAAAGGGATTTTAAATTACTTTAGTGTTTTTTTTAACCATTTCCCAACTCAGATTGTCTTCGAAGATATTGCGATTTAACATTTTAAACATCATTATGTTAACGACATCTCAAGATCTACAAATCCATTTTGGTTTTCTTTAAATATTAGGTTTTTATACCCTTGCAGGGTATTAAAATTTGACCACAAATTTGCAACGCAGTGATGGAAGTGTAAAGTATTTTCTTGATCAGCATCACCAGACATTCGATTTAGCCAAGTCCGTCTGTACCTTTGTCCGTATGAAACAACAGACAATAAGAGCTAGAGCTCTACCTACTGCCTACTACCTCCCTCAAAAATCATGAAAAATGTAAACCTAAGCTATAGTCGTGATTCTTAGTTTAAATTAAATGGATATGAATTTCTATTTTATCTTCATTTCGATCGCACTCGCACTATAGTCATCCAAAATTAAACATTTTGAACATTTGAATTATTGTTTTAAAGAGTCTTGGAAAGAGGCGCATAGGCCGGACTTGTCTTTTGGCTTAATGCATATAGCTTTTTGTATCGGGCCACAGCCACAGTTATATTTCTTACTCAAACAATTGCAATCTTACCTTCAGGCTCAACCAGGTACAGGGCATACCAAATACACTGTAGACGGGTATGACCATCGGCTGGACACGGTTTAGGTGCGGAGCGATCTTCAGCATGGTGGCTCGCTCACTCATCATCTGGACCATTATGTATAGCTGCTCGAGGTCCTTGTCCCTCAGGGCGGTGCCCAGGTAGGAGCCGCTACCGTCGATCAGCTTGCTGGAGCGGGAGCTGGCGCCACTGCCGAAGTCGTCGGCCTCGATTAGGGCGGTCTTCAGACCGCGGCAGGCGGCGTCCACTGCGCAACCGCAACCCACGGCACCGCCGCCGATCACCAGCACGTCGAACTCCTCGCCCTTCAATGCGTTGAGATGGTCCTCCCGCGAGGGCACCACCTTCATCGGGCCGCAACAGTGGTTCTTTCGCACATTGGTTTGCGCCTGGCGTGACCGGACGAGGTAGGCCAAGCCTTGGCCCAGCAGACGGCGCCTCTCGCTGGGACGGATCGACGAATGGGCCCAGCCGCTGCATAGCTTGAGCAGCATCCTTGGGCGTTGGGCTAGTCTCTCAATAGCAGGCAAAAACAGAAAATTTTGAATTTAGCCGGGCCTTTGCATTCCCAATTTTTTTTTTTAGTATTTCCAGGATTATAATTTTACTTTGAACAAACGGATTTCAAAAGGCTATTGACATTTGGACGACAGCCACTAAAAACCTACTAGGGTCAAAAGATAAATTTCCTTTAACATAACAAAAAGACTTTCGGTGTTGACAATAGGCTTGTTAACGTTCCTTAGCTTTATGATCAGACATAAGAAGAATTCTGTACCATTTTTCTTTTTCAAGCTATTACCGAAGAATTACTGCATTCGGGCGGGACAAGAATAGAAGGGCTTTTCGCTGCCAACCATTAAACGCCGATTTCTGCGAAAACTGAAGCAATATTTTAATTGCGATTAATTTTAAAGTGTGCTGCAATAACTTCGCTTTAAAATGGGTCTGTAAATGGTACTAACGTCTTTTTTTAATTTTGTGTTAACCAATACCAATCGGGATATTTTTTCTAATAACAATTTTATGATTTTTCTTGTTGTCTAATTTGAACACTTTTATAAAACAACATGTTTAAATATATTGTTAAATAATCATAAGTATTCAACGTATTTATTTAAAAACATTTAACAAACATAGAAATTTCGAAAATTGTATTATGCATTGTTACACAATTACATCAAGATATTTAAATCAATTTTTGCATCAGAATAGGCAGCCCTGTAACTTTCACTTATTCGAAAGGTCGACCCAGCGCAACTCTATACTCCGATATCTTAAAATAGGCAATGGGAAAAATTTGTTTTATTTTAAATTATTTATATATAAACATTTCCCTAAGGCAATATAACAAAACCAAGGGTTTTCGATAGCTTTTAATTGTTTAATCATCCAATCCAATGTGAGGGAGGGATATATTATTATTTAAAAAAAAATCATCCTAAAAACCAATAATGCCCGAACCCCTATGGAGAACTCCCAGTTTAATATTCAATGAAATTTTATTATATTGTAAGTGAATGCCTCTGCTCGCCGCTCGCCCACACCCAAAGCCAATTAAAATTAATGAAAATTATAGATATGCGGCTTGTCGCCTCGCCCGCCTCCACACCTGCGCTGAAGGTGTCGGCCTGTCAGAGTTTCTGACAATTTAAACTCATGACTGGCAGGCAGACGGAGAGGACGACGAAGTGAAGGGTCGGCAGGACGAGCTCCTGCACGGCGGAGAGAGTAAATTGCTATGCTTAGCACATTAAGGTTGGAAAATTTAATTACATGCAATAATAGCAGAGCGCGGGAACGGGGAAAACTCACGAGCATTCGATGGACAATCGCAGAGGCGGTGGCCACTGCTTACCCGCGGGCAGGGATACACCACCGCCCCCGAGTATTTGTGGCGGAATATTAATGCTTGTCCGCGGATCCCAGGGGCGTTCCATCGGTGTCAACGGAGCTGCCGGGCTAGGACAGGCTGGCGCCAAATGAGTTTGTTTAAGTAATTTCGATTCATTTGTTAATTTTCAACTATTGTCTTTCTATTGACTTTATTAATGTGCCCGGGGCCCGGCCATCAGTCTGTCATTCCGTCACTCAGAGTCTAAGTGTCAACTCGCTCTCCTGTCATGTTTGCTTGGTTGTTTACCTTCACCTGTCCGGTCATGTCCTGTGGGAATGCGGTGCGTTTGACTTTTGCGTGCCCACGACTAGCATTGTCCTTTTGTCATTGGCCTGGTCATTAACATGGCTCCTCGGAATAGATAGATATTCAAATGCCGATTGTCACCAACATTGATATTTACAGCAAGTGATCGAAAATAATTGTTTTAAGCATTTCGGTTGGTGTATGAATAATGGAATTATCTTAACAACATGTTTATTATAGTTTAAGTCCCATTGCATACTTCTGTTACTGAATTTTTCGCTTTTTTATATTTTTTTGCTAAAGTGCAAAATCAGGAAGAAAATAATAAAGCTAAACACTCCAAAAATGTTGAAGTATTAAGAGATTTGCCTTGCAAAGAGGTCCTACAGCGCGCAACAAAGCCTAATATCAGCTCGTTGCACCATTTAGAACCGGTTTCTATCCTCACTGTCAGAGTGCCTGATAGCTATCTGCCCGCAAAACATAATCACCAGATAAACTTATCTTTACGCAAATTGGTGTTCTGATATTATAAACGTGAAGGATAACAAAATGCTGCTAACTATCGATTATTGCTGTAAAGCACAAAATTGTGCTGTAAGACGCAACTACATGGTTGCTTTGGTTAACGCTTTTCAACAACTTTTCTTCCCTTAGCTATAGGAAATAAGCCATTCTTACGCCGACTCGGAAAAGATTTGACAGGAAGTCTGGAACTACCCTCCCTGAGGTTGTTCCAAATTTAGTGTCATCAAAGTATTGAACTAATTTCCAGCAACTGCTAATAAATAGATAAAAGATAAATCTTCCGCATCTTGTTAAAAAATTAAGCTTCGAAACTTTTTCCTTCCCCTTGCACCGGTCACGAATCCAGCAACAAGAATAACGCCAGCGGCCTTCTAAACACAAATTTCCGGTGTAAGCCGCATAACAAACCTGACCTAATACCCCTGGCGAACGCCTCCCCCAACGGTGTACTGGTTACTGGTAACTGGTTGCTGGTTGCTGGTGACTGCTAAAACCAGGCGCCCGCCACGCCCCGGCACTTTGTTACATTTCGTTACCTCGCCAAAGTGCCTCAACACATTCGGCGGGATACGGCGTGGCCTTGTTGCTTCCTGCCTCCTGCCACGCCCCCGACTCCCACATTCTGCTGGCTGCAACTGGCTTTGTTTTGCGGCTCGCTGTTGCTGGCGTGTGGCTCACCTTTTCAGCCCGCAGACCATCAGAGCCTTGGACCCCCGCCTCCGCCTCCGCCTCCGGCCGCCGGTGTACGGGCATTATTGCAGCTATAAAGTCAGTGCCTTGAACTTTTCCTCTGGCTGTTTTTGTTTTGTCCACTGTTCTTTTGGTCCGGCAGTTATTTTTTTCGTCCTTTTATTCGAGCTCTCTTTTTGTCGCCTTATTGCTATTGAAGTTTGTTTTTTATGGCCTGGCCGAGCTTGACAATAAGCACGGCGGCGGCAAAACTTTTCCACTTCTCATTTATTATTACGCTTGGTTGTTGTTGTTGTCCTGACAACCGAGCGACACAAATTGTCGTCTGTCCATGCTGGCCTCCTTCGGCAGGCCGAAAAAAATATACGGAAGAACAAAAAATATTTAAAACAAACGGCAGATGGGGCGAATGCAAACAAGCGCATGAAATGTGTCTAATATTTTTTCAAAGGAAAGTGGCTAAAGAGAAATCCAGTAGAATTCTAAAATTAAAATAAATCAAGATAAACGAATCGTCGCGCTTCGGCAAGCACTCAGCAAGGTGTTAAGTGGCCCAAATTGTTTGCAACGTACTACAGAATATTTTTTGAATTTTTTTAAGGGCAAAAGTTTGGATTAATTGGTAGAAGCTTAGATTCCATGTTTAAGGTAACAACCGATGCACTCTGAAAAATATGTATTATACGTTTGAAAAGTTGTGTATTCTACTAATGGACTTCGTTTTCATCTTGTTTATAATTACTCAAATAATTATGTATTATTGTTTTTAACTTTCTTGTTTTTAAACGTATTTTTTTAAATTTCGAGATATAGCTGTTTTATACGGTTTTAGAATTTCGGTTTTAATTTTATTAGGATCGGCCAACTATATCATATAGCTGTCATAGAAGCGATCGGTCGATTTCTATGAAAATGTAAAATTCTACATGTAGAATGTAAAATTTACAAAATTTACCAAATTTGATATTTTTTCAAAATTACTAAAATGGATCGATTTTCAATGATCCAATTGCAGACTGCAAGGGTATACAAACTTCGGTTTACCGTAGTTAACTTTCTTTCTTGTTAATAAAATAATAGGATAAATAAACCTGCAATAATAATTTTTTCTAAAAAAATACATCGAAGAGTGTATTTACCTTACCTTTCCCTTAAGCCAATTTTAAGTTTAACCAACTACTATACTATATATAATTCTTAATTATATTCAGCACGCGAAACGATATTCATAATAATGTCACCCTGAGTGCTTACCTAATCGTTTTTGGGGTGATGCCAATTAAGTAAGAAAAATTTCCCGGTCAACTACATATGTATCATATAAGTAAAAAATGCAGCAATATTTTTTAAAGGCTTTATAATCAGACAACTGTACACTTATGTTATGCTTACGGCAAATAGGCGATAATTTTGGTAGCAATAATAAAATGCAATTATTGCAAATTAAAACTTAAAATAATATTATTTAATTTTAATTCCAGATAAAATCCCAGGTAATTCTAAAACCAATCCAGAACTGTTCTATTTAAGGAATAAAAGAAATCTTAATATGGGAATGTTGGTATTTTTTTTAGATTTTGTCGACTTGATTCAAACATTTGTCTTCTTCTTAGAAGATTTTTGTGGTTTGAAATAAGATTAAGAAAATCTTGAATATAGAATGTAAACAATCTTCAACATAGAAAATTTTTCTTAAAAAGGGAAAGAAAGCTAACTTCGGTAAACCGAAGTTGGTATACCCTTGGAGTCTAAAATTGGATAATTGAAAATCGACCCATTTTAGTAATGTTGAAAAAATATCGAATTTTGTAAATTTTACATTTTACATGTAGAGTTTTACATTTTCATATAAATCGACCGATCGCTTCTATGGCAGCTATATGAAAACCGTAATTCTAGAACCCTAAAAACTGCTATACGTTAAAAATAAGTTTAAAAACAGAGAAGTTAACATTTTTTGGCATTAATTTCGCCATTGTTCCTAAGGCAGCTATAGGATATAGTAGTCCGATTTCGGCCGTTCCGACAAATATACTGTGTGCTAAAGAAATAAGACTATGCTGAAAATTTCAGCTCGATAGCTCAAAAACTGAGAGAATAGTTCGCGTAGAAACCGACAGACGGACGGACAGACGGACATTGCTAGATCGACTCGGCTGGTGATGCTGATCAAGAATATATATACTTTATGGAGTCGGTGATGCCTCCTTCACTGCGTTGCAAATATGATGGCAAAATTATAATACCCTCTGCAAGGGTATAATAAGAACCAAATGTGATAACGTTACTTTCGTGACCAAATGTTCACGATTCTATGACCAAAAATCTTAAAATCAAACCATTTTTTCTATCAGTGTTGTCATGGTTGCGTTCACCAGAACATCATGATAACTGATCACTGATGAAATTCATATTATAGTTGTGCTGAACGAGCATGATTACTAATCATGATGCAAACTTTATTCCATCATGATACAAAAAAAGGAGCGTTAAAATAGTACGCTACCCTAATACGATACTGATGGATTTCTGCTGGCAAATATCGATGGTTGAAATATCGATAACAAACATAAAGGGAATATTCAATGGAATTCTTAGCTGTTCTGTCAGAATTTGTTGATTATGATGTATCTAAGAATACAGCGTGCCGTGCTGCAATTGCGGAGTGGACGAAATGGATTTAACAACCCGCCTTTTCAAGAAAATGAGGCGCCACATTAAATACAATTTTTACGTAATTGACGTAAAGCTCAAAGACAGGTTCAAAGCCGATAGGTTCAAAGCCGATTATTTTTAGGACGGCTATGTATCATGAGCGTTCACCAGAACAACTTGATCGCTGATTACTGATCCATCACTAATCAGTAATCATGTTGTTCTGGTGAACGCGACCATGATTATCTTTTTTTTCTTATCCTAAAGTGTTGTTGGACTAACGTAAAAACACTTCTGAAAATGTAGTTAAAAGTTGACTGTTTAAATAAATCAAGTGGCTTTAAGATTTTGCAGTGTAATTTAAAAGCAGATAGCAATGCAAAACCGAGTACTTTAAAATTGAAACGCTGCCTTTCAAACGACAAATTTCAGTGTGCTGCGTTCCCAAAGCCGTTCACAATTCGCAATTGGTCAGAATTTAGCCTCTATATTAATGTGTATTGTGGCATTATTGAGTTGCTCACGCACAGGGAGCAGGAGGACAGGGTGGGGGAAATGACCTCCCCAAAACCAAGCCCTAACAATGGGTCAGGAAATGCTCAGCAGTCGGCCAGTCGTGGTCTTTGCAGATCCAGCAGCAGTTGCGTCGAGCATAAAGGCGCTAATTTGTAGCAATTAGTTTGGCACTCGGCCATGGCGTTGGACATGGGAAATGGAGAATGGAGGATGGCCCCCGGGGTAAATGGCAAGTGGGTTCGGCCAGTAGACAGACCATAAACATGCACAAAGGACACTGGACACCGAACCGCTCACTTGCGAAAGGACAATTGATAACAATTGGATAAACGCGAGGCGTCCAGCTACGCGCTTAAATCGAGTAAAAATGACACATTTTTTACGATATGACATCAATTAAATGTTTACCTTTCCGCCGCACAGTAAAATACGCAGAGTATGCAAGACACTTAAATTACGCTTATATTCACAGCTCCTGGCCATCCTGCGACAAACGGAATAGTAGAAAATGTTCGAAAAATTTTAAAGAAATCTATTTACGTTTATTATAAAGTTAATAAGAACGAACGAATTGGTAAAATACCTTAACCCATGCTTTTACCTACTGAAATTATTACTCAGGAATTTGAAAGTTAACTTTCCCGACATAAAAGCTTGTTAAGATCGAACTATAATATAGGAACAATTGGACAATGAATAGGAAATATAAGGAGTATTATAAAGCGAAAATCGACTAATTTCGTTATTTTTCAACCTATGACTACCCACAAAATTCAAGATATAATTATTTCTAATGATCTAAAATCGGAGTACGTTTTCATATACATATATAATCGCCATATGACCTTTTGGTCAATTTATATGACAATCTGTGAGAATAGGCAAAAATAAATCTTTTACACACTTCCAGTAAATAAAAACTTGGGAAAGGTTTGTTTAAGTGGCGACCAACAAGGGTATACAATCTTCGGCTTACCGAAGTTAGCTGCTAGTCTTTCACTCATTGAAAGTAACATAAATATTTCTAATGTGAGACACCTGTATTGATCTTTTCAGTTTAAATTGCTGAACACTTTTCTTTATTTTAAATAGAATAAAGTATAAGAGAATATTTTTAGCTATAATGTGTTCATGTCTATAAAAATTCAGTGAGTTTTAGTATGCTTAACAAGTTTTTGAGTAAAGTTCTCCCTTACCTTGACTTGGCCGCCTTAATGCGCTTAAACTTCTGTAATCCCATTCCTAGTTCCCCCATATCTTGGCGGTTCTTGTTATAGTTGTTGCAAGCAACACTATTTGTGTCATGCAACAATGTAATTGCCACTGTCGTTGTCATTTCCGCTGGACACACGTTTCAGCGACAGAAAAAAAGGCCGGGCAGGGAAAAACATTAAAGATATTGCAAGGAGGGCGCCGGCCAATGGAAGGTGGAAGGTGGGACGGGGAAGTGGCACCTTCGCCCTAAACGGAGTGTGAGGAACGGGCGTGGTTGCCACACAGCGGCGGAAGGAAGTGAGTTGTAGGTCGGCCATTGTGCAGCTTTGCGGCGAGCAAGTCGCATTGTGGCGCCCTTTCGCCGTCGAATGGGGCGGAGGGGGTGGGCTCCGGGGTAAATGTCCTAGCCAATTGTCGGAGGCGCGGACCATGTTAAGTTGAAAATAATAGACGTGGACATAGCTGTCATTCTGTCAGCCAGAGCCGATGTGCGGTGGACAATAATCGATGTGGACAAATTGCAAAGGTTTCAGGTTGGCCCTGTGCCTCTGCCTGCCTGCTGTCCACTCCCCTGAACGGGACATCTTACCTTTACCTTTACCTGGAAATTAATGGCTCAATGAGGCAGGGCATTAGCTGATACCAGTCCTGCCCCACGAGGGATTTTTAATTGCCGCCCAGATGGCCATTCTGTGGCCGCTCCACTTATTTGTGTTCGCCACAAGCAGCAAGTTCAACTCCTGCGGTTGACCTTCCCCTCGACCACTATCCCGATAATCCTGTCTGAATCCCTGCCCCTAGCTGCCCTCCGATTCTCAGGTTTGCCTATCAGTTATGCTACAGTAAACTTGCGGCTTCCCGCCACGCTGCACTCTCACCTCAGCTCTCTCGCCCTCGGAATAACTTCCCCATGCATGCCAAGTGGGCTCGTGGTGCAGTTTAGTTAAATAGGTAAGCAGTTAATGAAATCAACTGTTTGCTTGGCAATATACCCAGTAAATATAGCTTAACAAATTTATGAAAAAAGACATATCTTAGATATGTTTAGTGAATTTAATTGTAATATTTTGACACTTGATTGCCCAAGGGAATTTCTGCTTAGTCTTGGAACTTAAAACCATAGCTTTCGTTATAAATTTGCCAATAACTAACATAAATCATTCTCCCTTCATTTCAGGTAAGTTAATGTTCAAATCGGAAATCAATTTTGGCTCCCCGTCAGTAAGTTTCCGAATTTTTCTATTACGCAAAACTTCTACTTCTCTGACTGCTATTAAACCCCAGTATGTGCGCATTCCGTTCAGTCGGAAAAAGTTGTCAATCCCACTTTGGTTTTCAGCTGGAGACTTCGACAGCTGGCCACTCCCACTCCACCAGGCGCGATCTCCTCGCCGCCAGGAGCCACATTCGACACTTTATCACCTGGTTGGACACCGGCAGGCATTGGCTCGTGTTTTTGCACGGCCGTAACATTTAATGGCACTCCGCTTAACGCTTGTAAACACGTCGGGGCAATCAGAGCTCGGACCACGCCCCCGCTCCGCACCGAGTATGTATGTATGCGGATGACTGTTCGAGGAACTCTGCTTTCTTTTCACAAATTGTGCCCGGTGGGCATGCTAATTTCACTTTGCCATTTCGGCCCTCTAACACTCTACAATTACCGGTAATAGCTGGCTGCTAAAATCAAATGCAGCGGGCCATTCATTATCGTTAATTGCGGTAACCAGTTTGCGCCCGTATTATTACAAATTAACAAATCACTTGGTCGCTGACGGCAAACACAAGTCGCCAGTGAAGCCCGAATCCCTGAAAACATAAAATTAATTAACCAACTTCTTAAACTTTAACAATTTGGGGGAAAGAATCTGAAGCGCACTTAATTTGAATTTATGCCAGAAATTACACAAGCGACTTGGGGATTGAAAATATGCTAGATCGACGGAGAAATACCCAGTATCTGAGCTATGTTAACTTTCATAGTCACCCATATTCTGTTAAATGAGGCGCCTTTCCTTTAAAACGCTATTATAGCTAATATAAATCATATGCAGGCATTTAATTTAGATAATATAACTTGGAATCAACGCTACATACATTTTCAGTAGATCTTTTCAAGGAGAACTGAACATTGATAAATATATTTGCCTTAGCCAGGTTATCTTGGTCGCGAACCGCTTCACAATCCTTCATGGCCATTTGTGGCTCGAGGAAAGGCGACTTATAAAAATCGCCTAAGTTGCCATTAGGCCTTAACGCTTCGCTTAACTCGTTATTGGAGCTGAAGTTTATTCGCACAAAAGTTTACAGCTGGCGGCAGTTCTCCTTCCGAAAGCAATTATCCTCCAGGAAGTGTATTCGACTTAATTGATTCTCTAGCCGGCAGTCGCTACAGTTATAAAAGGATTTTAATAAGGGCACTGGCCCAATGTGCGCTGTGTGTGTGCCTGTGCCTTGCCTGTGTGAGAGTGTGAATATCCTTAGTCCAAGGGTCCCGTTCCGGCCGCCTTTTGTGTTCCGTTCTCTATCCTTTCGGATGAAAAGTTCCGCGCACATTTAGATAACAACATTTCGTCGGCTTTTTCACACTTTGCCTGCTTTGGGGCTAAGTAAATTTTGCAGCCGGACGTGCTGAGGGCCCGAGGCGAAGGGCCCTAGACCGGGTTGAAGGTTGCGGATTTCGTAGGTTGAAGTTCAAGTGGGCGCCTGTGTATGTCCCTGCGTAGTTGACCGGAAGTTAAGCGGCCTTTTTCTGGCCCACTCGTTCTCTAAGCAGCCGCCTTCTAAGCCGCTTCGGCTGGAGTTTGTTTGCGCCAGCTTGTACTTTAAATACAATTTGAAAATTGTGTTTATTTAATTGCCCGGAAAGCATTCAGCTACGGTTCCTTTCCACTGGCAAACATTTTCATTTTCGCACCTGATTGATTTTCTAAATTCAATAACGGCCCTCATACGCCACAAAGTGGGCTATTAAGTACACGTAATCGCCTTTATTGTTGTTTGAATGTATTATAATACATAGCTATTGAGAATTTGGGCTCAAAATACTTTAGGATAGTTAAGCTTTCTTAAGAAGTTCCTTAAACTATGTTTTTCCATATTTTAAACTGTCTAAAGCAAGAAAAGTATCACTTGCTAAAACTTTTTTCAAGGGGAAACTCTCCGCTCTTTCGAATTGAAATCCAGTTTCAATGCCCGCTGCTCCGGGGTGAGAATTCATGAATCCTCGGCAAGGAGCAGCCTCATCAGCATTGCGAATGGCATTTCGATTCATATTCTCCACATGCCTCTCTCCTCTGCAGCCGCCAATGTTCCAGCCGCATTCATGGCCCTTCCCTTTAACTCAGTGTACCTTCCGCCGGCTCGTTTCCCCTACGTTAATTTTGCCGGGCTCTATGTGGCCACAGACGCCTCCCATGTTTTTTGATGATGAAGAGGTTTTGGCATGGAGCCAAAAACAACAGCACCTACAAAAAGCAACTTCAAAAATTACTAGTATTTTTTTCTTGGAGATCCAAAATAGACGCACGTTGCATTCGAGGGCGGAATACGGAACAAGGAGGAACCAGGAACAAGGGCTGGAACTGGCCGAAAAGCAATAACAATAACGACCACATGTACACAGACACCGCCCGGTTTCCCTTTCCGCCTACTACCGCCCCCAGACTCGCATTATTTTCTATTTTCCTGCTCGGTTTGATGAACTTCCCATCGCGAGTATGCCGGGGGAAACGAAGTTGCCTACGGTTCGGCAATTGGCGCTGCCTGGTTCTGATTGTTTTTCTGGATGAAGCGCTGCTTGTTGATTTGGACGATGATGAGGGGGATGATGATGTGGTTGATATTGATGATGTTGCTTGCAGAGTGCTTGGCCCCCAGTTTTTTCGGGAGCCGAAGTCGGAGTCGGTCATTCAGTTTTCACCACGGTTGATTTCGATAATAGAAAACTTAATTGCTTTTATAGATATTTCTGGATTACGCGTGTCTGAGATTGATTTACATTCCCGCTACTTGGCGGAGAGAAGAATTTTCAAAATTGCTTTCAATGGATAGTTCAGAGAAAAGTACTTATAACTTTTTGTTTAATATGTAAAACTCTTGTTTAAAGATCTAAGGTTCGCTATTGGGTCTTTATAAAGGTTTTAAATACCTAAATATCCCCATCTGCAGATCAGTCGTTTCCTGTCTGGCATCTGACTTCCATCCTGCACCATTCAGGCCAATTTAAGGTGAAGTGTTTCGAAGGCCAGCAGACACCTGGGAAACTAGCTGGCGACGGAGATTCCTGGCCGTGCGGTTAGCCACAGCAGCCATTGGATTCCGGGCGCAGACTGTTAGTGGGCCACACTGACTGCAATTTGCATTCACACACTCACATCCGTGGTGGGCCATCGGTGCGGCGGGCAATTCCTTTTTCTTGTGCATGTCAATCAGCTCAACGACTTCCATGACATTCTGATTGACTGGCCGGGCAGAGCGAAGGGAGACAACGAGTCAAGGAGTCACAGTTGAACTTTAAGCGCAGTTCGATGGGTGGACTAATTACGTTAATACACTTGAAAACAAAAGTCAAATCGAAGCTCATCAATAATTACAAGTGGAAAATGAAGACGAACTGTGACTTCCAGACACGAAAGCGGGTCGAGCTGTTGCCGGGCGATTCGCCCGGCCAGGACCTTGGTGCGCTGCTCAACCGCTCCGGGAATCTACCATAAACACATCAATCTTAATTAGAATCCGACATTGAAGTGCCCTGGTACACATTGAAAGTGAAGTTTTGCAGGTTCCAGAAGATTGGCTGTGATTTCTTTACTTCACTGCGATTGCCCAACTAATTGCAGGTGATGCCCTATTTTGCTCGCTCTCCGAAGGCAGTGAGTAAATATTGTTGTTCCGGCACTTGTGTTAAACAGCAGACATCGGGCCATTAGGTAATTGTAGGCAATTAAAAGTTGGTAGAAGAATAGTAGAAATTAGTCAAACACTTTTGATTACTCAGAGTAATAGCAGGTCCAAAGATTTTCTAAACTGGCCCATCGTTTCGAAAAGAGCAACTTAATGCTAGACATGGGCGTAGAGACCCAGATGCAGGGCTCTCGCATACAGATGCAGGCCATAACCGAGTGCAGATACCGAAAAATAGTTAGGAGGAGTGCGCCTGTCCAAGCTCCGGGTAGAGCCTGGCCAGATGGCAAGACTCTTAGCACTCCGGGGATAAAGTTTCATTAGGAGCTGCACCAGTAAAGTATGGCTCAGACGGACCTAACTGAAGGGATGTGGGCGGGGGACGACACCCCAACTATCATGCTCTGCAGATGTATGGGCCACATCGCTGCAAATAGCACTTGAGGCTTATGACACTGCCCTCAGCCCTCAGTTCCAACTCCGGAGTCCCTGCCCTGAAACCCTGACCCCTTTCTCCGCCACTTCATTTCAAGAGCATGTGAAACCGCAGTTGAAAGGCATTTATTGTACTTGTCATTGTTGTTGGGGTTGGAGCTGCAGCTCAGACTGTGGTTAGCCATCAGCCCCCTGGAACACCCAGCAGCCGACACCCAACGTCTCCCACCATGGCCTCGGAAAAATGCTCTGCTCACTCTCATGAATGCCAATACAAGGAGGGCTCATAAAAACACGGCGGACGCCTACTAGAGAGGGCCGCGTGATTTTGAAAGTCAAGACGTGCGTTAATTGCTGCACGGCCGTCTTTAAATTATATTTGATTGTGAAAAAGGACTAGTATTAGATGCAGCATTAAAGGAAAGATCATTTGTGAATTGTGGAATTCACGCATGTTTTTACTGCAACCTAAGATTACTTTGATTAGGATAGAGTCCCAAGTCCATACATTTGAAGTGCAGATCAAGGAAGTGCTTATGTTGCGTACAGATCTAGAATGCCATACAAGAGAGCCTGGATGCAGCTCTGGAACCAGCACGAAAAATTCGAAAGCAAAAAAATCGTGTAGTGGTACTTATCTTGGTATTAAAATATGTTAGTCCTGCAGATGCACTTTATAAATTTAGACTACAAGGAATTAAGAGTTGGTTTTGTGATTATAGCCTATGGCACGAGCTCATCTCTAGTCCCCCAGTGCCGACGACAGCGTCTTTTTGTGTGTTAGGCATTTGCTAAACGACCCTAGTTAACCTCCGGGCCAAATAATTTGCATCCAGCACTTGCACCAGCTTCGTTGCAGAAAGTTTGCCGGGGAAGCAATGCTCGGAATCTGGTTGTACCCTTCGGGATAATATGTTTCACTCCTTTCATCCCCGCGTCTGTCGCCCTGCTCGGGGGCGCCTGCTTATTTTAGTTATGGCATTCGGAGCATTCTGCAGAGTTTACAAGATTATGCGCTTAGTGGCTGCTCCAGAATGTTCGAATCGGGCGCCTCAAACTTACACTCGAGCATGCTGGAAACTTTCTCGGCTAGGTGCAAATGAATATGGTTTCATACCTGGCCCGGGGTGTAATTAAATTGCAAACCTCTTTTTAACGAGTGCTGAGGTATAGCTGTGCCGAGGAATCGGAGCGTTTAACTGCGAACTTCTAATGGCAAATTGCGGCTTAGGAAATACACGCAGATTTTGCTTAAAGATTCTGGAGTGCATCTCCGTTTCAGCTTTTACGCAGATTTCCCAATTGCCCCCATTGGTATCCTGCAGAGTCTGCCGTGGGACACTTCCACTCGTCCGAAAAGCAGTCAACAATGTCCGGGATACATCACTGAGAGCTAAGCATAAACCATTTATGGAATTTATTAAATTGGCCAAAAGCCTCCCATTGTGCATCTACATAGGCCCTCGGGTGGCCGACAAAACAAACGAAAAAAAAGGGAGCGGGCGGCAAGCAACAAACAACAAACAACAAGCTGGCAAACATTTTACCCACGGCCAAGGAAATCTCTTCCTCTGCGCCCACTCCATCGCTTTTCCGGATGGGCCGCAGAGCAAACACTTGAGGAAATTTATGACAATGGGCCAACAACTGTGAGTGGTCATAATATAAATAACAAGTGGGGCAGTCGGCGAATGGGCGGGCGTTCCGCCGAAGGCGTTTTGGGGGCATGGCCAGTGCGTAGCTGGTAACTGGCAACTGGCAACTGACCGTGGCAAAGTGTTGTTGTGCCTGTGTTGCGGGGCCGGGTGTGTGCTTAACAGATTCAACGGCCCATTGTGCTTGATTGAAGAGGGAATCCGGCCAAGAGAGAGATGCTGAGAGATGGCTAAAGGGATTTCCCAGCTTTCCCGCCCAGTGCCTGTGTGCGTGTGTGTGCGGCACATGAGCCTGCAATTGGGACATTATGCCCAGCGGACACACAAAGAGGCTGCTTGACTTTCTGGCCTTTGCCACCTCAGTCAGTCCTCGTATCGCTGAGGCTTCCAGCTGGAACCGGGCTTCATCCACTTGCCGGATTAGAGTCAAGGCTGCCACATTCATTTTTTATGCCTGCTGTTGCTGCTTGGCAACTCGGCAACAGCCTGTTGAAATATCCGGCAATTTAAGTTAAACGGTTTCAAGCTCAGAACCATTCCTGCCCCTATCAAGCTATTGGTAACTCGATACTATGCCATATTCACAAAATTTAAATCAACAAAAATCTACCTTAAAAATCATCATCATCATCATTGTTCCAACAAGTGTTGAGTTTAGTTTCGAGCAGAAAATTATATATCTCACAGTTCATAAGCTCTTAAATCCATAATATCCTTACCTAAAATACCCATCTTATGTGAATGTTGATTTTAATTACATAAACTCTTTTCGCTTTCCTACAATACTTTTTTCGCTTTCTTATAAAACGGATGTCGATGGAATAGCAGGAAAAAAGCAAAGACAAGAGGAAGAAAAAGTAGAACATTTGCCACAAAATAAAAAGCCAAAGAGTTGGCCAAAAAGTTATTGAATAATTCAACGAATGTCCTGCCAACATTTTAATTTAAGTTTGCGCTTCGTCGGCCCCCGAGATAAGGAATTGCCAAAGACACTGCGAGTGGAACTGGTTGTATTTATTTACACTTTGCTGGCCACCAAATGACGGTTACAAAAATTAATAGAAAAGTTTACTAAAAACACTCCGCAAACAGAAATGGCGACGGAAGGCGGAAAGTACAAATTATGCAGCAATTTCATTTTGATATTTTTGTCAACACAGGATGAAAGGATGTTAATGTAAATGACCGCCCCTAAAAGTAGGCAGCAAAAAGGGGAAACGAAAAACTTTTAATAATATCTCAAAAGGCAAGCTTTTTTCCCTTTGTCTTCACTGGGCTGCCACGAAACCGGCAGTAGCCACAAACTCTTGTTCTCACTTCATTTACAATTCTGGGGACTCCGTTGCGGGTCTTTGTTGTGATCCAGCCCCGGCCTAATTATAATTTCCACGAATTCGAGTCGAGATGCCTTTCACTGAAAGTAAATTGTGTTTACGACTGCATACTCGTGCCGTTGGTCCTGTCTTGGCCACCATTATGGAGTGCCACCCCTATTTATATTCTTCTAAAAGTTGCTTGCCGTCTGTACTTTTTTGTTGTGTCAGCTGGCATAAGACATTGGTCAAGAACAGATAGCTAAATGAAAATCTGTAGCGATAGTGAAGTAAAGTCAAACTGAAAGCCAAACGGTAATATTCTCTCAGTTATAAAAGGGCGTAGGGTTAAAGAGTTGCATATAAAGACACTTCTTAAGGACTTTATGCCCGTTACCCATAGGGTACCACCAAAGACATTAGAACTTTAAGATGAGTAACGCCTTACGGTGTTTTTTTGTTTCGACTTTTTCGTGTGACTTAGAGCTGGCTCCAGGCTCTCTTGAAATTTTGTTCTAGAGCCAGGGAAAGAGATAACTTAGTGCCATCCGAAACAGTTTGTAACTGGCTAGTCACCTTGAACAGTGTGAGTCACTGTAAGTGTATAAAGCACCTTCACTCCCACATATGAAAAATTCTAAGACCTCCCTAGAATAGTCCTAGTCTTTATCAAATAATAACTATAAATATACTCCGGACCTAGCACATACTTATAACTGAATGGAAAGCTATCTTAATTATAAATCAAACCCACTTCGGCGCGAATGAATAATTTTGAATACTTACCTCATTAAATTTAATCAGCCCAATTCACACCTATTTCCGAGGGATTCGTCGTCTGCCCCAAACCGCACATAACCATTTTCCCCGGAATCCGACAACCAAGGCATATGTTAAATGTCTGTACGTGCCAGGCTGAAAGTGGCGACTTGATGTCTGGCAGCCCCAGCTCCCCGACTCACTTCCATTCTCGCCAGCGATTTCCCCATGGCCGCCGCTTCTGACTGTCGACATATCTTAATTCCCATAACCGGGCAAAAGGCTGCATGAATTTCAAATTCAATTTGGCGCATTTTACATAATTTATTAAACAAAAGGCTCAACAGCAGAAACAACAAACGAGCGAAGAGCGGCTGAACGTTTTATTGCATGAGCGACGGCTAACAAGGCACTTGTGTCTGTGTGTGGGTAAGAGGGCTTGTGTGTGGCTGGGTGACGGTGAGGGTATACGTGTGATTGTGAGCAAAGCGTGGCTTTTCCGTAAATAATTTAGGTGTGAAGATTAAATCGTTGCGATATGGCTGAAATTGTTGACAACTTAATTTGTGAAGTGGTTTCTGCGGCCGGAACTGGCGCCGGAAACGCTCGTCGGCCATTTCGTGGCAGCCAGCCTAGAAATATGCAGCAATCCGAGATTTAAGCGGCAAATCAAAAATGATCGTCCGGCCACTCGGCACTTAAGTCACGCAACACACCGGCCGGAAGACAACGTGGCGCATACATAATCTGGGAGTGCGGAAAAGCGGAAAACGAAGATCCGCCATCAGCGAGGCACGGCAGCACCGGAGCCAATTGAATTATTGAAAAATTAACCAGCTAGCAATGAATGAGAGGAAGGCATGAAGCGCACTTCTCGGCGCGTAAGTGTGTGAAATATTACATGAATAATGCAGCGCACTCACGAACGCGCAGCCGGCTGTCGATGGCAGCACTTGACACAACTCAACTCTGTCTGGCCCTCTTTACATGCAGTTTAATTGCCGTCATCTGTTTGTTAATTGCTACATAATTGTTTGAAATAAATTTACTTACAACTCGCTGCGCTCCGTCGTGTTCGCCATCTTCGGCAGGCAAGATGTCGCCGCCCGGCGAAGCGCTGACGGGGCGTATACGTAGTGGCTTCCTGCAGCCCACTTCCGGTAGCGGGCTTTTTTGATGGTCATGCAATCTGCATGTAGTTTAATTTTCGACTGTCAGTGAGTCGTTGAGTGAGTATCGTATGGCAATTGAGGAAATTGAGTGAGTGGCAGCCGCATGTTTAATTCACGGCTTGAGCGGAGTTCGTAGCGCCTGAAAGAATTTCAAAAGACCTAAAGATAACTTATAGTTCAAGAATTACGGGCTTATTGGTATTGTATATTAAAGAGCTATTTATACAAAGTATTCTAAACAAAAAGGCTAAGAAAGTAGCACATTGTATTTTTTAACACTTATTTCGTCTTACCGTAGTTAACTTTCTTTCTTGTTATGTTTGGTTTCTATCGTTTAATAAGGATATGAAATAATATAGACGAAATCTCAGGAACAGGATGGGAAATTTAGAGACGATTTTTATTTTGAGCAAAAAAAAAAAAATTATAATTATTATATGTGATTTATATTTTTTTCCATAAAAAAAAATTATTATGAATTAAAAACATATTAATCAGAAATTTAAAAATCTTAACGGAAATGGATAGTTTGGTCAAAAATAATAACAAAACAATGTCAATTACAAGTGTTTGATTTTTTTATTTAAAAAATAAAGAAATAACCATTATTTACGGCCCCTGGATTTTTTTATATTTCGATAACCAGATCACTTCCTAAATAAATAGATCACTTCACTGAAATAGAGTTATATATCTTTGTGCACCAACAGCAATTTTATGATCTGATTGCACCCTTTTAGGTGAGCAACCCGCAATTATATTTGCATAATTTCTGCTGCTTGTAATCCTCTCTACTGCGTTTGTCACAATCATTTATTTAAACGTTAAGCGCAGTGTGAGCGTGGCTGCTGTAAGGTGAAGCCCTGGCCAGCACCTAAAGGACCCCGTCATTCACTCCGCAGGAGCTGCCCTGGATCCGAGGAGCTGGCACACACATAACTCACAGGGATAGCGCACTGCAGTTGAGCTGGGCGAGTCCCCAAGCCCAAGATTTGCACCCACTTCAGCTGCTCGGTGGCATGTTTTATGTTTTCGCTTACTTTTTGACACATTTTCGCACATATTTCGCCTTTATTTGCAGCTCACTCATGGGGGCGAGCTGCCTTTGAGCTGCCGCTGCAGCTGAACCTTCAACTGGACGTAGATTTTCAGCCCTGTGCCTTCATGCCGTTATGAATAATGAGTTTCGCCCGCTGCAGTGCTCATTGCCGACTTTCGACTTAATTAAAGTTCTTAATGAGTTTTCGGTCTTGCAATCGATCAGGCTGAGCCCGGGATTGAACCACTCAGGGCAGGCTGCCTTTGTCCCCCTTGGAAGACAGAACTTTATCACACAAGCAGGGATTTGGCTGTGCCCCACATAAGTATCTTGCTAACATGTGTACTTCGGGCTCAGTTCGAGTTCATTTGGTTGCCAAGTTGGAGTGCAAGGCGGAGTGCATTTTGCCGCATCCGCAATTCGTTTTGCGGTCTGAGTTTCCTCTGTTGCCCTGAATATATGAGTGCATATACATATTGTCGGGCAGCTATTTGCCTTGCATTCTTAGACACTTTTTTCTGCGGGATATCCCTTTTCCCTTCGAGTGCATGCTGTGAACAAATTCATGGCATTCCGCAGGCTTGGCTTTCCTGTGTCGGGTTTCGGGTGAATCTGGTTGGTATTCGCTATATGCCAAAAAGTAAACAATTTGCACAAAGCATTTCGCATGCTGTCAGCTTTTTATGTGCTCCCTCGCAAGACTGATTAAGAGTTGCCGTTGACCCACCTGTTGTCAGATTCTGTACGAAGTACAGTTGGCTTTCATTTGTCTACCATTAAACTAAAACTAAGATAGTAGTCTTTTGTTTTGAGCAGCAAGAGTGTCGGGTAATTGTATAATCGATCTGGGCATCACTCAAAGGTATTAGGCAATTAGGTAATTATTCCAAAGCTATTTAACAAATTAATTTAAAGGTATTACACGACAGGTAATTAAAATGCAGCATAATCGCCTTGTTTTGGTTCTTGAGCTTGAATGCAAATAAACAATGTCTTCAATGCCTTCGGCCCCAAATTAAACTCATCCATCCGCACAGGAATGTCGTGGAGTTGAGCATGAAATGCAAACCTACGATGTCACTAGCCACTTAATTGCATAATGACCGAGAGCCGGCATTTAATCAGCTCGTTTGTCAACAAAGTGCAAGTATAATCAGTTTGTGGAATGTTTTCAGGGGTGGGCATGGCAGAGGAGCTCGGCGCCCGTCGAAGATTTGCTCGCCTTGTCAAACGCTAAACTAATTACGTATACGCAATGTGATTATGGGCTTGCAGCTGATTAGGCTTCGTTGGTGAGGTGAAGGCGAATGGCGGGCGCTGTAATACGCCGTTAAGTGTCCACAATGAGGCCCACTTAACAGAAGCCTTAAGCCGCCATAATGACCCGCACAAGAACCATCTGGGCTGGCCAAGAGGCGGAATAAATCGAATAAATAAAAAAGGAAACAGAGTGCTCGACGGCCAAATATTTGTTGACATATTGCGGATTTAAAATGATTTGTGGCTGCCAATCCCCGGGAATTAAACAAATACATTTGAATAATGGCAAGCAATCAGCAAACAAAACGCAAGACTGATTGCCGGCAATAAAAGTGGACCATAAAAAGCGATAACATCATATTTATAAGCGCCGCCAAGACCCACGTCCCACCACACCGTCTCCCAAGGCGGCGAAAAGCGTTGAAAGCGATTATATGCGTAAATATAAAAATGGCAAAAAGACAAATAAACGACAATAAACGGCCAGCCAAAGTATTCCTCAAGCGCCTCTGCCCATTCGCTGTCCCCCAATGGCATCCCTAAACCAAAAAACAAGAAAAACAAACGGAAAAAATGGCCAACAAAAATGATGGGATCATAAAAAGGGAAACCAAGGCAAAGCTCAGCCCGGACCAAAGTTACAGTGGAGTGAAGCAAAAGAATTTCTAAAGATTACGGCTTATACAATATATATGATACATGTTCATGCCCCATATCAGTAGTAAACTGTATACGAATCTTCAAGAGAATTTAGGGGAATAAGATGAAGTGATCTACCTAAATAAATATATTTCTCTGTATAAGAACAAACCTAAAACAAAAAGTATCATGAAACGAAAATGTTTTATAATAGCCTTACTGAATGAATATGTTAATATGTACTTGTAATAATTATGCAGATTATTATGAACATCAACTGCCATCTTCCAGTTTTATAAGATTTTATCAATAAATAAATAAATCTCTAATTTATACAATTTGCAAAGGGTCATGGGTAATTCTTGTATCGCTATTTTCGCTCTGACACTTTCCTGATTTAATCATCGGCAACTTTCAATCGTCGTCTTCTTGTATCCCTTGATTCATCTTCTTCAGGAATGCGTCCTTTATATATATCATATGCTCATCAAAGGCTGTTTTGGCGTTTAGAGCGTCGTCAGTTTAAGTGTAAGTAAGGCAGAAACATTTTAATTAGGTTTTTTTTTAATAAACGCCTCAGATACTTCTGAGTAACTTCTGAGTAATATATTGGTTTTATTTTAATATGTAACAAATTAACCGTAAATAAAACAATTTTTAGCTAAAAGAAAAAATATATTCCGTAGTTCGCACTGCGCAACCACTGTGCTATAAGTTTATTTTCAGGCATTGCCGAAAATCGAGTAGGCGGCACGTCTGGCCGAAGTTTTCTTTTGTGCGCTCTTTGTTTATGACGACCATTTGGTTTGTGGAGGCCTTCGAGATAAGGCTGTTGTATGGAAAGGTGAAGGCTGCTCCTGGCCTGGCCAACTTACCTTATCCCCAGTCCCTGCCCCAGTGCAGATGGCTTGCTTTAATGCCGCCAATAACGTGGAAACGAGCGCGCTGCAGTCTGAAGCCCCATGCACCAAGGCTTAAGTATTAAGCCAGTCCATTAGGCCGCCCTTTAAAGTGCCGAAAAGTATGCCAACGTTTTCAGTTTGCTCTCACGCACACGAGTTTAAAATATATATAGAAAAAGTAAAAATAATATAACAAAAATAGCTTAGCAAATTTGCTTTCAGGTACATGTTGACTTTTTAGTACAGGGTGACTTGAAGCATCTGGGTAGGATGAATCCACATAGTTACTCTTTAAAAAATAAACTCAATTTTATTTTAATTTTATTTATTAATAATGAGAAGTTGTCTTTCAGTTTTCAGAAAAAGACATTTA
The DNA here is from genome assembly GCA_018153105.1 of Drosophila rufa. NCBI lineage: Eukaryota > Metazoa > Arthropoda > Insecta > Diptera > Drosophilidae > Drosophila > Drosophila rufa. Next base: position 1,385,929 of record JAECXS010000149.1, on the reverse strand, counting down.
TTTCAATCCTAATAATGGAAGCCTGCTCCGCTGGGTATCCAATAGTTCATAGGGAAGGTCGCTATCGAGCTTACAGGGCAGGCCCATTGAAAGTGGCTGGCACTTTTCAGCTCTGGCATTTCCAGCCGCGTTTTGTTTGCACAAAGCTCAAAAGGCGGTCTGGGGCTGTTGGACGAAGGTTTAGGGGGCTTTGGACGGAGTTCGCCGCCGTCCAGCCTGATAAATTGAATGGTCAGCTGCGTTTGCACAAAGAGAGCGGACTGGGTGCTGGCGGTTCCGGAGGCTTTTGCTCGTGCCGGACAAACGGAATCTCGGACGGTAGATCGTGAATGGAACTCTGACTGATTACCTGGTGCTTGGAGTCGCGAGCTGAGGCCTGTTTGTCACGTGAACTTTGTTTGCGAAAGTAACTGAGCACCAAATGGGAGCTAAAAAATTTAAATGTCAATTGCCAGGGCGGAGGCAAAGCGCACTTTTAAGTCGGGGTATTTTATTTATTTATTCCTCCGGGACCAAAAAGTCAGGGACAAATCCGGCGACGATGAAAAGCTGCTCATTAAATTGCAAAGGATAAATGAAACTACATTCAAATAGCAGAAAGCTGCAACGGGGGAAAAATAAAAACAGAGAAAAGAAAAAAGAGAAAGGAAAACTGACAGGGAAAACGCCGGCTAAACTGTGCGAAAAACGTGCTAAAACGTAAATCAACGGCGAAAATCGTGTTGAGCATTTTTTGTAGCTGAAAAGGCATAAACAGCAGCTGCTCCGGGAGAAGTGAAGTTGAAAAGTGCCAGCACAAATGTCAGATGCGCCGGGGAAGCGGCCGGAGGAGCGGGTGGTGGCCAATGCCCGGTGGCAGGAAGCGTTAGCAGTTGTCCAGATGAAAGGAAAGAAGCCAGCCCGGCTGGAGCGAACGTAATTCAATATGCGGCGCCGTGTTAAAAGCTGTAAAAATGCTTAAGCGTTTTTCAATTTACCAGTTTTATGTTACGGACAACGCTTGCAGCGTTCTTCAAAGCGAATGCGATTTGCTGCCAACTCAAATTTCTTTAACGCTTGCGGAACTCATTTGTAAAGTATCTGTCCAGCTGGGAAAAGACAGAAAAAGAAGCAAAGACAAAGGCGGGGATTTGTCTACTTGTCCCGATATTGGAAAAGGCTGTAGAAGCGATGCATACATATATATTTTCCATTTTTCCTAAAACTAAGAAAGAAACCACTTGGATTTTCATGCTAAACAGGACATCTCAGGTCTGGCGTTTTTACCAAGTTTTTATTTGGAAAAGTTACCGCCCATAACCATTCACTTTTAAGCGCCAAATTGCTGTCGTGCTGAAACAGGAAAATTTTGTTGAAAATGCCAACGCAGCCAGAAACAATTAAACTTGAACTTTTGTCATAGAACGAGTGCAATAAATGAAACTAAAAACTAAAATCTGCGAGCGCACCGGCCATTTCAGCCGTATCAGCAAAACATGGCGACAGTCACAATTTTAGCCTGTCCAATGACCGAGATCCAGGGCGAAGTTTTGCTGGCGTGGCTAATTAATTTTTATTTATTAGTTCCCACACGGTGCGGGCAGGTAAAGTGCAGTTTTCAAATTATATAAATTCGGCGGCGGAGAAGATAAATTAATTAAACGTTCTAACGCTCTCAATTTCACTTGTTTCTCCTGCAGGCAAGCACACGCGTCTGGACACGCAGCAGACGGCACAGGAAGGTAATTAATATGGTCGAGTTCCTCCTCTTTTGAGGGTCCCAAGGGACGTATGCGCAATGTGCCGCAGTGCAGCGAGGCCGGGAAGCAAGGACTTGGCAAAAATCTGCAAAGTATCTGCCCTGGTTTCCCTCCCCGGCCGAATGTGTCCTTTTGGCAAACTAAATGAACCGTGTCTCTGCTTCGCCTTTGCTTGTGTCTCTTCCAGATTCCGATTTTCCGCGCTTCGCCGAGCCGATTGCCAATGTCACCGTCTCGGTGGGCCGCGATGCCCTGCTGGCCTGCGTAGTGGAGAACCTCAAGGGCTACAAGGTGGCCTGGGTGCGAGTGGATACGCAGACGATCCTGTCCATCCACCACAACGTCATCTCGCAGAACAATCGCATTAGCCTGACCTACAACGACCATCGATCGGTGGGTGTTGCCTTAAGCCGAGGAAAACTTTAATTATATACATAGTTAGGAGCTACTTCTGGAAATCTGTAAATCTCTTAATTGAACGCTTACTCTGTGCTTTCAGTGGTACCTGCACATCAAGGAGGTGGAGGAGACGGATCGTGGTTGGTACATGTGCCAGGTCAACACGGTGAGCTGAAATTATTTTGCATTTGAGGGCAGTGGGGATGGCTAATATCTTTATTCCCCGCAGGATCCCATGCGCTCCAGGAAGGGCTACTTGCAGGTGGTGGGTGAGTATTGAAACTAATCCCGGCCATTGGCCATTGGCTGCTGACCCCTAGTGACCCTTGGCCTTCGCTTCTCGCTTCCGGACAGTTCCCCCGATGATTGTCGAGGGCATGACCAGCAATGACATGGTGGTGCGCGAGGGTCAGAATGTCTCGCTGATGTGCAAGGCACGTGGCTATCCGGAACCCTACGTCATGTGGCGCCGCGAGGACGGCGAGGAGATGCTAATTGGCGGGGAGCACGGTAAGCGACCCCATTCCGCCGCACTGCACTCGGCTTAACGTGGTCCCTTCTCCCCTTCTCCCCTTCTCCCACATCGCAATCCGACAGTGAACGTGGTCGATGGCGAGCTGCTGCACATCACCAAAGTGAGTCGCCTGCACATGGCCGCGTATCTGTGCGTGGCTTCCAACGGAGTCCCGCCATCGATTAGCAAGAGGGTTCACCTGCGTGTGCAATGTGAGTAAATGTCTAGTGTTAAAGTATAGCTACGGATAGCACCTATACCTTTGACCCACTGAGTGACCCAAAGTATTAGACTGGATCCCTCTGGAAAGAGAGGGGGTAGGGTTGAGAGCCAGAGCTGGGCAACTACAACGAGATTAGTAAAAGTCTGGGGATCGACCAGCACTTAATTTTCAAAGATTGTAAATCTTTCAGCTGAAAATGTTTGATTGTAAACTGATACAACTTAAACTCAAGTTAACCTCAAACTGAAATTTCCTTAAGGAAAGCTTAACAAGTGGGAAAGCTACAGTCGAGTGTGACCGACTGTGAGATACCCGTTACCCAAAGCATTTTGCGTGAAATTAAATAGCACATGAACATGGATAATTCACTTTGTGTAGTTATACTCAGATAATGGAAAACTTAAATTAAGCGCAGGACAGAAAAAAATGTCGACAACTGTTGCTGTTGCTGGGAATATGTTGCTGGGAATATGTTGAACACCAAAAAAGATATCAGAACATTTTTGAGTTGAATGTGCGATCGTCTTTTTTACCTTACTTTGTTAAGAGGTGTTTTTGTTTGATAACAGTTTACCCACAGAAATGATTTCAAAGTTCGTGTACAACATTATATTCACATTAAGCTTTCTGACTGTGTTCAACGCGCTTACAGTATTATTATATTATTTATTTTTTAAAAATATCCCCTCAAAGTAACCAATTTAACAGCTTTAAGCAATTCAGTGCAACAGTATTGCCTTGGCTTGGCCACGTCAAATGGGAGCTCAAAAAATATCGTAAAATCCATTTGGGGCTCAACACTTTTGGAATATTTATAACCAGGGCATGGGAGGAGCCAAATGGCAGTGACGGATGCTGAATTCAATACACAAAACAAGCCAACCTCCCTCCGATACATGTGGCCAATGCAGTTTTTGGGGCAATAACCGCAACGCGTCCTCCACACTCGCATACAGAAGGAGATGGAGGGGCTGGCGAACCCACTTGGCCGAAAATCGACCAAAAGCTGCAGTCACGTTAAATTAATTTACCTGCGAGAGTTTGTCAGTGCGTGCCACTCAGCCTCGGGCTGCGTGCGATAGAGATGGGCAGTTGACATGATTACGGAACTAACTTACCTGTGAAGAATATATGAGATCTAAGGCTTACAAGTTAAGTTAGCCAGCGGTTAGAAATTTAAGCAATTCAAAATTAGAATCATTTAGTCTTGTTGGTCCATCCGGCTCTAAGGACCAAAATGTAAAGAGGTCCCAAATAATAAGACGTTTACACTGTGTTTTTTTGTAAACAACTGAATTTTATTCAAAACTGTCTTAGCTTTATGTAGGTTACCTGAGACTCTAATTGTACTCTTACCTATGGAGAGGCCACACATTTATTTGCTTAGGCTGCAGGAAAAATTCGTAAGTGATAATTTAGGTTTCTTCCCTCCACTCGACATTACAAGTATCAGAAACTCACCCCAAAATGATGGCAGTAGAAAGATTAATATAACCTTATACACTGAGCTTAAATATCGTTATACTTGCCTATAGATAACAGTGTTCGTTCTGAACAAGACCATATAGAATTTTTTTACTAAGTTTACATTTTAGTTATATAAGCGCTTGAGTTAGTCAGTATTTCAGAACGTCATTGGCACATTTTCGAATTTGTAGGGTAAACTTTTCCTCTTACTTCCATCTGCCACCTCTGGTCGGATGTACTGATGCACTGAGCTCATTTCGCTTTGTTTGCGGGCGTTTGTTTGTTTGTTTGTTCGTCGGCAGGTGTTATTTTGTGCCCCCGTGATGTGTGCGTGGCCAAAATGCGTTCGCCGTTCGCAGAGCTGCTTTTGTTGTTACTGGCGGCCAACTCCCACACACAGCCGCTTGCCTCAGTATCAACAGTGGGAACAAAAGCTATTTACGCACACACGCCCCACACACATGCCGCTCACATGCCGCACACATCCTGCCCTGCCGAGATGGACGGCCATGTCCGAGCCACAATCACTCGCTCCCAGGCGCACTTTTAATGACTGAGTGCATTTTAATCCAAAAACAGTTTGTAAACTCACGTAAAATGGAATGCAAAATTTATCGGGGGCCGTAAAGCTGATGTAAAGTCCGTGACGAATACGAACAAAGGGGTTGGGTTCTGGAAAAGGCATGGGCGCGCTTTCGGGTGTTAAGAAAACAATATAGTAAAGAGTTTTGGCAGCAAATGGAATATGTACTCGGTTTCAGGGCAATGGAAGTGCTCGTTACGAAGTGGATCAGTAGAAACATTAAAGATGCAATTTGCACGTTATTTAGGAAAAACAAAGACCCCTAAAGCTATTATGAGACGAATAGGGCCTAGTCCTAAGTTCATATGTTTTTCTAAAATATCAAACTTCTTCCACAGTTCCGCCAATGCTTTCGATACCCAATCAGCTGGAGGGAGCCTATGTGGGTCAGGACGTGATACTTGAGTGCCACACGGAGGCCTATCCAGCATCCATCAATTATTGGACTACGGAGCGCGGCGATATGATAATATCTGGTAAGTCAACGCTGTAACTCTGCCGAGCTGACCATATACATAGCTTACACCCTGTTCCATATCAGAAGCAATGGCTGCAAATTAAATGGAATTAAAGAGCCGCATTTACGTTCTGGAAAGCGCTTGCATATGAGCTTACAATGTAATCAACATGCAGACCAGCGGTTCAGACTCCTCCTCCCCTCAAGTCCGCTGGGCGGAAAATTGTCAAGCGAATTGCCAGACAGAGAAGCAAAATGAATACTCGCTTCAGTAGCGAACGTGAAAATCCGGAGTTGAGCTCAACCCATTTATTTCGCTATTCACTTGCGAGGGATGGGGCGCCTGTGAATGTTGATGTGGTGTTCTTTTTTATTGTTTTACATGCGAATTTTCTGGCAGTTCACGTCCTTCGTCGTGCAGTGGTCCGTCGTAAAATGCGTTGCTCATACGCACTGTGCGTCAGACTTAAACGCAGAGACATTGTGGCATTGTGTCGTCTTTTCGGTATGACGTTTTCACAGTTTCCACAGGATTGACATCTGACAGTTCAAAAGAGCGAGCCGAAGAGTTAAAATCAGTCAAAAGAAGAACCAACATACATATGTCAAAACGATTGGATCCTGCAAGCATTGCGCCATGTATCGGCACTCGAGAGTGTTAAAGATATCTGTCTGACCCCTCGAGAGAATATTTGAGGAAAATAATAATTTCCAATCAGTCGCGTGTAAAAAGTTCAACAGATTTTAGAAATATTAAATAAGAAATAACTTTTTTTGATTGCAATATCTGAAGCGTGGTAGTGTGGGTTACCACTAAATGTTTTACGTGTACAAAGCCACTATAGTACAGTGTACTTAGAAAACTGAATACATATTGAAATTAAATAGTCAAACATGCATAATAACATATTTGATGCACTGAAAATGGGCAATGTGAAAATTAAATACATTGGTCGAAATCGATGCAGAGCGCAAATTAAATAAAAAACTTAATACCATCGGAAAATTCTATTTTGTAGCGGAAATTATTCGAACACAACTGGCAGGCCTATCTGCCTTTGGCGCAAAAGTGCGGGAGAGATTGGTAAATGTGCACAACAGAAATGCGTCTAAATGATGTCGCGCACATGAGTTCGATGCCGGAACTCATAATTCCCCGTCAATGTTGCTTAATAATCTGTGAGCATACCATCCATATATTGTGTGGATGGTCTTTAATAAAGGCAAAACAGATTTAATGACACAATATAAAGTTCAAGCTTTACTTTAAATTTAAATGGGACAAATTGTTTAACAACACCAATATTTAATTCTTGTTTTCCATAAAATGAGTTCGGGAATAAATTCCTGTAATATATCTCAAATAAAAAGGAAAACTTCGATAGTCCTTGGAATCAATGTTGCCCTGAGGCACAAATCCAATGCAAGACAAGCAGAGCCCATGACTCATTGATGGCAGCTTATATGCATAAAAATTGAGCTATATATATAGCCACCTTTGAAGGACTGTCATTCGGTTTCATTTTATGCTTTAATGTCACTTTGTTTGTTCGATAAGGAAGAAGTCGCAGGCTTAGGCATAGCTATAGGTGAATGCCCAACTCAGAGGCAAAATTATGGCCGGGATTTAGCTGGCCGAGGTAGAAAAACTGAGGCGGGAATATGACATTTCGTATGCACACACGCACAGGCGCCAAGCTGAGCCAAGCGAGGAAAATGCGAAGCAAGATATAAGATATGAAGGCAGCGGCCATGATGTATGGCTAACAGACACCAAAAGTTTGGGTAATAAATTTTAAGCGCTTTCGCATAGAGTTCTATATAGCTGTCTATAAACTAGAACGGGAGTAGTTTGAGAAGAATAGAGCTATAAGTTTTTATATGATTTTTTCTTTTAAACGTGGTATACACACTTGTACATATATGTGGTAAATTATTGCATCTGCAAAGGAGAGTTATCTCGATTTATCTAACGAAAACTAAATTTAAGGTTTTCGCAGTTTTGAAATATTAAATATCCTTGCTTGTCCTATGACTTATAAAGTTAATAGGCTTAAAAGTAAATGTAATATTATTCCACAAAATATCAGGAGTGCTGCAAAACAAAATTACAAAGAAAATATGTTAAAACGGCCCTCGTATGTCTGCGACACATGCCGTATATCACAGTCATATATATGGCCGGCAGGACGGGAAATTCAACAAACAGTTCAAGAAACCGAAACTTTCGTTTAATGCGGCTGGTATTAAAAGTATAAAGCTCCTTGGAAGAACTGGCAGGCAGGGAAAAGAATTGCTGCCGCCAATGATTATGAGAAAAATTATATATTTGCGTGTCAGAGAAACTTACATGTGGCCCCGCGGATAGTCGTGGCACGGGATAGCTGGAAAAGTATCACAAAAGGTGACTGGGGCTATAAAAAGAAGCCGCGAGTGCGGGTCACATGCAAGTTGAGCGCCGCAGAGAAAATTGTTTTTCCCCATTGTTCCCCGATGGGGCTGCCAAAAAGGAATCAGGAAAACTAAAGACATTTGTCACAACTACACACATGCATTTACAGAGGACAACATGACGTATGGGTAACATGCGATATCGCCTTACAATGCGCCAAACAGCCAAACAATCAAAGTGAAATTACGTTTATATATTTAATGCTACTAACTGTCAGCCGGTAGTGGCCTGAAAAGCCGGCAGCGAGCCCAATACGAAATGAAACGAGACGAAATGGAACGAAATTAAAGCCGCAGCCACAGCCAGCAAGAGAACAAAAGTTTTTCTTTTAGATTTTCACTGATTAATGAGAAAAGTTTTAGTCGGCGACGGTAATGGAAATAGCTGAGGAACTGCGCCAGTTTTAATTACACACACACTCTGACGGTGGCAGGGGGCCAGCACAGGGGCGAGGGTATAATTAGTTGGAGTCTCGATTGGGAAAGCGACTCACTTCACTGCCCATAAGCAGCACTAACAACACCGTCGGCCACCCCTGCAGGTGACATTAATTAATTGATTTTCCCAATACATATTTTGCAGCCATAACGATGTTGCTTGCGTCCCAGTGGCGGCACAAAAATTGTCACTGTAAATTATGGCACACTTTCCGCCTTTTCGCACTTTCAGACACCTCCCGGGCCGGCGATAAATACGAGACCACATCAGCGGTCAGCGGTTACACGAAGTACATGAAGTTGAAAATCCGAGCCGTTGGCCCCAACGACTTCGGCACGTACCGCTGTGTGGCCAAGAACTCGCTGGGAGAGACGGATGGGAACATAAAGCTCGACGGTAGGACTTCGGATGAAGACGAATAAAATTCAAGTGCAAACTAATGCTATACACTTTCAGAAATGCCAACGCCAACCACAGCCATCATTTCTGAGATGGCCCTGCTAAATCGCAGCTATGGTAAGAGTCAATTAAGATAATTCGCTCTTTAAAGGGCCAACTAGAAACGCCCCAAAGCTAAAGAGTTCATTAAGTCCTGTGCAGAGCCATTCGATCAATTCCCTAATTGAATTAATATCAACCAATAGCATCACAGCACATTTTTTTGCCTGGTCATGAATTATGTAATGCAATAATGGGGTTTTAATTTTATGCACTGCAAAGCACAAACTCACAGTCAGCACTCACATTAAAGTGGTTCATGAAGAGCATAAAAAATCATAAAAGCCATTAAAGTTGACTTCATAAATAGGGATATTCAGTTTAAGCGGAAAACTGCTATTTTTCTCATAATGAATCCTCAATGTCTGAAACACGAAGGTACTTGATACTTCCACTTTGTTTCAACCCGAAGGAAATCACTTAGGCAAGGCTTTCAGCTTTGTGGCCCGGCTAAATAAAGGCGATAAGCGGCCCTCACAGGCTCAAATTGCAGTAATCAAGGCAAATAGCCAAAAACACAAACCGTCGTGAAACAACACCACATATGACCGCACCACATTCCTCATCCATCGACCCCACCCCGACTCGACTCCATCAAGTCAAAGTTGCATGCAATTTCTGTTTTCCTTTCGCCCCTTTGTTGGTTTTCCTTTGGCTGTGGTGCCCCTTCTAAATGCAAATAAATGCGAAATTAAATAAAAATACCCTAGCATACAATTACCGCTGGCATCTGTGCAAATGTGTATAACTAAATTTCTTTTTGCATGGTTTCTCTCTTCTTTTTTTGTTTGTTTCCGAAAACTTCCTTCCATTTGAATATATCTTTCATATTATGCCCTCTCCAACCAACAACCAACAACCAACAACAACAACCGTCAACAACAACAACCGCCCCATTCACGTACCGTGCTATCCCGATCTCTCCCTGAAATATATATCTCGGCCGTATGCCTCTCCTCGCTGACTGATGCTTGCTGCATAAAATTAAAAACATCTAAAAAACATAAAGATGCCAAGAGACGTCATAGAAATAAATTTGACGCGGGCAACACTCTGCCTGATTATGGGGTTGAGGAGTGGCGTGACGGTGCCCAAGGTAAGTACTACATCTCCTGCATATTGCCCCGAGAACAGCGATTCATTTGCCCCAAGCCCCAAGCCCCATTCCCATGGTGCCCGGAGCCATTGCCCTAAAGCCCCTTTATCCCCTATCCGGCCATCTTTGCCTTAGTGGCATTTTATGGCCGGGCTGAATTTATCACTATATTTCTGTTTTGTCCATAATTTGCATTTTTGCCTCGCAGAGTCAGCGTGTTGCACTTTCCTTTCATGCCATTCATACTTGAAGTGTGCCGCCGTGTGATCTCATAATTTGAATGCTCTTCACATTTTCCTTGGCCGAAAACTTGGACTGCGCATAATACGACAGCCCGAAACGTGGTCCCGAAGTGTTTAGCACAAAGGTTAAATATTAATTAAACTTTCCCTTCTCGGCGGACTGACTTCTGCATTCGACCGCCTTCCTAGGGCAAATAGAAATTGTACTTGCTGCCGCTGGCATCTCAGACTCGGCGGAACAGCAATAAATAGGACTTGCAGCGCAATTACTCGGATAAACAAAGAACATGAAACTTGAAAGGCGAGACAGAGGACAGAGAGGAACTCAAAATGGCCATTAAGATTTTTATTTTCCGTAGAAAGAAAAGTAAAGATAATTTAGATGAAATTTGATGTAAATTGTGGAATTTATATCAGACTCTCTAGCAAGTAAATTATTACATTTAACCATAAATAACCCCTTATATGAACTAGGATATTAGATATTTCAAATTTGCCATAGAAGACCAGATCACCTTATTAAAATAATTTCGCAGTATAAGTTCACGAACCTTTTAAAATTAAAGTCCAAGTGTAAATATGATAAACCATGTATGTATCAACCATACCAAAAACGAAATGGAAAATAAATTGTACATAAATGCATTCTATTCCATTCCCAATTCGAGTGGAGGTTAGACATTTAACCCGTTGCTGTCGCTTCGTGTTTGCGGTTCTGTGCTGATCCCTTCTGTTGCAAGTCAAATATGTTACTTTTTGCAGCAATAAAAATGCCATCGGACGGTATATGCAACAGCGGCAGCGCCAACAACAAGTGGGGAACAGAAATAAAAACTAGCGACATTGTTGATTGACACTGACATTCTGGCGATGTCGACGACAAAGTCCATCAGGCTGCGAATCTACTCAATGTTTGCGAACGCGACTTTAAGCGGAGGTGTGGGCGGGCACACATCCTGTTGCATACGCTTTATGGGCTGTCAAATTTGGCGGCTAAACGACCTCCGGATATGACAGTGGATATATGCACACAGAAAACCGACCGCAGGCAGCAAATTAGCCATATGCATTGGCTTTTCAAATTTTCTGCTGCCTGCTCTTAATCCTTATTGAATTACCAACCGAAACAACCAACTTGAATTATTTGGGTTTCCCATTTTTCGGTCTTATTTCCACTTGTGTTTATTGCATTTAAAATGCAATTATTTAAGGCACGCGTCCGTAAAATGCCGTTCAACCGACTGCACTAATGAACTGAAGCCCGAACTGCTCCAGAGGGGCGTGGCCGTGTTCCCCCTGCCCTCCGATCCTGGCCAGGGTCCTGGATCCGGAGGCATTCGTGCATTGCAAGCAGCCAAATGGGAGAAAAGCGGAGAATGCAAAAAAAGATAAAATGTCTGTTCATTGTGGGAGAGTCTGCCGGTGGAGAAGGAGCTGCCAGGGCCGGGTGTCTGAGTGTCCGGGGAAGGGTTGAGTTCGAAAGGATTTTCTCTTGGAGGGCCGTTGACTTTATTGATTCAACATAGGACTTTGGTGCTCCAAGTTTTGGCTTCGCCGGCGGCGCAGACGAACAGCTTAATAAAGAGGCTTAGCCAGAGTTGCAATTAGGGGATGATTTGGCCAAGGGATCCAAGGAATCCTTCGCTCATAGGGAGTTTATGAGATGGTCATTGGGGATTAAATAATGGAGATACACTAAACATGTCTATACCAAGAGAACGATGCGGTTTGCGATAGTATCTTAAAGAGGTGAAAGAAACAAACTAAATAGTTAATGCTTTCTTAACAACGAAATTTCAAAAAAAAAATGTATATGTTAGCCACCAAAAATATAAATCCAGAAATATTCGAAAACACCAGCTGCGGGCACAAATATACCGATTTTATTTTAATCAGAGAACTAAAAATAATATTGGCACGCCATATTTTATTTAACTGCATTCAAAACAAAGGGCAGACAAAGTGTGCCACAAAATCCCGATGGAAATGCTTTTTTGATTGATTGTCGATTGGCAGTTTCGACGTTGATTTCTCCACGAATCGTCGCGGCTTATAAATAAAATATCAAAAAGGTACGAAACGGCAGAGCCGAATGGCAAAAAGGATGCGACAGAACAATAACCGGGCCAAAGCGGAAATATTTATTGCTTCGCATCAAATGAAATATGCTATCAAAATCGTCTGGCTGTCGAAGTGACACCTTTCCAATGTGCTCTCAATCAAGCGTGAATGCGGGCAATGACTCCGGCTTTCTCCTTCCGTCCCTAATCTCTATATACTGCTGACATCAATCAAATGCTAAGGGGAATAGATGGCACATTTTTACCTGGTCTTTAAGCAGGCAGCCAGAGATAAACACTCGCAGGGAGGCTGGCTGCCATATGTGGGACGGAACCTGGGGATTTCCGCTGGCAACACTTTTGAAGTGGGCTTATGAGTCGGAAAGATTCCCCAATGACCTCGTTGGCATCAGATACTTAACTAAATGATTTCCAAATGTGTAGCTTCCGCAAGACTGAAATGATCATCCCTCCCCAAAACATAGTTTTTAGCTTGCGAAAGGATTTAATAACTTATCTTTGTCTAAAGCAGTCAGTGGCTCCTTACAACTAATCAAAACAAACATCAAACCAGTGCCAAAGAAAAGCTTATTCAACTGGCTTTAAGCTCGCACTTTAATTCGGGGCAGTTCCTGTAGTCCCATAACTTTTCGTAGACAATTCAATTTCGTTTTGGGTGAGCGGATTGGAGTGGACTGTTTGCTTGGCTCGACTCATTCCCATCGTGTGGCATCTATCACTTTATATTTATGACTCTGACTGATCCCGCGCACACAACAATCGATTCAGAGTCAGGGGAATGTACTCTTAAAGGCCAATTTGCGGTTATTTATGGGGTCAGCTGACGAAAAGCCAAGCGCCAAAAGATTAAAGGCAGATAAAATATATTTAATAGCCCCCCAAGGGCTGGCCCTTCGACCCCCACTCGCCCACAACAATGGACTTTTCCCTGTGAAAAGTACCCAAAGGGGTGCAAATTAGAGGGAAATTAATGGATAGCTCCAATTAGTGAGGGAGTTTTGAAGTTGGCGTGATTATTACTCTGTCCCAGCTCCGGTCTCGACTTAAACTCCGGCCTGCTTCGACTGTTTCCAACCACGGTATCTGCCGTATATCAGACATTGACATGCGGTCGGCAAAGTGCGTGCAATGACGTGCATAAAAACCAACAGAGGGAAACAGCCACAAAGGCACTCAATCAGCCGGAGACAGCGGCCAACAAAGAGCGGTGAAATATTGTCAAGTAATCGCTGTCCGAATGTTGTCCCATGCCTTGACGTTGCAAGGAAGTACAGCGACGCGTCGTTTAAGTCGGTGGAAAGTAGGGATGAATATATGAACACAAGCCAAAGATAAACGACAGCTGTCGTCTACTGTCTACAGAGAGAGGAATACCCTGGCATCACATCGTTGATATAGCAACACTATTATGCATTTTTTCTAGATAGTTGAAGTTACTGCAGGAACCTCTTTTCAACTAGGATGTAATTAACTAAAGTCCCTCAACGAATAGAGATAAGGAACAGAGAAAGGATAAAGTAAATCAATAGATCCCCTATACCTTCCTTCGATCAGTTTACACAACTAATATTTAATTCTCTTAAAAAGTAAGCCATGAATTCCTCTAACAACACATTACTATTAAAGATGTGTTACTGCCCAATTTCCGAATGAACAATAGCCCAGAATGTGGACTCGGTGGGTTAGCTTTCGTTAAGATACTGAAGCTCAAGCTAAAGCGAATCCAACCTGTGGTTATCCGTTTTATCCAATGTCTATGGACCATGCAAAATCAATAAATTAACCAAAGAACCCCTACACGAACTATTTAATGCAGAGCATACTTTCAGGCAGTGGAGAGTAATTTTCTTTAATGCCGCCCAAAACCATTTCCAATCCCACATCTCCTGCAGCCCAGCCCCCTGATAATAATGTATCCAGCGCCCGTTCGGTGCTCGTCGAACGCACGAAATAAATGAAAACATAAACCCGACTAACCAAAAAACTGATTACTACATGCCTTCCTTCTCTCTCTTTTTCGTTCTCTTCTGCTCCCACAGGCAACCATGCTGGGAACAATGGCGATAACAATCAAACGCCCGTGCGTAATCCGCCCGGAGCATTTCACAATTCTGCAGGCTCACTGGCGCAGCATAATCTACTTGCTAAAATAATGCGCGGCATTAAAACGCAATCATTTGGGATTTTCAAACGTTTATCGAGCTCTCTGCCGGCGGCAGCTGCGGCGCAGCACTCGCTCTGGCTGTCGACGTTATCGCTGGCATCGCCAAGTCGGTGGCGTATGAGTAATACGGAGGGCCAGCCGAATTCACCGGAGACCGTTGTCAACAGCGATAGCACCGCTGGATGCTGGGAGAGCAGAAGTTATAGCGACGGCAACAATATCACCACCAGGCCGCCATTGTGGGCGCGGCAATCGCGCATATTTCACATTGCTCATACGCCGTGTGGCGCGTCAACGCAGCATTCGAAATGCCAACGCCTATGCGAACGCCAGTGGCAATGGTTGTGGAAGTGGCAGTGGCAGCGGCAGTGGCAATGGCCAATGCTCATTTGCATAGTAATATTGGCTGGCTGTTTTGTTCGGCTGCTGCCAATGCTGCTGCACTTTATCGGCCTCCACATCGCCACATTTTCTATTAGCGCGACGCACAGGCATCATTTAATGTGCACATTTTGGGCCACTCGTGGTAATAAGGTTGTCGCAAAATACACCGCAATGAGCAGAGCCAGGCCAAACACACTCACAATGCCCCCCGTTCGAAAGTTTTCAAGATGAAATCAAATAATTGCAAAGGCAAGAAGAAACTCATTTGGGGCACAAGAGCAGCCTGGAAAATAAAATCAAACCGTGGCCAGGCGGAGCAGGACAAGGAGAGGGACAAGGATGAAAACTGTTACAATGGCATAGAAAATTCTGTCTGGACAACTGCAGCAGCGGGTATACATACAAACACGCACGGATACATAGTATTAGGTATAGATATGTTTATATTAGAGCGTAAAATGAAAATCGTGTTAAAGAAAGACCTGGCTAAGAAGGCTAGATGATTGCGAACGATCTGGGTATATACACTTGTAGCTATCAATATCAAAATAATTATAAAGTGCATGTGGAAAATACTTTGTAGGTACCTACATTTTAACAAACTTGAAATTATTTTCATATACCGTAGTAAAGTATAATTTTAAAGGCCATGTTCTTAAATAAATTACAGAAAAAATATTGATTTACTATTTTGACATTGAAGACCCAGTTCAAAATGATTCACGACTTCCCGACTCCTCTTTTCCACATCAATGGTAGGAAAGCGACAAAATATTATGTTAAAGCAATCATGTGTCAGCCGTAATAGATCCAATTAAGTGGAAATAAATTGATTATGGTCTACAAAAAACACTCAATATAACTATGGTAAAAAGTGGAAAAAACGGTTAATCAAATTTGCATTTAGATGAAAGTATTTACGCATACCCATACCTAGCGAATTTACATAGTAAATTTAGCAGAAATTGAATATAAAAACTGAAAATGTAAGAAATGTGAACCACGAAATAGCAAAGCAAAAAGTGTTGAATTAACTTATAGGATGTATAAAGAACCCCTACAGCATAATTGATATTATCCCATTGTTTATCAAAAACAACTTAAAGTGCTTACAATTAATAATATAATTTCATTACATTTTTATAAAATGTTGTCTGTTTAATTTTCAGTTCAGTTAAGAAAATAATCAAAAACTAATACATTTCATGAATATTGATTTTACTTTCCATTCGCTGTGTGGTCTACTAATTAAATGGCTATTTAAGTCTCCTTTAAATGTAAATATTACAGAAATATAGCCGTTAATGAGTATTAAATAAATGTAATGGATCTCCGCTGTAAATATGACAGAATCTATTTGTATAAACTGTGACTACTTCGATTTATGCATAAGCCTAACAAAGAAGCAACAAAATAAATGAAAATTGTCAAGACTCGGTTATATTTTTCATTTGTAAATAACTGCCACACATTAAAGTAAAACGGTTGAAATTAATGTTAAAATGTTACTTAATTGAAATATGTATATCCTTACATGTAGGGAAACCAAAAACAATCGGCAAAAAAAAGGAAATGAATTGCTGTTGAAATTTAATGAGAACTATTTACTTAAGCCTATGTAAGAAGCTCAAAAAAGTAATACATAAAGATAGACAAAACATATACATATACCTAGTCATACCATACATACTTACATGCATACATATGTATTGTGCTCTCTATACGTGAATAAGTGATGCATATCTATGTAACATATTTGTATGAAAATGTACGCAAAAGTTTACTGCAAAAATAAAACAACAAAAAACCAAGACCCAGCCAACAGTAATTTCTTTTCAGGGACGATGCATCCTCCAGCCAAATGTTATTCAGTTGCAACGAAAATAACCAGCTCCCGGACACGAGACAATTATGCAATTTTCCGCAAGTAACCAAGCAGAAGAATAAAATAAAGGACATCTGGTGACTTCAGGGCCGGATTTTACAATCGATGAGTTGAATCATCGACAATAGTCGACCAATGTATTTCCTCTATCTTGGCTTCTTAAAATATTTTAAGTGTATGTTTTTCAGCTTTTCAGCTACCATAGGGCCTCTCCGGGAATAGCGCGTAATTGCCCACATACTCAGGAACATAAGAGAGAATAAGAAAAATAATGAGTACAATAGAAACAAGGCCACAAAAGAAAAAATCAAGAATGGATGCGTGCGTCAAGCGCAAACTTTATTGAAAACTAGGCCAAACCTATTTTCCCCTTTTTCGGCTTTTGTTGCAGCTTGTTTATAGAAATTGTTGCAGCAACAGATGCAACAGATCTACTGAAATTGTTGCGGCTGCCATTTTGAAATTCCTTCATGTGGAAATGAGCGAAATTGCCAAGTAATTAGCAGTGCCAGCGTGGAGGCCAACTGAATGACGCATTGTCGTCATTTTCATTTGGTTCTCTGCCTTTGCAGCTAACAGTGCGCATGAAAAATAAAGCATTACTGTCAACATATACAATACATATAGCCGCATTGCAATTGAAACATTCGTCTGAATTGGAATTCACTGTCCCGAGCCAAATATGAATTGTACTTATGATTTCAAATAATATTGAAGGAAAGGAAACACACCCACAAATAAGTAATAAGATCTGCTCGACTGTAAGATACCCGGTACCCTAAGCATTGTGGGTGAAATATTACATGGAAAAATTAAAAGGTTGCAAAATTTGGCTAGGAACGTGTTGAGCATTAAGATAAAAGCCAAATGCGTTTTTCATAGGTGCGCTCAGCCCAAATTTTCTTAAGGGCGCATCCTCCTAGGTCATATCTCAGAAACACTTTTCAGATGGAAAGCTCTAGACATAAATTAAAATAAAGAAATTCAAAAAAAGATAAAAAAGTACAATTTTGTATCGCCTTAGTTCGAAACCAAGGTTCGAGACGCGAATAACTATCTTAGGTGAGTGCGAATGCGAAGGCTGTAACTTCATTGATAAAAATTGCATAGAACATTTTTGGTTTTTTAAACAATTTCTGGAGAGACTATATACAGCAATGTCATGCGTTTTTCATGATTTGTGTGAACGGCGTTGAGCGTGGTCAAACTTTAAACATCAGCATAGAGGCTTTATCAATATGTCCTGTTTACATCGAAATTATGCAGGAAGTCATGCCCTATATGAGTAATGAAATGCCACTGATTCGTTTCTTTCCCACTAGAAGACATGCCAACTTGTTCGTTTATATTGGGGTAATTAAATGATCTGCCAAGTCTCCCAGATTTAAGCCAATCGAAAATTTGTGGACAAAAGTAAAAAGGATGTTGCGCAAAGGATCCCAACAATGTTTTTGAGTTGTGGTAGACTTTTAACGCTAGTTATAGCTTTTTTGCACCAGAAGAAAAATTTGAGGATTTCATGCCAAATGGCTGTACTATAAAGCAGTTCTATAGAACTATAGTTAATTCTTATATAATCGATATTGATATTAACTTTTGAAATATGTATGAGCACGCCTATTCATTTGGAAGGTAATATTTTAAAAATTATTATTGTTAATTTAATTATATTAGTTTTAGGATTCGTACGATTATGATTATGACTATTCTTTCATATTATATTTTGATATAATTATATACTAAAATACTTTTTCCGCTGTGGAACATTGGAACATTGTAATAGTCACTTTTATTATTTTGTAAACAAATCGAGTCTGGATTTTCTTATATTAAATTAAGCTAAACTGCTCAAATAAGCAAAGTAAAGGTCACTAAATATACAAATTCTTTTAAAATAATAGTTTTCATTTTAATACTGAACTCTTTTCCAACGAAATCACAAGTCGCTAGAAAAAGGATTTAAATAGGTCTAGGTAGCGAAGTGAAAACCCACAAGGTTCGTCGCCTTGTCTCTTTTGTTTTTACCCAACTTCGCCGAGTGGACCGATCCTGGGACGAATGCAAGTGGAAAATTCAATTTGTAAAGTGCATACAAGTAGCATCAGCCAAGGCAGACTCAGAACGAGGGGAATTGTGGAGTCAGCCATATGTGTGGCTGCTCAGCGCCGAGGATATTTGTTGTTACACAAAAGCGGCAGCTAGTATTCCCCGCCAGAGGGAACGGCACCCTTTGCCACTCCGCTACTCCGCGCCTGCCAGGAGCTGTTTACACATGCAGCAACAATAAAGGCGGCTGCGCAGTCCAAGTTGGAAGTGGCATAAACTTGAATGCAGCACCAACATTGTAATTAAATCTGCGTCAACACAAGCATTGCGAGGAAGAGATGAACAAAAATGGCCAAGGAGAACAAATGCGGACGACATTTTCCGTGCACATGTCTGTGAGTGAGTGGACTTGTGCCTCGGTGTCCATGTGTATTCACACTTGTTGGCCCGAACAGGTGCACAACCGAGCCAGGCCCAATCAGGGTACAGTAAAATTAAGGCAACTCAATTTTGTAGTAGTTTACAGCTCTGAACATCAGAAATCAAACTAAGTTTACATTTAATCAATATTTTCTGACTCCTTTCGAGTTCCTTTTCGGTTAATAATTCATAAACCCTCGACTAAAATATATTTGCTAGCTCGAAAGGTAGTTATTTTAATAATGACTGAGAAGTTAAAATTGCTCCCTTTATTCTGCTAATATACTCATATTTCTGCCATTTCGCTTTCGCATCCATCTTACTTGAGTTATGTTAATTTTCATTGGGTCTGCACGCATATTTGCGGCAATTAAGACAGGCCTGGAACGCATAAATCACGCATACGCCCCATTGAGCCCATTTCCACCGTCTGCCCGGCTGGCCTGATTTGCTTCGATTAGACAAGCGATAAATATCTAGTGCCAGTGCCTTTCGCCTCTCAAGTGTTTGATGTCATAAAAGGGTTAAACACCAGGAGTCGGAGTCTCGGCTGCCCCTTCCGCCATCGCGTCTTAACCAACTGAGTTTATTAAGCTGTAAAATATTTTGATAAAGGTCAGGCGGTGAAGGAAGCGGGCGAGGGGTGAATAGCAATTACCAGGCCCGGTAATATGAGCGGTTAGCCAACAAGAGAATTCGGACGAGTAATGGCCGGATGGAGGGGATAACTTAACGTTCGCCAGTGTTGACGCTTACATCCTTTGGCGGCCACTTATCATAACGCTCTAGCTGGGGCGTCTTTGGAGCGACACGCACATGCGCCGGCAATTATGCTAAAAGCGTTGAATTTATAGTTTCCCACACTCGATGCAAGCGGGCCGGGCCACTGAGCATTTTTAACATGGCTCAGCCCGTCCGCATTGGCCACTAAATAAATGGCTTTTAGAGCACGCGTTAATGATGTTGATTGTGGCCCAGGGAGCTAACGCAGCAGTTTCTCTGCCGGCGCGCCGGCAACCATCCCTTTCGCGATCCTGCAACGGTTTCATGTTTAATGCTTCGGTTCCACCAGAGGGGCTGGGGGCGGAAAGCACGTTCCTGTTGGTGTCTGTCCGGTTTATTTTTATGATGATAGATGGCCCGGGCAACGCTATTCGGTATCTCGCCGGTGCCTGTTGTCAAAAAGGATTTAATGCCATATTTATTAGAGGTGTAAGAGTATGCGAATATGTGTTTGTGCGCCGAAAAGGGGTTCGTCCTCTTTAGCCAAGCGAACTGTGTTGCTGCCCTGCATATAACTATGTCTGAAAAGTTATAAAATTATTGTATTATACTGGCAAGAGAAATACTATTAAAAATCTTAATTTTGCCTATAAACATTAACATATAATTGCATTCAATCTTTTCCAACGAATTTGCCATAATTTTATTAGCAAAGAATACTTTTCAAATATTAAAGGGATTTAAAAAAAAACTATAAAAAAATATTGGCAGTAAAAAAATAAAGTGGAGCCTCGCAAAACAGAAGAAAAGAAAAAAGAATGAAAAACATTTGCAGTCGAAACTCATCACTCAAAGGCTGGGACCCATGCCTAACTCTAAGCCCCCTTTCCGTACGGCTCAGCTTGAAAATAAAAATAGCATAAACAATCCGGATGGAGTGAATGTGGAAGCGGGGATTGCACCGGCCAGCAAAATGGTTTAAAACTCAATTAAAGTTTTAGCCGCAAAATAAATGCAAAAACGACCACGGCAGCGTCGACAGGAGAAAAAAGTACAAAAGCAAAAAAAGAAAACAAACAAATAACAACGATTTGGGCATTGCCAATAAATGATTTCTTGGATACTCTTACCGATTAGTAGTAGATAGTAATTTAAAAAGCATTTTAAAATAAATAATAAATAAATAAAAATAAATATAGTTATGTGGATATCAAATTGATACGTCATATGTAAGGCCTTTTTTGATGCCAAAAATACCGAATTATAGACAAGTTTTTGTGAGGTTTTTCTGTGTTTTAAAAGACCAAAGCAGGCAAGTAATACCTACCTGCGCATACAAAAATATATAAGTACAACTTATTACATTATTTTGTCTATATTTCAAATCCATATAAATATTTATTTTTAACATCTATTACTTAATTATTATGACAAAATTGGAACGACTGCAACACAGAAACCATAGTAATTATACATTAACAAAAACAAATATTTTTCTCCGTCAGAGAAACCAGTTTCGCATTCTTCTGTAAAACTGCTAAAAGTTTGGGCCATCAACGCCTGCCACACCCACCGGAATGGCCGGCCCCTCCTCTCACCATGGCACTTTTGATGGCTGTAATTCAAATGAAAATTACACAAATGAATTGAATTTCCGAAAAATTCAGCAGCAGCAGCACCGGCAATGGCAGCATGGACGGAAAAACTTTGATGAGCCCCGGATCTGGTTCGGGAATGAGCGTAATGATTGTGTGGGCTTCGAGTGGGTTTGAGTGCGAGTGTTTGTTTGTTTGCGATTAGTTTACGCGCCCCTGGTGCCAGAATACCTTCTCCAGGGGCTGCACCGCGTTTGACTCGCTTTGGACTGGAGTGCAGTTGGGCTAACGAGTTTCTGGTGAGCTTCGTGGCAAGTGAGTTTTGGCAAATTTAATGGTGCATTCCGGCCACACGCCGCCTCTGCCGCAAGAGTTTAAATTTGTTTTATTGGAGCGCGAAATCGGCTTTTGTTTTTAATGCTGTTGTGTTCGCGGGAGCATATTGTAAATTGGGTGAGAAAATCGGAAAACGCCTCCTCCGTACTTACCCGTTGGAAAAAGCCCGATCTTGAGTTTCAGAATCTGCAGTCAACAAAGGTACAAGCTCCTCGCACCTAATTTTAATGCAGAGAAGTTATTAGAATTAAGGCTTTCAGATGGCCGAAATTCATTAAAGTGAAATGTCCCGAAATGCGGTACTGTGTTAATGGCTTATTACACATGCAACTCCACCAAATGGGCGACCCTGCAGTGGCGAAACTTTCGCCACAATTTGCGGAACGCGAATGTGGCTAAAATGCGGCAAAACATTAAGTTGAATTATGCAATAAAAAATAATGCAATAATAGTTAAACGGGCACACGTCCCACAAAGCGCTAAAGTGCGATGAAAAGAATGGGAGCCCTCCTCATGCAAAGCCTGCACATGAGGAAATCGCGTTTCATAACTAAAAGCCTTTAAATATGACCAATTATTATATTTTGCCTGCAACCTAGCTGATTATCCTGTGAGGAAATAACCCAGTTAATGCACAATTTTTTATTTTATCCTCTTCCAACTTAAGAAGGGTTAGAGCTGTACAGTGCTATTAGCACATGTTCTGTTTTTAATAAAAGCTCCACAAAATCCCGATAATCGTCTTTTTTCTATAAACCAATGTAATTTAAGCGATATATTCACACCCAAAATAAAAACGATCGAAAAATAAAGTTTAAAATAATAAAATAATAAAATAAAATCTACTAATAGAAATTCATAGATTCCTAAGACAATATTTGGTCAGTTTGGTCAGGAGAATACTGAAAATGCGGAAGAACTCTTTATTTATTTTGCATACCTTACATGATAAACGCTTTATAAATTGCAGTATTTTAACACACAGAGTTCCGGTAATTGGGTTAAATGATAAAATGAGGCACAACATATCTAGTAACGATACTGAAAACTGGGATCCGAACCATAGACAATGCAACCACATGGATAACCTGTAAGAGGCGTTCAACGAGAGTTAACATAAATAATCATTAGGCAACGCATGAAAGTTAATAAAAGACTTTTCATGAATAACACACATATAGACATTTATTTGTGACACCAACAAAATAATACTTATATGGACAATCATTTACAAGACTTATGCTAATTAGAAATTCATTCGCTTGCATTTGGTAAGTACATTGCGTTTTTGGAAAAGTAATATCGAAACGGCTTAGTTTTTAATATTGTCTTCGACTGTAATCGTGTGGGGGATTAAGGTTTTTGTAGGACCAACACCCAGTTTACTGTCTAGCCACCAAACAAGGGAAATCGGGTCCAAACTACTTGGCCAATGCTGTTTATTGCAACTGTTTTATGTAAAATTTTGGGAGTATAAAAGAAACACGCTTGATCAGAAATTTAGAATCATATTGCTGGGTCAATTTAGCACAAAAAAGTTAAGGAATTAAAGAAAGATTTAGAGAAGCAGAAGGGAGAGATACCAAAAACTACCAAACCTTGCCACTGCCCTAGGGGCTAACATCTGAAACGAGAGAAAGTTGATCAATTGCAAAAATAGACGAAAAATCACGCATCTGGCAGATTAGTTTTTCTGGTAGCTTATTGGTACTTTCTCGACTGCATCTACGCTCGGTTTGGGTTAGGGAAAACGGGCTAAATTCATATGTCAGGAACAAAGCCTCTAGAATGGCTCGCAGTAAATTCATTTAGTTACGGCACACAAACATTCAACAAGCTCTAGCTGTCGCTGTCGTAGCGCTCAGATGCCATCACCCAATGCACAAAATTGCAACACTTGAACTTGCCTCGCGGTTTGCACTGCAGGTGCTCTTTTATGTACTGGCAGGGGCACTGGAACTGTCCGCAGTGGCGTCCCGGCTCCAGGGGCGTTACATCCACCAGACCCCTAAGGGCCTCCATGCCCCACCGGGATCCGTAGCGCAGGAACAGCTGCAGACCGCGCTCCTGCGGAGATTTGGGGTAGAGCGGAGATGAGACACGGTGGAGCAAACAGATATGGTGCAAATGGCAAGTGGCATGGGGCACACGACAGGTGCGGCGTTAGTCGGGTTAGGAACGTGGGTTGTTATGATAATCGCATGGTTTGGATGTGTGATGCAGGTTAGTAAGACGATGTAAAACGCTCGGGCTGAGTACGGCATACTGTCCGGCTGCTGATACTCAATTTACATACAAACGAAAATCAAATCAAATGAATGTTTGTGCTGACTAAGTATACATTATTTAGTTCTGAAGGAAATAAATAGATAAATATATTATAAGTCAAAGAAGGAAAAGTCAAGAGATTGTACTTCTAATTATAAATATGTGTAAGACCTGGGCAAGTAAAGTGATAGCAAAACAATTTCAATTTTTTTTTTTTTAAATTAAATCTGTATATGTGTTACAAAATAATGAGCTGAATAATTATTTTTAGTTTGCAATTTTTGCCTTTCGGAGATGAAGGCGCAGTGAAAAAATTTTGGACAACTTTATTTCAATGCCTATTTTATTGGTGACTAGTCCTTTTAGTTCCGGGATGTTCCACAGTTTGAAGCTATACTAGTAAATAAACATTTCCTTTTTTTCATTCAGCAATTTAATCGGTTATCGCTAAATCCAAAAAAAAGAAGGGACATTTCAGGATTACATATCGATGGTTAGAGCCAGCAGCCCATGCAGTTGATGCCGCAGCAGTGGCGGTGCTGCAGGCTGATCTTGATCTTGTTGCGCAACAACTCCTCCTCGTACTGACACGGGCAGATGGACGACTGCAGATGGCGGGGTGTCTCGTGGACGCCGGCCTCCTGGACGGTCCAGTCGAGACGACGGCGCAGGAAGTCCTTGCCCCAGCGCTGCAGGTAGCTCAGAAATAGCTCCTGGGCCACGGCCTAGAGAGAGCAGTTAGACATTGGATCATGAGGTGCGTGAGTGATCGATAGAAGGGGGGCTTGGGTTGCGAGATGGTGATGAGGTCAACTACTACCTAAGTACAACCCGCTCCGAAGGGAAAACCCGAATGGGTGAAAAGAAAGAAATGTCTCACCTCCTTGCGGGGCATTCGCACCGGCTGGCTGCCCTGGATGACTATGTCGTTAAGGTCAATGTCGAGCTTAGCCTCCCAGCCCGCCTTGATGGCCTCGCCGCCGGTCTGCTCGGTGTGCTCCAGGAACTCGTTGAGGAAGCTCACGCACTGCGTGGCGTCGAAGTACATGAAGCAGAGGTTCACCTTGTGGCACGAGATGCGACCCCGGTCGTCCAGCACCAGCAGGATCTTGTGCCGCACCAGCTGCCGATTCACGCGCGCCAAGCACTTCTCCAGGCCGCGCGACAGTCGCAGCTTGACCCACATGCACAGAAAGATGGCCGCCGCGTTCAGGAACAGCCAGCCCACACCGAGGGCGAACAAGGCCACGCCCTGCAGACCAGAGAAGAGCAGCGCCAGCAGGACGGTGAAGGCGAACAGTATCCAGCAGACCAGGATGCGCTTGTAGCAGATGTTGTACACCGTGAAGCGATAGTCGTTCACCAGCGTCTCCATCGCGTTCACGTAGTCCTCCACGGTGAGCTGGCGGGAGTAAGATAGTAATGATACGGTGACTAAGATGGACAGTTGGGTCAGACTCACCGTCAGGCCCTGAGCCATTAGCTCCTCGGGCACCAGCTCCGGCCGGAAAATGGCCGGCGTTATCCACGGCCATTTCGTGTTGGCCGGTAGAAGGGTGACAATCACATCGCCGTTAGCTGTAGATACCAGACAGAAAAAATGTGAAAAAGTGCGGGGAATACTTAATAAAACAAGTAAGAAAGCTACAGTCGACTGTGCTCGACTGTGAGATACCCGGTACCTAAACGTTTGCGTTTCACACTAAAAGGCAATTTAAAATTGTACATACATTATATTTATATTATTCGATACTTCTTAAAATAAATCGCCTCTCGAATTAGCTCCCGACCTAAACAATATAATGTCATACTTAAATATGAATGATACATTTTATAGGAACACATAAAAACCCGCTCGATCGGCGTCAAAAAATGAATTATGTCATTTCTTGCTATATTTTTCTGCAGTGGCGCCATTATATCGCGCGGCCAAGGCTCGAATGCGCCACCTGTCGGCTACAGATTGCAACAGCAGTGCTTTAGGGCGGTGTGTTTAAATTCTAACCTTATTGCTAATATCTCCAATGTTTATCATCCGATTTTACTGAAATTTTCAGGAAACGTCCATTTTATTTTATTTATTTATTTTATCTATTAACTTTAACCTGAAAATAACGAGTATAGCTTAATAACGTTTTTTATGATTTATGAGGGCTCAAGTGGGCGTGGCCAAATTTTAAAACAAACTTGATCTGCGTGCAACAGATTCCAATGTTGTCACCAAATTTGGTAAGTCTAGCTTTTATAGTCTCTGAGATCTGTTGTTTCACACGGACAGACAGACGGACAGACGGACATGGCTAAATCGACTCGGCTGGTGACGCTGACCAAGAATATATATACTTTATATGGTCGGAGATTTCTCCTTCTGCCTGTTACATACATTCTCGGTTGGCACTAACTTATAATACCCTTGTACCCTATGGGTACCGGGTATAATAAAGTAATATTTATGGCTAAGTAACAACTAATTAAAAAATATATTATTGCCCAGGATACAATTATAATTATAATTGTTTTAAGTTGTATTATAATTGTATTATGTGTCTGCCGTTCAGCCATTCATCTAAAATCTTAAGTATCAGGGTTTACAAGATTTTTACAAAGATGCAGAAAGATGGTAGTGTTTAAAACCCAATATTATGGATCGGCATGATCTTAAAGCCTGCAAGAGGATTTTCGCCAATCATATATCTATCTAGCCATAATATATATTTCATGGAGGTCAAAAGATTAAGAACATGTCATTATTTCGGTTCAGAACTTGGCAACGCACCACACAAAAAAAAATATACTTATATCCTTGATCACCAACGGCTGAGTGGATCTAGCCAAGTCCACCCCGCCCTGTCTGCTCTTACTATGCCAACTAGCTTGGAGACATATAGTTTATACTTTATATTCCTTATTTAGTTCGAATGGCTAGAACCTGAATATCTTACTATTTTATAAAGCTATCATAGAAACGATCGGCTTAAGTGACCCACTGTTGTTTTGTTGTATGTAACTTAGGAATTCATTTGTGGAAAATCGTACTATGGGTGACGGTATCCTGAGGATTGTTTTTGAAGATAATAGCTTATGACTCGCATTTTTCCAACTATAATTTTGAATTTCACCAAACTCGGTAACTATCATCATGCTTTCGCCGGCATGACCCCATGTAAAAAGTATACTCATTCAAATACTATGCAATGAAACAGTATTTTTTCCAAACCGGGTGTTTGATAGGCAAGGCTTTAATTAGATTGTGTCTAGAACAATTAAGTTTTAAATTCCTTATATAGTTTTATATTCATAACGAGGCTTAAACTTCAAAAATATAATAATAAAAGCCAATATTAATAAATATAAATTGGCACATGTAAATAAATGGAAACCAAAAATGGTCTTATTTATGGTTTAATTATTCATTTTAAGCTAGTAAAATGTAAAATGTATGACTACCAATCAGTTATACGTTTTTCATAACTTGCGAAGTCGAAAGTGCGCTTGTCTAACACAAGCAAAATATAAGAATTTTCTTACCAAATTTGGTAGATCTAGCTTTTATAGTCTCTGAGATCTAATGTTTTACACGGACAGAGAGAGCGATGTGGCAAAATGTACCCGTCTATAAAACAATGTTCTGATTTCCTAACTTAAATCTTGAATTACTTTAATGCGTAAATGCTTAACCAATTATTAGGCCTTAAGGGACTCAGGTTCTCAGGTGATGTCCCTGACAGTCACTCACCGAATCCCTCGCGGATGCGACCCGTTGACAGCTCTATCGTGCGCATCCCAGATCCCTGGTCCGCGGACTGGGCGACTCCTGTGCCGTTGGCTCCGCTGCCATTGTGATGGTGGCTGGAAGACGCCGCTGCAGTCTGCGCTCCAGAGGGAGCTGCGGACGCTTTTTGGTTTATTAGTTGCGGGGGGTGCCGAGCCGACACCGGGCCAGAGCCACTCGCACTCGCACTTGGAGGCGCAGTGGCGCCGCCGGCAATATTGCCGCTGACAACTCCACTGCCGGATGCACTCAGATTAACGTGCGTGCTCTCAGTTGTCAGGACAGCGGGCGCCACATCCGGGGATGATGCCTGGACTTCGCCCGGTGTCGCAGCTGTGGTCGAGGAAACGGTAGGGCGCTGTAAAGTGGCAACAATAATGGGTAAATAATGCATTGGTCTTGGCCTTAAGGCGGCAAAGGGACAAAGGTCAGTGGCAGAAAATTATGGAAATGCACAAAGAAAATCAATTTTATTGATTTTTGGTTTTAGTTTTCAAGCTTTTAGAGGCGCACCAAATTCCAAATCGTATCTGCATCCATAAGTAAACCTTTGACTGCGAATCTAACTAAATATGTATGGCACGGCACGTTCTCCGTTGACAAAACCCCACCCAAAGATAGATTCGCCAAGGCAATCCACTCAAAATGTGCCTGCCTCTGAGCCCCCGAAAGCGATCAAATTTATTTGCTTTGCTTTTAGGCCCCAAACAATTCTCACGTATTGAATCGTTTAATAGTTTAAGCCGTCATTTCTACATTTTATTTATCCCTAAGTAGAGTTAAGAACTACATTTTCATGGCTGGTATCCAAACAAACCTTCAGACTCCCAGTTGTCTTATCTTTGTTATAGCAAATATAATATAACAGAGATTAGTTCGGTAGTTTTATATTTATATTCAAGAAAACGATAATGTCACTTATTAGATACTGATAAGTACGGCAAACTGTAAATACCTACAAATGAGATACAATAAGATAGTTTCTTTAACACCGAATTTTGTCTCTTAAATTGTTTTGCTGTAGTAAACTCAATAAGTGGTTAAGTGGTTAATTAACTGGCAAATGAGAACACTTTTATATTATGAATAAAAGTTTCCAAGCTAAAAATCGAACCTTTAGTTTACATTTAGTATTGGTAAGCAAGAATCAGCTATAACAAAATAAATAAAAAATATTTACTAAAGAGCACAAGAGTACAAGCTGGTATGAACTCAGCGAAATTCACATTTTGTTAACATTTTCTTATTATTTTAGTAGTCTAGGGTCTGAGCTGTGATGTAAACAAAAGCGAATACATTTCTAGGGATCTTTTGAGGGAGTGCTAACTAATCTAAATCAAGAGTGTCATTCTCGGCTCAACTGAAGCTGGATATACATACATTTTTACCAAGGCCCCAGATATTAAATCGCTTTAACAAGAACACTCATTTTTGAACGGAATTTGTGTGACGTGTCGGCGTCTAAAAACAAGGCAAGTAAAGGTAGGTTGAGTCAGAGTTTATCACCGGATGGGCCACGTTTCAACTCCAACTCTCAGCTGGGACCCGACTTCGTTTGTCATGCGTGCAACGTCCTAAAACTTAAGCAGACGCAAGCTAAGAAACCAAAGCCACCTCACATAACAACTCCATTCCAAGCTAAGGTACAGACAAGACTGGAAAGAGGGGATTCTTATAAAAATATGTAAAGTTGGATATTATTATACAACAATTTAAGACCGGTCGCTAAAAGTAAATGATATGAACTCCCTAGCCTGTAGGGACCATAAATAATGACAACTTAATAATTGTTTAACTTTAAATGTTGTTATGGTGCATTATGATCGTGAAAACGAGAGTGTTAAAGCAAAAGCTTCAACCAATTTTAGCAATAAACGAATGAAAAGCCATAATAGGTCGAAAATTGATAATAAAATAAAAAAACTGACAGAAATTAAGATGGCATTTGTTGTAATATTTTGTAGTCGTTAAGTTTCACTTAGCGGAAATGTTCCCTTTATGCGAGGGCTGCCTGTACCGCAAACTGGTGTGTGAACGAGAGGCCGATAAGGGCCTGGCGTGCATTGGAATGCGTTCGGCTGCGTCGCAAGGGGGGAACAGTGAGAGATGGAGACGGAGAGGGAGAGCGAGCCGTTGAGAGATAACGGGAGAGCAACTGACCTGGACAGGTGTGGTTGTTGTTGGCGACGGATCGTTGGGACTGCGCGAGCGCGCCCTCCTGTTGTTGTTACTGCTCACCACCGACGGTGGCGGCGGCAGAGTTAACTTGTTTTGTTGTTGCTGCTGCTGCTGCTGCTGCTGCGATTGCTGTGTGGCATCGCTGTTATTGTTTTTCTCCCCCCCGCCGCCGTCCGCGTCGTCGTCGAACTTAACCCAATTCCTGGGCCTGGACGTCTGCCTGTCCTCGTCGCTCTCGTTGAGGGCCACATCCTCTAGCGGATGGCTCTGCGCCTGCGCCTGCGTCTTGGCCTCCTCCATCTGAACTCCTTCCCCTTTCGTGTTCCCTTTCCGCCTGAAGCGCGTGCCTGGGGCTGTTACTTTTCGAGCGTGTGACCTGGCTAATGCAGCCAGCTGCTTATGCGTTTTGTTTTCGCGTTTGGCTATTTGGCCTTACATAACCTCAATTCGAATTCACACTTCAGTTGCGCTGTGCTGCCTATTATCGTTTCGTTGTTGTTGCTACTGCTGCTGCTGCTGCTGCTGCTGTTCCGCTGCACAACGCGCCGGATACGTGTTGGCCGCTCGCGGGTTCACGTCGAACTGCCGCCGCAGCTGCCGCAGCCGCAGCCGCGCCCAGCAACAAAAAACACGCTAGGCCCACACGCACACAGACGCGAGTGGGAGAAAACAACACAAGTTGGCTCAGAGCGAGAAGCTCGGCTCAAAGGTGCGCTCAGACCTTACCTGTTGACTTCAGAGCTTTTCCTCTCTCCCATACTCTCCCGAGAAGCACAGAGAGAGAAATTGAGTTTTCCATTCCAAAAAACGAGCTAGTCGCATTTTCATTTACCCTCCAAGTTAGTGAAAAACCAACATTTAGGGCAGTATCTCGGCTTTAATAAATTCATATATGACATCATAACGTCGTATTCCAAGCGATCCTATTTTTTTTCGTGTACCGCTCTCTCTCTCTCACTCTCTCTCTCTCTCCGTATGTGGAGTTCTGTTTTGATTGCTCACATGACACGTTTTTAGCTTTTTCAAGTATCTGCAGCTGCTCGTTGTATCTGTATCTTTGTGAGTCACACCTCCACCGCGCAATGATCACTTTTTATCTTCGCTTGTTTGGAGCAAACCGTCGTAGCTGAATATTTCGCAAAAGCTACTGCTCCTTCCGCTGCTGCTCTTGAATGATAAGGCACTCCGCCTTGTCTCCGGTTTCAAAACCAATAAACACCGCTTATCTGTCGTAATTAAGGGGTGAAATGTTTATTCGTATCGGTCAGATGTGCAAATGCTTAAGCAATTTATGAAACGCGCCAGACGGATAACTCATATAAATCCCTGTTGCTGTTAATAAACCATTTCTGTCCGAAATTTGCGAAACTTGGGATGATTGGCAGAAAAACAGACTGTCTTTTATTTAAGCAGGCGATTTGGTAACGTCTCAACGTCTCCGCTTGATTCATGCCGTTCGTAGCAGCATCATAATAATTAAAGATTATTTATGTGAATTAAGCTGAGTTCTGTTCTCGAAGAATTCCCGTTCTACCAATTTGCCTGAACCTTGCAGGAGCTGCTACATGGTTCCTAACAATTTTCAAAACTTAAATCACATTTTGCAACTTTTTCCCTTTGCCCCACTTTACCACCATATTTAGGGAAATACCAAACGAAGAATGCAATTTAAAATCAATTTTGACGTTTGCTATGCCATTCAGCTCGGCTCGATCGGGTCCTGTTTTCCATGTCCATGTCCCCCTTTCGATAAGCAGAGCAGCGTGAATTTATGGCAACAGGGCCATGAAAGGATGCGGCGGAAGGATGGCTGGACCGCATAGTTCACGCCTGGACGGAGCGGAGGAACAAACATTTTTTGGCTCGAATAAAATGTAAAATGCAAGAAGAACCCACAACATTATAGTGGCAATTGTTCGACTGGGCAGCCACAGAAAACTTTTGCCGCCCATAAATTATGCTGGAAAATTATTATATAAGCGGCCGGTGTCGAACGGCGGCAGAGAAATTGGCCCTCGGCCAACCAAGAACCAAGAGATAGATCGGGCGCAGGGAGAAAACTGGGCAACGGGTACACCAACCATTGGCAAAAGTGGTTAAGCAAATTATGGCCTGGCCCGGAGGCATTTGAAACTGTTTCTGCTGAAGTTTTCCGCATGTGGGTGGGATACATCTTACTATGGATAGCTACTCCACGGCGGTTAAGTGCATCTGACATCGCAGAAAGCTGTCGGCAGATGCTAAAAACTTTGAAAAACATCTGTGAAAGTAGGGAACATTTTATGGAAGATTTCAAGCAGTTATTGTATCCATATATTACAGTGGCTCAGTTACGGAACTTTCCAATTACAACATAATAATAGAATAATGTACAAAATTTAAGTTGACAGTTTTAGATAATAAACTGCTTACATATATAGTAGGTGCCGGAAAAAGTAAAATATAAGGCGAATGAGAGAAACGCTGCTTCAAAGTAGTATTTACTGGGTTTATACCATGGAATACATGTATTTCAATGCATGTATTGAATACGTGAAATCAAAATAGCCCCTGTTTATACGCACATCCGAATACATGTATTCATATTGACAGATGAGATGCCAGACCTGTACAATTAGTATGCTTTGATGAATTATCAACTGGTGCTCCACCCCATTTTATGTATCGAGGCCGAATTCACAGTAAATTTTGGTGTGTTCTTGAATATAGTACACGATTTTTCTAAAAGCTTGTACTGATAGCATGTATTCGGCCGTGTATAAATAATGATCATTCGCGGTTTCAGGTTAAATTTAAGAGAGGATGATTACAACTCCATTTATAAGGGGTAACGCCACGCTTGCGGCCTTAAAAGGTGGTACAAAAAGTTTTTGTCTGATGATCAAAATGGTACATTTTTATAGTGTACATTTTTTGGTAATGAAAAATAAAAATATATTTTTGGACAAATTCAAAATGACGGAGGTCTGAACCATTCTGAAGGACTCTTTTTTAAAAATTCGACTTTAAAAATCCATAACTACTATAGCGAGTATAATTAAGAATGTGGTAGAAAATTGAGACAAATCGGTTCAGTAGATCTTGGGATATCGTGTGTACCTGTTTTAAAAACGTGGTTTCGAGAAAACGCTAAAAGAAAAAATATTGCAAGAGTATGCTAGTGCAAGAGCGTTCGCTTCAAGTCGCTTTAATTTCTGAGCTAATTTGAGTTGAGGTCTGATCTGATGTCTTAAACTATTCTTAAAAGTAAAACAAATTTTGAGAGACAAAAAAAAAATTTTTTTTTTTACTCGAGAAGAATTTCAAAAAGAAGAATTTATTTGTTAGTGCAAACGTTTTTTTAATTAAGATTGATTAGAAACCATTTAAAAGCTTTTGCAGACATACTTAAATTAGTATTTCCTAGAGACATACCAACATTGCATTATGTTATTCGCAGCCGATTTAAAAATGTATCGCATTTAAATTATATTCCGAACTTCAGTGGTGTTACCCCTTGAATTACAAGTACTCCGTAAAACTTTCCGCTTCTGACCGCGCCATCGTCAACCTACCTCGAATAACTCTTTTCCGCTGAGTCGTAAATCGCTCAACAGGCTGAGAATCCTTTGTGCCTCAGCCTGAGTGAAAAGGCACAAAAACTGCAGCAGCAACGGGCTTGTGGACTGTGGGGGAGGCGGGGGAGGCTCAGTCAAGCGGGCAAGGAGCCAGCCAAGAGTCTAATTAGGCCAAATTAATTGCCTGCGCTTTTGACACTTGCAAAGACTGAATCAGCCCATCCCGAAAGAGTCAACAAGAAAGCAAGACGGCCTGCTTGCGGGCGAAGCCAAGTACAACACTCAAATGTCTATTTGCAACCAACCGCCGACCGCCAACTGCCCCGCCCCGCTTTGGCCCACCGGCCCTTCGGGGGGAAAGAGTAATGTTGGCAATTTGTTGGTCGCCGTCTTATTAACCCGCAACAGGAGACGAGGAAGTTGGCGGCAACTTTTTGGCCAACGCGAGAGTGTCCAACGGGCATATAAATTAGCCAAGACAGAAGTTGGCTGCTGAAAAGACAGGCAAAGTTTTGGCATCAAAAAATGTTTTCAAATTAAGCTAATTTATATTATATAAACACGCCTAATGAGTTCCTCCCCGGCCAAGGCGCTAAAAGGGTGGTGGCCATAATTTGTGGGCTCCTCCAACTAAAATAGCGGGCCCAAACAGGAGCCCAACATACATAAGTAATTCGCGAAGTATGCTGAACATTTTGATTTGCCTCGTCCACCTTTTAAGACCCTTTGAAAATGGCAAAAACTTACCAGCACTGCGTTGTTGCTGTTATTATGGTTGTTGGTCTGTTCTGGCTCTTGTTTTTGTTTTGCCTTCACAGTTGGCTGGCGGAATTAACGTGACTTGCATAACGCCCGAAAGTATGCAACGCGGCTGTAAAGTGTCACCATCGCCATTCGCTGCGAACCTTCCTGCCCCTAGCACCAGGTCTCGCTGCTCGGCGAAAATAAAAACAAAATGCAACTGGGGAAACGTGTCACAAACTTTATGCTCCTGCCACGCGTCACGCACGCGATTTTCTCTTAGTTGTTTGTCACTTTGTCGGCGCCTTTCTGCCGCTCAAGATGGCGATACTTTTGGTCCTAGGTCCTTGCGACTTGGCCAAGAAAAATTGCACTGAAAATTAAGTTAACTGCCATTCCCCGCGCTGCATAAATTAGTGAGCTGAGATTTGAACTGGGGCGGATCTAAAACTGAAGTAAAATAACGCCAATTTTCACTGGCGCTAAAGTTTTGGGAAGCGGAAGCTGGGATGCTGTTGTGATTTTGCTCCCGGGATATTTAAGTCGAGAACTTGCAAATTAAATAATTAGATACTAGTCGGAAATGTACGCGAACTGTATCCTTGTTGTTGCTTATATATGAAGTTACTCTTTACTCAATAACTTTTATTTTAAAATTGGTGTTCACGCGTGAACACGGATATATATACAATTGTACCGCTTTACAATTGGCGTGGTCATTTCTTAGTCCAAATAAGTTAATCCTCCTTTATAACAATAAGTTTATGAGTTGTAATTTTAATACAAGCTGTTTTTTTAATGCCGGTTAAGCTTTAATAAAAAATCTAGTCCCAATTGATTTAAACTAATTATATAATATGATAATATGAACTGTACATTTCCATTTGACAACGGTCGACTTGAAAACCACTTGAGTTCATAATAATTCCCAACATGTTGCAGAAGAAACCACAAGGACACCCACACAAACTGAGACTTGCCATCTCCAGCTACCCAACAACAGGGGAAGTGACACTGCAAAGGGCCCACCGTAGATCCAGGTCGGTCGACCGGGCATGTGGCAAGACCACGACTGTAGTTGCCACATGTCACCTTTCATAAAACATAGAATCACTCGGGATACGAAGCTGTATGGCACTTCACACTAGCCGAGAGTGAAATGTGGCCAACACATCGCTGTAAACTGTCTTGGAGCAAACATGACGCAGCTCTGAAGTGGGCCAATCTCAGCACTTGAAAATTGAAACGTTGAATGGGCGTGCGAGTGATGAAGACGTATTTGCCAAGGGCCGGCCTGACCACCAAGTAGGTTTATTGGACAAATGTGCCAGTGAAAGTCAAATTCTGGAGAACTTCTGGTGTGAAGTGCAGATACAAAAGGCCAAGGGGCACTTATTAAATAAGAAAACCAATATCTCAGTTTTGCAGAACAAAATGTCTTTAGTTTGTCTTGAAAAGGTGTCATTAGCAGCCATTAGAATCTTAATCTTACCTTTGTGTTTCCCAAGAGGGCTAGGATCTTAAGAATATGTAATATATAATACCACTGTTGGCCGTAATTCCAACAAGTTAATCATATTAAACACTCTAATTTATTAATAGTTTATATAGTCACCATTTGTGTGTAGTTATTAAATCAAGAAGCGTCTTTTTAATTAGATATCTTGAAAAGGTACGATTAAACCACAGTAAGAGAAGATTTATTGACACTCCTTAATGAATTCATCTGCAAGTATTTTAGAACGGACACGAACTATCTCAACCTCCGCTCATTACGAGCAGATGGCAAAAAAGCTACTTCAACGTAAATCATTATAATACTTTAACTAGAGAACCCTCGCGGAATAAAGTCAACGGTGAAAGTTTTCCAGAAGCCAGACATAGATGGAGACTGAGAGGAGTCAGGCAGCTGGACCACTTCAGACCAACGAACGCCAAATGCATTTAAGTGGAAAATCTTCCCCAAAAAAAGCGAAAACTAGAAGTGAAGCTAAATTCCGGAAGCCGCAGTTTTCTTACCCTTGAATTTATAAGATATAATTTTGGCATACCGTGTCCCCATGATTTAAAATTAAACTTGATCTTCATAAATAAATTTAAGGATGATTGCTGAAGCTAATAACATAGAAACAGACGCATTAGACAGAATAGTCTGGGACGGGTTACAAAGTTGTGTCCAAAATTAAAATACCCTACAAGGGTATAGAAACCAGGCAGGGCTATGACTTGATTTAAGGGCGCTTAAACGATTTGGTCGTCTCCATGTTCCTTTGGCACTTTTTCTTGGCAGAAACAGTAGCTTGCTTTATTTAAAAATCCCTTGGCAACAACTTTGCCAAATCAGTTGCGAGCTGACCAAATAAAAACCTCACAACTTGCAGTAGCAATAATAAAATCATATTTAAAAGTTTCACACCAAAGCAAAAGAGAGAGCGACATGAAAAGAAGAAAAATATGTGCAAGTACCAAGAACTTGCCGCATTTCCATAACAAAACTTTTGCCTTAAAAACAGAAAAGTGTTTTGAGCTTCTCGACACTAGGCAAAACAGCAGGAACAGTGAAAAAAGGTTCAAAAGGAACCAACTTTTATTAAAATTGTAAATATTTATCAACATTCATAAACCGGCTCAACCATAAGAAAAGTAAGAGAAAAAATTAAATGATTTAGAAAAATCCTTTTTTTATTTGCATAGTTAACAAATAGCTTTCATCTTTGAAAAACACAACAAATATTCATACATTTTTTAAAAATACTTCACTGTATTTATTGGAGCTTCTATTAAACATACTCCTACCTTCAAGTAAATTGTAAAGCTTAAAGATTTTTATTATACAACACAAAGTTGAATATTGTACCATCTTCAAATCATGCCAAATGAGGATAATAATTATAGTTTTTATCGAAAGTTATTAAGTTTTCTTGCGTAAATATACGTATACGGATTTAATTTAATTATAACCTAATTCTGCAGAATTTTAATATAACTAGGCAGACCTTTATATAAACTTTTCTGGTCATAGTTAAATAATTTATACTTTCACAGAATTGAAGTCCTTCCATCTTATAACGACATGAGCAGCAGATATACCGTAGGTATCCCAGGTATGCGTCTAGTTACTTCAAGGTTTGTAAAGACCCGGATTTCTTATGCTGATGCAATCCAAAGTAGGAATATTTTATTCCAACCTAAACAGCAACAACATTGTGTGCCTGTGATCAACCCAGTTTTCAAGCATTTACCGCCAGTCTCGAGAACAAAAAGGGGCAAATTTGCATTGCATAAAATTAAGGCGAACGAGTGTTTAACATATGTAATTTTGACAAACACAAAGACAAGCGGAAGGAGGAGAAACCGCGAAAAAGAAACTGACAGAGGATCATATTAATGCAATTTAACAGGGCGTATGCATAATATTTAGCTAAGCCGAACCCCAAAAAAAACACCAAGCAGCGAAACTTAATTAAAAATATGTGCGCATAATTATAACTATATTTAGCAAGCAACAGCCTCACACTTACTCTCTCACCCGCACACGCTTGGAAATGTGCATTAATTTCGCATGCAAAAAATAGGGAGCAGCTGCACACAAAAGCCCAACGCAAAAAAAAGTATGCTACAATATTTTTTCGCCTCGAATCACTGTAAAAAATTGTGGATTATATTGTACCTTCTGGACCTTGCAGTCCTATTAAACCTTGTGGTTCCGTTTGGTCTTGTGGTCCTACTGCACCTTGTATAACTACTGAACCTCGTAAACTTTGTGAGCCTTGTAGAATTACTATACCTTGTGAATCTATAGAACCTTATGAACCTTGTGGAACTCCTAAACCTTGTGAACCTAGGAAACATGATGTACTTTCTGGTCCTAAGAAACGTGTTAAATCCGTTAGGTTTGCCACTGAATCAAGCCAATTGGTTTAAATTGCTTAACCGTGTTGAATTCGCTATAAACAACTACGTTCAGTGTAGTACCGGAAAGACCCCTAGTATATTGTTATTTGGATGCGAGTATCGTGGTCCATATAAAGTACACCGTGTTTTTCCGAACGACCCTTATGAAATTACTGATATAGACAATTGTCAGCTTACACAACTATAAAGGAATCCTTGAGGCTGCTAGGCTTAAACCGTGGTTGCAAGTGTGTAATAAAACCATAGGAAAGTGCGTATGATCGATGTCGATCAAGTGTCAGGTTGCCCGAATGTAAACATCTCATTTTGTATTACATGGTGACCAGTTGGTATAATGTTATTGATAATATTCCTAACGCATAGAATTAAGCTAGATTTTTAAGAAAAGAAAATAAGAAACGATATAGAACGATAAGCAAGTGAAAAATGGGAAAAAACTAAATCATTAGAAATAAAATCAATCCGCCGTTATTATTTTGAAATGAAAGCCTGGTAATTTACACTATAATATATTTATATATTAAAATGGGATTCGTCATAATCTCAAATCTCCTTTCGCTTAACACGTTTCCAGTTGACCTGAATCTGTAAACAATTTGATAGAGCCTGCCATATAAGAAGGTAAATTATTAACATTCTTAAATATTGACCGCAGAGTTCAAACTTTGTACAATATATTTGTATATTTGCGATATGGAATGACATATTTAAGATAAGAGAAGAATATAATAAAAATCAACACTACAAAAAATATGTGTAAGCTTTTAATACCATCAAATTGATTCATTTTGCAAAGTGTAAATTGTAAGCGGCCTTTGCTGATGATGATGATCCTGTGCCGGGTTTTGTCAACACGCCGCCAACATCCTCGTCCTGGTGTCCTGATGAGCGTCAGCAGTTACCGTAAATTATTTTATTTATACCGTTGGCCAGGCGCGGCAGGATCGCGGGGCCGGAAGCTGCACACTGTGAGCTGTCTGTGTGCTTGACTTAATAAAATAAATTTAGAAGCTGCCTGGCTCGTGCATCTCCCTCCATCGCACTCCCCGTCAACGTTTTCCTCTCGCTCATCACGCCTCAGTTGGGCGGGTTTGCAAAAAGGCAAAATGTGCATAATGTGTGTTAGTGTGCGCTGTGTGTGAGAGTGCGAGTGCCAGCGCTCTAGCCTGCCGTTTATTATTTATGCATGCTGTGCAACATTTTCACCCAGCAGCTGCACAACAAACGCGAAAACGTGGCACGGCTGCCTGGCCATCAGATTTTTCTGCTTTGTGCCTTGTTTAGCTTGGCATCACTCGCGCACAGTGCTTAGGTTTCACTCCGTAGGTTGGTACAATATTCAGATTTGTTCAATACATTCTCCCGTATACGATATAGTTAACTGTAAATTTCCCTATATGGACAGGTCGATCCCAAAGGAAATAGTAAAATAAAATTGTTGTTAAATAAAATCCATAGAACTTCAAAGGACCTATTTTTTTTCGCATTTTTACCAAACTTTGCCGGATTTTGCTGCTTGGGGTTGTCACCTTCCAAGATTAGATTAAGCACTGGGTGGTTTAGCAACTTTTTAAATTGAATCATTGCAGAAGAGTAGGTTTGTAACTTCTTCTTTATTTAATTTAAATAGTTTAATTTATTGATATAATATTTGGTTAATAGCTAAAAGCATAAAACATTATTAAAAACAAATTATTCGGTAACTTTATCATCAGAAGGCCCACGATCTGGCAACTATTTGTAATAAGCAATCAGCAAAAAGAGTCAGATTTTTAGAATTATTTCAGAATTTTGTTCTCTAATTCTAATTCAAAAACAAGTAAGAAAGCTACAGTCGACTGTGCTCGACTGTGAGATACCCGGTACCAAAACGTTTGCGCTTCACACTAAAAGGCAATTAAAAATTGTACATACATTATAACAGTCTACTTCGACTCTTCTTAAAATAAATCTCCTCTCGAATTAGCTCCCGACCTTAACAATTTAATGTCATACTTAAATATGAATGATACATTTTATAGGAAAACATAAAAACCCGCTCGATCGGCGTCAAAAAATGAATATATTATTTTTTGTAATTTCTTGCTATATTCTTTTGTCATTTTTTCTGCAGCTGGCGCCATTATATCGCACGGCCAAGGCTCGAATGCGCCACCTGTCGGCTACAGATTGCAACAGCAGTGCTTTAGGGCGGTGTGTTTAAATTCTAACCTTATTGCTAATATCTCTCATGTTTATTATCCGATTTTACTAAAATTTTCAGGAACCGTCTGCTCTATTTTATTCATTTTTTGTATCTATTAACTTTAAGCCGAAAAAACGAGTATAGCTTATTTTACGTTTTTTATGATTTTTGAGGGCGGAAGTGGGCGGAAGTCTGCGTGCAACAAATTCCAATGTTGTCACCAAATTTGGTAACTCTAGCTCTTATAGTCTCTGAGATCTGTCCGGACAGGCGGACAGACGGACATGGCTAAATCGAGTCGGCTGGTGACGCTGATCAAGAATATATATACTTTATAGGGTCGGAGATTTCTCCTTCTGCCTGTTACATACATTCTCGGTTGGCACTAACTTATAATACCCTTGTACCCTATGGGTACCGGGTATAATAAGGTAGCTATGGTGGCCTATCTTCCAAATCCAAATCGGACTATGTGGCAGGATCGGACACTAGAGATTGAGAATCACTTAAAGAATTCCATGTTTTTTTTAATATTCTTATTTTAATAACTTAACATGTATACACCCAGAAAATAACATTTCTTCTCACTTTATCTCGGAGATGCATTCTTGAAATCGAGAAGAAGAGTTATTGAAGTCGAGAAGAATTTACTCTTTATTTTGAGCTTTTAGATGAGGGACATGAGGGGGAAACAAGAGAGAGAAAAATTTAGCGACCTCCGCTCTGTTGGTACTCTCGAAAGCTATATTTAGATTTGGCCGCTGCCAAACGTACTGTAGTACGCATTTATGTATTCGACGGCGTTGTTTGATTTTCCTGAGTGGAGCATTTGGTAGAATGCTGGCCTGGATTGCTGACAGTCCGGGGTAAGAGTACGAGTTGAGCCGTACACAGAAAGAAGTTTTTGAGTAAAATGGAATCAAAATCAGAAAATTTGTACTCGAGTATTTGCCAAGTCTACCCATTGGCGCAAATTTGGCTTCGAGACTCGATTACATCTGTCATATTTCGAATGCAGTAATTCGAATTCATACTACAACATGCTTTACTTTTCCATAAGCTTGGCCCCCTTTTCTGCTAGTATACCTTCAAAATCGCCTAATTCGAATCGAGCAAGTAGGCGATTAGCCGAGCACACTTTGTGCTGTATTACCGTCCTATATACTGTTGCATATAGGATTGTAGTGCAGATACTTTACTGGCTGGTATACCACGTATATAGGATCGTAATGCAGATGCTTTAGTGGCTGGCTGGCTATAATAAAACATATTTCGCCTTGGGTTCATTTTAAACTAAAAATTCTAAAAATAACTTAAATTGATCTTTTTAGGATATGGGATTCTTTTATTTGTGTGCTTCATTTTCCTTATTGGCACCCTCAGTTTCTTTATTGTGTTTTGATTTTTCATCGAATTTCTTTTTGCGATGCGACCTTTGTTGACCTTAAATGCAGTCCGAATAAGTTGGATGTAGCATCTTTCAAGAAACCCATCTTCTTTAACTGAATCTACATGTAAGGAAAAAATAAGAAATTAGTAATTTAAAAACCAGAATGTTTCGTGTTACTTACTTTGTAAGGCACTATTTAAATAAGTATATTTTTTAGATGGCATTTTGCCAAGTATGCCATCATAATTAAATTGAGAAATCAATTGAGGTCCCAGATAGCTGTCAAAGTTTTTGGAAAGGTCGCCGTTGATAATCCGTTTTAAGATATTGCCCTGTGGGAAAAAAAAAACAATTCAAATTTTTAATTTAGAAATGGGAAATTGGTAAATAAATATTCAAATATACTTACGCATTTCACCACTTCTTTGGAAATTGTTTTTTCCATTTTCTCCAAACCATCAACTGATGTTATGGGACAATTCATTTCCTCTGGTAAGTCTTGTTGTGTCAGCTTATTAAGGACGGCAAGTATTTTGTCGTTGTAAGGCATACACACATATTTGTATTTTATTAAGCTTATATTAACTATTTCTAATTCTAACCTTTTTGTTGTTGTTTAAATTATACCCAATTCCTGCGAGGCTAAAGGTTCAGAATAAAATGGCTTTGGGTCTGCAAACCTTCTACACTGAATAAACTGATCAGTGTCGTTTACGATGAATTTAAGTATAATAACTGGCGTGCATGGGCTTATACAACAATAACTATTTGGGCTTTTTGTGGTGAGGGTATATTGGTCTTTAATATATTTAATAATAATGCCTTTTGCATTTTTGATACACCCTACTTTTCCTGTTTACTTTTACTTCGCTTATCCCCATAATTATTTTAAATCTGTTCTAATATTTTTGACGGACACTTGACAGATATCTTCATATCTAGCAAAAAAAAATTGAATTTGCATGCTGTGAAGTAACCCATTTCCTGGACAGACTCGCACAAATGCAGCAAATTATGGACATTATAGGAAATGTTTTTTCCTCCATACATTTCACTAAACTTGCACACGAAGTGTCCCATAATTTTTTGGATAACATCTAAATTTTTAATATAGTCTGTTTTTTGATAACAATGCCCTATATCCACAGTGCAAAAAATCTTTTTAAATC
Organism: Drosophila rufa; assembly: GCA_018153105.1. Taxonomy (NCBI): domain Eukaryota; kingdom Metazoa; phylum Arthropoda; class Insecta; order Diptera; family Drosophilidae; genus Drosophila; species Drosophila rufa. The sequence goes on along the minus strand of JAECXS010000149.1, from coordinate 1,343,012 downwards.
TTTTAAGGGAACAATTTATGAGTATAAAATAAACAGCCTAAGCTCTGTGGCCTTCCACCGGCTTAATTCATCAAAGCTTCTAGGCTTTCCATTAAATTATGATGGAATAAAATCAGTAATGGCTATTGAACGGCTATTAAGTTCCTGCCTATGATCGCAAGTAAATTTAAAATTAATGCCATCATTGCTTAAAAGCATTTAAATAATTTTTTTTTGTGATTCCCAAGTCAAGGAGGTGCATGGAGTCTAAGGGAAACTGGGTTATGCCAGTTCCAAGCTGTTCTAATATTAATTGGTTATCTAAAAAATATTTTTGATTATGGGGTACATAATTCCTAGACACATAGTCACTATCAGTAATTTTTTGCAGTCGAGCGGAGGAAAATGCTATATGGTTGCCTATGCGTGTGTCTACCTGCGTGCATTTCATACAGCCATGATATGCTGTATGTCCTTTTAATCCGCAAATCAAAGCCTTTGCAGGAGCATCACAAATGAAAGCTTTGCAATTTAGTTTAATATTAGTTACTCCTAAATGTATGCCGCCCATTTGAATACTCTTTAATTCGCTAATAAAGTCTCCTAAAAAAATGTTAGTGTTATTCGGTTTTTTATTACCGAGTTCGCAGTTTTGAACACAACGAAAATGTCCTAATATTGGCTACAAGCTAGTCGAAGAGCTTTTGAAGAGGGGCAATCTATCTATACCCACATCCATTGAGAGCTCTGAAATATTAACAAACAAATTTTTGTTGTTTTTTATATAGTTTTCTATGCCCAAATGAAGATAAGTCCCAGGAGAAACTGTTCTGGTTACAGCTTTTTCACGAAAACCAAGGAAAGCTTCTACAGAGCCAGGAACGTTGGCACCAAATTCGAGAAGAATTTTTAGAAGAGCACGGGTGCAACTTCAAGATGGGCTATATTGCACGTACCAGTCCTTAAGCTTCAATGCCAAACCGTCATTATTATTAGTGCCCATAATATCACTGGCACATAAATTATCTGTAGATACAAAGTTCTCAGGCAATGGAGAAATATTCTTGTGTTCCATAATCGGACTACAGGAAATATTTAGACTGCGTCTTTGCGCAGCGGCCAGCCGCCGTATAATACGCTTGCTAAAGCCTCTCTTGAAAATTTTACACTTTTAAAAGTCACTAAATCTTTATCAAAACCTGAATAAATTGCTCTTAACAACACACCCGACACACACATCTACTTGCAAAAAGTAAAGTGACAGAAATACTATACACTTTTTCGGCCCCTCTTAGCAAGGTCGGTACGCAGATGAGCTAAGAGAAATACTAGAATATAGTAGAATGAACATCGCGCTAGTTATTTTAAGTCGGCTGAGTCTTGCCAAAGGGTGGCGTGAGATGTAGGAAATATCTGATAATTCCCCTTAACCCTTGCGAAATGGAGACAGGCAATTGGAAACCAAACCCTATGGCGGGATTTTCCAGCGGGGAAAAATAATTTATTTACAATACAATTAAAGAAGATTCAATTATATGGGATCTTGACCATAAAATAAAAAATATATATATATATTTAAACAAAATGAAGTCTTAAAATATGTGATTTCACATGGAAATAAGCAAATCAAACGAACAAATTACTTAAATTATGATTTCCAAAGCCGCGGGACCAGCTTCCGATGCCGCCGACGAGGACCAGCTGCTCCTGGCCCTGCAGCTGCTGCTACTGCCACTGCTGGAGCAATATAAAAGTGCCAAAATCACATTTTTTAAAATTATGGATAAGCTATCTTCATTCCCTGCTCGTCCATGACCAGTGATCACCTACTGGGAATCTCTTCTTAGTTGGCTGCCAACCCAAAATGCTGTTGCTTCAGAGCATACGAGGAATACAAGAAGGAGAATGAGAGCTGCCCGTCCTCGGAAAGTGGCAACGGGAATGGTAATGGCCTGGTACGACTGGGCAAGCAGCCCCCGCCCTAGATACGCATAAGCACGGGTTCCATGGAGAACTCATGGATAGAGATCATGGCGCGGCGACTTAAGCACCAATTTCGTGGCAGCAGTCGTCGTGGACGCGGATGTGCCCAACGATGACAATGGGCAGGGCGACACGTCGCAGGTGTTGTACGACTACAATGCGGAGAGACCCACTAGCGGCCAACTGGACAAGGAGGTGGAGCAGCAGACGGAAGAGACCAGACACACAAAGATGCCTCGGGTCAACACTCCGCAGCTGGATCTAAAGCATAATTTAAGTAATTTGTTCGATTGGCAACGTTTAATTTGAATTGAAAGCAAACACAGCTGACAGTATGGCCGTTTGGCCGTTTCGTATGGATTTTCGGTGAACACCATAAAACCGGTCACACTAGAAATATGAAACCCTTTTAGCTAGCTAAAGGTTTTGCGCTAGTGAGTACTAGGCTAAAGTACAAATCTTGATGATCGTTAAATCCACATTTTTTAAGTTAGTTTTTTAATAACAAATTACTTCTTAGCCAGCTTTAGCAACTGATAAAAACTCTAAACTCTCGCTCTAAAAGTCGCCTCTTTATCCCGTTGATCTCTCGATCGTTTAACGTTCATTCTTGATTCCTTATGCCATTAATAATTATTATATTGGAGTTGCCAAATGCCAAAAAAATAAATGCAGTAAATGTATTAGAACTGTATACATGTACATCTAGGTTTAATTTAATATGGCATCAATTAAGTTTATGGTTTAATCATCATTTTATCCATTAAAAAGTAATCATTAACAATTCTAATAACATAATTGGATAATGTTTTTTAAGATACCCCAATATGAACGATTGTCTTACATAATTATATTACTTTTCTTTTCAATATATTTTATTTTTATAATATACCTCTGTCCGTTTAAAAACTGCGAGTCTTCTTTGTATATAATTGCTTTACAAAATTGAGTTTGACAACAATTTGCAAATTGCTTGCTAACCGACCTCAAAACTTTTTAAATTGGATTCATCTTCCAGCATTTAGTGCGATTTATTTATTCTTCCCTATGTGGCTTTGTCTGTTTGAATCATTTGCCATTTTTCGTTTTATGCGCTTGGTTTTTGCTTTTGTTTTGGCACCCACAATTGTTGGCATTTAGATAATCAAAATATATCACAATATTTTCCAATTTAATTGGGTAGCACAAAAGCTGGCACATAAACAGACACACTCACATACTGTCCAACGGGGAGTCGAAAATGCTACAATTTAAAAAAGCATTCTCGATTTTAAGTGCATGCCTCGAGTTATTGATTTGATTGATTAAATTTCTTATATTTAAATTCAATATTAATAGGGAGATTGTGGTATTTCCCAATGAATTAAATGGAATTATAAGTCGATAAATACATTAAATTCAATGAGCATTAATTTTCACAAATATTGATGTTCTGGCAATGTGTCCGTACATCAACACATATTTTGAATTTTTAAATTGTGCCCTGAAGGGAACAAATAGTTCCGTAAATCTCTTTAAAATTGAATTTGTTAAAAAAATTGCCACAACAAAAGACGACAGCGAAAATGCACAGCGGCCACAATGTAACTAGGACAACCTGCAGCAGGCACGACAATAAAACGAAAAAATAAATTTTTTGGTTTTTCCTTTTCCACATTTATTATTATTATTTTTGGTATTCTTCTTTTTCAGAGCCGCCGTCCTATTGTATGCCTGTGCATCATTAAATCTATGGAGAGGTCGATTTAATAAGTGTGGCTGGCCAAGACAAACAGAGCACCGGCAAAGGATACATAGCTTTATGTCCTGGAGCACTCCATTGTGAGCGTAGGCAAACATTAAAGCAGCGCCTTTGGTCAGCAAGTTTCCTGTGTGTGTTGGTGAGCTTCGCAAAGCAATTTACCAAAGTTTTTCCATCAAAAATCCGCTGTCAGTATAAATATCCTTAAAATAGCCAACACGGCTGCTAAGCACACACACACACTTAGCAGCTCATGGATGATGAAGGATCCTGGCCGCTTCCTGGCTGCCTGCACTTTGCTCCTGCCTGCAGGAATATGATTTATGGATGCATGTGCTGATATATGCCATGTGCCTCCTGTCTGTCCCATGCCCTTTCCCCCGTTTCTCCATTCCACCGCCACCCGATCCGCTGCTCCACTGCACGTCCGTCTATTGTTGGCGCCGAAAATTATGCTACAAAATTTTTCCCTCTCTATAACTAGCCCGCACACTCTTGCAGCCTGCACTGGTGTTGGGCTCATCCATTTGTAGACCAAACAAAGAGGAACGTGTTGTCCACACACACTCACACGAGCAGACGCTCGGGCTTACTCTGATTTTCACTGGTAAATCAGAGGCACTTTAAATTGAGCATGTTACGTTACAAGGACCCTCCGAGCCCCTGTACCAAAATGTATCTCCATAGGCTTACCGGCAAAGTGAAGCGTTGTTTTCAGCCTCTTCTTCTCTCCCTCTCTCCCCCGATTTTCTCCGTTTTGAAAGTAAATCTGTTTAAATGTTTGAGATGCGATTATACCTTCCTCATCTCCTGTTGCGAACTGACTGCGAGTAGTCCTGAAGTTCATTTTCAAGCTCTGAAGCCACAAGCAGCGATTCATTTTGATTTTTACCAGCTTTGATTGTTCGGATACTTTTATAAACTTTTTTCGGAGTTCATGTAGAAGACGAAATAACTTTAATTTTATTGGTGAAAATAATCTGAGAATATCGAGCTTTTATCCAAATAGATACAAGTGTTTTTTCAAAGACCAGTTGGTACACAAAATGTCCACATTTTTCAAAAACAAAAATATTTCCAAAATGAAGCTGTTGGGTCCGGTATAATTCTGGCTCTAAAAATGGGTCTAACTGAAAGATTAGAAAACTATAGTTATAGGTGGTTCGGCGTTCGTTTACCATAGGGTCAGTCAAGGAAGTATTGTACAAACGAACTAGTTCGGTAAGTAGTTTAGGCAAGGCCAATCGACACCTCCAGTACTGTAACATAGGGTATGTTATCATGATCACTTTCTTTGTAATTTATTTTTTGTTGATATAACGAATAATAATAATTCGCCTCAAAATATAATATCAGATATAGTTGAAGTGGATGGTGCGATCGTCACTTATGTCATACCACGTTAAGAGGTACCCTTTTATGTTACTTAGTTAAAACCAGATAGTGGTAACTGTTACATGAATCGTGGAGAAGTCCTATTAGCTGGTTTATTGAGGTCGTTTTTAGCATAATATGAATGAATTTAGCGTGGTTACCATCAGGACGCAGGTAGACTCAGTTGAAAATTGTATTTAAAAGTCAAATATAATTACATACGTTATGAGCAAAGCGCAAGATAAAACAAGTATGAAAGCTACAGTCTAGTACGATACCCGCTACCTATAGCTTTATGCACTAAACATAAACAAAATCTTTTTCAACGACCAGCTAACCTCAAATGGCCTTAATTTAAAAGATTAAAAGTAAAGGTTCTAAAAATAATGTACTAATTAAAAAATATTATAAAAACGTTTCATTTTGGTTAGAGAATCGACTAACCATCTGAGACGAATGCGAGCGAGATAGAAGATAGAAGCTTGCACATTTCATGTCTGAGAACTGCCATGTTAGATGATTACAATTTTAGTCCAATTTTAAGAAAAGCCTCACAATTCTTGTTATTATTTATCATTTTACGTTATAGTGTGGTAGATCCTAATACTTATTCGGACAGACGGAATTGGGGTTGGGTTGGGGATGTCTCGTTCTGCCAATTACTTACATATTCGGTTGGCACTAAGTACCGGTTAAAAAATTTATCCATTTCTTATGGGTCTATAGGATTTCAGCAAACATGGGAATTCCTGCTTTTATCTCAAGCTGAGATTAATCACATTGTTGTGGATGCAAATAGGTAAACGAAATCCGTGTACTTGTGCACTTCAAATGCTTCGCCCGTGATGAAAAAAGTCACTCCCCTGCCGCCTTGAATCTTCTAAAATCCTTCGGTTGCCTTATCGATCGATGCCCTTCCTTTCGATTATTTTGAATCCACTTTATCAATTTGGCCAATGAAATTGGACAGCGCCTTAAGTTTTATTCGTCCATGTTTTGGTTTGTGCATTTTTGTTTATTTTTAGCTTTTGCACTTTATCTTGACTGCTAAGTTGGAATAAATCATTCATCATCGACTCCCTGCACGAACTGAACTGCTTTCGTGGCTTTCTATTGTTAGCTTGCAGCACCAGTACCACCTGGCTCGTTTTGATTTCCATTGTGTTGGGTTGAGAAGCCAGTAAATTGAATTGATTGTTGTAATTGGTTGAAATCAGTCGAATCACTTTTCCCATGACCATAGCTTGAGCAATTATTTCGCATTCTTCTGCGGTTAAGCTGTCCAAACTTTAGCGTATCATGCCAATTATTAAGTGTAACCATGCACACAACACATGTTGGCTGTCATATGAGTCTGACAAATCAATAAGAACTTTTTCGTCATTCGTAATCTATTTTGTAGCCTGAAAACTCTATGGCCATTAAAGGCACTGTCTTTTGTCTTTAAATCATGAGGCCTATAAATAGTGTAGTAAAGCACATTTTCTTCTTATGCTGATTAAGATAATATTATGTTGACGCGGTACGAACACTTAGCCTGTTATGTGTATGTATGTGCTGACACTAAATATAAAATATAAGGTAGAATCTATATAAGTAAATAGTTGACATTCCTTGTTAACACAAAGTTGCACGGCAAGCCTCAGTTGAGGCTAAATCGATTACCCAGTGATATTCAATGACTCGGGGCTATGTTCGACAGCATTGATGAGCTAGCAGCCTGTCAGGACTCCGGCTCAATCCCTGCCCTGCTCTAACGAGTTCTAAAACATTTCGCCCAGATAAACGAAGTTCAACGCACTGAATAACAAGTAGTTTTCCACAGCACACACAATTTTCCTATTTTTCCGTGAGTCTGTTTTTTTTTTCACTGCGGCTTATGTTGCGGATGGCTGGCGTCGAAGCTGACTTAAGACGAGTCAGGGCTGCAGAACTTAAACTGAATTCTAATGAGCCAGGTGCGTATACTTGATCCAGGTCCAACTTACCTAAAGTCTTGTTGGCGAGGAACTAATGAGCAGCTAAATATTTGTTGACAGTCCGTATGCCTGAGCGCTAATTAATCGCTTTGTAATCTACAGTATTTGAGCCTTTTGTGCGGTTAATAAATTCGCCATTGTCAACAAATTAATATGAAATTTTACTTATTCGCCGTGTGCTTAATTATGAATTATGCATTTTACATACTGACAAAAAAAAGTTTGTAATTTAAATCCGTTTATCTAACCTTATCCCCTCATCGTTCACCAATAATTATTCCCATTTGTTTCGGATTTGTATTGTGATTTTTACGTTTTTTTTTTCAGAGAATATAATCCTTCTGTGTGTATTACCGACCGCCATCACTTTAAAAATGTAACATTATTTGCTTTAATTAAAATGGATTAGTTTTCCCCTTCGGTCGTGCGCCAATTATATTATTTTGTATGGGTATGTATGTACCTTCAGTTAAACGAGTTTTAGTCAGATTTAAGAAAATTAATGTATGTCGAACAGAAAAGAACACATTTAAGTTAATACCAAACTAATGCTTTCATTTTTTATTATTCATCTTTTCAAATACTTGCTACTGCCATAATGTCAGGGAATAGGCAAAATGTAAACCAATCGAGCAGACCCAGGGACGAGAACGAAAGCCGATAAAGGGACTGGCCAGAGGTAGGATTTGCTCAGCAAAAAAGGATAACGAGAAAACCCCGAACAAAAACAAAAGCGCGTTGATGTATGATGTTGCCAATTGTTTGAAGTAAATCAAACGGCACGGAGCTGGCGAATGGATGGGCGATGGGGCGGATGGCAGGGAGCCGGATAAGTAAGTGCAAGACGGCAAAAGGCACATCCTGTGGTCGAGCCCTCAATGAAGCTACAAAGCAACCGTTGCCAATGATTGCCATGGCCTGGTGCCTACGCTTTCGGGCTTTATGCCAGCTGCTTTGGGCCCGGGTAAACAAAGCGCATTGAAAAATTGGCCAGGAATAAAGTAAGCGACCAACTGCCGGACTATGCGGCCCAAAAGCTGGCGCCCATGTCCGTGTGTTGACAGCTGTGAGAGGCGGAGAGTCATTTATATTTCTGTTACCCAGCCGGACTCGGTCTGGTCCGGCGTGGACTCACTTTGAGCTATTCAATCAGCCAGACGGCCCGACCGACCGACAACTCTTTCTGGATGTGGTCAATGCCGGCAAAAGGGGCACAAATTAGTGAGGACAATGCCGCCTGTCGGCATGCAAGCGCCATCAATTAACTTGAATCCGGATCGAAAATTTATCGCGCATACTCATTGGGACATTTCCGTAAACGTCATGCAAATAAGGACGCGTGTAATGCGAATTTATGGCCGCAAATCACCAAAGGAAAAGTCAAGCCAAATAAATAGACGCATTTAACAATTCTAAATGTGTTTGGCTATAAAAAATTTATTATTACGGACTCTTCAATAAATGAACATGGCAAGCGTACAGTCCAGCACTCGAAATAACCCCAAATGAATCATTACAAAATTACGGAAAATGAAAAAAGGAGGTCAATGTATTAAAGCCGTTTAGATTACGTAAAAGTACACACTTCTTGATTTAAGAAATGGGAAAACTTTACAAAGGAAGAATACATTTAATATTTAAGCAATCAGCGTATTTCTGATTTTGAATAAACAATCATTGCAATGTCTTTAAATAATTATTGTATTGTTGTATTACTTTGTACCTTTTATTGTATTACTTACATATTATTTCAACTAATATTCATAGAAAATATATTTATTTATGTTTTAAACTTCAAAAGTTTTAGACAAGAATTACTATTATTAGTTAAATTAAAGGATTCGTGACCTGGTACTCATCTGCCCAGGGGTTAATCATAAATGCAACGGCCGTTCTTTTGAGTATGAAAAATGTATTTCCAAAAAATTCAGTGCAAACCATTTTAAAATTAGCACAATTTGCGCAGAGCTGCAAAAGTTCGGCTACAAAAAGCAAACAAAAAGTTAATTAAAACAAAAATTACGGCCAGTGGTCGGTGGTCGGTTGGCGGTGGCGCAGCATTAGCAGTGCAGTCAAAAATGCAGCCGAAAAATCTGCGCGCCATCTAAAACAAAAATTAATTTTTGGGCCAAAGGCAGGGAAACTTTTTATTTTGTTCCCATTGTTGTTGTTGTTGTTTTGCTGGCCAGGCGAGAGCTTGCATTGTTTTGCATATTTTATACGCCGGAAGTGTGTGCGGCCCCCAACAACCAAAGCACTCGCCATCATTCCTGCCAATCTCTTTCCCGAACGGCGAAACTGAAAAAAAGTATATGCAACACGCAAATTATGCAGCGCAAGGCGCACAAGACAAACTTTTGTTTTGCGGATTCGACAACCGGCGAAACGAAAATTAATACGAAAGCCAAAATGGAGGAGTGCCAACAGCATACATACATATATCGGAGATTCACAACAGCATCAACAACTGGAGCAGCGACTGTGTAATTAAAAATTCAGAAAATAGGCAATGCTGAGAGTCCCCTTACACCGGAGAATGATATCGAACATGTTCTCAGTCCGAGATTGGGGTCATGAACTGAAGGATAAAATTACAGCTGAATATGGTTAATAATATGGAAAGTTTTCCAGAACCCAAATATTAAAAAATTTGAATACTTAAAGATTCGGTGACTTGTACCCTTTTAATTTTTTATCTATATGGTACAGATTTTTTTTTAGCGTAAATTTCGAAACAACTCAAGAATTACAAGGATTACGTCGCAGATTTACAAATAATGTTCAAGGTTTTTCAACTATTAAATTTGTAAAAACGCTTCGCAACTGATTGTGGAAACGAAGTGTTGTGATAATGCGATTTCAAACAAATTACAGGCATTAAAGTTGTGATCAGAACAGTTAGATCACACAAGATTATGTTGAAATTAAGTTATCGGAGTTGCAGTTTCGATACCTTGAGAAGAATGCGTCGATGTCTAGGAAGGCTTTACTGCGATCGTATTTATTTCAGTTGATTCTTTCTTAGAGTTTTGTATCTTTATTGTCCTTACCAAATTATTTTGGCAACGAATCTTTGTCCTCCGGTGACAGGTCCTCTCGATGTTGCTTTTCATAAACCTATTCGGGTCAAGGTACACAACAATGGGAGGCTCGCGTTGGCCTGCAATCCCGATCACGGTGTGCGGCTCCAATGCAAGGCATGCTTTTCGGTGTGCAACGCCAAACCGCACCCTACGTCCCCGGAGGCAAACTAAGTAGAGCAAAAAGCCGTCACTAAGCAAATTAAAACCTATATATTCCCTAGGTCTTACCATTGTTGTTAAATCTACCCTTAGAGTAGTCGGAAGTAATAAGTAAACTTATTATTTCCAGACTCAGGAAAACCAAAGCACCGATTCAGATTGGGCACAGATGTCGACTTCACCTCTTTATAAGACTGTAAAATCAGGTTACGTATCTGTATAACTAAGCGAATTATCTACTAGTTATGGTACTTCCTAAAACTTTAAGATTTTTATACCCTTGCAGAGGGTATTATAATTTTGCCATGATATTTGCAACGCAGTGAAGAAGACATCTCCGACCCCATAAAGTATATATATCTAGCCATGTCCGTCTGTCTGTCGAACTAGTCTCTCAGTTTTTGAGCTATCGAGCTGAAATTTTCAGCATAGTCTTATTTCGTTAGCACGCAGTATATATGTCGGAACGGCCGAAATCAGACTACTATATCCTATAGCTGGCATAGGAATGATGGCGAAATTAATGTAACAAAATTTTTAACTTCTCTGTTTTAGAATTACGGCTTTCATTTTTTTAAGATCGGACAACTATATCTATATATATATATATAGCTGCTATAGAAGCGATCGGTCGATTTATATGAAAATGTCAAATTCTACATATAAAATGTAAAATTTTCAAAATTCGATATTTTTTCAACATTACTAAAATGGTTCGATTTTTAATGATCTAATTGCAGACTGCAAGGGTATACCAACTTCGGTTTACCGAAGCTAGCTTTCTGTCTCGTTGACTATTTAATTTGTAAAAACGCTTCTCAACTGATTGTGATTCGGATCAGATTATAAGCATTAAATAAGTGTTCAGAACTCTTAGACCTCACAAGATTATGCTGAAATTAAGGCATCGGAGTTGCAGTTTCGATTCCTTAAGAGGAATTTGTCGTTATCTGAGAAGGCTTCACTGTTGAAGTTGGCAGATAGGCAGATTGTGCCCAGATATCGACTCCACCTCTATATAAGTCAGTAAAAAACCGATTTCGTATGTGGATAATAATCTGTATGACTAAACGAATTATCTACTATTTATAGAACTTTGTAGAAATTTAAATGACTGGTTGGTGAAATTTAAGGTGTGCAATATTTTTCTTAGTTTGCGCAGCATATAGTGCTCGGTGGGCAAAATTGGTCCCTGTATCGGCGAAGAGAGCATGGCTGTCTAGGCTGAATGCAGTTTCCAAATCCAAATTTTCCTCTGCAAACTGAAAACGCACTAATACGATGATTCCGTTAAGATTTAAACGTTTTCACTTACAGACGTGTTTTACCTGTGAGCCACTATGGAAGGTAAAGCCCAAGAGCAAGAATCGAAAAATTAATGTTTTTGTGTACATCCTGTATTCAGATTTGGAAATTCCTTCTGCAAGCCACAACTTTTTATTACTGTTTTCCCGGGATCACACCAGAGATATAGAAAATCGTAACATTTGGTTCAAGCCGGAGAGAATTCCCAATTTCATGCAACCGCTAAGTTGCCAGATTGCGTCAACACAGGGAAAAAATAATCTATCCCATAACATATTAAGAAAATATATTTTAATATATGTCAGAAGCAATGCTACCATTTTGTAGACTTTTTCGACTTCACAAAGTATATATGTACATTCCTAATTAACATTTCCAGTTTCTCATTTATATACTTATTATTATCTTGGATAGTAGCACCTAGCAAACGACTCTAGAATATTGTAGTTCGAATGTAAATCAATATGATAAGGATTATTTTGGTATGAAGTGCGAAAATTGAGGAAAGAATATTGAGTTTTTATGCTTTTATCTCTGTGTTTATTCGGCTTGGTATGCAACGTCACAGCTATGACGCAAACTGGTTTCCATCTTGGCGAGGATATAAAAATATATAAAATAAAATCAACAAAACCCGAACATCGGCTTATATCGGGTTTGGTTGAACCGCTTTTGTTTTTGCCGGCAGCGGCGACTAAGTATCGGAGACGGTCAAACCAGGCCCCAGCCATATGTCGGATGTGCACTATACGTATGTTTGTAAGTATGTGGTCCCCGAATCACCTATTCCCCCACACCCAACAACTCGTCGCCCACATCCACATTGATCGATCTCGTTGACGCTGCGGGAGATACCTCAGTCACTCGAGAAGATCGCACGACGCACGACGCATTCCGCATTTTGGCTATTTTCGTGATTAACTGCAAAGATCGGAGGAGGCATTATAAAATAAATAAACCGTCTTTACTTCGTAAGGTGAATGTCTAATAATTAGTATAGAAATTAAAAGCGATACGGAAATCTTTGCATTTTATATACACCAATTGATTTTTACTTTCGCAAGTGCATTCTTTTTAAGTCATTAATACCTAAGAACTTGTGAAATGTGCACCAATGTGTTGAAAAAGTGCTGAAAATTGTCAGCAGAGAAACATATGCAAGCGAAAAGTGCAGCGGACACAGTTTCACAATAGTTTGTAGCGCCACCGAACACAGTTTGAAAGCCACAAGGTAAATGCTTAAGCTTTATTATGACATATTCTGAGGAAAACAATACATAACGGATTACTTTGAGCAAATGAAAATTCTAGAATTTACTTTACAAAGAGGTTAATTAGTTACAAATATGTAGGAAAAGAACTGAATAATTAAATAGCCAAGTTAAAAAGAGAGTTCTGAGAATTATAAAAAAAAGGAATTAATGTTGTAGCAAAACTACTAATTTGAGTTAAATTAACAAATTTATTGTTATAAAACGTTCATCCCCTTAAAAAGTTAATTTTTTACATTTCTCAATGGCGCCAACTACTGATTTCCTGCTTATTTGCAAGAATGGACGTATTTTTGCATTAAACCTTTTACTCATCAATCAAAATGATTAACTTTATATTGTAAATTAAGTACTATGCTTATTTGTTAAACTTAACACTTAATTTAATTTATTTCCAAACCACTAAGCTGAAGGCCGTATTCTACATGAATTGTACATAAACTTTGGTCTGCCCTTTTGTGGTCCGGCTGCTTTTATGAACGTAGAGTGACGCTTCAATTTACGTTATATATCATTTATTACTTAAAATACTCTCTTAAGTATTCATTTTACTCTCAAACTTTTTATTGCAAAGGTAATTTATTTCATTTCGTTTTATCGTAATGTAATCGTTAAATGCAGCAATGCGTGCGTTCAGAATTATTTTTAGTATATTTAAGGTCAAACTACAGCAACAACAAACATGTAGAGGCGCGGTATTTTCCTTACGTCAAAAGATTACGTTTTGACCACTTCACGTAGTGTGATTACGTTCTGTACAGCAGTGTTGCCACTGTCTTTGAGCAGTGATGCCAATTTCGATTTTTCCCGTTAAATGTGGATGCGGAAAATTTTAATCGAAAATTCTTTCCTTTTTATAAATTTGATTAACTTTTGCAGTGTTATTTGAATTGTGAAAAGGTGTCTGCTTCATCAATAATTATAGTGAGTTTTGCCTATATTTGTGTAAAACGAAATAAAAGTTAAGCAATTTTGAAAACTTTGCTATTTGAAAAAAGAAAACAAATTTATATTTGGAACTTCAAGCTACCAGATAACTTAGAAGTGCTGAAGTAAGTCGACGCATATCGTATTTACATCGAAAACATTTTTCGCTAAATGTACACGTGTACATATAATACTTTTTCAGAAACTCTGAAGTACAAATGTATAAAATTGGATTTACCTTAACAGGCTCAATAGTATTTTATATATAAGGTCAGATCGATTTGTACTCCGGAAAATTTTAACAATTGTTAATTATTATTAATTATATACTTTACAGATATGACTTTTAAAAAATACACTTAGATAGGGAACCTGATGCGGGTGCCCTAGAATTAAACAAAAATATAATCATAACATAAAAAAATTATGAATAAATTATAAAACTAGTATGTAAACCCATAAAAAAACAAATTATATTTCTAACTTATTTTGTATAATTTTTCAGCTAGTTTTTACCTTTCTTCCCGTTAAAACAGCAACACTGAAGATGAGTCAGTGTCTACCCGTAAGCGCAAAGATGTCGAAGGCAAAGAAGGTATTGGATGAGGCCCGGGAAACGCAAAACCGGGAGCTGGACTTGGTTGACAAGGGTCTAACCTCCTTCGAGGAGCTCCCTGGACTTTGTAAGTATAAGGCTTTTGAAGTAAAACGCACTTTAGTCCATAATATAGGAATACCATTCTACTGAGGCAACTCCCACGCAAAATGAGACCTCGCCCAGAACTACAAATAAGCATATTTCTGCGAATGGTTATTTTCTCTGTTGTTAATGTTATCAAACGCGGGGTCACTGATTCAACGCTAATACCATTAGTATATTTCTATTGAGCCCAAAGCATATCGTTTTATTTTTTGCGATGACGCCAACATATTTACTTATGTATGTACATAAGATTGTTCAACGAACTTTGTACAAAATGTAAAACACTTTTTCGTAATGTAAATTTTTAATCTTTTCAGTTTGGTAACTTAATATTTATTTAGTTCTGGAGAGATAAATAACATTTTTAAGTATATAGTTGTTTAGATTATTAAAACCAGTGAGGCAAGAACACTGCGCATGCCTCTGCTAATGTATCCATCTCGCTCTAACACTTGGCGTCTATAGTTGTTGCGTGCAGAGTCAGCTGTTTACATTTAAACCCTGTGGGAAATCTGCAACAGATACTCAGTCATATTTACTATTATTGATATACCTATTATTTATTTGTATTTATTTCTTTTATTTCCAGTCAACATGGCCAACATCACGCGTCTGACCTTGTCACACAACAAAATAAGTGTGATTAGCCCGGGAATCGCTAACCTGCTGAATCTGGAGATTCTGAATCTCTCCAATAACCAACTGACCGAACTGCCAGTGTCGCTGTCATCCATGCCCAAGCTGCGCATCCTGAACGTGTCCATCAATCGGCTGATCAACCTGCCACGCGGCTTTGGCGCTTTTCCCGTGCTGGAGGTTCTGGATCTGTCCTACAATAATCTGAATGAGCAGGTTCTACCCGGCAACTTCTTTGGCATGGAGACTCTGCGTGCTTTATATCTGGGCGACAACGATTTTGAGTACATACCCAAGGAGGTTGGTCAGCTGAAAAACCTTCAGATTCTCGGACTGCGGGACAACGACCTGCTGGAGCTTCCCCGCGAAGTTGGAGACCTGGTGCGCCTAAGGGAACTGCACATTCAAAACAATAGGCTGCAGGTCTTGCCGCCGGAGATTTCCCAGCTGGATTTGCTTAGCAACAAATCGGTGATGAAGATGGAGGAGAATCCTTGGGTCAATCCCATTGCCGAGCAATATCTTCTGGGCATTAGCCATGTTATCGACTATCTAAAAACCGAGACATACAAAATGTAAGTGCTATTTGTACTATATTTGTACGATTATACCCAACTCATCCACTATATCTCTCGACAGCATCTACAACCGACACATGCAGGCAGGCCGCAGTGGACCACCCCCACCCAAGGCCGACAAGAGCAAAAAGGCCTCTCGTATCCGTGCTTAATTGGGGAGTCATTTGGCATTGGCAGAGGCTTCTTTGAAGTTGTGCTCGCCTAGTTCGTTGTTAACCAACCCGTGTTTGTATACTAATTCTTAAGTATTTGTAAACTAAAAGGAATTATCAAAAAGTGCCTTAAACTTTTTATTGTCAACTAATTTAAATAAAACAAAGTAATTTAAAATGATTCCTCTCAGACAGCACTATTTCCTTCTTTTCGTTTTGGCCTTCGCAGCTGGGAATTAATTTTATACACAGTTTAATGATAAAATATTCTGAGAATCCTGCGGTAACGATTTTTTATAAACAAAATAATTTTATGCGAAGTGATACAGCTTAGCTAGCTTTAAAAAAAAAAAAAAAAAAAAATGCTCCAAGCCCATACTAAATTAAGCTTGTCATCACATCTAGTAAAGGTAAGAGACCATCCAAAGGCGTTGCCCAACACTACATTTAATCTAGCAGTTGCCGGGATTTTTTTTTTTTAATTCTTTTTTTACCGGACTCGGAAAATTTACTATAAATCTATTTTTCAACAGATTTTTGGGGTTGTGAGCTTGCTTGATCACCAACTTTAGAAAAAATACGTTTTGATTTTTCAACGCTTTTTTTTTGTTTAGGTTTTAGGATGCTAGCAGCATGTTAACATTTGAGTTAACGGATTGAAAAGTTCAAGTTTTTAAAGTTTATCGGGCTCCAGCCCCCAAATAACTTATCCAACATAAGTAATATGTATAAAACATGTTAAGGCTTCTTCATTACCTTCATAATGAAATATCGGTTGGCTGAATTGGTTGCCTACAACTCAAGATATAAAATGAAACACAAAAGTCCGCCGATTTATTTCTAGTGAAACTTTAAAAAATCTTTTTAAAAAAATGTCCAACTCTACCTAAATTTTGCACTAACAGGCTTGGAGCATTTTGAGTGTAAATGAGCTTTAGAAATGTTGATACACTTTTCGTCACCCCCCTCGACAATAAGTAAATGGCGAACAATTTTTTTTATTTTATAAAATAGTTGTTTTCTTGTTTTTTATTATCATTTCTCATAATCATTCTTTTTTAAGTTTTCCATAATCATTATTAATTAGTTTACTTAAAGTCGTTTAATTATTTCTTTATTTATTAAATTTAAATTAATAGTTAAATGTTTTTTGTTGTTCTTCTTTGTCTGCTACTTTGTTTGAGAAAAACCAAAGCTTAGTCTTGCTTTGTTCGCTTTTAGTGTGTGTTCGTTATTCTGCACTTTATGTTGCCAATTTAAATTGAAAACACAGACGTCATATATCAATTGATGTAATTAAGTTTTATTTATAAACTTATATTGCAATTATATGAATTTGAATTTCAATGTATTCCACTTACTGTATATTTTAGTTTGTATATATTTCATAGAGTTTATTTACAAGAGTTTAATGTTATTCTTTACGCTTTACGCAGGGTCTTGCAGGAATTAAAAATTAAGCTAACACAGATCACGGGATTGAATTACATTTTATCAGCAGATCTCTCGAGTAGACAAACATAATTAAAATGAGAGTAAGTAAACCAAAAGTTATAATCCAAATACGGATTTTCTTGGAGTTGTGCATCAGTCGATACTCTGTGGTTTGCAATATTGTTCTTTAGGCTTCCAAGTACAAAATACAGACAACACAAAAAACATAAACTAGTAACCTAAGAGTCTACACAACAAGCAAACTCAGACTCCGTATATGTATGACCTATACTAACATAAAAATACACTTCAATGTGGGCAGATATACATATTCATACAGGTTAGATAACATTAAACATAATCAGTGGCGGTCTTGCTACCAGCTTTCTAAAACATAAAGCTTTAAACCTAATACTAATCAAAATTGACAATAGAAAATTTTACCTAAGATAGTAAAAATACGAGAAATATAAAAAAATTAGTTTCTTCGTTTGCTTCTTCTTTTTGCTTTTGCACAAGGAAAAGATGATCGGAAAACAATCAAAGCTTCAGAAATAAACACATTAAAAAGATTGATAGATAATTTTAAGTCTCGGGTTTTCGTGTAATATTCCTTGGTTTTATGTCAAGTTTTTGGTTTTCATGGGTTTTGTTCGTTTGCTAGTTTACAAATGCAATTTTGACGGCTTTAATTAAACTGTTAGCCTTCGGTACAGATAAATACAGTTTAAATGCTTTGCTGTTTCCGTTCTTCTTGATGACGCTCGCTTAATTAATTCGAACAGTTGTTATTTATATTGTTTTTCTTTTGTACAAAACACATTTTTTTGCGATATCAAATGTTTAATTAATATTGTTTTTGTTGGCAAGGCATGGAAGCCTTTAGAAATCTGACCACCGTATATAGAATGTTGTTTTTTCATACATTTCAACGTTAGTTTCCCTTGTATGTATTCATATTTGTGTGTTGTGGCTGCTGCGCTATTTAATATTTGTTGTGTAAGCCTAACAAATATATATACATACAAATGCATATATTTAGGTTCAGTTTGTATATGTATTCTGTATGCCCTTTGTTATATTTAATGATTCATATTAATCATAATTTTTTAAATTTATTTATTCAAAAATATCATTCACTTTTAGCTTTTCGTGTTTTATGAAATTGTCTCAATTTTTTTCCGCTTTTCCATTTTGTGTTTTGTTCTTGTGGCTGCTTTTTTCCTTGTGGCTTACAAACATGGTTTAAATAAAAATAATTAGCATAAAAATTACATTTACATTCAATTTGAGTTCATTTGATTTTTGTTTTTTCTGCTTTTGCTTTTTTTGCTGCTTTTGGGGCTGTGTTGTTAGCTGTTGCTGTTGCTTGAGTCGCTTCGCCTTTGGCCTTGTTTTTGGCCGCTCCACTGCCACTGCCGCTTTTGGCTGTCAAACCTTGCTGTTGCTGTTGCTGCTGTTGGGCGCCCGCCCTGTGGACTCGTATTGGCCACGCCCCAAGGCCGCATAGGCATCGGCATAGGCGTGTTGATCGTGTGGTTCTAGGTGATGTTGCTGCTGCAGGAGATGCTGCTGCTGCTGCTGTTCGTGCAACGATGTCGGCCGACTAAAGCTTACTTGTAGCGGCGGTGGCGCGACGCCTAAGGAGCGAAACAAATTACAAAAATCAGTAATTTCTGGGTTTAAATTGGCACTCTTACTATTAGTGTTGTTAGTAAATATTCAAAAATTACACAGATCATTTGGCCGATTAAATAAAGTTAAAAAAAAGAATTCATATGCCTTCAAGAATCGTGTCTGGTGTTAATACAATTAATGGTAGCACTCAAATAGTTATTAGTTGCATTTTCAGTGTTGAGATATTAAGATATTAAAAACAGAATTTTATAGGTTTAATAAGTAAATAAAGTGAATATAAGGGTAAATACAAAGATGTACAAAAGGCATTGTCTTATGGTTAAACATCTTGTATGTGTGGTAAAGCCCATCTCTCTGCATGGAGTTATTTGTTTAATAAGAATAGTAACCCTGCAGTACCAGTTGTCATCAAAGTTTCATCAACGAGCCGAATTCGGCTTTGCCCGAACCGACGCACTATAGGCTGGATGACCACTTTTTGTTGCCAAAAACCCATTTTTCGAAAGTCCGTAATATTAAGATTTGAATGCACGTGAGCTTGTTTTCGAAAAAAAGCAATATGTTTAAAGTTAATAAAAAAGGCACTAAGCTAAGATTTTATTAAACAATTTATAATGGCAACGAAAGAGAATGGTTTGTACTATGTGTTAATGATTTTTAACTGTTGGATTGCTTCTGATTATGTCTGTAAATGAGTGTATTGCTGTATTAGTTAATATCAAAAACTCATTTTTAACCAGAGATATAAAGAGAGTACACCATAATATTTATACTGTGTTGTAGGTAATTTAATTCTTGTTCAGATGAATGTAATCTTAAAGTGCACCTTTGCGCACTTTATCTAAAATTTAATTTTTTAGATGCATCGTAATATTAGCAATATTTCACTTATAAAACACAGAGACAACAAAAATTTTAAGGAAATTGCATTCTTTAACGACGAATAACAAAGTCCTTATAAACTAAGATCATATTATAGGAAGCACGGATCATCCAGATACTTATATTGGAGAAAAGGGGGCCGAAACACGAAATAAAAGTTCCGAACTGTTATTTTATATGAAAAAAAATTAGGACAATGCCCATTTTTACATATTGTATTACTTACAAATACTACTTAAAATTAAAAAAAAAAAAAATAACACAAATTATATTTACACAAAATTTTGATGAATCATCAATGAAAAGATGATGAAATGTCGATGCATTTTTGCCTAAACTGATGATGATAAAGAAACAGATTTTGTCGGTAAAAAGTTGATGAATCATTGATAAAATTGTCACTGATGACGCCCTAGGACATGCCAATGTTAATTTCATTAGTAATTTGTATGGAGTTTCATCAATGATTCATCAACAAAACCCAAGTTTTTTTATGACTTGTTGATGACTGGCACTGCAGGGTAGTAACTTGTTAGATCAAATACCTATGTGTGTGTGAGGAGGTAATTAAAGTATTCGTATGCACATGCAATAACAAAAACAACAACAATACAAAAACATAATCAAAAAACTAAAAATAAGTCGGGGCAATTAACAAACGAAAGGACATCCAGAAAACGGACACATGCCATAAGGAGTAGTGGATGCGGATACAAGGACGACCAAACAATTATGGGGGACAAAAGTACGACAAAATCAATTAATAGGGACACAAACCAAAACGGGGGAAATCGAATAAAAGTGGGGGGAAAAAACACAAGGGTCATACCAATTGCATCGGTCAAATGGAATATTATTTTGGTTTTTATATTTTTTTTGTGTTTTGGTGGTGGTAGGTGGGAAGCGACAACTCATGGATCGATGACTGGTAGCGGGCATTTTTGTTGGCTTTTCGGGGGTTCGGACTGGGCACTCTGTCTATCAGTATTTTCAGTATGGCAATGTGATGTGACGTGGTCCACTCCTAATAAACGATATTGCGGCGAACTGGCTTGACGCCAGCCTTATCCTTATCCTTGCTGCTGCTGCGACTGCTGCTGGCCTGCGACTTGTGTGGCCTTGGGTCTTTTGCCTTGCCGCTCTTCCCACTCTTTTGCTTACTACTACTGCCCGCCCCTAAACCCGAGCCCGTTACCGCTCCAGCCCCACTGCTTGCGGCCGCGCTGGATGAGTTGGTGGTTGTGGTGGTGGAAGTATTGTTGGTACGTGATGATCGGGACTTATTGCGTGGTGGAAGTTCTGAATTTTTAGCGCATTTCGCAAACGAAAAGAAAAACGACAAATTAAATTCGTGGGAAACTGGAAAACACAGGTGAGAAAACGGAGGAGCAGTGTGTCTGGGGCAAACTACCAACTCAGGGCTCCCTCTCTCATGGGAAAAGGGAACACACACCTTTCGGCGTGTAGAACGCTTGTTGTTGTTGTTGCTGCTGTTGCGGCGAAAGTGCCGGTTGCTGTAGTTGCAACACCTGTGGTTGTTGTTGCTGTTGTTGTTGTTGCAGTTGCAGTTGCTGCTGTGCATTGGGCGGCGGCAATGGCAGCGGCAGCTGGGCTCTTGCCACAACACCACCGCCGCTCATGGCCGCCTGCACACCACCACCAATGGTACCCGGCAATGCCTGTTCGGCTCCATACCCGCCATGTGATCGCGCTGCCCCGCTGGATGAACCTCCGCCTGCTCCGGCTGCTGCTGCTGCGGGCTGCGGCCGTCCGCTGCTCGTGGAACGCGTCCCGCGTCCATCACTGCGCCTTGCCTGATTCGCCGCCGAGTTCCGGCTCGAGTGACTTCCGCCGGTGGGCAATGGGACGATCGAGTGGCCGCCCTGACTCCGATCCCACTCGTGCGGATGCGACTGGTGGTGCTGCGATCGGGAGCCACCATGGCGACCAGCTCCTCCTCCTCCTCCCGCACCGCTGCGACCGTCCCCGCCACGCGGATAGTGTTGCGCCTCATGAGCCGGCGGTGGAATGCTGCGTGGCCCGCCTCCTCTCTGATGCGGATGACGTTGCTAGAATATGTCAAAATATTTTATAAGTTGTAATTCGCCCTGATAACAAAAAGAAATACTTTGTGCCAAATAATTTATTTAACAAATGTGATCGACTGTGAACTCAGAATATCGTCAAGGATAAATGCGGGATAGCTGTATCTTTCCTATCGCACTCAAGAATTTTTCCCATGCTAGGGATAAACCGGATAAACCAACTCCGTTGGTCTAGTGATAAAACTAGAATAAGATTTTCCTGTTAGCTACCTAAGCTATAACTTATTAAAAATAAAATCTGATTGAAATTTGTTTTATTCAGTCGTTTTATCATTTTTGATCCGGCTCGAAGGACCAAAAATTAAAATAACACAGATCGACTTAAAAAATATATATCTAGAAATAAAAAAGAATTACTCGCTTTATTCTCTAATAACTGCCATGTTTACCTTCCGATTGTACTCAAATTTTCAGAGCACGTCGGCACAAATGTATTCATTTATATTAACTGTCAACTGAAAATCACGATTATACATTGCTTAGTTATATGGTTTTTTATGATATATGAGGACTGTAGTGAACGTGGCCAAGTTTTGAATTAAACTTTATCTCCATGCAACAGACAAGATTGTTGTCTCCAAATTTGGTTTCAGCTCTTACAGTCTCTGAGACCTGTTGCTTCACACGGACGGAAAGACAAACAGATGGAGAGACGGACATAAATCGACTCGGCTTGTGATCCTGATCAGGAATATATTTACTTTATGGGCTCGGCCTGTTACATTCTCGGTTGGAACTAAGCTGTAATACTTGTAACCTAAGGGTACTGGGTATAAAAATAATCTGTGCACTTACCATTCTTCGCAACGTGTTCATGGGAGCTCTCAGAGTTTCGCTGATCCGACGAGCTCGCCTCTTCTTGGGATTGGAACTGGGTGTGTGCACAGCGCAGCACTTGATAAATGCTCCCATGACAACGATAAAGGCGACACCCATCAGCACTACAAGATACCAGTTGCCGGTTATCCATTCGGCCACCGTCAGCAAGGTCTCCCGGTTCAGCAGCAGATTCTTGAGCCGCACCAGCGGACCATCGGCATCCACGGCTCTGCACTTGAGGAACACGTCGCAGTATCCCTGGAAGTTATCGCAGGGCGACCCTGGTTGCAGGCTAATTCCACCCTTCTGGATATTGTACTTGGCGGCAAACTCGCTGGTGCTGCGACAGGTGGATATATCATTACCATCCTGACAGGCCAAGTCACAGAGCTTGCGCTTGTCCACGTGCGGCACCGAATTCGAAGAGAGGAAGCACTTGGTCATGTTCCAGAGCAGGCAGGGTGATCCACTGCATTCACCTCGGATGCACAGGGCTGTGCCATTGTTGCACATTGTCTTATCATCCCGATGCCGGGGCTCCGGACACTCGGCGGTGGTTCCATTGCAAGTGCTCGACCAGCTGCACTCCGTCTCCTCCTTGCACTTCTGGTGGTAGCTAGTGGGCACGAAGGTGCAGGAGTTGGCCAGGCAGCAAGGACCTTGCGAGGGCGAGCACTGCGTTTTGGCCCGTCGTGTGCATCCCTTGGCACTGGAGTTCAGAGACTGGTCGTACTCGCTGATCAGGCGTGGGTAGCAGCACTTGTCCTTGCACTCATCCTCGTTAAAGCCGCAGTCGCACTCCTCGCCAGATTCCACGATCTTGTTGCCGCAGAATGCACCCTCAGAGGCCTTGAAGCAGTCCCGCTTAGAATTTCCAACCAGCACGTCCAGGACGTTGGAAATATTGCGAATTGAGCAGGGTGAGAACTTCGAGTTGTTCGGACGATCGCCAGAGGTGGCACTGGCGAACATGATGTAGTTTCCATTAAGGCCTCCTGGGCGACACTCCTGCGGGTAGTCATGCTACGAAATAGACAGAAATTATGTACAATATGTCAGCTTTCTAAGTAGGAAAAATAAGAATTTAAAAGAATCCTCTGGTAAACATTCTTAGCAACAGCAAAACAACTTACAGGCGATCCAAAGTTATGCCCAATCTCGTGGGCCAGCGTCAGTTGGGATACCTTCGGCGGAACCCGACTATTGTAGTTCACAAACGTAATGATGCCCGTGTTGAGAGATCGCTTTGTACTCTGGTACTGTCCGCCCACCGTTTCCGTGTACGTCTTGTACTTCTCGCAAATGCCTCCAGACGCTCCCGAAGCGCTTGCCACCCATGCCAGGCCCAAAGTGCCTCCTGTGAAGTCTCTGTATAAAAAGAACAATTTTGGTTTGAAATTAGAGGTTTTCCGATGTTAGGGAATCTAAATAGGCCAATAACCAACCTGTAGGTGAACACATAGGCCAGGCAAAAGTCAGAGTGATCCTCCAACGAATGGAGATTCAAAAAGTTTGAGACGTCCATATGTTCGTTGCAGAACGCATTGTGAGGTCCATTATAGGAATTGCGGCAAGCCGAATCGTCATCAATCTTAATTCGTTGCACCTAGAAATATTAAAAAATTATAAAATTTGAATGTTAATCTAAGTTAAGTTTTAGATTGGTACTGTCTGAATGTCGTTGGTTTTCCCATGCTCGATGCAGGTTACAAAAAACATTTACAATATTTTAATCATTAATTATTATTTAGTTTCTATATTCTTTAATTATTTTATGAAAATCGTCCAAAAATTTACCGCAGTTCGCATGAATATTTTTAGAATCTTAATTGGTTTTACAATAAAAAAAAATTATAAAATTCGAATGTTAATCTGAATTAAGTTCTAAATTGCTACTTTATAAATGCCTTTAGGTTTCCAATGCTCGAAGCAGGCTACAAAAAACATTTACCACATTTTAATAATTAATTATTATGCAATTTTTCAAATTTAAATTCTTATTAAAATGAATGATTTTAAAAAGTTGAAACTGATATATTTAATGAAAATCGGCCAAAAATTAAACGCATTTCGCATGCATATTTTTAGAATTTTTGTGGTTGGTAATTACACCAACCGTGTATGAATTATGTAGTTACAAACAGCAAATGTTTGGCGATAGGGCTAGGTGTAATATTGCAGAAAACGCAAACTGCGCTTTAATACACACACTCCTGTCCGCACATAGCGGCGATGCAACATTTAACCAGCTACCAGGGGGCGGTTGCGGTCGGTTTGGAGTTTGGAGCTTGCAGGGGGTTTCCCCAGCTTTGTCCTTAACTCATCATCATTGTTTGCCCGCCGCCTGGTGCCTGGCGGAACCGTGTTGCAGGTGTGTGTGTGTACTTACCTCAAAGCGAATGTTGCGATGCTCTGTGCGTCCGTCGAACTTTGTGTTGCGGTAAATGTAATTAACGGCCGTCACGTGATGTGCAATCAGCGATGTAATTTCCTCGCGCGTTTTTACATCCACCTCGTACTTGCGCCCACGATCGTGCTGTTGACAAAAAAAATTTACAGTTGTGAGTTGGTCTTGACCAAAATGTTAAGGTACACTTGGACTTCGATAGTTGACGGATTAACGTATTTCTTCAATACTGGTTACATATTTTGATGGAGGCGGATGATCATATATAATAAAATATATTTGTAAATATATATCAAATAATATATTTCGCAATAGTAGAAATGTAGATTATTATTTCCTATAAATATTTCAATCGTCCCCTTATCACCGCTATGATACAGTCGTTATATTAAAGATTGCGAAGGCCCTGTTCATTATAACTAGAATGAACAACAAGATCATTAATACAATCATGATTATGAGATTACGTGAATAGGTAGAAAATTTTAATTAACGCTATTGATTTTCAGGAGCCGCCGCAGCGTAATAAAAATCGCAAAACCGCAATGCGTTGGGAAGCAGATATGCGCTTGACATCTGTGCAAACGGGTCCAAAATCCCTTCCCTCAGCAGGCCAGACAACAAGCTACCTTAGCCCACTCCGAGCTGCCAGCCTAGAACGCCTCTTCATCTAGAGCTCATCCAATCCAATCCAGGCAAAACTCCCACACAACAAACACTCTTCAAATATATTTGTATAAAAATGCAAATTCAGCTAAGCCCGTCGAATATTTCAGTCCATGCTTGTATGGTTTTTGGGGTAAATTCCCCAAACAGCCGGATCCGCCATTGCGAACCCTACAATTCCCACCTCCTGCCGATTTTAGCTCAAAAATCAAAATGCCGGGGGGCGCAAAAGACAAAGGTTGAAACGTGAATGAAAAAGAAAACGAATGGTAAAAAAAAAACGCGAAATATAGGGAGAATTGAGGGAAAGAGTGAGCGAAACAAATGCGCGAATTATGCAAAACTCATTGCAAATAAACAAACGAGAGCGAATGAGACGGCAAAGGCGAAGACAAGGACGAGCCGGGGCGAGGCAAAGCGGAAGCGGAAATAAGGCTGGCACTCTGGTGACGAGGATGTTGACGTCGACATCAACTCGGGCACAATTCGAAAAAATGAGCGTAAACATAAAAGTGCGGCAAGAGAATTTACTTCAAATGGATAGGCGGGCAGGCTACAGTTGCGGTCAAAATTTTAAAGCCATAGGAATATTCAGAAATATATTTTCTTATATTTTCTTATAATGTATGTAATACTATGTATATAAGAGAACAACTTGTGATTGTAAACTTTGGGATAAATTAACAATATACGAGTATATGACACAATATTTAGTTTTAGCGATATTATTTTGCCCGCTGCTGTAGATATGCAGAGTGAGGTGGTTGCGGGTCATAACGGTTGATTGCATACGCTGTACGAACCGAAGGAGGTCAGCTGATTGGATGATTGCTGAGATATGTTCGCTTTGCTTTGCAGATGCCCCAAAAAGTAGGCAGTTCCGTGGAATGCGACTAAGGTTTTTTTGTAGGGGCAAAAATCGACTAACAACTAGGTGAACAAGTTCATGATTGTAATAAACATTTGACTAAACCATATAATTTAGAAAAAAAATATTGCAATGAAAAAATTGCGTAGGGCACCCGCGAATTTTTGTGTATCTATATCTACTAAAAAAGAATGTACACACAAAAAAATATAAATAATAACTACGGTGGCTACGTGTCGCTGCCATCCTCATTCTGGCCACTTTAGATTCGCCTTTGTTTTATGAGCACTTCATTTTGTAGAGAATTCTGTTGACTCGTAAAAAAAATCATGAATTCTGTGTTACATTTTTGTGGGTGTGCGTACTGAAGGTGCGTTCTGTGCAGGACTTTTATATCGTTGAGATTTTTTTATCTGTGCAAGAAAAGTGACTCAGATAATACACAAAGTTCTATTTTTGATGGAATCTAAAAAGTTATGATTGATGAGTTTATGATATTTTTCTTAAGAAGTTCACGGATCTAAAAACTTCATGGGTATAGTAATTTAGATGACAGAGTGAATTTACCTTTTAATGGGTTAAGTAAACAAATAACTAAGAAAGTAAATAACTAGAAATTGTCAAAAATATTTCGATGGGATTGCATTTACCGTGGTAACTGTATTACTTAAATGGAAAAATATAAATCCAAAGGCGAAAACTCTATCTAAACGGCAATTGGTATTTATATGTAAATTAAAAATAGCTGAGGCCGAGTATCGTATTTCATCATTGTAACTTACATCAGCAATTCCTTCGCGTATGTGGCGCCAAATTAATGGATCCGTTTGAATGTAGAGCGAGCAGGTGTTCTTGTTATCCTCGCGGCCACGTCCTGGTCCGCCAGATGAGCCACCGCTCCCACCATTACCGTCAGTGGCCCGACGCACTCGCTCATGGACAAGCTGATGCCAGTCGGCCACGTTGGCGGATGAGCCTAGCCGACTTCCGGTGGATGGATCGTAGAAGGTACCCTCGGCGAAGTTCGCCTCCTTCGAGTATTTCTGATGGGGGTACTTGAAGTCGTCATCGCCGCTGGTGTACTTCTTCGGCGGATGCGGATGGGGCTCTTGCTGGGGGGCGGACTTTTTGTGCAGCTGTTTCCGGTGGAGCTTCTGGTAGTCCTTTGACATGGGCTCCGGCAGCTCTTCGACGGCTGAATTTTGTATGTTCTCCATCCATTGTGAGACCTCGTCCGTAATGCCACACCCGGCCACGTGACCTGCAAAGCCAGAACAAAAGCAGAGAATGAATAAGTGGGGAGGCAAGTGGGGAGGTGTACTACCCGTAAAAAACGGAAGAAAGAAGAATGTTAATTTGCTGATGCAGTCCGGCATTTGGGCTGCCCTGCTCCATTCTTTTGGAATTCAACGGAAAAATAATTTATGACCACCCCAAGTAAAAGCCACAAAAAATGTAATTAAAACGAAGCCCGCGCACAGATGTGAATGCGAAATGCCAGAATGTTAATGCAAATGCCGAAGTCAAATGTTTAAAATATAAATAGTGTGACTGCAAAAAAAAAAAACATGAAGCGTTGAAAAATCGCAGCGGAAAGGTGTTGCAAACTCCTTTTCGCCGCGCTGCACTTTAAAAGTGTATCAACAATTATTTTTACAGCTTTGCCGGCTCCTGCCTGAGGCCGGAGGCTGGTTCTTTGAAAAGCATTGTCTTGGCCAGCGGAAACCGTTAATAGCCCCGAGCCGGTAATGAAAATTTATTGTTTTATTGTTTAAGCGCAGTCACCGCCATGCGGTCTGCTCCTGCTCCTGCTGCCTTTCCTATATCGCAGTTGGCTTTTATCCACAGTCCGAAGACGCATTTTGCACGCGATTCGCTGGCGCTTTTACCCCTCATCGCGATTGTCAACATTAAATAAACCGAAAGGGGAATGCAATGCAACAGGGCAGGAAGGAGTGGTTCACATTTTTAAAAGCTGCGAGGGTTCCAATGGTCCTAGCCATTTACATTCATTTCCCGAATAATCTTCTGAGTTACGGCAGCCAGCACCCGAATTTGGGGCAGTGAAGCTAAATGTTGCAGTTAAGGAAAAAAGTGATACAACATATCATGTAAAAGTCTTTAATAAAAGTAATTCATTTCATTTGCGCTTGTGTGGAGCATTTGTATTTGTCCAATTTAAGTGACTGAAACGTCATTTTGTTGGAAATTTCATTGGTAATAAAATACAAAATAAAAAAATAAACAAAGAATTTTTTTTTTTAATTTAAAATTTAAAAATGGGTACATAACCTCAAAAATATGATAGAATGAAAAGGAAGCGTTTTTGACAGTTTCGAACCCAAAATTCAATGTTATGGGTGTTGTTAAGAGCCTGTCGGTGTATGGTACTCTTATATCGTTCTTCAGAGCACCAGGACCTCTGGGCTACACAAACACAATTTCTTGCTGCCGTTAGTGGTAAATTTAGTGTTTTGCATAGAAGAACTCGAAGTTTTTTAAGAAATCACAAAAATAAGTATCAATGTTCTAAAGGTGCTTCCATGTAACGGGTCCTCAAACGTAAACGAGTAAAGCAAGGACGGTACATATTCTGAATTATGTGGTTCACATCCACCAAAAAGCTAAGTATCCTAATATTTCGGGGAGAGGAGAAAAATGTAATAGTATGGCATAGTATGCTAAACTCGTGGCCACCACTGTATACGCTTTTTTAGACCTGTAGATATTATTTGAAAAATATACAAATGATAAATTATTTCTTTAACAATCTAATTGTGTGTTAGAAACATTTAACTATGCATAATCAGAACCAGAAAACTCAGAGAAGAGCATATTCATCTGTTGCAATTTCAAATACACTCTCCTCTGCGCTTTTCATTAAACATTTTTCAAGCTATTCGCTTGGCTGCTACTTAAACACTTTCGTCCTCCCTGCCCCATTCCGGCTCGAGCACCCACTCAGCCAGCTAGCGAGCCAGAACCGAATCGCTCGAAAGTCATAACACAAGGCAACAAGGTTCCCCATTTCGCCGGCATTCTTCTCGGCACTGGCACACCGAGGATGATATTCGCCCTGGCGCCAGGACGAGGGCGAGGAGCAGTGTCCAGTCAGCTACCAGTGGCAGCGTTGCAGCTTTCAGTGAAGCCATAAATTTTTATTTGGCTGATGCTATTGTGTCAAGTAGTAAGAGGGGGCCGAGTGGTTCTGTTGCCGTTGCCGTTGCTATTACCATTATGCATTTGCTTATTCTTCTTCGTTTTCTTCGCGCTGGCATTTTATTTACCCATTCCCGAACTGTTTGTCTTTATTACAAGAATTTTGGCGTTGTTGCCGTGCTTCTTCAGTGCAGGGCGGCAACGTTGTTCGCAGATCTCTCGCCATATACGCAATAACAATTACAGTTTTATTTAAAAACCCCGTCGTACTATTTATTTATAAAGTCAGAATTACGTTATATTTTAACTAATTGGAACAAACATAATCAATAGTGGAACCAATTGAGCTCCGACACATGTAAAGCCTCCACTAATCAAGACATTTTTTTTAGACGGGGACTACTCATTACATCTATAAAGTTCGTTCAGCGACCGTTTAAAAAGAAAATCCGATTATTTAGATTCACCATAGATGGGCGAGCCTCGGTGATAGAGATTTTCCGCAGTGCAGAAAACTTGTCGGATGCAGGTAGAATGTTTCTCCAGGAAAAGCCGCTGCCATAGACATAGAGGGAGAGCCACTAAATACGTAAACCCTCGAGAAGCCAGTGAGGCGGCTGCGACCACAGCTTCCGTAAATGCCCTGCCCCTTGGAAAATCCAAAGTGGCATGCAATTTGCATATCAAAGGCAGCCTCTCGAATGTGCCGTGCTGCCTTCATGTCCCTCGTTCTGTTTCATTTTGTTGCATGCCGCATCTTACTCCAATGACCCGTTTTTATTTCATTTTGCTGCAACGCCTTCTGCCTGAGTTTTCTTGTCGTTTTTCCCACTTCTAGAGCAGCTTTATTGTTGCAGTCGCTCTCGTTCGCCAAGCAATATGTGGGGGGTGGCTGTACTCAATCGTTATCTGATGCTGCGACGCCTATCCCAAGATGTTGTCTGATTTTCGGTCTCTATGCCGGGCCTGCTCGGTCGCGCTTTGACCGCCCGTCTTTATCGGCATCTAGGGCGGGGAGCCTAAACTCCAAAGAACACCTTTAACTACAAACACTTACTGCTTCCCGCGTATTAGAGCGCGAGTCCATCCATTTTTTTTTTTTTTTTAGATTTTCTGTGCTTTTGAAATAATTATCTGCTAATATGAAATCTGAAGAGTTCATGAAAAGGATTGCAACAACAAAAAGTGTTAGCCTTAGAGTTACAGGGACTCTTAAGTCTGAATCTGAAATGTTTTTAGAAGTTTTCCAGTGCTTCATGTGATTTTATGTGTAACAGGGATGACCTTAGGAATGCATTCCCAATTCATCATGTGGTAAACTAGAGATACAGGTACCTGAATAGTACGCTGCTCTCTTCCATATAGAATTCGGTACTCTTTTTCTCAGGGTGATATGGACATACGGACATGTCTAGATCCACTCGGCTCTTGATGTTGATAAGGGATAAATACTTAACATTTTGACTGTGTTGAACTTTCGACTAAAATTAAGAAACCCTCCGCAAGGGTATAAATATGTGTATTATTAGACGAGTCTCTGGGTGCACTCAGCAGCACAAGCTTCATTTGCTGTGACACATTCCGTGTTCCACCCCTACATACGTGGGCTGCTATATATATTTCTGGCCTAGGCAACACTAAGTGTTGTTAGGTGGAATCTGACATTTCCATTGAAAAGTTCGACATTTTTAAGCATAAACGTACTCAGAACGGTTTGACGTACGACTATCATTTGTGTTGTTTACAGTTACTTAAAAAAATCAATTTCGCAAAAAAATGGAATTAACTCGTGAACATTTTCGTGCGATCATTTTTCACAACTTTCGGCGTGGATTATCAC
This sequence comes from Drosophila rufa, assembly GCA_018153105.1. Taxonomy (NCBI): domain Eukaryota; kingdom Metazoa; phylum Arthropoda; class Insecta; order Diptera; family Drosophilidae; genus Drosophila; species Drosophila rufa. The sequence goes on along the minus strand of JAECXS010000149.1, from coordinate 1,311,324 downwards.
GACAAGAGTGCAGCGATGAACTTAAATCTTTGTATGACTATGAAGCACCATCCTATAGCACTGTGAAAAACTGGTACAACGAATTCAATCGTGGCCGACGCTCCCTCAAAGACGAATTCCGCGAAGGTCGTCCAAAAACAGCCGTTGTGCCAGAAAACATCGATGGCGTACGTGAACTAATAATGCAAGACCGTCATGTGACATACCGTGAGATAGAGGCATCCCTAGGCATTTCTTCCACCAGCATACATTCGATATTGCATGAGCACCTGGCTGTAAAAAAGGTTTGTTCTCGTTGGATCCCGCACAATTTGACAATCGCTCAAAAGAAGGCTCGTGTGGATTGGTGTAAAGAAATGCTGAAAAAATACGATCGCGGTGCTTCAAAAGACGTTTATAAGATCGTCACAGGTGACGAATCATGGATCTATGCGTATGAGCCCGAAACAAAACAGCAATCGACCGTGTGGGTCTTCCAAGACGAGCCAAATCCAACGAAAGTTGTTCGTGGAAGAAGCACTTCGAAGCAAATGGTCGCCTGTTTCTTCGCAAAAACTGGTCATGTGGCTACTGTTCCTCTTGAGCAACGTAGGACGGTCAATTCTGATTGGTACACCACCATTTGTTTGCCTGAAGTCTTCGGTGAAATTCGAAAAACGAACAAGGGAAGACGAATCATTGTGCACCATGACAATGCGAGCTCTCACACATCGGCTCAAACCAGCGCCTTTTTGACTGGCCAAAACGTCGAATTGATGTGTCATCCGCCGTACAGTCCTGACTTGGCACCAAATGACTTCTTTTTATTCCCTCACATCAAGAAGAAAATGCGTGGTCAACGATTTTCGTCGCCAGAAGATGCTGTTGAAGCATTCAAAAACCATGTTTTTGAGGTGTGTCAATCAGAGTGGAAAAAGTGCTTCGAAAATTGGTTTGAGCGCATGCAAAAGTGTGTAAATCTTGATGGAGAATATTTTGAAAAACAATAAAACTATTTTCCTTAATAAATATTCGTATTTTCATTATTAGGCCAGAAATATATGTAGCAGCCCACGTACTACCGGCGACACTTCAATTTTACTTTGGCTTTGACAGCGTCGTGATTTCAGCACAGAGATTAAAGTGCACTTTTGTGTTATCTTTACTGGAGCAAACTCGAGTTCAGATCGACGCCTGCACTTGAATAAGAATTTTTCCGTTTCTTTCGAGGTTCTTGCCTTTTTATTTTATATTATTTATATTTTGTATCCTTCTTGTTGCTCCAATTGAACATAAGCCACGCGCTCGCTCGCTCGCTCGCCCGACCTATGAATTTTACAACTTCCGTTGCCAGCCAAGCTCAGGGCAGCTTGGGTTTTGTCGTCCTTTAACAAAAAAAGAAAAAAACATTGCTTGAGAAACCGAAGTTTCAAATACTTTGCAGTTGAATTATTACTTAATAGATGTATTATATATCCCACAATTGTATTCGCTATCCTGGGAATTAACTTGGCGAAACAGGATAGATTTTCCTTTAAAAACCACCAAAATTCGATCTAATAAAATATATAATAAGAATCAGAATAAAATGCTGCATTTTTATAGTATTATTCAACATCCAAGCAACTTACATATTTAAATTGCACAACTTACTGATTTTAATGAAAAGAGCGCTTTGTGAAATGCTGTAATTTTCTTTGCTAAATAGATAAATAAATGTATATTTTATAAATATTTTATTGATAACATGTCAAACCTATGCACCGAGCCCTTGTTCTCTTAGAACGCTCGGTATAAAAATAAGAGCGAGAGCAGGAAAAATTCAACATGAGTTGGAGACAAACGACGTTCAGACATGCAAGCGGCTTTGGTAGCTGGGTTTTTCCCATCAGCTCCCTTCCCAGTATCCCGATTGCTTCCGCCCCCAACCAGTTGCCTCTCCAAATTACGGGCAGGGACCCATTCAGGCCACTTGTGGCCTTTACTCCCTGCGTGTGTATGTGTGAGATGCGCAAGAAAAAATGAAAAATAATCCCAAATTCAATTGCAAATGAAATTGAGGGCGAAAGACGCCATAAATACAAGCACACACCCAGAGGCACACAAAGAAGCATTCGAGAGCCGACCCCCCAGTAACCTCAAACTGAATCAGCACCCCAAAAGGCCATAACAGACGCCTTACACAATTTCGCCGCTTTAAGAGTGAAAAAAGGGAATATACAAAAAAAGGGCATTTAACTGTATAAGAAGTACAACAAATATTTGAACAAACAAACGTTCGCAAGCAATGTTGAAACCGAAACTATGAATGCTCTCTCAAAGTATAAATATTTAATATTCTTTAAAGGCCCTTTTATACGTTTAGATTTTTAATCCTAGATTTATTCAAAAAACACATTTTTTTGGCTGTGTGTTATTCGTAAAAAGTAATTTGTTTTCTTTGGATTATAAGAGCTTTTTAATTATTGACGAAATGTTTTTATTCTCACTTATAGGTTACACTTGTACTGCTGGAACTGGAAATAAATATAAATTTTAATAAATCATTTTAAATAGAATAGAAAAATGGTACTTCAAAATGCCTTTTTATTTATTTCAACGTTAAATTTTAACGATTCCCCGACGAAATTAAAAAACCTACGCACTCGCTTCTCTTACAAAATTCACAAAAATTATATAGCATACTACTGGCCGCAATAAACGCTGCGGGCCAAGACGAGGGCGTACATTAAAGGGGCGTGTCGCGCGCGTGTTTGCTGATGGCGTTGCTTTTGCATTAACATGTTGAAATCATCGCAAAATGCTTGCTGCCATTGTTGCTGTTGATGCGTGGATGTTGGGAGCACACAATTCATACAATTTTCCCTAATTTGCTTTTATTTTGTAAATGATTTGATTACCACGTTGTTACCGTTCCCGCTGCTGTTTTGTTTATTTATTTAATTATTTCTTCCTTTGTTTGTTCAGCCCCTGTCCTCATGAGCGTTATTGTCGCTTTTTCGCCGCCAGTTTAGTCTTAATTTGTTTACGCGACAATTGCTCCTTTTTTATATTTGCTTTAATTAAAAATGTTTTAATTTGCGCAATTGTTTTCAGGCTTTTAAAGAAATCACGGCGGTTGTGATTTTTGCTGAGGTATGAGGTATACTATATACATATTTCTGTAGTCGATAATTGTGCGCGTCTTTTTATTTAAAGCTTAACCCGAAAAGATTTCTATGATTTAAAATTCGCAATAAAAGTAATAACCGAAATTAACAATTTACATCCCATCCCATAGAAGCCTCAACCAGGCATAGGTTTAGGGTTCGCCTGTTTATTATTATAGGTTTAGGGTTCGCCTGGTAGCGCTTCGAATACAGGCTCTAAAAGAACCGCTTAAGGCCACTACCATGACCTACAATCTATCCACCCTACGGATAACTAATGTCTTCTGCCGATGGCGACAGCCCTCCGTCGTTGTCACACTTTTGCAGAAAAACTGTCGCCGGCGACACCTGCGCCTTGACACTTTCACATAAAGCCACACTCACGGAACCCACGTCGCCAAGAAACAGATTTCGCATTTTGAACGCGTCCATGGCAAAAGCAAAACAAAGTGTCAGACAGAAAAACTGTATGTCCGTCGGCCGAACGCCGACCGTTGGCGACATCCGCTGTCTCTCGTATACAAATTAGTTTTTCTGGGCGGTGCTTTTCCGTTCTTTTGAATGAATGAAACACGCTCCCGATTCTCATTTCGAATTTATGTCGAAGAAAAACACATAAATAGCAAACACATTGATCGAAATTAGAAGATGTATATCTGTTTGTGGACTATTGAACTCTACATGCATTCATACTCGTTTACGTACTTGAGATATGAAATGTCATGTCATGCATGTCATGTTTTTCATCCGATTATGATCAAATTTTGGGAAAAGGACTGCACAAAACTAATCAGTATGTTGCGAATAAAAATCGAGCACTCGTTGCCCTTAGATAATTCCTACGTTTATCCTCCGAATATAATCCAAAATTTCAGAAATCGGCCAAATATTTATTTTATATTTATTGATAAAATTTATATTATCGAGATCTTTCGAAAGGCTTTTAAAAATATATCAAGACTAGTAATCCGATTACAAAAGACTTCGATAAACTCATCAAATCTTGTATTGCCTTAAAGTAAGTACATAAATAAATTTCCCCTAATTAATTTTAGACATAAACTGTCTTGTCTTGCTTTTCATTTCGAAAAAAAATCCTGACAGACTCACGTTGGGCAAGCCACAAGCTGTCTCAATCAACTCAATCAAGTTATTCAATGCAGAGTTTACGCAAGATGGACGGACAGGACGGGAGTTCAGGCAGGTAGAAGTCTAATTGCCGCAGCTGTTAAGACCCCGCTCGGCATCCGCATCCGCAACCGCATCCCAAAGCCAGCCCTGCGAACATCCATCCGTAACTTTGCACTCAGCTCAACTCAAGTGCCAGCACAAGATAAACAAAATTTGTATCTGTGCGAATGAACGTTGAAGTTGAACGACAAAAGCTTAGTTAGAAGGCAAAAGCAAACGGTAGCCAAGCAATTTGTGGTCAAGTGCAAACTGAAGTCGACCGATGACAAGGACGATGATGATGATGACAATGATGATGACCTCCTACGGAATGACTTTGAACCCCATGAAAAAGAAAACTTCCTAAACGACAGGCAGCTCAGCCTCCGCCTCCATCTTCGCCTCCGTCGTCAGCGTGCAAATGGGGTAGAAATAAGCCAAATGTATAGGCCGCTTCAGTATCGGGACACTAATTAACGACAGAATAATTTCCAGCCTCCTGCCAGGCAAATAAAATCGAGCCTCAGGACTGAGTCTCTAGGCCTCTCCGATTGGTTCTGTGGACGCCATGATGTCTGTTGAAAGAGGTTAGGTAAGAGGCCCTGGCTCTGACTCAGGATACATTCGTGGAATTAGAAAAGTTCATTCGGCAGACCAACTGTTTGGCTTTTGACCTGCTCGTTTGCCTGGCAGCTGCTTCGCCTACAAGTAGGCAGCATTTTGCATGCAAGGCAAAGTGCAATATCAACAAGCGCAGCCTTGTGAACGAGAAGTAGAGGGCCCCAAAAAGCAAGAGAAATATGTCGAGTTGTCACACAAAGCACAAAGTTCTACTGGGACAACCATCCGCCTGACATTGGACGCATACACACACGCCTAGGAGAGTGCACAAGCCCCTTAAATACGGGCAGGAATTTTAAACGAAAGTATGTTCGGAGCTCTGTGCCCGAGGCTGGCATTGATAAGACAGCGGAGAATGTTCAAATGTGGGGATATTGAAACACCAGCCCACTAAGGGTTCTATGGGGAATGTGGGCAACATTTGCCGTAGGTCTCTGTCTCTAACGGGGCTACCAAATTGTTGGAAATTTTCATTGCATGCAGCTCGGCCATAAAATAAATGGGGAATCCTATGCGGTTTATTCTTTCTCCCTAAAGCCAACGCACCTACGTCTGTACAGGTAGCAGAAGACCGGTTAGCACGGACTTATGGCCCAGCAGATAGAGATTGACAAAATAGAGTGCCTGTGCAAGGTGAGCTGAAGAAGACATGTGGAGAAATGAATTGAATTTAAATTTGTACTTTTTGGAAAACGGCCAAAAGTAATAATCATATTCTGAAAAGCACTTATAAGACAATTTATCCCGTTCTTAATTAATTAATATTACGGACTTTATTTATAATAACCTCTTAATAAAATGTATTTTAGTACTTTAAATTACATTATAAAACAATGTTCTAGTTCTTTGCAACAGTGTATTGTGTTGGGAAACTCGAAGAAAACAACAAGTACAAAATATCAACACAAGCTTAATTTCCTCAGCTGGAAACCAAAACGGAAGCAACAAATATCATCAAGCCCAATTGCATTTGTGGCCGAAAACTGGAAATATTTACTTGGCCGGTTGGGCTGTAATTCCAGCATGGTCCTCTGCCAGAGGGAGATGAAGTGAAGGATAGTAAGAAGGCAGTTTCCTGTCCACTTGCCGAAAAGAGGAGTTACCAGGTCTGGTAGCCGAAATAAAGATGGACAGAAAGATGGTCGGTGTTAGGGCTTGGGCTTTCAATGGAGAATGAAATCTTCATAATAAAATTGGTTTATGGACTGTCTCTCGGTTCTGCAACGTAATCTACTGTTGATAAGTATATTACGCTCTTTGTCATTGCCTTTAAGGCACTGCAAAGGCTTTGTACATAGAAATTATGAATATGTTCATAACTGTTATACGTAAATAAATATAGAATAAATATTCGAAATTTTCTATAATAGTTTAGTATTTAATCCCCAAACAAAACAATTTTGAACTCTTTTCGAATTCCCGTTTGAAATATAAATATAAATAATAAATAAATATAAATAGTTTATTTAAAAACTTGGAAGTTTGCCATAGCTTTTGAATCTTTGTTCCAAATTCAATTTGAACTATCGAGAGCCATAGTGCTCATACGGGTGGGCCTGTGTGTTCTGGCAGTAGATACTCATACTCATACGTTCACCTACAACAATGGAGTTGGCATAGTCGTTGTCATCGTCATTATCGAGTGTCTGTCACTCTTCGGGAACACCGCCCACCAATGTCCCAGAAAATAACCCGTAAAGCACTTAAAAAGACCGCATGACAGCCGGCGGGCGACTAAAAATCTCCTTTCATTTCAGACGTCCTTTCCATCCTGTTCTGTCGTTGTTGGCGGAGAGACTGCTGCCCATAATCGATGCTTGATGTTGCCATAGTTGTTGCAGGCCAGGGCTAGTATTCACACACTTGGAAGATAAAGAGTGTTACAAGGAGGGTACTAAAGATGGGTTTATTTTTAGCCCAAGATAATAAACAATTAAACTTATAAGAACATCATTTATGGCAAATTTTACCCTCATCATAATATTTAGGTTGTTAGAATTATATATTAGCTAATTCCCTCAGTTAAATACATTTTTGGTATTTTTTGACTATTGATTTTTACTGGTGCCTTGCCTTTTTGTTGAGTGTGTAGGTTATGTCTTTGAAGTCCAGTCGACTAACCGCAATTTTCACTTCAATTTAAACTCACTGAATGAAGTGTTCGTTGGATGTCTCCCTGCTGTTACAGCCTCGTTTTATGCGATCCCAGAACATCTTGCCGCGCACTTCTGGTCTTGGATTTACCGAAAGGGGGCACTGAATGTGGCATCTATGTTAATTAGAGTCCATTGAAGCCACTGTCTGCTAGTGTCGTGTATTTATTTATTCTACTGTTCCCGGATCAAATTATCCGTTTTGTCTATTTGTTTGCGTTGGCATGTTTGGCCCGGCTGTCCGACGTAAAGCCCCTTTTAATTAAACCAAACATATGCGTATCTATGGATGTGTGTATGAACAAACAGATTCCCCAAATGGCCCATTGAACTGACACCGGGCTCCCAAGGCGGTTGGTCACTTACAAATTTATAACCATTGGCCAACGGCCAACGGCAGCAGACAAAGAACTTGCATGGCTTCCCTCACATGCACACAGGCGACAATTCAAACAGAACTTTAATATTTTAGCAGTTAACTTATTTGGCACTTGTAATACGTGGGCTGCTACATATATTTCTGGCCTAATAATGAAAATACGAATATTTATTAAGGAAAATAGTTTTATTGTTTTTCAAAATATTCTCCATCAAGATTTACACACTTTTGCATGCGCTCAAACCAATTTTCGAAGCACTTTTTCCACTCTGATTGACACACCTCAAAAACATGGTTTTTGAATGCTTCAACAGCATCTTCTGGCGACGAAAATCGTTGACCACGCATTTTCTTCTTGATGTGAGGGAATAAAAAGAAGTCATTTGGTGCCAAGTCAGGACTGTACGGCGGATGACCCATCAATTCGACGTTTTGGCCAGTCAAAAAGGCGCTGGTTTGAGCCGATGTGTGAGAGCTCGCATTGTCATGGTGCACAATGATTCGTCTTCCCTTGTTCGTTTTTCGAATTTCACCGAAGACTTCAGGCAAACAAATGGTGGTGTACCAATCAGAATTGACCGTCCTACGTTGCTCAAGAGGAACAGTAGCCACATGACCAGTTTTTGCGAAGAAACAGGCGACCATTTGCTTCGAAGTGCTTCTTCCACGAACAACTTTCGTTGGATTTGGCTCGTCTTGGAAGACCCACACGGTCGATTGCTGTTTTGTTTCGGGCTCATACGCATAGATCCATGATTCGTCACCTGTGACGATCTTATAAACGTCTTTTGAAGCACCGCGATCGTATTTTTTCAGCATTTCTTTACACACGAGCCTTCTTTTGAGCGATTGTCAAATTGTGCGGGATCCAACGAGAACAAACCTTTTTTACAGCCAGGTGCTCATGCAATATCGAATGTAAGGTGGAAGAAATGCCTAGGGATGCCTCTATCTCACGGTATGTCACATGACGGTCTTGCATTATTAGTTCACGTACGCCATCGATGTTTTCTGGCACAACGGCTGTTTTTGGACGACCTTCGCGGAATTCGTCTTTGAGGGAGCGTCGGCCACGATTGAATTCGTTGTACCAGTTTTTCACAGTGCTATAGGATGGTGCTTCATAGTCATACAAAGATTTAAGTTCATCGCTGCACTCTTGTCGTGATAATCCACGCCGAAAGTTGTGAAAAATGATCGCACGAAAATGTTCACGAGTTAATTCCATTTTTTTGCGAAATTGATTTTTTTAAGTAACTGTAAACAACACAAATGATAGTCGTACGTCAAACCGTTCTGAGTACGTTTATGCTTAAAAATGTCGAACTTTTCAATGGAAATGTCAGATTCCACCTAACAACACTTAGTGTTGCCTAGGCCAGAAATATATATAGCAGCCCACGTAAAACAAACAACTTTTAGCAGCAACAGTAGGAGCAGTAGCAGCAGTAGAAGTTGCAGCAACATCCTCCCAAACTCAATGAACAAGTGCAAAGTGCTAAAATGCAAAACTTTTGGAAGCCGCAGAAACTCGAAGGGGCGGCAAGGCAGAGGAAGCCTTATAATGTGCCTGCTCTGGTCTGGTCTAGCTGACCAAATGTTGTTAAATAGCACGAGCAAAATGTAAATATAAATTTTCAACACGAGATTTATGCATATTTTGAGGCCACAGGGGGCTGGGGAGTGAGCAAGGCCAAGTGTGGCCTGTCTGTTGTAAATTTTAAAATTGTTTAAATTTCGTCTGCTTTTGCAGCTGTTGCAAGGACATCAACTGCAGGCAGTCATCCATGCCGGATTCCCCACGAATTATGCAACAAGACATTGGCTACAACTTGCAGCTTCTTCTTGTGTTTGTCATGTTTCATATATGTATTTAGGGGCCTCTTCTTTTCGCCTCTAGCTAAGAAATGTAAGCTTTGCAGATCCCTTTGGGCACATAACGCATACGCCGTGTTGCCGATTGCCTGACATTATAAACTTCTCTTTAACTCCCCATGGTTTTGGCGGTCTAAGGAGGAGTTTTCTTCTTTTCGGATAATCAATATCCCATAAATACTATATATGTATTTGCTACACTCAGGACCCTGTTACCGCAGACTGGAAGTAAATTTAAGAGTAAGATCAAATTGCTCTTAATGCAACGGCAACCACAACGATTAATTCAATTTTTCTTTGCCGGAATGATCGACACGTCATCCCCAAGTCCCTTTTTATCTACCCGCACTTTAGCCCAACTTCGCTGTACTTCTGTCGCCTGGACATTTTGGATAAGAGAATCAGGTAGCACTGCAGACAAACATTTGCATAAATATCAAAGGCGACCGGACAGGGTGGCACCGAGTTGCAAAGAGTGGCGGAGCCCACCAAAAACCAGAAAATGTCCCATTTCGTTGATGGGACAGATTTTAAATACATTTTGCACTCCGCACTCGGCAATGGGGAAACGGCCGTCGGCAACAATTATTGGTTGTGAGCTGTCCAGTGTTCAGGTGCCGGCGCAGCGGATACGGCTGCGGACCTGAGTCTCGATTCAGGGGCTACGGGCTACGGGAACGGGAAACGATTCATGGGGCCTGGACCGGATTCCCCAAAATAACGAGTTTGTGGTAAATTGAATTGTTCAACGTCCACCTTGCCTCCTCCAGCTCCTCGTTCCTCCTCATCGCATTCCATCCCGTGATTAAAATCGTTGCACCGTTTCATTTCGTCCTGATCTGATTGGTAGCGGTTGCTCGCAGTCTGCGATTGCGCTTATGGTACTCCGCATTTTCCATTCAATAAGGACAATTTTCTACTTAAAATACGGATTTGTCGGTGCGAATATTTCTTAATTTGTCTAATTAATCAAATTAAAATAATGATTTAAAGATAGTTGTATTTTAGAACACTAAACCGTCAATTTTGAACAAATATTGGTGTAGGTTATGGTATTTTAATGAAAAACGAGAAAGAAAGTTAACTTCGGTAATCATATAAATCATATAAATCGACCGATCGCTCCTATGGCAGCTATATGATATAGTTGTCCGATCTTAAAAAATGAAAACCGTAATTCTAGAACCATAAAAAACTGCTATATCTCAAAATTTTTAGAAATACGTTTAAAAACAGAGAAGTTACAAATTTTGTTCAATTAATTTCGCCATCATTCCCATGCCAGCTATAGGATATAGTAGTCAGATTTCGGCCGTTCCGACATATATACTGCGTGCTTAAGAAATAAGACTATGCTGAAAATTTCAGCTCAATAGCTCAAACACAATAGACAGACGGACAGACGGACAGACAGACGGACATGGCTAGATCGACTCGGCTGGTGATGCTGATCAAGAATATATATATATACTTTATGGGGTCGGAGATGCCTCCTTCACTGCGTTGCAAATATGATGGCAAAATTATAATACCCTCTGCAAGGGTATAAAAAGAAAAGAAACTCACAAACAAATAAGACGAAAAGAGAATGAATAACACGCGCTTGGGTTTTTCGTTTTCTTTTGTTACTTGCTTTAGTTGCATTAAGAAATTTGCTTGACGCAGGTTTGAAATTCATTTTAATAAATATGCAAGGTAAGCAAAACATATCTTTTATTACATAAGTTAATTCATTTCAGTTTCATATATATTAACAAAATAAGGTAAGCCATTGCCATTAATAAAATAAATAATATATTACTTTTATTTCACTTCTGGTATGTATACGTAAATACAAAAATATAATATTTATCATATAAGATTTCATTTATTTATAGGTCATAATATTATAACATTTTTATTTCAGATAATATTTGCGTTTTACGGTGAGTGTTTATAATAATACTTTCCCATTTATTATTTTTATAACGTTATTTAATTATTGTATTAAAAAACATTATAATTATTTTCAATATAATTGCTGGATTTCTTCACTAATCACATACAAGATTTTACTATATGATTAAATTAGCCTCCATATATTATGTGTACATTTCAAAATGAATAAAATACATGTTTTTAAATATATTTGTATTGTTGTTTTAATGGTTATTAATGCATTCTCACCGAACGGTTCTAATTGCTTTCTTCATAACAGTTCGATAACTGTTATCAATGTGTTATTCTGAAGCGGCATTTTCCATGAAAGATATATTCTTACAGAACCGTTATTGATGTGTGTTGCAGATGGGTTATATAACGCATATTTTAGAAACTAAAGTTGGAAGAGAAACCCGAAGATTGCCGAAGTGTAATATACGTTATTTATATGTTGCGAAATAACTGTTGCAGCATACAAAAAAAAAAAAAAAACAGTTGTTTCCGTATTTCACCCCATATTAATCTAAAAGGAAGACCGCAACATATTGAGAATGCATTCTTTACTCGCTGAGAATCGACCAGGTCCGACTGGGAAGTGTTTGAGAATACGTGTGCTCACATACACTCGTCGGCTGTCGCTGTATGCGTACAAGATTCTTGAATATTCTTATGTCTCTGGCCTAGTTAATTTAGCTCAGTCTTAATTAAAGGGTAAGGAAAGGAATCAGAATTAGAATGCCAGGTGATTGTATCAAATGGAGCGGAAAATACAGTTTCATATTATCCTAAGCTTCATGCATCTGGCGATTATGGTGACAGATTGTGTCGTGGTGGGATTAGCAGAGAGAACATTAGCAGCGACCATAACAACCAAATTCACCAAAATGTAGCATTTCGGCAATACAATCAAAGTGGCATCCAACGCAAATGTGCCATCTAGTTGCAAGCTGCAACCCCACCAAAAATAGATAGCTGTTGAAAAATAAAACCGAGTTAAAGGGGCAACACAATTCCATGGCCCGGAGTTGAGTCTGACTGTCAGGTGAGCCGCGCGATGATGACGATGCCACCAGGGCAGCAGACAAAAAAGCCATTAAAAGCGACTTAAATGTTGCGAAATCTTTTCACGCTCTATGCACTGGAAATTCCGCAGGCCGTGGGCGAGGTCAGATGGCGGTGGAGGTGAAGGTGCAGGTGGAATGCTAGGCGTGCGACTTGTTTTGCTTATGGCCCATTTTCATTTGCACATACATTTATTCAATTTTAAAATCTAATTTAAATTTTCACGCCACACCGTCTGAGCATCAACAACAGAACAGTAAAGACACCAAATACAAAGGGTACGTGTAGGAGAGCTAAACGAAGTGCATCACAAGGAGTCTGGTGCTTAGACAGGCGAAACGAGAAGAAATGCTAGGAAGAGAAGGCCCTGAAACACTATGAAACAGAATACAACAGTAGCATACGGAATGTAGGACAATTGGGATTGACAATAGACAATATATTTACTATTCGGAACTTGCAAAAATTACTTACAAAAGATAAAAATGTATTGTTTGAGGGCTCCAAAAAACTAAGCGACTCATTTTCCATACACTACCAGAATGTTCGTAGTTTACTCGGCAAACTGAGTAAGCTGCATGTCAATAGTGTCTCCTTTGATGCCAATGTGATTGCCTTTACTGAAACGTGGCTCATCTCCTCTGTATCTGACTGATATTTGCAGGCAACTATGTCATCTATAGATGTGATCGTGCAACGCGTATTGGCGGCGGTGTCCTTATTGCCGCTAAGTCCGATTTAGTCTCTGAACCTATTCCGATAATGGGCATGGAGTGCATGTTAGAGTTTGTGGCTATTCGAATTAGGATTCACGATTATTTTGTGCTCGTATATTCCACCTAGGTCTGATATCAACATATACGAAGTGTGTTCAAAAAGTATCCCGAATTTTGAATTGTCGCGGGTTACGTATACTCGAATTTTGATTTTTTTTGTGGCGTTATGTTGGTACCCAAGTCTCTCACTTATGCCGACAAGCTCGGCCAATTTGAATGTTCACTTAATTGTTGACAGCTGCTTTTCTTGTACGTATTTTGGATCGTTCGATTTTTACCTATATCAAATTTTGTGTGAAAAACGAAATTAAGTGCGCGGATGCATTCGGAATGATGACTGTGGCATACGGAGAAGCTACCTTGGACCGAAGCAACGTTTATCGGTGGTACAAAATGTTCTCAGAAGGCCGAGAAGATGTGAACGACGAAGAACGTGCCGGACGCCCGAGCACTTCAACAACAGGCGAAAAAATTAATGAAGTGGAGAAAATGGTATTGGCCAATCGTCGAATCACCGTTAGAGATGTTGCTGAGGACCTAAACATATCGATTGGCTCGTGCCATTCGATTTTTCTCAATGATTTGGGCATGAGACGGGTCGTATCGAAATTCGTACCAAAATTGCTCAATTGCGACCAAAAACGGCATGGCATGAACATTGCTAATGAGATGTTGGACTCTGTCCGCGACGACCCAAATTTGCTCCAGAGGGTCATAACTGGTGACGAATCGTGGGCTTATGGTTATGACGTGGAAACCAAAGCTCAATCATCTCAATGGAAGCTGCCGCACGAACCAAGACCGAAAAAAGCGCGCCAAGTTCGGTCGAATGTGAAAGTTTTTCTGACAGTTTTCTTCGATTGCAGGGGCGTGGTGCATCATGTGTTCTTGCCACAGGGTAGAACGGTCAATAAGGAATATTACCTGCAAGTTATGCGCATTTTGCGCGAAGCAATCCGCCAGAAACGCCCGGATTTGTGGAAGAACAAAAATTGACTTTTGCACCACGATAACGCCCCTGCTCACACATCGTTGCTTGGGCGAGACTTTTTGGTCAAAAACAACACACTAATGATGCCACAGCCACAGTATTCCCCAGATCTGGCCCCCTGTGACTTCTTCTTGTTTCCTAAACTGAAGAGGCCCATGAAAGGACGACGTTACGCTACGCTTGACGAGATAAAGACGGCATCGAAGGAGGAGCTGAACAAGATAAAAAAAATTATTTTTTGAAGTGCTTCGAAGATTTGAAAAACCGTTTGCACAAGTGTATAATATCTCATGGGGATTACTTTGAAGGGGACAAAATAGATATTCATGAAGAAATAAATGGTACCCCATGATCTGGTACATGGGACAATTGAACGCTGTGAGGAACTGCTCTGGTAAAATCTAAAGCTCTGAGTAAATCACTGGCAAAACTTTTTCAATTATCCCTTCAGAATTAAATTTTTCCTGAAGTTTGGAAGGAATCTTTTATCATTCCGCTTCATAAAAAGGGAAGTAAAGCTAACATCGAAAACTACCGAGGGATAGCAAAACTCAGTGCGATTCCCAAGTTATTCGAGTTTTTAATTACTGCTCAGCTACAGCACCAATGCAGCTCGATAATGTCCTCCTCGGAGCACGGCTTTATGAATCGTACATCAACGTCTACAAACCTTCTTGGGTTTGTTCCAGTGATAAGGAATGCGTTTAAAACTAATGCCCAAACTGACGTTATTTGTACAGACTTCAGTAAGGCTTTCGACTCCGTGAACCACCAGTTATTGTTAAGAAAACGTATTCTTTTAGGATTCCCTATAACGTTGAATAAGTGGATTTCGACTTATTTATCGAACCGAACTCAGAGGGTAGACTTCAAGGGTTCTTTCTCAAACCTTGTCATTGTGACTTCTGGTGTTCCTCAAGGGAGCCATCTTGGACCTCTGCTGTTCGGCCTCTTCATAAATGATGATTACGCGGATGACGTAAAACTTTGTTTGCCACTCACGCAGTCTGACTCCTATACACTTTTACAGTCTGACTTGGACAACCTTCAGTCTTGGTGCGTCCAAAATTGGCTGTTCCTAATCAACTCCAAGTGTAGCTTCATGTCCTTTTATAGGAGAAATCTTTTCCTGACTAATTATTCTATAGGGTCGTGCGAGCTTGAGCGCATTTATACGGTGACAGATCTTGGAGTCTTATTTAACCATAATCTATAAACTTCACCGACCATCATTGTCGGGAAAGCAAAAGGAGTTTTTGCTTTTGTCAAGCGATGGTCGAAGGAGTTTGATGATCTTTACACGACTAAACTCCTTTATATTTCGCTGGTTCGCTCGATTCTCGAATATTGTTCGTGCGTATGGTCGCCTCAACACTCAAAATATCAGGACCTTATCGAATCGGTACAGAAACAGTTCCTTTTGTTTACCTTACGGGGATTAAACTGGGAACCTGCAACCTCCTCACCTTCTGAACCTGCCCTCGCTCAAGGATCGCCGGACCTGTCATGGAGTGATGTTCCTGCACAAGCTGATCACTGGACACATCAACTCGTCTCACCTTCTTGGCCAAATTCGATTCGCCACACCTATAAGGCCGTCTCGTAATTTTCGGCCTATTGCCTTGAAATTTTGTAAATCTAACTTTGAGATTCACGATCCTTTTCGCGTTTTATGTTCGTCTTACAATGATCTGTACTTTTTGTTATATGTTGAAATGTCCCTTGAGTTTAATGTAAATAACATTATTACACATTTGTCCTTGGCTCCGCCCACTTGATGTGAGTCCGAGCATATCTATAAAAATTACTCCAAATTGGGCGGAGGTATGTTATACTAGCAGATATTTGCTAATGAAAATACATTTTTTCAAGCTCAAATAAATTTTAAATCCTTTAAGTTCTTTAGTTTTAAATATCTAAGGAATAGAGATTACATTATAGGAATACGTATTCTCTATCTATGAGTTATTCAAATATGTATCACTGTGGACAGCAGTCCACTTATTTACGATGAGCACCGAGAATGTGGTGCGTAAGGAGACTACAACAATAGAGAATCATTTCTATCTTGATTGAAAGGTTGTTGTAAAGCAGGATACTAAGTTTTTTCAAGAGAAATGGGAGTGAAAGTGCAAAAATGAACATTTTGAAACTTGCAGCTCTGGGGGACGTTTTGGGCACTAATAAAATATAATATTATTAAATTTTGTTCTGAATTGTTTTTTGGTGATGTTACTATTATTTGTCACAAACTTCGATATCAGAAACTTTTGAAGTTGAAGGTGCCAGAGTCACATTTATTCTATCTCGTTAAGAGGCGTTTTTGTTTGATGTATCATATATTACATATGTCAGTCGAATCGGCAAATTATTTGCCAGTGTGCAGGCAGTTGTAATAGCTATACTCAGCTGACAATAATTATATTATTATATTATATATATTTGATTATAAAACTCACTTCGAGTTACCAGATGGAAGACCAACGCATAAATTAAACAATACATAAAATGCGCAAAGTTGGCATGCTGCATATCAACTTTGCATGATCTTTTATCTTTAGACAAATGACAATTAAAAGTAAAGCATACGAATAATAAACACTGTGCTGCACAGGTTACATTTTGAGGTGGTGATCATAAAAAAAAGAGTCGGACTGTTCATAAAAAGTAACACATACATATTTGAGGGGAAGTGAACAAAAAGTTAGTCATGCGAGAGTTTAGTTGTCGTTGACACTGTCGCAGTTCTGCGTTGGTCAGCGCTCCAGAACCCCATAAAACTGAAAAACTTCAATTAATTTTCCCATATGGCGGTAGCGGTAGCGGCGGTGGCGGGGCCGGTCGGGGGGAAATATATACAATACAGATGAGGCAGCGGTCAACGGCAGGAGCAGCCGACGCTGAACCCTGTTCAGTGAATTCAATTAACCGCAATTTCCATAGCAGCGGTGCGGGGGTCTGTTCTCTATCCAATGCAATTGTTGTGCGGTTGGCAAACAACAATTTCCAGACAACTGGCAAAAAAGTGAGTGGAATACAAATTTTTATCATGTCAGCTAAATACAAGACAGGACGCCAAAGTGGGTAGAAGGCCGACAACGAGATACTCTATCTGAACTGAAACCGATTAACTTAACCCAAAAAACAGAGCAATTAGTTATTTTGAGTTTTCTAAATTTCGAAAAACAATGAACAAAAAATAATGGAATACCTATACTAAAGAAGAGAAAACCTTGTGATTCATTCCTCCGTTGGTTTCTCCAAAGCTTGTGCTCATTTTTTTGACCCCAATCAAAAGTACGTATTAATATTTAACGCATTTAGGGTAACAAATGTACCCTTGGATTCTACAAATAGCGGTAATAAAAAGATAAGAAAGACTCGATGTAACGAAACTCTATATGAGAATAATAAAAACAGTTTTCAGCAATTAATACGCACATCTGCATGTATATCTGTCAGTTTCAACTTTTCCGTGTAACTGCCCTTTGCAATTTGTCACTTCTAATTGCTTTTGTTGGTGCACTTTTTCAGCATGCATCCGTATGTGTGTGTGCACTTGATTTTTGTTGACTTTTGTATTGTAATTATGCGGTCAGATGGCCAGATGGCCAGATTCAGATTCGAATTGAGATTCAGCAGCAGCCGATTTGACGAGCTAACGATGCAGATGACCCATTTCTGGCGAGCTGATTTGTAATTAGCTTGGCCAGTTCAGTGGCTGCCCTTTTCATGTTATAGACAGGAAACTGATTGACTGCGGTTGCATGCTTGGTGATTTGCATTTTCGGATTCTCATTTCAATTAAAATGGTCGGAGAACAATTCATTGCCAAGTCGGTATCTAATGTGGGTCAATTATAAACCGATTATCTCAAAAAGAAGCTTGTTCGCTTTGGAATCGCAGATGTTTCGATTTTTTAATAACTTTATTTACCCCCAATTATTTCCAATAATTATATGGGCTTCTGGATATCATGTTTCTGGGTTCACTTTCTAGATAGATTTTAATTTCTATGTACATTAGAGTTTAATCTTAATATTAAATTAAAAATTAATAGTACAATTCATGACATTGTTAAGTTGTTAATATATAAGTTGGTAATATATAAGTTGTTAATATATATATACCTATTGATTTATTGGAAGATTGTAGAAATATGCTCCGCAGACCAACTTGACGAGGCGAAGTCACCGCCTACAAATTTCTGCTGACCACAGAGCTAGAAGGCCTGCGGACCGAGAGGGAGCCCAACCAGTAAGCTGTCTGGGACCACGGGTTGAATGACCAGCGTTAACTTAATAGAAGTTGACACATGTCGCCACGCATGCAAAATGGATTCATCCAACCGCAGCGGGGCATTGTCGAGAGTTCAGCCCACGCCATCGGAAGGAGCACCACCATCGCAGGCGGAGGCCATTGTGGGACTGAATTGGATTTTAATATTTGTGCCTTCACCACCCCTCCTCATAACCTCTTCAGCCGGCGGCAGCGTAGCCAATTAACAGGGCCTAGTACAGTATGATTTCAATCCGATTTGGTTAAAAAAACCATAGTGACAGGCCTGAAGTGAATTTTAAGGCCGAACTAATACCCTTTAGGGACATAAATATTTAATACTACAAAAATAAATAGTTTTAATGAGTAGCCCTCAAAGCTGTTAAGGATATAGAAGCTGAATTCTTTTTTATTTACATTAATTACCCGGTTAATTATTTGCGGGAAACTGTCATTGTAATATAACGGGAAACAGTCGCACAAAAATAGTAACATTAATTATAACAATACCACAGATAAGATATGTTATGTATAAACATTTAACAAAAATCCTTACATAATATCGGGTATATCATTTCATATTTCAGGACAATAGGGTGATCGGAAATGAAAGAACCAATAGAAACCATTTTTTGATTTCATCTGGTGAAAAAGTATTTTTCAATTCAGGAACTAATATGTCATAAATCAGTAATCCTTTATTTATATTTATTTACATAATATTTTGATGTTTATTATTTTTCAATTTAAAAACTTTTTGGTTGAAAATTTTGATATATTTTTTTAGGTTTTTTATGAGTTGGAAGACAGCTGATCGGAGTCGAGACTGATCAAATTTATATATCCAACTATTTTTAAGGTACCAAGAGAACTAAAAGGAAATCAACGCAGAGAGAAGAAAAAAAGTATATCCGGCCTCCCCTGTCGCATGTCAATTTTTGAAATTTTTTTTGTATATTTGTTCCACTATAAAGCGGGGGTTTTCAGAACTATGGAGAGTGGAATGACAGGCGGCGAGAGAACTTTCTTGCGCAGCGTAGCATGAAATTGTTTGTTTACAATTGCAAGTTCCATACTTCATCCCCAATAGGGTCGCTCCCGTTGCTCGAGTTGTTGTTGCTGTGCTTGCTGTTATCAAATACCGGAAATTATTGTATGTTATGCCAGCGTCAACATTGCCGACGGCATCGTCATCATCGTTATCGAAACGCTGCGTAAATCCTGTACTTATGTATTTTTGGCTGCTTATTTCATACTTCGTTGGCTGATATGTACATATGCACGATGAAAAGCTGTGGAGGCCAGCACTGGGTAAAGTTTAAATCAATTACAGCACCGGCCACAATAACTGAAATACTAAAATTTTAATATATCGATCGCCCGCATTAATTTTGCAATATTTCTAACAGCATTACTTTTTTTTTTTTTTTTAATAATTTGTAGTTTAAGCTGCCCACTGCTACTATTGACCTACTTGTTCATACCAGGCTTAATGTTGTATTTGAGCAATTCAAAGTTAAATGAGTTAAAAACTTCTGCGTGTCATTGACATTTATTCACAGAGCTTATAGTGGGCCCAAAAAGGGCCTGGTAAGGAAAATTTCTCTATAAATTAGCATAACGTTAGCGAGTGCAATCAAATAGTCGTAAATAAATGTGAGCCGCATTGCATTTATGGCAGCTGCAGCAACTGCGCATAAAGTTCCCACAGGCATGGTCAATGCACTCAAGGTCCCAAAGAATAACCGGAAAAAGAGGGCGGAGTGGACTGGCCGGGCCAGGGCATCCAGAGGAGTACTATATAAGAAGCAACAGTGACGCCAGCGCACAATGTGCCACTTGAGTCGCCCAGTGTTTTGCTGTGCAAAAATTATATTACAACATTGTGTGTAAATTGTGATTTCCAGGCAGCAGCAGCAGCAGGAAGACCGAAGCATCCTTTAAGCACACTCTGCACTTGGATTCACTGAGAGGAAATCAAACTGAGTGCCGACAAGATATTAGACTAAATTAAGTTATTGTGTAATAATTTATATTAAAGTCCTAAAATCAGGAAACAAATGGAAAATTAGTTTTATGTTGTTAGTTGAATTGTGGATTTTCTTATTCAGATATCAACCAAATTTATTAATTATTGACTCCAATTCCAGCAAATATAACTATTTTCTGATCAGCCTAATAAGAAAATGCACTTTAACGCCATAGGGGTATTTTTTTTACATCTTCAAATTTTGCGTTTTTTTATCGCCAGTAGAAAAATGGCTTGCATATTGCAATTCAAATGTATGGACGCCATGTATCTAGATAATAAAATGTCTTTGTTAAATTCGTATGACCTGGATATTTGAGGCTATAAAAACTAAAAGTCAGTAATAGAAGCATACTGCTATTTTAAAAATGATTTAAATTTAAGTTTTGGCCAGTGTAATTGAGTACTTGTGTTGTGGCGTATGTTAACCCCTTGGCTGGTTCCTAGGGGTCGCTGTGCTGACGCTTCGTTACTTGGCAGCTGGAGCAAGTGAGCGAAGGGGTAAATAAGAAGGGTGCGTGGTGAGGGAGGTGGGTGGCGGGAGGTGGGATGTAGGGGCGGATAAGCAATGTGCGTGCGTCGCTTGGTCGGTTTTAACACGCACTTAACGCACCCCTTGTCGCTGCCACCCTCGAATGAATGAGCGAATGTGTACACACCAACAATGTAATCTAGGGTCCGTCGTCGACGACTGCTCATTTCCACTACAAAAGTTAATATGCTGCTAAAATGCCATTAAAAGTGTGGCCGGGGAGTGTGAGATTGCTAAAAAGGGCAGAAACAGCTTCTGATAAGTTAAGAAACGTAAACACCTTGCGACGCAATTGCGTTCATGCCACGCGGGGCCCAGCGGATAATAAGCGCTAAAAAACTCTAGGAAAGTAAGGGAGACCATGAGAAGAATGTAAGGACTCGGTCAGGAAAAAAACTCATAAATAGAAATTAAGTAACAGAACAGCGAATAGCAGTTTGAAATGAGCCCTATTTCACTTTTTTTCTTGGAAAGGTTGTTGCTAAGTAACGGTGTCTTGTGTTGGTTTTTCTTACTTACCAGTCTTGTATGCTTTTATAAAAAATTTAAAACGGGCATTTAAGAAAACTTAAGAAAAGTTATCTAAATAATTTATTAGCTATATTGATTACCAACTCAAACAAAGCCTCATTCAAAATTAGTTATTTATTTACTTTCAACTCCCAGCGCTGTCAATTCGAAAAGATTGATCTGTCTTATGTAGTAGAGTGATCTGTAAAGGCAACCGAAAAAATGTGACATTTGAAGCGAACATTAAGTACGAATCACAAATCACAAACAAGCTTATTTATAAAACAGGAGAGCCAGCCAATTTCAAATATATTTGAAAGCATCACTGAAAATGTTCAATCAACTTTAATTGTCATATGAACAAAGGGTGTAAAGGCTCATTAAAGAGAATTCGCCACGCCCCCGAACGAAAAGCAAACTAACAACTCAGATAAGTGTGCCGCCCATGACCGTAGTTTTGTCAAGTGTTTTGGGTGCTGATTCCCTGGGCATGTGTGTATTTGGTGGGGTTGTTGTGGGAATGCCAAATTGCATACAATTTTTGCTTTCAACAACAATGGTAAATTGTCGAAAAAAGTTGGTCAGCAAAGCGCTCGCCATGTACTCGCCGAAAAAACCTACCGCTGGTGCTCCCATTTCAGTTGTTTAGCTATGCATTAGATTCCACTTCTTTGTTGCAAAAACAGTTGCAGCGACAACTTTATATGGGCGTGGCATTCGCCCATTGTCTGCCAATGGCTGTGGGAACCTGTCTTTACACAGTGAGAAAAAGTGACAATAATTCAAGAAAGGAACAAGATCTCAAACAGGGTTGATCCAAAGACCAAAGACACTAGGATGCCGAACGGCCATACATTTGATTTGCAATATGAAACCTATTTTCAGCTAAACTAACTAATATATATGTCTCACAATTTTCTTTCTGTGCTCTTGTGCGAATGAGCCGTCGGGCTGGAACCCGATGTCGTCATAGTTGTCGGTGGTGCCGCCTGCACAATAACAACGACGATGCATCCGCTCTTGGCTGCTGCCGCTTTTTTGCCCTCTTTGCAATTGCAACTTTTCATTGTCAGTGTCATTGTTGCGGCGATATTACGTACGAGTGTATAGGTCTGGCGGGCACACCTTCTTCGGCTGTGCCATTGTTGCCGGGTTGCATACAAAATTGACCATTGAACCGGCGAGGGAATTATTCCTTTTATTTCCTTCATGCATGGCTTGCTTTTAAAATGAAGTCGCTCGGATGTCTTTTTGCATGAACCTGGCAAAACGCTGCCTTTTTTATCGGAGTGAGAGTTTTTTCAGCCAGTTTTGTTTGTGCGTTCAAAGTTTCCATAGCCATTGGCAGTTAAAAAAAAAGGCGTGCAGCTGCATGTCGAGTTCTATTTCTATTTCAGTTGTCGACTTCAAATTTTATAGGGTCCATATAGGGTAAAAAACATATACCCATAGGACAGTCGGGCCAATAATATAAAGATTTTGGTTTAGGTCATCCAATTACAATTCAATTTTCAAGATCGCTAGGTAGTTACCAAATAAATTATAAAAAATTCATAGGTTATCAAAATAATCCTTCACATATTAAACCGCAATTTTAACTTTGACATGGCATGAGCTTCATCTACAGCCACAGCTCAACGCTCCGATAAACAAGTTGTTAAGCTCAACGACTTCTGAACCCCATCCACTTTTATACCCATTCTATCCCGACAACCATCCTTGAGCCAGTTGACAAACCGACAACCTACACGAGAGATGAGCATAACAAAAATGATTAGCAGTCACTCGCGACTGTCATAACTCAGGTGTCAAAACAGCAACGAAATGTTATCAAACAATTTCAAGGTTGACTTGTGTCCTCCTCAACTGTATGCGAGGGTATAAAATGAAAAGCTTGGAACTTTTGAAGATGCCTGGCAAATAAATCACATTTAACAATGTGCGAGCGAATTTTTCATTTCTGCATCGGCAAGTTGCTGTGAAGAAGGAAATCTTATTTCAACTTACCTTCGCGCACATTTTCGTAGGCGTCCTCGACATGTGACTCCTTGTAGATAATGGAGTGAAAATCAAGTTCGTCCTCGGCATTATCCTCCTTGTCCTCGTGGGAATTTTCCGTTGTGGGTGGGAATGTTGTTGACGACGACGCCGACGGTGGGCTTGAGAGCCCCGAGTGCAGTGTCGCTGTTGTGGATTCAGCAATTTTCTTTATAAAGTTTTCTGTCTTACTATCGAAGGCAGTTCTGTTGTTGTTATTGTTGAGTTGTTGAGGGCCCAAAGACCGCGTTGGCTGTGTATTTTTTATGGTGCTCCTTGGGGTGGTTGTTGTTGTCGAGGATTTCGACGGAGTTGTCGGTGTTGTCGCCGTGCGATTTGTGGGAAAATAATGTTTGGCATGTTCAACATAATAGGCATCACGTTCCGTTATAATTTTACCCTCAAATACCCCATTGTGTATGGAACCAAATACATAACTATTACGATCCCCTATCACTTCGCCCTCATAGATATGATCCGTGGAGACATCAATGGGGCCCTTGCTATCATAAAACTGCAAATACCAAGAAAATACGTACATCATTTAAAATTGTCTTATCTTATTTATGCTAATACTCACGTCTAACTTATTGCTAAATGTATTTAAATCACGCTTTAATCTAAGATGGAAGTCTCTTCCATGTGATGCAAACTTTAAATGTACATAATGATCTTTGGTCACTGATCGTCGCGCTCTATGGTGACTAGCTCGGATGTGCTCGTGATCATAGTTGAGTGTTTCGTAGTGGGATATGTATTCGTTCAGTCGTTCATGACCTGCAAAACCAAGAAAAAAAGCATGCAATTAGAATTCATTTAGCTGTTTTACATAAGTATATAGTTATATTCTAGAAATGATTCATGTTCCTTAAAACGCTGTTTTACATAAGTATATAGTTATATTCTAGAAATGTTTCATGTTCCTTAAAATGTTACCATTAAATTGAAAATAAATAATTTACATCAACAATACGAGTCGATTTTTAATTTTAACTTGAAATCGATTACAAGGAGCAACTCGGACAACCGCAGCTTAATTTAAATTGTATACCGGAAATTGAAACACAGGTTAGGTTGTCTTTGAGGGCTTTGACCTTTCAGTTCCTTGTCGACGCTGGGGACCGTACCTTTACTTAATACTCTTAAAATTTGATTGCATTTATGCGGCGGGATGAGGAGGCAAAGACCTGCATTTACTAATGCAATGGTCCTAACGGCTGAAAGTTGTTGCACATGCCAAACACGACAGCCCCACAGATGGCAAGTGGCACTTGTGGGGGGCGTGGCAGGACCGCTCTGCGAGTGGCAAAATCATATTTATTTTGGCAGATGGACTGGAAAAATGGAAAACGAGGAGTGACGACAGGGAAATGGCAAGAAAGACATCGTTTCGGGTCGACAAAATTGTGTCCGTTTTCCCAGTTAAAACGTATCCAACATTTTTAATGCACTTACAGGGCACACACTTGGACGCATAACTGCATTACTTAAGTGGGCATTTTTGTCTGACAGTTGAGGCTAAAAGATAAGGCTATAAAAATCACGTCTGATTACCTAATGGAGGGTGTTGCCTTTGCAGGGCCTGAAAATGTGCAGTCTTAACATCCAACTTTTTGGTTTTTTTCACATTCATATTCAATCGACAAAATATTCCTAGTACCGTATAAAAATCAAATAATATTCGATGCAAATTATCCTTGCAATAATTGAAAAAGAAAAAATTTAAGGAATTTAACTAAACAATTCTTGTTTGTCACTAAAATATATTTCTTTTTAGCAAGCGAAGAATTAAACCGTAGTCCAAAAGAGCCTCAATGCTTGAGGTATTCGTTGTAATTGTCGGTGATTTAAGAATGGGGTTTAATTAATTAAAACTTCGGCACATAAAATACTGTAAAATACTTCGGAACATAAAAACGGGTCGGCATGATGCGGGTACAGCTTCAAAGCGACAGCCGGAAAATTACACAGAACCACAGAGTAAAAAAAAAACTGAGTCCGAAATTTCGAAATACACTGCAAAGGTCCAACTATACCCTATCTATATTCTTGCTAACTGGACTTTATGTTTTGTTAAAACTTTCAGTGTAGCCTTATAATACAACATACCTCAATATCCTATGATTATCAGTTTAATTTTGTGGCTTATTGCAAGTTTTCTATTTCATCAGTACACTTTGCAATAAGAAGAATGCCCACAAGTCGGATTGCTGAAGCTACAAAGCATTCCATCTCGTTTTGGATTTTTTTGTGCAAACTTTATAATGAATCAAGGCAGAGTAAAAGGAACGACCAGCAATGAGGAAAATTAAGGGAGCCTTTGGCCAAGGGGTCATTTCAGTAGTTGACCCACAAACCGGTACAAAGGTTTTCCCTGCTTCAGTTCATGTGATTCAACAACGCGGAAAGCTCTCTCAGCGACTGATTAAACAAAAGCCAAAACACCAAGGGGGAAGGAATTGCTCGGAAAATGAATGAAAGGTGGCAGCAATAGGTATCTGAAGTCTAAATAAAACTGGAAATGTAGCGCAATGAAAACGAAATAAACAAAGCAAGTTGTCATTAGTAAGTGCACTTAAGAAGAGCTTTAAAAAAAAGTTGTTAAGCTAGTTAGTTATTCTATTGGATCTAGGTATGATGTACATATGTATTATACTTGAGAAGGGTATATCAAGTTGGTTATTTTGTCAACAGCATTCGGAACTTTAAACCTCTTCCAATCAGTGACACCTTGACTTACATATTGCCTGTTGCTTTCCAGTTTTCCCGCCCCGCACTTTTCATTTCGTGCCGAACCCCTCCCTGCAATCTCCCCAGGTGCTGCACAAATGGCACAAATAAATAAGAAAAGCTTCGTGGAAGAAGAAAAACCAGCTGAAAACTACTTTCGCTATTCGCTTGACCAAAGAAAAGGCCAGCATAAACATGAAATAGGCAAAAAATAAAAAAAGGAAGAAAAAAAATCAAAACAGAAACCAATTCAGCTCCTTGCTGTGCCTGACTTTTCAAAGACAAAAAGTTTTCTTTGCCTTTTTTTTTGTGTCGGCTGTGTTTTGTCAATTTTCTATCGAAGCTACCAACGAAAATGGAGACCCGATATAGAGCCAAAATCGCATTACCAAAAAAAAAAAAAGATAAATCAGGCTGAAAGTAAAAATTATTGTCCAGCTAGACACTTCTGCCGAGTTGGCGAAAAGTGTGAATTGAACTATTGGGAAAGGTTATTTTCATTGTGTCTCACTTATATTCCATTAACCCAAATTCTGTCCTGCATATCGATCCATTACGCCAGTGCCAGGGCAAACGAGAATTTAATGCGCTTCACCGAAGATGGGGATAAGAAACAGCGGAGTTACAGAGTTGGATACTTTGTGACATTCCAAGCTAAGTTCCAGCAGAAGTCCAGGGCAAATCCCACTTGGCATTATTCATTTTAAATTGCATAAAATGATGATTCAATTTAGTTCGCTCGGACGGACAACAAAACGCTTAAATGGCTCTCGAGTTGAATATCTGACAGTGTTTTTGGCGGACAGATAGGCTTTAGAGGGGTCCGTGTTTGAAAAATGGGCCAAACATGTCGATATGCTTGGGATATGCAATTCGATTACAGTTTTGTGTTTAAAATTCATGGATGACGTCAGGGCTTAAGGGCAAGCGAGTGAAAAGCGAAGTTTTTTCCACAAGTGTGTCCTTACTTTGATAAGTGTAAAGTGGCAGGAAAACTTTACATAGATCTATAAAGCTAATATGGGTTATTTTTCATACTATTTTGTAGGACTAACTTATTTCTGTATCACTGTGGACGACAGTCCACGTAGTGACGATGATCGAAAGGTATTGTAAAGCTCTTTGAAACTGCATACTTAGATTTTTTTAAAACTTATTAGATCAGGTAAAACTAGAGTGAGTGAAAATAAAATTTTTAAAATTTGGGCTGTTGCCAGTGTCCTGCTGTTTGTCTGTCTGTCGCTGTGTAGGACATCTTCGTTTTAGAGTCCTGGAAGCACTTTTATTTTATTAAATTGCTCAAGCTAACACTTTTTGGTTTTCCCGCAAGTTTGTGGACTAAAGATACAGAAACGTGCTATATGTCGTTAAAAAGGTATTTTGAAATCCCTTTAATTTGACACAATTTATCTAAATAAAATAATTAAAATGTATAATTAAAACTTAACTAACTCGTACCCGATACCCATAGTGTACAAGCCAATCGAGAATGTATGTAATAGGCAGAAGGAGGCATCTCCGACCCCATAAAGTATATATATTCTTGATCAGCATCACCAGCCGAGTCGATTTAGCCATGTCCGTCTGTCCGTCCGTCCGTATTGGTAAACAGATCTAGATTTACCAAATTTGGTGACAACATTGGAATCTGTTGCACGCAGATCACATCTGTTTTAAAATTTGTCCACGCCCACTTCCGCCCCCGAAAATCGTAGAAAGCTTTATATAAGCTAGTCGTAATTTTTTGCCTGAATTAAATAAATAAAATAAATAAGTAGGCATTTGTGGACGTTTTTTGAAAATTTAAGTAAAATCGGATGATAAACATGGAAGTTATTAAACAATAAAGTTTCTGTGTATGCTTCTTGTTCTTCTTCTGAGCGGCCACAAAGGAAAAGTGAAAAAAAAGTGTTGCGTGCTTTCGGGCGCAGTATTAATTCGTAATGCAGCTGCGTACAGCTGCAGAATTTGTCTTTTTTGAACGTTGCTCAACATATTCCTAACATCATTTGACTTTTTTGAACGTTGCTCAACAAGTTCTTAGCATCATTTGTCCTCATTTGTCACCATTTTGTATTTTCCATGTCCGTGTGCTATTTAATTTCACGTACTATGCTTTGGGTATCGGGTATCTCACAGTCGTTCACACTCGACTGTAGCATTCTCGTTTTTGTTATTATTTTTTTTTTTTTTAAGTTTTTCCAATTTTTTCAAAAACGTCTCTAACGATTTGGATTGTCACTTGAGACAATATAGTGAGTTGAGTTGGCTCCACTTTTGGCATACAACATATATATCCGAAAATTCGCTTTCTCTAGATATTACCCATCAAAATTAGTAGCAATGGTCTCATATAGTTCACTTTTTACATGTACTACTATACTATACATATATGTAAGAATACATGTATAGTCATATACTAGTAGAGAAAGTAGAGAAATGTGAAAGAATGCTTATTTTTGAATTTAAAGCATAATTCCTCTGCCGTTCGCCTTTGAACTTTAATGTTCGTTGGCCGAACTCAAATTTTTATTTAGTCGCCTCTAGTTAAATGCAAATGAAAGATAAACATCAATAAAACGTTAAAATTTGAGGACGGTCGATGAGGGAGCGGCTCTGTAAGTTGAAGGGAAAGATGTTTTATTCAAATTTATTTACTTTTATATATTGAATGTAATGTATCGGGTCTGTTCCAGTTTTCACTCGGAAATAAATTTAATATCAAAGTAGAACTTATAATTTTATTTAAATATGTTTCATATCTCCTTATCGGAAATTTTTACTTTTTATTTTGCTAATTATTTATACAACAGAAGAAAACAGTTATAAAATTTGATGGTTTTATCGACAAGAATGATGAAAGCACGTTTCTCTACATTAAATTAAAATTAAAAGTTAAGGCAATTGGCTAAAAAATTTGTCGTATTTTCTAGGAATCTATATTAGGTCAAACATCTTAGGAATTGTTGGCCTAAATGACCTAATGTAAACAATTCCATTTATAGGCAATGGGTTATCTAAATTTGAGGTCAAAATTCAAGACAATTTAGTCCAAGACGTATTTTATTGCATTTTCCCGGATTTTATTTGACAACCTCTCGTGCGGTTTATAAGATATGTAAAAACTTTCAAGAGTTTTAATTTTCGTGGTTTTTGGACGGGAAAAGATATCAAGTTAGACCATGACAAGCGTCCCATTAAATTGGAACAAAATAAAAGAAAATGTTGAGAAGTTTGCACTTGCTAAGAAAGAATGGGAGGCTAATGTATGCTTTGAATGCTCATAACATGGGCTCTAAGGTAGCTGCAATCAAAAGAAAATCTATCAAAAGAAAAGACTAAAAATATTTAACGAATACTTTTTTATATTTCCATACAACACCTCATTATATTTTCTTTATTTCAATATTTTTGTGTGTTGACCTGTGCAGGGTAAATGCAGGCTGTCCTGTTGCCCCGGCAAAGCGCATTAAGCCTTGAGCTTAAATGCAGCAAACCGCAGCAACACCAGAGCCAGAGAACGGTAAAGCGTTCCAGCCTCTCACATGGCCACCTGGAGTTATGTCCCTTGTTCCAAATGATGCAAGAACAAAGGGCGTGCACAATATAGTGCCAACAATAGCAACATTCCTATGGGTCAGCAGAATCTTGGTGGCGATAGCCTAGTTATCCGTTTAACCAGACTGTAGATTTTTGTTATACTTAGCTATTAATAAGCTGTCTCAATCGCCAGACGAATAAAGCCCTTCGGTGGGACCCCTAAGAATTGTTTACTTAAAGTTTAAGTAAACTTATAATAATGTTTTTATTATAATTATAGTTAGATACATCAATGTAACATACTATCCAAGAAATTTTATTTTTATTGTGTTTATTTCTATATATTTCAAGGCGGAAAGAGGCGCCCTATCTCCATGGGCTAATAAAATAATTACCATATTGAGTTCCAGCAGCTCGGTGAACTTTGTCCGTATTCCTTGGATAAATTTGACCAAAGCATGGTCGTGGGCATGCATATCGATAGATAGCGCCCTGAGCCAAGCTGTCAGTTCGTGGAGAAGTGAAGGCTGTTGCATAAACTAGCCAATATTCTCCTAAACTGAAGGGGCAGGGAATATGGGAAACAAGTTGGCAGACAACGGAGGCGGTAGAGGATAACGAAGCGGGCCAATTCTTGGCCAAGTCCTTGGAAAAGCTCCTTAAAGGCCACAACAAAATCTGCAGTACCAAGAACAGCAAGATGTTGGAAAAGTTACCCATGTAATGCATTACAAGTAATTTCACTTGCTACCCAATACACAGGACAACTTTGAGAATAAACTAAAAGCCAAAGCCACGCAACTTCCTAAATAAAGAACGACAGCTTCAGATGAACAGGGAAATTCATAAAATTGCATTGGTGTAAGTTTGTAGGGCAGGCACCCAGTTACCGTGTTAATTTTATCTAAAAACACTTGAACTCAAATATGCTTATGAGACGAGACCTACAATTTTATTTGTTATTTCTTTAATTACTTTAATATAAGTTCTAAGCTGACTCGAGGACTTGGTCGGCTGAATTAATCCACAGAAGTCAAGACGCATCTATTATGCCAAGACTCAGAAGATCTTGCCCGAAGCAGGCTTCAATAAACAATTGTTTCTGATTCCCGCCAAAGATCGTCATCACTATTAACTTTTCCTCGTGATTACCTCCATCATTAGGGCGTACAAGTTCTTGCATTCCAAGTCGGAATTCTGCGAAACAGTACTATCGATACGGCATTCTCTGAGCTAAACAAAATCTATAAAGTAAGTAAGTTATACGAAGCGTGTTCAAAAAGTATCGCGAATTTTGAATTTTCGAGGGTTACGTATATTCGAATTTCGATTTTTTTGTGGCGTTATGGTGGTACTCATGTCTCTCACTTATGCCGACAAGCTCGGCCATTTTGAATATTTACTTAATTGTTGACAGCTGCTTTGCTTGCACGTGTTTTGGATCGTCTTCGATTTATACCTATTCATAAAAATGGATCAAAGAACCTAAATCAAATCATTCCGAATGTTGACTGTGGCATACGGAGAAGCTACCTTGAACCGAAGCAACGTTTATCGGTGGTACAAAATGTTCTCAGAAGGCCGAGAAGAAAGGCCGAAAAGAACAAAAATTGGCTTTGGCACCACGATAACGCCCCTGCACACACATTGTTTGTGCGCGACTTTTTGGCCAAAAACAACACACTAATGATACCGCAGCCACCGTATTCCCCAGATCTGGCCCCCTGTAACTTTTTCTTGTTCCCTGAACTGAAGAGGCCCATGAAAGGACGACGTTACGCTACGCTTCACGAGATAAAGAGATAAAGTAATCATGGGGATTACTTTGAAGGGGACAAAATAGAAATTCATGAATAAATAAATAATTTTTGAAAAAACACAAAATTCGCTATACTTTTTGAACACACTTCGTACAAACAACTGGTTCATTATTAAAAAAAAAAAAAAAAAAAAACGAATTCACTGCCCACATACTCGTGAAAATAAAATCCAGAAACCCAGATAGGCTAGGGAATGCTGATAACGCAGTCGATTTTTTGTATGTGTACACTCAGAAAAATAATCGCCCTGAAATTTAGAAAATCGCCATAAAAAATATATTTTTTCTTAATTCCAGAAATATTTTTTTTTAAAAAGGGAATTTTTCCTAAAATAAGAAATATATTTCTATATTACAGAAATGGTCACTATAAGCCAAAATCTCCATAGAAATAAGAAAGAATTTCTAAGCTTAAGAAAAATATTTATTATTTTTAAAAATTATTTTCTGGAAACTAGGAAAGCTTGCCATAAACAGAAATTTTCAGAAATACATTTCCTAAAATCGAATACCCTAACCATAAAATGTAAATAACCTTAAATAATTGAAATATTTTCTAAAGTATAGAAATGTTTTCTAGGAAAGTGAAAAGTTTTCTAAAATCTAGAAAAAGTCGTAGCTCAGAGCGCTAATGGGTTGTGCATTTGTCGATTTACAAGAGGAGGGCGGTTCGACTCCTGATCAGGGCAACGTGATTTTTTTTTTAGCGAATTTGCTTTTTTTAATTAGGGGCTAATCCCTTAAATATATGTTTGTATTTTTTAAGCCTTTCAATTAAAAAATAAAGTTAAATTAATTCGATTTTCAACAAAGTTTCCTTAAATGGCTTCTCAAGCCTGTCACGCGTACGCAGGGCAATGGCCTAATGGGTAAGGCGTGCGTCTGCAATCCAG
Organism: Drosophila rufa; assembly: GCA_018153105.1. NCBI lineage: Eukaryota > Metazoa > Arthropoda > Insecta > Diptera > Drosophilidae > Drosophila > Drosophila rufa. The sequence continues at coordinate 1,278,881 of JAECXS010000149.1, read as the reverse complement.
TTGGTCGTGGGTTCAAATCACGATCAGGGCAAATGGTAAGCGTTGTTTTTCTAATGTTTATATTTGACTTTTCAGATAGTCTCTTCATAAAATTTCAGCAGTAAACAAAAATATTTAACCAAATTTAGCAGTTCCACTGAACTTCTGTCAAAACAATTAAATAATAAGACAGACGTGTGTGATATATTTCGTTTATGTTTAAGTTTGCCTATGGCAGAGTGAGTATACAACCCATATAAATAAGCTGCACAAAGATGTTGCTGTAAATAACATTAAGTGTGTGTAAACACGTGTTTTTTTTAATTTTATAAATTCGCCCTAAAATTAAGAAAAATTTCTTAATTTAAGACATTAACTACCCTAGACTTTAGAATTTTTTTTTACATTTTAGAAAATAGTTTTCTTTATTTTAAGGTCAGATGCCCTTTATCTTAGAAATAAATTTTCTCAATTTTATAAAACCAATTTCTGCTTTTTAGGACGAGTCGCCTTTGGTGAAAAAAGTATGGCGATTTTCTAAATTTCAGGGCGATTATTTTTCTGAGTGTATGAAATATATTTATTATCTACAGAATTGTTGGCTGAAAAGCAATCTGCCTGAAGGAGAGAAAAATTGTCGGTACGAAGTGGAAATAAGTCAACTGCAGAAAGGGTATAGAAATGATAATCAAAACCGACTTTATTTATGTATTTATTGTGATTTTTATTCGGTTAAACCTGGCCTTAGGGGTTTACAGAAATAAATAAAATATCAAGCAAACTGCAAATTCAAAACAAATAATTGACACAGATTAAATGAAAACAAAAACAGAAGCTATGTTCGAACACCTAACTTTGTATACCCTGGCAGTTTGTAATTTAACCCAACCGTTCCTATTGACAACTGTTGGACATATTTAACCGATTTTGATTAAACGAAAATAAATATTACTGGTGGTGTATAAAACATTAGTATATATCCGTAATTCTAAAATCATTTAGCTGTTATCTTGATATCAACTTAGCAGGGCAACTTTATGTTTTTAAAAAATAAAAAAAGAACTCGAGCAACACATTTTTTGTTTCCGTAAATAACTAGCGAATAATTAGCGGCAAATTCTGGGTAATAGATTTTCTAAATATTAAAGTTTTCTGGAGTTGCCCTGTTAACTTAGCAGGACACCTAAAAAAATGTTTCCGTAAATAATTTGTGAATAATTAGCGGCAAATTGTGGTATAATCAAATGATTTATTTTCCAAACTTGATGGACGTGCCACATCTTGGAGTAGATGGAAACATGTTGATTATCAGCAAATTCTGAATCTGTTTTCTAATAATTTTTCAATTGTTCCTTTGACGGGTTCCGTTCCGAATGCAATGGAAAGGTGACTATTTGGAACTTTATATTAACCAGATAGCTTTACAACTAGAACCGGAAAAACGGACAGTGCTAAAAGAATACTTTATAGGGTCGCAAATGTCTCCTTTCCTGCATTGCAAACTGCTGACTGAAACTATAGTATCGTCTGCAAGGAAGAAATTCCCTAAAGTACAAAAAAAGAAATCAGGACACGAGCAAAGAACCAACAGGCAGAATACAATAAAGCTTGAAATGTGCAAGAACATCAGTAAAAGGAGCGACAACAATTGCAGAGAATGCACAACAACAAGGATTCAAAAGCTGGCTCGAATAACAATTAAAATGCGAATTTTGACTTTCAATATGAACAGAAGATGGAGGAGACTTTTCTACAATTCAACTACATCCTAGTCGTTATCCTTGGTGCCATCTCTTTGGTGTATAATTTGATTTTACACATCTACAATCAATATTAAATGAATGTTTGCCCTTGGCTCTGCTTTTGCTGGCAATCACAAAATTATTTGACATAATCAACAGCAAGAGCAATTAGTGCTGACATTCAGCCACCCACAATACAATTCTGCAAAAGGATATGTGAATTGTTGGGAGAAGATTGCAGGTTTCATCTCTGATGTGGAGAACTGTTTAATTAAATTCTAACGTTGGCTTATTTCAACAATTTATGTCTTTATTTATTTATTATTATTTATTATTATTTATTATTATTTATTATTTGTGAGTGTACGAGACCTTTACACTATTGTTGTAATAACGATAAGTGTAGAGGCGCCTAGGCTGATGCCACTTGGATTAGCACATAATCATCGCTGTTAGACACCACAATTCCCCAATTGATGAAAACACTCGGACTGACCCAACCCCACGTATTGTATCGGTCAGTTGAACCTTTTTGGAGCGAGCGTTTGAAAATGCGGGTCAGTAGATAGAACATATAAAGAGGCAAAAATGTGAGTAAAAATAATCATAAATTGCTAACAAAGCACCCGCCTCCTTTTCGGCCAATCGAGGCCCATCCATCTGCCTCGTAAGATTCTGTCTGTGGAATCGTTTAAAGCAACTTTGACCCTTTGCCTTGGCTCCTGGAGCCGACTGATTTGGGTTGTTTGTTGGTTATTTTTGTTTTTGGTGAATATTTTGTATTTATTTTGGCTGAACAAACCCGCAATGGGAAGGCGGGGTGACAGAGGCGGAGGATCTGGCCAACCGACAGCCGGCGACCGCACACAAACAAACCGTTGGGCTTAACTTATGGATTATGGGCGTGCCCAGTCTGCGGTGAAAAAAACGAAAACGTAGTCTACATTTGTGCGTTTCAAACCGAAGCGCGCAAAGACCGTAAGCAACGTCAAAATGGCATTAGCACCCGAGTGTGTGGGTGTGTGCGAGTGTGTTAGTTGCGGTTTCAGAGTCTGAGCTGTGGATACTTTGGTAAAGTAGACTTTTGGGCTATGTGTGTATGTTTTGGCCTCTAGCCTTAAAAGCGTCTCATTAGGTAAGTGAAAAGAGATTGAAACAGGGAACAAATAAATATTTTAGCAAAAAGCTAACTAGTTTGTAATTTAGCACGCATGAAAGGAAACTATTTCCCCAAAACCAGCGACCGGTACACACCAAGAGCTAAAAAGATAAAAAAAAAATTTTAAAATAAGTAAATAAGCTACTTTTAGTAGTAACACATTCACTTGAAATATTCAGCTAAAGTTAATCCCTTAATCCTTTAGAGGAAGTCAAATGACCAAGATGGCAATATACATAATTGATGTCCAGGCAGGTTCAAATTAAGGCAAATTAAAAAATGCCAATAGATGGGGTACGGTAGCAACGGAAAAAGCTACGCTGCTAAATGAAGCAAGCAACAAAGTAATTTGAGCCGGACCGCACGCCCCAGAATCGCCCGTCCCCGATCGATCGGTTTCCATATTGCGGGAATGGAGAAGGAAAAAATCTCGTTAAACGCTAAAAACGATAGCAAAGTAGCATGAAAGGAGTGACAATTTTCATTTGCAGGATACCAGGACGACGCCGGACTTGGCCATTGTTCACCTGCTGTCGACGCCAATCATTCAACTGATTAGTTTGATTTTCCCGCTGCGCTATTTCCGTAAATAAAAGGCGAAACACAAGGAACAACTGATGTGTCAGTAATTTGGGAGGGCGATGCCACGAATAAATGGTCCAACCAGGAACTCAACCTAAATCGCAACTCGTTCCCTAATTGCTTCACCAGTTTAGAAAGGATGTTTTCACACCTTTGTTTCTCCCGAAAATGTAGTCCGCGTAACTAATTTATCGATTCGGTTATTTTTAGACTTTAATGGGATGACGGAACAAAGGTGTCCTGCGACTAGCTCTAAGTTTCCATAGAAAATAAAAAAAGCTCCTTTAAATAAAAATTTATACAAAAATTTGTTTGCTCTTAAATCAATAAAATTTGGATTGAACTTAACAATACCATTTATAGATTAATCACACAACCCATCGGCTAACTGATTCAATTGAAATGAAGATATAGCTCACAGATAAACTTGCCAATCACACAGAACTTAATTTCAATGAGCAATGAAACCTCAACAGTACAGTATACAAAAGCTTATCGTCCAATTAAATTGGATTTAAGCATACTGGATGCAACTAAGTATCTGAAACGTTGCCAAACAAACTGAAATTTGAGAGCCATTAATACTGTTTGTCAATACTAGCCAGGTAAGATGTAATTGCCATTTATATAATAAAATTACCAATAGAATTTACGACCAGACAATTGAATGCATGTGCGTCAGACACGTCCTTCTCCGCTTAAATATTCTCTACTTATTCCATATTAATTGCTTGTATCCTGAAACCCTCAAAGACGAGAAATAAGCCAAAAGCAGATTAAGTTTCTAAATTAATAGGTAATAGTACAGTAGTAGTAGTATTATAAGTTAGTGCCAACCGAGAATATATGTAACAGGCAGAAGGAGGCATCTCCGACCCCATAAAGTATATATATCCTTGATCAGCATCACCAGCCGAGTCGATTTAGCCATGTCCGTCTGTACGTCTGTTCCTGTGAAACAACAGATCTCAGAGACTATTATTATTATTATTATTATTACATGGGCCTTGTTGCACCACGACCAGATGTTAGGTCTTTTGTGCCGGCCTGTAAGATTAGGGTAGAGCCGCTACACCTAGGCACATTCGACTGTAGCTTTCTCACTTGTTTAAGATAAACCATTGGGCAATAAACTTGAATATAGCAGATGGGAAACTATTTATTTGTCGCACGTTTCAATATTTATCAGGAAAAAGACACGAAGTTACCCGTTAAACTATACTGCAGACAATACGGATAGCAATTTAACGTGCAACAGAGTGCAAAGAAGAGGCGTTGCTTCCTGGTTCACATCATTATGTAAGAAGAGCCAATTCATTTTTTTTCTAATCAATTATAGAAAAAGTAAGCCAATAGTCCATTCCAGTCAAACGAATATACATTTTAGAAAGCTAATAATCAATAGCAGCGCTTTGAGCCCAGCTATAATTTATTTCATAATTTCCAGTTTGTAACATTCTATTCTACGTTCCTTTTTGATGACGTAGATCTTTAATGAACTTTAAATAACATGAAAAATGTATGCAGCAACATAAAATATTTCCCTTGAAATGGCCATTTACTTCCATCCATTTTTTCCGCGGGCCATTGACCAGTTGGAGTATTGTCCTCCCAGTAAATAGTGAGGCGAGGGAGTCGTGCCATGGACGAAATAATTCAGCATTTTTTTTGTTTGTTTTTTTTAAATGTGTGCTAAAGTCTGCGAAGATAATAGGTAGAACAAAATCTAGAAACGACAACGTTGGCGATGTCCTATTGACATTTTTACTTTACAATCCAGTGACATGCCATTACAAAAAGAGAAATTTCATTTTTCGATTTTAGGTTCATTATCATAGCATTCGCTATCAGAACGCAAAGAAAACGAGAAAGAAAGCTAACTTCGGTAAACCGAAGTTGGTATACCCTTGCAGTCTGCAATTGGATCATTGATAATCAAACCATTTTAGTAATGTTGAAAAAATATAGAATTTTGTACATTTTACATTTTACATGTAGAATTTTACATTTTCATATAAATCAACCGATCGCTTCTATGGCAGCTATATGATATAGTGGTCCGATCTTAATGAAATTAAAACCGTAATTCAAGAAGTATTAAAATCTGCTATATCTCAAAATTTATAAAAATACGTTGAAAAACAGAGAAGTTAACTTTTTTTTTACATTAATTTCGCCATCATTCCTATGGCAGCTATAGGATATAGTAATCCGATTTCGGTCGTTCCGACATATATACTGCGTGCTAAAGAAATAAGACTATGCTGAAAATTTCAGCCCGATAGCTCAAAAACTGAGAGACTAGATCGCGTAGAAACCGACAGACGGACAGACAGACAGACAGACGGACAGACAGACGGACAGACAGACGGACATGGCTAGATCGACTCGACTGGTGATGCTGATCAAGAATATATATTCTTTATGGGGTCGGAGATGCCTCCTTCACTGCGTTGCAAACATCTGGTAAAAATTATAATACCCTCTGCAAGGGTATAAAAATATAAAAAGAAGGTTTTAAGTGTTAGAGCAAATAGATTTAGATCCTTTCAGACATATGCCCAAAACAAAAAGGTCAACGAACTAATTTTGATTAATCTTGTCTGGAACAAAAAAAAAAAAAAAAAAAAAAAAAAAAATGAAATTCAATCAATAATTATTTGTTGACCTCTTTCCATTCGAGCTAAAAGATTTATAATTTGATTTGTTTATATCACTGTGGACCGCAGTCCACGTAGTGACACGTTGTGATGAGCACCGAGATTGTGGTGCTCAAGGAGGCTACTACTATATAGAGCCGTAGAATTGAAAATATGCTACTATAGTCCGATAAAAACCATTTATATCTTGATCGAATGGTATTGTAAACTTTTTTAAAACTCCATACTAAGATTTTTCAAAAACGGATTAGTTTAGGAGAAATGGGAATGAAAGTGCGAAATAGAAAATTTTTACAATTTGAGCTGTTGGGGCCGGTAAAGAAACAATCCCCAAATGTTTAATGTTGTTGTGATCTTACTTCAAATACGCGTCGAATGACATCTCGTCAATCATCTTGATCCGATACTCCGTTCAAAAGATATTAAAAAAAAAAGATTTTAACAGTTTCGAAATGAGAATGTTTGTCCTGTTGTTTGTCTGTCTGTCGATTTTTTTGTTTTAGAGTCCTGGAACCACTTTTATTTTATTAAACAGCTAAAGCGCAAAAACTTTTGTTCTACCACGTTTTGGTTTTCCCGCTAGTTTGGCGCTAGTTCCCGCTAGTTTCCCGCGCCCATAACTTTTAAATGACAAAAGCTACAGAAACGTGCTATATGTCTTTAGAAGGGTATTTTGAAATGATAATAGGTTTGCCTTGACATAATTTATCTTTATATAATATTTAAGAATGTATAATTACAATAAAAAATGGCTCTAAGGATATATAGCATTTGAGATTATACTTTTGGTATAACACATATCTGGGAAAATTCGATTTCTCGAGATATTGTTCATTAATATTAGTAGCAAAGATCCCAAATACCTAACCTTTAACATGCACTAACATACATTTATAAAAAAATATATGTAGAGTCAATAGAGACGTGCACAATTGCAATAAACTTTAAACCCATCAAACGAAACTTTAAATATAGTATTTTAAATTTGAAAAAACGTTTTAGAATTTTGTTTTGTTTAATTTAATATCATTTTTGCATTACCCGCTACTTCGGCGGGAAAACAGGAAAAAAAAAATCGATTCCTCGCGCCCATATCTTATGAACGACCAAAGTTACAGAAACGTGTTATATGTCATTTGAAAGGTGTTTTGATATGATAATTACTTTGCCTTGACAAATTGATCTTAATATTATAATTAGGAATTTAGAATTCAAATAAATTTTTTTTAACGATTTTTTAAATTTTATTTAAAAAATGGCTCAGACCATATAGCCCTTGAGATTGCTGCTTACACATATGTTACATATCTCCGTAACAACTAGTTTCGTGTTCGGCACTAAGCTGTAAAATACCCAGCCTTTTAACTAAAGAGCAGCGTGTCGAATTAGAAACTAGTTGAATTATGTGTAATTTATTTTTGTTAACGTTACTATTAATCGTCACAAAATTTGATATCAGAAATTTTTGAAGTTTACTTTAATCTTACCTCGTTAAGAGGTGTTTTTGTTTGATAAATTTGAACTGAATTTATATGAATTTATATGAATTTGTATGAATATTACAAAAAGGGGTTGAAAAGCAAGTTATTAACTACAATTGATCTCAGCAATTCCAAATGTACGCGCAGGAGTTTGACCTCAAAACGAAGGCGATTGGATAAATTAATACAAAATGCAGTGAACTACAGTGACCTGACCTGCATTTGTAGAATAAAACGGATAAAGTCTGACGAAGTTAAAAAGGAAGTCGAAACGGAAATGAGCAAAAAATGTTAGCAACAGGGCCAGGTCCTGTGCGGGAGTATCGGTGCAGCGGAGCGGTGATTGGTGGATACCAGGAACAAAGTTTTGCACAAAAGTAAGCTAACTTAGACATGGAAACAAACAAACAAAACAAAGCCAGACAAACCAAAACCCGAAGCGAAGCTAAATTTACCACACCGAAAAGAGCAGGACCCAGGCAAAAGTTATTGGCCCTTCGCACTCATAGGTAAACAAAGCTCCTGCTGAAAAGTAGTTGGCAACGCTCCTGAATCGGGGGAAGACTTCGAGATAGGACGACGAACGGCGTCAAGGAGAAGTGCGAGGTGCCGAGAATGAAATTGAAAATGAAAGACAACTTGACGGCGACTTCATTTCATGATTAAGTTCCCCATATCGATTTCCTTTCAGCAGACTTTATGATGATGAAAATGGAAGTCCTTCTTCTCTTAGGCCACCGCAAGGACCTGAGCCTGCGGTTGTCAAACCCCACTAAACTCCCATCCTGTCCAAGCCCCGCCAGCGCCACACATGTAACCGACTCATTCGCATTCAAAACAATAACTGACGGCGACGAAGGAAAAGAAAAACAACTGTGTAGAAGCAGAAAAAAGGCTGCGGATCGTAAATAAATTGTGAGGAGAATGTAATTGTTAGTGACATCTTGGGTCTGTTCTGTGCAGCCAAGTAGTCGGGTAAACAAACAAATAAACGAATCAAATTGTCTGTACCCTTGGAGCTTTATTCAAATTTATTAGTCCCTGGATGTCCACGTTGTGAATCTTCCAGTTCTTAAAGCTCTCTTTCAATAATCACAGAAAATCTATTCGTCCCGACTGATTTTACAAAAACAGACAAGAGACTCGGCTGTTAATGCTGATCAGGAATATGTATACTATACTTCATAGGCTCGGCAATTTATCATTCTGCCTGTTACATTTACTCTCGGTTGGCTCTCAGTTATAACATACAATTAAACAAATTTCATACTCAGCTTTATTTTGATTCTAAAATGCTTTATTTGTTCTATTATTTCGGGATAAAACGAACTTTGCATATATTACGGGCAATGAACCATACCAAACTTCTCAATCAGCCGTTTAAACGATTCGTTTGTAGACAACTTGAACATTAAATCAATTATTTATGCATTTATTTTGTTCGACAGCGCTGACGACGGGGTGAGATTGGAATAAAACTGAAATATTTTGTGGGCTTGGTCAGTCGGCCATGATGTTTGTTTTGCAGCTCTTTATATCGATTAAATTGTGCGCAGATTTGCCTCCCCTTCTTATATATATAGCCTAAAATGCGGTGGTTTGAGTAATTAATAAATAATTTCCTTTTTGTAAATATAAGCCTTGATAGATAACATTCCCAGTTGCCCGTTGGTTATCTCAGTTTGCCTTTGCTGACTTGATTATGATGACTCTTAAATGCATGGCTTTTTGCCGTCGGTCGGACAGTCACGATGGCAGTTTGGTTTGCTAACTTTTTATATTCATACAAATTATGTGAATTCTCTGGAAATCTCTAATAAATACAATTACATACAACTCTAATTCTGACTTTTGTAAGCATTTTTGAGTGAAAATACTCTTGCTAACCTATCGGCGACGATAAATTTTCACAGCAAATATTCCAACTCAGCTTCTCAGGTCAAGTTGAAAATTGCAAAACGTTTACAAAAAATCGGCTTCCAAAATGTAGCTTTCATTCTTAAAATTTTCTTTGATTTGTTGGGGTGAGAAGGCTGTAATGTGGAAGACTTAAATAATTGTTGGGCTTGGTAAGTCGCCCATGATGTTTGATTTGCAACTTTTTATATCAATTTCCAATTTAGCATAGCCCAAGTATTGAGTAATTAATAAATAATTCATTTTTTGCATATACCTATAAGCCATTATATACGTGTATAGCAATCCCAGTGGCTCGGTTGCCCTTCATCGCAGCTTACCTTTGCTAACTTGATTATGGTGTCCCTTAAATGACTGGCTATTGGTCATCGGTCAGTCACGATGGCAGTTTGGTTTGTTTACTTTTCACAAACTTGAGCTTTAAAATTGATGGGGCGCGTCACCCAGACAGAAAAAAAGCTAGCTTTGGGAAGCCGAAGTTTGTATATCTTTGAAGTTTGCAATTTAATTTAATATACATACATATGTATATCTCAGAGAAGATGCAGAAACAACGAAGGTATAATTCGGTACCCGTAGGGTACAATGGTATTATAACTTAAAACACAAAGAGATATCTCCGACCACATAAAAGTATATATATATTCTTAATCAACGTCACCAGCCGAATCGATTTAGCAATTTCCGTCTGTCCGTCGAGTACACTCGACTGTAGCTTTCTTGCTTGTTTTTTATTTATTTTATGTGGTTTTCTATATATATAATGATGAATTCGCTCGCTTCGAGTCGTTCCGACCTGTATACAACATGCTTTAGAAAGAAGACTATTTGGAAAGTTTTATCCAGATAACTCTAAATCTGAATCTGCATAAAAACGGACAAACTGACAGATGGACAGGGCTAGATCGACACGGCTATTGTCGAAAATTACTTCTTTACTCCTTTTAATTAAAATAATAACACCTTCTGTAAGGGTATAAAAGTATTTAATCTATTAAAATGCTGGTTAAGCTGTTTTACTTATCAGCGCTCTTCTTGGCATACATCAGAAATCGTACCTGAAAGTATAGAGATATACTTAAATTAACTCAAGGGTTTCGTTCCAGTACTTATATTAATAATTGTTTCAAGAGCAGGGAGGGAACATTTCAACCCAAGTTTTTAATCTTTCTGTGGACCATTACGGGCGCACTTGAATAACCCATCGGCTTACGACTGTCAACTAAAAGGCAATAAAACTTGTCTTTAAATACCAGAATTCACATTATAAATTTTATCGTTAGGACCCAGTTTTTTTCCCAAAAAAATAGATGCAAACAGGCAGAAAGTTAGAAAGAAGAAAATTCAAAAGACAAGAGGCGGACAAAGTGTACGAAAATCACATACTCGTACACAATCAGTAAGTCGAAAAGAAAAACGCCATAAATAAAACAACAGGTATAAAGCAGACTTAAGAAATCCGAAGAGAATTGTAGTAATGTTTGAAAAATACAATGAAGAATAAGACCATTATGATTTCCACTCTGTTTCAAAGAGCATAAATATTTGGCTATTTCCACTCAAGGGACACAAGAGACCTAGTAACAGCCTTTAACTTAATTTTTCGTTGTGTTTAATATAATTCTTGTATCACACCCGACCTCTAAATTATTTACTTAAAAATAATTTCAAAATAGGGACAACCGAATCCCAAAAAACAGTTAATTACTTTTGCCCCAACTCAGTTTAATACTCAGTTCAAAAAATGTTTGCAAAACAACCATTCATATTTAACGAAATTGTCACTTCTGACAAAAAAAAAAAAAAAAAAAAAAAAAAAAAAAATGCTATACCCTTGCCAAAAATATCTATAAGCAAATTTGGTTGCCGCTGTAACAGAGAAACCTATAAACCTTCCTCGACTGTTGCCATGCCAAAGAAGAGTTGCTTGCTCAACCGTTTGCTCTGCCATTAAACTATCGCCTCACATTGTTGGCTCACTTTTCTTTCAGGCGAACAGTGAATCTGAGGGTTGAATGCGCGTTGGCCTTTATCTGCCCTGCATATCAAATGAGCCCAAGACGTCGCAGGGAGCTGGGGAACTGTCCCGGTATACGGTATTTCTTTAGCAACATCTTGATAATGACCAGTGACCCCAATACGACACCGAGAGTCGCCTCACACACTTTCACTTTCTGTGCCGACATAGGTGTTCTACATCCCGCCCGCTGCTCAAATGGGAACAGTGTTGTGTGCGAAGGACTCTCCCGGCAACACTTTCGCTACCATGTACGCATTTAATGTAAATTTTTCACACTAAACGCGTGCATAAATCATCATGGGACAGATAAGCTCGACTTTTGCTCAAGGCTAACACTGCTGCCCCAACCGCTTTCTTCTTCCGAAGTAATGTCACCTGCACATTGCGGCCATGCCAGATGAATAAATGCGGCTAAAAAAGTGCAACAAAGTTACGCCCTCCTACAGTCAGAGAAATGCAGAATCCGTACCAGATCGATACCAGAGAATTTAAGCTTTTAAATTATTTATTATATTATTTAAATTATAAAATTGTAAGCATATAAATTAAATTAAATAAAATGTTGTAAATTTTTACACATTGAATACAGGATACAAATACAATATGTGTTCTTTTATTTTAGTCCACTGAAGTGTCTAGGATATAATAATTATAGCAAACATACAACCTAGCAGAATGTCGCACACCCAGGATACTTGTCTTGATTGTGTGGCTCCGCAGCTGTAGCAGCAGCGTCGAGCAAATCAGCATAACCTGCAAAGGACACAGTCACAGTTGGTGGTTGCAACAGCCAGCAGCAGCAGCAGCTTGCACATTGCAGTTGCAGTTGCCATGCACTCGGTGCTTATCCTGGCAACCATTTATTGTGACAGACTGGTGGGCTAGAAATGGAAATGGGAATACGCCACTGTGGGCAGGGAGGCTGCAAACTGAGGCCCTTAGCCATTTAAATTTATGTCTATTTGTGCTGGCGTATGGCATTTTCCCATGCTTATCTCCTACCACTAAAGGGGGGTTGAAGTCGTCGTTAATGATACTCAAAATCGGCGCGTTGATGTGTTTATCGTTTAATTTATGCTAAATTCAGAGTTGCCCATTAATTTAGGCACATTATACAAGAGATTTTTGCAGTCCATTTAAGGAAGGATTTCTCTGTATAGCAAGTAGGAAAGTAACTAATTTTAGTTTGAAATATAACGTAGATTTCTTTAGTAAAATAATAGCAGTGACTGTTTATATAATAACTTATTTTTGTAGCCAGTTTTTTTTTTTTTTTTTTTTTTTTTTTTTTTTTTTTTTTTTTGCATAGTCAAAGAGACTATGAAAATGTAATTATCCATACATCCTTCAAATATGTTGACCCAAAAGAAAATTGAGAAACTTTGTTCAGTCAGAGGCCAAAAGTGTGCACCAACTGTTTTCTATATTTAACCTAACCTCTTCAGACGTTCCGGCTTAGAACTCAAAACTTTAATTAGGCACTCTAAAGATCCTTTTAACTTTCAAGTTGGACTTTCGTAAAAATGGGTAGGAGCCGTAGCGCTTTTGTTTGTAACTAACTTGGAAAGTCCTTAAATAGACCTTAAAATAATTAGCAAATGGGTACTTTTAAAAATACATCAAAAATATAACAAAGCTGAGAGCGGATTGACCCTATTTCAGTCGATTGGGGAGAACGTCGTGGTGATAAAAATACAACAAACCCAATTAGCACTTAGCAGCAAAACGGCAGGTAAATAAATGGCAGCAGAAGCCCAATTGATGGTAGGAGCACGTGTCCTGGCATTACGTTAAATGTTTTCAGATGAAGGAAAGCTGAGACTTTCAATTTACAAGGCAGCCAAAAAGCCAGACATCAGCGAAAAGGCAGCAGGCAACTTGGAAACTAGCACAAGGACGTTGGCGCACGAACCAACAAGAACACACACTTACGAAAACGAGTTGCTTAACCCACCATCACTTCATCCTGCAGCCTATTTGGTCCTCTGCAAAAATCTTAGTACGCAAGTGGCGCACGTGCTTTGCGCGAAATCAATACATACACTGAGCAAGGAAAACAAAAAATAATTGCTGACCCAAGTTGGAACATGTGAGATTTTTTTTTTTTTTTTTTTTTTTTTCAATAGCATTACTAAAAATTAACTAAATAAAACATAAAGAAAAGTTATTTAAATTATTAAATCGCATAATTGTTTTTAGAAAGAAAAAAAATGTCATTGTATTAATCAGGGATCGCAAATAACAGTTATGAGATAAATAAAAATTGGACCCAAAAAAAATGAATACGTCGTAGTACGACGATATGAAAATTATGCATACCTTATTTTTGGAAGGAATTTGCAGAAACAGGATTAATTTTTATATGCAATTTTTGTTTTATTAATTTTTTTAACTATTATTTTTAATTTTTAATAAAAAAGTTAAAAATAATTCGTATTTTTCAATTTTTATATAAAAGTTGAATCAAACCTGTTATTTGTAATTTTCATTTTCATTTCAATTTAAAAAAAAAAATTTTTTGTTTATCTTAATTTTTATTTAAAATTTTTAAAATAATTTTTTTTTTAATTTTTAATTTTTAAAATAAAAAATTTATTCCTATAACTTTTGAACGGCGCGGTATATTTGAAAGATCGAAAGATATCTCCAATCTACTTCTCAATTTTTAAAATAAAAATTGATAAATAACAGTTTGTTTCGATTTTTCAAAATAAAAATTACAAATAACAGTTATAAATTAACTTTTATATAAAAATTGAAAAATAAGAATTATTTGTAACTTTTTTATTAAAAATCAAAAATAACAGTTAATTTGCAATTATTATTTTTTTTAATCACAAATAACTCTTATTTTAAAAATTTTATTTTAAAAATGATAACTGTTACGATCCCTGGTATTAATCATGATTTAATCGAGCATTGACAGGTTAAGCCATTTGACCAGTGGAAACCGCAAGGAAACTGAATGCAGCCAAGGGAAAAATCAAGAGGAAAACGTATATTGGGAAAATCAACTATTGGCAGGCAGCTGTCAGCTGCAACCAAACAGGAAAAAACCACGGAGCAGGAGCTGGAGAAAATGGGAGTGAGACGGAGATGGCTGCTCAAACACGGAAAACAAAGGAAAAGGAAAATTTTCAATGGTTAAAGTCCGAAGAGTCTGTCTAGAGAGGCAACTTTTCCTCAAACAAGAGACTGCGAAAGACGGAGAGACCGAAATATATAGCTGAGAGCTTATAAAAACATTACATCATGAGCAGTCGCTGTGGAATGGAGGAAAATATCGCGAATTTCAACTGACTGTCTGGCAATGACGCCACAACTTCTAACATAGAAATGCGCTTCTGGCAAAATATTTGCCGAAATCTAATAAATTACACACAGTCGCAGACAAACAAAGGAAGCGCCGAGGTCTGTTTGAGCACTTAACCAGGATTGACATTATATTCAATTGTAATCCGTAATTTTTTGTGATTTTCAGATGGCATTCCGAAAAATAAGAACTATTTTCTTGAATAAAGCCGGTACCCAAAATGTTGGTTGGATAAGCTATTTATATACTTATATTAAGAATCATTGCCCGAGATGCTTCATACATAGCCGCCGTCCTATTCCTGTTATCAATGGACACCAAGATCTTTGAAAATACAAAAACTAAATGAATAGCATTGAATACAAGACCAACATTTTCAATCTTCGTTGGGTGAATCAGTATTATTTCATATTAAGAAAAAATACTTATATCCTCAAGATTTTTTGTAATCAACCCTGGAATATTAATATGCATACCCTGGCATGTTTTAAGGGGGGGGCGTAGGGTTAATTCGGTACAAAACGGGCCACTTTTCAAAAATTTGTTGTGGCGAAACGGCTGGAGCTAGTTTATTTATTTAAATGACATATAATAGGTAACATTTAGACAATTTTTCTAAAAATGTTTTATGGAAAAATATGCACATGTATAGGAGTTATAGGGAATCTCCTGAGGCCCCTCTAAATAAAGTTAATTTGCGGAGTACATCCTTACTGTCCACAGAATCGTCCGATATGAAAACCAAAATATGCATTAGTTAAAGAATAATTGGCTGGAAGTATCACCGTGGAGTTTTTCTTTTTTTTTTTTAATTTTTTTTTTCGATTTTTCATGAAAGTTTGAAATCAAATTTCAATTCTGGACTGAAAAAAAAAATTTAGTTTTAAATGAAAAATAAATTTAAAAAAACACGACGGTGATACCTGGAGAATTAGTTGCAGAAGCTGTGTGCAAAATTTCAAAACGATTGGTCAAGTGGATTTTTAGTAATCGTGTACACCAATTTTGAAAATGGCACTTTTCAGGGGAGCGCTTTAAAGTTTTGACTGCCCATACATCGAACATAGAATGACTTCCGTTCAACTAACCATTACTTCGTTATTTTTGCTCCGATCGATGTCAAATTTGGACATTATGTTCTTCAGATGTTAGGCCTTCATATAAAAAAATAAAAAAAAAGTAGCGACAAAAAAAAATAAACACTGTCTGTCCGTTGATTGCACTTTAACACTAATACACTAATTCCTATGCAAAAGCCATACACACACACACTCTCTAGCACACGTTAGAACTTGCTTGGCGTTGCCACTTTTCTTAACATAACAGAGGGGACCGCCAATATGATTGGTTTATATAGCAAAACAATTTTTAAAATAATAAAATTAATACTAGAGCAACGAATTTTATTCTTTCACGAATAATTAGCGAATAATTAGCGGCAAATTCTGAGCAAAAAAGATTTTGGAAATGTAAAGGTTTACTAACTGCTATCTTGATATCAACTTAGCAGGGCAACTTTATGTTTTTACA
This sequence comes from Drosophila rufa, assembly GCA_018153105.1. NCBI lineage: Eukaryota > Metazoa > Arthropoda > Insecta > Diptera > Drosophilidae > Drosophila > Drosophila rufa. The sequence goes on along the minus strand of JAECXS010000149.1, from coordinate 1,262,498 downwards.
AAATTAATATAAAAACTTGAGCAACAACTTTTTTGGTTCCGTAAATAATTTGCGAATAATTAGCGGCAAATTCTGAGCAAAAAATATTTTGGAAATCTTAAAGTTTTCTGGAGTTGCCCTGCTAACTTAATGTCCACTTAGCAGGGCATCTAAAAAAATAACTAAAAAATTCCGCGGTAATTTTTATTTTCGTAAATAATTTGAGAATAATTAACGGCAAATTATGGTATAATAAAAAGTTTTATTGCCCTGCTAACTTGATGGACATTCATATCATCATATCATATCATATCATATCATATCATATCATATCATATCATATCATATCATATCATATCATATCATATCATATCATATCATATCATATCATATCATATCATATCATATCATATCATATCATATCATATCATATCATATCATATCATATCATATCATATCATATCATATCATATCATATCATATCATATCATATCATATCATATCATATCATATCATATCATATCATATCATATCATATCATATCATATCATATCATATCATATCATATTAATTAATCTCATATCCCGACTTAAATTTATGCTAGGAGAGTACTTTTTGTTGGTTTTTATTTTACTAATTTTTTTACTGTTATTTTTGATTTTTAATAAAAAAGTTAAAAATAATTCTTAATTTTCAATTTTTATATACAAGTTGCATCAAACCTGTAATTTGTATTTTGAAAAATCGAAAATAACTGTTATTTTTATACCCTTGCAGAGGGTATTCTAATTTTGCTTTGATTGCAGCAATGCAGTGAAGGAGGCATCTCCGACCCCATAAATTATATATATTCTTGATCAGCATCACCAGCCGAGTCGATCTAGCCATGTCCGTCTGTCTGTCTGTCCGTCTGTCGGTTTCTACGCGGACTAGTCTCTCAGTTTTTGAGCTATCGAGCTGACATTTTCAGCATAATCTTATTTCTTTAGCACGCAGTATATGTCGGAACTATATCATATAACTATAACTCCCATAGGAATGATGGCGAAATTAATGTAAAAAAAAATGTAACTTGTCTGTTTTTAAACGTATTTCTAGAAATTTTGAGATATAGCACTTTTTTATGGTTCTAGAATTACGGTTTTCATTTTTTTAACATCGGACAACTATATCATATAGCTGCCATAGAAGCGATCGGTCGATTTATATGAAAATGTAAAATTCTACATGTAAAATGTAAAATTTACAAAATTCGATATTTTTTCAACATTACTAAAATGGTTCGATTTTCAATGATCCAATTGCAGACTGCAAGGGTATACCAACTTCGGTTTACCGAAGTTAGCTTTCTTTCTCGTTTTTTAATGTCATAGAAACGGTGTAATCTCAAGAGCATAAATACTACAATACAAAATATACTGGAAAACTTTTACTTCAGTTGGTTTAGTTTTTTTTGTAGCTTAACTGTATAATTAAACTAAAGTGGAAGTTTCATTATAGAGTTAAGTTATAGAAATAACTAACCTAACAAACTAAAGTGGAAGTTTAATCATAGTGTTAGCAGCGTACATCGCTGTCTTAGGTGCAGCTCGTACCGCTCCGTTCGACTGGCAACTTATACCGCTAACCGCCGAATCCCTAGTCAAAACACATCAGCATTTCGTTAGGAACTCAATCTTTATTGGGCGCTCGCGCCTTTTTATAGCGCTTTCCACTTATGTACTAGTTACAGATTCCACCTAGGGGTTATCTAAGCTAGAGTATTCTTGGACATTCTAGGGGGCGATCATAGTACTTTGTGTATGCTTAAACTTGTATATACTTGTATGTGAGTGCTCGTGCACTTGATTACATGTATGTATGTTGACAAACGTGCGAATGCTAGGGCATTTGTGTACTTTACACATTAGTTCTTACTGATAGGCGGCGTGTATATAATTAGACTACTTGAGCCACAGGCAGATGTGATTTCAAGGGGTTCTTTGGGTGCGGACAATTATGCATGTTCACCTTTTTGAACACATAGAAACAAGTTAAGTTGAGTAAAGTATGAACATAAATAAAAAAGTGTTTATGATTATGAAATTCACCTTATATACCAAACTCTCCGTACAATTTCCAGTCTATCAGTATTTCATTTTGTTTATTTCAGGGAACAAGTGGTAACTATTTGTTGCAAAGTTGTCGCTCAAAATTCAAATAGCAAAAGGAACTTTTGGCTCATTAAGCATATTTTCTGCCCATTCCTCGCAGATTGTTGTTATAAAAGTTTATGGTTTAAATGCTAGCAGCTATATGGAATTTCAAAGGTTATTAGTTTTGATGAAAGTTCTGTCTAGCCAGTGTATCTTCTGCCAAACAGACAGCATCATCATCAAAAAGGCGTCGTCGTCGTCGTCCTCGACTTCGTTCTCGGCAAGGACAAAGTTTCAGTCCATATATATGTAGGTGTATTCAAATTGTTTTGTTATTTGTGAGGTGGCGGCGCGCGGTTTTTGGCAATATGTTTTAAAGTTCAAAATACTACACTTTTCGCTAGTATTTATTTACAAAACTCAGAGCGGGCCCGAAACAAAAGTTATACAATAGTTTGCTTAGGTGTGAATGCCTCGATAGCTATAAGTTTGGCAGACAAATTACTAATTTGTTAATAATATTCGCATAAATTAGACGTTTTTCTAAAGCGAAGAGCACGTGTGGGTGCCGAAAGGTGCTAGCTAAGTTCAGCAAATATAACTCGAAACGAGAAAGAAAGTTAACTTCGGTAAACCGATGTTGGTATACCCTTGCAGTCTGCAATTGGATCATTGAAAATCGAACCATTTTAGTAATGTTGAAAAAATATAGAATTTTGTAATTTTACATTTTACATGTAGAGTTTTACATTTTCATATAAATCAACCGATCGCTTCTATGGCAGCTATATGATATAGTGGTCCGATCTTAATGAAATTAAAACCGTAATTCTAGAAGCATAAAAAACTGCCATATCTCAAAATTTATAGAAATACGTTGAAAAACAGAGAAGTTAAAATTTTTTATACCCTTGCAGAGGGTATTATAATTTTGACCAGATGTTTGCAACGCAGTGAAGGAGGCATCTCCGACCCCATAAAGTATATATATTCTTGATCAGCATCACCAGTCGAGTCGATCTAGCCATGTCCGTCTGTCTGTCCGTCTGTCTGTCCGTCTGTCTGTCCGTCTGTCCGTCTGTCGGTTTCTACGCGAACTAGTCTCTCAGTTTTTGAGCTATCGGGCTGAAATTTTCAGCATAGTCTTATTTCTTTAGCACGCAGTATATATGTCGGAATGACCGAAATCGGACTACTATATCCTATAGCTGCCATAGGAATGATGGCGAAATTAATGTAAAAAAAATTTAACTTCTCTGTTTTTCAACGTATTTCTATAAATTTTCAGACATAGCAGTTTTTTATGGTTCTAGAATTACGGTTTTAATTTCATTAAGATCGGACCACTATATCATATAGCTGCCATAGAAGCGATCGGTCAATTTATATGAAAATGTAAAATTCTACATGTAAAATGTAAAATTTACAAAATTCTATATTTTTTCAACATTACTAAAATGGTTCGATTTTCAATGATCCAATTGCAGACTGCAAGGGTATACCAACTTCGGTTTACCGAAGTTAGCTTTCTTTCTCGTTTTACATTAATTTCGCCATCATTCCTATGGCAGCTATATGATATAGTAATCCGATTTCGGTCGTTCCGACATATATACTGCGTGCTATCAAAAATTAGACTATGCTGAAAATTTCAGCCCGATAGCTCAAAAACTGAGAGACTAGTTCGCGTAGAAACCGACAGACGGACAGACAGACAGACGGACATGGCTAGATCGACTCGACTGGTGATGCTGATCAAGAATATATATACTTTATGGGGTCGGAGATGCCTTCTTCACTGCGTTGCAAACATCTGGTCAAAATTATAAAGGGTATAAACAAAAAAATTGTAATTCAGAAAAGTCAGACTGAAAGACTGACCTGAAGTAACTACGTGCAATATGACAGTAAGTAGGTAACGTGGGAGAAATGTGGACCTTCGCGCAGAAAAATCAACCCAATTATTTTCAATTAAAAAACTTCGACAGCGAGCTTTCATAAATTGACTTTCCACGGTAATTGCAGATGCTTGCGTTATATGAATCAGAAATGTTATGCCTAAACACATGGCGTGTCGAAGGCAGTCAAGAATTCGGATGGTTACGAGCGAGATTACAAAAAAAATATTGGGTGTTACAACAATGAATATTAAGCCCTTACTGGTGCAGAAGTTTTAAAACATGGCCAGAAACTTTTTAATTACCCCGCATTATTTGCATACCAAAAACGTACCTAAACTAGGCACCATTTAACTAACGATTTCACCGCCGTAACACCAAAAACCACATTCCCTTTCCGCCTACTTGGCAAGCAGACCAAGAGCTGGAGCCACATCATGTCAAGTACAAAATTGGCTTCACCACTTTGGAAACTTTATGCACTCTTCAAGTGCAACATAAATTGCTAACAGTTGGGCAAAGCTGGTCAAAACTGAACGAGAGTTGTAATTATAAGCCATTTCCACAAAATGAAAATGATGCAAATGTGGAATAATTAAAAACTTTTCAAGCCAATGCTAAATAAAACATTGAAAATATTAAACAGATGGTTGTTCCATAAAAGTTACCAAGTATAACAAACTATAATATATTTTTGGTAAGCAAACTTATTTTTGTAAGCAAACTTAACAAATTTTAAAAGCACAATTTGTGTGTTTCTTCTTTCTTTCTTTCATTTACACATTTTTAAGTTTTTTTTATGTCGTTACCCGACATAAAGACGTCGACTGTACAAGTACTGAGAGAGTAACATGAACCTGGCTAGTACCCTATAGGGTATGAAAGTTCACATTTAATGAATATGTAAGACAATATTGGGATGCTACCTGTGATTAATGTGGTTTTTTTCGCCCTTATAGATGTCATAGATTTTTACTTACTTTTTATATATCTACATATATATTAATATTATATTTAAATCATTTCGCGATAGTGTATTAAACATGCTCGGCATGAAGTAAAGTTTTTTCTTACTTTCGCTGTTTGTCGTGGGTGTCGAAGCTAGCATGATGTCTGAAAGCCTGTTATGTTCTGAGCATGAAAGAGTGTGTATTGTAAGCTCAGAGTACGGAAAACTGGGTTAATAATGTCATTTAATGCACTGGAGGGCATAACAGCTATGTTGGTTACAACACCGCCAACATGACGCAAGAGCATTCGGGCATTAGAATTTAAGTATTCTGTTTAAAATTTAAAGCCACAAGACGTAAAAAACATATATCAGTAGTTGGTGGAAGACTTCCAGTTTTGTAAAAGTTTCCGATTAAATAACTTCGTTTCCAAAACTGTTTTTTTATTTAGAGATCTTAAAATCCATTGTCCGTGATTTTATTAAAGGCAACAATAATTATTTGCTACTCTTTATTAAGAAAAGATAGATTAAAAGTGACAGCAAGCTCAGTCTGACCTACGTAGCTCCAAAACATGTTTCATAGTCGAGAGCAATTTATAACCTAGAAACAGGGCTGGCGGTATATGGAACAGCTTACCCTCTAGCTCATCCTTCACTCCTTTAACGCTTTCAGCCCACAACCGCATTTGCAATTTTTCCCATATGGAACATATGCAAATATCAATAGGGTTGCCATTGCAATATATAAAGCAGAAACTGGGTTATGTGCAAGCTGAGAAATCCATTTCACATTTGTTCCACTCGCATATTTGGTAACCATTCGTTGGGCTAAATGTCCCCGTTTTCATTCGCTCTCTTTATGCCTTGTTTTGTACAACTTGTAAAAAGGAAAACCCTACCAGATTTAAGATACTTTAAAGAGGAAAAATCAATAAATTTTAAATACTTGAATAAAAAGTTTTTATTAAAAACTGTTATTTTTATGATTTATAAGAAAACCAACACAGCCTGAATAAATAAATATACTACATTATTTTAAAGAAATTAAACTTTTATTTTAAATAAAGCTTTACTTTTTGGATATCTGTGTAGTGTGATTTACTGATTAGCTTAATGTACTATATGCTTCTTGTAATTAGCGGTTTCCTCTTTCATTTTTTTAAAGATTTTTAATCACTTAAAGAAATTTCAGGTCTTAGAACTAAGTTCTTACATGTATATATGTATTTACATATAAGAAAAGTTAAGGTCCACTTCACCGCCTGCTTTCAATTTTCCCAGGAAAATTTATTTTTAAATTGTTAATGAGCCTGCCAGCGTTTAGCACGTTTTCAGTGCTTGGCAGAGCGTGTTAACAAAGCCATGACAGCCAGACCCCAACTCCGTCCCGATGCCATCAGCCCGGTTTACATAGGGATTTTATTCATACATAAATAAGGAATCCATTATCAAATGGCGTTGCTAATACAGCTACAACCCCTGTAACCATGCCTATGTCTATGGCAACACCAACGAAAAAAGCATGCAGAAAAGGAGACAATGCGAGAGAAGCATTAAAAAAGTTCTACCTTCTTTTTGCAAGCCACTGACTTTGGCAAAATAAAAAGCTTTGCATACATATGTATATACATATCTCATATATATGTATATACATAAGTACATGAATATTTATACAGACATACTCCTCTACTACTTTATAAGCATGGAGAGTTGTTTCTGCACATTAATAATGAGCATATTGCCAAAGCAGAAGTAAGAAAAACTTAAAGGAAATGAACAAAAACTGCCTTGGAACAGTGGGTTTACAATAAATATGTAATCAATAAGAGAAAAATGAATATAAAATAATAAAGATTAAGTTCTAAAAAGGTACATTTTTGCATATATAAACTTTATTGAATTATTACAAAATTTGCTAACTAAGTTTTAAAAACAAAAAACGTATATTCTTTTATGAAATTTTTAATTTGGGATCGTATACAAAAAATTTATTACTGCCTAATGAGCTCATACAAATTTATAAACCAAAAATATTTTTTTTTTTTCACTTAAGTATGTTAACTTTTTAGGCCCACTGTATGGTAAACATTTCAAAACTTTTTCATTATGCTGATAGCTCTGCCCCTGCCCGAGTTTTCTATGTATCAGGTAACTGCGTGCCTGAGTACCCCCACGAGTTTCAACAGGCCCAATGCTGCCTAAAAGTTAAACAAAAAACCAAAAAGGAAAGAAAAAATAAACTATGAAGCGTAGTTTAAAATTGCCGTCGTCTGAAAGTTGGCAAACTGTTTGTGACGATGAAGGCTGTGCAGACACGAGCAAATAAAAAATGTTCACTAAAATAGCAAGCAGCTAGCAAGCATCCGCCCAAGCATCCGCCCACCTTTTGCACAGAAAATGTGCCAGCCACAAACTTATTAATTTTACAATTACGAAATAAATTGTGAGTGCGCCAATTAATTTGCGGTTGGAAAAGATACACACAAAAGAGGCCAGGAACAGGGGGACGCGGGACCGGAGATGAAGAGTTTGGAGATGGGAAAGTCGTCAGCATCATTAAGAAACGTTTGTGTAACTTCCATTGGCATTAATTGGTACGAAGCATGGATGGCGTATAGAAGGTTCGTCTTCTGGCCAGGAAGATTCTTTTATGGAAGAAGGGCAACTCCTATTACCGGAGAGCTGGCCATAATTGCTGCTGATTGTTTGCCAAAAATGGCAGCCGAGGGCCAAAATCAACACAAAAATGGCGAAAAGAAATAGAGATACGGAAAAAAAATTCGGGAGGCCAGACATTTGCCAATTCTGCACAGCCTGCTAGGTTTTCTATAAAACTTTCTTTTTAACGATTTTGTTTTACGCCCGCTCCTTAGGCGACAATATACTCCATTAAATATATACACCAATAAAAAATTTTCAGAAAGGAATAAATAAAACATATGTATGTATATATGGCGTTCGCGAATATTGCAATTTATTTATTACTTTTAAAAATCGTATTTATTCTATCATTAAACGCCAGCAGAGTTAAATTCCGTTCGAGCTTTCTCTTACTTGTTGGTTTCACAGGTAATGAGTCAGTGTTTTAGTAAAAATAAACGTTTTTACAAGCGGACTCTTTAAGTTATTTTACAATCGTAACCTAAAAGGCCCCAGAGTAATTCTCAAGCATCCAGACTAGCTAGAAACAAACAACAAACGAGAAAGAAAGCTAACTTCGGTAAACCGAATTTGGTATACCCTTGTATTTCTATAAATTTTGAGATATAGCACATAGAAGCGATCGGTTGATTTATATGAAAATGTAAAATTCTACATATTAAATTTAAAATTTACAAAATTCTAAATTTTTTCAACATTACTAAAACGGTTCGATTTTCAATTATCCATTTGCAGACTGCAAGGGTATACCAACTTCGGTTTCCCGAAGTTAGCTTTCTTTCTCGTTTTTATCGACTCTCTATCGACTCGGCTGGTGATGCTGATCAAGAATATACAGTGGGGAGCAAAAGTGATTACATGTTCAACATTTTCGTGTTCGAGCCCTCATAAAACCTGAACGAATGAAGTTAATCAAACAAACTTTTTTTTTCTCGATTCCTTATTCAATTTGGAACAAATATACGTAAATAGTAAAATAATACAAGAAGCAATGTAATAGTAAGAAATAAAAAACCAAAACAAATGACATGTACTCAGTTTTGCACCTTATATGAAAAAATCTAAAGAAATTCCGTATTAATATTTTGTCCAAAGACAATTCTTGTCTTTATAATTTTTTATGTATTTAGGCATCTTTTCAACCCATTTCTCAACAATTCCATTCAGAAGTTGATTCCACTTCAGTTCCACACGCATCCAAGGACCACCTACGTTGCATTGGACTGATTGATACGGCCCAAGATATATGGTCATGATTGACCACAGATTTTCAATCGGATTGAATTCGGGACTTTTAGCTTTCCACTCTAACAAGATAAGATGTTGGTTTTTTACCCGTTTCTTAAGAATTTTTGAAGTGTACTTAGGATCTCCATCTTGTTGAAAAGTGAATTTTCCCTCATTAAAGCCAAAATGATCCAAAAAATATTGAAAATGGGCTTGGAAAATATTTAAAATAGTCTTCCTTCTTTATAATTTAATCAATTCTGTGAAAAAGTTCAAGTGCGAACTCGGTACTATTGGGTAGAACTTAAAATGCCGCAATTGGGGAAACAAAATAAACCAGCTCTCTCCTAGGAAAGTGTTAAGGTTCGATTGAAATTCGCATTGACACACAAAAATTAGACAGTATATGATAGGAAATGTGATATTTGGTGAAAAGAATCCATGTTTAACCATTTCCAGTCAAATAGGATGTAGTATTGTTCGCGTAGGTCGAGTAACAAGCTTCAAAGACAATATGTGAGCAAGCCGTATAGCATGGAGGAGGAAATATAATAGCTTTACATCATGGCAAGTTGAGCCTTTGCACAAAATTTATGGAATTATGAGTAAAGAAGACTATTTTAAATATTTTCCAAGCAATTTTTAAAAATTTTCTGGACAAATATGGCTTCTATGAAGGAAAATGTACGTTTGAACAAGGGGGGTATCCTAAGTACACTTCGAAAATGTGTAAGAAATGGGTGGAAAATCAAATTTGTATGTCGATTGAGTAATTGACTCAAAGTCCCGACCTTAATCTGATTGAAAACCTATGGTCAATCATGATCAAATATCTCGGGCGATATCAATCAGTTTAATGCAACGTAGGCGGTCCTTAGATGCGTGTGAAAATGACGTGGAATAAAATTTTAAATGGAATTATTGAGAAATGGGTTGAAAAGATGCCTAAATACATAAAAAATTATAAAGACAAGAATTGTCTTTGGACAAAATATTAATACGGAATTTCTTTAGATTTTTTCATATAAGGTGCAAAACTGAGTACATGTCATTTGTTTTGGTTTTTTATTTCTTACTATTACATTGCTTCTTGTATTATTTTACTATTTACGTATATTTGTTCCAAATTGAATAAGGAATCGAGGAAAAAAAAGTTTGTTTGATTAACTTCATTCGTTCAGGTTTTATGAGGGCTCGAACACGAAAATGTTGAACATGTAATCACTTTTGCTCCCCACTGTATATACTTTATGGGGTCGGAGATGCCTCCTTCACTGCGTTGCAAATATCATGGCAAAATTATAATATCCTCTGCAAGGGTATAAAAAGTAATTAAAAGTCAAAGCACACTGAATAAAGTAGGCTAGGGCTCGAGCTATACGGGTAGCTTCGTTGGGTAGGAATTTATTGGCAACATAAACTGAGAAGAGACAATGCCATAAACAATAAACTCAAATAAAGTTGATGACCTCGCTAAACACAGCAAACTGGCCAAAAAGGAGCAAAGGAACAAAACTATAGATGGTCAGATATAGATTAGGGAGATGTGAATTATTACTTGCTTTTATTTAAAAAAGGTACAAACCCGTGGACTGGTAGAAATTGTTGTAAATCCCTTTCTGTGAAGACCTTTCAGGTGACTGACATGTGTACCTTAACAAACTGGCAGGAACAAAGTGAAAATATTGCTCTGACGCGCAAGCAATGCGAAGGGCTAGAGCGGAGCATACATTTGGGGGCGTCTTCTGCCTTGCATACAAGAAGGAGAGTGAGGGCTTTGTTAGCGATGATGTGGCTAGCTACGCGAAAGTTTGTGTTGTTCTATTGATTCGTTTTGCGCCTCAGTATTATTTACGTTTCACTGACTCAGTTATGCTCTCCGGCTCAGTTATCGTCCTTCTCGTTTGCCGCTGTCAGGATGATGTAGCACAATGTGGAGCCCTTCCAGTTGTGCAGAAGGAGCGAGCTTGTCATGTAACACGTAGCGACATTTTGAATTAACGAAGCATGAGATTTGATTATATAAACTGCAACAAGACGGCCAACAACAACGACGGCTCGAAATTGGCAGCACCAACAATGACAACGCAACTTGGACATTCGCAAATACCCGCATGGAGGCAACTCAGCTTTGCAGTCTTCGTAATCTTCGTCTTCCCACCCACTATTGTCATGCTAGTCGTCATAATCATCATCATCATTCTCTATTGTCGCTCTGCCCTTCCGCTCTATGCATTTGATACATTTCCCATCGCAAGAACTAGTACTCCACTCCTAAGGGTCCGGATATGTGCTCATCACTGTTAGAAAACGAAGAGTCCGAGCGAAGAATCCGGTTAGCAGACTGATATTTTAATTAAGATTACCCATTTTTTTGGCAAGCTGAAATTGATGTAGAGCTACCAAAACATTTTTCATATATTTTTGCAAGTTTAGACAAAGTGAGTTGCCATGTCCGTGTGCTTTTTAATTCACCCACAATGCGTTGTTTCTCAGCTTGCATATTGCTAGCAAAGCGTGGTAGAGTGGGAGAGATAGATAGTGTACACAATAGACCGGGTATCATATAGTCGAGCAAACTTGGCAGAAGCTTTCCTAGTTGTTATAATTGGGATTCGGTTAATGCGGCCACCGTTGTATACAATTGCTATTTTATATCCCCGATTCAAAATCTAATTATTTGCTTGGAAATATAATGTTGTAGAGCTAGCCAAGCCAACCTCGCTTGAACTACTGACTTTGTAAGTTGCCGCTTGGCTAGCTTTGGTTTCGATTTTACCTGTAAGCTAATTTCGCAATCATATATATGCACATACAGTGGCTCACAGCTTATTTCAACCAGACCCAACCTAAAACTTTAAAAGCCTATAAAAGATCAACCAAAAGGATAATCCAAATATTTTAAACGGACAATGATTCTCTTATGTTCAAACTTAATATTTATTCATTTCACTTATTTTTAATTAATTTATAAATATTTATTTTTTAATTTATAACCAAAAAACAACGAAAAACAAGGTCACAGCTTATTTCAACCAAATAGTTTCCAATGCACCGTTAGTTATACAAATGGCGGCTCGTTTTTTTTCTGTGATTTGCTCTTTCTATTCGAAGTTGGTTCAAGCTTATTCTGGTAATATTTAAAGAGAGCTTAGGCGCCAAAAATTCATTTAGCAAAATGGACCACGTACAACAATTAAGCAACGAGAACTCGTTATAAAATATTTTAAGGATGGAAATGAAAGCTAAATATCCAAGTGTTAATTCGGTGCAAAACGGGCCACTTTTTGTAGTGGCGAAACGGCTTGAGCTAGTTTATTAATTTAAATTTAAATGTAAATTAATTTAAATTTTTCTAAATATGTTTCATTGAAAAATATGGAAATATGGAAGTTATTGGGAATCTCCCGTGGCCCCTCCAAAAAAAAGTTGATTCGCGGTGTACATCCTAACGGTCCACAACTTGAAAAATTAGTTGCAGAAGCTGAGTGCAAAATTTCAAAACGATTGGTCAAGTACATTTTTAGTAATCGTGTACACCGACTTTGAACATGGCACTTTGCAGGAGAGCGCTTTAAAATTTTGGCTCCCCATACATCGAACATAGAATGCCCTCCGTTCAACTACCCATTACTTCGTTATTTTTGCTTCGATCGATGTCAAATTCGAACTTTATAATACAAATTAAATACCCTACCCTCCCCTTAAGGAGAAAGGTATATTTAAATCTGTTTAATCAAAAAAAAAAAAAAATGAAATTTAGCTATACAAAACATAGCCAAAAATAGTGCACGTTTTTTTAGCTTTAAGTGCTGATATCTTCATTACTAGAGCTTTGACCATAAGTTGTCGGAAAGATGTATACATTGGTTTTTGGATTGTACTAATTGGAAAAATGTTGGACTAACAGTTTTCAATATTTTTAGCGTAATATAAAAAATCGAATTTTTCGCGAATATCTCCAAAACGGCTCTTTGAAAAAATTTTTTAATGAGTTTAACCTGTTCAGCGTCTCAAAATTAGGGGGAAAAAGTGGGTCCAAACGTTTATATATTTTGGCTGTAAACTAGTGTTATCCTTTTGGTTCATCTTTTATAGGCTTAAAGTTTTAGGTTGGGTCTGGTAGAAATAAGTTGTGAGCCACTGTATGTGAGACGTCAAAACACGACTTTATGGCACGATTTTGCGAAGGCTGAATCTGACGGAGCTTCTAAGGTTTCTAAAGATATAATTTATTGATCAAAATTCTCGTTTAAACAATTGATGTTTAGACTCTTTGTTCAGGGTCAATGAATCACGAATTGGTTACCTTGAACTTGCTTTTGTCCTGACAACGGCCATAAAAAGGCTAGTTCTTCCTTACTTTATGTTTTTTGTTTGTCCAACTTGGCGTTTTTAATGGCTGCTGAATATCAATAAATACAATAAATATATAGACATAAAAAGGCAAAACCTTTTTTGTCTATTGTGTTTTTCGGCTAAATTATGCGTACATGATGACAATTGTGGTCTTCCCAATTCGATGTATAACTTTGTATGGCTTTTATGGCCGGGCACTTTTTGCTTATTCTGTCTATTTCTGTTGTCCATTTCTGCTATCCATTACTTTCTAAAAGTTATCAGTTTCTCTTTAAGGAAAATATAAATTAAATTATCATATAAGTGTCAAATCTATAGAAAACAAAGGAAAATTAAACATGTCTTATTAACTAGGAAATAGATTATTTATAAATATACTTTTAACTATAAGGAAAAACTGAGAAAATGTTAAAAATGCTAGTATATATAAGAACTTAGAAATGAGTTACTATTAAATACTCTTTTTTTTTTTTTTTTTTTTTTTTTTTTTTTTTGAAACAACTGAACCCGGTTCACAATTTATCCAATGACATATGAAACTACATTTAAACTTTTCTTAACTTCAACTTCATTTCGTTCATAGTCCCGCTCTGCTTACTAATGAGAAATGTGAAACGAAACTCGGCCGTGCCATAATCAGGCTGGTTCCTGTTCCTCTTATTTTTGCTGCAGTTAAATTAATTGCATACAAATTATTTAACAGTAATAAACATAATAAAGCAGGCGTGGGCGTTGAGTGGGCGCGCATATGAAGGTACTTGTAATGCCAATGGCAACGACCAGGCTAGCAAAAATGCATAATGAGCATTAAAATGCTACGGGTAAGTCCATGAAAGCAAAATGAAACTGCAATGGCACTGCCATGGATATATATTCATGTGTATATGTGTAATGATCCTGGTTAGGCACACACTCATATACCCGTATAAAAATATACCAGAATTTCAAATACAAAACACACGCGTATATATGTATTACGCCAGTCAAGGTATCAAAACACACACCCCTCGCCACCTTTTCACCGTTGCTAGTTTCCTGCTACTCATGTACTATTTGCTTAAGTTTCTAAACGAATCCTTTTCATTAGCAGAGTAATCAGAGTCTATCCTAACAAAAATTTGATACTCTGATAGAGAATCATTATTGCATTATAGTATTCTTGCATTTGGGTTTATATTGCTTATTTTAATGTTATGTAAAATAAAATAGCTTAATATCTACGAAGAAGAACCAACTTGAAGGGTTCTAAGATAGCAGAGAAATTTTTATTTTATCCCAATTACATGTCAGAACTCTAAGGGTCTTTCTAGAAATTTGATTTTTGCAAAAATAAAGCTCAAACAGTTTTCAAAATTTTCACTTGAATTTTTGACCAAATCTTTATCCAGCGAACATTGTAAGTTAATTTCAATAAGTAAATTTTACGGTTTTTATACCCGGTACCCATAGGGTACAAGGGTATTATAAGTTTGTGCCAACCGAGAATGTATGTAACAGGCAGAAGGAGGCATCTCCGACCCCATAAAGTATATATATTCTTGATCAGTATCACCAGCCGAGTCGATTTAGCCATGTCCGTCTGTCCGTCTGTCCGTCTGTCCGTCCGTGTGAAACAACAGATCTCAGAGACTATAAGAGCTAGAGTTACCAAATTTGGTGACAACATTGGAATCTGTTGCACGCAGATCAAGTTTGTTTTAAAATTTGGCCACGCCCACTTCCGCCCTCAAAAATCATAAAAAACGTTAAATAAGCTATACTCGTTTTTTTTCGGGTAAAAGTTAATAAATAAAAAAAATGAATAAAATAGAGCGGACGTTTCCTGAAAATTTCAGTAAAATCGGATGATAAACATGGGAGATATTAGCAATAAGGTTAGAATTTTAACACACCGCCCTAAGGCACTGCTGTTGCAAGCTGTAGCCGACAGGTGGCGCATTCGAGCCTTGGCCGTGCGATATAATGGCGCCAATGTACATATGTATGTACAATGTAGTGTATGTACATTTTTAAATTGCCTTTTAGTGTGAAGCGCAAACGTTTAGGTACCGGGTATCTCACAGTCGAGCACAGTCGACTGTAGTTTTCTTACTTGTTAAATCACGAAAAGAGACTTGTGTTTTCAAAATCCGCAATTTATTTAAAGCATTTGCTATTTTCACACAAATAAATATTTTTAAAATTCTGTACGTCATTCACTATCGCTAAAACCAAGGTTTATATTTAATCTAGTTATACTGAGTGGCGCGAGTATCCACAAGCAAAACATAACTCCGGATAACGATGTATTGATTTTGTTTTAAATGAAAACCAATTTTATTTATTTATTTATATTCCTTCTATAAAAAATAATAGTTTATTATAGAATATATTATTATTATACACATTACTTATCTGCAAAAGTGTTCAAAATGTGTACGCCCATAAACATAAACGCCCTTTTTTTGTGTGCAGTTTGAAGTGTGTAGGACTTGTTGACCGCCCAAACATTGGCGCCATGGAAATTCTGCGCTAGAAATTGGCGTATAAAAAAAGCCGAGTCGAAAGGGAGTGAGCATGAAATAAAATGCAATTGCACTTTGCACAAAAGTTCAACGCATTCAGTGAGCTATCCACCATTAATCCAATGCTCTTCACTCGCCCTCAGTCACTCCTCATCCCATTTATCTTTCTCTTTCTGTCTGCCATACATTTAGTATTGCAAATGCAGGTTCGAAATCAAAGAGCAAACGGCAAACGGGCAGCAAAACTCGCAACTCAATGACGGAAGTTTGCATTTTCGCAACGAATTCATAATCATGCTGAATGCTCCCTGAACCCACCACGCCATCAACGCCCAGCACGCCCCCAATGTCCACCAGAATATCTAAGCCTACAGAGCGAGGCTGGATTGGATGGCAGCTGAAAGCACAGTTTATCCTTTTTGATTTGCAGCCAGTCCCGTTGGGGAGAACTCGACCATGTTTCAGTCCCTGCGCTTCATACCACATTCCGGTTCGTATATACTATTTCGTTTCCAGGCAAATAAAAGTTCCCCCACACAAGTAAAAGTACACAAAAAGTTCTCTGGTAATGAAAGAAAAAATATATTTTAAAACTGGAAAGAACGTTGTAGTCAAGTGTGAGGCCAAAGAATTCTCGATCCCTAAATTATTATATAAACTCAGAACAAAATACTTTATGAAATACCGCTTGGAAATTCTGAAAAATGTTGATTTAGAATCTAGAAAATCGTCAATTATATTGCTTACAACGACTGAAGTCGAATACAAAGGAAATTTGCAATTATCCCTTCACGAGACGCCTTCCCCGGAACACACTCATATATGTACATAAATCTACATGGGAGCAAGAGACATTATAAATGCCGTTGGGGAAGGTCAGGCGAAATGCCAGGATGCGGCAAAGGTCCTAACTGCTGCATATCTAAAGCTGATGCACGTTGAAGGACCCACGGGATTTCTGCATAATTTACACGACCCACCCGCCTACCCACAGAAGAGCAGCTAGCAATTTTACATCATTATGTGCCAAATGCAAAATTTAATTTTAAATTATAAAAGAAAACATGTAGCGCGGGGAAAAAAAGGCCGAAGGTGTGGGTCGGTGGTTGGAGGCTGGGTGGAGAAGCAAAACACAAAGGCGATTATTTATGTGGCCATGGGAGGAGAAGACGAAGAGATGTTCTCGGCATACTGCTAACAGCCAGGTAAAAAGAAGCGAGTCATCTTCGTCGACTGTTGTCCCTGCCGTGTCTGATAATAAAAGCAAACTTTACCTGGAGCATCAAGCGATAGGGAAGAGGGATTTGGGACAGAGCTTAAGGACTCCGCCGCTATTCTCCTTTTTCAAGCACGTTTTTAACGTTACAAACTGAGCACTCACCTGTAAAGAGAAGGAGAAAACAAACATTACAATATATTTGATTATGGTTTATTATGCCTTCGTCAGGCCGCAACTCAGAGCCTGGCAATTAAACGCAAAAAAGAAAATTATAATAATCGTCAACCCAAATGTCTGTATTCTTTTTATAGCAGTTCTTAAAAATCTAATGCGCTTAAATGCAAAGACAGAGCTATATTTACCTAAATAATTGAGATAAGCATTGGATTAAATGAAATATGTATAGTACATAATTTAATGAATAAATATTTTAATAAGATAAGATGTCTTATCAATATTAAACATGTGTGCGACTTATGCTGTTTAAACACAAAACTCGAAATCTTTATTGAAAACTATACATTTTTTAAAAAGGTAAAAACTTTGCAGTAGATATTTATGTTTATTATACCCTTGCAGAGGGTATTATAATTTTGACCAGATGTTTGCAACGCAGTGAAGGAGGCATCTCCAACCCCATAAAGTATATATATTCTTGATCAGCATCACCAGTCGAGTCGATCTAGCCATGTCCGTCTGTCTGTCTGTCCGTCTGTCTGTCTGTCCATCTGTCCGTCTGTCGGTTTCTACGCGAACTAGTCTCTCAATTTTTGAGCTATCGGGCTGAAAATTTTAGCATAGTCTTATTTCTTTAGCACGCAGTATATATGTCGGAACGACCGAAATCGGATTACTATATCCTATAGCTGCCATAGGAATGATGGCGAAATTAATGTACAAAAAATTTTAACTTCTCTGTTTTTCAACGTATTTCTATAAATGTTGAGATATAGCAGTTTTTTATGCTTCTAGAATTACGGTTTTAATTTCATTAAGATCGGACCACTATATCATATAGCTGCCACAAAAGCGATCGGTTGATTTCTATGAAAATGTAAAATTCTACATGTAAAATGTAAAATTTACAAAATTCTATATTTTTTCAACATTACTAAAATGGTTCGATTTTCAATGATCCAATTGCAGACTGCAAGGATATACCAACTTCGGTTTACCGAAGTTAGCTTTCTTTCTTGTATTATATTGTTTTGTATTAAAAGGTAAGTATTAGTATTTTATTGTGTACAAGTTTTACTTGTTGCTTTATACATTTAAATTTGAATTTATTATATATTATTTAAACTAAAGAAAACGCCAAAATAATACCCACACTCGCCTGTTTATTTCAGTC